>CM030007.1:18162083-19569583 GCA_017639485.1 Pluvialis apricaria
TCTCAGCTACTGCAGTAAAGAGCCATGCCTTCCCCAAATTTTCATTATATCGTTTATCCACATTTCATTCTATCTGCAAGACTGAACTACGTAGTACCTCAACACTATATATTTCTTTTATGAAAGCAGAAATGTCTTCCCTCTAAAGCAATACAGCAAAAATCAGCCTTAAGATGAAATTCTTGCAAGTATAACTCTATAAGAAACCTTTGAAGTTATTAGTATCTCCCAATGGGCTTTTCTTTCATCTGTTTTCTGCCCCAAGTTGTACAGCAGGAAATTTAGGAAAAGGCCGTGCTATATGGCAAAGTGGTGCTTCACACTTATCATTTGGGTTTCATTATTCCTGTCAGTGACTTCTAGTTCAGCAGCAAACAGGATACCTTTTAACTGGTGTGGGACAAAGACTGAAGAAAAGGGAGATTCTCTCCATTCTAGTTTTATATTAAGTCAGCAATCTCACCACTCACCACAGGAAGCAATTTATTTAATATCCATATTCTACCTCACGACATCATTGACATCTCCCATATTTCCTTCTACCCAAATTCTTCTCCCAAATATATCTCTGCAAATCAGTAATAACCTTATAACATTGTCATTCAGGATGGGACTCACATTACCCAGCCTTAGTCACACAAAAATTAAGCCTCTAATTTAAGCCACTCATCTGTACTCTTTCCATAGCCTCTGAAAAGAAAAATGAACTTCCAGAGAATGATGTATTCCATCCTGAATTCTGAAAACCTCATTTTTCACCCATTTACTACAGCAGGAGCCAAATGTCTGGATCTTTGCTTAATTGCCTGTTTCCATGCCCAGACTGTCATTTGATATGCAAGACTCCTCCCATGTTGTCATCAGCATAATTTTTCTGAGAAATGGCTGAAAACCAGGTTTATGTAGGCCACGATGGCGACAGACTGGGAAGGCTTAGTTTGTGAAACGCTCAGAAGACGCTAGGTGAGCTGTTATCTTTTCATGCATCACTCACCCCGTACCTTTGAAAGTGCACTACACAGTACATGTTCCTGCTCCCATAAAGCACCCCAAAACAGGAAAAAGATTGCATAAGTGTGTTGACTGCTAGCGCTAAGATACTGTTTGTCAGCACAACAGCAAGATCCTGTTTAGCTCAAAAAATCCTGTATCTTGGTATGCATATTTTGGCATGCAGATGACGGATGTTATTAATCATTAAGTGGGCGGGAGGGCAGACGTAAAGTATTTTGGGCAGCTTATGGCAGAGAGACTTGAACAAGTCACTTAATCTAAAATACAGATTCTAAGGAAAGAAATGTCAAAGACACATGCTGGAGAGAAATTAGACAGGTTATTCCACTGAGAGGTGAAGTGTGTGTATGTGTGCTCCTTCTCTGGAGGTGGTGTAAAAGCAGTTCAGGAAAGCCTCCACTGAACATGACCTAAGTGTACTTGATCCTAAGGTAGCTTCCAGATCTACATTTCTGTCTACGTAACAAATACTGACCTTTTTCAAATTAATCAAAACCGTTTGTTTTCTTGATGTTGAGCAAATACAAATTAAAGCCTAGATCTGTTTGCATTTTGAAGTATTCTATATGCTTTTCCACCGCACAGATTTCGCAGCTTTGAAACACAGTTGAATTGTGCAACACTGTGAAGCTTAACAACATCCGTCAACTTAAAATACTTACTTCTGGTTTTTTTTTTTCTAGAAATTAACTCTACATGTTGGATACAACATTATTTACAGATTCCCAAAATCTCTGGAATACTATAAAAACCTCTTTTTTTTTAAAGGTTTTCAAGATAGGATTTGAGAATAAGACTGTCTTCAAATGGACCCAAGAATCTCCTTCAGTTTCTACCTTTGTGTTTGGTTCTCTTAGCTTCTGTCTCTCAACTTTTAAAAATTAACTCCTAAGCAGTGAAATCTTGTGCCTTAATTCTCAAGGTGACTCTGCAATGCTTTTATGACACTGTCTTCTGCTTTTGGACATAGTTCAGTGTACGGAAAACCCCTCCCATGTGAGCAGGAATGGATTCCATGTGTCCACCTATGAAGTTCAGAAATCTGTTCACCTGGTAAAGCTCATTTTTTAAAAGAAATGTCTTACTACGAATCCCAGCTCCTTTCCCAAGAGCCTAATTATGAAGCAATTGCTCTTACCAGGCCTGAGGGCATTTTATTTTTAGTGAGTTTAATGATGCTACATGCTGGCAAGTTCAGGAGCGTTTTTCAGGAAGAGCTGTATCTGAACTCTTTCTATAGCACCTACTTAGCAGTCTTAAGCATAAATCTTTCAGTATCCAATATATGGAGGAACTCTTTCATCTACACATTAATTCAGAGTGCTGTTTACAAAAGGAAAAGAGACTAAGAGTACTTGCTGTGTAGACTTATTATCTGGTATTTTAAAAGGGTTTATTTCACTAGTTAAAATAGAGACATACTAGAAGACTTACAGTTTACATGATGTCAACATTAAGCTTGCACACAACAGTCATGGAGTACAAAAGTCCTCCATAGTGGACTTTCATACTCATACGTGCGAAAGTGATTTTTCTCTTCTGTAGGGAAGTATGAAGTCACAAAAATCACACCAAATATGTCTGGTGAATAGAAAATGTCCTGCCTGGCATTCTGCCTTATGTGAGGTAGTTGCAATGTCAAAGTAAAGAACTGTTTAACAAAATAAGCAAATATTAAAATAATCATGCATAACTTAAGATACACATTTCAGTTTAATGTGACTGCCCTTCTCCAGATGTAAGAGTGGTATTAATTTGCTATAGGTATCGCTGGTATTAAAACTACTACTGAACAACAACATCCTCCTCAAGGTCACATAAACTTTAATTTCGATCTTGAAATTCATACGTTAGCTAGTTTCTCTTAACTTACCTAAGTATGGTCCATATTAGTTTAAATCACTTAAGAAATCAAGGTACAGTTAACGAATGCTAGTTGCAGGAATGAAAATGCTACATCTTGGCATGCTCAGGTATATGAAGGGCCAGCCATATGTTGTCACGGTTGTGCTATGTATCCTTTAGATCTGACACAATACTGGACTGTTTAAAAGGGAATAGCCTAGGCTGATGGAAAGTGAAATTAATTTTCTCCAGTCCCTCAGAGGGACTAAAATTTAGAAGGTGAAAAAACATGACACAAGAAAACAAAGGACTGAAGTATTAATGGTGGGTTTTACAAAACAGCATCAAGGAGACCTGTATGCTGCAACAGGGCACGCCGTCAGTCATGGTTCCTGTCCAGCCACTATCTCTGGGCTTGGTCCTCACTATGGAGCAGGGACCCCCAAAGGAGGATACTCTTCTGGGTCCTGTCCAAATAAAAAGTCAGAATATGGCCAGCGTTCACATACAAACTGAGGACTTGGGAAGCACTCCCAGGATCTGCAAGTTGGACATAGCCTCTAAGGCTCCCAAGCAGCTTGATAGAAATGGAGAGGACACTTATAAACAAACGTATGCTTTTCAGACAAGAGAAAAGTGGCAGGAGAGACACAAAAGAGAAAAAGAGAAGGAAATATATACAAGCACAGTATTCCTGAAGAAGAAATTATGTACAGAAGCAGAAGTCCTAGACTCTTTAGAGGATTCTTGGGTGATGAATTGCCTAAAGCAGGGGAACATGCACAGAAGTTTTAGTGCTTTGTGCAGGTCTGTATATTTGTAAAGTAAAGAATAACTCTTCTGGAGACTGCATGCCTGCTTCATTTGCACATCTCCCTGAAGACAAAAAGTGTAAATCTTCCACAAGGCTGCAGAAAAATACATGCTTAAAGTAATGGGAAGTCTTAAAATACCCTGGAGCTCTTGAGTGGTGATGCACAAGATCTGCAGGGAAAATCCAAGGAATCTTTTGTGTTTCTTTTTTTTTTTTTTTTTTTAACTTAACCCAAGAACACTTCTGAGTTCCCAAAAAAAGATAGATGCCCCAGCTTTGCCTTGGGACTTCATACTGGAGTGAGACACACCTATGTGCCAGCAAATCCACCCACAGCCAGAGAGTTCAAGGCGAAAGTCAGTGTTACAGCCTGCTCAGAGCAAGAAAAAGAAGGTGGTTCAGGAGCCCTCTGTGGTGGGACCTGAACAGAGCAGCACACTGAAGGGCAGCTCTGCCAGGCTGGGTGGCACCACGGAGCGAGAGAGCTTCTGGGCAATGGAAATTTCCTTCTATTACCCATTTTCTTCTATTACACATTCAAATCCCACTGACTTTAAATTAACAGGAAGAAGCAACACCTAGTACACCAGTAATGCCCAAAAGTGCACCTATTAATCTTAAAAAAAGTATATTACAGTATTTTATGTGCATCACATTGCTCATATAAGAGTATCAGTATCATTTACATATTTTAATTGCATTTCATAATAATATTCATCCTGCAGATGCCTAAGCTGAAGCCAAAAGAATTTGAAACCTTCTCAAAATGGTCATGTTGCACTGAACTTAAAAGGTTAAAACTGCAGAAGTGATAGAAAGAAGACAAAAATAGTGGCCATAGATTTTACATGAAAACTTGGAGACTGTGGTTTTTAACTTATGAAAACCTGGAGACCTCAGAATAGTCTGAAACTCATGACTCCTATCATTGCAGTATTCTTTAGTCATTATAGCACTGAGAGTAAGCTTAAGAACATATCTGTGAATATGTACAAATATCGGTTCTCAAGGAGGGATAGTCATGGCACTGAGAAAGTACTGGTATTTTCTCTAAAATGAGTACTGATTTCTGCAACTTACACTACTAGTATAAAAATATAAAGTGATGTTTTTAGAAAATGTGAGTTTAAAATTAGGTTCCTAAAAGCACTATATCACAACCTCAACATAAACAACATTTTTCAGAACTGGTGAGTATCAGTCTCGAATGATTGCAAAGCAGCCCAGACTTCCCACCCTCAGGTCTTTACAACAAACAAAAATTAAGGCTGTAGCCAGAGTTAGGTGTATAAAATCAGAAAATTAAGATCCGACATACTAACTGTATCATTCCGAAAAAATAAAATAACATCATTCAGTGTAAAGTAATTGAAATAATGTTGCCAGGAATAATAGCCAAAGAGAACCCCAAGGAAGCTGGTAAAGGAATTTGAGGCATGTGTGTGGCAGCACTCAGTGAGAGTGTCAGTTTAGCCAAATAATGAAACCAAAAAGAAAGCAGAAATCCACATAACAAAGTTGTGAAGTCTAACTAGAAAATTAACCTGTGGAATTATATTGTCTTATTCAATAAATATCCAATGAACTGTCAAGTAAAATTTTGACAACAAAAGTATAGCAAATAAATTTTGGCAGTTGACAATAGTTCATTTTCAAAAGCATTTAGGACTCTCTGCTTAGACACAGAAAGTGGGACTCAGCACTTCACAGAAAGTGAAGTTTAGTGTTAGGGAAAAATCTGCAAATGCCTTCAAGGACAAATGCTGCACTGTCCAGAGAAAGGACAAAGAAACTAACACCTACAGGAGCAGGCCTGGTTCTGCTCTGTTTGGCTTGGTGTTACCCAGCCAACATATATAGCCATCCCGCCAGGGCATGCACAGCCAATAAAACAGCCGCAGTACGTGCTGCCCTTACCCCATGCAGTAGTTAAAGGGGGAGGGAGAGAAATGGGGTTGTTTCAGAAAGGAAACTGAGGGGAAAGGAGCTGAGAAAGCAGGCCTACACAGGCAAAAGGACTCAACAAGAAAAAATATGTAAAATGATCCTACGTCAAAGACATTACTTGGAGGGAGAAACAGAAGCTGCAGGAATCTTAAGCAGAGAAGATCTCAGTCTGCAGGGTTAAGTTTTAAATGCCACCAACCATGGCTGCAGCATAGCTTATAGCTTATTTGATAAAGAGATGGTTTAGCTGGAGCATCGTTTCCAGCTTGGCTCACGAACAACAGGAATTCAGATACAGAGAAAATCAGGTCAAAACAAAGACACAGTCAGGCCAACCAATGTATCTTTTACCCAAATTAATTGCTTCCAAAATTCACTGAGCTCTCTCTCCCATTACTTCTGCTCCTGGAGTCCATGTTTCTACTTGCATGCCCACAGACACTAGCTTACCAAGCATCTGCATCTACATTGCTTTGATTTGCACTCCTCGACAGCAATTTTCTCCCATTCCTCAATTCCAAGCCAAATATAATTAGCTCAGATAGTCAGCAGCACCAGTTTCCAAATGCATTGCTAAGTCTCAGTTCTCTCACATGCTCTCCCTTCTGTGATTACCCCAAGAGTGTCCCTCTTGATCTTTTCATCAAGGCCATACGTAAGCAGATTCTTTCTAAAGTTTCACTCTCTAAAACATAGATTCTTCCAGATTGCTAAAACTGTCACCTAGGCTTCTGTCACTATGCATCTCAATTACTGCAATGTTCTCCCTCAGCCTGGACAAATGTAATCTGTCATTTCTGGTATCCATTCAAAATGCTGTTGTGAAGTTCATTTTCTGAGCCCATCATCTGCCTGTGTCATTCTTACCTATGCATCCACCCATTTGGACATCCTTTCCTACCGATATCCTTTCCCTACCTCATCAGTTATAGCTACTTACTTTCATTTCCAAGAAATTTCAAAGTCTAACTCATCCCCTGCCAGCCCTCTCCAAGCATTTCTGATTCTGTATCCCACAGCTCATTATGCTTGCACTCTCTGTCTGACTTGTTAAATGCAAAGATCTTTGTTCTTCTTTCTGTGCTATACTCTTCTGTAAACATCCCTGAATGAATAGTATGAGACAATGAAAATATTACGTTCATTGTCTGAGTCCAAGATTAGAAGCACCAAGGTTCTGAATTCAAAATGCTGTAACAGTAAAGCTGGGTGAATAACTTACAGCATGGAATTTAATTAATGAATTTTGATTAATTTTCTGTTTACAAAACGGTGAATTTGATATTCAGAAGTACTCACCAAAGGATCTTTGCAAATTATTCTTGCCATGTTGCTTAAAAACAAGCAAATGTGAAAATTGATCTGTTTTGATGTATATATAGGTCACATGATAAATTTCCATAGCCTAGTTGCAGAAGTATATCTTAGAGGCAGGCTGTAGGTACAAATACTGGTGATTACGTATCTAAAATTCACTGCCTGACAATACGTTCTAAAATTATAGTTGTTGTGGTGATGATCATTCCTAGCAATAAACTTAGCTTCCAGAATATCATCTAAAACAAATGAAACAGATATAAACACACAAGCTATTTTTATTTTTAAATGCAAATGCTTTTTCAAAGGAATTTTCATTTTATTTTAAGCCTGATTCTCTAAGGAAAAGAAAAAGGGGTTCATTGCCTGAGTTTTGTCTTTCTGTAATGGTCAACTGAGTCATTTTCACTTAACCCCACAGTAACTTTTTTAGACTTCTAGTGAAAAAACAAATGAAAAAAAGATTTGGGGGGAGAAAAAAAAGGTACATACAGCTCCAAAATAGCCACAGTGCACACTGTCTTGCTCATGGGTGGGCTGTGGAGGTAAGCAGGGAACATGTAGAGATGCTCAGGGAACATGGGAGTAGGGAGATGGAGGAAAACCCAGGATGAAGGGATCTGAGAAAGAACTGGCTATATTAAAGCAGTTCACAGTGGAGAAAGGGTGTTAGAGGTGTAAGACATCCTTCCATAGAAAATTAGGTTTTGTTTATTCCCCTGCTCATATATTTACATGTGGTTCTTAACTTTCTGGAGTGTTTATTCCTTTTCTGAATGCATAAATCTTATCTTGCTTATCTCAGCAGCCGTCATCTTATTTCATGGGTCAGGACAGTATTTCCATACAGTAATTTCTTTCTACCTAAACTGGCACAAAGCTAGATGAAAGGCAGAAAGCCATGGTCTAAATGATATGATATTCATGACCTATGTATAAATATTCCTTCTTAGTATTCTCACAGGACTCAACCAACCTTCCTTCCAAACAGGTCATAGAGTTTTACAGACTTTACTTTCTATTCCCATGCAACCATAGTTTTCAACAAAGAATGTCCTGAATGCCTCAAAACAGCTAACTAAAATTAATCATCTGGGAAAACACTAACTACACCCGTGTACCAGATACAGCATGTGAAACAGGGTCACTCGATATCACTCTTGACTGTGGGTTCAAAGTTCCTCAAGTCCCGTTCTCAGAGCTGGCTCGAGATCCAGTGCAGCAACATCAGATTAATACAAACAGAGATCAAACTTCCAATATTTTCTGACTATATCACCATAACAATCTTCATATCAGGGTTGGTACCTTCCATTGTAGTCCTCTTCCAACATGGCCTTTGGCTTCTGAGCATTAGTGATATAAACCCCTTGACCAGGAGCACAAAACTTATTTACAGTGTGATCTTTTACTTTGGTATACTCTCCTACCAACCTATACAATGTTCAATTCTATCTGTGGTATGTATTGTAACTTTTCAGCCACAATTATTATTTAGGTGGGTAATTAATGTTTTTGCATGCCTTTTAAAGTGTATTAGAGGCTAAAAATGAAAGTGACAGCAGTCTTGTGAAAACCTTTTCTCTATAGTCTGTCAACAAATTCTATTTGAAACAGTTTGACGACTGGTGATTTAGTTTGCAAGCCTAGGGCAGAAAACAAAGTCAATATATAATTTTACAATTAATTTTTTTTTCTTTGGTGCATTCAGTTATAAAACCAAATTTGGTCTGCTATCCTATCACAAAATTAAAAGTATTCCATATACAAAACATACTCTCTGTAGATTTCACAGGATAATTACACAGATAATCTTAACTGCATTTATTAAATTTTACCTCCCTCTTTTTTCCCTCAAATACATACTGGACAGCAAATCCACTGAAGGGAAGGGAAGGTGATGAAGTCTGTAACATGACCAACACATGCAACATCTCCTTTTCTGCAGAGCAGTAAAGGAGCATGGCACCCTAGTGCCATGTCCCACTCATTCCATTTACTATGAATGGACACCTGCTGTCCTCTTCCTGGTTTTCAGTGGAAACATACATCTCTTAGAACACTTTTTCTAGTGAATGCTCTGCTCTTTATGGAAAATTTGAATTCTTTCAGGAGAAAGATAAGTACCTAAACCCTAAACTACTCAAGTTTCAGCTGAAACGGAAAGTATTTGAGTGCCTTCCAGGCGCTGCAGCTTGGGCTAGGATCATCACTGTGCACTTCATCACCCTTAGCACACTGTGGCTGATGTGTCACCTAAAGGAAACCAGGCTATAATACAGGAGGTGTACATTCCTATAGGAAAATGGGAATATGAGGCATATATTCCCATGGGGGAACCATGATGACAGCTCAGCATCAAAGTATTTGATTTTCAGTGGGCATATTTCAGATTTACTTTTGTCATGTGAAACAAAATTATTGCCTTTTCATTTTGATATGGAAGGTCTGTAATTAACAAAGATGGCTACTGGGATTTTTTTCTATGTTAGTTTTGATTAGATTTTGCTAACTTAGGACTTGAGCTATTACCTTGTAGATGTCCAGGAATCCACACTGATGGTCAAACCGCGTGTAGAGTTCGTTCAGCATGCTGATGACCTGCATGGGTGTGCACTGCGCACAGATGGCAGTGAAGCCAACAATGTCCGAGAAGAGCATGGTGACATCATCAAACTTCCTGGCCTGAACCTGCTGCCCCTGCCACAACTGCTGAGCCACTTCTTCAGGGAAAATAGAAATAAGGAGATCTACTGTTTTCTTTTTCTCCTCTTCCAGGGCTTGGTGTGTGCATTCTAGCGTTGCCTTCAGCTTATCCATTCGTTTTTTCAAGCCATCCTGGGCCTTTGCTTGCTCCCCAACCAATATGACATCGCGAGTAGCATCATGGATAGGTATGTCCGAAAGATGGAGGCCTCGGCCCATCAGTTCATCGAGCTTGTCCACACAAGGGGAACCCAGAAACAAAATCGAATTTGATTCTGGCACATGAATCATTTGTCCTTTAATTTCCATCACCTGCAAAATAAAAATAGAATTTAGAAAAGGAAAAAATAGCTGATAGATGTGGACCCCCATTCTACGTTCCCCACCTTTCCTCTTCAGCTAAAATGATAAACATAAACTGTAGCCTTCTATACAGTTCTGCCTGTTACACTCATCTATTCAAGTGATGAGATTCATGTAGTCTCCTCACCAAGGTGAGTCAGAAAATAGCCTATACTGACACAAAAGTATTCCCAAATCAAATGGTGGATTCTATTTTGCAACAACTATAACATGCATTTCTCAAAATGGTGTGTAAATAATGCTTCTGAATTTTGCTCCTGGAATGTACTTCACCTTAACAGCAAATTCCAGAGTACCTCCTTCTCTGTTACTTAGCTATAAACTATAAAAATTAAAGGGAAATGACAACTATCTGAAAGGAAATGAAATGGTGAAGTAGCTTCCATTGTTCTTCAGCAAAACAGCTACTAAATCAAATGTGGTTATGTTATAGAGGAATCAAATAAGAATAGACATGAGAAAGAACTCCATGGAATAATGAATGTCACGGAAAAAGTGTACCAATGCTCCTGTTTACTATTTGCCTTCTCATGCATGCAGCCAAGTTGAAGGCTGACATTCTGTTAGAGTCTGCAGATTTCTTGGTGATAGAGATTCATGTAATTTGTATTTGCAGAATAGAAGAAGGAACAGTAGGAAAGAAGTAGCAGGTGGTTCGTCACACTGGTTTATAGATTTTCCATTTGCCTCTTAAATGGTTAGAGGTTTTGAGTGCGGTCTAGTGGTTGATACCAATGAGGCCCTGGTTTGCTACCTCTTGCTCCATGATGGCAGTCAAGCAAAACTACCCCATTGAAAACATTGACATTGAAAACCAACTGTAATGATATATTTGACATTTGGGGCTACACACATTCTGATTTTTATTAACTTATAAAAATAACTGTCAAATACTGCAAAGGAACATGTCTCACCTGAATATTGTATTTAAAAAACAAAACCAAACAAACAGAAAATGAAGATGAACATATTTTCTTTAAGCAGAAAATAATTAAATCAGATAAACTGAATGTTTTTGTAAATACAGCCTGCCATAGCCTCTGCCATGAAAAAAAATCATAGTTAATGTTTGCATTCCAGGACTGCACAAAGACCAGGGCAATACTGTGCTAGGTGATCTAAAAAAACTCTTAGTCCTTACCCCAAGGATCTCATAGTCAAAGCAGGCACAATGCACAAACCTTGGGCATCTAAGCACAGTGTTAGCCACCAGAATGCCTTAAATCTGTATTTTTCTATTCCATACAATCCACTGAAATAAAAAGGTCTCTTCCAGTCACCCTTTCTTTCATCATGTAGGCATTCCCTCACTCTCACATGATTCACTTTATCATTTAATCCTCCTTACATCCATAATCCTCTCAAGCAAAATAGGAAAACCTCAATCAGTGAATCCAGAGGTGTCTAATAATGATGTAATTTAAGTGTCTACAGGCCTGGAAGCTCCTGCTGAGCTGACAGCTACCCCTACATGGCACCTTCGATGTTTGGGGGAGATGTTGGGAAGCTCCTGTTTCTATTAGGGATTTCTTATATCAGATAATATGCCGCAATTGCAGATCTTACTGTCAATATGGGGACTGAGCCTATCCTGTACCCACGCCCCTCTGCCTCCATACCCCACTCTGCTAGCAACCCGACAGATGTAACTTCTGATGTCAGCCTGGGAACTCAGCATATGAAAGTAAATGAAAGTAGTTAAAATTGTCAATTTTCCTAATTTATATTCCTGCACACCTACTAATATTTACATTTCTAAGACTTGTTTCCCCAGCTTTGTTCTGGGACAGTCACCTCTGTGAGAAAGCTAGTCAGCTACCTAGATGGGCAGATTTAATGCACCAAGACTAATTGTTCTTTTTAATTTTTAAAACATATGGCTCCCTGCTCAAAGCATAAGGGAAATAGGTGCTTTCTTCATGCATGCAGCCTCACACTTTCAAAGGGCACGTACAAAACTGTTTTAACTCTGAAGTACAAATTGCCAAATGTGAAACGCATGGTATGGCATTTCTAAATTCTCTTCTTATTTTATTCCCCTTTGCCAGGGAGTTTTTCTGTTTTCTGTTCCTAGAACTTTACCGGTGTGCAAAATAAATGTATCTCATATTACCACTTCTCTCTTCCACCTCCAGGTGAAAACAGGGTGTCAGCTCAGGAGAAGAGAGTGCCCACAGGGCCTGTCTGAGCCCGCCTGGCCTGGGGGTGGGCTGCTTGTCAGCAAGGCAAGGCACCTGGCCTTGGAGCCGTGTTTCTTCTGTTAACCTGCTGTGAGGCTAGGAGAAAATTAAGGCAACCCTCTGTGCTCCTGCTTCGCCTTTGTCAATTTGAGGTGTTAAACTCTTTGATGTGATTTCTGTCCGTGTGAATATATTGTGCCAACCTTCCCCGGGTGGATTCTTCTCAGGAAACACTGATTGAGCAAACAACGTACTAAACAGGCACTCTGGAGTCCTCTGCTCTGCTTCTGGGTAACCCCAGGCAAATTATCAACTCTGAGTGCTTATTTGGCCTTTCAGCACAGCAGGAACAATAATATTGACCACCCTATAACACACTTCGAGACTTATGTGTGAGAAGCAATAGAAGACACAGACAACCCTGTAAAATGCCTAACTGATAATAACCTGTTCTTCTGCCCAAGTGAGCTGAGCCCCTGCTTCAACAAGGTTGAGGGTTTCTACTGCAATTTTAGAAACTTTTGCAAAGATATTCTCCCTACACAACTGCCAGTTTCCTGAAAGTGTCAAAGGTTCAGTGCTGTTTTGACTTTATACTCTGAATATCATTATCATTTGCTCTGCTTAACAGGAATTGTTGATGTTCCCTATCACTCCTTTCACGTTATATTACTAATTTTGATGTCCTGCTCTCTCTTGATGACCGAGGGGTTTTTTTTAGAAACTACTCCGCTAGTCTCTTCAAGTTGCCAAATCGGGGAACTGGACAGCAGAAGCAAAGCTGCCCCAATTTGCCTGGGTAGAAATGCTCAGGTCTTGCAAAGCATAACAATAGAGACGAGCTAAGACTGCATCATCTTCTCAGTTTTTGCAAAGCCTTTTCCTTTCCAAAGAAGTTTCTGAGATGATTCAGACTTTTTCTAGAGGACTTCCGTCTGCAACTGTGACCCAGCATAATCTCCGTATCTTTTCTTTGGACTCTCTTGCCTCTTATATCCTTCTCTTAAAGTATAACTGAATGAAATGAGACATCAGATTTGCCTGAAGCTTGCCATAGCAAGTCACACCTCTGGGCATCTCCCCAGAGCTGGACTGCTTTACACCTAGACTGTAAGCCTACAGGCAATCCGGATTACATCATCTATCTTTCTTGTAAGCAAGGAAAGATTGAAACATTTCTGTCATCAGCTGTATTTCATTACTGCTACATTTAATTGCTTTCCTGTCTCTTTAATTATATTCTCATGGAATAAAATGAGAATAATTCCACTGTTTTCAGAGGATACACTCCTGATCTACAGTGATATAAGAGAACATTTTGGACCGAGCAATAACACGTCATATTTTATAGGACTGCGTTGCTGTGAAATGATGGTGCAGCCTAAGTAGAGCTAGGATGAAAAATAAAAAAACCTATTGCTGAATTTTACTTTCACTGCAAACCCACTGCAAGGAAAGGGGAGCAGACAGAAAAGGGCCTGCTTCTCAGGGACTCTTTCAGCCTCTCTCCCCAAAGGCCCACCCAGGGAACGCTGACTGACTCTAAAGCTGCTGTTTGAGAACATGAGAGAGTCTCCTGCTGTGCTGTACACCAACAGCTACTTCATTAGGTACACAATACCCAACGCTCTGCATGTGCTGGATGCATGCCACCCTAGGATTAACTATGGATCAAAAGCTTATGAATCAGATGTCAACTCCCCTGCCTAGTCTTTAAGGAAAAGTATGGGGAAAAGCCTCATTTGTTGCACCGATGGAAGACAATACTTCTCTGTACAAAGACGTGTGTTTTGGAATAGTGACTGAGAGTAGGTGTACACAACTTCTGGAAAATATTAAGGGAAATATGAGGTGGTATTTTAGAGAAAGAATTGGTGGTTTAAAAAATATTTTTCTTCGTCATCAGGCCAGGCCTTGCATTCTGCAGCCTCTGCAATCCACAAATTTTAATGGAGCCGCAGCTTCGACTTTGATCAGTACATAATCCCTCCCGAACTGTGATTATAGCCTTCTTTTAGGTTCTTTTTTTTTTTTTTTATTGGGGGTGGGTTAGGAAACTTACAGTGCTAGGCCACACTTTTGTAAACAGTTACACATGCATGCTTAACTTCATTCAATGAACAACTTCAATGAGAATAAACAAAGCTGCTTCTTTCACAGGCCCATAATTATTCAGAGAACTGGGAAGACTGGAGGAAAATCATCTTATGACAAATCAACCTGGACACCTTCATCACTTCAAGGTAGAAAGGAAATCACATAAGCTCAGTAAAAAAAAAAAGCATCACTGCACACTGAGGATGAAAGTGACTTTTAAAAAGGTGAGACAGCTGCTAGCCTAAATTTTAAAACAGCTGGATTCAGTTCTCTGAATGTCCTATGGGATACATGGCAGTGTCTCAGCAACATTTACAGAAAGATATTCCAAAGTGTTTGAGCAGTTAGGGGCTTAGGGGATTTTGTGAGCACTGGACAAGGCAACAGGACACTTCCAGAAAGAAATGTAATGACTCTGCTTGTCATGTTTCCAGGTGACACATCTCAAAGAAGGGCTGCAAGTATGATGGAAGACACTGGAATTCAAAAAAATCTCTTAAACTGGAGAAATGGGCTAAAACCAGGACTCAAAACAGGAGCAATGAATATGCTTAGGCAGAAATAATCAAATGCAAAAAATACAGGCAGGCTAACAGTTCCTAAGAAGATGGCCCAGAGTCTACACAGTGGAACAGATGAAGTCTAAGCAACAAGTCATGCTGTCATTAAGAAAGAACACACTATACAGGACTATGTAAACAAGAATATAGCTGGCAACACACAGGAAGTAATCCCTCTGCTCTGACCACCAGTGTTCAGGCCCCAGGCGGGAAAATTTGTTCCTCTTTAGTATAAAAAAGAGGTGGATCAATTGGAGAGAATCTGGTGAAGAGCAAGGAATGTGAGGAAAGGCTAGAAAATATAACCTTCAAAAAAATCTGAAAAAATTTGATGGTTTACCCCAAAGAAGAAAAATCTCAGGGTGGGGATAAGAAACTCTTCAAATACACTAAGAACTGATGCAAAGAGGTCAGACTGTTCTACAAATCCAGTGGGAAAAGCGCTGCAGAAAAGGATCTGGGGGTCCTGGTGTACACCATGTCAAACATGAGCCAGCCATGGGCCCTGGCATCAACAGCTAACAGTACTCTGGGCTCCATTAGGAGGAGTGCTGCAGCAGGTCAAGGGAGATGATCCTTCCCCTCTGCTCAGCACTGGTGAGGCCACACCTGGAGTGCTGTGTCCAGTGCTGGGCTCCTCAGAACAAGAGAGACATGGGCATGCTGGAGAGTACCCAGCAAATGGCCACAAAGATGATTAATGGACTGAAGCATCTCTCCTATGAAGAAAGGCTGTGAGAGTTGGAACTGTTTAGCCTGGAGATAAGAAGGCTCAGGAGGATCTTATACATATATACCTGAAGGGAGGGTGCAAAGATGACGGAGCCAGGCTCTCTTCAGTGGTGCTGAAAGACAGGACCAAGGGCAATGGGCACAAACTGAAACACAGGAAGTTCCTTCTGAACATCAGGAAATGCTTGTTTTTACTGAGGGTGACTGAGCACTGGCACAGGTTGCCCAGGGAGGTTGTGGAGTCTCCATCTGGACAGGGTCCTGGGCAAAAGGATCTAGGTGGCCCTGCTTGAGCAGGGGTTTGAACCAGATGACCTGCAGAGGTCCCTTCCAACCTCAACCTTCTGTGACTGTGCAATGAACAAGAAGTAAAAGGTTCAAATTGGAAAAAATGGGTTTCATGTGGGATATTCTTCTATTCATAGGATCAGTAAGAATGGAAACATCAAGTGGTGAGGAGCTGGATTTTCCATTACTGGAGATTCATGAGACCTGACAAAGATGATCAGTCTTGCTGGGAAGGAGAGGGATGAACCAGTGACTTAACAGAAATCTACGTGGAAACAGGAAGGAGAGAGGTAGGAGAGTATCATTTTGTATTCAAATAAAAACTACACAGCTTATTTCTGGGATAATAAATGCTGTACAAGTGTGGATAATGTGCGATTCTTTGCTTTATTCAGTTTACAACTTAACTAGTTACTCCGCTTTTTACAGGAAACAACAGAAACGGGTGTTTCTAGAAAAAAATTCATGTGATCTATGTGAGACATCTAAGTCAGGGTCAAATGAATCATGTCCCATGTGTAGAAATACTACATTTCTGTGTTGTAAAGGGAGCACAAGACTTGGACATAGATGCTTACAGTGGTCAGATGGGTCTACCCCCTATCAGAATAATTTTACTTCATAGCAGTAAAGATATTCCTGTGTATTTAAAGACACCTAAATGCCATTATATAAGTACATTGAGGGAATTACAAGTATAAGTCCTCTATTGGTCTAATGGATTTCTATTTTAAATGCTCCAAATCTCAATTCAATTAGTTAAACAAAATCTTGACATGCCCGTAAAGTTAACTCTGCTCTGTGGTTGGCTGACCACCAACACAAGCAGAACACGACTCTGACATTCACCAGAGAAAAAGGAACAGCCATTACAACCTCTCCAATACTCCAGTTCTGCTTGCAGAGTGGGGTAAGTCAGAGCCATAGCCAGCAGAACTAACTGTGGAGAAAGATCCATGTAAATAAGAAAAATTTACATTCAAATAAAGAGTCCCGATTCGCTATCTTATGACAAAAAAAGCATCTAAATTCAATATAAAAATCATAACAAATCACCAGCTTCCATTACACCTATGCTTAATTGACAAAGCTAAGAGAAATATATATCATCTCCACAAATAAAAAAATATTTTTTCAATTGATGCCTAATGCAATTGAATAAACTAGTCAGCGTTTGCTCAGCACAACTCAGGAAGTGCTCGGGTTCTCGCGACAGTATAACTCTCAGCATTTGCTTACAAGTTTGGATTTCCAGCTCAATGCATTGTCAAAAGAACATTATTCCACACAGCAGCAAAGTGACTGTTACAAATTTCTGGTTATTTATAGAAATCTCTGGGGTGTTACATAATGTGCAACAGTCTCCAGACCGAACTGAGCAAATTTAACATTTTCTGTATGTCGTAGATACCTCTCAAACATAGAATGGCAGCATGAATATTGCAGGGAACCCACCTTTATGAAATCCAAAAATTTGGTGGTAATACATTCATGTTCAATAATGTCGAAGAGAGAGAGTGGCAATGCAAGAACCATTAAAATCCTTCAGTTGTAAACTTGAACCTCCAAAGCGATTTCTTGATATCAAAAGAGTGTGGCAGGTTAAAAGCAAACAAATTAGGGTTAGATAGGACCTTCTCCACATGAAGCACAGGTATGCATGGCAAATCAAAGTATAGAGCCATCTGTAAGCAAATGTGAAAAGGGGAGAGATAAAGAAGATGGCTCTATCCTTTGCATATTCCTCTGTCAAAGCAAGTAGATAAACAAAAGGAAACAGTAGATTACACCTGAAAAGATGATGACAATTTACAATTTCTCCTTTCTTGCTCCAAGACACAGAAATTGCATTTAAGATGGTACTCCAGACTGCTCCTTGGATAAGTCCAAGATAAATCTAGCCCTGAGGCATAAAAATCATGGGAAAATGATTCCTTCAAAGGAACCCGTTTCTTCACAAGGTAGCAAAGAGCCATAACTCAGCCCTATGAGTGCCTGAGTTAGTTCCCCTCACAGATGCTCCCAAGCAGAGGAGAGGGTGAACTCAACATGGCAGATGGGCAGAGCAGCCTGATAAGGTGCTGGCGCCAGGCTGCATGGCATGGAGGAACAAAAGATAGTTGCTAAAACAAGAGGAAGAAACTAGTGATTCCAAGATCATTTCAAAATGCCTTTTAAAGTCAACACGCTGAGATTAGATTGTATTTTTTTTCATGAATAAGTAACTTCATATATCTCAAAAGGGTCTGTCAGGGCAGACCCCTGCCCTGACATGAGGCAACATGGTCCTGACCACCCCTGCCCTGTCCCCTGGGGCTCCCGCTATGCTCCCCACTGCCCAGGACCCCATGTGAGCCCCCTGGGGCTGTCAGTGCCTGCCCCAGCGATGCTGCAGCAGGACTGATCTCCAGGTCTCACTGCCCTGCCCTGCCCGGCCACAGGCCCCGCTTGGCCCGTTCCCATCCCCAGGGAGGTGCTGGGGCTGCCCCCAGGCCCTGCCTGTCCACCCTGGGGACCCCCACAGGTCCAGGCACCCAGGGAGCCCTGGCCCCTGCTGTATCCTGACAGCAACCCAGAAAAATTTTACCTAAAATGCCTGTCAGTGTTCCAGGAGTACGTGGACAACACTCTTAGTTGTGTGGTTTAGTTTTAGGTAGTCCTGCGAGAAGCAGGGAGTTGCACCCAATGATCCTTATGTGTCCCTTCCAACTCAAGATATTCTATGATTCTATAACTCTATGGTTTTCCTTTTACTGTAAAATCTATTTAATCCCTTAAGACTGCTTTTATGTCACACAGACTTCGATTAGCATGGTAGATTTTTAGGTATCAATAATATGTCTCTCTGCCGCTTCATTAAAAGCTAGGATACCCTGTGCAGATACACAGCTATCCACCTTAACCAACAATGCAGAGTTACAAATTTACACCATCAGGGTTAAGAAAATCTGTTTGTATTGGTCAGGAGCAGAGCAGTGAAAACAGTTTTCAGGGAAATGTCCATTTGTTTAGCTTAAGATCTTTCTCTCCGGTGCTCTGATTAGATTGCTTCTGGCAATCAGGTGGAGCTGACCTGGCTCTTCATGGATGGTGGGGTGTAGAAGCTGTAGAACTTCTGCACTCAGACCAGTACATGGCACCTGAAGTTACGAATTGTAGGAGCCCCATGCAACTTCTCAGAGGCTTATATTCTTGACATAAATTTTAAAATGGACAGGAGGATTAACTGCTCTGAGAAGCTTCAGGTTCTGGGGTATATGGGATATTTCACCATTTTTTCATACAACTTTGAGTCAGCCAAGAGCCTTTTTAAAAATCTCCTGAAAACCAGAAACCCTGCTCTTTGACAGGAACTGTGAGAACAGCAGTAGCAATAAACATGCTCCAAACAGGAGGTCCCCAAGCCACATACTTGTCTTAATTTTGCATTTCAACAAAAGCAAAATGCATTTTCTGTACTTACAAGCCCCCCAGTTTAATTACAACAAATCAATCAAAGTTTAAGGGAAACTTCTCATATCTAATATCTCTCTGTGTTTATGTAAGACAAATGAAAGAGAATTACACTATATTTCCAATGAATGTATGTTAGACATTACTTCTTAATTTAAGTGTTTCCTGGGAAAAATAAATGGATTATTTTTGTTGCATTTTTCTTTTCATTTAAAAAAAAAGGGATGGATAAAGAGAAAACAAGAATGTAACATTTGAGAAAGTCATTAAAGCTCTCTAAAAAGTTGGTTCTTCAGTTCAAATGGATCTCCATTAGCCTGATAAGGCAGCAAGGTGGAGGGTGACACAAATGCACATCCAGTTTGCTAACTTCACTGAGGTAAAAAATATGCTTGTTACAATTAAGTTACCTGAAATCATTATGCCAAAATAATACATATAGACCCTAATACAATACTTTTTGTGTCGTCTTCTGCACCTGCTTATATTTTAAGAACATTCACATGCATTATTTTTTATAATATCATTTATAATATTTATTCCTTGACTTCCAAACGCTTCTTCTGTGAGTGAATCTTACAATGTACTTAGTCAAAAGAAAATCTTGTAAATCTTGTAGCAAGGCTATGACCCTCATATTTTGTTTTTGGTGGAGTGGGGGCAGAGGGAAGAAAGAATCTGTGAAAAAGTGAAACTGTCGTTTCAGTTCTTGACTCCGGAAGCATACATGATGAGCCCACAGCTCGTGCCCCAAAAGCAGATCTGAGGGTCTGTACCACAGCAGGACTCCAGCTGGATGGGTGTTTGTCGGGGTAAGCTCAACACACATGGCAAGTCTCTGGCTTGCCACTCGCTTTAATGGTGTCCAGGCTGGTCCTTACCACATCAGCCTTTACACAGACAGCTCTGAACATGCTGAATTACAAGCAGAAAATTCCACTTCTGAATAGAAGATAATGTACCATCATTAAGTACCTTTGTCTGCTCGACTGCACCTTCGAAACCTTGTTTCTCTTTTCTTTTTTTGGAAATTATCTTACAAAGTAGCATAATTACCAGCACCCAGAGCAAGGTAATGCTCAGCACATACCACTAGACCCAATTTTACAAAAAGTCACAGCCTCTGCAGGGAACCTAGACGATTCTATGGTTCTATGATATAAGTCTAATATAAATTAATAAGAATAATTTAAGATTGCCTTTAAGTTACATTTTGTTGTTTTAAAACAAACATGTAATTTTATTTTTACCTTTTGTTTACATCACAAACACAGCATCAAAGTTTTTTCAATTTGTTTTGAACTATTTAACAAAAAATTTAAGAACAGTTGAGCTATGCAACAGCAGTAGTAGCTGACTGAAAGCCACTAAAGGATGAGCAAAATCCTTCCTATAGCTTAAAATTCATCCTGTTCCATACATCTGGACTTTTTCTTTTTTGGTGGTGCAGCTGCGATACAGCAGTGTGCAGTCATGCCAGGGGAAAAAAATTACCAGGGGCTGAAACCCCTCTGGAGATCCTACTCTGAACTGAGCCCGTCTTTGCTTTATGCTTTGCAAACACACTGCATCGCACCTTTGCTTTCCTACTGAGCTTACACTGCAACATTCTTGACTTAACACTCAGGATAATGACACAAGTAAGATCACCGAGACTATCTATCTGGTTAAAAATAAATGCTGCATATACACATGTAGCAAAGCTCTAATAATCTCATGCCTGTAAAGACCTTTATAATTGCCAAATATTATTTGTTAGTTTGTTAAAGACAGATATTTTTATTTATTTCTATAAATGTCAACCAGCCAAAATTATGGAGGAATGTGCCAGTACACTGAAGACAGTGGAAAGGCTCCCATTTTCCACAGTATTGTTACTTTTTGGATTAGTTCCTACTGTTTTCAGCATAAGATTTGTGCAGGTGTACAAATCAGCCCTGTACCTAATCCTTCCACTAGCAGTATTCAACTCTTAGCAAAAGCTTCTCGTTTGAACATGAGAGGAAATGGGTTCAAGTTATGCCAGGTGAGGTTTAGATTGAATATTAGGAAAATTTTTTTCACTGAAAGGGTTATCAAACATTGGAATAGGCTGCCAAGGGAGGTGGTGGATTCACCATCCCTGGAGGTGTTTAAAAAAAGGGTAGACGTGGTACTTGGCGACATGGTTTAGAAGCGGTTTTGTCAGGTTAGGTTAATGGTTGGACTTGATGATCTCAAAGGTCCCTTCCAACCTCAACAATTCCATGATTCTATTCTGTGATTCCATGATCTGTCCCAGCTGCCTGAGATGACCTGCTAGCAGAAAGTAGTCTTAAGTCATTCTGTGATATTTCTTGCTAAGTATTTTTCTTTCCCAGATCCAGGTTAGTTTATTTCTTTGTGGAATTTTTTTTTATCAAAATGCAATGAAATGGTTAAATGAGAATATATGTTTATTCATGAGAACAGCAGGCAATGAGCAGCAGAAGCAGCTTTCCCCTTTGATCTGTGCAGAACAGATATATATAGCAACTATTAGGATATGTGACATTTCATCACCAACCTAGGTATCTTAAAATTCCTGTGATTAAAAGATCTCTTAGCCCATGCACTAACTAGCTTGCAGACATTTTTCTCCTTTAGGACTTATAGGCTCCAACTCTTTCTCTATTTCATCTTAAGTACATAAATCTGCTCCAAATTCCTGCCAGCACCACACCAAGGAAACTGATTAGATGTGGAGTCCTCTGTTGGTATTTTTACTTTGTTTTTCTCTTTATTACCCCATATATTAAGTACTTTTGCAGCTTTGATAAAAGACTCTATCATTAGAATTTGAAATCAAGATTAATCAATTCTGATCTCTTGGTGCAGTATAAATTTTCAGAACACCGGGAGAAGAAATTTCTTCTTTTCCCAGTCCAATCATTCTTAAGTTAGATATAATTAGAAAGCAATTCTACCTCTCACCGAAGTCATTGTAAATATATCCAGCTGATTTTAGTGGGAACTGTACCAGGCCTTTAAAATTAAATTTTCTGTATTTTTCTTAAAAAGGCTGAATTCCTTTCAGAATGTTCAACACAACACATTACAGCATTAGGAGACCTTTCATCCGTAACTTTCCATTAACTACCATATTTAACATATACCAGTATGAGACGATCTTCATGTGGCGCCTCTCACAGACCATGTTAAAGATCTGAATTTGGGAAGAATGCATTGGCCTAGTTTAGTAGTCCCAGGTCAAGGGTGTCATTTTTAACAAAATCCACAATGTATTTATTTTACAACCCACCAAGAAATGAAAGGCAAACAAAAACATTAAAATGCCTTTACCTTATTTTTAAATAGAACTTATATAGAGTGTGAGAGGGAATAGCCAGATATAGTGGATATTCACATTTCTGTATGCATTAAAATATCTGTTTTGCTTCCATTTTCTTCATATGCAATTAATTCATTTTTCCTTGAAATGATAACAACAGAAATTAAAATAATTAGGTGGGATGTGGTATTTTAAAGCCAAAACATGGTCGCTGTTGCCTTGATTACTCTAGCATAAATTGAAGAAAGCAGTCAAATGAAGTTGCTTCTATGACCCAGGCTGACAACAAGAGAGAAACATAGAGTTGTTGCCAAGGCCTTAGCTGCTCAGCGTTGATGCCTAGGGGCCACCAAAGCCTGGAGGAAGGTTGGTCCTTCCAAGTGCAAAGGGATGGGGCACGTGTGAGTGTGGATGCAAATGGGAAACGCAGCTGCTACAGTGAAGAAGAACACGATCAGTCTAAATATGTTGAGAACTGCTGCCTTAGGAAGCTCCCCACTCAGCTTGCAGATTTCTGTCCCTGGATACCTCACGGGAGGTTTGCAAAACTGCTCAGTACTTGCTGTGTGTAGGCAGACTACGAGCCAGCGCAGACCCAGAAACCACAGGAGTGCCCAAGCACAGTGCTCTGCCTCAGGTGAAGCCCTCTGCTGAGAAGCAGCAAATATTTGCTCAGGCATAGCGTGATGCTAACACAGCTACCTGGCTCTTGGATCAGGGCCAACTTACCCATGCCAGGCTGAGAGACTGAGCGGAGCTAATGAAAAGCTGTCTGTACACACATTGACAGGACCAGCTTCATCTAATTTATGCAAATACTGACCTGCAGCTAATTTGGAGCTGTGAATTCCCTAAAGGGCAGAGCACTTGATGATCTTCCCAATTTTCAGCATTTTGAGTCCTATGATTCTTTGAGTGTTAAAGCCTTTAAGCCTAAAATCCTGATTTCAAAAGTCAGTTTTAAGGATAAGATCTAGATGCCTTTCACAATCTCACACTCTGTATATCTGTTCCCTTTGGAAGAGTCAGAAGCACTTTACTTCTCACACAATAGTCCCCCACACTATTGACTGGGAAGTTTTTAAGCAGTTCCTGGAGTATTTTGTTGTAAATATACAAAACCAACAACAAACATAAACAAAACAAAACAAAACAAAAAACCAACCAAAATGAAAACATTATAAGAAGATCCTTCTGAGCCTAAGTTCACGAAAAATTGGAAAGGAATTCCTTCAGGAGCTAAAGTGTTCTGCCACTGCTGAGTCAGGGCACTGACTATTATTACCGCTCCACATTCAGCAGCCTCATTTCATATCACACCTCAACAATGGCAATTAAACCCAACTAACAGTCCTCTATCAGTGCTGTCTGATAGAAATATAAAGCTGTGTGTTATATTTGCAAAGGCAGCTGATAGTTACATAGAATCCTAGAATCATAGAATGGTTTGGGTTGGAAGGGACCTTAAAAATTATCTAGTTCCAACTCCCCTGCCCATGGGCAGGGATGCCTTCCACTAGACCAGGTTGCTCAAAGCCCCATCCAGCCTGGCCTTGAACACTTCCAGGGATGGAGCATCCACAGCTTCTCCGGGCAACCTGTTCCAGTGTCTCACCACCCTGACAGTAAAGAATTTCTTCCCAATATCTATTCTAAATCCGCCCTCTTTCAGTTTAAAACCATTACCCCTCATCCTATCACTACGCTCCCTGATAAAGAGTCCCTCCCCATCTTTCCTGTAGGCCCCTTTTAAGTACTGGAAGGCTGCTAGAAGGTCTCCCCGGTGCTTTCTCTTCTCTAAGCTAAACAACCCTAGCTCTCTCAGGCTGTCTTCACAGGAGAGGTGCTCCAGCCCTCTGATCATCTTCGTGGTTCTTCTCTGGACCTGCTCCAACAGGTCCATGTCTATCCTGTGCTGAGGGCTCCAGAGCTGGACGCAATACTCCAGGTGGGGTCTCGCGAGAGTGGAGTAGAGGGGCAGAATCATCTCCCTCGACCTGCTGGCCATGCTACTTTTGATGCAGCCCAGGATACACTTGGCTTTCTGGGCTGCAAGTGCACGTTCCCGGGTCATGTTGAGCTTCTCATCCACCGAACACCCCCAAGTCCTTCTCCTCAGGGCTGCTCTGAATCCATTCACCACCCTGCCTGTATTTGTGCTTGGGATTGCCATGACCCACATGCAGGACCTTGCACTTGGCCTTGTTGAACTTCAGGAGGTTCACAGAGGCCTACCTCTCAAGCCTGGCGAGGTCCCTCTTGGCACGGACTAGCCAGGAAGGGGCTTTGAGAAGTTTTCCAGACATACCCAGGCTAGATGCAGTACTGTTGCTGCAAATGGAAGGGTCTGACGAGCCTCCTGCTCATCGCATTGTTTGAAACCAACACCACGTCCAAGGATGTTAGTAGAAATACAGATCCCTAACACTGCCTTTAGCCGTAATTCAGGAGTGTCTGATTTCCAATGTCATAAGCAAGTTTCCCCCAGGGGCTGTGCCCTCCTCTTCTCAGTCCCTGCCTGACCCTTGGTCATAGGAGGAGGGTGTTTTTCCTTCAATAGCTCCTGAAAGAAAAAGGACCCTGCCTAGAATCTCTCATGAAAAAGACCCCATGAGAAGAGCCTAAAAGAAACAGATTCTCTTCATGGAAATTAGTTTACCTTTGTTTTTCCAGTTTTTACCTGGAAATCTGCAGCCTCCTGTGATGATTTACCATAAGGCTAAGTTTTATTACTTATCTGTAGAACCTACTTTCTCTGGCACATAAGTTTTCATTAGTTGCACTGCATTTTCATTATTTATTTGGCTTTTGCTTTACATGGCTTGTCATTGACTCAGGTAAAGTTAGGCTTATTTCATTTACATGCACAGACACACTTATAAATACCTCCTTCAGCACAAGTCATGATTTACTTGGACTTAATAAGTAATTAGACCAATATTGGGCCTAATAAGACACAGTTTTGTCTTAAATTATTTTGCACAGATACCACATATTGCTAGAGTGCTGTTGTACACTGTAATACGTAGACTTTTCCTACACATTTACACTGGAAATCCCATCCTCACTTCTGGGTGTTATCCATTTATGTTTCATGGCACTCAAATTAACACAAACACAAAAAATAGAAATCTTTCCCTAGTTTTCAAACATAACTTGCAATATTTGGCTAGACATGGTATCCTCCAGAATGTTTAATTTTTGTTACTATTTTTCATAATCTCTTACTAAAGTATAAAGAGTATATACAGCACTTTAGGGAATATCAAATGTTATTGCATTATCAAGGTGATGATTCTATGAAATAAAATTCTAACCCTCAAAATGACACTGTTTGATGCGCTGGAAATACCGAATATAGCACCTCAGCTTCTCATGCATGATCATATGATTTATTTATAAAGTTAAGATAAGTAAAAATAACCCAATTCTCCCAAATAATGTATTCTTGCACAGTATTCCATCAGAAGAATAATCACCCAAAAAAAAGGGACAGTAAAATTTTGCAGTTCTTAATCACACTGGAACAGCGTTTTGATTTAAATCAATAGGATTATTCACAGATCAGTTGATTTCTTTAAAAGGAGAAACTATTCTTGCATTCACTGAGGAAATTAGAGAAAATGAAGATGATTACCTAGCTTCAGGTACGAGTAAATGGCACAGAAAAGCAGATTGACGATGGTCTATTTCTGTGTTAAGCCACAAATTCTCTCACAAGACAGTATGTTACCTTTTGTTTAAAGAAGTTTTCCAACTGCCTTTAAAATGCGTGGCTTTCCAGGAGGGATGCTCCTGAGCTGTAGCAGCGACAAGGCCTAATCTGAAGTTGTATAAAGTTAACAGGGAGGCTGTTTTTGACAGCAGCATGCTCTAGGAGAGAGGGTCAGAAACAAGTGAAAAATCCCTCCCTTCTCAAGTGATCAAAATACATTCATCTTTTATTGGAGAAAACAAAAGATTCTAGGTTATATCTACCAACATATACTACAAGTATACATTGCCTCAGTTTATAATAAATGGAAACAGTCTGGCATAAACAACTCTGATGACATTTGTGATTTGTCAGTCATAGTTAAACAGTGTAACTAGCCATTTTCCCCAATTTCTTCCCACATATGTTTGTGAAAGGAAATAACACCCTTTGCTCAACAGGCAAGAAAATAAGGCATTGTTTACCAAAACTCATTTTGATGTATTAGTGACTCGTGGAAAGATGGAAGAATGAAATCTCTTTCTCTCCTTTCTGCGTTGGTTGATGGCCCCTCAGTCAATCTAAAACACCTTTGTATTTCACACACAATAACCCAACTGAAGTATGTTAAATGACCACAGATTACCAAGGCACTTCAATTACATTTAAGTCCCCAGAATAAAAATCCTGACCTAGTGAAATAAATGGCTAAACAGCCAACTTTACTATGTAGAGAACTCCACAGCAGCTTCTTTTCTGTGCTATGAAATTATATACTATTTGAACATTGGCAATGGTATATAAAATACACTGTCTCCACATATTGCAAAGGTTCACAACATCTTAATGCTTGTATTTCACAAAAGAAGTTAACAATTGATCTCAACAGAAAAATTAAATCAAAGCTTATTCTGTGAAAGCTTTCCAGAGATCAGCTGCCATATGCCCAGACCTGTCTTGCTCACTTCAGTTCACCAGAAGCCTAAATTCTGCAGAGCTTGGTCAAATCTCTGATTTTCATGTGTAAATTGACGAAGTCAGGAGAATTGTCTTGGATTCACACAAGAAGAAATGACAACAGCATCACTGTCTCACAGTGCCTTAACATTTAACCTGTTTTATCAGGACATTCTTATTACACAAGTTAAAATTCCTGATTTTGTATTAAAATCAAATCGTACAAGAAATGAAAAATTTTAGAGATGCAAGATTGTTCCAAGTATTTTTGTTTGTAACAGAATAAATCTTCCAGAAATAACTATAACATTGAAATTAATTAGTAAAACAACCTGCAAATTAATTCTTCTGGAGTGACACTTGAAATCTGGCAACATATCTGAGAAATGTATTTTAAACTTCACTTTTTTCATCTTTGGTGACAATTTCATATTCAAAGATGTTGTAGCCACACAGTTCCAACAATGCCAACTTTAGCAAGCTCTTCAGTCCCCCTCAAATACAGCTTCCCCTTGAGATAAGACTGATAAATGTATCCCTAATACTTAGAGAAAACAGTGACAGTAGCTGGTCAAAAATATCCTGGCAAAATATCTTTTTGTGTCAGGAAATGATGATTCAAGGAAAGCAAAATATTTCATGGGTATACTTTAATTATACCAAAGGATAAAACAAAATATGTATCCACATGGACTCAAATTCAAAACTCTTCAATTCCATCATGAGTATAAATAAAGTGATAAAATTTAACATGCATGGCTTTATCTTTATGAAACACACACTTTCAATCTTATTGAAAGAAAAATACTATATTCTGAAATTTGTCTCAAAATTTTGAAAAAACAAGTTATAGTTTCAATTTTTGAAGAAAAAAAAATTGTGAAATGTCAGAATTCTCTCAGGTTAAGGAAGTTGAAGTTTTGATTATTTCTAATAAAGATAGGTAATTAAAAGATAACGTTGTCTTTATGGGGCACTACACCCTGAGCTGTAATTAACAGAAACAGTTTCCTCTTCAGCAGTTATAGTCAAAAAAAGGTGGTAAGCTTGTATTACTTGAAGGCATATCTCTTACTAAATACAGGCTAAGAAAATTGTATTTTCAGATATATCAATACTATCAGATTGAAATTAGGTTCAGGTTGTGAATACTTTAATTAAATCCATCTTTGTGATATTTGGGCCAACAAGAACAGAAATATCTCTTTCCTGGTGCAGCCCAGCAGACTTCTGAAAATTCATCTCAGATGAACTCCAGGCATTCCTTTCCACTGAATATTCTTTATCAAACCTAACTGGCATACTGCTAACTGTTTGCTTTGGCTATATGATGCAAAAGCAAAGTGGTTTCCCCCTCTTCATTTTCATTTTGACCGCTATACACCTACACAGGTAACATCAGATGATATTTTTCTTAGTTAGAGCAGCAAATGTTACATGCCATGGTTTCTCATGCTGATGCTGCTGGGCTATTACTCTTGTTAAAGAGCCAGTTCCAGGAACAGCCTGTCTCTCACAAGCTGTATCAGCTTTACACACTTTCTGATGAGCTAGGCTAAATTCCTGACACAGAAGTAATGATTTTCCTATGCGTATTCATACATCAACCTTGGAATACAATGTATTTTTTCTAAAAGAGGTTGATAATGTACTTTTGTACTGGCACTATGATAACACTACAATTACAGTACTAAATTTGCTGTGTTAGACCAAACCATGGTCCTTCTACTCCCCTGCCTTCTGTCTGCTATTCACCAAAACCAGACATCCCACACTAAGTTGCTAGGGCTGCTGACGTATTTTCTGGGTGAGGAGAGGTGCTTGGGTTTATGGGGGTTTTTTTGGAGGTGGTATTTTGGTTTTGTTTGGTTTTGTTGTTTTGTTGTTTTTTTTTTTTTTTTTTCTAAGTGCTATCTTGAGGAATTCTGAAAAGCTGCTAATTGAGGTGAGGAGGAAAAGTAAGGACTTCAAAATGACCTAGCTGGAAAGCCAAATACCCCGTTACGGGATGCTAATGACAAAGTCACACTGGGAGCTCTGAAACAGCCAAACCAGAACTTGTCTCCCAATTAAGCAGCTTTGCTGTGAGAGATTCATAGCTTTGCTCCAATGCAGGTAAATTTTGGTGTTGTGTAATCTGGTTCCGACTTAGTCACTAATTGCTTTCCCTTTCTTATAAAACCAGATGGAGAACTCTTCAATGGGATTACTGTTGTTAGTCTTTGTTCAACAGGGGGAGTAAAGAGTTTTTACTCTGGCCCATATGCATTATTAATGCCCTCAGAGAATCTAGTTTCATCTTTCTGGTTACTGAATTCTCCAGGTGATCTGAGGCCAATTTCCAAATATCTTCTCTCTCATTATCTCTGGTAATCAACAACAATCTGCTGTCTGTATCATCGGTCAAAAAAATCTTTAATCTGGAAAGGGAGCTTGCTTTTCTAACACTGTTCAGTCATCATACTTGTATCTAGCCTCCTTTGATTCTTTTTTCCTTCTTTCATATCATTCATAATGAATGGCATCACTTAAACCTAACAAAATAAGACTAAGGACTAAATAAGAGTAGTATTCCTAGTCTATATACTGTAATCTCTTGAGATTTGATTTTAACATGATTTTTTTTTTCTCTTCCTTTTTTATTTCCTCTCTGGCTTTCCTCTTAAACTTTGGCTAGTGATTTCAGGAAACATCATGTTTTTATTTTCAGTAGTACAAATTTAAAATAATGCCCACTGCAGTAATCCAACTTATTCCAAATGCGCAGCAGTGTAATAAAGCAGTACTTGATTTATAGCTGTTTCCACGAATTGACTCTGTTGACTGCCACCAAACTAGATGCTTTTTCTTTCCTTCATGCAAAAACCAAAAGGAAAAGATGGGGGGGGTTGCCGAGTTTCAGTTTGATTTTCCTTAATCTTTCTTAACTTTAAGTGCTCCAATGAATATACGTGGATTTCAGAACTCTGATATTTTATAGGATTCTCCTACTTCTTTCTACTTCCAATCACAGAACATGAAAAATCCTTTAATTTGATGGATCAGAGACTAAAACACACAAAACCTATTGTTTCTCTAGCCAGAGAGACCCAAACCATTCTATGATTCAATTATTATTACAGTAAACTGTTTTGAATGTGTATTTGACATTTATATTCTTTGTAGAATCTCATTTAATGACTGAAATGTTCATAATAAGGTATATGAAAACAAAGACTTGAAATGAAATTTACTTCATCTTTCCTTTTGGGGTGCAAAGACTGCCTTATTCATTTACAAAGAGAAGACAAAATTAATAAAATGGATTACTATTTAGAAAGAGTAAATATTTTTATGTGTTTTAAATTATATAATCTTTAATGTAATTTGGAGTCAGTAACATTCATTTTCAGCAGGTATGAGTGTTTTATTTTGCATGGAAGAGGAGCAGATTATACAAAGAGAAGAGCATATATTGTCTTTAAAAAAATTGGAGTCAAAAAGGATTAAATACAATAGAAGATTCATCCTCATGTGGCTAGGAGTCCTTTCCTTTCATTCTTGCATGATTCAAGACTATATTTAATTTGTTTTCCTAATCTTCCAGCGTAATTCCTCCTTTTCTGGAACCTACGCAATATCAAGTGTAAACAGATACACTATTAAAATGTAGTTTCTGACGCACGTGTACAACCACACAACAAATCTAAACTTGGCTTGATCATCTTTTCTTGCCGTAGCTTTGCGTATCTTCCTAAAGCAGCCTCAGTAATTACTGACATCATGTGGCACAATTACGGACTTTGAATCAAAACAAAAGGCAGCAGATTGCAATAATTTTAGATGGTAATGAATCTAACATTAGATTATCAGAACTCTAATGAGAACCAAGGTGGTTTGAAATGGCATGCTCAAATCAGAATTAAATTTTGTTTTCCTTTTGTAAAGATGAATAATTTAAACTTCCTGAAAGTGTTATAATCTCTAAATGACGAGGTATAATAGCTCTTGTCTCACAAATAACATATCAGACAGGACATACCTGCTTAATTTATATTGCATGAATTCTTGGAATGTGTATACAGGTGAAAGACAGACAGCTAAAATACATATATACAGAAAACTATAAAAGAGGAGCCAAACACATAAATCAGTGCTGCCTTTAGCTATTTTGCGTGTCAGAATTTATGAGAACAAAATTATCTTTTTCCCACTTTTATTGCTTGAATATATTCCAGATTTCTAAGCACAGTCTAAGCATGGTCCCTTCTTGTTTGGAAAAACTGAAGCAAAAATAAATATGTCAAGGGTCATATAAAAAATCCATGCCAAGTAAGTTCTTGGCTCTAAAATGTAATAACTCAGATCGCCTGAGAGCTCACAGATTATCACAGCATCCATTCAAAACTGTTTTTCCACAAAATTAAACAATATAAAGGATCCTTCCAAGATTTCATATTAAGATTCTCCCCCTGTCTAGAAAAGACCCTCTCCTTTCCTGTTTTCTTATAACTATAGTAGAGAACATTTATCTCAACTACAACCTTTTTCAAGGTAAAATCCCACCCTCAATGCAACTATAAGCATGTGAACTTTGTCAGATTTTGCCTTTCTTTGATCTGTTATCTTCATATTCTTCACTTTCATTAACCATGAGTTATCTAAGATTCAAATTATGTGTTTCTGGATCTTCTATCTATAGCACCTTGTGGGTGCTATAAATAACAAACAGCACCTTGTGTGCTGCTTACTTTAGGATCCAACCCTTCAAACAGTTACAATTCTGTCAGCAGTCACAACATCTAGGACAGTTAAGCAACAAAAAATGAGCAATGGATAGCAATACATGTCACTCTTGCTATTTTTAGTTTTCAGAATAAAAGATGAAAAGCCCCAACCAAATAAAAACTCTTTTTCCAGGATACTTTACCTTTCATATCTATTACAGACTATGATACATTGCATCTGTTTCCATACATAGACTGAAAAAGAAGTTAATACTGGGAAAATCTTATTGATAGAGCCAATTATATAGCACATTGCCTCACTAACAAGAAGCATAAAACCAACTGGGATAAATCCTTCTCTCATTTGTACTGATCTCTACAAAAATAAGTCCATTGAGTCAATGCAGTTACATCAGATTTACAGCATTGTGATAGAAAGCAGAACTCTTCGCTGTGTTGGATGAGTGAAAGAGGATTTGGCAGGAGAAAAGACAATCAGTAAGCAAATTCCAACTCTCTTCTTACTGAAGAAGTCTCTCTGACTTCAATGGGAATAGGATCAAGCCAGCATTCAAACTTGATCAAACTGCTCTTTTTTAATCTAGTAATTATTGTCACGTTGTCTGGAAAAAAAACAGCTATTAAAAGATTATAAATGTTCAAAGGGAAATTATAAAATATAATCGCTGCAGCCATAGAAAAGGAACTATTAATTTGCTTTAAATAAGTCTCTTTGAAAAATGACTAATGAAGAAAAAGAACTGCTAAAAGAACAAATATACTTTCCGTCGGATGCTAATATTGTCGACATTTTTCCTCTTGGCCGAACTCTGAAGGTAAATTTGTACTTAGCAGACATAATAAAGCAAAAAATGAGAAATTATGTCATTACTGTTAGCCAACCATGTCCAATTTCATACTAGTTTTCATCCAGCAGCATGTGCCCCTTAAATTAAAAAAATGAAGTTAATTTGGCACAGTCTGTAGCATGTCTTTTTCTCATAGGAAAATGCTGAAGCCATCTATTCCATTAGCCAAGAGGTTTAAAAATCCAGAGTCTGTTGCATTTGTAGTTCAAATTGAATAGCCAAATTAGGGAGTTAAAATGCATGACAACAGGGAGAATGTCTTTTAGTAGCCTGCGTTTATAGTACAGACTGCATGAAGGGCACTATATTAAAAAGTATGTTCTGATTGTATTGTAACATCCCTTAGTTGTTCAGTTGTTACTGATTTACAGAACTGAATCGGGAAGTTGGTTTTAATCAGCATTTCCCTCCATTCTACAAAAAGTGCAGCCTGAGAAGTGATCTACAAAAAAAATCATTATCTCTGTTATCTCAATTATTGTCGCTGATTAGCCAGAGAGACCCAAGAGCCAGCTCCACAGAAAGGATTTAGACACCTAAAACAGGCCTTCAGCAGCCTTTCAGCACAAGCCCTAAACTGTGACCTGAAAGGCATCAGTCACACAGTGGTCAGGGACACATAAGGTCCCTGAGCACCTCCCTGCTGGCCCTAAACACACTGTAGGTGCCTGTATACGTGTCCCAGAGGTGCTCCAGCTGGGCCTGTAGCAGCCAGCCTCCCACCTAAGATATAATGGAAGGCAACAAAGCAGCAAAGCCCAGCCTCCGTCCAGAGTCTCAGAGGGTGAATGCTCTTCAACTGCCCTGCTGTCATGGACAGCACCAATTTCTCTCTCACAGACACCCCTACTTAAAAAGGTAGCAGAGGAGGTTGTTATGCAGTGTTTTGCATTGTAGCCTAGCTGTACATACTCTTGCCAGAAGAACAGATGTGGGCCCAAGCTCTCATCAGCCCATAGGTATTACATTCACATCTGTCTTTGGAAGAGGATTCTGTTTTCTAGATCCTATTCTGACTCCGGGTCTTCTCTTCTTGCCCTGATTTATGCCCTCAGTTCCAGAAAGATGAGGCATTTCCAACGATTCCCTCCCAGTCTGCGTTTCCTATTGCTTCACAGCAATGAAAGTGTTATTTTGGACTTCTCTCTGCCACCTCTTCCTGGGAGCCCAGGCACCTCTCCTGGGTCTGTTCTCAGCCCCCTTTCAGAAGAGGGCGATGTATTACCTAAAAGTTAGATGCTTTACTGCCTGTTCCTCTTTTGAGACCAGGCCTGGGTTTTTAGTCCTCTTCAGCAGCTCCGAGGCGGTCAGGGCTGGCAGACCCCACTTTGCCATGTCCCTGTGTGTATGTCCCTGTGTGTGCGGCCAGCCCGCTCCCACGACGGATGCGAGGGAACTCGCTCTGGGTGCTGGCTCTCCTCTCGCCTGAGCGTACAGCTGAGGAAATGCGCTGCCAGCAATGGGACACGCAACACAACAGAGGGAGATTTGGGTCATTACACAGTTTTGGCAATGATATGCTCTTTTTAAACTCACCGATGAGCCAGTTATCATGATCCTGGGTGTGAGGTAAATAAAATAAAATAATAAATGATACCTGTTCCTAGCTAATCTGCTAATTCCTCATATGAATCAATCTATATTCTCCTGAGCATGTCGCTATTTTTTTCTGTTTGAGTCCCACCTGATTTTAATATGAATTTCTCCAGAGCTAATCAGGACAATTCATCAAACTGGGCTGTTACAAAGGAAAATTAAAAACCGTGGGTAACACTGCTTTTATGGTACATTTAACAAATGTATTTCGGTTTTTCTCCTCTAAAAGAAATCTGATATTCCCACAGATAACAATAAGGATTCATTATGACCTCTGCTACTCTTATCAAGACTAGATGGTTTTGTAATGGTATCATTGCAAAAATATATTTTTTTAAATGTCACCATTATTAGGATTTGCTGTGGAAGTGAAGTATGCTGCAAATAAGTGTCTCATTCTATTTGCTCTTTACAGAAAATGAAACATGCCAGGCTGACACTTTCCAAAGATGCTGCACTATTTGATTCTGTCATTAATAACAAAGATTGACTAGTGGTTTGAGCCTATCATTTGCTACTCATAACCAAAATTGTATTATCTTTTCTGTAGGAAATAATTTAAACATGTTCTGATCTGTCCAGTTGATGAAAGAGTCAACACACCTCCTTTCTGTACAAATATGTCTTTGGAGAGGAAATAATATTATCTGTGGTCAAATCCTTGAGGTTTTGTGCATTCATGATGATTCATTGCTTTTCAGAGAACCATTTAAGCATATGCCAAGCTTCAAGAATGCACTTAAACCTAAGCCTGGAGAAAAGGAGGCTGACCTTATCGCTCCCTACAACTACCTGAAAGGAGGTTGTAGAGAGGTGGGGGTCATTCTCTTCTGCCACGTAACAAGTGATAGGACAAGAGGAAATGGCCTCAAGTTACGCCAGGGGAGGTTTAGATTGGATATTAGGAAATTTCTTCACCGAAAGGGTTGTCAAACATTAGAACAGGCTGTTGAGGGAAGTGATGGAATTGCCATCCCTGGAGGTATTTAAAAGCCATCTAGATATGGTGCTTATGGTTTAGTGGTGATTTTGGCAGTGTTAAGCTGATAGTTGGACTCAATGATCTTAAAGGTCCTTTCCAACCTAGACAATTCTATGATTCTGTGATTCTAACTGGTCTACTGATGGGCAGCAGTACTTGACTAAAATCAATAGTAGACTGAGGAAAAGCCAGCTGAAGCAAATTAATGGATGTTCTGCTCTTAGAAAACACATTTTAAAGGTCCAGCCTGTTTAAAAAACTTTGTACAGCCTTCTTCTCTCACTAAAATATATCCAAACAGCATCAAGGAAGCCTTCAATTTCCATGATATTTAGGCTTGAATTTTAGATGATCACAAACATTGAAAAACCATTGCTCAGTATCTTATTGGTTGAATTATGAAACAAATGTCATAGAAAGGGAACATATGTACTCTAATTTTAACAGAATACTGATGTTATTATGCTAAAAAATAAATTTATAATGGAATAAACCCTTTTCTTAAAACACTAGGCCGCTGCCAACGAGAAAAAAAAAGATGTAGGTGAGACTCAGAATCTTGCACTAAAACTGTGCTACTGAGAAGAAGTAAGATTTTGTAAACTTATAACTTAATGAAGGGAAAACTAAATGAGGGAGAAGCAATTTCCTTTTTAAAAAAAAAATAAAACAACAAAACAGCTAATGGCCACCAAAACAGGATGAAAAAGGAGTGAGTAAAACTGACACTTCAATAGCCATGAATATGACAAATCCCTGCTAACTACTCATTCAAATGCACGGTGAACTATCATCATCACAAGGTGTTACTTTATGTTACAGTAGTGTGCTATCTTATTATTTCACAGCGGAGCACCACTGTTTTCAGCACTGATAATTGTATGAATTTTGAGCTTACATACAAATAAGGATTTATACATCTAATAAGCATGGTGCTACAAAGCATGAAATGTAGGTATTAAATTCACTAGCTGACACATTGGCATTACTAGCATTTGAGGTGCCCTGTGGTATCACTCTTGGCTTCCTACTGCTGCTCCAAAAGAGCACACGTCTCCCACACTTCCTGCCAGCCCTATGGGGGCTTCTCTTGTACTTTAGGGCATCTCAGTCATGCCAGATGACACAGTGTAGACAACTGAATCGAGCCCTGGGTGCCTGTTTTCCTGTGTAACTACCTGGGGAGATGCGTATGGCTCAAGAAGGTAATTGAAAAGCCTGTATGTTCAGCATGTAGCCAAACTGCTAGAACAGCGATATATCTGAGATTTAAGATTTCTCCTATTTGCAGGTATTGCAGCAAGGTGTTTTCAGGACCCAAAACTAACTACTCACAGATTTTCTTTAAAGATCAGGTTTCATTTGAACTAACTTCCTGCACCTTTCACATTGAGCCTGGACAGAAAAGAATGAACTGTTCATACAGCTCATAGCACAATAATTAAGAGCAAAATGATTGAATCATTTAATTGTTTAAGTAAAATAGTAGATTCAGATGAGACATGTCTATTATAGTGTTTTAATTTGGATCAGGATCGCACTTCAGAAGCAGTCTGGCAGTGCAGCCTTAGAGAGCAGACTGCTCTCCCTGAGTTTCCCTGCTGAACTCCATGTTCCAAAGGGCAGCCAGCCCACAGGACCAGAGCCTGTCCACAGTAAAACCCACAGAAATACAAATCATGTAGGTGCCGAGTTACTGTTTTGCCCCCCAGGTCTTTCCTAGTGCTCCACAATTATTGCTAGTGTAGAAACAGTCATCTCTCATGCCTGGGTCTTTTTCTCATCCAATGTTTATAAAAGTAAAATTCATGAATAATCTTGTGAGCTAATTTCATGTATGCCAATCTGTCTGACATGCCCTTTTTGGCTTGCAATTTAGGGGACCTGAATTATTACAGCTTAAATTTATGCCAACCTGCTAGCATATGTACCTAAAGCTAATCTTGGAAACCAGCTATGAAATTGTCATGACCCCAATTCTTCCTTGCCTAGAAACTCAAGCAGTTATCTCATTCAAATGCTAAATGAATGCAGCACATTCCTGACAGACTGAATGTCACTTTACCCAGGTTTGAATGGCCATGAGTGCTTTGCATCATTCCTGTTTGTCAAATAATCACGTTGTCAGTTGCCATTAGCAAGCGCTGCTTATCTATCACAAATATGTAACTACTTCAGAAAATAATCCATTTCTGTGATCACAGATTTCTATTTGTTTTACAACATAGACAACAGGTAGGATTTTCAAAACCATCTAAATTGTTTAGGAGTACAAGTCCTATTAAATATCAGTTTGGTCTTTGTTCTTAACTCAACAGCCTCTGAAAATGCTATTGCATTGCCATACAGCATGTAGGGTTTGGTCTTTACCTCAAGTATCAGTCACACCATGTTCTATGATTGCAAATAATAAAAGTAGTTGGCATTATCTCCTCAAAGTCAGCTAGCCCTGCAATTCCTGAATTATAATGAAGTCCATTATAAAATTGTTATTCAGTATTTAATATTTCAGCCCTTTGGCAAGGCATTAAGTTGAGACACAGCAGAGCTTTTTACAGATCACATGCAGGTTTATTTTTTAGTAATCATAATCTAACTCTTTAAAACATTATTTATAGAACAGAAGTTACAATTCATCATCAGTTTTGTATGCTTTTTGCATGGTTATGAAGGCTCAGACTTAAACCAAGACAGTCTAATTCTCACTGTGCATTTCACTATGGCAGAGAGGATATAAAATGTTGGCATTTTCTGTGCACTTTTCAGTCCCTTTCATTAGTTTGCTTCACAGGTCATTAAGGATCTACCACTTAATTTTGCCCAGTACCCTGCTACTGGAGACAATCACATCATATAGTTCATTTTCCTAAATGTATGAATTGCCATTTTTGAAGCAGTTAGTTAGCTTTTTGAGCACATGCTGCACGTCAGCTCCACCTGCTGCAGCCCCACAGGAGACCCAGGAGAGCTCAGACATGATAAGGGTTCTTGCCACCATCATACCAACAGCCAGGTATGCCCACACCAGATGGTAGGCAGCCTTCCAAATCACCCAGGTGAGTTTCTCCATCCTCTCATGCTTCTATTTGTGGAAGGAGCAACGAATTCATAGGTCTACCACAGCAGCATGTGGTGTATAACATCAAAGAGAGTAAGGAAATTTTCAGGGAGGTGAGATGATGTCTTTGTAGTAATTTTCTTTACACAAAGGGTGCTAAGAAGCTCTGATTAATGAGGCACAATCTGAGAAAGGTATGTCAGAAGAGCTGGTACTGGAAAAAAATGAGTGATTAAATAGCCACAGCCAGCAGCCTGGGAAGATCCTCAGTTAGGGGGTCTATAAGCTCTTAAGATACCAACTTTCAGCTGAGTTCAAGAAGACATTGCATTATTTCTTTCCTTTTCTGTTAGCAGCTCAGTCAGCTAAAACGCTTCATGTTTGACCATATGAATTGTAGGCGAGTAGAAATTTTACTCAGTCCTAACCAGTTCATTCATAATGGAGCGACTGAAACACAACTACTGGACACCTTGAGAGGCATAATAAAAAGTAAATAGGATGACTTTTCCAAAGAAAAATGGAATCCTTTTGAAAGGAACATTCAGCAAAAGGCAAGAGCATGTATAACAATTAGAAAGCCCTTGGTAAAAGTTTTTCATAAGAAGATCACAAGGAAATATAACCATTGGACAGGATAACATTCTGTCAATGCAGAAGTAGGGTAAGGGAAGAAATGGAGAACAGTGATCAGTTTTTCAAAGGAGGGCTGTAAAGATGAGGATATTTAAAGGAATTGCATTTCATTTTTCCTTAGTTATCTAAAAAAACCCACAGTGATACTGAGATGGCAAAACTTACAGTTAACAGCTATAAAGTAAGCAGCCAGAAAGACTGGAGGGGATATGTAATATAGACATTAAAGGTATTGAGCTTGTAAGTTTAATGATCCTCTCTCATAATGAAGGAGGAAGGCAACATTCAATGTAAGAAGAAAGAGAATTAAAACCAGAAGACGGAATATTGCTTTTATTTAACACTGAAAAATAACCCTGTTCAAGTATTGAAAAGACTCATCTAGGCAAAGGATTTAGTAAGAGCTAGAAAACACTTAGTCCTTTATATGGATAATGAAAACATCCAAACTTAATCTGTAAAAGATAGACTTCACACCTCACACTAGATAGAAAGTTGGAAAAAATTTCCCCACCAAATATATTAGTGTGTATTCCACCTTTCAGCTGCCTCCAGTTATATTCTGCCAGTCACGGAGAGAGACAAGATCCCGGATTAAATCAATCAGTCATATAGTACAGACAAATGATTCCGAAATACACCTCTTGCTGTTCTTCAGATCATTATAGTCCCCTGAAAAATGGGTAATGCAACCTGAAAATACAAATGCCTCGTAATCTTTATGTTCCAATAACCCAGACATCTTCAGGCATCTTCTTCGTAGTTAGAAGACAGGTTTAACGCAACTTTGGCATTACCCTCACTGGGAAGGGAGGATTCCAGGAACCTTGGATTGGAAAGGACTGTCAGGAATCCAGACCTCACAACCAGAGACCTGTGTGATAGCTGCGTAATTCAGAGTGGCCCAAAGAACGAGCACCCCATCTCACACTAACACTAGGCACCCCATAACGTTGCTTAGCATTAGACCACAGACTTACCAGCTCTGGCTCTTGGGTCGTTCCTAAAAACAGCAATGCCACAGGAGGACAGCAAAAGGGATGGAGTCATCACCTTTGGCCTCTGTTTTTATGCCTTCTTTTCTCCTCAGTATCACCTTCTAAGCCATCTTTACCAGCCCAGACAGACATTTTAAGCTAAAGTCAGAAGCACTGACAAAGCCACCACAGACTCAGGTATGGGGGTCACTGATTATCTTCACAGAATTAAGGTTTTCCAGTGAATATATTATATATACATGAATACGCTGTTTTGCTGGTTCTTGTTTTTTTTTGAAGTGAGGAATTAAGTATGAACGTTGGCTGGTAATTGAGCTATCAACACATACCTGTGTCCTTACATGGTGCAGAAAGCATTTTTCTCCTAAATGTAACTCAAACAGATGGCAAAGGCCTTAATCTACTTTATTAATTACACCTGTAAGGAACTGTTCACTGTCATAAGCCAATACCATCTAAGCATTTCAGTTGCATTACCCTTCACACCCTGAGAAAGTTAAAAACCACTGTGACTAAAAGCTGTTCTTTCTGTATCATAAGCAATATTACAAGCCTCTTTTACTACTAAAGGTGACACACATTTCCCATTAATAGATCTCATTTTCCATTGCTCATAACTTTGTCAGGTTTGAACCATTCAGGCTGAAATTTTCCATTTCCGGTGTCTCCCTCAGGCTTTCACGGCATTAGAGAATTTGCACCAAAATAGTTTGGGGCCATTGCAAAAAAAACACCAAACAAATAAAAAGTCCCCATGGTTAAAGCAAATCAATCCTGATAAAGTAGAAAATAACAAACCTTACACTGGTGATTTCTAGTACTTTTGTGCACAAGAGCACAAATTTGTAATTTAGCATCTGTATCTGGCATGTGGTAATGCCATTCTGTCAACTCATCCAAATTAACAAATGAAGAGATGCTTTAAAAATGTATTTATCAGACAGCCGGTACCAGATTTCAGCAGATATATGCCCTGGCATCCTATAGTCCAGGGCTGAACAGACATTTCCCTGCAATTCCAGATCTGGGGTACTACATACACCACTGGGTGAAAACACAGGAACTGAGTGTGAGGAGATCACTTACCTTGTACTGTCACCTTTCTGGACAAAAAAAAGAGGCAAACTGAAAACAGAATCTGTCTTATCAGTATACAGATAAGATAAAAACTACTTCTTCCCAAGGAGATATTTCCAGGCATATTCCTAACTTTTAGGGAACATAGTTATCTTGGATTTGCTCAACAGCAAGCTACTGTTCTTACAATATACAAATATTATTTATATTTTTGCCAGTTAATAATGCAAAACTCTAGTTTGCAAATTTGTATCATATCACATCACAGACAAAAGCACTCCAGAGTTATTTACTGATAACCTCTATAAGCAAAAATATGCAAGACTTATTAGCAGTATAAAGTTAAAAATTAAGAACTGTTAAGAATATTACTGAAGATAGGTGAGGACCTATGTTACTTCCAAGCTTTTAACTCCGGTTTTCAAAGAAGTTAGGTTAATAGACTTTATTTACAGCAAAGATCCAGCTGAAAACACCAAATCAATTACAATCTTTGAGAATTTTCAAAAAAAAACAACCTGTATTTTTGGACATTTTACCCGTGTTAGAGATAGACAATGTATACTTTGTACTAAATTGTCACTCCTGAACCACAGAAATAATAGAAAATATCAGCCTTAGATTGATTGCAAAAGTGGCGATTATGTAGTGAGATAGGAAGTCACTTTTTCCAGCTGATCTATGAAAGCCACTAGCAGTTCAAAACTCCAGGAGTAGTATTCATGCAGAGCCCGTTCTTCCAACTAGACCATAATTTGATCACTCATTTCTATAATGCATAATCACCACATTACTTTTAAGATTCTTCTCCCTATTTCATCTGCTTTATTAAGTTTGAACACACACACACACACACACACACACCCCCACATACACACACAAAAAAACCCGAAGAAATTCCTCTCAATTGCAAATCAAGACAGAATTTTCACTGAAAAGTTAACTGTGTTGCACTTAAACTATTCCAAAGCTGTTATGCAGGAGTCAGTAGGAATAATGATTTACATGTGCAACGCTGTTAGCACCAAAATGCATCTTCCATAGAAGTCATGTATGAAAGATCGCTAAATGAAGACGACCTTGCCAGAATATTTTGCTTTAAAAGAATGAATGAAAAGAAAATGAAAAATCTCAAATTGGTATAAATACAGCAAAGATTAACTTTTCCATGTGAGAAACCAAAGTCACCTCTAATACTGTAATATGGCACACTTGCATTTAACAATCTACAGGTAGACAAAACTGACATTATTATCCTGCTGGAGGAATATTCATTCTCTCTTTTAAAACACATACAAAGTCATAGAAACATTAGATTTGGAGGCGAGTCAGGTATAGGAATGGCTATAGTAAAGAATTCCCCTGAAGACAGCAGCTGACATGCCATAACCTACGCTGCAGGACATGTTTTACCTTGCAATGATTCTAAGGTACCACACTCAGTAAAAGCTGTCCAAGCTACTATACATTTCCCAAAGAGTAAGAGTATGCAGGTGAACTGTTAGGTTGGCATAGTGTCTGCCCTATAAATAATACTGGCTGCCTTATGGAAACATTTTCATGAAGCTCATTCATGACATCATGTAGCTGATCCTTGTACCTTTTTACTATGGTCTCTAAAGTAACATAAATATGCATGAGTGCACAACTCACAAACATGAAGTGTGTACTCAAATTGTAATAAAGCCTTGAAAGCACTTTAAAAGTCAAGAGCATGGCCATCTTCTAGAGGCTGTCCTTTGCATTAGAGGTGCGTCGCAGGCAGAGAGCAGTTATGAAAGCAAGTTCTACAGAGGTGAAGAAATATGGGCAGGGCAACAGAAACTGAACAAGAACTGAAGATTCATGCATACTGCTATTTAATTAAGACCCTCTAGAAATAAAAAATGTACTGAAAATGCTCTGTAAAACAAATATATACCAAAGAAAGTTGTTTTAGCCTTAATATAAAAGCAGTGTGGATGGCATGTCATGATATCACCTTTTCTTCTGAAGGCAAAGATGACAGAGGGCAAACCAAGGCACATAGAAAGATATTTAGCAGTGTCACCATAGGAACCATTTTGCAGAAGCGTGTAGGAGCAAAAAAGCCTGAGTGATGGAAGCATTTAGTGGAAAAAAAAAAAACAGTAACAAAAACCTGAAATGTAAAATCAGCTACAAAGTACTATGACTGGAAGACAGCTGAATCTGTGTGGTGCCTGATACACGGGTAAATCAAGATTAGAATGAAAGCGTGGTTCAATTCAATGCAAAGACATTGCAGATGCAGAGTGAAATATGCAGTCATCACAGAAGGAATTTTTAAAGCCATCCAGAGGACTACACAATGAGAAAAAATACATATCATCCACATATGGTGAAACCAACTGGCAGTGGAAGCAAGCTGTGTTTCCTTGGAAACATCAAAACAAAAGTTATGTGACTTTCAGTCAGCAATATTTTCTGAGACAGAAGTAGGACCTATACTAAAAGCTTGATCTTAGTATTATGTACATTTTACGTAAACCAGAGTAATTGCTCTGAAATGAGCAAAGTCATTCTGGTATAAAATCACTATAAAATCAAAAAATTGTTCTTCAGATTGTAAATATGGAATTAGTTTTATTCACAAAGGTTTACTTTCATTATTATTTGGTTTTGAAAATTAGTCCAATCTGATTCTCAAATTTTGTGGATAATCATATCAAAAATCCAAACTGGGATTTTCAGCACATATATACAGCAGGTCAAATTAAATCTTTTTGGTTCTGATTTACCCTGAATGTCATAGATTTAAAAAGTCCGGGAAAAATTTTTAATCTAATTCCTGTTAATAAAAAAACCTGTGCATGGAATATGGCTTTTAAAGAACACAGCGGTGGCAGCCAAAGGAACAACATAATCAGTCACACACTTAAAGCAAAGCATCTAGAAAGGCAAACCCATGCAGTGAACCTCAGCTTCTGTGTATGTCATCTCAAAGCTTTGAGCTTTCAAGAGGCTTAATGGGTCGTGATATAAAAACAGTATAGGCTAAGCTATGATTAAACAGAAGAGGAGAAAAAAAGCGACCATTCCCATTGGTCTCGTATGTCATCTGGCAGTCTTTTACATTAATGAAATGTTCTTCTGCCTAGGGCATGGCAATTCATATTTCATATCTCCCAAGAGAGTTCCCTAACCATCAGGATCTAGATTACTGTGGCTTAGGAGTACCTTCAACACTTTCTGCATAACAATAAATGCACACAAACTAACACCAAATACATTTAAACAGGAAATTAGAGAATGTCTGCAACCATCAGGGAAGTAAAGTATTGGGAAAGTCTTGCAAATAGGAGAACTAGTGGCAAAATAAAATCTAAGCAATTTTAAATGGCACTTGATCATTTTATGAAAAAGTTGTCTGCAATCACAAGAAATTGGACCCTTTAGGGTCCTAAAAATATGCACTGTTACTGGGAACAATGAAAAATAGTCAACACAAAATGAAAAATTCATTTTAGCAAACTCAGAAGTACTGAAGAAACAGAAAGAATTGTTACAGAGGATGAAACAGAAAACGAAAATACCTAGAAAATTGGAGAAGGAGTAAATTACATATTGGTGTAATAGGCAGACTATATAAAGGTACTAAAATAGTTGAATATAGCCAAAAGGATGAAGAAATTAAATTAATATAGTGCTACAATCTTTTAGAAGTGTTACTTACTCACCTCATAGCTGTGAGCAACTAATTTACTCTTTCCAAATTACTTCTTTGTTAAGTACAAATGGGACTAATGCCTATTTTACTAGACAGAGCTAATCTGAAAAGTAGCTAACGTCTCTAATGTGCTCCACCAGTGTCTAATTTGCTGCAGACAGGCAGAGTCTAAACCAAAACTCCAGATTTGAAAAGGAAGTATTATTAGTTCTGAGTTTTTAAAAAACCTGTTTTTTCCTCTTAAAAAGAGAAATACAGTGACATTACTAAAACATTAAATGCAATTTGAATCACAAAGATTTCCATGGAAAAGGCACTGAGTGTTTTACCTCCTGGAAAGAAGAGAGGGAAAACACTTGCTACATCAACTGACGTTACTAAGAGCAAGGTAGTACCCTGAAAATGTTAAGGGATGAGCTGGAAAAACGAGACTTTTTTTAAATGTTACCAGGCTGTACAGCTCCTGAGATGAGGGTATGAGGGAGTCATAACTGCTCTTCTGAAAACAGATTCAAATGCAGGTGCATGTGTGGTAAAATTAAATCAGAATGGGTGCCTTCAGCAGAGTAGCACCGCACTCACGGGCATCCCCAATGAGAACCGCTTCACCCAGCAGCCCAGAACGCCGCCTCCTGATACCAGTAGTCAAGAAGCAGCCTGCATTGCTTGTATTTATAAATTTTGGTACGAGGATGGAAATTCTGAAAAACAAAGTCCATGGATGACACCTTCCTTGATTTTGGCAGAGATGTGGCTTCATCCAGCAAGTTCTTTATTTTTCACGCTTTAGTGTGCCTAAGGAAACTAATTAATTAGACTAGTACTTTGTTGTGCTATTTAACAGAGAAAAAAGATGATCCTGCCTCAAATAATAAGAATTCTATATTAAGTTTCTTTTTTTTTTTCTCTGTCAAATGTGAAGGTCAGACTTTAATGTTAAATTTCATTTGCTCCTGAAATGGATCATGTTCCATGCAGTTGTTAATTTTCATTCACAAATATTCTTTATTTCATTAAAGCAATTCAACTTGAACAAAGAATTAAAGGAGAGACTTCAGTTCCAGCACTTCAGACTTACCCTGGTAATAGCTATAAGCAGAATTTGGTTTGTGCCTCTAAGACTCAACTTCACTGTGAGAACAATACAGACTCACCTGAGGAAGAGCTGATAGGGGCTATATCTCAGCAGGTGCCTTCCCATAAAGCCTGGAAGGAGTTGGAATTAGCCCACATCCTCTGCATCCTCAGCTCAAACTGAAAGCTGAGCTACCTTAATCCCTGAGCAAAAAGTCGTTTCTGTTTCCTCACCTTCTTCATCCCCATCAAAAGATATGATATTGTAAGAAAATTGCAAGATCCAGACAAGCTAAGGATGGGTTAAGAGAATAGTTTTGTACTGCAGAAATGGTAAATCTAGACTGGGTAAATCTAGACAGTGGATTATGAGCTGAATTGTCAAAGGGATCAAAAAAAGATGCACATATGTGTCTGCCACTCCACGTATTCAGTGCCTCACCCTAGAGCAAGAACACAGTGTAACACACTGCTACGCTGACCACGCTTTCAGATGCCATTTCTGGTTTTAAAGGCTTGCTCTTGCAGGCAAACCTGCAAATGAAAAATATTTTTTTATTGGTAGGGCTTTCTATTGTCCCAGCAGATGGATTCAGCTCAAGGTCTTTGTTGACTGGATCTGAGAACAAACTATAAATGGTTTCGACTGTGAAAATGATATCAGGGCTGCTGGCTTGGCCTTTTGACAACACATAGCATGCTTATCATGTGATGTCGTATTTAGCCAAAAATTTCATATCAAAACAAAGAAAACATTTTGTTCTTATTGGATATCTGAAATAGACAAACACACAAACTTGTTTGAACCCCAGTAACATATTTGTTACTATAGCTTATCTTCCCTGTGAAAGAGTCCATTAATAAACAAATAATACTTGAACAGTCACATCATAACTGAAAAAACACATAAAATGTCAAATGTTATAAATTCACTCCAGTTGTCAAGTTATATGAGAAAAACTTTGTCCTTTTAAAATAATTTTTCTCTGTCTCTTTTTCCCTTCCTACTTACAGCATCAATTAGTTTTTTACTTAAAGAGCCAGTGAAACTTCTAAGACACATAGCACCATGAGGCAGTTTGTGGCAGATCTCTAATATGGATGTAAGGAAGAAAAAAGAAAATCGTTTCATATTCAAAAGCCTCAGCTTTCTAATTTGCGGTGCACTAGCAGGTACCTGTAGCCATGCAGACTGAAGTATTGCTGAAATCTCAACAACTCGTCACACCTGCTGCCTTACAGAACGTGCTCCCAGAGGAGCCTGGGTGCTGAGCTTCACGAGCGAGCCCAAAAGGCTAGAGCTCTTTACTCACCAGTTCTCGTTCAGAAGATGGCAGGACTGCCACTCAGATGTGTTAAAAGGATTCAGGACTTGCTTCTCCTACAAACAACATTTGTTTATATCTTGGCTTAGATTTAAAGAGTCAGAATAGCTCCACTCTACTTAGTACTGTGTAGTGTCTAATATAGACAGCCTCTTATTGATTTACACATAATTCTATGAAGATTTTGAACACTTCGTTTTACAAGACATTCACGCACTAAATGGAATATATATGACTCAAGAGACCTGTATTTTCAAAAATAACAGAAAAAAACATTTTAAATCTCCAATTAAAATGATCTAGTGAAAGCATTAGGGAAATTTGCCAGCCAATAATAATAGCATTACAAACCAGCCTCATTTGCTAGGTAACAATGGAACTTCAAGTACAATTCTACACTTCAGCGGTGCCTCCTCCAAGGCCTACTGTCCTGACCAAAATCTAAATTACTAGGAGGTAGTATCTTCTTTCATCTAAAGAACAATTTTAATGCGGTGTATCTCAAATTGCTTTTCATGTTCTAAATGTATAGGGAATAAATAAAGTTTTATTTAGTATTATGGATTCAGAGAAAGGACCTGTTTCATTTGACACTGACAGGCAAACACTTCAAAAGCGAAATTTTGCAAATGTCTAACAGGACACAGGTACACTACACACCGTTGCAATGTGAACTCCTAGAATCTATGTTTCTTTTTCATTTATCAGTGTTTTTCCTAATACAAGCATATGTAAATAATTATATATATGGTCTCACTGTCCAGTGTGCAGTTTGTCCATGTATTATCAGAATATTCACAGAAGGTGCACTGTGTTATGATGTACGCGTTATGATTACTTAAAGAGTATAGTATAAACAAAGATTACAGATATTATGCTTTTCTAAAAGTAAACAAGGCCACGTGCCATATTTTAAATCAATTAAGAAATCATTTTTAAAATATTGTGTTATTAATATTATTAATAAATTCAAAAGTAAGAAAATTCTGAATTTCCAAATGTCAACAGTGTTACAATCAAAATATGTACTGATGACTTTATTCATGTGTTCCTACTTACTTAGCAGAAATCTTTAAAGTAGAAAATGAAAACCCTTCAACAAGAAATAAAAAAGAAAATCAGGTGACTTGGTACTCTTAAAAGTAAGTACATTGGTGGATTATCAACAGCATTACATTGCATAAGTAAAAAGATATTTCTTCACTTCTTCTCTTCAGACTCCTGTGCAAAGCAGATAAGAAAGGCTACCATATAACTGTTCCTTCTCTCTTAAACAAAACACAGGACAACAGAAAATCAGACATTCTGAATTCCAATTTGATTTTAGTTTTATAGTATGATGCTTCTGTCATTCCAGCAATAGGCTACTTGAAGGAATACATTTTTGTCTGTTTTCACCTTAGCTAAAATCCTACCTCTTTCATAGTAATTTGCACAAATCCTGTTGAATTTAGTGGAGACAGGACTTCTCTTCCAACGAAGATGAGTGTTAGCTAAACAACTGTGCACCAAGCTCTTGTGCAAGTGCAGTGTCAAGTACAAGATTCTGTCTGGCTATCTCAGCTTCTTGTTTGTCTATGTAAGAACTCATTTGCTTCCTACACCTTTTTAACTCTTTCCAAATCCCAGTGTTTTACAAAAATACGTCTGTAACAAACATATTCACAGTAAATGGGTCCCAGTAACCAGGGCACCTAGGTAAATTTTCAGGATGTTTCTGATCCCAGTTTAACACAATCCTTCCCCTCCCACTCCTCCAGGAGAGGTTATTTTAAATCTAGATCATTTTCATGAACAAGAACAGAGAGTTATATTACTAGGTTCTTCTTACAGATCTGCAGTAGCAGATTGCCAGATATCCTTTACTGATTCATTTCTTCAAAGGGAATAAACTTACAAATTAAATTCATTTCTCAGTCTTACTTACGCTAAAGGGAAGACAAGTTTACTCAAGTCCTTTACAATCTGCTGTGGGATATCAGTCCTGCTCAGCGAAGTGTCTTATTTCTGTTCATTTTCTCTATCTCAATTGAGAAAGCACCAGGCAGCCTTTAGGTAGATTACTACCTACAAATACAAATGCTTGAAGAATTACACAGGGAAAGATCTATTAAGCTTAAACTCCCAACGCATTTTTTTATGATTCATACAGCACTTCTTTCAAAGAAGTAAGCCTCCTGCTTTTTTATCTATGCAGGCATCAGAAACTCTCTTTTTTTTTAATTCCATAACACGTTATCAAATACTGGTCATCTGTACTATTTTCATTTCAGCAGACACAATTAACAAACACATGCAGACACCCTAAAAATTTTAATATTAATAACTCTTCAGCTTCTTAGAAAATGGAATCTGGTCTTCCTCCGCGTGTAATCCTGCTGCTTCCCCAGTCATGTGCGAAAGCTCTGTTTGAACAGCAACCGCTAACACTTGCTGTATAATACACCATAGGAAGCAATTAACAGAGGGAAGCATAAGGCCGTCTCTAATCGGGCAGCTGGCTACTTCTGACTTAAGTTTGCACATTGCATAGCCAGCAAAAGGGTTACAATAAAGTCTTCTTTCAGAAAAGGACCCTAAGCAGGAAAGTACCCATACACCTGCTTAAAGAAGCCTCCTGAGTATCTGCTACTGTGAAGACTACTCACAGGGGTAAAAAATTGCAGTGGTGTGTCCATTGATTTGGATGACCCACTGCCACAGTTGTTTTCAAATACCAAGGCTAACACAGCTAACGGGTTCAGGCTTCTCAGTAGGTTCACCAGGCAAGGACCTGGAGACCCAGAAGAACCACAGCTGTGCTTTGTTGACGGAGAACCACATTGCACAAGAAAGCCTTGCCCACACAGAGGGGAGGAGGACTCCCCCAGCTCCAAACTGCTTGTGAAACACAGATAAGCTGAAGGCGGTTATAGATAAAGGGATTAGAAGGTGGTCAAACAAAGGAGAGGAACATGTCCCAGAATATTTTGTTCAAAAACATCCAGTAGTCATTAAGTGGTATCAGAAAGAAAGTCCTTGTCTTGAAAAATTCTTGTGCTTCTGTTCCTTGCATTTCTGCCACATCCTTGCTAAAGGCATTAAACTACAAGCCCAGAGAACCTACATCTTATGGGACTCTTCAGTATAGAGGTAAGCACTGGGAAAGAGCAAGGTGGCTCTGGCATTAAGTTCTGGGGGTTTCTCTCGCAGACAAAATCAGGTAAAAATTACTAGGAAAGTAAGGATAGTGGCATTCATTAGAACACAATAACAGAGTAACAGAGCATATGTCATAAATTTAATCTTAAATGGCTATGTTGTATACAGGATCGTAGCAAACAGCTTAAACTGCCAACTGAACATATATCTGATATATTAGGATGTTCTTGTATTTTTTCCTACATAGTACCTATCTACTTAGAATCTGAGCAATCTGATGCACAGACTATGTGATCCCACATATCTACATACAGGCACGAACTATAGACCCTTTAGGGTAATGCCTAAGTATAAATAATAAAGGCAAATAAAAAAAGATACCTAGTGATCTTAGCTGGAGGACCGTTTGGGCCTCTCCCACGTAATATCATATCCACCTGCATTCACATTGGGGAATACACCTTCAGAGTACAGTTTCAAACTGAAAACCTTATCGTAGATAAAGTTTCGAGCACATATATTGTCAGAGACTAATTGATCAAATCAAATCCTGGAGAATGTCACAAATGATTTATTGGTGTTTCACTGCTGACGTAGAAAAAAGTAATCAGGTATTGAATCCAAAACAGGACACAAGCCCACAAACATTCTCTGCTCTTTTAAAACTTTTTTTGTTAGGAAGAAACATAGTACTCTGATGGGAAAATGGTGCTACAGAGCATCACACACATCTGTAACTCTGGATGAGAACCTGCACTGCCTAGCTACAGCACAGGCAGCAAGGTGGGATGGTTAGGGAAGAAAGGGATTAGAATATGAAATGCAGCAAGAACAACAGTCACCCGGTGTGGTAGCTAAACATGATGTCAAGGAGACACAGTAACTCACTGTATCGGTTGTCCCCAGAAGGTACAGTGCCAGGGCCACAGAGCAGCATGCCTTTAGGGAGGCAGGCATACGGAAAAGGCATCCCTGCCTGCACAAGGGCAGGTTGCCTATTGCATCTGCAGGAGCACAGTGGGGGCTGCAGATCATGGTCTTCCGGGGTGACCATCTCCTGCTTCTGCAGGAACTCCTGCACTCTGAACTCTGTAAATAAAGTAAAAACTTCCAGGACTGTTCTCTGGCTTGGTGACCAACAGGCAAGGAGTGGTGTGGGTTCACATGACTGACCTCCTTCACCCTCCCAAACAGAGCGGTTACATCCAGATTCCCCCTGGGAAACTCTTGACCCTGGGCCACAAAATGTTTGGGAGATTAATAACTGGTACTAGCAAAAATCATGCCAAGGAGCATCTCACCATTTAAGAGTACAAACAACTGCTTCACAGAGCGTCCGACTGTTTCCTGGCAGTGCTCAGGTCACTAGTCCACACATGGACAGTGGTAATGTGGTATGACCCCCACACTCCAGCTGTGGACCTAGGAATGGGGTTGCAGTGGAGCAGATGTGGAGAGAAGACAGCAAGTGAAGAGTCAGGGTCCTGGTTTAGAGAGGTGGTCATTCAGGAGAGGACAGCACGAAAATGGGTGAGAGGGCACAGTGTCCCTTCAGGGGACAAGACAGATGTGCTGTTTGCTTTGCATATAGTTAGCTCATTTACTGACTGATATAGTTCATTTATAGCATTATTTAAAAACATATTTATTCTCCATCACAGCCCTTTCTTATGAGAGAAAGTAGCGTTAGCTGTTTGCTAATACAGAATACAACCGATTTGCCTCAGTGATGCTCAGCTGCAACTAGGTTGGGACCGGCTGAACTGAATAAACGCATTTATATAATAATTTCAAAAAGCTGCAGCACTGCTGCAACACTTAGGCATGTAGCAGTGGTCCTCACTCAGCTGAGATACCGAAGGAGCCTGAGCTCTGAAATGGAGCTGTCAGCTGAGAAACAAGAGCTCACTCAGATCTACAACACCCCTTCCCCAGCGTAATCAGCCTGGAGGCAGCAACACTTCCGTAAGGTCATTAGCTGTTAACCAGCTGCTCACGCTCTGGGGGAATTTTGGATAATTTCCATGCCCCAAGGACCCTTGGGAAGTTGCTTTCCTGCTGATACTGCATAGGCTGTTGACCTGCTGTCGGGCAAAGCTGCAGCACTGCTCGTCTGAATGGCCCCTGGCGCCAGCATGGCGCGGGCATCATGTCACACTAGCAGCAGTGACTTGGTTCCTCATTCACAGCTGGCCAGGCCGGACCAGTTCAGAGGTGAAGCTCATCCACATTTTCCAGCAGAATTCCCCACAGGGTATTTTAGAGTTATCTGTGCGCCCACTATGCTTCTGGCCAGTCCCGCCAATGCAGAGTTCAATACACAGGAGCAACGGGCTAACTTGTCTTTCAAAGTTTCACCCAGCAAGACTATTCCCGTACAGACATGTTTTTTTCAATACCAAGAGCTTTTGGTGATACGAGTGTTTTGTAGAGGACATTTTTATCTGCACCACAAAAGAACCAACAGGTCAACCTTTCTGCAAGATACTGTCATTTCATCTCAGACACCTCACTCAGGTGTTGCTTCCCTTGGCAGATTGCAGGTTGTAAAACGTGAAATTGTAAAATGAGACCCACGTTAAGACAGTATTAACAATAATTTTAGCATATCTATCTTGATTAAAACATCTTAAGACAAAATCTTGGATCTGTCCTGTTTTCTTAGTTAAGTCATTTCTCGATCAAGTTCTCCTTGACTTCACACAGAATTTATATCCTTACCCAGTAGGTACTCAGAGCAGCATCTGATGACTTCACTGTAAGATCTGCCAGTGAAAGGTGCCTAGGGTTTGGCCTACAAATAGCCACTTGTAGCTGAAAACATACGCAGAAATAAACACTTTTGGGGGTGGTCAATCAGTTCTTTCACCTCATAATTTTGTAGAGCTGTACTTTGGCATAGGTAGAACACAATGCGTTAGTCTCTTCTTCTGATTAATTCATTTGTAATTTGTGGACATTTCCCATAATGAATACTACAATCTCTACTTCTACAGTGACTATAGAAATGAGTCTTAAAATGTCAATCAAATTAACACGTACAAAAAGATAAGGCTTATACAATTTTTTAAGTCACAGTTTGTTGAATGGTAAATTAATTTTTTAGAGAAAAAAAACTTTTTTCTAAAAAACAAGAAGATAATTATTTATGATTGCCTCTCTTTTAAACTAAAAAAATGCAGCGATACAGTATTGACGAAGTTAACGCCTCCTATTTAGAAATAAAAGTCTAATTCCCTGAACACGCCATATGGACAGCTTCTGTTACCAAAAGAGTTTCATGCTCAAGACATTTGTAGGAGCAGTCATCAAATTTATTTTCTGCATTTAATGTCAAATTAGGCTTTATTTTGCTCTCCTTACTCAAAATAAGTACCCTTCTTCCCGAGTAATTCTGTTGAAACTGGGCTGATGGTAACTAGCAAGACAAATCAAGAAGTAAGATCTTATTTATCCTGAGCAAAGGTAACAGGTTTTGGTCCCACAGTATCAGGATGATATACTTATTTTAGAATTGTAACTTGATTTATCTTACCAGTTAGGGGTCAGGAGATCCTGACCACATCCGCTGGCACTTCTCTTTGCTTTTATACTCTCAGGCACACCTCACTACAGCAATACTTTCAGAATGAAGGCTTTTTTATTGTTACAGTTGTTTCACAGAATGTTCTACTAAAATTTGGAATTTCTGGACAGTGCAAGCAGTGGGCTCCTAGGATGGTCCTTCAAGTCCTGCTAGATTGGTATGGTACTCTGCTGTATTCACCACATTCAGCGAGCCCATATATGATTATATGACACTATGGGAAAAAACAGAATCAGAGCAAATAAGTCAGTTATTTTTAAATACTGTTTATGGATTTGTCAGTGTTATTCCCATGTCCCCAGAACTCTCTGTGGAGTTCCCCATCACCCAAAATGGCTCCAAAAGCCGTTCAGGACCCTCTGATACTGCTGAACATAGCTAGGAAACCTCTCAGATGTTTCTGCATTTTTGGCTGACAGAAAATATTCTCAGCTATTTTATGCCCATATTCCCAGGAACAAATGCCAGAAACTGAATGTTCAAGACACAGAACAGAAGTTATCCAATAACTGAATTTGAAGCCTTCCTGACCAAAGAGGAAATAGACTGAATCAGCAGTCCACTGAGATGAGTGACAAAATTCGATCCCCTTTTAATGATATGTTCCATGCTTCTTTCACAGGAAAATTAAACAACACTGCCTGTCTGCACAGCACTGACATTGTTGTCATAGTCAGTATTTTTATAGCATATTTTTTCATTTAAAATGAAAAACTAAATAAAATTCAATGAAGCTGAAAAATCAAAGTTCTTCCAGTATGAAGTATCTCCTTTAATATTTGCCAGGCACTGGTATTCTTCCCCTTGGGTTTCAGTGGAGCTGAAATAAGCACAGCCTCTTCTGTTCTTTTCTTGGTAGCTCTCCTTTATTGGCATAACAGAACTCTGGGAAAAGGGGATCTCTTCATTCCTTTTGCCTGACTTTTGCCAGGTGCAATGTCCAGGGAGGCAGAAAGTATTTTCACAGGGGAGTCATCCAGAAGACTGCACTGCAAAGAACTCTGAGCCACAGCAAGCACAGCTGAGAATTATCCCCCGGCTCTGTTAATCAATTCAAACATTCCCTCTGCTGGATGCCTTTGAGGTAACAAAGCAGAAAGCACCAAGGGTTTTACAAAAGAATGCAGTAATTCTTTTATATTTAAGGAAAACTTTTAAAATAGAATTAATTTAGAATTCATGGGGCACTCCCCATGACAGTTTTACACTAATAAAAGAAGTCAGTCTGTGCTCTATCATATAAGATTGGTTTTAATATCATCCCTTTCTGAGAGAAGTCATGCAGATAAGGAGAAGCTACTTGACAACTGAAATCATCCAACACTGTTTATGGGGGGAAGGATTAAAAGATGAATATAAGCGGCAAAGATCTTTGGCATCAGTGGCAGGAGGGGACATAACTGAGTCCCTCAATTCACACCTCATGCCTATTCTGGGGCACACATCTCAGTGTCAACAATCTTCCCTTCTCAAACAGAAGCAAAACAGCAGAACAGCGCGAGGTGTTGCAGAGGAGCCTACCCCCATCACACACAGAATGAAAAACAAGTCGGTCTGACCAGTTTTTTCTTTCTCCCTCAATCCATTCAGCATGCCTTCGCTTTTGTTTTGTGACAGGTGTATTGGCCCTTCAACAGCCACAACTGAAGGCCTCCGAAGTTATCTCAATGTGAATATCTTGGCCCATTAAAATACCTGCTTAAAAAACAGGTTAACGGATTGCTTGCAAATCTGGGGTCATTCTTCAAATTCTCCCAAACACAGCACAGGCCAAACCTTCTTACATTCTAAGCTTTTATTTTATGAACTTTCAGAAGCAGTTATCTCTGCAACCTGTCAATGTAAGCCATCTTTTTTAAACACTTCAATAAGTGTTTAAAATTATCTATACTGTCTTAAGGAGGATCCCCTAGACCTATATTTTCATCAGAACAGACATTTTTAAAGCTACCAGTTCAACATTTGAGGAGGGAAGTGCTAGACTGAAGTACTGAGATGTGACATAATCAGACCCAACAAGTCCAGACACAACAGCAATCCACTAAAGCACTGGAATATTCCTAGGAAAATGCTGTCGGAAAGACATAGCAATTAATAGCTGAAATCCTTATTTATGCAGATCAAACTATGTGTTCGTAAGAGTCCCTTCTAGGCGCAACACCTTTGGACCTATAGGTAGGACAAAAAGGATCCAATCTCTAAATATCCAAAGAAAAAGAAAGGTCATGTGAAAATTAAAATAAAATATGTTTATATTCCTAATAGAGTGGCATAGACCGTGCTCTGCTAATGGTCCCACAGCAGACTGAGAATCATTACAGAAAAAGCTGCTGTCCAGTGTGAACAAGAAGATCAATTCCAGTTCTTAGAAAGAAAGAACTAGAGGAACAAGTATCATAAAGTACATAAAACTCACAAGGCAGATGGAAACTGCATTGGTCAAAATGTTCAAAATAATATTTAAATATGTCCTCACCTGGGACTGAATTTTAAAATGCTTACTACTTTCCGAGATGTCAAAGTACTAAATGTGTATTACTTGTTTGTAATCTGCAAAGAGGAACAAGTTTATTCTGTTTTGAACCAAAACAGGAGGAAAATAATGTGTTAGGAATATCTTACATGCCTGTTCTGGGTCTGTGGGAAAAAAACATTTAATTCTCTTTCCAGATACTCATTCTTAGTCCTCACAAAAGCCAAAGGTTAGTGACAGGAACAAATATTATAAATATTATGTTATGGGTTAATTCATTTCACTTTTTATAATCATGATTATATGAGGGGGTGTTACATACTTTTTAAATGGAAATGTATCGTAGATAGTTTTAGGTGGAGAGAATGTGAATATATATGGTTATAAAAGGCATATTCAAAAAAAAGATGAATGAGACAAACTACAAAATTTGAGGAATCCTCAAGACAGCACATTACAAAACTCTGGATTATTTTTTTTCCCTGTGACGGCTTAGCACAGGCAGAAGAACCTGGGTACATCCCTGTGTCCCCTCTAAGCAGTACTTTTTGTGGTTTATGTAACTCCTACATCTAACATGTTGATTACTGAGATGACTTCTGACTTAGCATGTCCTAAAAACCCACATGTGACAAAGGAATATTCCCAGAGTAGCAAATCCACAGTTATCCAACCACTGGTCTGCTTGGCTGGGCTGTACGCTTGAATGATGACTCCATCCTCAGCAGTGCAAAGAATTGCAAAGGAAAGGCTCATCCTTCCCAAGCGAGTACTCCTGGCTCCTCAACACGCCGTTTCATCAGTGCAAAACATGTGCTAAAACGATGATTAGAACTGCTGGCATGGACCGCCTGCCTGGCAATACGTGATCTGCTGTTATTGAGACTGTCAGTCACTGCCCTTGGAAGACTCTGGAGAAAAGAGCAGGGTAAATCTCGCATATCCTTGGCAAGACTAAAAGGCAGCAAAACGTGACCTAGTCAAACTTACTCATGTCATGCCATTTTCCACTCTACATCCATTAAGATTGCCATTGCTGCTCAAAGATAGTGGAAACGCTGCACCTAAGCATTAGTAAATCAGCACCTGGCTTTTGCAGGTCACTTTTATAAGTCTTGACTTTTGCAAATCACTATTATCTTACTCTTTCATACTACTGCTAGTTATTTCTAGTGGGGCAACACGCAAAATAAGCGAGGTGTTACTTCATAGTAGCATTCCTTTTGATTCGAGTCTTATAACCTCCAATATTTATGATGTCTGATTATGCTACTTTCCCAGAATATAAAAGGAATCAAACCCAGGTACAAATCACAGGCAAAGTAATTTTCTGTCAGCTGTCTATTCTCCCTGGGTTCAGGGCCCAGGAAAAAAACAGCAAAATTCCTATTTCAAGGAGAGTGTCAGAACTTCAGAGCTTTGCCTCCATGGAAATAAAGCATGCAGAATCCAGGACAAGAGACACGCACAGTGAGCATGAGTAAGTTAACTTATTTAGCGTCAATCCATTCTGTCAACTACAATATAAAATCAAAAGATTAGATATTTATGAGATAGGATTGGAGGACCCAAGTAGTCAAAAACTAGTCCAAAACTACTAAGCTACACTCAAAACCAAATAGGAAGGGAATCCCATGGTCCTAATTTGAGGTTTCAAGACAAAATTTAAGGTGAAGAGAAGAAGTGGAAAGCTTCCTTCCCACTCCCTGGGCTCCTCGGCCATGCAGGGCCACTCTGCAAGTAACCTGGAGTAACTCAGGCTTGCTCTCAGGTAAGGAGCATGTTCCAGGAGTAGGGTTACCAGGAGATTTTGTCATTTGCTGGATGGAAGTGACCTTATAACTGAAAGCTGCCAACACAGGTAGTGCCAGGCCTTGCATTTGCTGCCCCTCAGAGCAATAAACTCAGTGTTTATGCTCCGAGTCACTCCCAAGTGTTCCCACATCCTCTGACTTCCCACCTATGCACTTGCGGGAGCTCATGCACAAAACCCACAACCCACAGGGAGACACTTGGGCTTTCCCCCTTCTTTCTAAGGCCACTTTAGCCTCTGCAAAGAGACACAGAAAAGAAGCCTTAGCTTGACTGCGTGCATTGCACAGTTGCAAGTGGAAGGTAAACAGTGACTGAATGTTTCTACTTTAATTCAACCATCCCAAGGAAAATGGCTTTTTTCTGACATCACGCCTATTCAGATTAGAGGACTGTGATGCCGTGAAAAACACAGTTGCTCAAGAACTCACATAAGCAAATGAGGAAGAGGATAAAAACGTAATGTGAATAACCACTACTTAATTTTAGTCACTAGAAGAGAGATGCATTCCTGAAAATCAGAGCTGTGCCTGAGTATTCTCATTATGTAATGTAAAAATTAATGAAATACGCTTTTTTGTTCTGGTTATGACATAGCGTAATTTAGAAACCCATTCAAAAGCTTTCAATCAAATAGAGAAAATGGACGTTTTCATGTGCAAGCAGCTTCCTTATCATAAAAAATTATACAAATTATGAGAGGGGAGAGTTCACCATGGAGTCAAATTGTTTTAATAGCCACTTGACTCGACAAAATAATTTCCAAACAGCTTCTTTGGTTTTCAGCTAATGGAAAAGAGGAGTATTTTATCTTTAGATTGTTACACCGCTTCTTCAGTCCTATCACTGAAAACATTTTTAAACTGCCTCTTTCACTGGTCTGTCTTAAAGAAGAACTACTAAAAATTCTGGGCCACTTTCATAGTGTTATTAAAGTTTTCCGATGCACAACCACTAGTGAGATAAGAAAGTCATGTCATCTATTGTTTCTTATAACCCATCACAGTCTCTAGAAGCAGTCAAGCCAGCCAATCTGATTCATCTTGAAAACCATCAAAGTCCAAACACATTTTGACAAGCAACCGGGTGGGATATTAGCATTAGAGAAACAGAAGACAGAATTTGATTTTGAGAGCTCCAGGAGCCTGCAAAGCAACGGGAGCTTAGTGTCAAAGGCTGACTGACTGTGAATAAATCAGCTCTGGGAAAAATTAGAATTCCTAGATCATAAGTGACAGATGTCCCTCATGCTAGAATGACTTTCAGACCACTTCATTTGAATTTTATTAGGAGAGGAGGAAAAACACAGTTACAGAGCAAAAGCAAAACACTTCAAGATTGTGTGTGGTGGGTTTTAAATTAGTCTGCCAGCATCAGGACTGCTCATTTCATTCAGTTGGTCCAGAATAAAAATAAAAGTAGCAGATAAAGAATAGACTCTCAATATAAAAAAGGGAACAATGTACTTCCAGGATTTAAAAAAGTGTTATTTTTATGCAGTTTCCAATGGCCAACAAACGCAATGGCAAAGGGGTCTGCTGAACCAATGGGTAAACGGGCTTCCCTGCCAGCTGCTCTACTCTGCATATGATGTCCTCATAGACCCAGCTGAAAGTGGCCACCAACCAGAGAGATCTCATCTCCAGAGTTGCTAGTAAACAGTGGATCTTACATCCACAGGATGCCACAGGAGCCGACAGTATGAACCTTCCTGGTTCAAAAGGTGCTAGAGAACATTATGGAGGAGTGGTCCCGTGGGGGCTATCAGGTGCCACTGCAAAAGGATGTGCTTTCATCCTGGGAGACCTAAAAGCTGGGCGAAAAAGAGCACTTGCAGGCTTAAACTTTTTCTTACATTTTTCACACAGCATTGTCTGTTGGTCACTGCTCACTGAGAGTCAGCATGCTGGACCAGATGGACTTTTGATCTGATCATACATGGCAAATACACAGCTGAGTGACTGAAAGGAATATTTGACTTAAGAGATGGCACTTCCTCATAACATGGAAGAAGGACTAGATAAATAACTCCACAGTTAAATAAAACAATGGAAACGAACAGGGGAAATTCCCACTGGCTCCCACTGAATCAGCCTACATTTTAAAATGAACAGTTGTTCTATTACACAGCATTTTTAAAAATCTGGCCATTTACTACATGTCTATCTACACACTTTAGAATCTAATTTTCCAGATATAGGGGTTTTTTTTTAATCTTGGCTCTGGACTGGTTTGTTTTTATTTATCTTGCATTTATCTAAATCAGTACACTGGGACAAATTCCTGCTGATGAGGTCTAGCTCATCTACTACAAACCTCTCCTCCCCACTGACAACAGATGAGGCGCTGGCTCAGACAGCCTGCACAATCAGTAGAGCTATAAAAAACTGACACTACCATTTTGCTGGACATTTTATCATTACAGAGTTGGTGTTTCTCGAAAACCTGAATTGTATGTTGTATTTGGAACGTCTTGCAATATAACATTTGCAGAAGATTCTTTTTTTCAAACTCAATGTTCTATTTTTCAAATGTTGTATTATAATTTATAATGTAAAACTTTTTCCTAATAAAAAGTATTTTATACCTAAAATTATCGAATGAAACATTTTAACACAATAAAAGCAAATAATTTTCCAGAACACATTTTGCCAAACTCCTGGGGAAGTTGTGATTTTAATAAAATGGCATATTCAAAGAGAATACATTTCCACCAGAAAAATTCTGACCACCTTCAGTAATGCAGCCAGCTTTATTCTTAGACAAGTTCTCTAAATTAAACTGTTTGCAGGCCTAACAGTAAGTCAAAGGTCAGTGAGTATCCTTATAAAAACTGATTTATTTCAAAGGTGGAAAAGAGCTGTTAATCTGAGCAGGAGAGCAGCAGTACAAGGAAAATACAGCTGCACAGTATCTGGCAGGGCACCAAATAATTTCTTTCATGATTCACTTTCAACTTTCTTGCCAACTGCATGCCAAGTCGCAGTTTCGGAAAGGCACCCAGAAGCCAGTGCCGGCAGGGCTTAGCAATCTGTGCACTGAGAGGATTCGCTCTGGATTGAGGACCCAGGGACACGGTGGATCCCTGCAAGGGCATCCTCATCTCCTCTCGATCTGCCCAGCGCTTATGGCACCGGAGTGGCATGTGAGGAGGACGTTAGCCAGGAGAGGAAAACCAGGAGAGTCAGTCCTCGTCTTCCCATTCAGCCAAAAAGTGAACCAGCTCCAGCCATCTCACTGCACTGTCAAGCAGGCAAGTATTTATGTCACGTCACAGACGGCTGTGTTCATCAGTATAGTCAGATAATGGCTGCACTCAGGAAGAACCTATCAGGAGCTTCTAGCCCTTGTCTGGTCAAGAAATGGTGGGAGGGCAGCGCACCTGCACTCATGCTACATACCAAGTTATTGCTGGGTTGTCAGCTGCATTTTGTCTTGTTCTTTGCAAAAAAAGACAACGTGGAAAATCCCTATGAACAATTTCAATGAAAAGTTGAAATGTGGCCTTGGTGGCAACTAAAAAAGATTTGTGCAAGGTCTCACCATTAAGGTGAGGGGGAAGTTATCAGGCTGCTCGAGAAAGACGAAGTCATTAAGGCAGCAGAATCAGGTATCCATTGGGGAGCTCTGTGAAAACAATTAGAATCATAGAATGGTTTAGGTTGGAAGGGACCTCACAGATCATCGAGTTCCACCCCCCCTGCCATGGGGAGGGACACCTTCCACTAGACCAGCTTGCTCAAAGCCCCATCTATCCTGGCCTTGAACACCTCCGGGGATGGGGCCTCCACAATTTCTCTGGGCAACCCATTTCAGTGTCTCACCACGCTCAAGAGTGAAAAATTTCTTCCTGATATCTCAATAGCATATACAAAGAGACATGGTAAAAGATTATCTGCCTTAAAAACAACAGTGACTCACAAAGATGAGGAGTTGACTTCCAACAAAAAGTATGAAAGTGGAAGTCCTGCAGAAGCTTAGATGGGAGACAGCAACGTTAATACCACACGTCTCAGTAGTGTAGTTCTCGCAAGTTAAAAAAACACTGAAACAGTCATGTTAACACACTCTCTGCATAGGTGCGAGAGTCAGGGAGAGACTTAGGTGCAAACACCTCATTTGCTTTGCGCAAACACCTGGAGGTACTGCCAAGGAGGGAGCGGTGGTGCTTCCCAGACAACCACTTGGCCTGGAGGACCCACCACCGAGAACTGTGGGGTGCCTCGAGGAAGGTGGCTCCTGCCCCCACTGTGTCCCAGTAAGCAAACGTCAGCTCCGTCGCATGCCAGCACCTTCACGGATGCGCTTGACAGGGACTTTGGAGCACTCCAGCAGACAAGTTAAGACTAGTCCTCTAAATTTAAATTATCTTAATCCATGTGACTTCACTAACCTTCATTAAACTCCTGTGGAATACAGCTGTATTAACCACGTGTGAAGCTATAGGCAATCAATCCCAAATAGTTAATTGCACAATAAATGTATTTTTGATTGCTGCAGTAAGTAATTGCTTCCAAAGAGAGAGGTGTAGAACGAGTTTCCTAAGAGAAGTGCAACAGCAATATTTGTGATCTCGTTATTCAGGGATAATACCCAAAATTTGGGAAATGTCAATGCATGCAAATGAAACTCTCTGGTTAAACACACACACAAAAAAAACCCTGAATAAAAATTAGTGTGAAATGCGAAAAACAACAGAATGTTTGTACAAGAAGTAGAGCAACAGGGCCCTAATACTCCCTTTAGCATCTGAGTAGTACCATACTATAAACAACAAACAATAACAAGAATTTAGCTGCATGGGAAAACTGGAAACCTCAGAGGCCGATCAGAGGCTTTTATACACCTAAAGAGCGTATGCATACTAGGAAACCTGATCTAAAGACAGCCATAATTGTTCATATAGACAATTTTGAATGTGCAGATTACTCAAGAAAATACCCAAAGCATCTGTGTGGATAACTTGATCACTGCAGTAAATAAAATGGAAGGACAGAAGTAGGGAGGGGAGAAAGGATGGAAGTAAACCATCACATCCTGTCTTATTCTGGATTAGTTTGTACAATTTGGTTCTAATTCTCCCCAGACTTATAAGTGTGTTTAGTTGCAAATTTATGATAAGTTGAAGTAAAGTCAGTGAGACTGCTGACCTAATAAATGTCTGCAATTGCTTACTATTTTGCATGATAAATGCTTGCATTGTCCACATGTGTCCATTGTATAATGGAGACTGAAATATCAGCCAAGCACACATCAAAACATTAGATTATGACCCAGGAGTATGGATGGTGTTGAAAACTGGGATTTAAACTATGGAGTCCATGTACTTCAGATGGGGAGTTCTTTTTCCTGTTTGGTCCCTACAACAATGGGATCCTATAAATGCTGAGAGCTCCAAAGAACAGCTGGTAACATATACAACTAACAAAACTTTGCTGAGATATTGATGCATTGATGCATGAGGCTGGACTTCTGCAAAGGTGTACATACATCTCCGCAGGAAGCGCTACCTATCACCCGGACCTCACAGGACTCACGTCAGAAATTTTGGACAGTGTTATAAAGCCAAGATATTTATTAAGTGATTTGAATACCAGTAAATCAAAGTACACAAATGAGCCTTTGCGTAAATGGGACAAGCACTAAGCACCCTGAAAGTCAGTATAGGTGTTTTTGTTAATTTGCTTCTGGGTGCTGAATTAGAGAAGGATCGTGATTTGTGACTTCTTTCATCTGAACATAGAGCTGGTGTCAGAACGAAATGAAAACTGTTTTGTTATTCTGGCTTTCTCACTGTAAAAAGATCTAATTTATGTATTGAAATCAAGATAAAAGTCCTTTGAAGAGAGGTTGAAAGGTCCTCTGTTCATTGGAAAGCCTTTTAAACATTTTTTTCTTCTTGAGAAATCACTGAGACATCTGAAGAGCTTCAAAACTGCAGCAGAGTTGTCTGGGTCACATCCCTTCAACTGCCATTTAAAGTAACCAAGTCTGAAAAGTGTTAAGGTTATTGCAGAGTGAGAATTTTCTAAAAAAACAAGATAAATAGCTGTAAGTGGGATGTAATCCCAGTATGAACTGAACAGAGATGTGTGGCAGAGAAATAGGGAAATACCTAGTCAGTTACTGCCAACTTTTAAGCAGGGTCATGCTTACGGCACTTATCTACCTGCCCAATACTCAACTTCCAAACAAGTGCTGGCAAATTGAAAAGAATTCCAAAATGAGCTACATGAGTGACATAAGCTCTGGGAAAATAATACGCCATGCAGTTCCCAAGGCTCAGTCTATTTTTTTCATCCAGGAGATATTAAGGACTTGAGCATGACATAACAGTATTGCCATGTCACTCCTCTCAAAATCTACCTAAGCAAGACAACCACAACCTCTGAATCTGTGCACTCTTTCATTTTGGAAAAAAAAAAAAAAAGGAAATATCTAGCAAAATGCATCACATGCTGAGCTTCTTTTAACTACTCACAAAACTTCATTTAACTACGCACAAGCAGAAACTTTTGGAAAGTGCTTATAAAACACATGAGTCAGAAGAAAATACCATTTCAGCTAAACTGACGTTCTCAAATTAATTCCCATGCCTGCAGCAGAACCTTTACCTCAGATCCGTTTCACTTCGCCATCACCTTTCTCTATCTCATTTACACTTTACTGTTCAAGACACCATTTTTGTCTTAAATGCTGGCAGACAAAAGATTTCCTTTCTGCTATTCCCTTTTACCTGCTTCTCAAGAAAATCTGGATTTCTACTACAGCGCTAGTGCTGACACTTGTTGCTCCGGATCTGACTCTACATATGTAAGACAGAGAGGGTCCTGAGTGGCAGCTGGGCCCACCGCTGATTCGATTCATTACCCACCTGTAGTGACACATTGTACAAACCACAGCAATGATGCAAGGATACACTCAGAGCTGCACAGCTTGGATGGTACAGAACAAGCTTTTGAAATCAGAGTTGCTTCCCAAACTAGCTGCTAAAACATGTCTCCAGCAAGCTCCATCCCTGCCACCTCTCCTATGAGCGAGCCACAAGCGTATGAAACCTGCCCAGGTAAAAGAATGCTTTTTTTGTTTAACTTGCAATTAGATAGGAAAAAAGTTTTCAAAGTGCTTCCCCCTCGCTGTCCCCAAACCTTCTTCCTCTTCAGAGTGATTTACAGCAGATTCATGAAGAGCAGAAGATGGTCAAATGGCTGTGACTCTGTCCCAGAGCAGGGGAAGGTGACTGAGAGGGATGGGCAGGCTCCGAGGGAGGAAGGAGTACGGCATAAGCCTCTTTCAAAGCAGAAACAATTTTGCCGAAAGGTAGTTCAGAAGCAACACCTCCGAACTTTTCAAACATTTCCTTTTCATAATTAAAGACTAGGGTGACTTTGAGGACAGATCCTGAAAAATAAACTCCCATTTGGTCTTAAATAGGTTGAATTACATCAATTCATACAAAATGAGACGCACTAGTTTGCTTCTCTTGGGGGAACATGTTGTTTCCAGGGGAAAATGCGACAGAAACATGTTTACTGGTGCCAAAAAGCAGTGCCAAAGAGGAGCTGGAAACGTTGCTGCTGTCAGAAGTGGCTATATTTTGAAAAGAACCCAGAACTTGATATGCAGTTACCATGGGAGTCTTTCTGAAACTCTGGCCCAGTGTAGGTAGCAAAACAGAGGTGGAGTTTCTCAAGCTATATCCAGATCACCTAAACTATAAACGTGGCACCCATAGGCAGAACTTAGGTGTCTAAGCATCCAGTGTTATTGAGATTGACTATTCTTGGGTGCTATCTCTTAAAAACCCTGAAAATCAATAATTTATTCACTTAGGGCAGCAGTATTTCCAAGGCACCCACACACAGGCTTTCAATGTAAGCATTAAGTACAAGTACTTTGGTGCATAAAGCTGGAACCCACCTTCACACCAAAAAGCCTTCCCATAATTCAAGGCTATGCAATGAGACAAACTCCATCCAACCTTTGGAGAGGTCCACTCGAGAAGACATGTTCTTGCCTTACTCACCTGGGATGCGCTGAACTCAACATAGGACTTACTAGTTAAGGTAGCTCTCTTCTAAAACATTGAGGGAAGAGGCAGTGCAGGAGGACAAGTGCCTATTTAAATTACTGGAAAGCATTAAAACTGGCATAAGTGATACTTGGTATCACTTACAGCTTTGGTTCCCTCGAACCATGCAGCATGAGAGATTAGAAGAAACACAAAGGAAAGCACAATTTCAAAATAGGGAAGTACAATCCAATAAAGCGGCAGTGTGAACGCTGCAGTGAGAGACTTTCAGAAAACATACTGAAAGCTATTCCCTAGTAAATGGCTTAATAACTATTATTTTTATAATATAGCTGGAGTGAAATTAAGGATTAGGTATGGACATTTTGTAAAATTCCTCACCCTTTTGATTTAAACTGCACTATTCAACTCCACAGCGCAGCATTTTCTGAATGGCAATGTCACGATTTGTTACAAGATCACAGGCAAAGCTTATAAATAATTTAGGAAGATAGTCACTTGGCTGGGGAATTCCACTTAGCTCCTGTTTGCAAAGCATACTCGAGCTTTCCAGAGTACACAGGACTTGAGTTGCTTCTCTCTGAATAATCCTGTCCCATCACACACATGTACACACATCCCCTTCCAAATTAAGGTTCTTACCTTATCCTTATTTTCGGAGCCAGAATCCTCACGTTTGGTCCGAATGACAAAGGGAGTAGATAATCTCAGGAGAACTCGTTCAAACGTGGCACTGATTTTAGGAGAAACTATGTCAAAGCAGTCTTGGAATTTCAGAGTTTTATGAGTGTCACATCTGAGCTGCTTCCTAAGACCTTCTCCAAGCTGGAGAATCAGCATGTTTGGATCAAACATCAGGTGAAAGGGGAAAGCTCTGCAGAAAGTGTTGATGCTAATCCTCAGGTCTAAAGGGGACTGGGAAGTTCCCGGTGGAAGTGCTTTTGTGATATTTGCATTTTCATGTTCTTTGATAAGGAAAGTCAGACAGCTGCAGTTACCTGGGTTCGTCCCCTCTGTACACAACTTATCATTAGTGACCTGTTCTACTTCCACTTCCAAGCGGTAAATCTTCTTTGCTGCTGCCTTTATCATTCCCATCATTGCAAATCCCACAATCTGATGTGGATGAAAGTAATGAAGCATGAGATTGCCTTCAGGGAGCTCTTTGCATAGGAAAGAAGGGGATTCCAGGGTGGCCTGTCTTCCAAATGAAGTTCTAATGTGCTCCAGCAAAGCATCAAAGCCATTGAAGAAGTCTTGAAGGGTCCCACCTACAGCTCGAAGAACTCTCTCATTCTCATCAAAGCAGATATTGAAGAATTCCTCCCCAAACTTTTCTTGCATTTCCTCAAACTTCAAACCTATAGGACAATGAGACACTGATATCAACAACATAGTATTGCTGCTGTGTCACATTTTTCCTTTGTTGTCTATTTGCCCAGTATTTTTCCAAGTCAGTGAGAGTGGCTTTTTCATTGGATAGCTACCCGTAGGACTTCTGTTTTCTCTGGTGGTTGGGAATAACCCTAGAAGCCATTTTTGCCTGTCATTTTATGTCCTCATGCTTTCAGCTTGCTGTTCCAGCCAGCTACTTGTGGGATTTACACTCGCCTGTCTCCTTTCCCCCGCTGGAAGCCATAACATGTTACAATTTCCCGGACTTTTGCATGTCACATGCAGTCTATTGTGTGACTGCACCCAGCCACGGGTACCTTCCACTGTTGACCTAGCCACAAATGAGGTTTCTGCTTTTATAGCCCTTCTGTTCACTGTCTCAATGAGATATCCAGCTCTTACCAGCTTGAAGAATAAGATACTGGGATTCAAAGTCAGGTCTTTGGCTTTCAATAAGCAATGTAAAGCCCTGCAGTCAGACAACACTTTAGCAGCTGGGGGAGGACGGTTGTGGGTTTTGGCGTTTTTTTCAGACAAAATACTTTTCTCATTATAGCTATTGGGCACTGCTAGAAGATACAAAGGAATGATTACTTCTTTTTTTGTTGCTTGCAAAGGAACGCAAAGCCTTGCTATTTTAGGCTTTTACACTCACCCATCTTTAAAAAAAACCCTGCTTCTTAGAGCGATTTAAACTGCTAGTAAGATGGAACAGCTCTGTGATTTCTCACGTCACTTCAAGTCTCCAACACAGAAATTCAAAAGGTTTTGATTTACAGTGGTGATAAGGCTGGTATTGCTGAAGGCATGAGAAAATACCAGTGATGGAAGCCCCTGGATACAAATGTGTATCAAATCCTACTCCAGTTTGTTATTTACCATTTTAAGGATAATCTAGAAAAAATAATTTTGAGATGGTTATTAAACATTTTCCTCTGTCTTATTTTAGGGAAGACATGCTCTGTTAAGTTTCATCTGTATATAATACCTATATTACATAGTAGAGTTACAAAATTAAGTAGATATGCTTGTATTGTTCTAAGCTGTAATAGAAGAAAAAGAAGTATGAATCAGCTGTATATGAATTACAAATATCCAGCAAGAGTTTTCAAAGGAAATAAATAGAAGAATTAACAACATAGTTCCTCTAGTGTATTGAAATCAAATCACATTTCGGTCAACTAGTCAAATATCTTAAAATTTATCTTGAATTCTAACAGAAATGAAGGGTGGTTATTTATTTCCTAAGGGCATAACGGGCCCTTTATTTTAATATGTATTCAGCATGCTTTATAAAATTGATAATATCCCAGTAGATCACTGAACTTCTCATTGTTTGTTTAGGTTGCTTATAGGCTTTTAAATTTGGAAGAACAGTGTGATTTGTGACTTTCATGCCCAAAAGGTATAGCCAGGGGCAGAAGAAGCCATGCATCAGTTGTTTGCAGACAATAACCTTTGGTCATCTCAAGGCAGTGTCTGAACTGCCTATGCACACAGGCATAGTCATAATGATCAATATTCACAAGGGATCTGAGCGTTCCACAGCTTTGCAAACTCTCTGCAATGATAGTTTTGTTTGGACCTTCAATATGATTAATAGCAGATTAAAATGCATAAAATTACATATATAAACTGGACAACATGACAACATGACAAAGCATATTTTATAAAAGAAGTAATAGTAATAATTTGGGAAAGTTCATTCAAATGCCATTACTCATAATCAAATTTGGTCACTAAACTAGGTTATTGCAAAAATATTCCCAGGATCTTTTATGACCACAGATGGTCAGATCTGCAGTTAAGCCAAAAGAAAGTACCTCTGGTACACAATGCCCCCTAATATCCTGACTCAGAGGACAGTGTGCCAATTCCTGACTCATTACCACTACGTCTGCATAACATAGTATTGTAACATCTTCCATAAAAATACTTACTATAAGCCAAAAAGAATTAAATTCTAACCCATACAAGTAACATTGTCGTAATTGGATATTAATAGCAAGGAGCTAAGAAACTATCATATTCATATGTACACAGACACACATATGCATACTTTTAAATCTCATTGTTCTGTAGAGTGACCTGTGAGTAGCTTTAGAAGACGTCTGTGTGTAAACGTGAGCAGTCTACCAGGGGCAGCCAAGGCTGTAAGATTGCAGAAGCCCTGAAAGTATGGGAACAGGACAGTGTCAGAAACCCCTGGGCTATTCATACAAATGACCAAATAATGTTACAGAACTATGTAACATCCCACAAAGCTGCCCAAAACAATAGCATACATGAGTTGTCTTTAAAGCATATTATAAAATTACAGTAAAACAGTCAGTTGCCCTGGCGCCACTAACTGAAAATAGGGTATGCAGAGCTGATCACTTGTGTACTTTACTGCGACATAAGCCTCGTCTCATTATTGTTAGCAGGAGCTGTATCTTAGTATTCGGCCTAAGGTTTTGCTGATCGTCTTAGACTGGTCTTGTCATCTGCCCTGGAGGACTGGCTGTTCAATCTGGACGCAAGGTACTGACTCCAAGAAACATGAATTATGCTATGAAATTCAGGTCAATGACCTGGCTCGAGGACGTGCCACTACTTTTAAAAACATTTTAGCTTTGAATTGAGTTACGCACAGTACCAGCAGAAAATTATATTAGCTCAGAATAGAAAAATGGATATGCCCAAGCTCGACCAAACTGCTGGTCTGCCTTAGTTGGGAATTTTCTCTCTAATAATAGACACTATGAGATACTGAGAAAATTTAACAAAGTCAAACAACCTTCTAAAACAAGTATAACATACCTATTGTGGAAGTTTTTTCTTAAGCCTCACCAATAAGAAGTCAAATTTTGCTTGAAGCAAGTTTTTCTTTAAATCAAAAATCTTTATTTACATTCCTATTATACAAAAATACACAAACTATTTTTTTCTGTATTTTTACAAAGCTCTTGGCTTCAGAGATGTGCTTGTACCACATCTTGTTCAGCACATTTTGTTGCACAAAATGCTAAATCTGTATTTTTACTGACTTATTCCTGCCTCTCCTATTGAAACAAATGATGAACAGAAGCGTACGCTTACCCAACATTAACTGTGTATATATTTCATCATAACCTTTTCATTTACTACCATATAAATGATCCCAATCTTTTGAATATCTTCTGTGGAGTTTCTCCCTACCCCTTTCTCTATAATTCTATCTGTTTAGCTTTCAAGAGACAATAGAAATTACCATCATCATCACAAGAAAAGAAAATGTCAGACTGCATCATATTGCTATTAAGCCACTCTGAAATCTTGTCTCAGCAGTGATTGGTATCAGATGCTACAGAAAAACTGTAAAATCTGATGGAAAATCATGAAAAAACCATGGTTTTGAGGTAGCTCCTCCCTAACTGCTACAGTAAATGTTTGGTTTATTCACTGAAGTGGATGAAAGTACCAGATCGGGAGATAATTTTATTACATATAGAAAAACCTGCTTGTTACAAAAATTCCCAGAACTCCTTGTCTCTATAGCGCATACTGTACAACATTTGGAGACTTCCACAGGCTAATTATTATCTTTAAAAAACACACTTGATATGATCTCCAATTCTAACTTATTCAGTATTTCATTTGTTTTTTTCTTTTCTTTTGAGAGAAGATAAATAAAATCTTCAGAATAATCTTCTTTATAACCTTCAGGTTATCCATCTGCATAAACAGTCTAGCCTTTTCAAACTTGTCTTACATTTAATTCTTTCTCTGCATCTTCATTTTGTTTTCATTTTGGTTTTGCAGTGGAATAATTCAGATTGAAGACAGCACTGAAAATATGAATCAACTTCTGTTCATCAATACCGATGATTTGCTATTCCTTTCTGAAAAGCTGGCATTGCCATTCTTTCTTTTTTACTATGGATCTCTAATAAAAATTTTCACTCAGCTGCCCAGGAAAAAAAAAATAAATATTTGAGATCTGTTCCCATGCCCAGCAGCTCCAAATGCAGAGGCCACTGCACTCCCATATTGCTTCATGCATGACCCCAGCCACCATAGAGAAGGCTTCTTAATGGGCACTTACTTGCAATCAGTAAGGAGGAAAAAGTCTTCCTTAGTTTCACCAAGACACTTCACTGAGAGGTAGTGATATACAATAAGCCAAAATTCATCCCAACACTCTCTGCTGTTGCCCAAGTGAAGCCATTTGTTATTTTAAGCTTCTGTTATTTACCAGCCTTCTACTAATATACTAAATAAAATTCTAAAAAATCACCAGTCTCAATTTCCTTTCCTCTTGGAAAGTGATCTACTGTGTGTTCCTACCACTTAATCCACTTCTTCAAGAGGACAAATCACACGTCTTAACTCTAATAATTTTTTGCCTTTGTAGTTTCTTTTTGCTACTGTTTCTTACAACGTCATTTTTATTCTAGCCCATACTGGAGAGAAATAAAATATGAACATTGTAGAAGGATATTGAGGCAAAGCAACCACTGAATGAAGATATTGCTCTGGGCCTCCATTACAAAGCACTTTGGGATCAATGACAAAAGTACTATATAAGGTCTATTATTATCCTTTGAAAATGTGTCTTGAAGACATTTAGAGAAGAGATCCTATACTTGTGAGCCAGATTCAAAATTACCTAAGTCTTTAAGCATAGGCTCAAAGTACAAATTAAGTATTTCACTGAACTGGAGCAGAAATAGATGACTTCATGCTGTAATAACATGCTAGTAAAAGGTCCTTCATTTTCTTTTCAGCAGTTCCTGTAAACTGTGAACCCACTACAAAACGTCAAGGAACTCATACAGAATTTCTAAGTATTTTGTACACTACTAAGTGGAGAAATTAGATAGGAATCTGTTCCCATAAAGAAAGTCACAAATCATAGGCTCTTCAGAAACAAATAGAAGATGAATGGTGTGATAAAAATGTCAAACTAATCAATTAACTTGCAGAACATGCAGAAGCAGTTACAAGCCATCCATTTCTTCCTTAAAGTGAATCATGGAGACAATGGTTGCAGAGTGGACAGCATCTGATTCCTTTGGCACAGAAAAATACCTTTTCTTCTGGGATACCCAATTAGAATCTGCAAATGTCAAATATTAAGGAGATGGGAAAATTCAATATGCAATTCCAGAACTCGTACTGTGGACAGAAGCAGAATTTGCCACCTTCAATTATAGCAAATACCTCTTAAATGTTTTTGGATTAGTAGATTTTTGGCATGAATAAGATCTTTTCCTTAAACAGTCTTTTGGACAGAAAGCCAGGTGGCAGTTCAGAATTCCAAAGCATAATTCAAGATGGTAGGGAAAGCAACTTTTATTCTCTCAATAAAAAAGGTTTTGATGTGTACAGGCTAATGCAGAAAGGCACATTAGAGTAATTATTTGGCTTGTAAGTGAGGCTAGTACAGGGTCTAATTACTGTATGAAGGACTCTGATCTTACTTCATTATAATGGTGAATTTATATCACCCTGGGAATCCAGATAGTATTTTTATATTACCATTTTTAGTGGGTTTTATATAAATACAATAACATCATTTTGTGCCTTTACATATAGTTTTGACACAACTGTAAAATTTGTACTACACTTATCTTACAGTGCCATCCAGGGCCTGCATATCTTTCAAGATTTCATAAAATAAAAATCAGAATTATTGTTAAAAAGAATTCCTCACAATTGTTCACCTATAATACCCGCTTTATCCAATTTTAACGAGGCTTTTTCTTTCCTTGTTGAATTGAGGGTCTCCTTTGACAAATGATGCTTAGAAATATAATTGTAATTACCATTTCTTGGTGAGGACCTGATCACCTGTGCTCAGCATACATGTAAGAGATTCTGCTCTAAACTACTGACACAGGAAGCTCAGCTGAGCTATTAAGATAGGCAATGTTCTTTTTTTCCCCCCATATAATGCTTTCAGTAGCAGCCAATTCTGCAGGTGAAGCCAAGCTGTCTGAAGCAAGTCATCATCATTTTGTGTCCCCCATCACATCTTGGAAACCTCATTTCTTAGATTTGCACAGGGTTTATTAAATGAAAACTGCAATCACTAGGTTGGTGATTCCTAAAAATAAGGCAGATCCAGTTTATTTTGTGTTAACTCTAGAGATCAAACAGCAATAAGAATAGAGTTTTTCAATTTTCTTTTGCACTAAAATAAGCATATATGTGTTTGAATTGACATAGGGAGCAGAACTTCACTTCTTGGAAAAAATAAAATTGTAATGGAATCTAAAAACTTTTCCCATGAAATGCAAAATCATCTCTCATAATTCCTCGCATACACAAAGGGCTCAATTCAGCTGACCAAATGTAGAAATCTAATGTGACCTGAGTCTTCATAAGGCACCCAAGACATCTACATAAGGACTAAGAGATAGTTACATCTACCAGGATATGGGAATTAAGGGAGACCTACACATTTTTGAAGGTTTGACAGAGGCCACACAGGATACACCACAGAACCTAAAATAATGGCAAACACCTACATTTAGTCAATGAATCATGCCCACAATGTCTTCTAAATCATAAATAGACTTCTACAAGATGTTATTGTACATCATAACTTCAAACAGCTCACTATCTACTGGTAGTTCATCTGCTTTCTAATAATAAATAGCTCTGATCTGAGAAGAGTGGGATGTCTAAGGCCATTTGGTATAAACATTTGTCCTTTTCTAATTTAGATGTATTCATCTCAGTTTTGAAATCACATGAATTATGTGATTTTTGTTTAGATTACTTTTGTATTGCCAGTGCACTGTAACATCTGCTAAATAATAGGAATCCTGTGTGTATAGCTTAGACCCCCCCAGGATAGAGTTCCAAGAATTATTAAAATCCATTAGCTTCACCAGTCCTCTGGGCCATGTAACATTTCCTTTTGCACCATTTGTAAACCAACAACTTTAATTATAAATCAGGCTGTGTATCCTAAATTAGTTGCATCCTAATGACTATCTGCAGTTCTTAGCTCAAACGAAAAGGAACGTGATAGTTATTAATGTACTTTAAATATATAAACATTTACGGTTTTCATGCACCTGCTGAGCAGTCAGTGTGCCAAACCTGTGTCCATCTTTTCCAATTACATCACCTGGTCTAATCTCACTGTAGGCTAAGATATGTCCTGGCATCTCCTTTTCAGTGTATATTTCCTGCCTCTTCAAATGTAGTACTTCTCAGCAGTGATGTGCTGTTATTATTCAATAGCTACCAGAATGATCCCAAATTTATTCCTCTTTAACTACAGAATATGGGTAAGAGCTGACATTTTCTTAGTTTCACAAAGGAAACGCAGATCTTCAACTTTGACAAATGTACAGAGAACAAATGACTTTTATAGAATTATGCCCTTTGCACTAAATGAAGGAACAGCCCTGCAAGATATATTTAGGCATGAAGTGATTTGCTCTATATAAAGCAGCCTACAGCACATATCTTCTTTGGTGGTGACAAGCAAATGTCACCCAGAGCAAGAGCTCTCTAAACCCCTATACCAACAATGTATTCTACCTCCTCCTCAGTGTCTTGGGAAGGCCGAATCCAGAAACGTGATTTATCTCCCTGACAGGACAGGGCTCTGGGTTGGGATTCCACATAATTTATCACCAGGGAATTGAGGAATCCTCACCACTGTGGCACATCATCCTCCAAACAAAAGATGCGCAGAAAGATATTAACGTAGAAATGACAGAGAAGCAAACTCCCCACACCACTCTCAGAAGCAAAATCAAGAGGATGAGCATTATTATTAACCTGTTAGTTAACAATGCCTAACAGGAAAAATTATTGCAATACATTTAATTCGATATGCGGAGCTGACTTAGCAGCCATTGACATACACTGTGCATTTTTTAAGGAAAATGACATAAGTAAGATTTTAGGAGCCAAATTTTTTTAACAGATAAAAAAAAATTTGTTGTATAAATTAATTTATAGAATAAAAAAAAAAATGGAAGAGAATGTTTTTCTGTATCTTAAGCAATGGAAAGACAGATAGGTGCAATTATTTGTCCAGGCCTCTTTGTTGGAACAACTATCTGATCCAAGTGCATTTGTAACTTCAGGCAGTGCACCCACAGTGTTCCAAGTGTTATTTATGCAGGGTATCTTGCATGGTGCTGTAGCACATACAATTTAGACATTGTAGTCTAATACACAAAGAGGCTTTCAAAGACAACATTACTTCCATATCATTAAAGATCGGGTATGAACAGATACTTCTGCTTTGCAAATTTTGCACAACAGATTATTTTATAGGTATTTATGAATATAAGTTACGTTTCATTAGTTTTACTATCAAATTTATGACAGATTACAGAGTTTCTCAGCAAGATGCAAAGAAGCTCCAAAGAAAATAATGGGGAAATTTAAAGGAGAACAGGTAACTCCCTTTATGAAAATCTCTTTCTTTTTTTTTGTGAAGGATTGAAAGAAGAGTGAAAAATAGTTCATGTCCACAAAGGCTATATTAATTGTGTGCAGTGTTTGAAAAGAGTGTTTGGAGGACATGAGGTGAAGGCTATACAATTTTTATCTAGTTTGAGCATTTGGGATGTGCGAACCATCATGTGATGTATCAGAAATACATAGTGGGATTGAAAAATGAAAACTGGGCATTTCTCTATTGTTTCGTAAAGCTCAGTACCACAGACTTCTTGGAACACCTGCCCAAAAGATAAGCAGGAGACAGATCATGAAGGCTTTATTTCCCAAAATAAATTCCTTACAGTAGGAATTACAGACTAACAATTTAAATAAGTTTTCATCCTTATTTTCCTGTTGCCAAAATTTTAATTTGGAACTACCTGGAATTTTTCTGCTTTATTCTGACTAGCTGCAATTAAGTCAAAATGGACACTCTACTCTTACTTGAGATCAAATTATTTTAAATTACAGGGACAAAAACAGTCCCAAACAAGATTTGGCTGTCATTGCTCAAAATGCTGAACGTACAAATGGTATGAAAACATCTTTGCTTTGAGAAGGTTAAAATCTGAACAGCACTGACATATGATTTAAAGGGTTAAAAAAACCCCAAACTGTTATCTCCATTATACAGATGGGAAATTGAGGCACAGAAAGAATAAAAACTTGTCCAAGGTCAAATAAGAAATCTCTTCAGATACAATCTTTCTCTCTAACATACCTCAGTATAAATTTATAGTCACCTAATAAAGAAATGTGGTAGTCACCCACACAATATACTTCATCATAGGAATCTTTTTCTTATCATTATTTCTAAAATAAGTTCAAACTAACAAAACCAATTTGCTCTGAACACTGCTTAGCTAGTCAGCTAGAAGTATGATCTGTGTCAACAGGATAAAACATACCAATGCTTATTCTTTGAAATACTTTATTTCCAACTAGGAACTTTACAAAGGCTCTCTTTAGAAGCTTGGATTTCTCTTCTCTTTTTCCCAGCTTCCAATATACTGTCACTTGTTTTTCCTTTGGGTGATATGCCTGTGAAGGACACTGTAAAAGTGTGCACTCACCAATTAAAGAAAGCAAAGTTCATCATAAAGCTGTCTGGACTATTTTGAAAAGGATACAAAGTTAAATTAAATATTCCAGCCTCAGAAGCTGTCACCACAAAGGAAAGCCGTGCCATTGATCTGGTATCAAACACGGTTTACAGCATGTGTGCATGGTGGTCGTGGCTCCCTTAATTACAGTGGATTAAAGCAGGAAGAGCTCTATTGATGTCTAGACTTGTACCAGGAGCAACTCAGCGGGGAGATGAGGAGAATCAGGTCCTTCCACTGCAGGAAGATGGTGTCACACTTTAGTGGTGACTTGACAGGAGGGTAATTCCAGTATTCGTACATGATAAATCACATGCATCGAGCTGAGCGTGCAGCTTGCAGTCAGCACTTTGCTGTGAGCAGTGTAAGCACCAGGACCATCGTGCGAAGCATCTGCTTACAATCTTCCAAGCTTACTAACAATCTCAACATTTGCTGTCTTCTGATGAATAAGGAATGCCAAGTGACTATTTTAGAGGCAGACAGAGGGTCAGGAGAGGTGAATCATGTTGGCATTATCTAAGGTAGGAGAGCAGGAGGTTGCTTCCAAGCACCTTTAAGGAAACACTTTCTTCCAGCCCTAGACAGCAAGTCCCTGTTACCACTCATATAAATAAGCTGAGAGCCAGATTTGGTTCAATAGTTTCTCTAGCCTCCATCACAGTCAGATTCATTCTTGTCTGCTGTCTCACCATTGCCAATTGGTCTAGGTACACACCCCAGTGGCTACATCCTTCTTGCACAGAAGTAGCTCTCACTAAGCCTTATTCAACCAGAAAAATAACTGCGTATGTGAGAATTAATTACACAGTCACCATTAATTATTTACCTGTTGTGATAGGAGCTACAATTAAAATGAAGAAGCTGGTTTAACTGCTCATTCCCTTATGTTCCTGTCCCACATAAGGAGAAAGAAAGAAGTACTGCTTTTAAATTACCTCAGTGTTTTGCTCACATTGAAATTATTTTTTTTTGCTATGAACTCAAATTCATTCTTTAAAAGGTGAGCTTTCCCAAGAGTAAGTCTCTGCAAACTTGTTTTCAGCAAAGTCCACTTTAATAATTCCCCAAGACAGTAACCTCCAGACATTACCCCTACACGGTGATCCCAACAGTCCTATCTGCCCCTGACACACATGCGCTGTGAGGATAACACTGAAAAAATCAGGCTGCACATTGTTCAGCCATGCTAAGGGACCAGGACTGACATATTGATTTAGAATCATAGAATCATAGAATCATAGAATCATAGAATCATAGAATAAGTGAGGTTGGAAGGGACCATTAAGATCATCAAGTCCAACCGTTAACCTACCCTGATTTAAAAACACCCACTTCTAAACCATGTCCCTAAGCACCTCATCTACCCTTTTCTTAAACACCTCCAGGGATGGTGAATCCACCACCTCAAAAGCACTTTGAAGATGAAAAAGCATTCATAACTATTTCTTAGAACACATACCTTGTGTCATGGTGAAATAAGTACTGAATATCTAATTTGCTTTTTTATAACATTAATATGCATATGATATCATGAAAAGTCTTTACTTCGCATGAGTCCTGCCTTATCACTCATAGCATTTGTTTCTGAAAGTTAGCATTCAATTATTTAAAAATGCAAACAACAAAAATGACAACTAATACTGGACATATTTACAATTTAATTTGTTCTACATTCTTTCCATGACCAAACGTGCAAAGTGCCAAGTACTGTCTCTTCCCAGCAGCAGTTAAAGGCACTCGGAACGTCCCTGACAGCACCTAGCATCTTGCAGAATGAGGCACGTGACACCAAAAAAAAAGGCATTTTGAATGTCAGTGAAACACAGTCATCTCTCAACTAGAACATGTTAGGTGTTTCACAGAGGGTACCAAGTCTGTTTAACAGTTTGAGACAGAAAAGACAGACATGCAATGCATATATCTGCAGAAGGATTTTAAGTCAGCAGGATACAACAGTCCAGATCGCAATGTGGGCAGAATATCACTTTACCATATTCCCCTGACATGGAAGGTAAATCGCATCTTTAATTATCATATATGGTCAGATTTCAGTGTTGTGCCTCCTGTTAAGAAAGTCTCTCTAACTGCATAACTGCATAAAAACGTTGCAGGTTTATCCTTTGTATCATCAGCTCAAAGGAAACTTAATATGAACTAGAACGCCATCTTTTGTGCCTTCCACTCCAACTTCAGCAGTCTACTGAGACCTCCAATGGAAGAGCAAAGAGGGTTTAGATATTACAAAAAGTACAGCCCCAGAGAGGCCATCTATGCTCCAGGCTGAGCAAGCCCAGGTTCCCCAGCCTCTCCTCACAGGGCAGGTGCTCCAGCCCTCATCATCTTGCTGGCCTCAACTGAATTCCCTCCAGTTTATCAACTTTGCTATGGTTTTGGGCTCCCAACATTGGATTCAGTAATCCAGATGTGGTCTAAAAGTACTGAGTAGAAGGGGATAATGAGTCCCTTCAATCTGTATCTCTGATCCCATTCATAGACCCCAGGCTGCCATTGGCTACCTTTGCTGCCAGGACTCGCCGCTGGCCCATGTCCCTCTTGCTGGCCACTCCCCAGGGCTTTTCCCACAGAGCAATGACTGCAACAACTCTCCATTTTCAGACTTCCATGAAAGCAGCAGATGGCAAATGACAGTGCTCCACAGCTGATGCTACACAGCAGCGGGCACACAGACAGCTACAACAGTTCAGCCGCTGTAAACTGTGGTTACCTGACCTCAGGACTGAACCCAAACATGCATAATACTGATAAACACATCAAGCAACATGACCATATTAGTATTACTTACTTGTTAGTAGATGGCATAATTGCATACAATTAATATATGAGAACACTTCACATCTTAGAACTTACTTAAAGAGTCATTGTCAATTGTTACAGTCCTGGAAGCAGAGCTGTGTAACATCAGCTTTGCTTCACTGCAAATTACTATCACAAATAGATCAGGAATTACTGCTTTGACACAATTGTCCTTAAAAGCAGTTACTACTTTTCCTCCTTACAGTTCCCTGTAAAATGTAGACAATTGCCCAGTAGTTAAAGCTCAATCTGTACAGTTTACTCTAAAACAAGGAAGATGATCCATTTCACAGAAGTGAAAAAGTTAAAACAACCCCAGTCAAAAATTAAGTTCTTAATATTAAGCTCTGCATGTTTGGATTTCTTTTCTTTTTATGACAGATTTTTATTAGCAACACAGAAAAGCAGTAAAGCATACTAACAACTTGGGAAGGAGAATAAGCTGGATAAATCATACGAATGGATGCAAATAGCCAGATATCTAATTTTGACACCTATTAGGACAATTGCACTTCAGTGATGGACGATATCATCTTGACATGCAGACTTCTAAAAGTCTATTGCAACAAGCATTCTTCAATATGAATGTAACCTTCCAGAATGTTTTGTGTCTCAGGTACATCCTGCTCTGTGTTTCTCAGGCTTTCTATCCACCAGGCCCAGAGATGACAAGAGTATCTATTGCTCTGGCAGACCTCTATAAAACCACTTGAGATAAATCCAAGACCAAAGCCTTCACAGATGCAAGCCCATTTGGACTCAAAGCCTTTGAAACTTCTCTAATCACTGACATCAACCGGTGTATTGCACAATACACCTCCACTGATTCCACTGAAAAATCAGTCTGGATTGTCTCAAAGGCGCAAAATATGTGTAGAAAAGGAGACAGATGTAGTAACAGCACACTGATATGTAGCTGCCCACATCCTAAATTTCCTTTGCTGGAGCAAAAATTCCTTGGTTCTTGGATGGTATTAGGATGGTCAGTAAACTTTCTTTCCAACTAAAGGAAACAAATTCCCTTTAAAAAATACATACCAAGTACATTAGCCGTACACTGGAGAATTCCTGAGACATCTTCAGTTTCTTCATTGCCAGAGCAGTCTGTATAGGAGCATCTGTTTGATATATTGTGAAAGTTCTTCTCTGCATCCCTGTAACTACAGTAAAATAAAGTAAAAAAGTTATAGCATATCCTTATACAAATCCAAGGTCGACAAATGTCTTTCAGAAGTGGTGATAAAGGATGCCTTTAGCCTCCCTTGTCTCTTCCCTTTTCCCTCTATCACGCCCTTTCCATTCGTGCATTATCACACACAGATGACAACACATTAGTAGCCTGGGTATCTCAAGTATTATACTAGAATCTGGAATATTATCTGTAATGAGAACGAAGGCATAAGAATAAAATAGTATCAAAGGGCTGAAGCATAAGGGAAAGGTATCAGACAGATCTGTCTTATACCTCATTCCCACTGGGGTGTTGTCTATAACAAAGTTCTACAGTAAACTCCAAGCAAGAGGTTTATGAGGCAATGGTGAGCATCTAATAAGAAGAATAAATCTTCCACAGCACATTACATTAGCACTGCAAGTATAAAACCTAGCTTTCTCTGCGGATTATCTTCTGGAAAGATCTCAGCAGAAGGAAGGATGTCAAGCTGCAATTCACTATGCTATCAAGAATAAAGTTTGTGCTATAGCCTGTTAAAGAAAAATTTAAAAGAATTCCACCACTGATGAAAGGCACAGAGCTATGGTCTAACCAGCAAGAAAGCAGCATCTAAATTATTCTATTTGATTTAGCTTTGCTGGATTGTTTTTCCTTAATTAAACAGAAACAGAACAGAAGCTTAAACTGTGTTTAAAACAAAGCTTTATTCAGGTGATAATGACAACAGAAGAGGGAATACAAGTGAAGAAAATACTGCAGTAGAGTGATAATGCACTTGGCAAAATATACAATTGATTTAGCTGAAACAGAGAAAAGCTTATCTAATGAGTATTTTATTAACAGTTTTGTTATGCTTTCATACTTAGTTCATACTTCATAAATCATGAATAGCAGTTTAAGGACTGGACTTTTCATCGGGTTAATGCCTGCAAAATCTCAGCACCTGGGTTGCCAGCACCTGTGGAAAAGGACTACCAAGGACTCAGAGCCACGCATCGGGCTTCCCCGCAATGGGGAAACTGGTTCTCCATGTGGAGTAAAGCATATTGGGAGGAGTGGGCTCGCACTAGACAAGGAAAACCCGTGGGAAAGGGCTGCTGGTGCACTCTGCAGTGAGCTGCATGGTCTGTACCGCTTTCCAGGTCTCCAGCCATGCCAGGCGGTGGGCCTGCCAGGAGGCCACGTCCTGACACACTGCCCGAGCTGACCCAGAGCCCAAAGTCATGGCCCAGCCCCGCCACCGGGCCAGGAGGCCAGGCTTCTTCCGCCACTGTCACCGACTGCCTGGGTGACACCACCGCCACTCCTCACCTCTCATCTTGAGCAGGACAGCAGATTTGATGAACATTTATGTACGGGGTGTCGGTGCCCAGGTGCTGGCGGGTTGGGGGGGCAAAGATCATGGGGCAGGACAATTATAGGACATCCTCTAGAGACAGATGCTACTTTAACAAGCTCATACTGATGTGCAAAAAAATGAGTCAATGTATCGTAAGGCACAGGAATTACAGGTTTTCAGAGTGTCCCAGCTTAAAACTGTCCATTAAAAAATTACATCTGAGCCACATGTGGCTGTAAATAAAAAGCCACATTGTTATTGCACACATTTTCCTGAAGGCCCTGTCTCCTCCTCTGAAGCCTCCTAGCATAAGACTTCAAGCCATTTTTTCAGCAACTGAAAAGATTAGCAGCCAGAAGGCTTCTCCCCCCTCCCTGCCTGCCCCATGGTGGGCACCACAACTACCTGCCGAGACTGGCCCCTCGCTGCCCTCCGGTGCCAGCCAGACTGCTAATATTGCAGGTATCACCCACCAAGCTAGGGCTCCCTGTGAATTTCAAACAAACATTGAGAAACAGGCAAGGACAATTCCCTCCAGTGCACCCAGCTTCAAAACTATGTCATAAATTCCAAATAACTAACTTCTAAATAAATAAATTCTTCACTTGTCATACAGCACAGCCTTTTAATGGCTATAGGCATGCAGCCATTGTATTCTGACTCTGTTAGGAAAAGTAAGTTACCTGTGACAATAAAATACTTGCACAGGTAAGGAAAATACTTGTGCAGGTAAGGAAAAGGTTGAAAGGAGATTATTTTCATCAATGGGAGAATGTCTTAGGTTTTCATTATGATAGTTGCTATTACTTTCTTTTTACTCCTCAGTCATCTATTAATTTTCTCAATGAACTCTTAGGAGGTGCCTTTCGGCCCTGCTTCTGCAAAAACCTGCAAGTATGTAAGAGTGCATGTATGTAATAAGCCCTGGTGCAAGAATTTGCAGGATTTGGACCTCAGGTCATAGCATAAATAACTTTTCCAGCATTCTCACTGGCCCTGTGAAAAGAAAATTAGAGTAGATCTTATACTTTATTGGAAAAGATTTCCTATTCTCCTTATACAGGAAACGGAACTGTTAATGCAGCAGTCATGCTCTGACGGGATTGAATGGAAGCAGGACTGGACAGCAGTTTATCATTAATGTCCATAGGATGTATCCAGACCATCTCTAAGAATTTGTGAGAAAAATTAAAGAGCTTGTCAAACAAGGCTGTGACTTGGGAAGCATAGAGGAAAATATCACCATGCACCTTTCACTACCTCACATTAACACTTACCCAATAACTTGATGCTCAAAGTACTGCAGTGTCCTTTGAAGAGTTTGCCGAATGGTCTGAGGCTATGGAAGAATAATTAAAAAGAATGTAAGATAAGGGAAGTGCAGTACAGTTTAATTAACATTATCTTTTAGCACACTGTTTTTCTCCAGTTTTATTCCTCTTCATCTTCTACCTGCTCACTGCCATCATAGTACTGGATATGAAATATTATTGATTCCTTATGTCTCACTTCACCATTTAAATAGGAAGGAATTTTACAATGTGACATAATTAATACTGCTTACAAGATTAGTTGTGCATAACAATGGAGCCACTTCAGTATTAGGTCTCAAAAACTATCACCCACCAATTATCTCATTATTTTAAAATAATTAATTTAAAATAGTTGCAACAAAATGCTATTATTTTGTGATGAAAGCATCACAAGGAAAAGACATTGGGTTTTTAAACTTTGTACGCTCCTTAGAGCATTTTGTACTAAAGAATATTATAAGGACACAATTTGTTTTGGCTTACTTTCTTGACAAGCTGTGACTCTCCGGTCATCTTTCAAATTACCAGGAAACTCATGTTCATCAAAAGAAAATCATTACATGCTTCAAGCATTTCTATGCTATTTCATTTTATAGGGGTTCACCAAATTACATATGTGCATATATGTGTTTGTTTGCATTATTACTACTCCTACAATGTTCACCAAAATACACATATATTTATTTCCCTTACTACTGCTGCTGCTGCTGCTGCTATTTCTATTATTTTGAATTAATCCATGAGACAGCTTTGAGTAAATAAAGCAAATTTGAAATCCATGTCATTCTCTTTGGAATCTTCCAAGTCACTTACAGCAAAACATCGTTCTGGCTTGTATCAAATCTGGGGGTTTTCACCTGTCCATTCTGTCCTGGTGCCACAGGTCAGACAAAGGTACACAACTGGGATTTATAAGCCTTCCTTCTCTATAAGAGGCATACAGGGATATTTTGATCAGACTTACAGCAGCAGACACTCAAATTTTAGAGATATTTGGTATTTCCCTACCTTTTGGAAAAGACATCTAATAGTTTTGGAAAGTAATAGTTGAAACATCCCTTAGTTAGACGAATTTCATTCTAAAACCACCATCATCTTTGAAAGTCTCAGATTTTGCTTACTGCTGTACAGATTCAGCAGTTCAAGGGCTGAGCTTTCTTCCTACTATCACCCATGAGTTTGCAGAAGGAGGTACCCGTTTCAATGACAGCAGGAATGAACAAGTGTATACCAAGCTGCACTAGGTTTGTGCGATTGTAAACATTTCCTTTTTAATACCAAACTATAAGAATGTGGCTACCCTTTTGAATTCAAATGTGTAGAAATCCATGTACTTAACAAAAATAAGCTCAAACCAGATGTAAACGTTGAAAGAAGTGGGGGTTTTTTTTGTTAATTCTGTATCAGATAATTACTTCTTTTCTCTGTGGGAGCTAAGTTTCCTGTGCTAAAAGGCATTAAAAGTTACATGTTCTCTTGCAAAACACAATGAATGAAACCATCATATATCAAAAAAACATCCCCTTCTCAGTGGTACAGCAGGTGTTGAAGTCCTTAGGCCTGATGGGCTACAAATATATTTCATGGCATGTTCTCACAGAGGTTCAGAAGCTTTCTGTGCTCAGCAGGCAGAAAAAATCCATTCTTCACATATAGAAAAGATGCATTTTCCCACTCTAGCAATCAGGCAAAGCAAAATGGCTTTAAGCAAAAAGGTCCAGACAGCTGCCATCTCCCATCTCCATAGAGCATTTCCCTCAGCCTCACTCCATACACACAGAACATTACTACTCCACCAGCACCTCCTCTGACATGAAATGGGGAATGGTAGAAATATCTGACTGTTAAATTAAATCTCCCTTCTGGTTCTCCCGAAGTGCTTTTACAGCAAGTGTATGGAAGGCAGCAATGCCTGGTACCGCAGCAGAGACAAAGGAAAATAGCTTTTTGTCTTCTCAGGAAGTTTTGCAGCTTATGATACCTGAGCAATCCTCCACGGACTGCCTTTGCCTTTCTCATGCCTGACATACAGATGATGCACCTCTTTACCCAGGGAAAAGTCCTCTTGAATACCTCAAGATTTGACTATATAAGCAACCTCCACGTCCTAAGCTTACTTCATCAATAGACCTCCTTTATACCGCAGTACTGAATGAAAAAAAAAAATAGCCCACGTACTGTTAACTCTCTCTTCTGAAAGCTAAATCATCTGCCAAGCTGTTGTCAGACAATTTTCTACAATCCCATGAGCTCATACCCCTTTTCACTGCCATGTCCTATCAAATCTTAGAAATTAAGTAGAGACAAAAAATAGGGATTAAAACACTGGTCATAAACAGAGCTCTATGTAACGTGCTTGCACCAGTATGAAAACTGGCCCGAGGAGTCACAAAGGCTTTCTTCGTTTCTGAGAAGATTTATTATACCATGTCACTGTGCCTGGTTAAAAAGCCACTGTGCTCACCTTCCCAGTCTGCTGTATTTCATCACTGGTGAATGTCATTTTGCTATAGACGTAATTCTGTAACTATGGCTATGACTACACAAAACATCGAGAAGAGATATGACACTGGCTTATAGCTACCTACAAGGCTAGTTTGGTGTGCCACTTCCGACTATGCATTGCCTACAAGAGAGAGTGGGGAGGCAAAAATTCTCTTTTCTGCACCCAATGGCAAGACTGGATGTAGGCAAAATAGCTAAACCTTCTTCTAGTAGCCTCCCCAAGAAACATAGCTTCTACCATTTGGGGAGATAAAAGGTAGCCTACCTATAACAATACACCTCTTCTACTGCAATGTATGTCTATGCCATGCAGGTACTCAGTGGTGCGTATTTAACAGAGAGGTTTTAAAGCTTCATGATTACTTAAAATGAAAGATTTAATATAAATGTAAAATAGCGACTATTACCTAAAATAGTAAATATTAACAATTCATTTTTATTACAATGATTTACTAATATTTGGTATGTATTACAAAAGGAATAGTCACATCAGTTCACATTTCTAAGGGCAACTCATTAAGACATGCCAGTATTGCTCCTGTTGACTGTAAATTAATCCAAGAATTGCCATACCAGATCATATCCAAGCTCCATTTGGAATGATGAAATATAAGGTAGAAGGGACCACTGGAGGTATTTAGACTGATCTCTTGCATGGCTGAGGCCACAGGACTTCCCTGAATTAATTCTGAATCCAGATATCAGGCCATAGCTAACTCTAATGTGTCAAAATAAATCGTAAAAAATCAGAATCATAGAATCAGGCTGTAATTTGAATTACAAGTGGTTGCTCAGGTCTTTCTCCAGATGATTTTTGAGTGTATCCAAGGATGGCAATCTCACAACCTCTCTGGGCAACCTGTGCCGGTGTTTGAACACCCTCATGACATGGTGGTTGTTTTTTTTAATACTGATTTGAAACTTCCCATGTTCTAGCTGTCTTGCCTCTCATCCTTCTGCTGTGCACCCCTGTGAAGAGTCTGGCTCCATCTTCTCTAGACATCCTGATCAGGGAGCCATAGACTGCAACAAGATACTCCTAAAGCTGTCTCTTCTTAAAAGCTGAACAGACACAGCTCCCCCAGCCCCTCCTCAGATGTCATGTGCTCCATCCCTTGAACATCCTGGTAGTCCTCTGCTGGCCCCAGTATCAATCCCTGAGGGATATGCAGAGGTAACTGGCTGCTAATTCAACTTTGTGACTCTGATGGCCACCTTTTGAGCCCTAACATCCAGCCAATATTCCACCTACCTTATCATTCACTTAAGGAGTCCATATATCTCACCAGTTTGGCTCTAATGACACTATGGGAGACCATGCTAAAGACTTTCCTAAAGTCAAGATAGGCAAGATCTCTTCATACATTGAGCCAGCCATCTCATTACAGAAGTCAATCAGGTTGGTCAGGCGCAATTCAATACTCGGTAAAGGGCATAAAAGTGTGTAAAGGGTGTTAAAGGGAATAAAGGGGTAAAATTCGCCCTGGCTGTTCCCAATCACCATCTTGTTGTCTAAGATTTTTGTGTTAAGAAAAAGCTTCCAAAAGGACTTGCTCCATAACCTTCCCAACTATTGAAGTCAGGCTGATTGGTCTATAGTTCCCTGGATCCTCCTTGCCCTTCTTGATGCTGGGTGTGGCATTTGCCTTTTTCTAGTCACCAGGTACCTCCCACAAATACAGGCTCGGCGGGAAATGGATCAAGAGCAGCCATGGGGAGAAGGACTTGGGGGTGCTGATTCACGAGAAGCTCGACATGAGCCAGCAATGTGCGATTGCAGCCCAGAAGGCCAACCGCATACTGGACTGCATCAGAAGAAGTGTGGCCAGCAGGTCAAGGGAGGTGATTCTGACCGTCTACTGCACTCTTGTGAGACCCCACCTGGAGTACTGCATCCAGCTCTGGAGCCCCCAACATAAGAAGGACATGAACCTGTTGGAGCGGGTCCAGAGGAGGGCCACGAGGATGATCCGAGGGCTGGAGCACCTCTCCTATGAGGAGAGGCTGAGAGAGTTGGGGCTGTTCAGCCTGGAGAAAAGAAGGCTCCAGGGAGACCTTATTGTGGCCTTCCAGTACTTAAAGGGGGCCTACAGGAGAGCTGGGGAAGGCCTTTTTACAAGGGCATGCAGTAATAGAACAAGGGGCAATGGCTTTAGACTGGAAGAGAGCAGGTTTAGATTAAGCATTAGGAAGAAATTTTTCACTCTGAGGGTGATGAGGCACTGGAAAAGGTTGCCCGGAGAAGTTGTGGAGGCCTCATCCCTGGGGGTGTTCAAGGCCAGGCTGGATGGGGTCTTGGGCAACCTGGTCTGGTGGGAGGCGTCCCTGCCCATGGCAGGTGGGTTGGAACTCGATGATCTTCAAGGTCCCTTCCAACCTAAACCATTCTATGATTCTATCATGACTGGGAGGCTTTCCTATCTCAATCGCTGCACACCCAAGTAATGCATCAATATCCCCCCAGGGCATCCCAACCCTGCTTCCAACTTCTGTAGACATCTTTTTTTGCATTTGAGCTCTGTGCTGAGGTTCGTGTTCATCCATACTATCGTTCTTCCATGATTGCTCGACTTTTTACACATCATAATGAACTGTTCTTGTGCTTTAAGGAGGATGTCAAAGGGTCCATGAAGATCAACCAGCTTCTTGTGCCCGTTTACCCTACAGGCTAGTTGCGTATTGGATCCTGCCAAGAAGATCTATGAAGAAGCCAAAATCTGCTCTCCTGAAGTGTGAGGTTGTGACTCCACTTATTTGTCCTTCCCATTTCTCTCAGTGTTTTGAATTCCAGCATCTCATAATCACTGTAGCCAGGGCTGCCCTCAACCTTTATACCTCCAGCCAGTTCTTCCTTGTTTGTGAGCAATAGCTCCAGCAGAGTATCCCCCCTCCTTGTCAGCTCATCAATCGCCTGCATTAAGAAATTGCCTTCAGCATACTCCAAAAAATCTCCTGCATTGCTTGTGCTGAGGCCTACTGCCCTTCTAGTGGATTTTGGATTGGCTGAAGTCCCCCATGAGTACCAAGGCCTGCCATTTTGAGGCTTCATCCAGCTGTCTAAAGGTTTCCTCTGCTTTCACTTCTTGACCATCCAGTGTGTAGTAGACATACCACCACACCACCCCTGCTCATCTGTCCTCTACTCCTAACCTTCACACTCTGGTCCAGCTTGCTCTGTCCAAAGGCAACTGCCCATGCACTGCTGCCACCTCTTTGTATAGAGTGCAGTTCCTGCTCCTCACCTTCCCAGCCCATCCTTCCTGAAGAGCTTGTGTCTACCTCCTGCAGCATTTCCATCCTGAGAGCCACTCCACACAAGGATGTGTGCAATCCCACAGGAGGTGCAAGTTCACTCTATTAGACATCAGAGGATGTCTAATGCCACCTGTTTGCTCCCCATGCTGCCTGCATTTGGGCACAGGCACTTGAGATGAACTCCCAGTCATGCTGCTTTCATGAGGTGAGCATAACAGCCTTTTCCATCTTGTTGTTCCCCTGATACTTCTTCACTGCATCCCCTTCTCTTCAGAGAATGAAACCCCTTCCCCGATAAGCATCGTTTAAAGCCCTTCTCACAAGGTTCTGAAGCCTGCTAGTAAAGACACCCTACACACCCTCACCTCACTTTGTCAGATGAATGCCATTCTTGCTCAGCAGTCCTTGCTCCTCAGAGAGTGCCCTATGCCAAAGAGAGACCAAAGCCATGCCAGCAACACCAGCCACGCATCCAGAGACTGCCTTACTAGATGTGTTTGCTCCAACCAGAGCCTTTCCCCCTCACCAGCAGGATCAAAGAGACACTGACTGGGCACCCACACCCTTCGCCCTCATGCTCAAACCCATGTAGTCACTGCTGATATACTCAAGGTCTCCCCTGGCTGTATCATTGACACCCACATGGATGAGCAGGAGGGGTCATAGCACAAGAGCCAAACAAGCTTTGGCAACCTCTTTGCAACACTGTGTCCGAGCTCTTGGGAAGCAGCAAACCTCCTGAGGTAGCAAGGCAGGCTGGCAGATGAGTGCCTCTGTCTCCCCAGGAGAGTGTTTCTAATACCTACCACCCTTCTCTTCTTGAAGCCTCTAAAGGCTGAGGCTCAGCTGGCTCCAATGCCTCACAAAATCACAGAATGGTCGGGGTTGGAAGGGACCTCTGGAGATCATCTAAGTCCAACCCCCCTGCCACAGCAGGGACACCTACAGCACATTGCACAGGACGGCGTCCAGTCCGGTTTGGAATGTCTCCAGTGTGGGAGACTCCATGACCTCTCTGGGCAGCCTCCTCTTCCCAGGGCACCGTACCTGCTCTGTAACTGCTGAACTGCAAGTGGAAAATGGGCCTTAGTTGTGTTGTCAGAAGTAACAAACCTCCAGCCGCCTCCGTCTCAGGAGTTTCCACCCTTGATTCTCAAGGGTTATCTCTATTTTTCCCTCCTACCTCACAACGTTGGGCTCGGGTTCTTGGCACTGCAGGGCCTCTGGAAAGATCTCTCCATCATCTCTGCCACGTACAGCCTGCTCACTGCCTGCTACAGTTCTTCCACCTGGCAACTCAGTGCTGCAACCAAAGCCTACCACCACTGCACAGCCGCAGGCAGCGATCCTGACCCTGGCAGCCCTGCCGTGACAGCTGCTGTGACTCTGCCAGCCACTGCTGTTTGCAGGGTGCACTCATAGAGAAATGTGCCCTTCTTGCTACATCTCACCCGACTCCCCAGTAGTGCAAAACCAGTTCAAGACCTGAAGCTAGAGGAGTAATAGCTCTTCAAAAGCACTGTTATGACTAACTGGAGAAAATCTTTATGAAGATATTTGTCTAAACGACCTTGAAGTATTCCATGTTTTTTAACTCAGACAACTTTCTTTGAAAAAGAATTCCAGTTAAAACATTGTGTACAATTTTTTTTTTCTCGAGTTTAATTTTCTCTTAACTTCATTGCCTCCAGTTTTGGAAACAAAGGGGAGAGGACTTCCACTTTAATTGCATCCCTTGTTATAAATGTCTTTCCTAAGGCAATCAGATGTAAGCTTTCCAATCTCCTCTCAGAGGACGGAGACTTTAGCCTGTTCCCTAGCCATTTTCTGTTGCCTCTGAAATGTCTTTCATTTGATTGGAACACCTTCAGAAATAAACAGTAGGGCTCATCTGCCCAACTGTAGACACCCAAAGTGATTCATTTCATCCTACAGTTGGCATCTAATACATGCCTGAGGACTCAGTCTTTAGAAATACCCATTTCTTTCTTTTGTCTAGGAAAGATGTTGAGTGATTGCTTTAGACTTAGACATCTTTTAAATGTTTAAGGACAGACAAACCCCACCCTGAGGTGACAGAACTGCACACAGTATCCCAGATGACTCAGTCTAAATTTACATAAATGCAGTTTCAGATTCTCCATCCCGTTCCTTTGGCATCCTAAGATAACCAGACAGAATTAGAGAAGAAAGGGACTGTATGGAACAGGGCGGACTAAGCCAAGAGAGCAGCCAGGTACACAGACAGTTTTCTCCTTAACCCTAACAAGGCTTCAAAGATTTTTCCTGGCAAAAGCTAAGTGGCTCCTAGCTGAGCCTCAGAAATGCTTCAGCAGTCATGCTCTTAAAAACTTGAGTGCTTAAAATTTTAAACATGAAAGTTGAAGCACTGAAGAGCATAATAGGCTCAGCTAGAAACCACTTTGCTTCTGTCGTAATTTCTTCGAGGAAGTCCGCCGGGTCAGGGGGCTCCTCCAGACTCTTGTGCCCTGGGGAGCTGCAAAGTCCTTCCTAGAGGAATCTGCACTTCTGCATACGGGAGAGGCAAGCTACCACAGACCTCAGCCAAATCAGTACTTTGATGCTGAAAGTTTTACAAGCTTCAAATTTGTAGTGTTCAATCACTAACTCAGCAGATGTTAAGATTTTAATTGCCAGCTTCACTGCTGGTGATTGTTCGTTAGTGAAAAACATTTCTCTTTTCATATTTCAGAACCAATTTTAGTCAAGTCTTTGTGCATAGGTGATTACAGACCTCTAAGCACACATGAGTAGGTGTGCACCTGGACCATCCGGAAGGAAATAAATGGCAAAATAGTAATTTTCACATCCACTCTGGTTTTTTTTAATAGTTGCCCCATGATCATGAAAGCAGTAGAAAACAGTTTTTTCCCTATCCTTCTGGCCACCAAAATATTGATGTTAAAGAGGGCGTAAACAAAGAATCAAGGCTCCAGCTGAAGGCAAACATTTATCAACATTCCCAAATGCTGGATAAGCATTGAAATTGCTGCATCTAGGGAAAAGCAGAACTGAAGAAGCAAAGGAAGGCTCCTTTGGCATCCTACAATTTTCTGATCACACCAAAAGGAGGAAGGCCCCCTTGCAGGTCCTTGTGGGTCCTGCACAGCCAGGATCCCTCCCTGTCCCCTTCCCAATAGCTGAAGAATGAAATGAAAGGGCACAGACAGAAATCAGAAAAGAAGAAGCAGAGCCCCAGCATAAGCAACCACTTGAAAATTAAAAAACAAAAGAAAAAAAATCATCTTTGGAGGTTCAATAGTGCTTTTGATAATATAAACAGGAAAAAAAATATTTTTACTCTCTAGCTTCTGAACATTTAGGGCGCACTCACTTTTTTCTCTGTAACTGTACAAGCTAAAAATGTATTTTTTCTTCATGAAAACCAGCTTCCTCAGTCCAGAGGTTTGTGCATTAGATAAAAGCACCAACTGCCTGCAGACCTCCGTGACTAGCACCAGATTTGGTATCAAGAGGGGAAGATGCAGAATCCCCCAGAGGGGACTGTTTGGGGATCCAGAGTGGGATGACTGACAGCCAGAGGCAAACAAGCTGCCCTACAACAGCTCGCGATGATCCAGACAGGACCAGGCAAGAGCACAGCACCTGAGCTCAGCACCACCTCACACCTAAACCTGAGACCATTCTGCTCCTCAGTTCATGCAAACTGGGGCACTCTTCACAGAGAAATACTTGTGCACATCAGCGACAATGCCTTAATTTAATAAATAACATTGAGACTAAAAATTTTACCCCATACTATTTCATGTCAATAACAATGCGAACACTCTGAAGAAATAAAGCAGAGCTTAATAATAATTAGAAATTATAATTCCTGCATCCCCAGCTGCCTTTCCACTAGAAGAATCACAGACATTACGGATGGAAATTGCCTATTAGATCATCTAGTCTAACTCCTTGACAGTGAAGGATAAATATCTCAGGGTGCTATCCGTTATAATACCGGCCGGGATCACTTTGTTCATCTTTGAATTTCATCCATGTCTGGAATGGATAGAAGAGCTGTTCTGTGCTGCAGAAAGAATGTATTCAGTAGTGGAGAATATAATAGATGATCTACTGCTAATGCTACCTGTTCATCTTTTAATGCAACTCACATCTACTACATAAAATCATCGGTGCTACTCTAGCAGGCAGATAGGAAATGAAAGGCTTTACATGTCAGTCCTTCTCAAGGCATTTCTTCTGCTGGGATAGGAAAAAAATTCCTCAGTATAACTGGACCTAATTTTATACGCAGACCTGCAAAGATGCTTATCCCTTTGAGATCTATAGACAAACCACAGATTTTTTGTGTCTTCATTTTGAAACTTAGTTTGAGAGTTAGCAAGCAGACACATCTAGAAAGAATTTGGATATGAGATGGAATGATTTCTTTTACTCAAAGCGTTTTATAACAGCCTTTAACATTAGCACAAGACGTACAAGGAAAGAGAGGGCTTTGCTCTGTGTTAACATTATAAGTTTCACCAGGAGTGCACTGGATCGCTGTGAAGTGGTAACCGTCTCTGCTCAAGCAGTTGCAAATGAAGGACATTCACCCTCATTTTGATGGAGCCATGACTGCACACTGCTACTTAGGGACGTATATTGATGATCGTAGTGTTCCCTTCTACTTTACATCATCTTTCTCTCTTATTTGCACCTGGGCACTTTGGCCAAGGGAGAGGCAAAGAAGTGCAAAACAACTGAGATCAATTTTGTGGGATTAACACCGGTGCTGCCACGCTCCGGTCTGTCGGCCAGTGGCTGAGACCTGCCTGTGGGCAGGCCTGATCCCCAGCAGGGAGACGCTCTCTGCTTCCAGGCAGCAGAGACACCTGCAGTGTATGAATATTCTTTTCCAAGCACTGTAGGGAAGTCAAGATTTCAACCTGGAACTACACAAACATTAAGAAAGCAACTATTACTATGATCGGTGTAAGCACTAGATGTCTAATATTCAAACTCACCCTAAACAAAATTGCATCAAGGTCAATACAATGCTGCAGGCCCTCAGGTGCGGCTAAACTGGGTTTTTTTTAATATTTTATTTGGTGAGGCTGAAGTTCCCTTGCATGAGATGTTAAACTACCGAACAAGACAAATAAACAAAACGCACCATGATTCTCATATTAATAACATTTTCCACAATGTTCCTGTTTAAGACACCACAGCTCTGTTCTACGCTATGAAATAGCAGATTGAGTAGCTACAGACTGCTTGTGTGACCTTGTGTATTAACAGCTTTTCTCTCTGTTAAGTTTAAAGGTACTGGACAACAGTCTGATTTTATTATACTTCAAAAAAATTAATTTTGTTTGCCTGTTAGAATTAGAAATCAGGAGTTTCTCATGGGATATGCCTTTCTTCACCATTTTCAAGCTTTTTTTCCTTCCCACCCTCATTCCTGAGAATACAACGGTAGAGCTGAGATATACCTGATGGGTTAATGTGAGTCATGAGGAGCTCAGAATAGTTGTGCAAAATTTTTTCAAAATCTTATGTAAAAATCAGTTTGTTACCTCTCCTGTTAGTGGCAACAACTTGTTATTGCTCCTAAAGAGTAGTTATTCCTTGAGAGTAAGTGGTAGAGGTTTATGATGGAGCCACATTCAATTTGAGCTGCTATATTGCAATTTCTTCACCAAAACCCCACCTCCACTCACTGGAGGATTCACTGGCAATTAAGCAATTTGAAGTTACAGCGGTTCTGTGACATAAGTAATAGCCTACACAACAGCCTTTAGGTTCTCTTTTCTCCCACTGTCAGGAAAAAAGCTGTATTCAAAAAGACAATTCTTAAATTCAAACTATTTGGCGGCAGCCAGTAGCAGCCTCCTCACTTAAACAGGAAAAAAATGTTCTTACTTTAATGTGTCTTCCACTGGGCCTTTAAAGAATAGTGGGAATAATTCTGAATGAACAGGAAAGTATATGAGAAGCGATTTTCACTTAATAATGTTTATAGTTCAAGAGATGTGATACATAGACCATTCAGAAAATAAAATCAAACAGAAATATAAGTCAGTTTAATGCTGTGTCACGCTGTAATTGTCTTTCCAGAAAGATCAGTACAGCGCTTGGGGGTACACAGTCTCCTCTGAACGCATGCCCAGTCACTCTCAGCTCCTTTAGGGTAGTGCATGCCCCTTAGATGGGAGCTGAGTATTTGACTTTTCAAATCAGTGACAATTTTTTTTTTTTTTCTGATTTAGATTCTATTTTCAGCCTGGTATTGGATACAAGTCAAGATAGAACTGGAGCAAATGTGAAAATTGCTGCAAGGAACTGGAATTCAGTAAGATACTAAATGGCATTTCTACAAAATAAAACAGTGTCCACTGGTGCCAGGATATCATTCCCACATAGCAGAGCTTTTAAAGGCAGAAAAAATTATGTTTATAAGGAACACCATATAGTATCATCATCTCTAGTTATAATTAATCAAAATTTATGTCTTTGTGGGTGTGATATTCATCCCTTAAAATGGAACACAACAAAGCTGGAATTAAAAGAAACATATATCGTTAAATTTGCGTGTGATGTACATATAACTATTGCAGCTGATTTCTTAAAAACAAGGTCATAAATCAGTGTCCTCACTAGGTTCCCAGCATTTTATTATTTACCTCCGAAAACCTGAACCCAGCCCAGTGAGAAGGGCATCGGTTTGTTTTGACAGCAGCTGGATCTAGCTCCAAATTTCTCTCATAAGAGTATATAACCAAAGGCCCTTTGGTGGTGGTTCAGATGAAGAAGGACAGAAGGAACACCTTTGCCCAGTCAGAAACACGATTTAGGAATATGTTAGAGTGGATAGGAGCTGCTGACAAAATTACGGGCTCAGCTTTGTGGAAACATCACTGGGGTGAAAGGCTGTGAGAGGGCAGAGCCAGACATGGGGCAATAAGCGTGGAGCACTGTTGGCCATGGTCTCCTGAGGTACAGGAGTCACAAAAGCTGAGTGTGCGCAATGTCCAGGGTTAAGTTTGGTCCCACAACACCTCATCTACACACTCTGGCGCTGAGCACAGCCCTGGCTGGGCACGGCTCCCCCAGCTCTTTGGTCTGCGGCACCCGACTGTGCGCGGCTGCCAGGAGAGCCTCAGCCCTCCTGCTGTCAGTGCGCCTGCTTACTCGGGGCGCAACAGGGCAGCAACTCAAAGTGATGTTCAGTATATGCACAGGCAGTTTATTGAGTGCAGCTGTGACAAAAAGCTGCCTCTTTTCTCGCATCGCCGCTGCTCTGCCTCCCCGCACGCTGCACCTCCGCCTCCCTGACCCTCCCCAGCACACCCTACTCATGAATGCCAACGGTAGGGTACGTATGAAGGTCTGCTCGTCTTCCTCATCACCACATACTTTTCTCCAAAATATGCAGCTGTTTTGGTGGAGGTGAGCCCTATCATCCTCCTAGTTCTGGCTGTTAAAAAAGAGAGGGTTTGGGCTAAGCAATTTCCAGATGAACAGTGTCCATCCTTCAGCCATCCAGGCATGTCAGGAAACCTTTAGGAACCCACAGGAACATAAAATGACCTCTGCCCATTGAGGATCAGACCCCTACATCCACTAGTATAGCAACTGCAGGAAAAATCTCTAAAAGTGTATTTAAGAAAAAAGTTGGAAAATCATGTGTGCTGCAAAGCACTAGAAGCTGTTCTCCAGCAGCAAGCAGATGGGTTGGATTAAATACTGCAACACAGGAAGGTTCACTTTTTAATTTTGTTCCACAAGAAGTAATATCTGTGCAGAGTCACACTCGGCTAAACTTGAGACCAAGATTACAAGTGATACAAAATGAAGTAACTTCTTTTCACTGTATTTTAGTATAAAATACCTCAGGTGCTTCATTACTGCATTTTACTCTACAGAATCTCTTTCCATTGACAGTTAGTACAGTTGTACTAACTCTGTACTTGGCACTGGTGAGGCCGCATCTTGAGTACTGTGTTCAGTTTTGGGCCCCTCACCACAAGAAGGACATTGAGGTGCTGGAGCGTGTCCAGAGAAGGGCAATGAAGCTGGTGAGGGGTCTGGAGCACAAGTCTTATGAGGAGTGGCTGAGGGAACTGGGGTTGTTCAGCCTGGAGAAAAGGAGGCTGAGGGGAGACCTTATCACTCTCTACAACTACCTGAAAGGAGATTGCCGAGAGGTGGGAGTCCATCTGTTCTGTCAAGTAACAGGTGATAGAACAAGAGGAAATGGCTTCAAGTTGCACCAAGGGAAGTTTAGATTGGATATTAGGAAGAATTTTTTCACTGAAGGGGTCATCAGGCATTGGAACGCACTACCCAGGGCAGTGGGGGAGTCCCCATCCCTGGAGGTATTTAGGGTGGTGTAGATATAGTGCTTAGGGACATGGTTTAGTGGTGGGCTTGTCAGTGTTAGGTTAATGACTGGACTACATGGTCTTACAGGTCTTTTCCAATCTAGGAGATTCTGTGATTCTGTGATGAATACATTTCACAGGAGATATTAATGTTCTCACACACATTTTTGCGCTACCCCTCATAAGACCTGGCCTGCTTGCACAGCCTTCGTGCCACTCTGCCCCATGGACAGAGTTCTTGCTCAGCTCCTTCACCCCTTGGATGCTCCTTCCCGCTCAGCTTGAGGCTCTCTGCATTCCCAGAGCAGCTCTCGATAGCCCCTGCTACTGCCACATTGAAACAGCAGCACCCCAGAAATGTCTCTGCATGCCACAGCAGTATTAAACACACACAAACATTTTTTTTTCTCAGTGAAAACACACACAAAAAAATTTTACTCGGTATCTCAATCCTAGCCATTGCCAAAAGAAAGTACAAAATTAAGCGTAAACATCAGGAACCTGTAGCATCCTTGAACTTTGAAAGTGTTCAGCACTGGGATGGGGACAAATTGCTGCTGCATTCGTGTCGGAAAGGAAAACATCAAGCCATTGCAGGCAATATATGTAGTACATACATTCATGCACACGTATGTACATAACTACATGTTTATACACTTAACAGAGACCTGTATCTATAGTGTCATGGAATGAAGATATATCTACATCTGCAGTGAAAGTATTAAAGCTTTTTGTTCAGAAAGAACGTATGTCAATGCACCCTTCAGACTCGCCCTTTAATTTTACAAACAATGGGAATGAGTCCCATTTGACACTAATATTATAAGCAAAGTATTTTTTTTTTTACTTCTAATTAGATTTATTCCTGATTTATATCAGCAGATGTGCAAAAATAATCAGATTCAAAGTGTTAGACATATGGTAACTCGACTTGTTGCAAGAAGGCAGATACTCAGTATCACAGAACAGATTCTCAATAAGAAAGAATGCACCAAAATAACAATGCACCTGAACAGTGATTTCTCAGAGTGAGAAATGAAAAGACAGGGGCCCTGATTTTTTTCTTATACCATGATTGTGACAACCTGACTTTTTAGACTTGATCACATTAATTTATGCCAAAACGTGTAAGATGGGAGTGAAGCACTAGTTATGATGCCAAGATAAAAAGGGAAATTTTAAGCACTATGTATCACATATTAAAATTTTTAAAAACACAGTTTTTCAGCAATAATGGTTACCATAATTACCTCCCAAGGAAGTGATGGAAGCTGTTGTTTGGGACATCAAAACCAGGTTGGATGAGATTTTTGCATTCTTAAGTGAAATTTCTCTGAGAGCAGGAAGGAAAGAGGACTATAAGATCTACCAAAGTTTTCCTCATCTCTTAATTCAAAGAATGTGTTTATTTAAAAAACAAGTTCAACAATTCAGCAAAGCTGTAAAGCTAATTGTCTTTTATAGCAACTCAATACAGGAGGTAACAGTCAAAGCTGGGAAAATACAAATACTAAGGTTATCTAAAAATACTGCACTGAGCTACTTTAGAATACTTCAAATATTTTGGGTAACACATGCTCTAATTATACTGTTGCATTATTATCAAATTAAATAGCTTCAATTTTTTTGGTACTAAAACAAGGCAGGTCACCTCAGATACCATCTATTAATATCAGCATTACAAGACTGGATTCCCCGTGGAGTGGGAAAAAATCAATGGGAAAGAAAAGTCTTAACTGGAACTGGACGACCATCAGCTTGTAATGCGGGCTAACTTCACCCATTAAACAGCTTGTCTACTCCTGTCTAGCCAGTTCGAGAAATGCCGAACAGGAAAGAGTATATTAAAACCAAAGCAAACTGATAGCTGATGGTGATGAGACTCGTAAGGCTCATTGTAAGACTCGTGATTTCCAAAGCTGGATAACAATATGGCAAAAAGATGATCCAATGCCACAATAGCAGATATAGTCGTCTTACAGATTACAACTACTTGTTGCAATTAATGTTTTATACCTTAACATGTTAAAATATCTCAGAGACCAAGCAAGCATTCAGTTGCAGCTGAAACTTTTATGAGGAAAATTTAGGGATGGTCACAGAGGTATTTATAGGAGCGTAGCACAATCGTACCAGAAAGGCTGGAGAAGAACCTTCTATTTTACATGAATCTACCAGAACTCCCGAGCCACCGATTCCAGTCTTACAAAGCGATACCAGCATATGTTACGGGTTCTACCCAAATTCACTGCTTATTTTAGCATACACAATGCTTCATTGATTCTCAACTACAGGTGTAGCTATCCAGATAATCATAAGTCATGGATTTCAAAGTACACTTAAAAGAAACTGATCTCTCAGGAATGTCAGCGCATCTGGGAGGCACAGGGAAATCTGTTGCTGAAATATTTCTGAACACCAAGTCGAAACTTTTTTTTTTCACCTCGTTCAGTAGGGGAAAGCCCTATAAATCTAAGGAGTTCACATCTCCTCTGTGCCGAAGAAAGAATGTGCAAGCCACGCATCATCTAGGTGTAACTTTTTACAAAAAAAAAAAATGTTGCTAGTGCCAGACAGCGATAAGCACTTTATGATTTTACGATTTAATTCAGAAAAGGACTCGGCAGCAACGATAAACCCAGCTAACCCGGCAGCGGCGCGTATTTCTGCCTCCCGACCCGATTTCCAGCACCGGGCTGCCGACATCCCTACTGCCGCCGGTTTGCGGGGCCGGCACGCCGCAGCCGGGGCGGGCACGGCGGGGCAGGGGGCTCCGGCGGCCCGGCGGGGACGGCCGGGAGGAGGGCGCGGGCACCGCCGCCTCCTTCCCGACACAGACCCGACCCCGCCGAGCAGCCGCCGGCTCTGCGCGGCGCGGAGGGGCCGGGGCCGGGCGCGGGGCACTCACCGCGGGGGCCGTCAGGCGGCGGATGCTCTCGCCCAGCGAGTCCAGGTTGACCCGCCGGCGGCGCGGAACGCGGCGCGCCCCGGCGCTGGCCGCGGCGGCGGCGGCGGCGGCGGCGGCGGCGGCGAAGGGGGTGTCGGCGGGGCCGGGGGGGCTGCGGCTGCCGTTCCAGCAGAGGCGGGACAGGGGACACTCGCCCTCCTCCTCGGGGCTGGTCTCCGGGCAGTCCGAGCCCAGCGAGCTGAAGGACTCCGAGGAGATCTTGCGCCGGGACATGGTGCCGCGGGGCGGCGGCGGCGGCGGCCGTGCTCAGCGCGGGGCGGCGGGCAGCCGCGGCGGGCAGCGCCGAACAGCGCGGCCGCGGGGGCGGCCGCCTCGCATGGCCGCGGGTGCCCCTGGGCGGGAGGCGGCGGCGGAGGCGCCGCGCCGGGGACGGCGCAGCTCCGCGCTTCGCCGCGCCTGGCCGGGGGAACGCGGGTGCTGCGCGGCGCCGCGCCGGGAGGCTTTAAAGCGGCGGCGGCGGCGGCGGCTGCCCTCCTCTGCCTCGGCCGCCCGCCCTCGCTCTCCCCTCCCCCGGCTCCCTCGCTGCTCCGCGGGGATCACGTGTTGTTTGGAGCCCTTTCCCCCTCCTCCTCCTCCTCCTCCTCCTCCCGCCTCCCCCCGCCCCGCTCGCCGCCTGTCGCGCTCAGCCCCGCACGCCGCGGCCCGCAGCCGCGCCGGGAGGATGCTGCCACCGCCCCAGCACCGGCGGGGCGGGCCGACGGCCGGAGCCGGTGCGCATCCCTCCCTCCCGCCGCTGCCGGCTGCTGGGAGGGCGGGCAGGGCGCTCCGCTCTCCTCCCGGCGTTTTGGAGCCAGGCGAAAGGGGGAGAGGGGAGACGCACCGGTGTCCCCGCACGGCTCCGCGGGGAGCGGCGGTGCCGGCGCAGTGGCTGCCGGAGCCCCGGGGCCCTCCCGGTGGGGCCGCCGGCGCCGCCCGTCCCGCGGCGGTGCTGGACAGCTCCCTGCGCCGGGGGAGGCCGCGGCCGCCGCGGGGAGCGGCGCGGGAAGCCCGGTGCGCATCGCCCCTGCCAGTCCCGTAAGGCCAAGGAAACTTTTCCCGCTGGCCTTCGGGGAAGCTGAAGCTTCGGAAAGCAATCCCTCTGAAGAGCCGGGAAGGCTGCATGCTGCCCTCAGTTTGGGGAGGGAAAAGTTCTTCTCATCTTTGTGCGAGCACTGCTCCCGCTAACGCTGCAGGTCATGTCCGAAAAAAAAAAAAAAAGATAAAACTAAATTCATTCCCCTGTAGCAGCCCTGTGCTACAGCCTTGCAAAAGGAGAAAGGAGGGGGACACAAAGCAGAGGAGCTTGGATACAGGATGACACCCTTGAAGGCAATGCAAGGTGTCACCTGCCCAACTTTCCCTACCCATGTAGTCAGCTTAAACACACCTTGAGAGTTTCATGGCACTAGCGGTAACCCCACGTGGTCCTTCTCGGCAGAAAGGCTCCAAGCAAATGTGATCTCAGCTGCAGTGGTTTGTCCTACCATCAAGAAAAACAGCTTGTCATCGCTTTGTCTTTGTTCAAACAAAACTTATTTTAAAAGGCACAGATTTTAAGATAGTTTTTACTCTACCTTTCCCCTGTATTATGACATATGTTTTAAAACCTTATCCTGTTAAATGTCTGAGTACAGCCTAAACAAGAAACCACTGGGAGTGCAGCCTAAACAAGAACCCGCTGGAGAGACTGGGAAGATTTCTGCAGGTGTGAAGGAAGTTTTGAGCATGGCCCTCAGCAGCACAAACCATACGTGTGCTTTCAGAAGGGGTGCAGGTCTGTGGCTGAGAAAGCTGCTTTTATGTAGGGCACAACAGCCCTTGCCAGGGCATCGCTTTCAGTGTTGTCATCTCTGTTTCTCTTGGCTCACTCTGTTTCTATTTCTTTTGTTTTTCTTTTCCTATAGAAATATATATGGAGTAAGAGAAGCAATGAATCTCCTTTTGTCTTGCCATACTTCTTTAATTTCTGGGGTTTGAAGCCTGTGGCTTGAAAAGATGTGTAATAAAGCTGGAGTGGTTCATACCACCTTCTGTTGCCTTATTAAATGTTACAGTTGGGATGCAGAGACTTTCTTTTTGCAGTCCTGTTGATGCCCTCAGCTGCCCTAGGACAGGAACCAGACATGACTTCACCTGAAAGTTAATTCACACATGAACCTCCAGATCCGTCGTCCTCCTCTGTCTTTCCTCCTCTAGTGAATAACAATATTCATCAGTACCTGAGCGCAGAAAGACAAGACAGTTGTTCTGCCTGGCCTCAGTCCAAGCTCCTGGCATTGAGGAGATTTGGGAATTAAGGGGTCTGGAAGGTGTCCTTTGATGCTAAATGCTATCCCTACCATAGGGTACTCTGTGTTAAGATGTTAACTTTCTTCACATGCTTCAGTTTCCATTCAACTTATTTCCTTCTCATAGACCATATCGTACAGTCCTCAGTGAAGCAAGCTTCCACCGGTTTCCTGGCTGATGCAGTGACAGTGACAACTGGGTAACATCCACATAGTTGAGCGCTGAAAATGCAAATACATATTTATAAGTCTAAACTGCTAAAATACTGAAGTGTCAACTGGTTCCATGTGCGGTATCTCAGCTGTAGGGTAAGCAACTTGCTTGTGGGCATATTCGCATTTCATTCAGCACTAGGGAAAAACAGTTTCAAGATGACAAAATTTACACTTTTTAAGTCTTCAGTTTTCTCTTTTTCTTAAACTTTAAAGTAGCACTTCCCAATGCAACTTATCATTAGTGTTTGACAGCGCTCTTGAGTTCTCCTTGCAGCATTAAAAATTACTTTCTTCATGCCCCTCATGGCCATATTCCTTTTATGTCTGTAATGGGGAGACCCTGAAATGGGAAGTGAAATGCTTTGCTTCAGTGACTATTTCTGAGGTCAGGATTATTATAACTGAATGCACTTGTATACCGAACTAAGTCTTCTCAAGAATGTAGAAGACATTTTCCTTTAGCATCAACATAGTGAAGTTCACCACTCAGTAAAAAATGCAGTTAGGGCTTCAAGTCTTCTACTGTTCCAGCTGAAGCAACATTTTGAGCAAGCCCAGACTCAGTGCAGCTATTCACTGGCTATTCTGCTCAGTTACCACCTTTCAAACCTGTGGAAGCAAGCCTGATACCTGCCTGGTCCGGTCACAAAGATGTCGGTAATCTGCGTACTGCCACTCTGTTTGGGATTCATAATATAAAATACACGGAATTGGATACAGGCACCATCTGGAAAAGTACCAAACACCATCACAAGAAGTCTTGAGCTCAATAGACATGGACAGCAGAAGATCCAAGATGATGCAGGTCCTGGAGGTGAGTCAGGTGAGGCCAACAAGTCATTCAATCCCGGGTTAATTATTCTCATTTTATTCCTCCTGATCCAGATGCAACCTTGGCAAAAGCTAAATACCACAGAGGGTTGCTTCATCTGACTGTCAAATGCCTTTGACAGCACATAGACACAGACAGTTACAACACATAAGCGAACAAATGTTCTTCTTTTATACGTGTCTCATCAACCCAAATTTGCAGTTGGCACATCATTTGATGAATAGCAGAAGTGCCTGTAAAATGTGTAAGGTTCACCAAAACAGTGCCTATGTGACTCTTCTATCACACTACAGCAGAGTGCGGTTAATGTGTCCCACATGTATTGAAGACAGTTCAGAGACAAATAAGAATATTTTTAATTCTTTTACAACCCCTAACGTATAATTATTCCTCTTCTAAGAAAATAATTTTGAAATGCACAAATGTTTTATAAATTTTTATCTGTTTTCACATTTTTGTCTTGGTTCTCATCCGCAAAGCTCACAATACTGAGTTCAGCCCTGACAGAAAATGCATGGTCTTTAATTTCCATTCGTTGCAACATGTTATTTTATTGTTATTTATTAATGATTTTTATCTATTTGTTATTAACTAAGCATTTCTCATCAGACATTATATGCTGGAGTTTTCATGTTATTATTTTTATTTACAAATGCTGTTTTTCTGCGGTTCACAGAGCCTTGGAAAATTAAAATAACAAAAACAACTTCATCATAGTGCATTGCATTGTCCTATCCGCATTTGTTGAGAAAACATTAGTCGCAGAGCTGCCAGAAGAAACTATTTCACCTAATCCCTCTTAGGGATTAGTCGCATATATCACATGCATCATGTACATATTTCATATCATTTCACCTATTACATTATATAGCGCTTTTTTTAATGATCTTTTTATAGTACTGCTGAACCTATAAGTACTTAATTTTCCTTTAATAGAAAAGATTGTTGTCCCGGGATCAACGTCTCCCACAGAGAAAGTAAACATCTGTTTTGCAAAGCATTTCTAAAGCAGCAGGAGACCATTACCCTGTGACAACATTCTATTACAATTACTTTATTGCACTCAGGCAAAATGAATGATGTGTAGCAAATTTATTCTTTTTTCACATTCTGCCAAACCTTCCTGTTCTTTATCCAATGACTTCCATCTGGAGCATTGCCTGGAAGGATGGCTGGGGCATTCTGCCATTTGTCATTAATGATCTGTTGAATTACGATTGGCTTAAAGAATAGATCAATTTTATGTTTCAACTACTCAGAAATAAAGTTTAAGTCCAAGATACAGCAGATTCGCATTGACCAAAGTCAATGTTCTAGTAATCAGGTTATGTTTGAGTCCATCATGTTGCATGGTGTATTACTGAAGGAGTAATGAATCTATTTTTCACTGTGGGATGAGATAATACATAATGAAGGCAGCAGAATCTGGGTCTTAATGCTGATAAAACGTCTTTAATCTGTGACCCTCAGCACACTTTTAAGAGTTTTGTTCTTGTGGATGAGAAAAGCAAAGCACCAGTGACTGATATGATGAGTCTCATACTACACAGCAGATCAATAGCAGAATCAGAAGTTCCTTGTTGCCTAATCTAACTTCAAGACAATTTTATTCAGAATCAATTGGCTTGAAACATGAACGGCCAGCATCAGATCCATTTGTAATTTCAGGGATTTCACTATATCGGCTTGCCAAAGAAGGATCAAAACAAGATGTCAAGGCTATGGAAGGAGTTATGTTACACTGACCTCATCACTATTTCACCAAAAAAACAGTGGAGGAAGCTTCTGAGGGAGTGAAAAAAAAAAAAAAAAAAAAAGAAGAATGCCCAAATAACAGTGCTTTGACTCAGATGATTAGGTCAAAGTGAGATTGCAAATCTCAGGGAGATCTGGCAGCATGCAGCTTCAACTAATTGTCTAGAAGGAACACACAGCTGGCTAAACATTCAGACTTAAAAATTTATAAATTGTAAAAGAAAAAATATAGCACAGCACTCAAACCCACTTATTTCCATTTGGCTTGCACAGAGAGCCAGATTTACGGAATTCAACACCAGGTGAGGTAAACTGAACCTTTTCTTGATCAGCACTTCTTTTGTGACCTAAGTATTTAACAGGTAACAGAGACCCCATGAGTTCTGCCTCAGAGTTACCTGTAAACTCCATTCAAATTTATTTAAAACACCAAAGGAAGAAGATGCTGATGGGCATCTAGATACTGGTCTAGAGCTACCTCACCCCAGCACTCTCTGCAGCTGAGTCAAGCCACTATTTATAGAAGAATAGCTCTCTACAGAAGCCACTTTGTTTTCACTCTTGCAACCATATTTATCCCAGACAGACTTCCTGCTATAAGCAGTCTTTGTAAGGATATCGATGTCAACAATCAGGTTAATCCAAAGGAAATATAGTGGTAGCTTTATATGAGATTAAAGCCAACTTGCTTTCAGGCATCCTCTGTATCGTAGTGTCAAACAGACATTTTTCTGGACTTCTGGAGCAGCTCCCTGCACTCTTCATACACCACAGGAATCCAAGATGGCAAGGAATTCAAAAGCTTCTTCTGTCCTAGGCAGAGGCTGAATTAAACCAGGACCCCCACATTTTCTGAAATGGCTGCTAGGAGTGCCTTATCTCCAGAGGGAAGGCAGAGCTGGTGGCCATGCGGCAGGGTGCCCCTCATGTCCCAGTGCTCCGGCTTGCTTGTAGGAATTCCCCTTGGCGGTCTCTCGCACAGCCCGTAATGTATTCCAGGCAGCGCTGCGGTGTTCACTGCGCCAGGAGAGCATCAAAGCAGCTCTGGAAGAAAAGGCAAGGAGCTAGCAGGTAGCTCCTGAGAAAATTAGGGTAGTGACAAAGTACTGACCAGGTTTCACCAAGCTTGAACCTGACCTGACAGAGGGGTAGTTTGCCAATGCAAGCAGTGCTGCACAGCATCTGGGAGACAACCAGACTGCAGCAGAACTTGTACGAGGAAGGTTTTCTTGACTAGCTCATCCAAGAGCTGGCTGGGAGCATGACAGCAGGTTCTACCAAAGGAGGCCAAACCAGTGTATGTAGTACACAGTGTTGTACTGCATCTTCTTTAGTGTCATCTGAGCAAGCTGGTCCTTTCCACAAACGTTACACTTTTATTACAGTTCATCTCTTCACAAATTGACACCTTCTACCAGATGCCTTCCAATTTAAAAATTCCAAAATTTAAATTGTTGTCATTAATGTTCTCTCAGCATGGACTAAGACTAACTCACACTGGCATCTTGTCTGATTAGATTACCTTTTTCTTTTTTATCTTAATGACAGAAAATCAAACAATATTTTACCCGGACTTGTTTAAAAGTGAGACCTCATATCATATAATGAGTGGGAACACTTTGTCTTGGAAGCTTCTTTGCGTCCTATATTGAATGAACTGATTAACAAATTGTCCGCAATGACTTGCTCCCATGAAGCACAAAAAGGAATAAAGAGGTTTTACTTATATATAGTTTCAGCAACGGGGGGTGGGGTGTGGAGAGTGTGCTCATACCTACAGATGCAGATAATAAGAAACCATTAAGATAGTACCTAAGCAAATAAAAATTATCTACAATATCTACCTACAGGATATTATTCACTGAACACAAAGTCAGCCAAAATGTTGTCCAAATGAAAGATCCTGTTGAGCTTCTAGATAAAATCTATTGTAATAAAATCTACTCTATTTCACCAGAGATGGCAAACGATGCTGTTGCAAAACCAATTTCTGCAAGCAGGAAAATGTAATGTACATAACTCTTCACAATGATGCTATGGCTGTCCCAGCCTCTTTCACTAGATATATCTTCAAAGTGAATTTCGGTTTGTCTCTGCTTAGTAGTGCATAGCAGTTTTAAGTACCTAGTAGTGTTCAGGAACCTTTCCAGATGTTCAGCTGTCTAACCTTCTGATGTTGTGGCTACTTGCGTAAAAAGAATCCTAATATTCTACATAAATTTTTACAAGAGTTGCTAAATATGGTGACTTAAGTTTTAGCATCAGTTCAGAATCCACTTTTCTGTTTCTTCCATTCTTCTCTTGCGTCTTTAGTCCTTGAAAAATTAATTGTGCTTTTTACCTCATTCTTCACTTTCATTTGGCTCCTTAGAACAAGGCTACAGGTAAACACCAAGGTAAATTATTTTCCTGTCATTTAGTTCCTGTCACTTTGTTTTGGTGAAGGAATACAACTTTCAAATATGAGCACTTGTGCTATTCGAAACACTGTCATTCTTGCTGATGTTACTTAGCATCAGGATACCACAATTTCATATTCCAAGGTTTCTTGTGTTCCTTGCAAAAAAGATCATATGTTCCCGGAGGAATATTTTTATGCAGAGAGTAGTGTGAATATTAATGGAAAAGCTGCACACTAAGAGTGTTTAAATAAATATATTATGTAATGGTAACACAACTGGAAACAAATATACACACATATATCTATATATGTAATTTCAGCTTCAGAATTTGAGTTGGACCCTGTCTAAAATGTTCTGTTGGGGGGTAGGGGGGGCGCTAAGGAAGGAGACAAACAAACAAAAGGAGGAAAATACAGAGAAAAAAGCCGAGTCCTTTTCTCTATGAAAATCTCCGAATTGATTCTCAAGTGCTCTTTCATGTCAACGCATATTATGCAAACATGTCTGACCAAGGTAGCAACAGGATGAGGGGGAATGGTTTTAAACTGGAAGAGGGTAGATATAGATTAGACATTAGGAGGAAATTTTTCACTCTGAGGGTGGTGAAACACTGGCACAGTTTGCCCAGGGAAGTTGTGGATGCCCCATCCCTGGAGGTGTTCAAGGCCAGGCTGGATGGGGCTTTGTGCAACCTGGTCTAGTGGGAGGTGTCCCTGCCCGTGGCAGGGGCGTTGGAACTCGGTGATCTTTAAGGTTCCTTCCAACCTAAACCATTCCATGATTCTATAAGGGTAGGTTATTGTGAGGGAATCACACATCTCAGGGGGTTGCAATATGTTTGCCATAACATCAATATTTCACTTTTGTAACATGTTTCATTCCAAACTTCTCAAGGCGATTTGCAAGCAATTACAGAGCAAATGTCTGTAATGTGAAGAAGCTTGAACAAACAACCACGATTTCACAGTGGATTTAAAAGTACTGTGGTCCAAATCCAGTAGTTTTCATCCACAGAATCACAGAATCTCCTAGATTGGAAAAGACCTGTAAGATCATCTAGTCCAACCATTAACCCAACACTGACAAGCCCACCACTAAACCATGGCCCTGAGCACTATATCTACACCACCCTTAAATACCTCCAGGGATGGGGACCCCATCACTGCCCTGGGTAACACGTTCCAATGCCAGATGACCCTTTCAGTAAAGTAATTCTTCCTAATACCCAATCTAAACTTCCCTACTGATACCAGCTGGGGTGCTCAGCACCTTTCAGGAAATCCTCAGGACTTCTCTGAGTCATGACCTGGGTGAATCTGTCTCAAAATCTTTTACAAGAAAAAAAAAATAAATCCACAGGCAACATACATACTGCTGTAATAGGAATTTAACTGCTTGTTGCAATGCAAAAATAAATTCTAGCCACCAAAAACGTTTGCTGCTAAAGGAATAATGTTTTAAAAAACTGGTCTCTTTAGATAAATAAGACAGATGAGCAAAGTATTGTTACATGAAAGTACATTAAGAGCCTGAAACAATGGAACTGAGTCTTAAGAGAATGGTATTTAACATTTTGCAATTAAAGCTGATGGGTAAACCAAATTTAGGGAACATTTCCTTTTAAAAAGACAAGGTAGATCTGAACTCTCACTGCAGTGGTGCAGCCAAGCGCCTGGTTTGCAAAGAGAGGGAATACTGCAGTTCAGATTACCCACTAGTAAAGTTTTCTATAATATCAGTTTTTCACTTCATTCTTCGAATATAAGATTCAGCTAAAGCTAAATCCCAGAAGTTAAAAATACCTCCTGTAAAGCAATGAGAATTTGATTCCAGAAAGATGAAAGTGCTAATATAGTTGGTTTGAACTACTTTTAGTACTAATCTGTGCACAATACAAAGCTCCTGTAAAATATCACGCCCTGTTTTGATCATGAAGTGAGATGTATGCTTGCTGGATCATCTCAAATGGACCACACTCTTTTTATTTTGTGCACGTGGTTTGTCTTTGGAAAGTGTCATATTTTCCATCCACTGACAATAGTTTAACGCTTTACATGACTCAACATGAACAGGGTGTCAAAAATGTTAAAAAGCAATTTGTTTGTTGGTTGGATAGAAATGCAATGCAATGGAAATGCAGAAAGAATCAGGTTAACATTGAAAACATCCATACTACCTCAAATGCTGGACACTTCCCCAGATTTTGAGAAGTACTTTGAACTCATTGCAGGTGAAAAGTAGGAAAAAGCTCATAGCATTGCAGTGTTAAACTATGCAGTTCATCATCGAGCAGAAATTAATTTCTGCTTACCACAAAAGCATTAAAACAGCTTAATGTGGACTAGGTTTGAAAATGAAAGAGAAAAATATGAAATTACACTAAGGCAACTTACAGGGGCACAAATAAGAAACACTGCTCTTATTGCCAAATAAGTTCCTAAGTAAACAACTTTCTAAGGAAATTCGAGAAATAAGTAACAAAAGCACTGTGCTACCATCTGGGGTATCTTCCTCCCTATCCACTGCTGCCAGTAATTCTTAAATATTTCAAGTTCCAAAATTCTTTCTTCTCTTCTTCTTCTTTTCCATCCTTTCCTGCTCTGTTCTGGTCCCCCTTATTTAAAAAAAAAAACCACAAAGGTCAACATATAGCTGTTGACATATAACATAATGTTGAAACCAGTAAATTTTTCAATTCAAGCAGACTGATATAAGTGTACAGATACATAAAACAAAAGCTAAAAGCTCTTATTCTCCTATTAGCAAGGCAAGTGTACCTGTTATTATTAAGCAAAGCAATTTCATCATACACTGAACACTTGAAACGTATCTGGGAAGAGAAGAATTTTCAGGGTAATTGGGTTTTAGATAGTTTGAAAAGTCTTGTGAGGGCTCTCTGTACTGAGCGAAGTTTCAGCTCTGGTAGAACAGAAATATGGGTGTTAGAGACAGGCAGAGAAACAGATTTGATGCTACAAGGGGCAAATTAGAAGTGGATAGGTAAAGGATTCAAATATAGATATATGACTTATCAAAGCAGAAAGTTCTGCCAATTAAAACTTGCTAGTCTTGGGTTAACTTCTCATGTCTTCTTTGGATTTTATTGGAAGATACCAGATTCTGATTTTACATGAAACAAGAAGTTACTCCAAGGAAATCTCCACTTCCTGTAAACAACCCATCATCTTTTATGGGCCCGACCAGAAGCTGAGTAGCTGTTTATGATTCCACATTAAGAAATTTAACAGTATAAAACTTAACTTTGCTAGGAAATTCTCGGAAAGAACTGGGTCACAGTAAACTTCGATCAACATTACAACTCTTACACTCTTCTTTAATTTCTTTGACTTAAAAAGGAAATTTGACTTAGAAAGGACCACACGATTTGTCCTCTTCATTTCTTCTTCTGAATTTTTTGGGGTTCTTTTACTGTTGATGAGAGAGCAACGTGCATAATGCATGCATAAGACTCTACACTAAAGACAACACCAATAATAGAATTTTATTATTTTAGAGGACTGGAATTTATGAGGTTTGAGTGCTTTTTTTCTGGGTAGGAAAATGAAGATGACTAACAGAAGGAAAATCAGGCTCTACTGGGAACAGATGAACCATAAACATGAAAGCAACAGGATCTTAAAAGGTGAGGTCATAAACATCTTCATGCTATGGGGGTTTTGCATAATCTTGGTGGAAATGAGAAGAGCAACAAGCCACTGTGCTTGCGAGAAAGATATCAGAGGTGGCAATATTCATCTTCAATCCTGAAGAAGTGAGTAGAGTTGGTGGAGAGAGGAGATCCCACTTCCAAAATGTCAGGGAGCACCACTGCCCACCTCAGCATCACAGCCCAGGGCTGGGGATAGAGTTTGGAGCCAGGTCTCAGTGGGAGATGTAGGACTGTTCCTGCTTTCATGGGGTCCTGGGGCAGAAACCCACCCCTGCCTATCCCCGCACCCAGCACCAAGTGCCTCCCAGCCACCCACCCAGCTCCCTCGCGGGCGCTGCAGCCCCGAGACGTTCTGCTGGCTGGTTCATACTGCCAGGCTCAGTGCAGCAGAGAGAAAGAGGCCTCTGCTCTCTCTTACTTAGCACACAGATGAGAGTTTTCATCAGAGAGGAAAAGGACAGCACAAGGCATGATGTGGCCCATACCCATAGAGTTTAAAATAATATGTCCCCTCTAAGCAGAGCGCAGCTAAAATCTAGGTCCAGAGTCAACTCCCAGGGGTTTCAGCAAGGCCAGGATATAACCTCATCAGTCAGATGGACAAAGGGCAAATGAAGAAACACACCTAAACTACAGCAACTGAAGAGTAAAATGTGATATTCTACAAATGAGAACGTTGACGTTATCAAGCAAACACACCGAGCAGCTCTTCCCTGGAATACATTTGTCTGAATGCAGCACATTTAGTGTAATATGCAGGACTCATTCAGGCTCTCAACAGTTTAAGATCTTATTTTACAATGTGTATTTCCATTCCTCCTGGCCTTGAAGCCTGACCAACACAGGAGTTCTAAGAGTTATGGTCTCCCCCACTTCCCATTACTCCTACTGGCACACTACCTTCAAAGTCTTAATGATATTTTAAGGACTTCTATCAGTTAGTTTATTGAAAATTATTTCAGCAAATAAAATAAGAAAGGACTGGAAATATCTGCAGAGTAAAGGAAGAGACATAGAAAGACAGGGAAGAGAAAAGAGAAAGAGAAAACGAAGATACGGAAGGCAGAGATTAAATGTGCAAGACCAGAGCAGCCCTTGGTGTGTGCATATTGCCCCCAAACCACCCACTACTATAATGTGAGGGTCTGAGCCAGTAATAAGTAAAGATAAAATCTAAACATCCACTGATTCATTTGGCCAAAAGCAAAAACCTGCAGTGTAGGCATTTAGCTTTCAGCTAGTACCTACACTGCTCTTTACAGTCAATGCACAGAAATAGGCACTTCTGGGGGGGAGGGGGGAATCATTTAATCCTAAAATAGATGGCTACAAATAGGTCAAGTGAATCACTTCTTGAAAATACCTGCTTCTCTTGGTCGACTCTGAAAGGTACCTAGGTGACTCGTTTCATTGCAAATGCTTATACCCATAGATGCCTGTAACTAGATGAGATGATCCTACCCTCAACCGCTATGCAAAGACAAGATCGTTCTCTTCATCTTTATATCCATCCTTCATGAAGACAGTGAGAGCCTCTCTGTGGATTCTTACTGCAGCTCACAGACTGGATTTTAGTCCCCTTTACCAAATAGATTGCACTGAGTATGTTTATTAGGTAATATCAAGTTATATTTACTGCAGTCAGATACTACAGTAGAATTATTAGAAAAATTAGTATAATGTCTGAGAAGATGTTATAGATCAATGCAAATATAACTACCTGAGCCTCCATAATTCACCTGTGAAGGGTTTAATACAAGCACTGCAAATGTACAGAATTATTGTGGTCGATATGTGGTCAGACTGTCATTCCAGCATCGTAGCACACAGTGTAAGTACCTTCATGGACAACCATGGCAAGTGGTTTGAAAGTATTTCCTACTTGATGGAAACCTCTGCTACAACTCAAACACACGCTAAAGCCAGACCTGCTTCCATGGTTGTGTCGGAGCCACCACAGGTTCCTGTCATCTTCCTGGGGTGGAGAGCAGCTGGAGTAAGACCCAGTGAGGGCACAGAAGGTTATGGTCATTCAGCCATAATGGCGGAAGAACCTAAGTACTGGATCCTACCAGGCAGGTCACATCTTTAGTGTTGGGGCATACCAAAGGGACCTCTTTTTTGCAGGATTCAGATGATGACAGCCCATTGGCTCCAACCCCTTGGGTATAGATGTCTCACCTTTCCACAAGTGTCAGCTGGGGGCAATCTCTCTGTAACAGGGGGCTTGCTCTTGTACAATGATGGTGTGAAGAGCAAATCAAGCCCATTATATCTATGTTAGAAGGAAGTCAGATTGACTTTTACATTGTAAGATTACGGTGTAAAAACAGAAATATTTTGCCAAAGTTTGTAGGTGTTTTAAAGTTTAAGGGTAATCTTTAACTTCATAAATTCCTGCAACAAAGACAGAAATTTAATGTGTCCTAGTCAGCTGCAATTTCCTGGCGAAAACAGGAAGCATTGTTCACATGTACCAAATTCCTGCTGGGTTTTCCCCCATGCCTCAGCCAGGCAGACAACACGTGTGCTGATCTCCAAGAAATTCTCAGGTGTAAAATGGTACCTCTGTGGGCAGAGAAGTGCTCCAAAATGCAAGTGATGTCACGCTTGTGAATGTCTGTGGCTGGCAGAGATACGACAGGCTGTAATTGTATGGAAGATGTAGATACTGTGTTTTTTGATGGCCTTTCTAGTTAGCAGTTCCACTCAGTATTGAACCACACACCCCCATCTGGCACCCCGTAAATTGCCATCATCTGGTTGTCTCTGGGTGAGCGTCCCCTGCCTTTGCGACTGACAGAGCGCAGAATACCGACTATGAAACAAACACCTGAAACAGATTCATCTGGCTTTTGCCTGCAGCAGTTAAAAAAACCAGCAGAGAGCTGTGAAGCCAGCAGCGGCACAATGAATCACAGTGAAACTCCCTACCATCGGCAAGAGATGCCATTTTTTCCCCCTTTGTGCTTGGCTGCTTTTTGCACTGCAGCTTTCACCTGTATGTGTCTTTTGTCACAGAATTACTGAAAAAACGGCCAACCAGCCACCATTAGCAATCAGCAAACTATACCAGCAATGAGCTAAGAAAGGCAAATGTATTAATATTGAGGAAGATGTTAATATTGAGGGAGACATCCTGCAGCGCACAATGGCGCATCAGGCTGATGCTGCGCTTTTGAGAAAGGGTATGCCAGGTGAAAGCAGAGCTCTTACCCATGTGATACATACAGCCAAGTGTGAAAAGCCCCCAGATAACCTTTAACGATTCCCTGGCTTGCTCTAAGCATTTACAATACCATTTGACAGGGTATGAGACCAAATCGGGGCCAGCCGGCAGGTGGCCACCACCCCGCTGCAGGCTGGGTCAGCCCTGCTGGCCACCGTGCACGAGCTGCTCCTCATTACACTTGTTCCAGTTTCACTCTGTGCCGGGGGAATTCTTCTTCCCTGGGCAAAAATCGATGAAATGTTCTCTCCACCATGGTTTTCCCTTCCAGCTGTTCACTTTTGCCCTCCTCTCGTGCAGTTCCTCTTCACAGTCGGATCCCCCCAGGCTCCTCTCTGCTCATTTTCTGTCCCTCCTGCGCTTGCCCTGTCTTCCCACCTCAGACTCCCCTCACAGAGAGATGCTGCTGCTGCCTGCCCAAAATCCTGCTGTCACTCCCCTACCCCCTGCCATCACCCCAGGCTCTCCCCGCTTCCCGCTGGGGCAGAGATGGTGGCGAGGGGGAGGAAGGAGGGCTCTGCCTGCCAAGGGCTGCAGGGAGGGGGGAAAGCACCCCCTGCCACCACACGTACTCACGATCTCGGCGACACAAAGCAATGCCAGTGCCCTTCTGCTGCTGATGGCTTTGGCAAAGACCCCCGAGGAGGCCTTCAGATGGAAAATATGTTTTGTGAGTGTCAGTGTGGCACCAGGCATCTGAGCCCCAGCATTCACCTCTCAGTTTAATTTTTCTTTTATGGAGCACGCAGCCATGGACAAGTCTCCACAACAGCACCTTTCTCTGGTCTCTGAGTGTTTTAAGTGCTTGGACATCTGCTGTTATCTGACTTCTGTGCTGACACATCAGCAAAACATGGACACCGAGGGGGACACGCTTCCTCTGCTGATGGAGAAGCATCAAATGGTGCCACAGGGCTGTGGCTGGTATGAGCTCTGCTACCAGTGGGGAACTTCCTCTGCAGCTAATTCACCCTGCAATAACATTTTATAAAGCAAGTCCTGGGGCAGGAGGTGCTTGCAGAGAGGAGCAAAGACAGCACAGACCATAGTGGTGGTGTGACAGAAGGTTACCCACCTGCATGGACGGGCAGGCACTGACTGTTCAAGAGACTAATGAAATCGGACTAGAAGGCAGATCCTGTGGATTTCAAAGTGGAGATATCTACCAGCTGTTAGGCACAGATGACTGCAAAATGTCTTACACCCCGATTTACTGTTTACTACTGCTGCAAAAACAGGAATGTTGTTTCCAAGCACATTACTTGGCCAAAGAGAATTTGTTCTGGGGTTCCCAAGACCAAAAGGCCCAACACCTCAAGTGCTGATGCCCTGAGCAGTGTTTGGAATAGATGGATGAGGGAGCAGAGGTTATATGAGGGATGGGTCTCTCCTTCTGAGTAAATCTTAATAGCAGATGGGTAGCAGTCTGCAGCAAACACACTTAGAACAATAATGTGCCCAGACTTCTCACACCTTGGGAAACAGACCATGCTGCCGAAATCGTTCATTTGAGCACTAAGGAAGAAAAAGTCTTAAACTAGAATCTCCCCTCTGGAAACCTGTCTGAGAGGTCTGTTGCTTGTTACAACAATAGCATTTTTATTGCCCTAATTTTCAAGGAAGATGTGCCATATGCTATTGCACTGTCTGCATGGGGGTATGAACCTCCCCAGTGACCTCTGAACCCATTGGCCAATTTTAGACAAATAGGAAATGGAATGGGCACAAATATTTCATGAAAAAGGTGGTTTGATAGAGGAGGGAGACTTTGCTGGTGCCCTGACTGGGGCGGTGGGAGCGTTGGGGCTCGTTCATTATTAGTGACCACAGATTTGTGAGAAGTCCGCCTTCCTCTGTCCTTCTGCTCACACTGGTACTTGCTTGAAATCTGTGGCTAACTCCAATACACAGTCTATGCCAAAATGCTATCATCTGCTCTGATCACCCCACAAGGCTTTAGTCTACACCCTGCCAAGTTGTGCTGATATTTTTAATGTATTCTGTCAAATCAGTAGGTTTAGATGATGTCCCTTATGGGCATAAAGTTCCTTGTGGTGCTGGCGTAGGGGCCAGGAGTGACCACAACCTAGGAATACATGGAGACTTATAAGGGGCATGCATGAAGGCAGCAGGGTAGAGCAAACTTTCCACATTATGCGTGAGCTCTTAGTCCACAGAGAAATGAGCAGTGTGCAGAAATATGGGGGCTCCATAACGCCCCTGGAGCTCCTACCCTGTGGCAGGACAGCTAAATGCTCTGGAGGGTAAGGGATGACTCTCAGACAGGCTGGCATGTCCCATGACTATATTTATAGCAGCAGCAGAGACAGAGCTGGTGCAAGGCCTTCCCTGGCAACCAGATAAGACCTGCTCATTTGGAGTGAAAGTTACCCCTTCGCTGCCCATTTCTACAAGGATATGATGAACCTGTCAGCCTCGTGGATGTCTCTGATATGTTAAGTTGTCTGAATTGCCTATGTTTAGGGAACTGAATCACACTCTAAGCTGCTCTAGGTCAATTAATTCATCCAAACATAAGCACCTAGTACCAGCTGAGATGCATTTAGATGCTTTTCTCTGGAAACAAATCCGATTTTGAGTGTCTGTAACCTTACAGCTGTGGTCTAGACTGCTTTCTCCGTGCTCACCAGGACCAGTGCATGGCCACAAAGCCCTCCTAAAGGTAACCCCAATTCCTTGAGCTGGCAAAACCAGCCCAGGCAAACACATGTGTGGCTATAACATCACTGCGACTCCAACCTACCCAGCCAGCTGGCTCAGCATCTTCCAGGCACTTCCTCATCCCACCAAGCTGTAAACCCCAGAGTCAAACAGGGAAGGGTATCAGCATGGAGGACAGAAGATTTGCAGGAAGCCATAGGTAAGCAGGAGCTGAGATACTTTAAGATTTGTCTTTTCCCATATCCCGTAAAAGGATTATTTCCGAGACGTAGTCTGAACTGCTGTTTCTGGGCCATTAGTGAGAAGCAGACTAGGCAAATGCTCTGCTGTAGGCACTGCTTCTCCCATGGCTTAGATCTTTCAGAACTTTCTCCCTTTTGTTTTCAAAACAGGCATAAAAGTAAGCGCAGGCTGTAACAGACAGCCCCTGTTACTGAAAGAACAGAAATATTACTGTTCATTAGCATGGTCTCACTTATTTTGCACATTGCTTACAGAGACTCAGCTGCCAAGAAGCTTTAAAGAAGCAGCAAGTATTGAACAGCTATTGTGTTCCTTTAACTCCGATGGGGTCCTCACTTCAGGCCTTCCCTGCTCTCCTGGTGTGCAGAAAGGCCAGTAGAGCTTGGCTGGCTTCCTCATCAGAGATTGATAGAGTGGGTTTGCAAAGGGGGTGTCCCTTCTGCAATTTTAGTAAATGAAGGCTGCTACTGTAGAAGATCTTCTGTAAATGAAGCCTGGCTTGACCTGAATGCACAAACTCTTCAATTAAATCCCACCAGGTTTGCATACACCCTATGGGAACCTCATTCTGAAAGTATAATGCTAATATTATAATATCATAAAGAGTTGTCTTTCCCAAGCCGCTGCTTCCCCTCTTGATTGGCCTATGTTTATTCACACTTTTAATGCATAAAGGTGCCCGAAAATAGAATACATAGACCGTTTCCAAATTAATCTCCAGACTCCAGTTAGCCTTTAACTTCAGTTAAAATAATTGATCAACACTATCCAACTAATGCACTTAAAGTATTCTTCATCCCTAATTCATGTCATTGCATCTTTTTAAATGCATGATGATGTTCTCAATAAGAACTTTAATGCTGCTGTCTAAATGTGAATAGAAAAATGTGCATAGAGAAATGGCCTTTCTAGGAAAATTCAAGTGTATTTGTTAAGAATTACTGTTAGTCTGTTCTGAAAAATGGTGACATGCTTTGCCTCAGAATCAATTTTATCCTCTTTAGTAAATGAAATATTTCTGCACTAAATAAAATCAACAATAACAAGAATGATGGAGACTGTTGAATAGCAACACATAAGATACACTGGGTTCAGTCCTCACCTCAGCTGAATCAAAGTAACCTTGGAACACCGCTGTTGGAACCAGCTAGGTTATGACTGGGTTGTTTCTGCAGTCCCCAGGCTTCACCTGCCCGTGGTTGCACACATTTTGCAAGCAAGGAACACTGAGCAATATCAGACATTGCTCTGCCAGCCTCATTCTCTCTTGTTCATTTCCTGCAGCCAAGAGCAGCGCTGAAGAATCTCTCAGGAGACACATTGCTCACAGTGGGTGGGTGGAGGGCTGTAAGCCAAGCCAACATCCTTACAGTACTACAGGATTCAATATCTATATCAGGCTTTGGGTTTGCAACCAGTAATTCGCCTGCTTCTCTTGGCAGATGAATGCAGCGGAAGTCCTGCGAGCTGAAGGGTAAGTAGCCACACATGACTTGAGTGAAGTTCTTCTCAAGTTGACCTCTGTTGAATTGCTCACAGACACAAGGTGAAATTTGTTCTGCAGCAGCTATGGTTAAGTGGTTGAAGGATTTGGGACTATGTGAAATCAGAACCTGGTTCAATATTTTTACAACTCTTCATATTTTTACACACACACAGACATACATATGCAACCACTATCAACTTTGGAGGATTTAATAGTGTTTTTTTGTCATGGGTATTGGCAAGATAATAACTATAATAATATAAAAATACCAATATAATTATACCACAAAAAGTACGGATCTCTGTAGGCTTTTTTTTGTCAAACTTTCTTACAACCCTGCCTGTTTTATTTGTGTTAAATGTGAACTTAATTAGTAATCAGAATTCTAGGTCGCTCTTTTCAATTCTAAACCTCCAGTACAAAATATTTTAATATCTTTCTTTTTCTTCTTTGCAGCGTGCTTAATGAGGCATTGAAAATTCAACTTTACACTTGATAGATCTTTCTTAAAAATATTCTAAGAAGGCTATAATTATTTAAATTTTAGTTCATAAGTATTTAAACTACTCGGAAATAAAGGAACTCAAACCTAATTAATCATATTTTGACTAATAAAATACTGTAAAAAGTGATTTATGATGTCTGCATATAAATGAATATACTGATAATTTAGGATAAGTGAATGGTTTGCTGTAAGGCTCAAGTTTAAAGACAACAAGCAGCTGAAGAAAGGAAAAAGGTAACGCCTTGCAGCCACCACCAAGTCAGATCTGCAACAAGGTAAGCTCAGACCATGGGAGAGAGACTGTCTGTCATTAAACCTGCAGATCATTCCCATGCAAATGCAGAAAAGACGAAACACCACAGTTAATAATAGTGTTAGTGCACCTTGACCCAACATGAGTGGTTACTCACGGGCTGGGAATCACAGTGAGCTCATGCCTATGTTCAAGTACAAATATGTTCTCATATATATAAATTTTTGCCTTACTCCTTCGTTAGTCATCCATGCTGGAATGAGGTCACAGAGCTCACAGCAGCTAAGCAACTCACTTGGACTACTCATTTCTTCAGAGAGGAAGATTAGGACTCTTTAAACTGTCATTTTAAAAGCCTTACGCCCCCATATCACAAAGCCACGGCTGGTCAGGGACCTATGGCTGGAGACCCGGCACTGGGTGCCAGCACCGAGGGCTGCTTCCCATACCTGGGGCAGATGGGAGAGTGGGTAGACCCCATTGCTGAAGCAAGATAAGAAATGCCTAACCTTAGATAAGCACTGGAATAGGCTGTCTAGGGAGACTCTGGGATCTCCATCAGGGAAGATTTTTAAAGGTAGACTGGAAGTCGGTGGAAGCAAGGACAGAAAGCCTGGGAGGAACAGACAAACTGTCCCAGCAGCCAGGGATCAGGTTAGGAAAGCTAAAGCCCTTTTTACAAGGGCATGTAGGGATAAGATGAGGGTTAATGGCTTCAAACTGGAAGAGGGTAGATTTAGAATAGATATTAGGAAAAAAATTTTCACTCTGAGGGTGGTGAGGCACTGGAACAAATTGCCTAGGGAAGCTGTGGATGCCCCATCCCTGGAAGTGTTTAAGGCCATGTTGTATGGGGCTTTGAGCAACCTGGTCTAGTGGGAGATGTCCCTGCCCATGGCAGGGGGATTGGAACTCGATGATCTTTAAGGTTCCTTCCAACCTAAACCATTCTATGATTCTATGAAGTCCAGCAGCCAGGCAGGATTTAGGCACAGCTAGACAAGCATTTGGGCAGGAGGCTGGAACAGATGACCTCTTAGCTTTCCTCAGATCATTTTTTTTTTTTCTGGCTGTGTCACAGTGCTGCTGCATAGGAACCATGAGAGGTGTTGCATCCCACTCAGAAATATCCCATGCAGATGCTTATAGTTCCGCAGGCCTATAGAAGAGCATCCCTGTGAAATAACAGTAAGGGCTGTTACTAAACGGAGTTGCTACTCTGCCTCTTTGGGTATACTTCATTCTCCTTATGAACTCAGTGAAATGCCCCTGCAGAAGCCCCTATTCCTACCAATTATGTGGACTGCATGGAACATGTGACTGTACTCAGGGTATCTCTACCTCAATCTTCTCTGAAGGTTTGATTGAGGTTTGATGAAAATCAAGTCACACAAGAAATATGTCATTTATAAATGTTTCTGATTGCTCCATAGTGGGAAATATCCTGAAAAACATCACCAGCTCAGGGATATTTGCAGGTATAGTAAATATGCGTAGACCAGGGAGGTCACAAATCACAAGGAACTCGGCTACTCTCATGAGCAGAGGAGGAGACTGTGTTGGTGCATGGGAGATGGAGTCCAGCCAGGGATTTGGGTGAGGCTGTAGCGGTGCCAGACCTCCAAACTGCAAGTCATGAAGATAACTGTTGTAGGATACAATAGGTCATTTTTCTCAGGTCCTTGCTTTTTCCCCTTGTCTCATACTTCTTTCAAATTTACTAAGAATTACCACATTAACATCTGCCTTTGTCACTGTGTTCCCCTGGTATCCAAATTGCCTTTTTTTGTCCCTCTTTTTTTTTGGAGGGAGTTTAGTCCTCTGCTTAGGATTTGTATCGCCAATAGTCTCCCAGAAAATTCATCCCTGTTGTCCTCCAGCCATCTGGTGGATCTCCTCCTGCCTTCCCCTGTGTTATGATTTAACCCCAACTGACAGCCCCATGCAGCCACTCGTGCAGTTCTCCCTCTTCCTCCCCAGAAGGGCAGGGAGAAGAGGGAGAAAAGGAGGAGAAAAGAAAGGGAAAAAACCCTTGTGGGTTGAGATAAAGACAGTTTAATAGAACAATAACAGAAAAAGGGGAATAACAATAATAATACTAATGGTAAAAGTATATATAAAGTAAAGTAATACAACACAAGTCACTCTCACCACCCAGTGAATTGGTTGCCCAGGTCATCCTGAGCAGTGATCATGGATTCCCGCCCCCTGGCCAACAGCCGTTTATATACCAAGCATGACACCTATGGTATGGAATATTCCATTTGCTATTCCGCTGTTCTGCCTATGCTCCTTCTCAGCTTCTTTGGGAAGCTGAAAATAGTCTTTGACTATTATAAACATCACCTAGCAACAACTAAAATAATATGTATTATTTGACATTCCTTTCATACCAAATCTGAAAACACAGCAACCATTAAAAAGAATATTAATTCTATCTCAGCTGAAACCAGGACACCCTGGAAAGCAGAGGTCATTGCCACCCTTGTTCCCCAGGCACCATCCTCACACCAGCATTGACACTGCTCATTCCTAACCCAGCCTGCACACAGGCACAACTGCCACCAGTGAGTCCCCAATGCAAATTCCCCTCTGCCAGAGCGGTGGCCACTCAAGATATTTGTGAGAGAAACAATACAAAAGGTTGAGCAGTCTGTCTAGGTGAAGTTTCTACTTTAGTGTTCTTGTCCTCATATGGTTAAATGCCTAGAAAAAAAATAATCTATCGCTGCTACTGACAAATGATTAATAGTCATTTCCCCAGTGCTCATCACCATGGCATTTTGAGAGAGAGATAATAAAAATTCTCCATTAGCTTAAGTGCTGGGGCTGCTCTTATGGGATCTGAAGAGCCATTGGTCAATGCGGTCCAGTAAAGACAAGTTCTTTGTAAAGAAACTCAAAAAAGAAATTCTGAAGGAAAATAAGAGGAACCCGTTAAGCACTAATTGCAAGTCACATCATTATTTTTAGCTCTAGTTTGGCATTCCTGGTTATAATCTTCTAACATTATCTATAAGTTTGTGCAATTTTTTAACTTCGGGGGGGAGCGAGGAAGGAGGAGAACTATAAGTAGGTTACCAAAATTGCAGTTTTGTGGTTTTATTAACATGGAATTATATGCAAACTCAGGGTAGGGTAGAATTACCTTCACATTTCCCTCCCTTCTGCATGCCCTTTTTTCCCCCAAAAAAGAAGGAAAATGTTTTGGAAATGTCAGTGTTTCAGAAATGGCATTTTTTAAACGAAACATTTCAGGTTTTCAGGAGTGTGTTAGTAACTAGATGAGACTTAATACTTCTTTTTTTGTTGTTTTCAAAAAAAGAAAACAATCCTTTTACAATCTCTTTACTTTCACCCTCACATTTCAGGACTTTTGGAATCTAGAATACACAGGAAGTTTGGGATATAATTATCTGAATTCCACATAACTGATCCAACTCTTTTTTGTTGGCTAAGATTAGCATCAGACTTCTTCCTTCATGAATTGTGAGAAACAGCTGCACTGAGAATCAGCTTTCTGAAGACAGACGTTATGGGATGTTCAACCACAGATGTTATGGGATGTTCTGTCTTGTATGTAGACAGATCCCTTGAAATACAGGGTGAATATAAGTTACTATTCCCTTTCCCCCAGTCTGAGTGCCCTATCTATGAAGCTTAGAGATTTGGATATTCTTGTTTGTTCTCTGGCCCCACAAGCATTTAAGTACTGACATAAATTGAAACAGCTTCACCAGGACAGAAAAATCCACCCCCAGTTCTGACACTTAAAACGTGTCCTAAGGATGTGGTTGACGTTCACTGCAACTGCATTCCAGCTCAAACAGAAAGAAGACTTGAGCCCAGCCTCCCTCACTCAAAGCCATGGCCATCCTTGTCATATCAGGGCACTCTGTTCTTAGATGATTTATGTTTGAATTTCATTTCCAAATTTTATTTCCATGACTCCAAACCTTCATAGGAGTTAACCTAGGACTGAGGGATGTGAGTGCTGATCTTTTCACCAGGGAGTCTTTAGTTTATATTACATTAATATACATTAATATACATTTATACAGTTACTGGGTAAATTGCACAAACATGCCTTAGTGCAAAAAACCGTAACTCAAGACTCCTCGCTATGTTAATGGTCTGACTATTTGACAACAAAGCTATCCTTACTTTCATGCTCCAAGGTTTTGATCCAATTAAGTTGCAGTGCTTTTCTATAGAGCAGGACACATCTGCACGGAGCGATGGAAAGTAATTTTCGCAACTGAGCTTGTAGTCTGGTAGTATGAGCAGTCTCCTGCGAAGGGGAAAAGGCAGATTGGATCCCTCTCACAGGGAGACCCCTTCTGCTTCCTCCATGAGCAAAAGATATACACAGACAGCAATTGCATAAGTGAAAGCCATTCCTTGATCCAGAAAGAAATACTGTCTGTTACTAAATTTTATATAGGATGCAAGTCTGATGATGTTGATAGGCATGATTGATCGTGACATGGTCTGAAACATCTTGATAAACTGAGCCCTTAGTGAAATCAAACTAAGGATCTCCTGTATCACTTCTGTGCCTGTACCATTGCTGTACCCATGTTCAGACTTAAGTTTACCCAGGCACTTGGCTTGAGTGACTCTCCTCTGGCCCATGGCAGTTGGGTCTCTACCACTTTTTGACAGGAATAAAGTTGGCTTCTCCAGCTCTCCCAGGTACCTTTCCACATCACTTTCAGAAGCTGTTCCACTTTACTGGCTGTCCACAAGCCAATACAGCTCATATCTCCCCCAGCACACTTTATATAACAGGCTCCATCTCAACAAAAGCAACCGGATTTTCATTTCATTATCAAGACCAGCAGACGTTCCCAGGTCTACCAAATAATCAGAAGAAAGGATCAGTGTTTTAGACAGTCACTGAAATGTCAAGAAAGAAACTCCATGTGTCTGGACTTCTTACAGAAGTAAAGCGTGATCATACTAAAGGCTGTCCTCGCTGAAGATGTCTGTTTCTACTTGTTCACTAAAAGCTCTCCCTACAGGCAAATGAGATAAAAGCCTAAATGTATATGCTAAGTACCATTTTAAATGTTTCAGGATAGCCAAGACACCATAATGAGGCTGGTGCATGTGTTGTAGGACCTGTGGGACACATGTCCTGCTGAACTGGCACTTGGAGGCCAGGAAGGTTTGCTTAGGGTATCTCCAATGGTGCTCAGTTACACTCAAGTATGTAACCTTGGTGTCCACTCTTCTCCCTTGACCGTAAAGGCAATTTATACCTCAGACTTAAATGTAGATTCCTGTCCTGTAGAAGTGAAGCTGTGATCAGATGAATTCCACCCAATACATCTGTCCAAGAAAAATATCACAGGTATCTGTCTATAATTGTTAGATTACATACTAAAGAAGCAGAGGAAAAGTTACAATCCTAAATCAAAAAAGAATAGTTTAGCAGCTTCTCTCTGATCTATCCCATATGTTATCAGGAAGAAAATACACTGCTTAAGTGTGTTTGTGTTTGTTTGCCTTTAGTGATGAGAACTAGATGACTGATAGGTTTCAAACGTATGCATTATTTGGGTGACATTTCCTGCAATATAATGCCACATTTTTAGCCAGGACAAAACTGACGCCCTTTATGTACTTTAGAAAACCCTTTTAATATGAAAGGGGTATTTAAAACACTTTTGCAGTTCTGTTAAGAAAGCCGGAATAAAAGAAAGGTGCCACTCTCCTTGGTGAAAGGTCAAACAGCACGTTTCCACATTGAGTCAAAAGCAAATTCAACAGACCCTACTACCAGGCAGTCAGATTTCTTCCTTCAACAGAGGTAGACATAAATACATAGCAAGTATCACATGGTAAGATAGTATTGTAGAAAGAGGCATGAAACAAAGGGCGTAGGGGTAGAAGAAGCATCAGAAAGTACATGTAAACCTGGAATTACTTCTGCTGACTGAGTGGCCGCTCATATTATGCAGGCTGACAAGCAACATTTTCATTTTCCAGTGTCTATATTCATTTCTCATTTTCACTCAGCACTCCACCATAAATCTAAAGAGCATCAAAAACTAAAGGGCAAATATGAGAAGAGATATACCACTTCACTCTGTTTTATAGCAATAAAAGGGGATTTTTAGTTCAGCCTTTCCTTCTGTGTTTTGATTTTACACTTTGTCATATATTAAGCCAAGTAGTTCAACTGAAAGGAACTGATCTTGGCCTTTATTATTACAAAGGTCACACGTAAAAGGCGCAAGAATTGATAACGCAGTAAAAAGGTAGCTTTTAGCTGCCCACAGAGGGGGTGGGAAAGTTATCTCTCCCAGTTCTTTGCTCTTTGTTTCCTATTTCAGGAATTTTCAGCCCAGCTTGTACCAATACCCACTTCAGAAAGTGGGATGCTAATTAATGGAGCTCTTCCTTCTCACTGCTATCTACCCAATACAACACGTGTTCCCAGTAATTTGAACATACCATCCCCTACCAACACAGTCTGAGTCAAGCAATGTGATTTGTCTTTCCTTAGGGACCAGTAAGATTCCCCAAATTGAACAGAATGACAGTCAGACTGATAACATCTACTCTATTCTGCCTGTTTTAAATAATTTCCCACTCAAGTACTACTCTCTATGGGGGAAGGAGTCATACACTGATTAATTCACCACTAGAGCTTCACAATCACTTTAAAATGTTCTCCAACTCTAACATTTGGTGGAACGGGGATTCTCAAACTCGTGTATGCTATGACTCCACACATAGCTGTTTTCAGCAATTCCTCTGTAGAGGTAGTCAATTAGTTTTCCCAGGGCTCTGTAGATTCATAGGCACTAGAAGTTGGCAAATGTCCTTGGGACAGATGGGTAGGACTTCTCCAACGCTTGATAAGGATTAACTCCAGGATGTGGTGTGCAGTGTGGAAGCAAAAAAAGAATAAAGCTAAACCAGAGCTTACCCCTTTTCCAGCACCTGATCTGGCCTGGCCTGGAACAGGAAGCAATTTGTGCTGCCTCATTGTGCCTCATTTCTATGTGCTTGTTGCTGTGCAATTACCTGTGTGTAAGTTTTCACCGAAAACAGGATCATTGTGAGAACATGCCTGAAACTGAAATCATTCTCTAATATGCATCAACCCATCTATCTTTGGAAAAAGCCATCTCTCCTTCCCACTTGACACAATAATAACTGGTCACGTAAGGGATAAATGTGACTGTCCTGTTGGTGATGCCAGCAAGTCTCTCAAACTCAGCTGGAGGATCTTGATACGCCTGGCAGTGGCCCGCAGAGTCTTCATTTCTGCAAGCTGTCATGGTTTCAGTTGGGACAGAGCTGACTGACTTATTAGCAGCCAGTATAGTACTGTGTTTTGGATTTGAGATGGGAATAGTGTGGTAGTACAGTGGTTGTTTTGGTTGTTGCTGAGCAGTCAAGACCTTTTCTGCTCCTCACACCACCCCACCAGTGAGTAGGCTGGGGGGACACAAGAAGTTGGGAGGAGACACAGCCGGGACAGCTGACCCCAGCTGACCAAAGGGATATTCCATACCATGTGATGTCATGCTCAGTATATAAAGCTGGGGAAAGAAAAAAGAAGGGGAGGATGTTTGGAGTTATGGCTTTTTGTCTTCCTAAGTAACCGCTATGTATGATGGAGCCCTGTTTTCCTGGAGATGGCTGAACACGTGCCTGCCGATGGGAAATGGTGAGTTAATTTTTTTGTTTGCTTTTCTTGCATGAGTGGCTTTTGCTTTACCTATTAAATTGTCTTTATCTCAACCCACAAGTTTTTTATCACTTTTACTCTTTGGATTCTCTTCCCCATCCCAACTGGGGGGAGTGAGCAAGCGGCTGCATGGTCCTAGTTGCTGGCTGGGGTTAAACCACGTCACAAGCATGAATTAACAAAAGAAGAATCCAGAAACATGTCTGAAGTCCAAACTTCCACTTACTGTCCAGTCTACTTCTCTTAATATATATACACACACATATGTGTATATTAGACTTAAGGAAAGTAAGTAATGCAAAAGGATATCTTCATACCAATAAGATGCTTGGATAGCTTTCTCCACTACAGCTTTCACTGTTATATGTGCCAATGCCAGTTGATGCTCCTTTAAGGACTATCTGGTTCCTGAAGTTTTTGTCATGGGTATCGTTCAGACTGTAACTCGACTGCAGCTGTTCAAGTGTACGTATCATCTCTTTACACACGGTTGTACAGCAATTCATACAGATAGGATTCCATTCATAGAAGGTGCACTTTCATTTTTGAAAACTATGTAGCATATTCATCAAATTTATATATTTAAAATAATGGATTTCATTCAATATGGAAAGTATATCCCATATTTTCAGACCTAATAAGTTAAATATGTTTTCCTGTGTCATTCAATGTCTGCACGTCACTCTTAGGAGTTCTTTTTTTATTAATGTCCCAGATCTTCCTTCCACCTTCAATTTGTGTTCAATTTTATTCTACTTCCAGGGTCAGAATGTTCTCATCACACCCTAGATTAAAGAGAGTTGCTTAAAAATACCCAGGTGCATTGTATTGTTACTCTCTTGAAAATCTTTGTAAAGTTAACACTTAAAATTTGAGGCTTTTGTTTCACCATTTCTTGATAATCTTAAATGAAGTTACGGGTCCTAAAAGAGAAAGGAAAGAGAGTCAGTCCATGTGTTGTCCCCTTAACTCATCATCAAGTGGAAGTGTTGATTCTGTAGGTGGCACTATGAACCAATGCTTCCACACAGCATCTGAAGTTACAGTGCCAAACCAGAGACCATCCTTCAGAAAAGGTGCATAGCTGACGTCCCAACCACTTTGTGGTTATCAACAGTCTCAAAGCACTTGCTGCAAGAAGGAAGTTTTTTATACAAGTGAGTTGTCCAAAGTGAATCAGCCAATATTTGCTGGCAGACATCCAAGGGAATCCAAGCCTTTTGTTCGTCTTTTATTGGGTGAACCATAATCTTTCACACATTTTTCCCAGAGTTGAATCTGACAATAATAAGATATAGCTTATATCCCTTTTATTCACTTTTTACACTGTACAGATACTAAAAAAGGAGGATTTATAAATATATTGATATAGAAATAAAATTAGGTGGTACAGAAAGTAAGTTTCTTTTATCTGGTGTCTTCTAGTCACAGTGGCTGCTGTATCTGGAATGGAGACTTAGTTATACTCTATTCCCTTGGAGAAGATCAAGAAGTGAGCTTTTGCAGAAAACAAGGTTTCTGATTTCTTTGAGAGCACTGCTTTTAGATTCTCTATGACAAGGAAACATCTATAGGGAATATCAAAGGTTACTGGGGCATCTGTCTGAAATAGTTTTGTCAGTTGACGTGGGAAAAAAAGACAGGCATGAAAAAGCTAAGATTGCTGGGGAAAGTCACCCATTCCTGTGCTGCTTACTTTTCTGTGTGGGTTTTTTTTAAATTATTTATTTATTTATTTAGCAGCTTGCCCAAGGTTGAGGCTGAAGCATAGAAGTATGCTTGTTTAGTAAAAGAAACTGGTATGCGCTCAGGATTTGGAAGCAAAGTGATACCTCTGCAACAAATTAACCTGGCATATACCAAAGAAGCAGGTATTTGGTGACCAAGCTTGCCAGTGGGAAGGTGCAAGGGTGTCATTTGGCCACATCTTTCCCTTTGCAGAGTGAATGTTGGCAGTCATGCAAATCAAGGATGTTAGAACAGTTGGTCCTGTTACAGGTAAATGAAGAAAGCAAAATATTATATTAAACCCAGCCTGAGCTCCTCTTGGCATGTGTTTACTAAAGGATGAGTGAAGGCAGACTTAGGAAAAGTCAAAAACATGTTCACACTGATTTCACTGAAAACTGCCACAGAGACTGAAAACTGAAAACTGCCGCTGTTCCTCCTCAGAATGACCAAGCTTTAAACAAATTGATACTTCAACCAGTCTCAAAGTACTGGGTCTTAATCAGCTGCTTAAAACACACTGTGGTTCTAAACACAGTGCACTGAAGGTACCAAAACTAAAGAACTTTCTGAATTCTTGGCATTTTACAGATGTAGCATTTTCAGGGGATGCTGTGTGTTCTCCATGGGGTGCTTCATACAGAGGCAAATCTCCAGAAGATGGCAGGAGAAGTGATTTCACCTGACTAGGACCAGCAGAGAAGGGCCAGTGAACATTGGAGACTGACCATTTAAGAGACGCTTCCTTAGGCAAAAAAGGCTATAGTTCAGGGTATAATTCCATAGGGGAACTCGTCACTAACTATTGACTAACTAACTGACCATTCTGCTAGGGACCTGGTCACTTGATAAGGCAAATTAAAGGAGTCCTCAACAAATGGTAACTTGTAGGGGCTTTAAGTCATCAAGGAAGCTTGAGCAGGAGAGAAGAGCTGAGGGATCTGCTTTTGCAGAAATTAGGTCATTTTCACTGTTGGAAACAGCTAAGGAGGGAGGACATGAGCTGCAAAAGACAAGTGTGTGACTTGAAGGAGAAGCCATGTGCAGAAGTGCACCATATTCCCTGGAGGATTCACAAACGAGGAGGGAAATGAGGCATTGAATTGTCTATAGGTGTATTATAGCTGAGTCTTGGTCTGTAAATCTCTGAGTTGAAAGCGTTTTTTTTGAAAGATCTCACAAAGCCTGGGCATAGTTTGCTCTTATGCATCTGTCCCTGGACGTAAAATTGTAAATTCAGATGGCTTGTGGTGGAATCTATTGGAAAAAAAAATGTATTTAAACTGCTGGCAATCTGAAAAGACAGCTTCAGTACAGGTGGTCTGGGTTTGCTGGGCTGCAAACCCCCATCTCATGAGGAGAGAGGCAAAGAGCCTATTCTGGGCAGAAAAAAACAAAAGGAGCAAGTGAGCTCCAATCGGTCCAATCAAGTGAGGGAAAACTAAAGAGAATATGGATCCAGTCCGCTGTGACCCAAATGCAGCAGCTGAGGAAGCTTTTCCCCAGGCACAATGATTTTAAAAAACAAAAATCCCCAGCTGATTTTTCAACACCAATAAGTAAATGTTCCTAATGAATTTGCCCCTTATCTCGGTTAGCGGTTTTGTAAAGCAATCCATATAATCCATTACTTCTGATTAATTTTTAGCTTGCTGATCATCTGTGATGTGTGCCAATGGATTTTTGGACTGTGTGATTGACCATGTAGGTCAGGTGATGCCAGCCACGCTCTCTGCATGACACAATGGGAGGAGAATGGTGAATAGTGGTTAATTGATACAAAAAGCGAATATTCTTGTTCAAGCATGGATTTTCTTGTTTTCATGCAACATACAAAGGACATATGCAGATGTGTTCTTTTAAAGTATGCTATAGCAATTTCTTATTTGTATTTCATGAGAAAGTATAAAGACATAACAACTCGGACATACATTTCTTAGTCTGCAGTGCTGCAATAAAACCCCCCACAATTCTTGTTCTGTTCAATGCAGCTTTAGATTAAATAAAAATACGAGAACTTCCACACTAGATCAGATAAAAGGTCCATCTGGTCTCACTAACATGGCAGCAATAGTGATCTACATCCAGTGACCCACATGGGTCTTCTGGCTTTCAGTAGGAACAGGCTGAAGAACTACTTTTCTGGACGACAAGTGGTAAACAAAAGTATTGTCTTTGGTGTTAATGAGAATTTTTCATTAAATGCTTTCACTTTGGAGAAATAAAAGCAATGCTGAAGGCAAATATCTCTTTGTTTGGAATTACTTTGACTTTTATTTAGCTCTGCCTCTGTGTACTTAGGAAATTATCAGGAGAGAAGAGCCAGACAGCCCATAAATGGTGAGATCGATATTCTAGATTTACAAGACATGCAAAATAAAACCTGGAACTTTCTGTTCTGCTTTTCTATTAGAAGCGTTCTTGTAAATTTTAGGTGTCAGTGACTGTTTTCTTGTCACAAGCCATATTCTACAGGTTATTAAATGTCCAGTTATACGGTTTGGAAGGTAAAAGAAATACTCAAGAATACGTCTTTTTTTGTTGTTTGCTTCCAGACAAGAGAATGATACAGCTATGCAAGCAACACAATTCATTTAACTATGATGGAAAGAATCTGAAAATTTTCTTGTAGAAAATTTGCAGTGCCTGAAATAAAATAACTTCTTAATTCAGGCCAGCCAAATCCTTACAAGCAATCACATTTACAACAGACACACATTCACCCAGTTTTGATAACCAGCTCCATCACAGTTCTAGGGTACACATAACAGGCTGCTTCTAACTAATTAATTCAATACAGATTCCTTTTAGTTTTTCATTGAGAAGACTTTGGCTGAGTCAGAAATGTGAAAAACGCTAGAAAATGCTTTTAAAAGAGAGACAGGGAACCAGTGTTTCACGCATTGATACTAAATGTCTAGATTAAAAATTAATTTCCATAGAACTATAAGGGCAAGAAAATCAAATGTTGGCTTCCACTCAAAGGAAAGATATTCCTGGTGAACCTCTTTAATAGCTGGTCATTAAGAGAAAAAATTTGCATCCACAGCTGAAATCTGCTGTATTTATGTCCTATGATCCAGAAATCTGTTCTGCATTCTCTTTGTTTCATTTTTCCTAAAACACAGTCCAGCATCCTAAACTTTAGAGCTTGGTTGCATTATGCAATCAAATTATACAATTCCAGTTTTTTTAAGCAAAAAGCACACAGCACAAATGGATCAGCTGTCAGACTTTGCTGTGACCTGCCTTAGCAGTTCTATCCAAAGGTGTTTCTGAGACATGCCAGTGTGCACAATGGTTATTATACTTTAATGCATGAATGCTTGAATTCTGCGTGCCATTGGCCACTATTTGTTCACTCATGTGTCCTTCCATTTTCACCTCTGGAGCAGTTGCCTGTCTCTCAAAGAAAAAAAATAACAAAAATCAAAGAAGATATTTCAAACCCAAACTAAAATAACTATGGGTCAAATTTTGTTCATTCACAGCACTAAACTACCATTTTACTCCCCAGAGCTGCACAGATGCACACAAGAGGAGAATTTGGTGTTGGGTTTGCAATTATATTTACCATTAATTAAGGATTTATGATCACTAATTGTATTAAGAGAGAAGATACTATTTTGTGGGGATTTAAGTACGATTTAATATTACTACTGAAAAGTTCTTTATATATGAAGCAAATGCTGCTTAAGAAACATAACTGGCCCTCACCCCATCGTATCTGCACATCTCAGGTCCTTTAACACAACATTCATTCGGGGTGAAGAAACATTGCCAGATTTGTTTTACAGCAGGAATCAGGTGTTAAACTGGGAATCTCGATTCCAGCTGCATGGAAGGGCTTAAATAGCACCTCTGGCTGCCTGGCTCAGGGTTACAAACCTGGACTAGCCTCCTGAGACTCCTCTGCGGCAAATGAGCATAGGAAAGCACCTAGAATAGGGGTTTAGATAGTCCATGTTTTCTTTGCAAATGCTAAGGTCTGGTCTGAAACAGATTTAAGTCTTTTGCCTCTCTACCGGGATGCTTGAGGTGTACCCTCTGAAACAGGCTTCTGCTCCCAGGTTGTCACCTTTCTGCGGGGTACATAGCACTGCCTCACTCGTCATTGTTAAACTGAAGGTGATAGAAAAGGCTGGTGGTTGGTCAGCGCAATCGCCCAGGGAGGGGGAGATACAAATTTAAGCCCTCCTCAGGCTGGATGAGTTTGGACTGACCCTCCTCTTGCCAAGGGAGTACCCAAACCCCTGGGGTGGCATCGGGGCTGCCAAACAATCACTTCTGACTTCTCTTGGGAACTCTGTCCCCCCCATTTGCAAGAGCAGATTTGAAGAATCAGAAAGCAAATGAACCAACAGGAGTCTTTGCAGCCCAATAATGAGGGTAGAGGACAGGGAAAGACACCTGGATTTTGAGGTCTTATTCTTGAGATATTTATCTGGTTTTGCCTTAAACTATCAGCAAGTGAAATACAAAATTTAATGCTGGGAACAGCCAAGCATAAAGGTCTGTATCTAGGAGCAAGAGATGGAGTCTTCACAGTTTCTGAAACGTAAGGGACGAGGGGTCAAAGCAGACAAGCTGGAGAGCAGCGAGGTCTCACTGGGGATGGCAGCAGCAGCGCAGGGAAGCAGGCACCCGTTGCAGCTCAGCTCATTCCTGTTTACAGGAATTGTTACTGGAATAATTTGCTCAACTCAAGGATCTGACAAAAAAACAGACGTTTTTTAAAAAGATTAATTAAAATTATTTGGAGGCTAGGGAAAATACCTCACAAGGTTTAAAGCACTGATCATGGTTCCTGTATCAAAGAGGAGGCTGGAGAGTGACCTGACTGCAGAGATGTTCAGTACCACATGCCTTCTTCATCTTACAGAGAAAAAAATGCGTTGCAGCAGCTAGAAACTGAAGTCAGATGCATTTAAACTCAAAATAAGGCATACAGTTATATGAACAAAGATGGTTAACCAACAGAACAAATGACCAAGGAAAATGGTATGTTCTCTTCCCCTTTGTGGTCTCACATGAAGACTGCATGACTTCTTGTAACATTATTTGTGGAAAAACACAAGTCCTTCTGTGATCAAACATGAACTGCTGGGTGCAAAGCAGGGTGATGGGTCCTGTGGCATGCAGGAGGTCAGACTAGGTAGCAAGAATATTTAATGAACAGCAACTGATGCTAAAGGTATGTGTTATTAAATGTACGTAAGGAGATAACCCACAGTTGTTTCCTGCGTGAGCGTTGTGCCCTGCTGTCGTAGTCGGGCTTTCTCTGTACGAAAACCAGGGCACAGTGGTGCTCACCCATCCCTTTCCCTGGCTGGGAGGTAGGGTGCAGCCCAAGCAGATGCTTATGTCCAACAACCTGGGAGCTTAAACATAGCCACTGAGACTACAAATGTCTATGATGCAGTGAATTTGCAGGAGGAGATCCCAGGAGGCTTAGTCCTGATTATTTTCATGCTTAAATACGCCTCCTTGAAAACAAGAAGAGGGCAAACCAAGCAGGTATCTATGCAGGGAATGAGGGTCCTGTGGAATAATAAGTTCTATATTTTCTTGTTCAGCTTTCATGTGGAAATGTCCTTTCTGTAGGGTGTGTTATAGTAAGTCAGTCGGGATAGCTGTTGGCTAATCAGAGTAGATGGGCTGACAACAGCACTAGCAGGGAGAGGTGGTTCCCAGTAAAGGTGACATGGTGCGGTGGCTGCAGTCCTCCCCCATCCCAGTCCTCCGTCTTGATAAAGGCTGTGGTGCCACAGACAAAATGATGCCCCTGGCTCTTGGGGTTGAGGAGGAGGAAGGGTTGTGCAGGCCCAAGGTTATACCCCAATGATTCTGGCAACACATGCCACCTGCCCAGCAATTTGAAGGACGTGGGGAATCCATCCTTGTGGGTACCTATAGCACAGGGTGCTGCGCAGCTAGACCCTGAAACAAGCGTTTCAAGATTTATTGCACATGTTCACAGTGACATCAAAACTGGTGGCAGAAAAAAGTGAAAAAAAAACCCAAAAGGTAGAAAAGGAAGATCCCACATGGGTATCTTCATAACAAGGCAGGACAAAGGAGCCAGCTGAGGAGATGGTTAGCCATGACTGCCGTGTACGAAACATAAGTTTTCCTCTGAGTATTCGTAACATTATCTTTGGTCCCTATGAACTAAAAGCAATCAGTACACGCAGCAGTTGTTAAAATACAGTGCAAGTAATCCGTATGCGATATGCTGGCTTCTACCAGTGATGTCTGTTGCTTCTTAGTAAGCAGGAAGGAATAACTCATCATTATAATATTTACACCCCATTTTACAGTCTGTCTTAATGCTGGTTCCCAGAACCATAAAAAATCCTCAGGCTCTCAAGACAAAATTTCATATCATTGCTCTAATTTGCCTTGTTGAGAAATATAATGATGTGTCAACACACTAACACAAATGTAACGCCTGCATTGCATACAAGATAGCTGCTTAATGTCACTATCCACAGGGTTTTATGCGTAGTTTGAAGAGATAACTTTGCATCCACGTTGGCAGCTGGTAGTTAAAATTACGTACATGTTTAGTCTCAGGGGCACATTTTCATCCCACGCTGTACTAGATTAATGCAGGTAATACAGACAAGAGTATGATGGATATAATCTACAGCACATACAGTCAGTTTGCAAAGAAAGGAAGATATTTTTTCTCGGTGCTCAGCAAAGAAACTAATACAGCCGGCCAATATTGGCCTCATCCTGCACAGGTTGTGCTTTGCCGGGGGACTGTGCTGTGGTGGCTGCAGTGTCACCTCCTGCCGGGGGGACACGGGGAGGACGGGGAAGCTGTCAGCCAGCTGGGGGGTCTCTTGGGGAGCATGGTCCATTGCACTTCAGCGCACGTACAGGCCTTCACCTCAGCCAGTGAAGCGCAGAAGCGCAAGGGGCATGGGCCACTTCTCATCTGTTGCAGATAAACAGAGCTGAAAGTAGGTCACTAAGATTTGAAGTTCCTCTGTGCAAAAGTAAATGAGAAAGACTTACGAAAAGCTCAAGTAACAGCTACGTGGTAGGCTGCCCACTGTTTCAGCTAAGTCAGGCTGGAGGCAATGAGAGTCCTACGTAAGCAGCTTCTCAGCAGGCAAAGAGAAATAGCAACCCTATCTCTAAATCTTTACAGGTCGTGGAAGTGTCTGGTTATGTTATTCTCCTGAATAGGACATGCAAAGAGAGTTTAATATGTTTATACTCATCTATTTATAGAGAAACCAAGTGACCCAACATGTAAAAATCTCTCATTGGATCTGAAAGTACCAGCTTGAGTCTCCACAGGAGAAGGAAAACAGTCTAGTGAGGTCTTGTACAATCTCACAGGTTTCTCTGGTCTGCAGTACAGGTGCCTCACAACAATGAGGTAATTACATGGTCACTCATGTCAAGACCAGGACGTGACAGTGACCTTACCCACTGCCTGTGAGCTCAGCTGTACCTGGCACAGACGTCTTACCACTGGAGCTGGGCAAGTCAGAGAGGGATCTTTCACCCTTTCCATTCCCAGCGGGACTGCAGGTCGTGGGGGCTGACAGCCAGCCCTCCTGCAACGGGCTTCCTCCCAAAACATTGCCAGCTGAGACACATCTATAATTCTGCTGTTTCTGGCCTTTCTGACTTGCCCAGGCAATAGCATAGCTGACCTACAGGTTTAAGGATTTGCTCCCAGCCAACACTTTCCATTTCTGAGCAGAAGGTATTATTTGGGGGGGTAAATTAGTTGTGCTGCAGCAGGACAGAAAGGAGCTTTTCTCCAGCAGGCAAAGACAGACCTGCTCACCACCTGTCAGCTCCCAATTAGAGTTAGGTACAATCGCCTGGCTCCAGCATATGCTGAAACTATCGGTGGCTGACAGACTACAATTGTCATCAAATCTACAGCCTGGGTTTAGCGGTGGGGTTTTTTTTTTAAGAGGTCAACCACTGACTACGCTGGAGCAACGAGCGTGACTGAGGTAAGTCCCTGCTCAGCCACCCTTGGGTTTTTAATCAGGAAAAGCAAAGCTTTTCTGGAATCATTTCATTTCCTTAAAACCTCTTTTGTCAATATTATTCTCATGCCTTTCTAGCCTGTAATCAATCAAATCAGTCACCTGCACTTGATGCCTACGCTGTCATTTGCTCAAGTGGTGAGGCTGAAAACCTTTCTTGGGTCCTCCACACTAAAGTGGATACAAAAGCAAAAAAGGCAAGCTCTCTCCTGATCCTGCTTTGTGACACCTCTCATTTAGTTCTTGGACCCTCACACAAAGGAGATCAAACCCTGTACTCGCATAAGCTCGTGCAAGTTTGGCTGCACTTGACACTGTTCTCCAACGCATGATCCACAGCTACGCAAATTTCCTACAATATGTAATTGTCCTGCCTTGGAGGAACTGTTCCTATTTCTGTGGCTAGATTTTTTTCCAGTCTAATAGCTAAGACTGCTTTTTGCTCCAGTGACAAACACCCTGTAAATAGGAAATAGAAGCATTTGCCTTCTTGAAATTGGAAAGAGAGGTCATATTAACTTGACAGGTTCTAACTAATGGCCTCAGAAAAGGCATTGTTTGGAAATTAGTTTTCATTTCTACTGACCGGGTCCCATGGTTTAACCTCAGTCAGCAGATAGGACCACGCATCTGCTCGCTCACTCTCCCTGGTTGGGATTAGGGAGAGAATCATGAAAGTAAAAGTGAGAAAACTCATGGGTTGAAATAAAGACAGCTTAATAAGTAAAGCAGAAACCACACACACCAGCAAAGCAAACCAAGGAATTCTTTCCCTGCTTCCCATGGGCAGGCAGGTGTTCAGCCATCTCCATGAAAGCGGGGCTCTGTCACGCGTAACGGTTACTTGGGAAGCGAAATGCTGTCACTCCGAATGTCCCCCCTTCCTTCTTCCCCCAGCTTTGTATACTGCGCGTGATGTCACATGGTATGGAATAGCCCTTTGGTCAGTTGGGGTCATCTGTCCCAGCTGTGTCTCCTCCCAACTTCTTGTGCCCCCCCCGCTGGCGGGGCGGTGTGAGGGGCAGAAAAGGCATTGACTGCTGAGCAACAACGAAAAACACCAGTGCGCTGTCAACACTATTTTCATCCCAAATCCAAAACATAGCACTATACCAGCTGCTAGTAAGAAAGATACCTCTATCCCAACTGAAACCACAACACTGGGCTGAATTTCAAAGTGCTCAGCTCTTCATAGCAGCCTCCATGTGCTCACCCATAGCTTGAGCCGTTCAGTCCCCATTGAGTATTGATTTTTGGCCCTAGAATATTTTGGTTCTCCACAAACATGTTATCCAGCAACTGTTCAACAGTAAGTTTTTATTCTTAATTACAAACACTGAATTTTGTAACAAGTTATGGAAACATTTAAATCAGAAGGATGAACTTTGTATAATTGCAAATGTCTTCCTTTGTGCATTTTTTGCTGTTTTTCAGGTTTCTTCCTCCTCCTGGCTTTTCTTAAGACAAGAGTTTCACATCTGGTCCTCAGCAAGTTTGTGGGCTATGCTAGTACAGTAAGAAATATTTTTTCTCTTCAAACTGTAAGCAGGCAGGAAAGAAAATACTGCCAACAGCTATGGACCCCCCGGGGAGGCTTGAGTACCATTGTGGATAATTTTGCCTGGAGAAATTTATTGAGAAGCAAAAGCAATGCCTAAATATAATTTTATTTGTACGTTCCTCATTTGAATAACATCAGTGTAAACATCCCTTTTACGTGAGCTTTTTTCTCCCTGCTGAGAGATTGATGGGGGGTTTGGGAGAGGCAGGAGGGAGCACCGTGTTGCGTTACACTGTGCGACATTCAGGCACACCAAGGGACCTTTCTCTCTCAGCACAGTATGTAGCAAAAAATATCACTATAATCATCACAGGGGAGTGAATAAGATAGAGCTGCCTTAGCCAGATCTTGAAAGTCTGCATCCCCCACAATGGGCTAGTGGGAATCTCACAGCACAAACAGCTCAACCAGCGCTTTTCAGCCCTGGTGCAAGTGTGCCGTGCAGAGCCTTTTCCTGAAGAGACTGCTGGTGCTGAGCATGCAGCAGGAGAGCATTTTCTAGGCACAAAGCTGGCTGCCGCAGCATGCCTGATGCTTATGTCCACCAAAGGCTTTCCAGGTTGACTTAAGAAGCAAATGGATTTGGAATAGTTTCCTTCTCTCTCCGAGCCCAACATCTTCAGCTATGCCCCTGAAGTTTCACACACCCCCTTTTCCATTAAATCCCACAGCACACAGCATCTCTTTGTTCCTGGGAAGGCTGTTACCATGCAGGGGGCAAAACCCAACACAGCTGCATTCATTCTTCACCGCTGTTAGCAGCAGCAATCATCTCCCACTGCTATCTTTTCAATTTTTCCTTTCCCAGATGCAAAAGGAACCCAATCCTGCAAGACAGTGAGAGTGTCTCTGGAGGGCTTGAGCACTTCCATTACTCATCCGGATCATCTAGACAGATTTTTTTTGTATTTCACTAAACAGAAAAAGCCACTTACTGTTGTTCAGCTGTGAGGATTCTCTCCACTACTTGTGCAAATAACGTGTTCAAACAAGGGTTTTCTCCCATACAGCCAGATTCTTAGGATCTCACCTTGTAAAGAAATCATAATCCTTTGTTACAATGACTGATCTGCTGCCCTGGTAGCTGTAACGATGTACTTTGTACTCAATAATAAGAAAAAGCAACCATCGGTAAACCTCAGAGGAGGAAAAGGTGCCTGCACTGTTTAAGGAGGAAAAGACACGGCACAGACTCCTGCTCAGAGCAGTCACTTTACTACAGCATCTGTTTGACTCTGGAAATTAAGGGCATGAACTGGACTAAGTTGGAGGGATCAGGAATTTGCCAAAGCAGATGCTTTTTGTAGAAGAGGCTGCTTTTGTGTTGTGTAAATAATCATCCATCAACGTAATAATTGTGAGATCAATAGTGCCATAGAAACAGGCAATGGGTAGCATTCATGCTGCAGCCTGTTAAATGCTCTTCAGGTGTGTCCACACCAGTGCTTCAGTTCAGATCAAGAACACACATTGCAGCCGCCCCTTTTCCTGCACTTTGGTTTACATCATAAAGTGGGTCTCGGTGGATGTGAACTGGACCCTTTCAAATAAAGGCTAGCTAAAGGATTCACTGGACCATGCCTGTCCTTCCGCACTGTTCCCAGCACCAAAAGGACCAACACTGTCTACTGAAAGCGGCACCAGTGTTGCTATAATGTCCTTAGCCTGCCAAGAGGAGCAGGTAAGCCGGACCACAACTACATTTCTGTACCACAGTTACTGGGATTGAAGGGTACTCCAGTAAGCACATGGTGAGACTGTCCTTCATCCCTGACGTGGCCACAGTAGGGAAAGGTTTCTAAAGCTACTAACCTCTTCAGCATATCACGTCTATATCAGGGGAGACAAGTCACACTTCTTTCTCTGTCCTTTGACTATAGGACAAACCTGTGGATTGGCTCACATACGAACATCTAAAACTAGGCCAGATAATTTCTGTCTTTTACGGCCAGACAAAGACCAGAGGACAACCTGACTTTCCTTAATAGTTGGCCACACCTACAAACGAAGCATGTTCCTCTGGCAAAGAGTGCAGGGTCTGATAGATGGGGACAACCATGGCCACAGAGCCAATGCAGCCAAAGGTGCTCAGGGCCCCTGAAAACCTGGGGCTCCCAACATTGCAGAACAGGTAACGCCTGTGGTAACCTCAGTCCTGACTCAGGTGGTGTCTAGGATGGGGTATGAGATACCCTAGCTGCAGGCTGACAGTTACTATGTGAGCAGGAGGTTTCTAGCAGGAACAGGCTTTAATGCATTGCAGACAAGTTCTGTTGAGTGGAAGGGGCAGACTGATTCACAGCAGTCTTGAAAAGTATGTATTTCATGGTGAAGGTAAGTTAACACTAAAGCCATTAGCTGGGCTGTCTGCTTCAAGTCATTGAATGTAATAGGCTTGATTTATTAAAAACAGCATTGTAGTGCAGCAGAAACTCTGGGCTACTGGGCAGAATGGCAGTTTGTGTTAGGATAGCGACTGCCTTTCCGGCCTCTCAGTCAGTGCATCCCAGAAACACTCCCTTATTGTTCTGTGTTAGTTAGGACGACATGTTTAAATAGAAAATGAAGTGGGTTTCATTTAAAGAAAGCTGTGAGCATCTGCCACAAACCCTCCCAGCAATGCAGCACCACTCAGAAATGGCAAATTTCCCCCTGGAGGTACTGGAGCAATTTTCTCACCCTTTTCAAATATTTTTCTTTCAGACATGTCGCTGCTGGCCTGGGCTCACCTGCCCCGCTGCAGATGATTGCACCCACATGGGTGTCTCAGGCTTCCCTCCTGACTGAAGGACCATGCGATGACGGAGGCTTGGGCAGCTGGATGGTCCACCGCCAGTGAGGCTGGGGACAGGGCAGAGCATCTCTACTGCCATGGAGAGCCTTGACACAGTCAACTATATCAGACAGTCATATATTTTTCACCTAGTGCAACAGGCTGTCTCGTACTTGTCTCAAGGTCACCAGTGTCCCACTCCACCTGATTCTTCTCATCAGAGGAGAGAGCTGAGGAATTCAGCTGTGATTAATAACTGTATCTATTCCCCTGGGCTTATTTTTCCCCTCCATTTTTAATTTTACGTTCTGCTTACCAGCTGCTCTTGTTCATTAAAAAAACAAACCCTCTCTAGTTCTTATTAGCACCATATGTCTGCTGGTTATTTGAGAAATGAATGCAAAATACATTTAAAGGATTAGTCAAATCATGACAGGCAAAAAGATAAAAAGGCAAAAAGCTAAGGAGATGCACATTAGACTGTACCTTCTTGCTGCTACACATGGTCTCCACAGCTAAACCCAATATAACACCCTGCCACAGTCCTCCCTCCCTGTTCCACTAGTGCCTCCACAGCCGCAACGAAATCACAGCGATGTCTCTGGCTCTCACCAATTCCCCAGAAGAGATTTTTTTTTTCCCCTCACTCCTTCTTCAGGGAAGTTACCACTGACCCAAAACCGACTTTCAAATGTGAGCCAAGAACTAGGGCTAATTGGAGACAGTTGTTTCTAAAACACTTGCAAAGTTTCACAGGGCTGTTCCAAACCATCCAGAAACCTGTGCAGCACAAAACACAGCTGGCTGTTGTTTTCTGCTTCCCTCCTTACAACCCTCTCTCACACAGAGCAGCCCTCACCATGTGATGTTTGAAGCAGCTTTTTTTTCTGGAATCTCTCTCTAGTTCCACATTCAAACATATTTATTTAATCTAAACTGTGAACACAGATAACCAGTTTTCTTTGGGACATAATAAGGCAAAAAGTCTAACCTATTTCTTTTCTCCAAGAGCTTCCATCGTGCAACAAACCCTGTTCCAGTATTTATAAATTCAGTCCCCATCCTGACATCCTGATTGGTAAAGGAGAATATAAACAGCCCAGAATTTGGCTTGTCTTAACGCCTCTGCACTTCTTCTGAGAGTGTGACATCTCATCTGATGTGCATTACCTCCAGCAGCACACAATCCCTTGGCAAAATGAACGTGTCCAGATTTCTTAGCCACTCCGTTACCATCAGCCCCAGAAGCAACAGAGCTCCTGACTGACACTTTTACAGCACTGGCACTGAAATTCATTGTTTAGTGCAGATCTGCAAATGGCTATGTTGAAAGAAATGAAAACCTCTATATTTATATATGGATTTATAGAGTAATTTTCCTATGAAAATCTATATATTTCCTCTGGCAACTGAACTTGTAATATGAACATCATTGCTGATGATGGTCCTTTGTTTGTTTGTTTATTGGTTTTCCATAGGAAAAAAATAACAAGCCATTAATAGTCTGAGAAGAGACTTCCTGCCCAGAGGATACAGGGAACAGGAACGGCTCTAAGTGGATCTTCCAGAGCAGAAAATCTTGTTTAGAATAGTAACAAAAACTTGCAGTTTCTCCTTAGAGGCTGAGCATATGCTGGAGGTGGGTTATTTTCATTTTCCCCTGAAGCACACCTGGAAAAACTGAAGCACATGAGTCACTAAAGATAATGCATGAAAATGTTGAAAAGACAGGAAAAAAATCCAATTCTTCTGATCACTCGCTCAGCATGCTGCACAGAGGACTTCTTACAATCCATTACAGGAAATTTAAGTTGTAGATGGATTGCAATAGTTTAGGGGACTGGGCAAAAGCACTAAGGTAGAAATAGCTTGCGGTGGGTGCAGCATGATTTATAAGGCGTTTATACTGGGCTTGGGGGGAAATACATTATAATATTTGGATTTAATGGTTTATAGCATCAAATATCCCTAAGGTCCACATAAAAAAAAATTAATAGTTGGCTTGGTTGATGTCAGGGAAAGCTCCAAGTGGAATTTAATTGTATTCAAAATATTTAAGATGATGTGGTTAATTTCTTAAGTACCTGATATTTCCTATATTGCTCTTGTTACTCTCAGCAAGGTTTCGCTACCCCTGCTCCACCTCAAGGGTACGGGTAGAGACCTCTGACTCCTGCAGCTGGCAATGGGTGCAGGAGCCATGTGGACATACGGCTGTGGCCAGGCTCCCTGGGTTTGCCTGGCACGAGTCCAGGGGAGCAGCAGACACCCCAGGGCCACGCTGCATGTCCAACCACCCGCCCCTGCTCCTGCCTCCCTCCTGGTCCTGGGGCTCCCTGTGCGTCCTGGGGAGCCAAACTCACCTGAACATCAGGCTCACCAGTTTGAGCCCCAGCATCACCCATGGCCCCAGCAGGGCTCTCTGGGCACTCTGGACTAGCTATTATTTTCATCATGGCCAGCAAGGCCATGTCTACTTTGCCTAATCACTCCTCTTGTTAAAAGGATTGTTGCTTGCAGGAGGGAAAGCAACTCTGTGTGGTGATGGTAGTTGTTTTTTTAAAAACAAACATATTTAGGGCTTGAGTTTTAGAGATTTTAATTTGATCTATTTGAGGGGAATTGATGAATAATTTGAAGAATGTGTTGAATAACTATAGCATCACAAACAGATGTGGTTGACTTATGGCTCTCACTTAGTACTGAGAGATCTGCCTGCCCTCTGTTACTCTCAGAAGTGCATCTGGTCCTTCCCCCATGGGCAAACTCTGATGCAAAAGTAAGTTTGAGTTTTCAGTTTTTTGTTTCTCAAATCAGACTTTCTCACCCAGATTCTCAAGGGTATCCGACAGTGACTAACTCCCTTCTGGATCAGTGGGGACATGCAGTCTATGTTTTTGTATAGACAAGCCTTGGCAGTTTCTGAGCATTCTAAGTGCCCAAGCAGTTGTCATTTAAAGTGGGTTCTTTGCCTTTGCCTTGCCTTGCCTTGCCTTGTCTTGCCTTCCCTTCCCTAAACATTTCCTAAAACACATTTATTCAGCATTTCCTAAAATACAAAGCTCTTGGAAAATACAAAGCTTTTGATACAACCATTTCCCTCTCCCATGAGAATGGGAAATGCATCATGGTGCATTTCCAGACAATCAAGTCTCAGATAATTTTTTTCCTTTCTACATCTTTGAAAAAGAAAGAGTGCTTAGCAATGAAAGACACCAAGTGTACCAAAGCAGTAGAAATCTGATATCGGGGCCATGATGAAATATCACTATTACCATGTGTCAACAGATTTACAGGAGTTTATAAATTAAGCTGGCGTAGTTGTAATTACTGAGGAACTGTTCTGTCTTCTTAAAATGTTCGTTCAAATTGATGTGAACCCATTTGGAAATAATATTATTCAGCACCAAGATACTGCATCTTCCAGGGGCTGCTGTGCTCAGAGCAGTTTTGGGTCTTTTTTTAAAACCAACCCCCTTCTCAGGTGGCAAGGGTGAGGATTTAGTGTGGATCTCTGCTGTGATTCTTAAACAATTGCAAGCATCCAAGCAAGACTGCAAGATGCTGTTATGACTCCATTTGTAGGATACTGATGAAGAGAGGGCATTAGCATGTGAAATCATTCATTCTCTGTGTAACTGATGAGCAGAGTGCCTTTTGGCATCCATACTAATAGACCAGCTCAGCATAACACTGGCAGTTTATTTTCTGAACTTGAAGCCTGGGTCACCCAGAATCCTTGGCTGATTTTCTTTAAAGAATAAACGGAAAACAGCTTTTCCCCAGAGAATGTCAGACCATTTCAAAAGGGTTTGTTCATTATGGCCCTACAAATTTTGATATTTATTTGTTATATTTAAATTATTATATACATACATACATACATGTTGGTGGGAAAACTAAGGCAAGCATCAAACGAACATCTGAACACACAGATTTATCTCTGCACAGTTAATTTAAGTCCTTACCTGGATTTGGCATTGCAGAGGAACCACTGGCATAAAGCTGAAACTAGTGTATTTGATTAGGGTGCAGGTTTATTAATGCTGGGGTGAAGCTGAGAATGCAAACATAAGACCTAAAGGCCCCTGCCTTTGCCTGGCATAGAGCTCAGCACAGAGAGTCATGAGGTTGGGGACAGCAGGCAGGGGTAGGGGCGGCACTGCAAACGCGGTGGGAATGTTTGTGCTGCGCCTGCATCATCTGCATCAGCTGCATGCTAAAACAGCAGTCCTGCCTGCTGGGCTGTACTGACGTCCTGGGGAATAGATGTTTTCTATCTTAACCTGGAATATGATATGGTGACCTTGATTTCAGCCGACCTCTGATTAGGCTGCCCTATTTCCTGCATCTCCCACTCAAACTATGTGTTTATATGAGCAGGTATTTGTTGGATGAGTGTCTGCAAAAGCATACTTGGCACATAATGCTTATTTTTCCTGGAAAATGGCAGCTCCGACAGAAAGCCTTCTTTTTGAGAAACTGTGCCAGTCTGTCTATCAACACCTCAGTGGGGCTGATTTAATTTACTAACTAGATTTTGCATTTCTAGAACTCCCACAGGAGTCCTCGGTGCAGCGACAGGCATTGTACCTAACCAGCCTTTTTGCATGTCCCTCTGCTTGATGTGCGTGTCTAAATTGCGGAGTTTCAAAAAACAATCGATGACTGCTGCTGCAAGACGAAATGAGTTCCTAATCCTTTCACTCATTGATCCAGAGAGTTTAAGCCCCTTAGGAATCAGCGAGTTCCCTCACCTCACCACAGGTGTCACAGCTACTACATGATATTCTTGTGCTCCTCCTCAAGCCTAACAATCTGTGTTTGACCAGAGTCAAAGGCTGCCTCCAGAGAAGTGTCCACCTCTTGCTGGGACTCCTCAGGAGGCAGAGACCTGGTTCCTTCCCTGACTGCCTGCTGTAATAGCTGCTCGTGCCAAGTTAATATTAGTGCATTATTTTTCCTCACTCATATTTTCTGTCTTCAGCATCCAGCCACTGGATCTCCTTATACCTTCTTCTGCCTTGAGCTTAACAAGCCATTTACTAACTGGTATTTTCTTCCTGTCAAGGTTTTCAAGGTCACAATCAAATGGTCGTTTATTTCCGACAGTCTGAACAAACTGAACCCTTTGAAGCTCACATTCAGCATTTCCTCTATACAGTACACCTTTTTTGCGGCCTTTTTTGTGCCTTCAGCAGTCTTTCCACATCCTTTATAAAGCCCATGTTAGGATGCAATGTGTCACTCCCCCGAAGCACCTCCAGTGATTAAAAGGAAAACAGGAGAGCCTGGCTCAGATGCACACGTCTGCTTCTAGTCACCTGAATCCCTCCCTTGAACCATTCCCAGGTCCTCAGTGTGGTCTACCAAAGCCATGCATAAAGAGATAAAATCATTGGCCCAGTCTTACTTGTTACCCCTCACGTAGAAAATGCATTTTTTCTCAAAGTGTCTCAGAGGGGGCTGACGCTGGACCCCTGTGTCACCATAACCCTTTCTCGAGTGCCTGCTTTCTAGGCCGTGGTCCCCCATCTTGTGGGTGTGATGAGAGAACTTTGGCCCTGCTCAGCTGTGAAGTACTCCAAAGCACCACCACCTCCCTTCCATGTTTCCTTCATGGACAACCCAAATGGGGATTAAATGCTAGTTGCCTGCAAGTTATCTCTGCTTCTGCAGCATCTCAGCAAATGTTTCTTCTCAGTGGGACCTTGTGGGAAGAACCCCAGGCTATCCCTCCTGCTTGACAGCATCTACATGACATTGTCTTCCCTCACGCTCCAGCACCCAGGAGGTAGACAGGACTCCCTGCATGGTGAATACCCACCAGCCTTCCCAAGCCCGCTCTGAGCACCTGCAACTACCTCAGCCACGTGGGCTGACCATGCTTTTGGCCTCGTGGCCGGCCTCAGAGTTTGGTCCTGAGAGGAGCGAGGGAAAATGTTTTTCCCTGAACAGACCCAAATGCTCCAGATGGCTCTGAATGGCTGCCCAGCTCTTACCGCTGCTTGGTGGCACACCAGTCTCACCTGCAATTTTTTTATTATTAGTGCTTTTGGACTTGCTTCAAGAAAGCTGGCAGGAACATTGCGGCATATTGGGTGCAGTGCCAATCCATGGAGCATCCCACCAGGCACTCCCTGCTCCCTGCTGCCCCTCACAGCCCGACAGTGACCTGGTACTTTATCCGTTTAACGCACGTGCTCTTCACAAACACTGTTTAACCTTCATGCTGCAGACAGAATACCGCAGAGCCCTGAAATAGTTTATAAGATTTTGCTACATTCCTGCAGTTATCTTCTTTGAGCCAAACTTTTAATTTAAAACAAGACGAGCATGTTTGCTTACTAAGACAAACTAAACACTGAGCTGTTAAAGTACACCCGTAAGTACATACTATTACAATCTGTGGACAGGGTAATGGCTGGTAAAACACCCGCCACCGAGAAGCAGAGCTGTGAAATGCAGGCAGTGTATCACAGAATATGGTGATTGCTCCACAACTTCATCTCTGATTTGGGGTCTATGCCTTGATGCCTGATTGTTGGCAGGGATTCTCCTGTTGACCTCACTGTACAGGGAGGTCTGAGTAGAGCAGATCACACAAAAGGTGAAGAGCAAAGGCGAAAAGTGGCAGCCCTGCAGGCGGGTGGCACCGCAGCGGGTGGCTCTCAGCACAGGCGTGCAAGAACAGCAGCCTGTACGCTGCTGCCAGAGCTTGCTGGAGGAGCAGGAGAGGGGCACGGGCATGGTTGTATGCTCAGCGGAGACTGACAGACAGTGTTAATGCAGATCTCCCTTGCTAGTGTTTTCACCTGGAATGAACAGAACGGAAGTTGGATCTTCATTTGAGGCAGAAAGGGCCAAGAAGCGCAGCCCAGAGCAGAGCACTCTGCGTACGGATGAGAGGTAAGCGACGGTGCATTTTGCAGAGCTGGGCGTAGAGCATAGTCTATAAAATCCTTGATCAGTGCTTATCAGGCCCCATCATGTCCTAGTCAGTCATTTCCATACAATTTGCATTCCTTCAACCTTTTTCCTCCAGTCATACCTTACAGGGTTATTTCCCATCAGCATCCTTCTGCAAAGGAACTCTGTGTTGGTAGCCAGACAGTGATAGCGATCTGCAGCATGTCACCACCCATCAGAAGCAGCTGCTGAATTGAATTGATGGTTTCATCAGCTGATGCCCTGTTTGGTTTCTTGTTTCACCCTAGGCACACAGCTCCATCCTGCATATGTTCCACTTTATTATGTCTTCTTCTTGTGACTGTACCTTGGTAGCTCTGGAACAACACAGCCCAGAGTCTTCCATCACTCAGATACCATGTAGAGGACATGCAGATACACAAATAGAAACAAAAAGCTGTTTTTTTGTTTTCACCTAATAAAATAAACTCAAAGAAAATCCAAAAAGAAATAGGATGTTATGGAACATATTTTCTGAGAAGAGTTACTGGATAGTACTAAGCCTGGCTTTTGGTAGGGACAGAATTTCCCAGTCCTCTAAATAGAGACCCATGAAATGGCCCTGCAACTAGCAGCAATATAAAGCTTGTTTGCAGCCAGTATTCAGGAGAAATTGTTGCAATACTTCCCTAGGAATTGTTTAACTGGTGAACCTGGCAGGATCACTGCTTGCAGGGGTTCTGTGCCATGTAAATTTTCAGTGTCTGTCGGGGGCTGCATGCTATCAGATAAAACAAAGCAAACCATTTCAAGATAGGTTAGGGATTTTGAAGCATGCTCTGTTTGCACACGGTGTTTGTACATCCTCTTTCAGGATCCCCCAGCCCCAGCTGGAGGCACAATAGAGAGGAATCTTGCTCTGGGCTGGAAATTTAGATACTTGCTGCTTATCTCTTGTCAATTTAAACAGCCGGCGTTTATGCATTGACAAGGCAGCTCATAGGTCACATTTGTGCTCCAGCAGTCAGAGTCACGGCTGACAAATGAATCAGTGCACAATGAGACAGCTGTTGGCATTGGGGATCCGGTGCTCCTCTCTGCAAAATGCCAGTGTGGGTGGGTGGAGGTAACAGCCTGGCAGAGTCAACGCGTGACAGAGATGCTCTTGCAGGTTAGGCTGATTTTCAGGAGGGTTCTTCTCCTTCCCAGCAACATGTTTGAATGGCCTAGAATGGTTTACGGTGAATAATAAAAAAGGAGGAAATATCCCAAATTTGGTAATTCTACACTTACCTGCAGAAAAGGCAGATATGCAGAGTGGAAGGGGAGGACCATGGAGCTCAAAGTATCTTTATCTCAGCTCTCCCACTGATCTGTAATTCACTTCAGCATCACTGTGATCCATTTTTGGTTTATCTGTTGACAATAAGTTCTTCAAGACAGGAGCTACCTGTGCCTTTTCCAGGCAATGTGACATGTGTCTTATTCATGTTTCTGGAGATTAGTAAGTAAGAAGTAATGCTACTTTAATAATACTTTACTTTGAGGGTGGCAGAGCACTGGCACAGGCTGCCCAGAGAGGTTGTGGAGTCTCCCACACTGGAGACATTCAAAACCCGCCTGGACGCCGTCCTGTGCAACTGCTGTAGGTATCCCTGCTGTGGCAGGGGGGTTGGACTTAGATCATTTCCAGAGGTCCCTTCCAACCCTGACTATTCTGTGATTCTGTGATTCTGTGATACTTAACTAGTTGGTCCAGTTAACGTTTTAATGAGTTATTTTTTCAGAGCTGCCAGTCTCACTGCCTCCAATGGTATCCACCACTGAAAATCTTCATGTGAACATCTAAAAAAGATTATAACAATGCTGAAGGTGTCTATAAAAATCATAAACACATAAAAATACAGTACTAGGAGAAAAACATCATCATCTTTCTTAGAGACAAGACAAGAAGCAAACAAACAGAGACTTGAGATATGGTTAAAGCTTCCTATTCCCATTGGAAAAAAGCAAGTGTAAGAGCAGGAAGTATCCAAAAACTTCTGAAACCAGGTCTTCTGTAGAAAAAAGTTGGGTATGTACTAGGCAGCATGCAACTAGTCTGCACCACATTGCATTTTGAATTGCATTAATTGGTCTCCCAGGCAACTAATCTTGAATTTAGTTGGAATCCTTCCAGAGCAGAATCTACAAAGATGAACTTAGTCATCAAACCACTTCTGAGAGTCTACAAATAAAGGGGAATACAATGCAGTTATTAAGGAATTTAATATTCCAATTCTTATTCTGAATGAGAAATAAGCTACAGTTAATAATTATAAAGCTTCTGGATTACTCATAAGGTCAAAGGAGAAAACATTTGGATTTCACTGCAACTGGTCTGCTCTAGCAAAAGCGAAGTGATGCTGCACTGCAACTGTGATATGTGTCACCGCAATCTCAGCAGTTATAGTCTCAAGAAAATATGTCCCAAACATGCAACAGCTCAAGAACTTTACTATTTTAACCCCCATTATCCAACCCAGAATTCATACACAGATAAAAAGGAGTCTGTGTTTTCTGCGAATATCCATCCACCTTGGTGAGGCAGGAGCAAGAGGATGATCATGCATGCAGACTGCATGTTATCTGATCAATATAATCTATTTTAGTGTCATACATGACATTCAGATTTAGCAAAATCATAATTTTCTGTTAAACAGAGAGAAAAGTTTCTACCATGGTTGTAAAGACATAGCAAGTGTTATCCGACTCCCAGGTTGCCTGACAAAATCATCTAACAATTCTGAAGGATATGACTGATCCATCTCACTCGTTCACATTCATTACAGTAAGTATGAGTTTTAAAGGTCAGTCCTGACAACTCGATGCCAGCAATTAACTAGCTTAGTGCCAGTCATGCTACTGGATGGGGAAGAAAGGGAGCAGGAGTGAAGAACAAAGGGAATAGAATCTGGACAATAATACAAAGTTTTGCCATTACAACTGACCAGGTGATACGCATTTTTGACCGTCAGTGCCAAAAGTCTGAAAACTGACATCAACGAATTAAAGCCAATTAGCTTAGTGACACTAGCCCTCTGCCAAGAGAGACTGCCTTCTCTGGCCACCCCGTGCCTGCATGGATGCAGAAATTGTTCTCTGGCAAAAACAAACCTTAGGTGCTGTCTTCCAAAACTGTGATAGACAGAAGCACTGCAAACTGACACACGGGTGTACCTGGGGCATCCGCACACTGCCTCCATTGCATTTCTGTTGGCGAAAGGTAGGCACCTGAATGTTATCAAGGGCCTGAGTGAAAGTAACTAGACCTCAACCATATAACAATTCAAAGCAGAAACTGAGGTACTACAAGGTCCATGCTGATATGTTACGTACTAAATCCTTGCAACCCATGGCAGCTTTCCAACAGATTTCTTTAGGTAAAATCCTCATTGATGTCGTGTCAAAGGACAAAAAGGATCTTCTTCCTTTCCTTTATGCTCAATGGAGCCAAAAGTTAGGCTTCTTAAAAACAAAGTCATTTATTAATTAATCACAGAGGAAACACTGGAGAAAATACAGCCACAGAAATCTCCATAGCAGAAAGAAGTGTTTGCCGTATCTAATACAGCTATAGGCGAACTGTCAACACTACAATCGCTTTCATTCTTGATATAATAAATATTAATATATTACCTGCCTCTGTTGTCCTTGAAGGAATAACCATGGAAGGAAAACAGGCAAACAGCAACAGACACCTTCAAGTATCTGGCTTGCAATATAAAATTCTTTTTGCATTAAAATAAAATGCAGTGGCAAAATAATCATTAAAATTCCCTCAGTCTCACTGACAGGACAAATAAGTGCACAAGTGTGAAATACTCATAGAAAAACACTGTCCGATGTGTGTGATGAGTCAACCTCCACTGCACAATGGCAGCTTCACACCTATTGAGATCATGTTCGGAGTAGTTAATTTATGTGATTATTCAAAATGTCATTGACTATTAGAAATCCTGACATTAGATCAGAATTTGACAAATATCTCACCAGGAGAAAGCAGTATGTTGGCACGGACGCTGAGCTGGAGTACATATACCAAAGTTGCTGCTTTGTGCTAGAATTGCAGCAGCACTTGGAAGATCCAAGGAAGCCCGAACAACACTATGGGACAAATATCTACACAGGATTTCATTCTTCTCAGCTATCTATATGCTTCTAAGCCAGGCAACTAGTCTAGGCTCCCTCTGTAGACACTGGAGAGAGTGGTGGGGCTGAATCATCACGTCGAGGCATGAAGGAGAAAGAAACCTAGACACCTGGCTTTGACTGGACACCTGACTTGTATGTGACTATGGTTAGGTGAAATTAATCCTGCAGCTTTCTAGCCAAGCTTGAGTCTGCTTTTGCTCAATCAGCTGTTGACATAGAATCATAGAATGGTTTAGGTTGGAAGGGATCTTGAAGACCATCGAGTTCCAACCCCCCTGCCATAGGCAGGAACACCTCCAACTAGACCAGGTTGCTCAAGGCCCCATCCAGCCTGGCCTTAAACACCTCCAGGGATGGGGCTTCAACAACCTCTCTGGGCGACTTGTTCCAGTGCCTTACCACCCTTAAAGTGAAAAATTTCTTCCTAATATTTAATCTAAACGTACCCTCTTCCAGTTTAAAGCAATTCCCTCTCATCCTATCACTACATGCCCTAGTAAAAAGTCCTTCCCCAGCTTTCCTGTAGGCCCCCTTTAGGTACTGGAAGGCTGCAATAAGGTCTCCCCGGAGCCTTCTCTTCTCCAGGCTGAACAGCCCCAGCTCTCTCAGCCTCAGTTTCCTCATAGGAGAGGTGCTCCAGCCCTCGGATCATCCTCGTGGCCCTCCTCTGGACACGCTCCAACAGGTTCATGTCCTTCTTATGTTGGGAACTCCAGAGCTGGATGCAGTACTCCAGGTGGGGTCTCACAAGAGTGCAGTAGAGGGGCAGGATCACCTCCCTTGACCTGCTGGCCACACTTCTGATGCAACCCAGTATGCGGTTGGCCTTCTGGGCTGCGATCGCACATTGCTGGCTCATGTCGAGCTTCTCGTCAATCAGCACCCCCAGGTCCTTCTCCCCATGGCTGCTCTCCAGCCATTCCCCACTGAGCCTGTATTTGTGCTTGGGAATTGCCCTGACCCAGATGTAAGGTCTTGCACTTGGCCTTGTTGAACTGCATGAGGTTGGCTTGGGCCCACCTCTCCAGCCTGTCCAGGTCCCTCTGGATGTCATCTCTCCAGCGTTCCTGCCCTGCCAAACAGCTTGGTATCATTGGTAAACTTGCTGAGGGTGCACTCGATCCCACTGTCCATGTCTCCAACAAAGATATTGAAAAGCACCAGGTCCCAGTACTGACCCCCGAGGAACGCCACTCATCAGTGGTCTCCACTTGAACATCAAGCCGTTGACTGCAACTCTTTGAGTACAGCTGTCCAGCCAGTTCTTTATCCACTGGGTGGTCCATCTGTCAAATCCATGTCTCTCCAATTTAGAGACCAGGATATTGTGTGGGACAGTGTCAAACGCTTTGCACAAGTCCAGGTAGATGACATCGGTTTCTCTTCCCTTGTCCACTGCTGCTGCAACCCCTTCGTAGAAGGCCACCAAATTTATCAGGCATGACTTGCCCTTGGTGAAGCCATGCTGGCTGCTACCAATCAGCTCCTTATTTTCTATGTGCCTTAGCCGAGTTTCCAGGAGGATCTGCTCCATGATCTTGCCAGGCACAGACGTGAGACTGACTGGCCTGTAGTTCCCCGGGTCTTCCTTATTCCCCTTTTTGAAAATAGGGGTTATGTTTCCCCTTTTCCAGTTGTCAGGAACCTCACCAGACTGCCACGACTTCTCAAATATGATGGATAGTGGCTTAGCAACATGTTAAAATACTTCAGCAGTCAGTATTCCTGCTGCAGCGGCTTGGGACAGGCTGGAGAGCCAAGCATTTGTCCAGCTCTGGAGGTTGGCTGAGGGGAAGAACATCTGAGGCGGCATGGGCTTCTGAAGTGGTTTGTCACTTCTGATGAGCTTTCTCCTGCTGCAGCTCTGCTGCTGGTAGCACTGGACTTATCTAATTTGAAGCTAACCCAGCTACATCTCCATGAGCTGTAGGTATCTCAAAGGCATCACTATGTATATTCCCTCTGTAAGAAACCATCCTGATCTCAAATAGCCTAGAGTATACACAGGAAAAACATGGACAGGCAGTTGGGTGAAGTGAGGTGATTTGTTTGACGTTATCCAGCAAATTAGTGGAAGAAATTATGGCATAAGAGCTGAATCCTCCTGCAAACACAACAGGAGTTAACAGGCAATTATAGTTTAACCTCCCTGCATGCTCTTCCCAAGGACAGCCTGAGTTCGCATGGGTATTTATAACATGCAGTCTGCATTATAATTGTCCTTTGAAGTACTAAACTTCATGAGACGAATAAAGAACAGTAATACAATGATGTAATTTAATTTTAGAGTATATTTCATATAAAAACATGTCAAGTGTCCTATTTCCATTAGCCCTGGAAGCTGTCTCCTTGACTTCAACACTGGCAGTGATGCTGCAGGAGCAGCAGCGAACCAGTGGTGATACAGAGAGCCAGGATCTCTGCTGTAACTAGAGGGGTGCACCAGCTTGGCAAAACTGCACTGCCTGCCAGTATCCCCTCTGAATGGAGGTAAATGCAGGCCGCAGCCAGGGACTCTGGAGGCTTTGTGAGATGTCAGATGAGGCATATGTCTCAGAGACGCGGCCTTGTGAACCCTTCCCCCAGTTGCTGTAAACAAGAGGAGCCACTTTCGTATGGGATAAATACCCAAATTAAAGAGGGAACAGAGAGCTCAGCAGAAAGAAAGTGCTTCTCTAGCATCACTGCAAGGACAGGCCACCTCCTGGGATGTGAGAGAAAGGAAAAAGCATCCAGAAACTCCATAAGCAAGCAGTTCAATCCTTACTAAAGACCAGAGGCATGCAGACCAAGATGCGTATGCCACTGACTCTCTCCCAAGTTTTAGACCTACCTCTTAGAAAAAAAAAAGCTATTAAGCAGGGTAAGCTGCAAGACAGATCTCATCCTTTGGCTGATCCAAACAGCCAGACCTGGATGACACTTCATCTCATCTGGAGGTGAGGCAATGTCACCAGCTCTCCCAGTCAGAGGACTGCAGGGACAATCAAGATCTGGTGAGGAGTGCTGGTCAGGACCTTCAGATGTGAAAAGAGTGGAGCAACAAGGGGTATTCTCCATCCAGCTTAGAAAGAAAGATCACTGTCCCTACTACTGAGATCAAAACAGGCCCCTCACCACCCGGGGCACTTTCCAGCTTCCTTGAAACCCCCGGACACTGGGGCACACATATCAAGTACTTCCAGAGTGCTGAAGATGTATACCATCTTTCTTTGTAGCAATGACAATCACAAAGAAGTCCAATCTCTGCTTATATTAAAGAACAAAGGCAAATTTTTAAGTCCAGCATCTTGGGAAAGAGTTGTTCAGAGCTATATACCAGCAGCCTAGATGACTATTTACCATGTTGTTGTGGCTTGAAGTGAACATTGCTTTCATGACCAACTTTTGATTCGGCACTGAGTGCCTCTGCTGACTGCCTCTGAGCCAAAGGCCAGCTCTGGGTTAGAGCTTGGTTTGGGTATGCTTTAAAGCTTGGATACTTTCTCTAGACATCTATTAAACAGACTCCTCAAGCTCTTTCTGTCAATCACTGTGAAGGCACCAAATGCTGTGTCAAATTCAGCAGAGCTTTCCTACAGCGTTTTTCTCCTGTAGACTCTGAGAATCACCTCCAGGCAATCTACCAAAGAAGCACTGCTTAGCGTATTCCCAGTCCTTTTAAGCACTCGCAGAAAAGGAATTGTTTACCCATCACTGGAGTTTGAGATGTGCCACCCATGTGCTCACTCACCCTGTACCCTCTTTACTCTCTCCCTCAGAGCCCTGAGTCATCAGGATGATTGCTGTGTGCCAACACAGGCAACAGCCCAGCCGTTAGTCACTGTGTGGAGCATGAGGGCTGTGAGATACATCTATGCTCACCCAGGTACTGCAAAGGCAAAAAGTCTCTAAGCTTTCTGCATGCTACTGCAGGTTATAAGAAACAAGACTGAAAGAAAAAGTAATTTATGCATTTCAGGGTAAGTCTACCTACTATTCTAGCCCCTTCACTTCCCAGTATAACTATAGCAGGGAGTTCAGCACAACTGACCCTGGCTGAGTCAGGGGCGACGAGTTAACTGGGAACAAAGTGGTTTGTACCACTGCTGGCAGGTGGCTCTGGGAAGAGTTGTACCTGCTTGTGCTGCCCTTGCAGCTGTGCACACTGTGTTATCCCACACACCTGCCTATGCGCAAAGTTAACATGTAGTGCTGGGTGAATAAATTGAGATAAGTGTAAGGATTCCTCCACCTCTCTTTGGGTTTTGGTCACCATTCCCTGGCAGTCCCAGTATACATCCCTACTTACTAGGTTAGCAAGCCTCCTGGAACAGTTCTTACCCCACTTTGTCAGATGGATCCTGTCTTTCTCCCCTGCTGTCCTCATTCCCCAAAGAAATTTATCAGAGTTTAAGTCCTGTCTTGGACACAGGCTACACAACCAAAACTTGACCCACAGGATGCAAGCACTTTGACCTGAGCCTCTCCCATCCACCAGCAGGATGGGGGAGAACCCCTCCTGGGCCCCCATGGCCTTGGTCCTTACCACCAAGGCCCTGTAACCACTCCTGATACTCTGAAGGACTTCCCAGAAGAATCAGTAGTGTCCATGTGGATAAGCAAGTAAGGGGTAGTAGTCTGAGGGCTGCATAAGTCTTGTCAGTCTCTTTAGTACATCCCATATCACAGTCCTGGTCAAGCAGCAAACCTCCTGAGACACCTAGGCTGGCAGGCCAAGGGTGCCTATGTCACCCACAGGAGGGAGTGTCCCACCACAGCCACCAACATCTTCCTGGCTCCAGCATATGGATCAGGCTCAACCAGCCCAGATGCCTCATGCAACACAACCTTCTAGGCTCACCCACTGAGGTCCTGCACCTCTGCGGGTGGTGAAGGAGTCTTCCTCCTATTACAATAATTCGCAGCCATCCAGTCATCTGCACCTTGGGAGTCCCCATCCTACACCTGCTTGAGGATTTCCCTTTGCCATCCCTCCTTCCGTGCAACACGGGGCTTGAGGTCTTGCCCCGAGGGGCAAATTCCTGTTCATCCTACCTGATCCCATGTAGTGGGCTCATCTCCTCCATCAGCCCCTTCACGTGGTACCTCAGCAGCTTGGCTGGAGCATGACCACTGCAGAAATGTGTAGATTACCCCTGTGGAGATACCAGCTAGCTCCTGGGGAACCTTGGCCTTGCTAGAGCAAACCAGTACCAACTGCCAGCCTGCCTGGGACTTTCTAACATTAAGGTCTCTTAAACTACAATTTAAATGAATTTATTAGAAAAAAAAAAATTAAAGGAGTAACTCATACTTGGAGGTAAGCAAGGAGACATGAAAAAATAGATTATCTCACAGCTGCTTCGTCTGGTATTAGTTTCAAGATGGTGTCCATGTCCCCTCTCAAGACCAGCTAACACCCCTGATAATTCTGCAGCTCCTCAAAGCTGCAGCTTAGTCCTCCTGATGGGCTGGATGTCACCTCCTGGATGAGGACAGCTCTAACAAGGACTGCTTGCCCATCTCCTCCTCTCCCGGTGCCAGGAGGGCATGCAGGACAGCCCTCCTCCCTGCCCCTCTGCTCTGCCCCAAGGAAAGCATGTGGGACAGCCAGCAAACTGGGGAGGGATTTTCCCCCATGGAAGCAGAGCGGCTGCTGCTCCTTGGGTCTCCACCAGCCTGACTGGGAAAGCGGTGAGTTCCCCATGGAGATGTAATGAGAGCTGGCAACTGCTCCATGCTCCCACACGAAGTGGAGCTGTATGCAGAGTCTGGGAGATTTGTGTCCAGCTCTGATCCCCACCTGGCTCCTCACTTTGGGCTAGACTATCTGTTTTGCTGCAAGGACGCTACGCACAGTAAGGACCCGGTGTCTGGAGACCTGTGACCAAGCCATCAGTTCCCATCAACACCAGTTGCCCATCCACAGCCAACAGCCCTGAATCAGCTCCTAGAATGATTTCTCTCTCTCAGACTGGAATGTATCAACTAACGCCAAGCTGGAGGAGCTGCATTTCCACCCTTTAAACAGGGAAAGAACAGGGTTAAATCTCAGATGCTGTTCCTGTAATAGGAGCAGAAAGCAAGGACATTGCTACTCATGAGCATGTGGGCAATACATTACAGGTGCCCATATTTACTCAGGTATATTCCACCTGAAGGCATGGCAGTTCAGATAACTGTCATTCATAATGAATAATTTTAGCAAGCAAATTTAGCCCCATTCTAATATAGCACCTGCTCATGTTAAATTTTAAGTGTTGAAAGTGACAGGACAATTCACGCACCTACGTTAAGCTTATGCTCAGTTGCTTAAATGAATTCCAGCAGCAGTGTATATTTAAAACTTCAGAAAAAGGGAACTATGTACAGTGCTAATTAAATGAATCATAATAGTTTCGTCTGGATTTTGTAGAGTTTCAGCTCACTCTGCTCCCATTCCTGAACACAGCGAAACAGCAGGCAGGGTTAAATACAGATCCTGCGTAAGCCATCCTCATCTCAGCCTGGTCCCTGGTTCTAAGAACCACTGGGCTGGCTGCTTAAAAGGACCCTCTCTGACATTCCAGCACAAAATGCTTATTTCCAGGCTCTACTTTTATGAGCTTGTCCATTCAGATTGTGAAAAATGTCTGAATTCACAGGATCATACCTTCAGCTCCTCTGGACTGGTATTGACAGGTATTGGCTATTGATAGGTATCACAAAATTTTTGCATGCCTGAACTGAGGTTTGCTTCAGAGCTGCTTAAAGCATTGTTTAAAATATTGTAACTATTTTAAAAAATCAAAGTCAAGAGAACTCAAGCTCTTATGGCTTTATATAGGGTATAATAAATCATATAGATACTGAAGGAGTTAAATTTATATTGGCAATAAAAGCAACAATAATCACAGACTGCATATACCTGCAAGGTAACAATATACACAGAAAAAAAATATACATAGTCTCAGAAGCAAAAAGGTATTCAGTCTCAAGACAAGAAGTAGCAGAAGAAAGCTAAACAAGGTAAAAGTTTAGAAAATTTGAGGTAAAATATGAGGGGTGGGTTTTTTTCCATAAGTACAAATAAGCAGAAGAACAAACTTTTGCAGTAAAATAAGGCATTTTTGATGCAGACAGAGTTCAGTCATTATGATAAAGGGTTATGGGGCCTCCAAGTTTTTCATGGCACTTGAAGTCCACTGTGAGGCCTCACTATAAATAGATGAGTCATGAGATGAGCAGGATTTATTCAGGTAAGTGCCACGCTCACACTTCTGTTTCTCATTACAGTACAGATCCCCCATTCCTTAAATCCCGCCAGGCCCTTTCCCTGGCCCACCCACCCATTAATGGACCCCCTGGTACCCACCTGCACTCCAACATCTGTGAAACAGCAACTACCTCACCTAGCATTTATTGTACCCAACGCACAACTAATTGCACTTATTGTATCCAACATACCAACACGGCAATAACTGGTGTTCCCTGTGCACCGCTATAGGGAAATGGCAGTAACAGGAGCAGCCCTGTAGCTAGTCTGCTTATGGACATTCAGAACAGTAGAGCCACAGCCTAATACTGTCTCACTTAAATGCTCTTCTCACTGCAATAAATTAAAAAATAGCCTGATTTCAAATAAAAAGAAGCTCATATCTTCTTATCACTGACCTCTTGCAGGCCTAAGCACCTAGCCAAAGTACTGCTCCTGCTCAAAGCTAAAAATACCTTAAACCTCCTGACTAGCAATGATACAATGACCCACACAAGCTGGCAGAGAAAAACGGGCTGCTCCTCCAGCAAATCAGTGTGCAGGTCTGGTGACGGAACAGGATACTGAACCAGGAGGCACCAACTATGATTTGAGCACCAAAAGAAGAGCCTGAAGTCGGTGCAGCAGAAGGGCTGTGGTAGAAGTAACTTCACTGAGATATCAGAAATCAAAATATTTGACCAAAAATTGAAGGATGTTTCCCTTCACAATAGGGGTGACAACCTACAGTATAGAAATGATCACTGGATCAGGAATATCGTCCATGAAAATGGAGTGGGACTCTATGCTCAGACATGGTGATTTGTCCCAAATACCTACCCCAATAGAGACCAGAAAGGTTTTCAAGCTCCTTCCCCATGACCATGCCTGTACCAGCAGTCTCAGGAACCAGCTGCACCAAACAGCCCCTCACTGCCCCACCACCACCATGCCAGCCATCTCCTACTGCCAGGGAAGTGGCCTGAGAATGCACTTACACTAATGCAGCTTCTTCATGAACGCAGCCCCTTCCCACCTCCTCTCCATTTTGTATTTCCCTTCTTGATCACCATACCCTGTTCAGACCTTGCTCCTGCCTTTGCAGGACGAGGCCCAGCTCCTGCACCACACACTCACCCCTTTCTGCTCCTGCAGCCTCAGGCTTTTCCTCTTCAGCCGCCACTGCATTCTCCCACCTGCTAGTGTCACCACTGGCTCTGAACATGGCCATGGGTATATCTATGCCAAAGAAACACTCAACAGAGACAATCATCAATTAGCTCTTCTGTATGCTGGAGAAGACTGGAAGCGGTCATTATACTTGGGACATTGGGAAAATTGTAGCTGGCTTCACCAAAGAAAGAATCCTCAGTTCCTAGCAGACTCAGATAGAGCTTGCAGAAGGTACCTCAATATTGCCAGAATTTCCTCCCCTGACAGAAGCGTGTGAATATATCTCCTACAAGAAATAGAACCCAACTGAGTATGAATTGACTTTTAAAATAACGCACAAACATCTCACTTTTGTTTCCCTTAATCCTGTCTCATGGGATGGGGACTTCTTCCTCCAGGAGCCTCTCATGAACCTCTGAAAGGGTGAGTGAAGAGACGATGCAGTCTCTAGTGGGCACACAGAATCATAGAATCGTTATGGCTGGAAAAGACCTTTAAGATCATCAAGTCCAACTGTTATCTAACTCTACCAGGGCCATTTCTAAATCACTGAGCACCATATCTAGACAGCTTTTAAATACACCCAAGGATGGCAATTCAACCACTTCCCTGGGCAGCCTGTTCCAGTCTTTGATAACCATTTCAGTGCAGAAGTTTTTCCTAATGTCTAACCTAAACCTCCCCTGGTGCAACTTGACGTCATTTCCTCTTGTCCTATCAACATTCCCTAGTCTGAGTGCACAAGCCGAGAGAGACAATATTCCCAGAGATCTCTTTGGTGCAACGTGGATCTGCAGTCCACCACAGAAGTCAGCACCAACACAACATTTTGACCACTGCGGGAAACTGGGAGACAGATCAGGGGTCCCACTGCACAGCCGGATCTGTTTTCTAAAATCCTTTATTCTAAACATAGTTGTTAGTTACTTTTTTTTTTTTTTCCAGTGTTTTATGCTATGGACTTTCCCTATTTTTAACCCAGGTCTTACCCATAGGATGGGATTTGCCTGAGCAAGGAAGGTTGCTACATGCTTCTTGCTACAGACAGCATCAAGCTCAACGTTTCTTGGCCTTATGTATTTGCAGACCATCTGTGAAAACTCTTTTGGGTATGAATTCTGCATTTGAAGCCTTCTCATGATAGATTAGTTACTGAATATGCAGGGATTTAATAAAAAGCATACAGAAGTATAAGGAGAGCAGGAAGGCTTCATGACAAATGGCTCAGCATCTCAAAGCTCAGTCAAATGGCCTTGCTAAATCAGCTTCAAAATGCAGAAATTCTTGTTAATGCATCCAGCAACTGTAACACAGCAAATCTTATCCTAAACATTAATTCAAATCTGTTTAGATGAGCTCACTAGTGTTTTTGTGCTCTAATGGTGAGAAAAAAAAGATGTAAAATGTTTCCAGTTACCCATCCAGAATCAGTCTTCTGTGCCCTGTATTAGCAATGCCAGGAAAAATTATATAGGTACTTTCTTTAACTTTGTAGTGATATAATGCAGAAGACAGAAAAACTAACTGAGGAGGTAAAGAGGTGGGACACAGTATATAGAGGATCTCTCCCAATACCTTGGTATCACAGGGGAGCACAAAGACAGGGAAGACCTTGAACATTCTTGGTTTTCTCTCTGTTGGCTATTCAGCTGGCATGAAATCAGTACACCTCAGCACTGAAAGAACAAAACATGCAGACCACAAATAGTAAAAAAATTATTTTCTATTATCCATGTCTGTAACACTAAAAAAAAAAAGACACCACCCCCCTCCCCTCCCCAAAAAAATAGCCGGGAAAACTCAATCAAGAAGGAACTAAGAGTCTGGGCCCAGTGATCAAGTTTATTGCCTGGCTCTCTTTTAGTTGATCATATTAGAATGACCACAAGCTACTAAACGATTAGTACGGAATCAGCCCCATTTCTCTTACAAAAGAACAGATATGAAATATCTTCAAGTCATGAAATATCTTCAAGTCATGAAAGGCAAGCGAGGTTCTAAACAGCTAAGAGAGCTGAGGTGGAAGTACACAAGAGGACACTAGACTGACTGACAGGGGAAAGCTTTCTAACTGGTAAATCCTTGTTACATGGTGGGAGGCTCAACAATTAAGGAGAAAATTTAAAACTAGACATGAAGAACACTAGAAAATGCACATCATAGACCCGGGAATCATCAGCTTAATTATTGCTTCTGTTCTCATGCATTTTGCACTCACCAACATGCTTTGGGAAGAAAGATGAGTAAGGTCTTTCCCATCTATAGCTTACACAGTTCTGTAAGTTTTCATTAGAGGTTTTAAACCTGAGCTTGCAGGGAAATGGAGTTCCAGAAAATGTCTGAATGCTGCAAGGCAATTCTGCAATGTGGGATTTAAACCTATTTTGTCCCACATGAGAAACTTGACTGGGTGACAACTGTGGCATTCTTTTTGTCAGCATAAAAAATGATTTGACTATTCACCACACATTTTCCAGGTCTGTGAAAGCCTTTGGGATTATGCTGGAGGAAAGATTTAGTTATGTTTCTATGGAAACCATAACACTTATATAAAAGCCTGTTTAACAAGCAAGAGTGTGACACTGTATCTCATTCAAGGTGAGCCACCTCTGAGATAACTCATTGATAAACTTCCAGCTGGGTTTTAAAGCCTGGGAGGACACCAGTGGATTTCTTACACCTCTAATAGGAGTGAGACTCAGCAGGTACTGCTGGATAACTACTTAGCACCGCAGCATAGGTGTTATAATCTCACATGGAAAGTTGCAGTCATTTGGCTAGACTTTAAAGGAAATTTTTCATCAGGTAGATCTTACAGTAATGATTTCCTAAGTTGATGTCTCTCTCATTTGTCTCCTATTTTATACATGTGTAACTTCACTGACTCCAGTGTGACCCAGAGGAGAAATACAGTCATGTTTTTTCATAAAACACTGAAGTATTCCCAGATGTTTGTTTGCAAACACCTAGAAATAGAAGTGGTATTTTCTTCACTAAGTTACTAATTTTCCTGAGGTGAATGTGAACGTATCCTTAGAAATTAAGAAGGGCTTTGTCCCGTTGACACTGCTTTTGCCAGTAAGCACACAGAAGTTGCTGTTGCAGTGAAGCACAAACACCATAGCTGGCGGGAGTCAGAATTTATTTTTGTCTTTTCTCCTCAGAAAAGATGTTCAATGCAACTTTTAAAATATATTTCATGTTTTCCCATTGACCGCAATCCCAGTCATGTTGTGGATGCTATAGCAGTACACTAGAAACTGGTCTTACTTGATAATCACAATATTGGCAAAAGCTGAGAAGGAAAGTTGCTTTTTAAATTACTTCTGGTTATCTCACCATAAAAAGTTCACTGACATGAAAAAAATTGCTGGAGGAAGGAGCAAGTATTGAAAGGCATCCCAGACCCAACATCAGATTGGGGGATTAATTTTTTAATCTACTCCCACTACTTGAGAAAGTGTAATGTTAAAATATTTTTTGATAGCATGGAGAAACATCATCCTTTAGGGTATGAGTAGCACTTTCTGGATTTCAACAAGGCTAGTCACTTACATTTTTGACAATGCACTTCTAAGTCATTCACAAAACAACTGCAGAATGGTCCACCTGAGAGAGAGGTCCGCAGAAACACAAAGGGGTATCTCAGACCAGTTCAGGGCCTGATCCTGAAACAACTCATGCAGTAACCTAACTTCTCCTACTGTCCTGTTCCCTCTGAAAACATTATTTTCCACAGACTGAGTTAATAAGTTCATGCAAGTGTTCTTGCAGCACCTTCACTTGTCTGCCACACAGCCTCTGAAGAGGCCATTGATGTCTGTTGTGATGGTTTATGTTCATGAAGAAATGTACTAAACTATCACTACTCCACTGTTGCCGTTGAACTGGTTTTGAGTGCTCAAAAAGAAATCATTGCTGCTCTTTGCTGGATAGGCCCAGTTGTGAGTGCAGTCAGGTGTCATTAAACCAGCTGAATCGTTGCAGCAGCCACCAAACCTCAGCAAGCTATACAGTCAGTCTGTGTGGTAAGGTGCTATAAGGTGAATGAGGTCCACCAAGTTTTGCTCCAGTAGGATATGGAAAGCACAGGAAACATGCATTTAAAGACAAAGTCTCTAAGAAAGGTTCCGTATTATCTGCTCAAAAGAAATATGGTTTCTATACATCTGGTGTTGCTACTTTGCTGCTGTGTCTCTGAACTGCCAGACAGCACTTTCCATGGGACTTCTTGGCTCATTCAGTCTCCCTAGCTTTTGGTCAGCCAGGGAGGTACCCTCTACCCTCTCATCCTGCCAGGACAACTGTTTCTAACATCACTAGCTAGAGCTTGGCCTGGAATGCCTCGGGTGGCCTCCATTTCTGCAGAGATGGAGACAAAGCAGGCAGGCACAAACCATGCAACAACTTCTCAGACAAAAAGTTAGGATTCAAGCACAATACCATAGATATACAGTCCTGTGGGACAAGGGCATAACCACAAGCTCAGTGTTGCAAGGGAGAATGGAAGCCAGAATTCAGTCCTTCATGAATCACCTCTCTAAGGCCCTACTGTTTTTCTCCTCAGGCCCCATAGGTTAATATTCGCTGCTGCTTACATTCTGTGACAACTTTTTCAAATAATTATACTCAAAATTCTGAAACAGATTTTTTCAGTTGTTTCCTCACTGGTAATCATGCTAGTTAATTAGGGTTAACTTTAAGGGCTAACAAAGGTAACTATGACAGATTGAGCATGACCTGCATGGTGCACATCTACATCGTGTATAGCATTAACAGTTGTATGAAGCTAAAGCATCTTCAGCTGTTTTCTCTGTATCTCAAAAAACCTAATAACAGGCTTTAGAATACCTGTGGTGGGTGGAATATTTATTTTTCTCATGCAGTGGGAACAATGCCATAAAGGCCATCATTTCTAAGGCCAACTTTCTAGAAGCAGTCTCACAGCTTGGTTCACTGGAGTACCACTACCAGAAGGTTTGTTCTGGACCTAATTCAGTCTTATTCAATAGAACTGGCTTTTAAAAGTCACATCTGGAAAGCTCCAGACCTGCTTCTGCCAGCTTCCCTGGAAGCTGTGCCACATGTGCATGGATGGGTAGAAAAATCCTCTTCGCTTTCCGCAAGCCTACCTATACTCCAGCCCCAAAATTGCCACATTATCAGTAGATGCAGGGATAATTCATGCTTGTCCTTAGTCTTGCCACTGGTCCCACTGTCATCCCACAGGAACTGGCTGGCAGTTCTTCGGCAACATGTTCCTGACTCCTGGATGTGCCAGGGACACAGTGACTTTTTGACATCAGGTAGCTGTAGCTACTCACAGTTTCCAGCTACGCACAGTTTCAGCCACATCCGTTCCAGCACAATTTGGTGATGCTTTTATAGCTTCGTTTCAGTTGAGTTTGATTCCTCTACCCTGAGTGCAGTACATGGCTAAAAACTGCTCAGCTCAAGCTTCTAAGTTGCAGTCCCACCCCATCTTTTTCTATATATGACCCATGCTATGCAAGCAGACCATCAGAGGAGGCCTGGCTGGAAGTATGCCATTAGTATTCAGATGACAAAAAGCATCCCCTTTCAATTTTGAAGTTGCTGACAAATACATGAGAAAGTACATGAAGAGGAGGTGATATTCTGTTTTCCAAACATTTCTTGGAACAGCTCTTGTTTGGAGTGTCTATTCACACACCAATATGAAGCAATGTTACACCTGGCACAACAAGGAAGTATAAAAAAGGTCAGTTTTGCTGATGATGTGAATAATTCTTCCCCTAGTGCAACCTCAAAATTTAACTGAATCATTCATTTGCAGAGAAGAAGCAGATGTTCAGAGCCTTCCAACTTGTCCTACCCTCTGGAGAAGAAATGTGCGATATGAACTTCAAGTGTTTCAACTATCTACATATACACATATATACACATAAGAAAGCAGGAACCGCTTCTTGAACAAATCACTCAAGAGAAAATTGATTCCTTCTTTAAGGCACTTCAGCTCAATGACAATGGCCATTTGAAGAATTAACTCTCTTAGAAACTAGGTCTGCCTGGAGAACAGAGAAACTACCAGATCTCTTTCCCCACACGTAACTGGCTGCACACACAACTTTGATTAACACAACATATCTTTCCAAGACACACAACTTACTCACATGTTAAGAAAAAAAGCACTTGGAATGTCATGTTGCTGCATTTGCTGGTGACACTGATCATACAATATTGTGATATAAAATACTTGATGATTTTTGCTTGTCCTACTTGCTCTGGTGGAGGGTGACCAGTAGTTGGCCTTCTAAGACTTCTGTGAAGTGCATGGAGCTGCCTTTGCCTGAGCAAAGGCATTCCCTAGGCTTTGGAAGATGATGCAGATAATGTCACCATGATTCCTGTTCACTTTCATTGAATGAAGCTTGTTTTGTTTAGATACGTGCAGCTATTTTTATTCTTATGCCCTCAAATATGACCTCAAAATTATGCTGGATGGTCAGTTTGCAAGCTGAAATGAACCCTATCTCATAAGAAAATGGAAGTCAAGCAACTAGATGCAAATTAGGATATGTCCATGTGTGGGGTTTGAAAACACAGTCATTTCGGAAGCTAATTTTCTATGTGGTCACAGTTAATCCCAGTTAACTGTGATAGCATCAGAATTTAGTTTTAATTTAGTTTAGTTCATATTGTTAGAAAAAGGTTGCTACTTCCGGGGTTTTCTTTTTTTGTTACTAAGTACTAGAGCTGAGGGATTTGAATGTTTATATGACAAATAAGGATTTTTTCAGAAACTCCCAAATGGAGATGGAAGTTACAAAATGTTTCCTTGAAGCTAATAATCACTTGCATTTCAAGTGCTGACTGGGCTGGTTTTGCAAAATAAGCATTTCTTTAAAATAAAAGTTGCACACTTAAAATGTCTGCAGCCAAGAGGAGGACAGAAAGCAGTTAAAGAATCACCTAAAATATACCAAATTATTAAAAAACAGCTTAAAAGGTTAAGAAATAAATCAGATCCCAAGATCAAATAAATCAGAGCTATGCAAATTTGCAGCAGAAGGTCTGGCTGTAAAGTTTCATATTAATTTTTTTAAAATAAATTCATTCAGACCCAGGAGTCTTTCTAAGATTTCTTCTTGCACTACTGAGGCTCTGGTAAGTGCTTCACTTGAAGTAACTTTGAATGATGTTGTTGGAGATGCATCAGTTTACTCCAGCTGTGCCTCAGGAAGCAGAAGACAGGAAGCAATACCCTGTGCAGTACAGACAGAGCCAAGACAAATGTTTTATTCTCTGCCTGGTAGCAGTAGATGCAATTGATCCTGAGTTCTGTATGGTTGTCTTCTCTGCTCATACCCACCACTTTGAAAATTCCTGTGTTGTCAAAAATAGGGACTGGGAAGCAAAATGACACAGACATCATGAGAAATTGCTATGTGCTCCAAAGGCCAGAATTGGAGAACATTACCAAACACCAAACATCCAATGACTGCTATTGGCTTTGCCAATAAAATTCATAGTCATCCCTTCCCTGACTCAGAGCATTTTATTGCAGCAAGCATTAGATATTAAGCACTGCCGCTAGACACAGTACACAGTTAGACAGACCAGTGATCTACTCAAAAGCAAACCCCTGATTTTTTTATTAAAACTCTTTTAACCAAAGTATATATCATGTTTATTCTATTATTTTGCCTGCTGTATTCCATTCCTCTTAAAAAAAAAATACAATTATTATTCAAGTATTTTTTGAGGTAAGTGACAGGAAGAAAATTTCTCATGGATGAAGAGCCAGAGTGGTGATGGCTGCCGGGTATGTACTAAGCAGCAGATGTGAACTGGCGGAAGGAACCTCCATCCATCAGCCCTGTGCTGCTCCATGTGGCTGCGGTCCTGGATGCGACACCTCCACAGCCCAACCAGTCACCTAGAGAATGACAACACCATGCTCCTACCTTGTTTCAAGTACACAAAGATGCATAATGCATTGCTTTGAGGGAATAGCAATGGCTATACTTCTTAAAAGGTGCTCAGAGAGGCAATAAGTCTTCTCAAACTCTTGCCAGAAATGCCCAGTGGCTCAGACATTAGGGCACAATAATAATGTCCAGGCATGACTTTTCCCCAAATTGAGAGTACATTCTTTACATCTAGCACATCAGGACAAGGTAATAAATTCAGGCTTATCCAGTAAACTGGAGCATAAAAAATGGATGAATGACATAGAGTTTATTTTTCGTTTGGATTCTCCCCATTCTATTTAGAGCATGAAGCCCAGAGGCAACAGACAAAAAAACAAGTCCCATGAAAATGAGTTTTGCATTAACAGCTGGGTGAGCCAGTGGAGCACAATACAAAGCAGCAACAAGGGAGGTTTGGGGAGATGACCCAGCTGGCACCGCAGCCACACTTAGGTGAATGATCAGTGTAAGCACACTTTCTAACCATGTTCCCTAAGGCAGGAGCTCAGGTATGAGCTAACAGATTTCTTGTAAAAAACATGTACAAGTTTTGAGGCAATTAAAGTTAGGAGTGGACAATGATACCAAACCTTTGATGCTTCTCATGAGCCCTCCCAAATTTTCATTTCACCCCATTTACCTCTCATTGGTCATTTTTTCTTTGGTCAGAAACATCAAGTAGACTCAAACTAATACCCATTCTTCCCTGCCTGTCATGTCAACAGGTCAAATATTATTTCAAACAAGGGAAAAAATGGGCAGAGTAAACCTGAAAGAAACTCATTAGTTAGTGAAAAAAAAAAAAAGTTGAGAAATCTGTTCCTCAGCTCTAAGCAATTGTCAGAGGTTGGCCATTTTCACAGTGATATACCAGCAGTTGCACGATGTAATGATTCTTGTGAACATAATACGCTTCAGTAATTATGAGAAGCTATGCTAACACGGTGGTAGCTGTAAAAGACATCATCATCTAAGACATTGGCTGGTATGGCAAGATGCAAGCAATCAGAACATCATAGGCATGGCCCAGTATAAAGCTACAGCCAAGCTTTACTGATGTTTCATTTGCTGTGGAATATGTAATGTGTAGGCAGTGATGAAGATGGAGCAAGTGCTCATTTACAGCAGAAGAACTTCACATTGTTGAGTGCTGTGTCATTCTGAAGCCCCTGTGGGGACTCTACCTTGGTCTGGAGACTGCGTATGTTGCATGGGCCAAATCTACCCCACGACAGTCCATCACCTACCAGCACAGTTGCATCTGAGCATCTGGATTGGATGTTGTTGGCTGCAGTGTCATCACCTCCTCCTTGGGACTTCTCTGTTCTCAGTGAGAAGGAGATCAGGTAGCCTTCAGGGCAAACTTGGAAGTTGGTCCAGGTTCCCCACCTGACAAAAAAGCAGACAGAGGAATATCTGGGCTGTGCAAACTGCTGTAAAGTGCTCCTTCTCCTTATCATGCTTCCCTCAAGCTTAACATTTCCTTGCTCACAGCAGTGACCAGCACAATGTCCTGCTGCAGTCTGGCACCCCTTACTTTCCACGGATGTACTCTTCTCTTTATTGGTATCTCATCAGAAAAACATCAGGAAGTCTGAAATTATGATACTGGTGGAAACTCCAAGGACATCCTGGGCACATGTTTTATGGTGAAACCTTGACCCGTCTGACAAGTACACACCAAGCAGCAGGGAGAGCAGACACTCTGCTATCCAGTGGAGCAGTGTTGTTCACTTCAGCAGGGCCAGGGCTTCACCCAAACAGTTTCTAAATGTGTGGTGAAACCCCCCCCTTTCCTTTCACCTGCCCCGTGTATTGCATATTTCCAAGAGGGACTTTAGCCCTGCAATGATACTTGGGTTGTTCACAGCGCTCTGCAGAAACTTCAAGAGCAAACAGAAGGCGGTAATGTGAAGTAACTGTGTTTAATTACTCTAAAAATGAATGAACAAAAAACCCAACCACCTGTTTTAATCTACTTTATACCCCAGCACTATGCAGACAAGTCAGAGAAGAGACCCCTGCAAATGGTGATGCCTATGGATATTTTGGGAGCTGTTGCATGACAAACAAGGGAAAAAACAGTGTTACTTACTCCCCCAAATAGGGAGAATTTCACCTTCAGTGCAAATCCATTGGCATAGCCATAGCGGCAAAATTGCTGACTCCCCCACTTGCCCCAGTGGCCTCCACCGGGCACAGTGAGGACAGAGGTGTGTTCATGTGCCCCTGTGCCCGGAGTGCAGAGGGCGAGGAGTAAAATGAGGGTAGCTGGCATGAGGAGCTTCATCTCTTGCACTCTGCATCTGCTGAAGGAGAGCTGGTACCTGGACAGGGGAATTTATACCCTGCCAAGGCGGTTTGCCTTTCCCCACCAGTCCATCAGCAAACAGCACAGGAACAATAGTTTCCACCCGGGCAGTGACACAACACTTGCTGACCCACTCAAAGTGCCCATGAGGCGCTCCCTGGGAGCACAGAGAGGTCGACAGCCATCATGCAGCAGATGCTGTGGCTGCAGGGGTATCCACCATCACTGAAGGGCTATAGTGAGACCTACGTGCTGCTTGCAGTTCTCATGATGCCTGTGGAGCAACTTGGCAGAGGCTTGATATCAATTCCTGCTGCTGGCTATGCGTATACTTGGCCATGGGGACGTTTGCCTTTTGAGGGAAACTGTCATAACCATTTTAGTTATTGCTGGCTGTCTGGCAAGACAGGTCAAACTATACAAACAAACACAGGGGACCTGGTCTGGAACAAAGTATATTCAAGCCTTGTGTCTCCCAGCACCCTGTGTTGAACAGGATTCCTGGTAAACTTGACATATGTATAGGCTATTTATAGTTTCAATGTCTTTTTTTTCACTGTGATTTTTATTTCAATAAAAAACACTGTGCTTCACGACAAGCTTGACTGAAGTCAGACATGCTGGGATGCTCACAGTGACTCCCAGAGAGACAACAAAATAAATGCCATTGGGAGGGGAGATGGAAGGCAAGTTTTCCAGAAAGGTGATACTGAACTTGAATGCACAGTCTCTGAGGATGCCAGGATACAGGGAGAGATGAATTTGAAACCCTGGAGTTGAGACTCTCTTAACATACAGATAACCAATGCTTCTTAGGGCTCTTAGGCTTGCAGGGTCTGGCAGAAGCTGTTTCTCTGTTCAAGAGGCAAAGAGGAGAATACATTTGAGGAAAGTATCTCAAGGCTCAGGATTTTATAGCAAGATGGGGTGCCAGACCTTGAGTTATCAGAAGACAATCTCCATCTTTCAATCTCTGCCCTGCTTCCTCTGTTCCTGTCCCATTAAGAGGCGACGTTGTCTTTCCCGCCCTTGGCTCTGTGCTCCCCTTCTGCCTGTCAGTGCTTTATGCAGGTGACAATATCTGCAAATGGAGATGATGGGAAGCTGGACAAGCCTTTTGGTGGAAGGCACCCAAACAGCACAGCATGCGATGGAGGCACAGCCCGTTTTCCTTTTTAAACTAGGACTTCCATCTTGTTTCTCCAAGGGGGATGTCCAAGCCCAGGGAAAAGGTGCTTTCCCCAACAAGGACCGTGCAATCACAGCTGGCGAGCCAGGTGTGTTTGCTCAGACGGTGTCACACAGTGGCAGCTGGGGACAGCCAAACTTGCCCTTGGCTGCACATGAATGGAAAGAAGCAGCAGCAGTCAGAAAGAAATGGCCGGGACCTGGTGTGAACACCACAAGAGAAGCAGCAGGATCCCCGCATTCATTTCTCCTTTGCTGGCCCCAAACCATCTCCCTTGGCTGCTTCACCTCTGGCAGCAGTGATGCAGACCCACAGCCCGGCAGGACCCGCGTACCCTCAGATTCTGCTCCGATCAGGAGATTCCCGTCTCTTCCCAGCCCCAGAGGGAGGATGCCAGGGCACGGTGAGCCCACAGGGTGACAGGAGAGCAGGGTGAGGCAGGGATTTGGCAATGAGAAATGACTCCTACACACACTTCAGAGGCCCCTAAGAAAACTCAAGCCCAGGATGAGCACTGTCACTCTGGGGCTTGGGAAGAATCATTTTCCCCATTCATAACCAAAGAAAGTACCCGGTAACCTGTGGTGCCAAAAGCGAGCTGCCTTGGACTTGATTTCAGAGTACACGGCTCAGATAGCACTTAATATGTAAAAATGCCATTGATTTCTGTTACCGTGTAACGGTGCTAATTTTGTTTGGATGCCTTGAAAAGTTTTCTAAGATCAGCTTAACTCAAATATCAAAATAAAAAGAACTCTACAATGGTGAGATCCGGACCTCTTACTGACACATGTACCCTACTTTCTCCCTCCCTCTCCTGTATTTTAATAACCTTGAAATAATGTCAGAACACAGCTTTAAAAAGAATTGGCAAACTGATGAATTCGATTAACAAAACATGACTACGCTAAAATGATGATGATACAGGGTATTTCATGCTTTCATTATTCACCCAGCTGAACACAAGTACTTTTGCAAGCAGAGGAGCATGAAAATTACGCCATTATTCTTCACCTTTTATAAATACTTCTAAAAATTTAAAAATAAACAGATGAATATAATAGTAACGGGTATAATAATTTTATAAAATTAGTATTTGTATGCAATGAAATATTCAAAATCTATATGGAACATGCAAAATAAATTTATATCTATAACATATAAAAACATATACCATACAAAATTTGTTTCATTTTATGGTGTTATTGAAAAAATGATATATTGACAGCTCATGAAAATTAATTTATTTCTGATTTTTATACTTGAAAATACCACACACTTAAGAACTCAAATTTTATTTGGCACTATTTTGTGTTGTCTTTCTCATATTCTCAGTTTCTCGTATTCATGTACATCTGTTGCTCAAAGGGCAATGATCATCTGGGAGATTTCCCAGACTGCCCAGCCTCATCCTATAGCTTTTGAAAAGCACAGCAATAGACTGTGAAGTCATGCAAGACCACATCTGCTTCAATTTTCTCGCTCTTGTTTCAGTCTCCAGTGGCTCTACTCTCCATCCACAGCCCTCATACCTCCACCTTGCTCCTAATGGTCTGTCAGGAGCTCTGCAAGCCCGTGGAGATCCTGATGTATTTCAGCATGGTACTCTCTGTCTGTTCTGAAGATGATCATGCACCAGGGTCGTTTCAGGTTTTTACTTCCTTAATATTGTAAGGATTGGGCATTTTTAAAACCTAGTAATTAATATTATTTCTGTGTCAGGCAGAGAAAATCAGTTCCTATCACCTCCTCTACTATGTGTTTTGTAGAATTCCCTGCAAAAGATTAAATATACTAATTTAGAAAAAGTTTGAAGTTTCTTTTATCTAAGACACAGAAGTAGAAATGAGCATAGCACTGTAATTTTCAACTATTCATATTACCCTCTATCTTGGACATTCTTGCTCCCTTCTTCACAGGATCCAGCTCACACCAGAAGTTTCCAGGAGCAGGGTCTAGTATGATGGTTTGGCAAGAGACAGAAACAAAGGACAAGCATTGTACACTGATGTCCATAACTCAGAAACACACATGAATCAGCTGGTCAGATACAAGCAAGAACTTCTCCATTCCAGTCTGCCGAATTAAAAAAAAAAGTTTCTTCTGATGTGAAATCTTCTCTGTGTGCCAATAGGAGAGAATTTCCATCTTAGATTGAGGTTCAGGGTCTACATCTGCTCACAGGTCATTGGTTGAGCTGCCAGCAGGTCTTCTGGCCTGGGAAGGTGAAAGGAACCTCTGGTGAAATCTTTTTCTCTGCAAGTAAATAAAACTTGCAAGAAACTCAGGTGGATTGAAAACTGGCCAAACAGCCAGGCCCAGACGGTGGTGAAGTCTGGTTGGAGGCCAATAACTAGCAGTGTACCCCAGGGGTCAATACTGGGTCCAGTCCTGTTTAACATCTTCATTAATGATCTGGATGACGGGGCAGTTTTGCTGCCAGCAGGTTTTCTAGTGACACAAAACTGGGAGGAGTGGCTGATATGCCAGGGAGTCGTGCTGCCATCCAGAGAGACCTCAACAGGCTGAGAAATGGGCTGATGGGAACTTCATTACATTCATCAAGAAGCAGTGCAAAGTCGTGCACATGAGGAAGAACAATGCCATGTACCAATGCATGCTGGTGACCAGCCTGCTGGGAAGCAGCTTGGCAGAAAAAGACCTGGGGGTCCTGGAGGACACCAGGTTGAACATCAGCCAGTAATGTGCCCTTGCAGCAAAGAAGGCAAATGCTATCCTGGGCTGCATGAGGCAAAGCATTGCCAGCTGGTCAAGAGGGGTGATCCTCTTCCTTTACTCAGCACTGGTGAGGCCACAATTGGAGTCCTGTGACCGATGCTGGGCTCCTCAGTACAAGAGAGATATGGACATACTGGACAGAGTCCAATGAAGGGCCATGAAGATGATTAAGACACTGGAATGTCTCTCCTATGAGGAAAGGCTGAGAGAGCTGGGACTGTTCAGCCTGGAGAAGAGAATGCTCAGGGGCACCTCACCCATGTATATAAATAGCTGAGGGGAGAATGCAAAGAGGATGGAGCCAGGCTCTTTTCAGTGCTGTCCAGTGACAGGACCAGAGACAATGGGCACAAACTGATGCAGAGGAGGTTGCCTCTGAACATCAGGGAACACTTTTTTGTGGTGAGGGTGACTGAGTACTCGCACAGGCACCCAGACAGGTTGTGGAGTCTCCATCCTTGGAGACAGTCAAAAGCCATCTGGACAAGGTCCTGGACAACTGGTTCTAGGTGGCTCTGCTTGGGCAGGCAGTTGGAGCAGATTACCTCCAGAGGTCCCTTCAACCTCAACCATTCTCTGACTCTGTGATTCTGTGAACTGAAAGAGAGATGTTGACAGGAACAACAAGGCAGCATAAACGGCCGTGAAGATAATCTCAGTGATGTTTTTTGAGTGAGCTGTAGGAAGGGTTGAGGGCAGGATGTGCCCAGGATCTCAGGAGAGGCATGAAGGTAGACAGCATCCACCAAACAAGTCAGTAAGTGCAGACGGGTGGTTTTGTTTGAATGACTGTGTGTTACTGTATGCTTCAGGCCATTTTATACTCCTCCCACTGTTACCAAGATACTGGTTACCACAAACCAGGTCTCAGTAGCCATGTCCCTCAGCAGCTCCAATGTCCAAACTGGCCATTACAATTAGGTATAAATCAGGTATAAATCACACAGCCTGGTTCTGTCAAACCTCCCTCACCTGCAGGTTGGAAGGAAGACAAGTCACCCTAGAGGTAGTTGAATCCTGCAAAAGAACCCACTGTCATGGAAATAGTTCATCGGCAAACCCAGAAATCACACTTATTGGCAGAGAAATATGAAATGGCAACAAAGAACCTATTCTATTCTATGAAAACATGAACAAGCAAAGGGTTGCATTATCTAGAAAATATAGGTGGGATTCTGACTGAATTTAGACATTTACAGTGCAGATGTCTCCATCTGAGATAATGGCCATGGGCTTCCTTTACAGCCGCTGAAAGAGACAATATGACGACAACAGAAAGAAACAGATACCTTCACATGAACCTCCCCCTAAAAATACCCATTCATCTCTGCTGACTACAGGGAGTCATGATCCCCATCTGGACTGGTTTTATAACCCCAATCTCTTTTTAGGCTTTAGTAGTCTAAAAACAGTAGTGCTGAATTAGAATTAGTTTTCAGTAGTATGGGCAAATGTTTAAGAGAACATGAGTAATCAAATTATGTGCTGTCTGGTCCTCATTTTCTCATTTTTTAAATTGACTCAGATTAATAGAAAATAGAATAGCAGGAAAAATGCAAGTGAGAGACGTCAGAAGTGAGACAAGAGCCAGGATTTTCTAGATGCATGAGCAGAGAAAGGCACTTTACAGCAAACAACAGACTAAGTATAGCTGTTTCTCAGATGTAGGAGGAGACAGTTTTGCATTAGTGATGGCATGTAAAGAAGAACTTCATTCTGAGGTGGTGCTCCTCTTGTTGTGAACTTGTTTTCAGGCAGTTTCCTACCTGCCCATGACCCAAACCTTCATGTAGAACTTTCCTCGAAAACTTAGACAATGTGGTTATCTTACCTACTAGGCTGAGCATCCATTTGTGGTTTTAAACATGGAAATTACAATCTTTATAGTTTCTCATAGTTTTATTTCTGTATTATCAATAGAACTAACTTCCTTCATGTATGAATTATGTATGTCTTCTTTCTATAACCTTATTCTTTATTTGCTCATTGTAATTTTTGTTTACAATGACTAAATATTTTAACACATTCCTGAGAAATCCTAATTGCCCTGCAGTGGGAGCTTTCAATTTCTTTCAGTTCCCAATTCCCTCCCTTTGGCCAGCATGCCAAAATTGTTTATTTTGCCAGAGTGCCACAGAACAATCCTCTCTACAAATGAATCTGAGATAGAGAACCTGAAGAGATGTAACAAGACAGCGTGTCCATGCCTGCAGCCCTAAAGTAGGATCAGACCACACCTGTGTTTCCAAAGGATGAATGATGTTTGTCCAACCTATGCTTAAAAACTTTCAATGATAAACACACCTCAGATCCCTTAAGCAAGAAAGCCTAGCGCTCAGCTGTCCTTACTGTTGGACTCGCTCTCCTAACATCTTCTGAAATATAAGACAACTGTTTTTCTTGTTCATAATAGTATAGTTTATTTGTTTCTTCCCTCCACAACTATTGACACACATGAAGATGATCATCACATCCCTCTTCAGTCTTGTCTTCCTACTAAATAATCCAAATTCTTTCAGTCCTCCTGCCTATATAATTTTCTTGATCTGGTGTTTTGTGGGGTTGGTTTGGGGATATTTTTTTGCTCTCCACTATTGGTAGGTCCAAAGGTTCCAGGAGTTTCATCATCCTGAACTGTACCCAATATCCCAGCTAAGATGAACCAAAATGCTGAGGAGAGAAGAAAGATTATTCAACGTGGCTGGAAGCTTGCACTTCTGTTTAGGCTTTCCAGTACGATTCATGTCATTTTCACAGCAGTATGACTCTGTTGTCTCATGCTCAAGTTATGATGCACTACACTCAGAATTTCTACAGAAGATCCTTGCCTTTTTCCTTCATACTAAACTAATTGCTGTCTGTCATGTCTACACAAGAACTGAAAACACATAAAGGGTCCACTTGTCACTAGACCTCATTGTGATTTCTACCTGCATAGGATGGCCAGCAAGCAAATCAAACATTCTTAAGAATGTTTGTTGAGCAGAAAGAAAGCGGAAACAATGGCCGGTAATGAAGAAATTGTTTTGCACGTCTCATAGTTTTTTTACACTCTTTGCACCAAGTCGTTCACTTCTTTTCCTCAAGGCTGTGTTAGGGGTCAGAATCAGCAGGAAAGGAGGTTCAAAAATAAGGAACACAGAATAGTAGCTAAAAAAGTGAGCATATCTGCTCAGGCAGGATTGTACAAGGGCAGCCGGGGATGGAGAGAGGTGCTGTCTGGCTGCAGCCCAGGTGTGCTGGAAGGACGTGGAGGCAAGCTCCAAAGAGAACAGCTGGGACCTGCAGATAAGGCCATAGCAGACAACTCAGTCCATTTATACCCAGGGTACAGGACACTGTCAGGTGACAACAGAAGCCAAGGCATTGTCTCCTTTGGCTCTGACACTTGACTCTTTCTGAAGGTTTAATCCTGCATATGCTCTTTTCTAGACCTGTCATCATTTTTGCTGATGTCTTCTGGACTGTACCCAGCTGATCACACCTGTTTTGAACAGCATTTCAACAGAGACCTTGCAGCACGGTACTGGAAAGGTGGAAACTTTCTACTTGCTTATTTAGTTGAAATGCCTGATTAGAGAGCAAGGGTGGGATCAGCACCTCCCTTCCTGTAGAGCTGCTGCCTCACCAGTCTGTCTTTCTCAACTCTCTCTGAAGGTGGTTATTCTCACATCAGTGTGACTTTGCACCTGTACTTGTTTTGAATTCTATCCCCATCCTCTAGTTTCTTCAGCATCTCCCAGGTTGGTGCCACCTATAAATTTAATAAGCAAACTCCCTATTCTACCATGCAAGTCATTAATAAAAATATCGAGTAATTCCAGACCCAGAACAGTCTCCTGTGGAACATGGCTCGATATGTGTTTCTACAATTGGATCAGACTTTTGACATTTTTTACCATTGATTCAAATTGCTAATTAACAACAAAAAAAAAAGAGGCACAGACCCTCCTGTAGTGCAGATTTACTGACAGCCGGAGACCAAATGTCAATTTACACCCACTGCAAATCTATGACTCTATCTTCAACTAAAGATCGCTTAACATATGAAAACTCTAGCAACTTATTCTGAAAATGCATTGGGAAAAGTTCTCAGGATTAGCCTTAACCACAGCCACAAGGCTCTTCAGTTCTCCGAATACGAGTGTTGTGATGTATCATCTAATATGTCCAAAAGTGATCCACCTCCTCATCCACATCAAGGTCCTACTCCCCTGGCTGTATATGCTCTGTACATGCTTGTGCATACCTGGGCTTTCTTCTCCAGTAAACCAAGTGGTTCCCTTGGTAAGGACAGGCTGCCACCAGCTACGGCATATTCTGCATTGGGATGCAGATCAATCAGCATAATGGAGGCAAGTCAGCCCTCACCACTTGGCGGCGGAAAGCTGTCTGTTGCTAACAGCAATGCCAGGAAGGCCACTTCGGTCCCAGAGTGTCCCCTGCAGAGAGCTGGGACTGCTCTTGTCACTGACACCACTTTCCCCAAGCTCCTACTAGTGGATTTTTACCATCCTCCCCAGTTCCTTTCCTCCCCCTTTAACAGCTTTGTGGAAGAAGGCAGCCTGTGCTGTGGCTGGGTTTTGGCCATGCCTGCAGCGGCAGGGTGGTGATGCATGCTAGCTCAGTAACGCCAAGCCAAAAAGAGCAGATTGAGGTCTGCTCAGGGTTAGGGGGAGGGAGGGAGGAAGGAAGAAAGGAAAGAAAGAAACCATGCACAAAGCTCTGAAATGAAAATGGAATATTTTTAGATTATTTTGATAAATACCAGATCATTCAAAGTGTACCTTCATTTTTAAAAAGGACCTAATTAGCAGATCCTGAGCACAAGTGAAGGGGAAGAAGAAAAGAAAGCAGAGAACATGTCCTTAACATCACAATGTCTAAAAGTGTTTAATATATGTAAAGACCTGTTACTTATATCAAAATTTTGCATCCTCTAAGGTGATTCAGGTGTTGGTTGAAAATAGTTGAGCCACCACTCTGAGATGCGTGCTCATAAACAGGGCAGATTGCACCCTGGCCTATGCCCAGAGCCAGGCGATGCGGTGGTCTCTACTATACAGCACGTTTGGACAAAGAGTCTTGAGGCCATCAGCCTAAGGTGAAGACTCATGGGAGAGAGACCATGTTCTTACAGGAAATGCACACGTGGAATTACAACCCCCTTCCACTCTGGAGCAGGGCAGAAATACTTGGTGGTCATTGGGAATTACTGCTGGCCACTGCAGTCTGAACATTTGCGCTGATGGGAAAACTCAAGCAAAAGTCTTCTGTCTCTCAAGAGGTCTTCACAGGCAATCATGCTGATCCAGAGAATTTACTGTGAAACAGACCCTGTCCTCTGCAGTTAGCCCTCCACCTCTGGAATTAATGCTGCAAAGTATATTGATCCAGCAAAGCCTTTAAGCACAACATTAATCTTCTGGACTTCGTTTATATTCTTAAAGTTCAGCAAGTGCTAAAGGGCTTTGCTGTATTTGAACTTGCAGCACCTTAAAAGCTCAGACCTTCAATTAGCAGCCTTCAAGCCACAGTCCCACAGCCCTCACCACTGACCAGTGGACGGCTGACCTTGGAGGCCGCCCTGATCCTGACACCCCTTCAGGTCTCCCTTGTCACGAAATGGCATGAACCAAAACGGTCTGGACCCCGTGGCTTTGCTTGGGGTCCTGGACACACACTATGAGAGAGGCTCTGGACTAACCAGAAGATAAATCATGCACGATCAACAGTTTTGCTAATGAATTACTCCGAGGTGTCTGTCAGGAACAAATAGGGGAAAGTCTGGTAGTCACAGATTAACCCAAGATATCCTATACCTGGGTGTAGTTTGAAGTGAAAACAGGAAGGCTATTCCTTTTGAGTTATGAGTAGGTATTTCTTCTGTGGTTTTGAACGGGCCATCTGCTTGGCTTCAACTCCTGCAAACACATTGAACCCTCATCTCTTGCCTCGCCTCTCTCATAAACGTCAAGAGCAAGAATTGGTCACCACCTGCAAACAATGGTAGCTGTTTGGGGCATGATATATTTATTACTTACACTCTGTTAAAAGTGTTCAGTTATTTGCTTTGGGAGTTCCCATAGCGTTCTTCACTGAGGTATCCAAGCGCTCCACAAACGTTAGTTTCTCTTGTGAAATGAGGGAGTGATATTTCTCCATGTAACAGTCCAGGCACCAAGGCACGTGGACTAAAGACAAAAGAACCCATTCACTCTGAGTGACAGATTTCCTTGACTAGATTTCAGGATTTCAGGTATTACATAGTATACAATAGATTCAAAGCAGAGTTACAACTGATTGTAGAAAACTTCGTTCTGCGGCTGCAACCTTACTGTCTCAGTGCAAACAACTCAGAAAACAACCAATGATTAGCAAGCCACCTATGAATGACTGAAGTGATCTACATTGAACCACCAAGGGAGACATGACAGAGGTTCCCTACGCAGCATTCTCACTCAGCAGGGTATCAGGCCCCAGGCCCCAGGCCCTGTCTTGCTGCCCAGTCATCCCAGACTGACCATATCCAGACCCCGGCTGCCTGCACATGACCCTGGTGCCAAGATCCAGTCCCCCTTGCAACATTTCCTGCTTTGTTTCTTGTCTAAAACCTTGGAAAGGAAAGGAAAAGAGGAACAATTACCCTAGCATCATTAAAATGTAGCACTAAATGGGGTACATGTGCCACATCTCACTAGTTCCTGCTGTCACGGGTGATCCTGAGGAGTGCAGGGAGCAGGAAAGTCCTGAAGAGGCAGAAAGAGTGTGGAGAGGCAAAAGGGGAGGTGGATGTCTCTCCCCTTGCACCTAGGTACTGACCATTGACAGGAACAGAAGCAAGGGGAGGCCAGCACAGCTGCAGGTAGAAGGCAGGGGACCCGCTGCCAGCCCGGGAGAGGGTAGCATCCACCTGCCCACAGAGTTCTGGTAGCCACAGGACCCTCTCTCACCTCCTCCCCCAGACATGTGCATTCATGCAATCCCACCTGGAGAAGGCGATGCTGGCTGGGACAGTGGGACCAAAGTGCTTGCTGGTAAGAGGAGGCTTCTCTTCCAATGGCTTGCTGTAGCTCCCACAGCTCCTAATCTGGGGTGTTCTCTTGCAGCCATTAAGAGGGGAGAAGAATTGCTGTGGAAGAGATGTTGGACATGAAGGGATCCTGCATCCTAGAAAAGGCAATGGCTTTTCCTCACCCCAGTTCCTACCTTCAGTTTCAGACCATTTATGCCTGTTTTTTTCCATGTTTCCCACATCTGATTTCTGGCCCGTTTTTATTTGATTTAGGAACTTCTGACGCTATGCTGCCTGTGTACAGCACAGGTCGTGCTTCAGGAAAAGGAGGGGCTGTGTCTCTGCTTTCTGTCCAGCACCAAGACAGATGAAGGTGTTCATCAGGACACAGCTGCTGTTGCATCAATAATCCTTCCCTGCTTGGGGCTGAAGTACACTCAGCAGAGATGGAATAACCTGTCTACTTAATGCAATTGCTGCCAAGGCTCATCTGCATAGATGCAAAATGCATTTTTGGTTACATTTAATGTTCACACTAATTAGGGATGATAAAGAGATGTGGAGAGGAAATGCATTTGATGGATATTTTGTCAGACTTCATATTGTTCCAACACTACATGTTGCTGAAATGTTGACTTTTTACAACAGTGCAAACCGATATATCTTTCCCTAGCCTCCTTCTGAGAAATGCCCAAACCTGAAGTTTTACAGACAAGTACACAGCAGAAGTTTCACCACAAGCCTTTATGATGTGGCAAAGCTACAACTAACTGAAAATCATTGAGAAGGAAGACTTGAGCAACCTAGTCACGACAGCTGTGCTTCCTCCCCTCCACAGTTTCCTCTGAGCCCTCTAGGGCTCCTGGAAGTCTCAGATGATCTTTTTTTTTTTTTCTAGCAGAAGCCACTTACCCACATCCCTAACCACTATAAGTTGCACTGGACCGCTGCTGGGTTGTGTCACTCTCCTCCTGGCTGAAGCCAATGGGCACAAGCTTCCTAATCCCCTCCTCTGTGGAGTCACCGTAGAGCAGAGGTACGTCCCGCGCTGATGGGAACTGCCAGTCTCCGAACAGACTTAAAATTTCTGTGTGAGTGTGAATGAAAATCACCTTGCCCTGAGAACTTCTCAGAGAGAAGCTAGGTGCATGTGAGTGACATCCTGTCTTTATATATGATTTTAAACTTATATGTATGTATTAAAAAAGGGTTAAATGCTCCAGCGAGTATAAGTTTGTTTAGTCCCCACCGAAGCCTGCCACTCTAGCTGTCAGTGAGCATTAACAGAGAACTGGTGATCTGAATAGGGTCTTGCCCATGGCACGTCTCCTACCGCAGCCCTATAGGAAGCCCACTTAACTCTTTCAATTTGCTGCCACACGCAGGTTTTCAGGCAGCCCCAAGAGTTTCTTCTCATGAAAGATTCATCGGGACTGTGCCAGGCTCTGCCTACTTGTCTAACTGCTCTAACCTGAAAGAGTCTGCCTATATGCACTTGCCAGTCACGCTGCTCTCAGCGTGTCCTTGAAACCTTGACACAGCTGTTTCCATTTCTTCCCCCAGTGTTCATCCCTCATAACATACTCACACTAGACATGGGAGAGACCCTCATGTTCAGCGCAGGGACAAAGGGAGAGTAACTGTAGGGTGGACCCTGCCACCATGCAGGAGCAGCCACGTAGATGCAGGGGGAAGGATCTCAGAAACAGCAGAGAGAGAGAAGAAAGCAGACACCTTCTTTTTTCTTTATGTGGCATTACCTCCAGGTCAAAGCCCTTTCACAGCTGCCACTGTGTCACCGTGCCTGAGCAAACACACCTGGCCCTTCATTTACTCTCTTGTGTTCTTGCTTGGTTTCTTATTCTAGGGGTAAAAGGTGGGTGTCTTGGTGAAAAATCTCCCTTTCTCAGCTATTTGTCATGCTGTGGTCCCTTTCTTTGTTCTGAGATAAAACTTCCATGTAGCATGTCCTTTTGGAATGGGTCTTTGTTTCCCTGTCTTGCCATCCTTGGTCCCTTCAAAAAACATTTTCTTGCACACTTTGCTGAGTCCATCTTGTCCTCAGTATTAAACTAATTACATAAAAATACTAAATCAAATGAATAATCGGTTACTTACGCTACACTAGTTCTTGAGTTTCCAATTTACCTCTTAGAGTGTCTAATTTTCTAATGAATTTTAAAAAGAAGTTAAACCCCTCAAGCAATGCACACTGTGGCATCGGCAGAATTGAGATTTGCAAATTCATGGCACAGACCTCCACCACTGAGTGGGGATCACTACTGTAGGAGAAGTAAGTTGTCATTTTTAGCATGTAAGTTCTTCTGTTCATCTCCCTCAAGCCATAGCCTTATCATCATTCCAGAAAAACTTTTGCATTGAGTCAGGCACTACAACCACAAATGAAAAATTTCAGCACAAATGGCTATAGACCGGAAAAGCTACAAGCAAATGAGATCAGTCTTAGAGAAGCAAACAGTAGGAAATCTCAACAGGCATTGCTAGCAAGACTGTACACAGCAATAACGCATATAACTCTTCCTAGAAGAAAATTTTAGCATCACACTGAGTCCAAATATCTTGCAGTTCCTCTTAAAAATTGAAATTTATCTCGGGTGGAGCCCTAGAAGACAATTTTGTAAAAAATAATCAAAAAAAGTAATGCATTCAATGAAGCCTCTAACAGGCTTTAGTGTGCACATGAACACTCAGACTGTGCATGCAACAAGGAAAGAAAATGAGAAAATTAGGAAAGAGAAATACATTCTATAAGTGAACAGGTAAAGCCCCTTACTCTTAATGTATGTTTGAGCAGCACCATTCTTCTGTACCATGGCAGAGTTAGGGTGAGGTTAGGTTTAGGGTCAGGGTCCCAAGGTCCTCAGGGCTGGAAGTCCCCCACCATCTTGCTTGGTGGAAGAGTTTAAAAGAGATAAAACACTATGGTGTTGCCTGGAGAGGAGATGGAATAACTGTCTGCAAAAATCTGATCTTGTTAATTGTGGTGAACAATTAGAAGCAATATTAGAAAGGAAAGTTTGAAACTAAGAAAAGTTTTGCCTGGAACAAGCCTTAGGTGTCAGGCAAGACTAGAAAATTTAGCCATTGCATGTCCTCTACTGAAGCTAGGAGATGTACTTCTGTGCTGGCAAAAGGTAGGTACAATTGTAACAGGAAAAAAGGGCTATCACAACGACTGCTTATTTCCTTAATGGGAGAAAAATGCAGCTATACACTGCTTGCTGTGAAACTGTGCTTGCCTTGCCACTAGGACCTGCCTGTGTGCACCGCTCCGTGGTTCACAACCACAGAGGCATTCCTTGGCAGAAGGTTTTGTTCACCAGGTACTTTAATTCTCCATTCATTTGAGGTCACCCTGGCTTTTGTCTCTCTCTTCAGAACAGCAGGAAACCCATCCCTAGGGATCCCCATTGGGGCTGCAGGGCAGTGGGGTGAGCACAGGGAGGCTGCTAATGGAAAACGTTGATACACGAACTGCCCACCCTTCAACAGCCTTGTGTCAGTGCCAGCCAGGACAGGTCACTGAAGACCTGCTCAGACCATGTGTCAAGGAGCAATGATTGTGCTATCACCAGGCCAGAGATCAAACCCAGATACTCACCAGGGCCTTAACCCAGGGGCTTGTTCTCCTTTTCTCCTGCTGCTTCCAGGGAGAAGATGCACAAAACCACATTTTTGTCCTCCCTGTTCCTAATGAGGAGGTTCTTGGGGCAACTGGGGTAATGCCCACTATCGCTTTAGTGGATACATCACTGGATTTGCACTGAAGGTAAAAGTCCTCTCCACTCCCAGCAGTGTCCTATGCCAGCTACCCATATGTCATTAACTCCCTCTGAAAACCCTCCTTGATCCCAGCACATGATTTTCCACAGGTACCGCCTTCTGTGGTGACGGCAGCAGTTCACAGTTTCCCAAGTTGCATGCCAAAAACTATCTCATATCTAGATTTCCCCCCGCCATGTCCAGCTTTTCAGTAATTTTATGCAGCTGGAATACGGATTTTGTCCATTTCTTGGAAATTCATGGACATTTTCCCAGAAAATCTTTCACAAAAATGGGGCAATCCTACCCACAAAGGCATGAACCCTCTTAACTTCCCATACAAATGTCCTAGCTGTCAGCCTCTCAAATGGTGTTTCCCTCATCTTTACCTACTCCTCAAAGTAGGATTGCATATGATCATTGAAGTGCTTTGAACACCACAAATGGTATCTACACACTTCACTTGAGTAACACTTGCTTTGGGGAATTTCCTCAGTGCTTTGATTCTTTCGTCCCTTCCTCACCCATGGCCGGGTGTAGAAGGGAAAGCCCCTGAGTTTCCTGAAATACGGGTCCAAACACCTTGGCCATAGTAGCTTCACCAGTGAGGCTGAGGTCTTCTTCATTTTAACTATATGCCTACATGAGATGCAGTTATACAAGCCAAAAAAAAAAAAAAGAAAAAAAAAAAAGAGACAGTTTATTTTTCTCTCCAAACTGGGACAAGCCACTGTGGAAAAATACTCTATTAACAGCGTGTGTCTCTTCTATGGCCACATCTGCACAATTTTATCATGTAATTAGACCTTGGCTCCTGCCAATGAGGGATCTATTAGCAAAAAGCTCCTCAGACAAAGGGAAGCCTTAGTGCATAAATTAATGCAAATCAAGCCTGGGCTCTCCCCTCCCATGCTGCTTGGAGCTGTTATGATCTCTGTGTTGCTGTAAGAAATGAATGTACTGCTGGAGCCTGGGGACAACAAGCTGATGGGAGGGGAAGCAAGGGCAAGGCAGCCCCCTCATTTTTTTCCAGATGAGGTCCAGGACCTCAGCTTTGCAGCCTGGATGAGAAGGAAAGATGCAGGAAACAGCCAACTTTGTGGATTGTTATTGAAACCATGTCGTGCATCTACTTTAGTTTTAATTGATTTTTTTTAAGACGTTCATTTAAATCAATATATGCACAGAAATTTATTGAACCCCTGAATAAAACTGAGGTTATTTTTTTCTGGTTTTCCAGTCTTTTCTCTTGACACTAGATCTTTTCTTCCTCCCAGGTAGAGTCTGTTAAAAGTGGAGGTGATGACACAGCTCTGAAGAGCACTTATCTTTACTGCACACGTATCAAAGTCATTGAGTCATTGCTATGAGTTGCAAGTTCAACTCTGAGACCCCAAAGGGGAGGATATGGTGTCTGCTCATGTTTACCATGGGAAAAGAAGACTAGGAGGAAGAGGTAGAGCTGGAAGAGAGAAATGGATGAATGTTTGTTATTCTTGCTGGTGCCAGGGCAGATAGATGCTTGGAAGCATTGATCACACTTCTCCTCCCTGCAGTAATTGTCACTTCCCCACAATCTGCTGCTGGGAAAGAGGTGACAGGATGGAACAGGTACGGGGCAGCACAGTTCTCCAGTTGCTACCAGAGGAGATGGGAAAGATAGACAGTGATTGCAGGAAGACTTTCCCCCCCCCACCAATAGCCCCCATCCATCCATCCATCCATGCATCCATCCCACTCTTCCCTTTGCAACACCACAGTGCTCCTAGCCTGGCTTTCCAGGCTGGGGCCAAAGCCATTTTGCCCATCTTGATAATGGCTTATTTTACTTTTGCCTGACAAGTCCTGCAACCGAGTCCTGTGTTGTGGGTGGCCAACTATCCTACAGCGTTCAGAGTCCTACCAGACCCTTTGTTCTTCCCTACAAGGTCTGAAGAAGCTTTTTCCCATTAGGTCTCTGGGTTTAGAGCAGCTTCACACGATGTACAAGTAAGCCCTTGCAGCCAGTGACAGCAGAAGGATTTTCCAGGAGGAAAACTATCTCACACAGTCCTAACCAGAAAATATGCCACCTCTGCAGAGGAGAGCAGAGGTGATGAGTCAGCCAGCTGCTGCCACAATGCTGGCTGCTACGGATGCATTGGAGATTTGCTGCCACTGCTCCCACATCAGGTTTTCACTGCTGCTGCACCACCAGGGACCCAGAGTGGGGAGGCTTTCCAGTCCCACAGAATTGCCGCACAAAAATGAACATCTTCCAGGATGCACAGGCAGTGTAAGTCCTGCTCCTTCACTTGAATAATTGCTCCACATCTGGCAATGGCAGAGAAACTCAGCCCAAGTAAACCACTGTTTCAACTCTCTTTCCTTTCCCCTGTTTGACCCAAAAAATGTCCTTTCATCTCCTATCCCTACCTTAGAAAGGAGCTGATGCCAGTTGGAAAGGGTGTTTCCTCATCCCAACCCAGGCCAGACCAGGCAGGCACACTCGGGCTCACCCAGCTCCGCGAACAATACTGTAGCTGAGTATCCCTAGAAAATTGGCTCTATGGTATTTCTTGCATGTCAGTTCTAGGCAGGATTTATTTCCTTGTTTGTTTTCTTCACTGCCGCTTGGGGGATATTTACCCTTTGCTAGGCTCACGTTACTGGTCAGGGAAAGGACTCCCCAGGCAGCAGGAATTTGATGTCCAACATTTTCTTATCTGCAACCCTGGTCCAGCTTGTATTAATAAAAGTCCAAAATTATTTAGTACTTCCATTCTGGTAGTTGTAGAGGAGCTGGGAAATTCAGTACAGGTTTACGATCACAGTAAAACATAATGCATGTAATAATATGCAATCTAATAAATATTTTCATATACTTAATCTAATAAATGCAGCACATGCTGTAACATATATATGACCCTGGTTACTTACATTCTCTATCAACAGCTTGTGTAAACAGTTAGATCCCAGCTGTCCAACTGCCTTTGCTCATATTCTCAGTTTTTTCCCAATTCTCCCCTGCAAATACAAAGAAAATAAACACATTGCAACGGTGCTTTTGGCAGCAGCCTTCACTCATTTGCTGGTGTGAAGCTCCCGTAAATGCCTGTCACTTGCCATTTCACACTCCCTTCTTTGCAGCACGGACGGCGGCTTTGCTCCCTGGGAGCACAGCAGTGCCAGAGCCAAGGCAAGCAGCCAGGCGAGGCCCCAGGGAAAGCTGTCCCCAACAAGCTTACAGACAAATATGACATGATCGTGCGTGGCTGAGGGGGACAGGTGGCATCTCCCTCCCACCTCAGTCCATTTGCTTACACCTCCAGCAACCGATGCTTCGGCAAAACCCTCTTGCTGCAGAGTCCCTCTGGTGAGCGCTGACAGCAGATGGGGTCCACGAGCAGAGCTGTGTCCATGATAGCTGCACCGCTCCCCACAACGCTCTTCTCTCCTGCTGTTCCCACCAGGGTCCCCATCTGTCCCAGGTGCAGCTATACAGCCAGTGAGTCTCCAGAGGAGAAAGCAGTTCCTGGGGGCTCTGCCCCTGCTCACAGGCTGAAGGTCAGGGTGGGGTCCTTGTTTTGAACCATTTGACTTGCACAAAGAATCATTTAGTTAGAGCAAACAGGGCTGGAAGGGTGTTCAGGAGGTCTTCTAGTGCGTTCCTGCTCCAAAGCAATCATTGCATGCTAATCACCCCTGATGCACATCTGCTCAAACTTCACCAAGATTCCTCCAGTGATGGAGATCTCCCAGCCTCCCTAGGCATAACTATTGTTATCAAGTGCACCCCAGTGTCCAATCTCAGCCTGCTGCAGTGCTCATCCATTACTCTGTCTCAGGCAGACAGAGACCCAGTCATTCCCTTTGTCTTTGCAGCGGTATTTCGCACTGTCACGGGCTGTTATCCTGCTCCCTCGCAGTGCCCGTGGGCTGTTCATGATGCAGGGCGTGGGGACTTGCCGATCCTCTCATTCCCCACAGACCCCCAGGTGAGAACACTCCTACTGTAACATGTTTTCTCGGGCCCTGAAGCAATGTCTGCTTCCTCAACGTACTCTTTACATCTCCCCCTTGAACAGGGGACCCCTTACAGCCACCAAGACACCCCCACACACTGACTCTCCTCGCATCCCACTTTGGCCCCTTACAACTGCCACCCAGCCTTGCTCTACATGGCCCAGAGGCAGCCCAGAGAGGAAGGAGAGAGGAAAACCTGGGGTAGATTTTCTTCCCTGTGCTGCCTGCATTGCCCTCCCCACATCCTCCCACAGCAGCACTAGCTGCACTGCTCTTCCCATTACGCCCTTTCCCCAGTCCTCCCATCTCTCAATTATACAGCCCCAGCTCTCATGTTTGTTCCTCACAGGTCATGTTTTCCAGACCGCTGACCATTTTTCTTGCTTTCTGTTGGACTCTTTCCAACTGGGCCACATCCTTCCAGAAGTTCAGTGCCCTCAGCGGCACAGAGCATCCCTGCTGGGGGCTCACACATGCTGAGAAGAAAAATCACTCCATTTGTCTTGCAGGCTGTAATTTGGTTCATATATCTCGGCATGGAGACGACCTGACGCCGCTGACTCATGCTTTGCCTTTGATCCATTATGACCCGCAGACCCTTCTCTGCAGAGTGATGTTAATGTAGGCATTTTTCCTCATGCAGATGCTTATTTCTGCGTAAGGTGGGAGCTCACGCTTGTCCCTGCAGAACTGCATCCTATTTTTCTCAAACTATTTCTCCAATTTGACAAGACCATTTGTCAAGCTCAAGCTGTGTCCTCCAAAGTACTTGCAGCCTATTACAGCTTGCTGTGGTCTACAAAGTTAATAAGCTTATTATTTATTTTATAGGAAACCATTAATAATGACCTGGCCTGACATTTCCCTGCTACTGACTCTCTCTCCAGAAGCCACCTTGTTCATTCTTCATGAAGTTTTTCTGTGGAAATTGGATTTGGTCAGGGCAAGAGAATTCATGACGAGAACAGAATACAAAGGGCCTGATGAGAAACAAGACAAAGCAAGAGATATGAGTAAACAAAGCTAAACTCAGGTTATTATTTGTTTCCCATCCGAGGACACAAAAAGTATCCCATAATGCATGTCATCTGCTTCATCTTAGTGGTCCTAGCCAGCAGTAAGTCAGAAATGCATGTCCTTATGCCACGGGCATGTCACATAACCACTGAATCAAGGTCACCTCCCATATGCCAGCACGTCCCAGAGAGACAGGAGCTGAAAGACAGAAGAAGTCAGTGCATGCGGTGGCTGGAGCACGGATTAACAGGGAGCCCAGGGGGTCCCACGAAAGGGGATACTGCTGACATTGGAGGCCAATAGAAATAGCCATCAGTCCTGCACATGGGACTGTGAAACGATAAAAGCTCTCTGGCTGCGCCCTTGCTTGGCCAACTGAGGAACTATTTTACACCCAGTCTAACATCCACTGTTCTTATCAATTAACTTCAAGGAGTTGCCCAACTGTGCTGGCTCATTCTCAGCAAACATGGCCAGTTTTCCTGTCTTGCAGTGGCTCTCCTCACCCTGACAGCTGCTCTCAGAGGACACGGGAGCAGATACCAGCAGTGGTTATCAAGGTTGGATCACCCTATGTTGCTGGAGTACAAATTCCCCCATTTCCAGAGCTGGGAGCTACCCAGCGACCGCTCTTTCAGTAAGCTCAGGCTGAATGGCCATCATGCAACCCTGCTGCCTCTGCCCTCTGCCTGCCTGCTCTTTTCCTGCTGTGCTCAGCGCAAAGGAGCTCAACAGCACAGCTCTGTCCCTGCTGTGCCCATGGAGGCTCCTGGGGTAACAAAGGGAATGTGCATTTTCCCTCCTGCGGCTACAGCAAGGGGCTTGCATCAACAGTAAAAAAACCCTCTCCTTTTCCATGATCTCCCTTCTGCCCTTGTACTTGCAATATCCAGTCTCACAAGGAGAATTCCTTTGTGCTTGAGGTATTTTCATTGTTTGTTTGGTTTATTCTTTGCCTTGGTTTGCAGTCAGCTTGCTGTGTGTTAGCTTAAAGAATACTTGAAACTCAGATTTGAGACTGGAGGAATGTTATTGAGGGAGAAATCAGAGACTTTGCAGACAACACTTACAGGGGTTTAACTCTTCAAATGTCCAAAGTTCCCAGACAACACAGAAAATATCAGAAAGAAGTGCAAAGGAAGAGCTCAAAAGGATAAATCTGTGTGGCTTAGGAAAGAGAAGGGATGAGATAGTGTCTGGAAATTGATGAAAGTCTAGAAGGGACAGGGTAAACTGGAAGGAAGAACATAAATCAGGAAGGAAATGTTTCGAACTAACTCAGAGGGCAAGCTTAGAGAAGAGTTTTGCTTTCACAGGTATGTCAGTAGCACTGTGATAAATCTAATTTCATACCAGTTCAGTCACTTTGGCTCTCTCCTTTCTCTTCAGATCTGCAGAAAACCCTTCCCGCAAGCTCTCCATGGGATTGCGGGGCAGCACCAGCCCCTCACTCCCCACCCCAGCTGCAGCCAGGATTCCTGCTCATTGATCGGGTGGGAACAAATTGGGCAACAGGCAGGCAAGCCCCTGGGAAAGGCTGCTGACCTGCCTTCCAGCTTCCTTGGGCGACAGCTGTAATATGTGTTCTGATGTTCCTCAGTGGCATTTTATTTCTTAAAAAAAAAAAAATCTGAGTAATCTCAAAGAGCAGTATAGATTGCTGTTGGCACAGGGCATGTTCACATCTGCAGGATGCCCGATTCTCTCTGTTTCCCATCACAGGGCTGAGGTGATGCTGCAGTGTCTGTCACCAAATCCTCAAGAGTGCTCAGAATAGCTCCTGGCTCTCTCTTCCCCTTGCTCACAGACAAACCATGGACATGGACCCTGCAGGGGGTCCTTCTCCATTCTTCCTGCCAAAAAGCAGTCTGCAAAGGAAACCCTGGAGCTTGACAGCAGGAGCAGTCTAAAGGTTATGGTGCTGGAAGTACAGGACCAGTGCACACAACTTATTTGCAAGGACTTGAGGAAGTGTAAAAGGAAATAGGCATTGTTAAACTGTAAGATAAGGGAGGCTGAGAGAAACAGTGAAAGCTAAAGCTGTGGCCAAATGGAAAAAATAGAAGTAACATATCTGGTGGCAGATTGCATGGAAAAACACAGCAGACAAAAAGCACTTTGAGGAACAAATGGCAAAGGGAATTAACACTAATAATGTTTCTTCACATCAAAGATTCAGGAGGCTGTTAGAAAATATGTAGGACCAGCTGACAGTATAAAAGAAGATCACAGCAGATATGGCCATTTTTTAATGATTTATTTCATTCAATGATCATAGTGGAAGAAACTTTGTGTTCAGATGGTTCCAACCACTCTTGGGGGCTAGGGATCTTAGGAAAGAATAGGTAGAAATTAAAATTACTTTTGAAGAGAGACGAAATAAGCTCACAGAGTGAATAGCAACAAATAACTAGAACTGAAAATAAGCACTCAAGAGGTCTAAGATGTCTCTAAACTGGAAGAGCTAAGGTCGTAGCAGTGATGGATAACATCTCATTTAAAATTACTGGAAGGCTAAAGGGGCAAACATGAGGTGAATTTTAAAAAATTGTGCCAAGGATGATCTCAGAAACTACAGACCCCTTATTCCAGCTTATATACTCAGTGGGGTCTGCCAATACGTACCAGATTTACACAGCGAGGTCTTCATAGTGGGGGGACTGCAGGGGTGGCTTCTGTGAGAAGACACCAGGAGCTGCCCCCATGTCAGACCCAGCCAGCGCCAGCCAGCTCTAAGATGGACCTGCCGCTGCCCAAAGCTGAGCGCATCAGTGACATCGGTAGCACTTCTGTGATATTTAAGAAAGGGTAAAAATGCTGCACAGCAGCCGGAGAGAGGAGTGAGACTATCTGAGAGAAACCACTCTGCAGACACCATGGTCAGTGAAGAAAGAGTGGAAGGAGGTGCTCCAAAGCAGAGATTCTCCTGCAGTGCCTGATGAAGACCATGATGAAGGTTGCAGGTTGTTCTCCTGCAGCCTATGGAGGTTCGGAGTGAAGCAGATAGCCACGTGGGGCAGATAGCCACACTGCAGGTTGTGGAGGATCCCACAGCAGAGCAGGTGGATGTGTCCTGAAGGAAGCTGCAGCCTGTGGAGAGCCCACACTGGAGCAGGCTTCCCAGAGGAGCTCTGGGCCATGGAGAGGAGCCCACACTGCAGCAGGCTTGTTGGCAGGACCTATGATCCCATGGGGGACCCATGCTGGAGTAGTCAGTTCCTGAAGGACTGCACCCTGTGGAAAGGATCCACGTTGAAGCAGTTTGTGAACTGCAGCCCACGGGAAGGACCTATATTGGAGAGTTTCATGGAGAACTGCCTCTCATGGGTGAGATCCCACGCTAGAGCAGAGGAACAGCATGAGGAGGAAGGAACAGCAGAGACAGTGTTATGAATTGACCACAATCCCCACTCCCCATCCCCCTGTGCAGCTTGGGGAGAGGAGGTAAAGAGTCAGGATATAAGTTGAGCCCAGGAAGAAGAGAGGGGTGAAGGAAAGGTGTTTTTAGTTTTGTTCTTATTTCTCACTATCCTACTCTGTTATTAATTGGCAATAAATTATTTTAACATTCCCCAAGTCAAATCTGGTTTGCCCCTGACTAAATGGTGAGTGACCTCCCTGTCCCTATCTTCAGCCATGAGCTTTTCATCCTGTTTTCTCCCCCTGTCCTGCTGAGGGGGAGAGAAAGAGTGGCTAGATAGGCAGCTGGCAGCCAGCGAGCCAAGGCCAACCTACCACACAGTGTGATAAGGTTGCTATCTATTTCACGTGCAACTTTTAATAATGACTGTAACCACCGCCAACATTACCCTATTACAGATTCTCTCCAGAAACAACCTGCTTGGTCCTCATGAAGACTCTCCATGGAAATTGGATTCACCTGAGACAAAAAAATCCGTGAGAAATGGTTATCATGAAATAAAAAAGACATAACAATAGGAAAAAGAAAAAAAATGTAGAGCGAAACATAAGTTAGAAACCAGGTAGGGTTTTTTTAGGTAGGCATAAAAAAAATGTGCACCTTCTGGCTTGGTAAACAGAAGCAAGATGGGATGCCTTATGGAGTTTCCAGTGGCACTAGACACCTAACCTCAGGCAGCTGAATCAGCTGCATAAAGGCTGTTCAGTGGATTCAATTTCTGGACTTCACCAAGCGTGTGCTCCCCCACCGACTGTAGCAGCAGCTCAGACACAAAGGTCACAGGTGGACTCTTGTGTAGACAAATAAATGGGGTTGTCACAACTTAGATGAACCTGAACCACAGCTCTGGTGGCCTCACCAACAGAAAAGAGCAAGAAACAGTGGAAATGAGAAAGTAACTGCGAAGGGGAAAGATGTCTTTGCCTTTACCTTTGCCTCGGAGAGCTAATTCTCAGTACTAGCTGCTCTGCACTGAGAGTAGTGAGAAGGCATCGACACTGCCTCAGTCTAATGACTCAGTGTTACCAGAGACGTTTCTAAGGAAACATAACTTTTCTCGTGTAGGGAGTTACAGGTATCACACCTCACCACTGATATGTTGTAGATGAGTAGCACTGTCCCCCACCCAGCTGGCAAAGTGCCTGTGTATCTGGTCTAGGTGCACCAACGGTGTTGGCCAGTACCTGTCCCCTGGTCCTCAAAGTAGCATAGAAAGTTTTGAGCCTCTGCATCTGTTTTTAAACTGACATGACGGCGGCAGGAGCGCTACATACTCCAAAGGCTGACTTGCCCCTTGGCATCAGCAAAGAACGTTTGTTTCAAAAAACTCTCTTTAGTTTCCAGATGTGGAAACAGTTTAACTGGCTTTATCTCCAATGACATTATAAAGGCCATTCCAAGAATGTTTTAAGTCCCCATACAACTTAAAGTAACTTTTTCTCATCATCATCTAACAAGGTTTATGTAGAGAACATGGCCAACTGAGAACGCAGGTCCTGTGCCTTCCCTGGAGAGCCCCGCCATCTTGTAAATGGACAGTAAATAACAAAATACTTTCTGGCCCACGGAAAGTGGGATTCACCTAACCTACACTTCAGTATCTACAATGTAAATGTACATATGCAATGTCAACAAGGCTACTGCAAACACTTCACTCTTTTATCTTGATATTTTGGCTCTGTGAGTACCTTTTTCTATTCTGGTTATTTCTGATTATTTTGAGCACCTGCACTGTTTTCAAAGATTTTTATTTCGTTGTAGCTCTCAGTTCTTTTTTATCATAGGGAGGAGGACTTAAGTTGTCAAAAAAATAAGAGATATTACTTTTTGGTTTATATGTTTGCAAAAATACAGAACTGGTCTTTGTTCTACACCGGCCATCACGTCTTCACTTCTATTGCTGAGTCTAATGCTATCCTGCATTCCAATAACTCGATTAAAAGAAGAAAAGATGTGTCGCATAACATGATCCTACAAATAGCTGCCAGAGCTAACCAGCAAAGAGGTTGCCAAACTCACTGAGAAGTTCAAACTCCAGCTTCCCAATCTAACATAACAAAAAATCCACCCATCCTGGGCTTATAAGCTGGTACCTTCCCTGCCTGACTAGAGGACTGCAAGTTAACAGAAGAGAAAAAGAAGCAGGGGGTGAAGAGAAAGAGCTTCCCCAGATGCGAAAACATTCATTAGCAGGGATATTGGAGACATCACTGAATACTCAGGGAAGTTCAGTGCATGAGCAGATTTATCCAAAAGTACTCATTGGCCCTGTACCCCAGCAGCACAAATTCAACTGCTGATACTGATCCCAGCATTTTCATTCCAGTCCATGCCTTACTCCTAGAGCTGGGAAGGTTTCCTGTAGTGGGGGAAAAAAAAAAGCATCTTTGACTCAAGAAAGAGGTTCATCACTCTGGAAGGGTTAAAAATTAATGAGAAACAAAAGAGGGGAACATAAAGCTGAAATTAGTTCCTTACTTGTTTTCTAGCTCCCCACTCCGAAGTTATAGAAACGCAGACAGTGTCTGCTTTCTCCCACAGGCAGAGTTAATTGCTAGTGTGAATTGTTTTCACTGCTCCCTGCTGGAGCATCACAGAACCACTGACCCGGTGCCACTGCCTCTGGCTGCGTCCTCCCCAGGCAGCCAAAAGGGAGCAACAAAAAAATGAGCGAGGATGCTGAACAGGGTCTTTTCCCAGCCAGGATCCCCCTTCTCCTACCTGCAGTGGCAGCACCGTTGGGGCTAGAGCTCAGACTGATCAACAGAGAGGAAACAGGAGAAGCTGTGTGAGAGTGGAAGACAAAGAAAACCAACCATCTCAATAAGAGGGACCCAAACAGAGCAAGATTCAACTCTGTGGATATAACTAGAAACTGCAAAATATCTCTACCTTTTTGGCAACAGCCAGCTCAAGGCCTCCTCCCCCACCTAGCTCCTCTTCACTGCTTCTCCTTAGGATCCTTTCATGGTACTAGATGTCTCTGTCACTGCTCCACCCTAAAGCCATAATTTTCCACATATCATGAAAGTCTCATGATGCAGCCTGCATGATTAATGAAGAAGGTTGAACATATCACTTATTCACAGCTCTTTACTATATATTGTACCTGGCAATGGCCCATTGCTTTTGCTGTGGTTGCTGCCACTCTTCTGGGGAAATCCAGTCAAAACCTCAAGTGTAGAAAGTCCTCTCTCATCAGGAGTGGCAAAGTATCCATGAGCTATCCCTTCTCCAGATCAGCACCCTGACCACACAGCCCTTCATCCCTGTTGTCTTCTTTCTGCTGGGTTCCTGTGTTACAGGAAACAAGAGTTACAATGACACAAAAAGACATTTTTGTCTTCATTGTTTCCTTTGGGGGTGCTGTCAGTAACTGGGGTTCTTTACAATTTTACCCAAGGGTTAACATTAGAGAATTTCAACTGAAAGCAACACTTCCTCCCTCACCTACACAAAATGGCTATTATAAAGCAGGCTATTACATTCTTCAGTAATTGAAGCCTGGAAAAACTCTTTCTCCCTATGTTGTCTGTGTTTATAGTGTAGGATACACTGCTGGTATCCTCACAGGACAACTCTCCCAGGTGGCATCGTCACAGACTCTTCAGTGGGACTGTAAGGAACTTCTCCTCCTACTCAGCAACTACTCACAGGATAGCCATGAATATTGCTGTCAGCAGAGGTTTCTTCTCTGGCTAGTCCCTCTGGAGGAACAAGGCATGCAACAGGAACTCACGCCTGAGAGTGGAACAACAGCAGAAGTAGGATCTGCTTCTGCTGGAAACTGCCACCCTCTCTGTACGCTCACACCTCCTAAAGGAGCAAGTCTGCACAAGTACATGGGCTGATGGGACTGCATGCGGTTTTGCTATCATTCCCCTGCCCCCAGTACAAGAAAGACATAAATAAACTGGACTGAGATCAGCAAAGGCCCCATGAGATGGTTAGCAGCTGGAGCACTTGCCCTGTGAGAAGGGGTTGCCACCCTTTATGTAGTCACTTACACTTTATGCATGTCCCAGAGCAAAATGCAATGGCTTCCAGTGCAGGCACTTTCCTTAGCCCCAGCAGGACTGTGAGGAGAGAAGGAAAGAGAGGAAGAGAAAGCAAGTGAGGACTTCCACAGGGTGAAGGACCCTGAGACCCCTCCATCTCCATTTTGCCTCAGCCCCTTCAGAGGTTTCTACCCCTTCCAGGCCACCAGTCCTCCTCCCACATCACTCTCCCCAACACCCTCCTTGCAGCATTGCCAGGACCCTCCTCAAAACCACAACACCCCCTTGGGGAGTGGTCCCAGCTCTGTCCCCCTTCCTCTCCCTCACATCCACAAATTTTCACAGCCCTGCAAGCCTCCCGGCCAGCGCAAACCAATGACAGCCCTTCTGCCTGGCAAGGGCGGCCCCACCACTGAGGGACAGGTAGTCAACAGGAGCAGTACATAGCAACAGCTAGCACTCCCCATGTGGTTTGTTGCCACTCCCCAAGGGCTCCCACCCACTCTCCTGGCTCATAAATTCCCCTGTGCCATCACCTCCATGCAGTGAGGCGGCAAGCAGGTCCCCCACAATGCAGCTGCTCATCCTGACCATCCTCTGCCTGCTGGGCTCCTGCTGCCTCCAGGCCACAGAGGCACGAGAGTATAAGTCCACCCTCACGGTGCCCAACGGAGGCCCCTGGGGCTCTTGGGGACACCAACAATTTTGCCCCAACGGCTACGCCAAGGGATTTGAAGTGAAGGTAAGGTTTCACACCTTCTTTGGGGTGGGAAAAAACCCTGCTGTGAAATGGTGGTATTTTGTTCTGGTCTCAGCAGGGCTGGCCACAACACTGTGTCCCATTGCAGCAGTTTGCATTGTATCTGCACCGCTTGTGCAGGCTTATCAGCAAGAAATCTCGAGCATGGGGTAGCTCACCAGGCTCTCTGCCAGTGAGCTATTTATTAGCAGAGGAGTCTATGGGGTAAGAAAAGACCTGGGGTCCATACTGCAGAACCTATTCCCAAGAGCCTGGGACAACTCCCACCTGCCAGCACTCCAGCTCTGGGTGTCACAGCACATGGCGAGAGGGTGGGCATGACCTGGGACAGCAGCCATGAAGTGTTCCTGTGTCCAGAGCCTCTGCTCCACAGTTTGGAGAAAAAGCAGAGGTGGGCAACAGTGAAAAGAGCTCCCTGAGAAATGCCATGGAGCTGCTTCGCAGCCCTGCTCAGCAGCACTGCCTGCATCTGGCTCTGTCCCCAAAGCCTCCTACCACCCCTCATCACTAGGGCTCGCTTCATCTCTTCTTTTAAAAGAGGGAGGGTGCTGACCTCTCCCATCTTCTTCCCTTATTCTAAGGTGGAGTCTTACCAGGGATTTTGGCTGTTTGGTGATGACACAGCTCTGAACGGCATCCGCCTGCTCTGCACGGACGGCACAGTCATTGAGTCCTCCGTGGGGTGGTGAGTAGTCTTCGCTTTCTAATCCTCCTTCAGGGCAGCAGCTTCTGGGGAGCATGAAGGAAAACCAGCATGATGGTTTCTCTGTAGACACCCACATTCCCTGTGAAGGTGGCTCCCCACCCTACTTGAGGAGGTGGGCGAGGTCCCCCTAGCCACTAAGTGTGAGGGTCTTAGGGTAGAGACCTGGTCCCAGGGAATGGAACAGTACTTTGAAAGTTGGAGTTCAAAAATGCAGATCTTAAATCTGTACTTTCTCCTTTTCCTCAAAGGCTTGCTTTGAAAAGGACATTGATATTAAGTAACAGGGACAAAGCAAGCAACTGAAGTTCCCAAGGGGTCCTGAGCAACAGGGTAACCCAGGGCTGATGGTGGCCAGGCATCTAGGGGGTGATGGGGAAGCAGAGTGAAACAGGTGCTTTCGGAAACCCACCATCCCTGCCACAGGACTACCAGGATTCCAGGCAAGTTGCAGTGTTGATTGCAGCACAGCAGAGACTGAACACATCTTGGTGAGCTTTTTTCTTCTCTGGCAGGTGGGGAAACTGGACTGAGGCCCAGTTCTGTCCCAGCAACAAGCTGGTTTCCTTCTCACTGCGTGTGGAAAAGAGGCGGCACCTGCGTGACAACACAGCAGCCAACAACGTGAGGTTTGCCTGCTCGGATGGAACAAAACTGGAAGGCTTGGGACTTTCGTGGGGTCACTTCGGCCCATGGAGCAGAAGCTGCACCTCTGGGGCCATCTGTGGGCTCCAGACAAAGGTGGAGGAACCCCAGGGAAAGGGGGATGATACAGCTCTCAATGACATGAGAGTCTTCTGCTGTGAATGAGCCTGGCCCCAAAATCCCATGCCAGCATCTACAAAGTGATCCACCATTAAACCTTGAATCTGTCCTTGCACAAGGAGCAGTGTGCATTTTTCTCCATCACAGTTTGTAAAAGGCAGCCAGATCCTGTGGCTACAGCACCCAGGGGGTTCCTCCTGCCCCCATCCAGTGGACGTGGAGTTGCTGCAGCTCCTGGCTCCCAGGTCCAGCCCTCAGTGAGGCTGAGGACGGGTTACCAGGAGGTGCGCACACACACGCACACACGCACACACACGGCCAGCTACTGATGAACGCAGAGAGCAGTGCCTTTGCACTGTGCCTACACCCGCATAGACTCACACACACCCCCAGCGCTCACACACACGTGAACAGCACAGGCAGCAGGTATTGTTCCTCTCTGGCTGATCAGGATTAGCATCCAATAGTGAAATATGTACTCTCAGGTGGAAAATGTGTCTCTCCGGTAGCTGGGTTTAGCTACTCCGTCTGCCCCAGAGCAGCCTCAGGCTCTGGTTTCCCCAGGCACCGGTGCCCTCCAGCCCCTGAGGTTCGTGGTCCCGCTCCAGGTGCCGCACTCGGCTCTCGTGCTGCTGCCCACTGGTCGGGCTTGAAGGTCGCTGGTGGTCTCTCACACAGGCTCCGAATAGAGGGTGTGCCCACAGACAAGGTGGGTAGAAAGAATGTAAGAGTAATTAGTAGGAGTAGTGAATAATTATTTACAGCATTACATAAGAATATGTAGTAAAACCGCAGGACAGGCTGTGGCAGTGGGGTGCAGGGCTCAGTCAGATGAGTGTGCTGACCAGCCAGGTGTTACCCAGGGCCAGCCCCTTTTATCCCCTTTCCCCTCACACTTGTTCCCTCCACAGAACCACCTTTGATCCTTCCCCTAAACATCTCATAACGTCTTGCAGATTCCCACAACCCCCTTAAAACACCTCATAAGAAGTTTTACAACATCCCCAAATGCTTTTCCCCCCTCAGCGCCTTCTGGGGACGGGGTGGCCCCACTGTCACCCCAGTGGGGTTCACCGGGGACCTGGGGTTGATTGCTGTCCTCCAACAGCCACAGGGAGCAGGTTTGGGGCTCTGTTGGCACTGCTGATGTTACTGGTTGCTCCACCTGGTATTGCCACTCCAATCCTCACTGGGTCTCTGTTAGGCTTTGTAATGAATTTATAACCTAACAAATTCCTGGGAGTGAGCACAGAGGATCCCCACACCTACAGGTAAGGCAGGAGGTAGGACTGTAAGGACTGGACAGTGAAGGAGGAGAAGAGTGATCATCTGCCCTGGCAGAAACTGCGGTTTCAAAGGAGAGGAAGGGGACATCTTCAACCTCTTTCTCCTATAATGCTTAGAATGTGAAGGGATGACTACTGTATATTCATTCATCCATCGGTTAATAGGTTTAAATATACCATGTAGCTCCTGGACCCAGCTCTATGTCTCTCCTTCTAGCCTGTTCAGCACAGCATCTCAACATCTCCAGGTGCCTGGTACAAATGAGGCACCTTGAGGATTTTTGTTTCCAAGACTGCAGTAATTCACATGCAGTGAACTCAGAAATGTACCATCATATAGGTACTTTTCCTGAACCCACCGCCATCTCCTTCAGCATCAAGACCTCCTGCTCAGCTCTTCTCTGGGTTCATGTTCTGTCCTGCTTTCTGAAGCTGTAGGCAATACCTCACATGTAAAGACTCTGACCACGATAACAAGTACGGAAGAGGAAGTAGCCACAAACCCACATCTCACAGGGTATTACACAGGAATAAGTTGGTTGGGGGGTTGTATGATGCACATGCACAGGAAGAACTTGGGGAGGAAAAGAACAAACAGCAAGGATGAGGAGAGTTCCAGAGTGAATTGCAAAGATTTCAACAACAAACCCTTTCCTCAGTACCAAGAGTACAAAGAGGAGGCAGAAATCTGAGAAAAACAGAGGAGGCAGGGAGAACATCCGTAACTGTAGAAAGTTCATAGCCACTTCCCACACTCACATATTTGAAATTTGCTTGCTTTGGTATTCTCTCTGGAAGACTGTAAATGGTCCTCAGTAGCACCTGTGAGCCGATAGTTTCTGTGTGCACATTAAATATCTGAACCGACGGGCACAGCCAATTCAGTGCCACCTTTGCTTAATCCCTGCTGGGAGCCCAGATGTTCCAGCGGTTTCTGAAGCACTAACACTGCCACCATTTGCCCTTATGCATCCGTATGGACTGCCTGCCATTTGGTATGCAGCCAGGAGAAGCCTCACAACAGGTATATTTACAAGTATATTTAACCCTTTCCACCCAGCCATTGAAAAGAGGGGTTTGAAACTCCAAGAGGTTATACTTTTATTGCCCATTTGGTTGGTTACCTCGTACTTATCTTATTCCATACCTATACTGGTAAGCCCCACAGAGCCATCTATTATCTCAGGAAAGCACCAGCTCTAAAATCAAAAAAGAACCACTGAGTAAACATGAGCTGGCGGCAAGGTCACATATCCTCATGGGTGGGTATCTAATTTTAAGAGGTAAGGCACTCTTGAGGTAGCTCAGTTTTCTGTTATGGGATTCTCTGTTTAGAATTAGATACAGGAGGAAAATCCATAACTCAGCTTTACTCCTGGAAAAAAAGGTTCCCCTGGGGCCCTCTGAAATACACTGAGACAAAAAGGTGCGATTCTTGTCATGAATATCTCAAGAAGTTTTTATATTACCTTTGTATTATTATATCACTTTCATATTACTCATTCAGTTAAGGGAGTTGCTGTACACAGCACTTTACATGGCTTTAAACATGAAAGACATGCTCTGTCTACACAGGCAGTGCCTGCAAGAGAACTAGTCTTAGACATCATTTCGTGGTCTTCCCGCTCATCTCTTAGCCCTCCCCATTACAACAAAAACACTTGATTAGGCTGAATCCAAATGCAATGGAAGATCCTCCCAAATAATAAATATCCCAGTTTCTGGGCCAAGAAGATCTAACAGTGAAATGCTGAAAGAGAGATCTATGTCCATTACTCCCTCAAATTAATTATTTGATTAACGTTGGACTTTGTACCGTGTATGTCACTACCCTACCACAGTGAACCCCAGGCCTTGCCACAGCCCCCCACAAAGTGACAATGCTCATGTCGAGTGCTCACTTTCTGTCCATTCACAGCAGCATGTGGCCCCTCTCATCTCAGGAAAACCTGAATGAAATATCAGATGGAAACCCAAGGTTTTTCAATAGTGGTTGTGCTTCTTGTGCAGTTATTTACCTTGGTGCACAGCAAGTGCTTGTTGAGATGTTCAATCTTACGCCGCTCACTTCGTGCCTATTTTGCCTGTAGGCATCTTGATGTAAAGCAACATCTACTCTTCCCCCATTTACTGGGCAGAGCATGCATAGTGCTGAAAATTTTATGTGAAGACATTCATAGCAGCACTTCCTCAAAATACGTAGGCTATGGGCAACAACCACCGTTAATGTAGTAACGTCAGTTATTCACATAGATATGGTTTGGAGCACCTGGACCACAGCAGCTGGGTCTAAAATATAACACGTAGGATTCACCTCTGTAAAGAGTGTGTTGTAGCTGTGGAGGGATGTGCTGTGGAGGGCATTGTTCTACCCAAGCAAGCAACAAGCTTTCCTCCTCAGAAAGTCCTGGTTACTTGCCCGATATGGACTGATTCAGTCAGAGAAGAGCCAATGGAGTTACACTACCATAAAGAAGTGCAACAGGGAATATCCTCAAGACAAAATCTTTGTGAAGGGAGCAGGTAGTAAGGCAATGCAATGCCATTTACACTCCAGCCAGCAAAGTACAAACCACAAAGTTCTCTACACAGCTTAGACATACACCCAACGGGAATGTTTCCTTGGTGTACTGCCACACTGCCCACAGCCAGCTGTGAGCTAGCGCTGCTGTTGTGGTTAACAGAGCATCGAGGCTGCAGCCATAGCCATCATCTCCCAGCAGTGCTGCCAGTCCAGCACCACGCTCATCATAGCTATCTTGTACCCAGTCCAGAGCAGCAGCAGCACCATGTTCATATCTGTTCAGAGCAAGTCTGCAAAGATAGACCTATTTTTGTCCTCAGCCCTCTCTCGCCAGGGCTCAGCGCTGCTTTCCCACTGCTCCCACACTTTCTTCCACACCAGATTTTTGTGCACAACTTTCTACTCGATCCTCGTTCTGTGCTAGACACAGGATAATGCCCCTTTTCTCTCAAACCTCTCCTCATTCACAAAATGCAGGGCAGTGTGGAGAACGGGAGTACTGATGTGACAGCTGCTTAAAGCAGTGTTCACATTTTATTATTTGCATCTGATAGTCCGTGTACTATCAGAGCAGCTCTGTCACATTTTAACTGTCTATTCTGGTGACAGACCTAATATGTAAGAAACCCAGTAATGGAGCAGGACCCTTGTGGCACTTCACACTGTGCAACCGAGGAGCAGAAAGACGGTCTACGCTCTAATCTTTGCTGCAATTTAAGCATACACATTTGCAGGCATTTTCTTAATGTGCTAAGTGAGGTGACAGCGCACTCCTTAGAAGCCATAGGCCTGTCCCCCAACCATCACAACCCCTGGTACACTCTACCTGGAGTGAGAGAATAAATATGAGCAGTAAAATAGAGCAGGATGGAAAAAATCCTGGAATTTTTTCCTAATGTTTCTCCTAGGAGTACTGAAGAAAGACACACAGCATTTTGTTCTTTCTATGTTTTGGTTCCCCCAGTGCATTAGCAGCCTTTGGACATTGCTGACATGATACAAGTGGTATGAGACACTTCACAGACTGTGAAATGAGTGGATTTATAACTGCCTACAGATCATATGAGCTGAAATAATTAATACTAAAGCTGGAAAACCGCTGTCTTCAAGGCCTTGCAAAATGCTCGTGTCAGACAGCATGAACTCACCTGTAGGCACTGGGCATTTCAAACCAACTATCTTCATGACAGCAATCAGCCTCAAAACTGCCCTGGAAGGTTTCTTGTTTCCTCCCTAAAAGCAGCAAGTGTTGGATGCCAGTCTAAACTCGAAAACAAACTGCACTGGGAGACATTGCAGCCTAGAAGCTCTCTTGTGCTTACCAGCATTCTCATCCCGAGCCCACCACATTCCCTTCAGAAAAAATATAATACATCTCCAGAGCTGCAAAGTTTGAACTTGGCTCCACATTGAGCAACCATCCCCAAAATTCAGAGCTCTTCCAAGCCAGCTTATTTCCTCTGAGAACATCTTTATTGAAGTACATATTTATATTTTCCTTGCAGTAGAAATATTGTATCTGATGTTATCTAGTATTTTTTATTTTAGTAGGAGATTTGGTTTTGCTTCCACAAGTGCACCTTTGACCTGTAATAAAATCTTTCCTGAAGTAATGGCTAATTCTGAACAAGCAAGTAATTATTCCAGTAAATCCAAGGGAGGGTACAAACAGCTACATCCCTCTGACCTTTCTGTGCCCCTTTTCAGAAACAAACATGTACTTTGAGCAACAGAACAAAATTTCTTGTGTTGTGGCTCTGCAGGGTCATAGCAGAGTGCTGCCTATATCCACGTAATTAGAAGGGAGGTTAATGAATTGCTAAAGCACATGTTTCCAGTGCATAAAGCAGATAGAAAGCATATTTAAGTGGGCTGAATAGCTTATTAAATGAGATTATAACAGGCACTTTGCCCCTTGTCAAGTGTCATTTCAAGACGAATTGATGTAATTCTTTACCTCAGGAAAGTCCATTTGTTAACAAAGGTCTGTACTCTACTGATGCAAACCAGTGTCGTCCCTCATTTCTTTTGGCCTGAATATTTTCTCCATTTTTTTCTTTTCTATACTTTAACCTTTCATATCTTCCCTTTGATTTTCTAGCAAAAATAGACTTCAGCCTCAGCCATGACTTCAGATACGTGCTTTCTTAGCAGTCATTGCTGTATTGGAGATTTCCTTCTTTTGCCCAGCTTTACTACAGTGTTTGCAGGGATATTTCCATGGAGTGCAGCTGCCTTCCCTACACAGGATTCAGAAGCTGATTTAGGAATAATCGGTCTCTTATCTGTAGCTTTCAAATGCTGCTCTTCCTGGGAAAGAGGAGTGGAGGGACATCACAACACCCATGACAGTTTGCCAGTACATAGAGCAGGTTCCTTTGTATGTCTATGAAGGAGCTGATGCCTTGCCAAGGTCTGAAGGTGGCCTCGCTGAAGAAGAGGAAAGGACACATTTCTAGGGAGGCTACTTGCTCCCTGGCCTGCAGAGGGACCAGCTCCAGCACTGCTGCTCTTTACAGCCACCTGGAGCTTTCATAACCCTTTCAGTAACACACTTTAACCAGACGTTTTAGCAAAGGAGGTTAGAGTTTTTCCGTCTAAGCTATGATGTCTATGCACCTGGTTTTGTTGGGGGAAGATGGGGTTTCCTCTTCCCATTTCAAGGGACAAGTATATCTTTGGAAAGCTTGCCAGTACCAATGGTGATACCACTGAGGGAGGATCTTCATAGAAAGAAAAAGCATCACCTCTGACTATTCTTCTCTCTGGCATGATTTTGAAGTATATACTTAAAAAAAAAAAAAAAATTGATTGTATCACGAAAGCAGACAGCACCATTTGCTGTTCTTTGGGTGCTTCCAAGCCTCAAATTTGTGGAAGTAACATCTGATTTTACAAGAACAAGATGCCAAGAAAGTGCTACGAATTTATCATCTTGCTAAAATCTGTGTCTTGATTGCAGTTGTAGTACATATTCCGAAGTCTCATTATGCAGCTATTTTTTTCCCAGTTCATCACAAAGCCCTGTCAAAAAACAACTAGTGTCTAAGCACCCCATTCCCCTTCTTCTCTAAATATTGCTTGTCTGCTCTTACAGATTTGTCTAAATGCACCTCTGTCATCTGTAATAAGGTAATAGGCCTAAAAATTACTTAGTGCCATCTTATATCTTCCTCTTAGGTATAGAAGATGTCTTAAACCTAAATTGATGCCTTTATTACACCGTTTTCTTTCTGCTCCTTGTAGCACTTTCCGATATCATCGCCCAATAACTGCAGCAGGGAGGAAGAACATAAAACCATTCTGATGTTAGTCTTATTTTCTTGGGTTGAAAAATCCCCATGCAGAGTTCAGGTTCAATATCTCTACCTAATTTGTCATTTGTATTTGCTGTATTAATTAAACAACCCATAGAAATTCCACACGATGCAGTCTGGTAGGAGCTAACGTCCAGACTGGATTGCCTGGAGCCCAAATAAAGAAGTAGCCCTGCTGGCATGACACGTTCATTAATAGCTTGTGTGCTGAAGCTTAGTTAAAAAAACAATAAAACCATGGCCTGAAAGGAAAGAAAAGCAGGACAAATTACCAGTATCTGTGTTACTGATGCAACCCCATCACCCTGAGCAAGACAGGTAAGGTACCCTGTGCTGCTCTGGTGGGGCCAGCCAGGGTCCTCTCGCAGCTGCCCAGTGTTGGCATGCCTCTCCGGCGCTCTTCCTCCAGCACTTCTCTGCTCATATTCATTTGAATATGATATCCCTGGAGACATTCCTTTTCCTTATCTAGAATAACTTCCTGGCAAGCTGAGAGGTTCCTTATTTCAATGCACTTATCATCTGTCCCACCTTACACTGTACTGCCAGGCTTGTTTTTGTGTAAACGGACTTTGACTGACTTAAGTCAGTTTTACATACATCCTAAAAGATCCAGAATGCAGACTGATTTTGCTCTCCAGTAAGCATGAAACACTAAGTCAGCTTACTGAGCACATTTCTTACTGATTAAGTTAAAAAAAAACCAAACACCTGTCCACTATTCACTTACCTCAAACTGTGCTAGTCCTACTTAAACCTGTTAGGACCACTTATACCAAGCTTTTCTTGTAATGGGGATTAAGGATCATAAGCTTACTATTTGTACACCAGCAGAATGATGGCAAGAAGATACAAACACCTGGAATTGCTCCAGGTTATCAAGAACGATTCTGCAGTTGGGCAGGGAGGGTTTGGCCTGGTACCCACAAAACTCAGTTTTTCCCCAACCTCTTTTATCAGTTTGTGCCTCTCTTTCTTTGGGTTGTAAGCTGTTTGGGCCAGGCACAATCTTATTTTATATATAAGGTGTCTAGTATAGGAGGTTACCTAGAACCTCAAACTACATCCAACAGCTGTGGGATTTCTGCTCTTGCCTCCCTCCCCAAGGCTTTTCATGTGAATTACAACAGCTCTGAGAAGAGATGTTATGTCTCAGGAGAGCTTGCCTTTGACTAAGGCATCTGCATCTTTTTGAACTCCTGGATAATTTTTCTAACCAGCATTCTGAATGTTGAATGTTAGGTTGATGCAATTTTCAATGAGTGGGTTGGAAATACCTCAAAAATACAAGATTTATAATGGGAGCGAGCCAAAGACCACAAAATGGCTGCAGAGCAGCCATTACAGAGTCATATGCCTCCAGCATTACTTTTCATGCAAAGTGAGTAATATATTTTAAGTCAGCCACAACAGCTACAAGAACCTGAGTCATTCCTTTGCACAGGAGGAAAGAATTAATTTAGGGTTCAAAATGTGCTGAAGCTTCTAAACGTAAAAACGTAATTGAGAGATTAGTGCAAATCCTTGTTAGGTGATGCTGTCCTGAACAGCACAGAAAAAGCAAGATGAGAGCTAGTATTGTCTATGAACTTGCTGGGAAATCTTTATTGCCAGGCTGCAGTCTATGTGTCAGGCAACCCACACCGTCTTGGTCAAAAGACTGGTAGAAAAGAGACATCTCTGGCTCCTCAGGTTGAGGGTGCAGCAAGTCAGTTATTTCTTTCCACGGTCTTTACTTAAGTGTCTAAAGAAACTCCTCATATTACAGTTTCACAAAAATCGATATTTAAAAAAGAAAATTAGATTTTGCTTTCTTTCAGAAAATCACGTTAAAAGAAGCTGGACCACATCCCGTGCCAGGGAAAGGCAGCCTTTGTTGTACCTAACCATGCTGTTAAAATCACAAATTAATGGAGAAAAAGTATTTCAGTGACACTACGATCTGTAGGTCCAGATTAATTAGGATAGCACTTTAATTATTCAGTGGTAATACATGCCACCTTTGAAATCAAAATCATCAAAAGTGGGTGTTTGCAAGGTCAGCAGCTACCCCAAACACATTTCTTTCTGCTTGTATGAAGGCAGCAAGTAGACTTAATGCAATCACAATTTTCTCTGCAAGGCCTAAAGCCACCTAAGTTAGGCAGATTGATTCCCAGAAACGCACCCTGAAGAGGAGAGAGGACTCTGCAGAAGAATATTCCCCCCCCCCCCCCCCCCCCCCCCGAATTAGAAGAGATGACTCAGATCTGTGCAAAAGTCTTTTGTCTCTCATAATCCTCATACTAATCAGGGGTGAAACTAAGAGGGAAAGCATTCACTCTCAGCCTCTTCTCTCAATTGCTCTTTCAATTTTTCCTTTTCCTTCTTATTTTCAAACACTATTTTTGTCCTTTCTCTGAGCAGCCTCAGCAAGCTCACCCAGCATATTTTCATGGCCATCAGAACTGCTCCTTTGTCCCTGCCTGATCAAATTTCCCAGCAATCTTAGAGCAGTTTCACCTTTTGTGCCGTACCTCTCTTTTGGGATTAGCTTCTCTTCAGGTTGGCAGGACCTCCTATCACAGAAGCAATAGGGTCACCAAAACTATTAATCATGGCTCTGCCGCAGGTAGGAGCCCACATTACGCTGTAACTAGAGGCAGTCAGAAAAACAAGGTTTCAGCTAGAGGCTGGACATCACTCAACTGGGTAATTACAATCCCTTCTGGCTTCCAAATTACACAGAGTAAAACAGCATTAATTTCAAGAGGCTGTGTCCAGCAGCCTGTGGGAAGCATATGATGATGGAATACATACCTGGAAGTGGCCTTTCGCTTTATGTGGTTCTGACTGTACCACAACGTACATCACCTAGTTCTGCCTTAAACCTTGCAGTTTTATTGTTTCTCCTGCTTGGCACATGCAGCAGTTTCCCCAGAATTTTTCCACCCATTTTCTCCTCAGCTATGAGTCAGTAGGTGCTGGAGCTGTGGATGCCAGTGGCTTCCAACACTGGAAACCCCAGGGTACGTTTTGCCCTCAGCCTTAATCCCATGCATGAGCCCAAACATGTCACGGAGCAGAGTCATTATGAAAGTGATGACAGTGAGATCTATTGTCATAAAATTGAGAACCCCGCATAGGAGCTTTGTAATTAAGGAACAAACGGAGGCAATGAGTCATTACATTTGATGCCGTGAGAGTTTTAGGAAAGCATGTTTTTTGTAACTCATGGAAATAACACATGACCTTTGACATGACTATTTTTTTTTTTTTTTTATTGTTAGCAGATGTCGTTGCAGTCAAGGGAAGCAGATACCATATGGCCACTATTTTAAGAGACTTATTTAATTGAGTCCATGCCTTTGAGACCATATACTCAGAGCCTTCAGTAATGCCAGTCAACTACAAAGTAATCTTCAAATATCTCAGATGCTTGCAGGTTTGGTCAGTAGTGAGGCTGAGAGTGTATCCCAGACTCACAGAGAGGGCACTGACATGGGCTGCCACGCAGACTGCCGCAGACAGCACAGTCTTTGCCAGCATCCCCACAAACACCAACAGTGTACATATACAGGCACCGATTGCCCAGTCCATCCCTCCTCTCCAGCTGGTCAGGATTGAAGTCCGCTGGTGAGAACACACATGCCTTTCCCCTCCAGTTTCACAAGCACGTCCGCATTCAGAGGTCCCTCAGATGTCAGCACAGCCCCTGAGTCCACCTGACGTCCGTGCCTAAACCTGGTCCCCCTTACCCCATACACAGGTCTCTTCCACCCACCGGCTCGTCCAGCTTGATGCTCACTAGCGAAACAGGTACACACACTCATGCACTCATCTCAGGCATTTCACGCCCACGGAGCGCTCAAACATCAGCACAGGCTCCCAGTCCACCTAACATCCATGTCCAGACCCCAAAACCCTTACCCAGCCACCATCTCAGACCTCAAGGTCTCCTCTTGCTCACTGGCTAGTCCAGCTCAAAGTTCGCTGACAAATATATGCATACATGCACACGGGATTAAATTCACCAGGGAAATATCAACATACCCAGTTTTTCCCAGTTGCTGGCATTTAGGTCTCTTGCACACAAGCTGGTCTCTCCAGTTGCTGACAGCTAGGCCCTCAGGCACTGGGACCCACAGCCCCTCTTCCAGCTGCTGGCACTTAGACCTTGCAGCACTCACAGCATTAGTGAGATTACAATGAAAGAAAGGTTCAGGAAAGGATTTAATAAGAAGATAGGACAGGGAGGGACCATAGTTTCTAAGCATAATGGAGGGAACCATAGTTTCTAAGCATAATGGAGGGAACCATAGTTTCTAAGCACAAAGCTTTTGGTTCAGGCAGCTGAAAGGTGTTGCTCAAATGCCAATACTTCTCATGCTCAAATTTGAAAGAATTGAACACACACAACAATCATGTTGAATACAAGTACCTATAATCACAGCTGTAGCATAAGAGGAAAAGTTATCTTTCTGTACCTTAGTTTCCCACCTGTAAATAGTAGGTTAATAGTCCTTCCTTTCCCACGGGTGATGACGTATTTGGGACAGAAACTGTTCTTGTTCAGCATATTCACAGTATTTTTTGTCTGATCCCGTTGGCGACATGAGTAGTAATAAAATAATGTGGGGTTTTTTCTCTGTTCTTAGAAATCATTTTTGTTTCATCAAAGAAATAGTTATTAGACAATAAAAGCATCATGCTAGAAGAAAACTATGAATTAGTAGTCTGAAATCTATATAAGCAGGAATGAGCAAACTAGGACTGAAACATCACTGCATATAGTTTCCAAAATCCTGGGCAGTTCCACCAGAATAAAGTTCTTCAAAAAACAGAAACAAAAACAAAATGGTAAAAACCAAGCATATATAAACTTCCATTTTTCTGCTATAGTTGCAACAGCAGTGGCAGTCAAGATTCATATAACAACTATATAACCTTCTTGAACTTCGGGTAATATCTGGGCTACTTTTTGTTTGAGGACTTTGGAAGACAGATGCCACATCCTGGGCTGTTCAGTCTGGAGCCAGGGGCTCTTCTCAGTCCTTTGAACAACAGTTAAGAAGAAGAGAGATTTTTTTTGGAAATGTAGGCAGTCATGAATCCACAACAAAACTTCTGGCGTTTACAGCTGTATGTTATTCTTTCAAAATCTTCTATTTCCTGCTGTATTTATACATAGCATTGAACTGGTGCAATTGGTACACAAAATACATCTCCTGGAAGTGTTTCTTTTTGTTTGGGTTCTTGCAGTGCATCCAGAAGTATGAGCTATGAGGAACGCTAGATCCTCCAAAGATACATATCTTATCTGAAATAACGGGTCCACTGTCAGAAAGAGTCCAGAGCTCCACGCCAGCAACTCTTCTTGGTTATGCTCAGCACGAGTAGGGAGCCTGGAGCTCCCCTACACCTGCGATTCCTGCCAGCATCTGACAACCTGACTGAAAATGCTGTGCTACGCACAGTGAGAAATTTCACACGGGTAGAAGCCTGTACTAGGGAAAGCAACGAAAGTCCACCTGAAGTCATTAAACAAAACAGTGGGAAGTCAGTGGGAATTAAAGGCAGGAGGACTTAATCAGTCAGACGAAGAGGCTACTGATGTAAGCTAAGGAATACATAGCACCATTTGTGCAAGAAGCATGCAAGAACTGGAGCTCAGCAGCACACAACTTACTTGTTAAAATTTGGTCTAATTTGGCCACAAAAAAAGATACGCTGCTCCTCCCATATTCTTTTCACTAAGGGCAGGGGGATGACAACAAGAGAGGGTGACTGCTTCTGTCCAATCTACATCCTTTGTTCTTTTCTATCTCCTCTGGTATGTGACCACCTTGTTTTTATGTGAAAGGCAGCAAAACTACGCTCCAGTAGCATCACATATTGCTACACACAGTGCCTCATCCCATCTTGAGCAAAATGGTCTTTTGAGGTCCTTTGTCTTGACTGAGGATTTCAACACAAGTTCAAAATAAACTCCTTTCTGCCAAAATTACCTCCTTGCTGTTCTTCACATTATCGGGGTTATGCTACGGCTTTACAAATCACATATCCTAAACCTAATAATCATGTGACAATTAATGACATCATAGGAATAATCTAGATCCTAGAGCTACATGAGACAAAAGTCAAAGAGATGGACTGAATAGCGGAACAAACTAACATTTTCAGTGTTTCATTATCCTCATAGGTTGCTTATGGAGGTATCACACATGAGTTGTTACAGAATCACCAAAATTCCACCTGTATCACGTCTATTGCTTTCTCTGTAGGCCATTCAAAGAAAATAATAGACTTCAGAAATTTTCAAAATCCTTTTTTTTTTAATTTCTTACCTGTGTGTGTCACCCATAGATGTTTACTTGCTTTCTTTCCAGTTCCAAGGTATGAATTAGAAGATCATAGGTGCCCGGGTTCTCTTTAACCTGCTTTTTGAAACATGTTTTTCTTCTGCAAGTCCTCTGGGATGTTGCCCAATGCCTTTGACTTCTGAAATATAACCACTAGTTTATGTGAAAACTTACCCTCAGTTTTTAGGCGCTGGCTTCATTTAAGATCCAGTGCCTTCAGAAGGAGGAGCCCTTGGCTCTCCCTGCAGTCCCCACCCCTCATTAGAACATTAAACTATATTAACATGCATTAAACATTCAATATGTAAAACATATTGAACTTTCCCATTTTTAATAAGACACAACTTGGCTAATATCTTAAGACAAGGAAATTCAATACTATTCTGATGGCTGTGTAAAACTCATAATAGAAAAGTTATGTTCTATAGGACATAACTCCTATACAGGAGAAAAAAAAGCATGACAATAGTTTTCTGCACAGAAATATAGGCTATAATCCAGCCTTCCTGGATCTGAGTTTCTGCAATGCTGTTTCACATGTCTACATGAGGCAGGTGTCTGAGCCCCCATTACAGTCCATGCAGAACCAGCCAGGACATGGCTTGGAGTCCACTCCAAGCCACGTTTTTGGTTCATCCCAAAAACACCACCCACACTCAATGGGATGAACCACAACCTTGACTCCAATAACTGTACTGACCATAACAGGAGGTTAGACACCTTCCCTGTACTAGTGCTAAATCACTACCTTAAATTTAAGGTGAGATATATTCTACTACTTTCATCTCATTATTGTGTAGTAAAAAGCCTACACTTTTTACTACATTCCCTAGTGAAACTGCAGAATTCATTTCCAAGCAAATTCTAAAGGTTATAGAAGAAATGAAGGCTGAGGGTTACTTGTCAGTGAGAAGAACACTGTCTTAGGCAGTTTCCTAGAGGAAGAAAGGTAAACTGAACTGCTCAATGTAAAAACTGGACTCAAGAGGGATACAAGGGATCATGGTTGAAACGCATCTACAGTCCATAATTACATACCAGGTTCTCTTCCAGAGGATGCTGATGGACATTTGAAAGAAGTTTCTTTCCAGATACGGACAGCGCATGTACAAAGTTTCAAGCAGTTCTGTGATTTAATTGGGAACAAACATAGACAAGGACTGAGATATTCAGACCTTCACTACCTCTTATTGATGCCTGCCTTGGGAAGAATATGTAAATTGTTTCACTGCTGAAGCAATTTCTCCTCTCAGAGAGCTTGTCCCAACAGAAGGAAGGAAGATGTTTGAAGATGCAGATACAGAACCGCAACTCTTTTTTATAATTCCCAAGGGCCATTTTTCTGTGATACTACAAAGCTTGTCAAAGGTGACAAGAAAGGACTGTAGGACTCCTGTCTGCTTATGGTAGCTATTAAGCATAAACTAACTCACAGATGAGATTTTTTTTATTTTCTTTTCAGAAGTGTAGAAGGGAAAATGAAAGTTTCATTAAAAATGCAGTTCTTTGAATATATCCTTTTGGAAACGTGGATTACTTGATTATAGGGAGAGAGCACACAGGTGACTTTCAGGATCTGAACATTTTGGTTCTTGCGGCAATGTGTTTTATCTGCTTCAGGGAATTTGAGACTAAAAAAAGGAGCCTCATGGCCACAAGAGGGTGCAAAATTTGCCAGCACAAAGAGCAGGTTTTCTGCACTTCAAAACAACCTTTCTACTGCACAAATCACCAAGAGGATAGTGAAAATTACGCTCTTTTTCTTGGGCAGTAAAGCTTTATCTGAAAGAACTTTTTCACAGATGAATTTTATTTGGACTGCATAAAGACAGAAAACTCAAAATAGAAATACTGCAAGCTTTGCTCAGAGGGAAGGGTAACTTTTTACGGAAATGTGAAGATTCCCATAAAGAGAACATAAAAAAAAATATTCTTTTTGAAGTTTGTTTAATTTCTTTTTTTTAAAAAAGGTCCTTGACAAATGGAACAAAGCTATGGGCCATATGGGTCTAGGCAATTTTATGTATACTGTAACATTTTACTATACTCGAAAGTCTCTGAAAATATTTATTAGTCTGCGGTAATAGTATTTTCACATCTTCCACAAATACTCCAAACCATCCAGATAGTTTCTTGCTGATTTTTCAGAGATTGGCATGTATGCAAGTTATCAAACATTTTGTTCTACCTCTTCTTTCCTTATTCCTGATGACTATTTTCTCTTTTGAAAACTTAATTGTGTTTAACATCTGGTCAAAATTAATCTTGTTTACAAAGTTAGAATCCAAAATGACTTCATTTGTCTTTTGCAGTATCAGTTGTTTGCTGTTCTTCCCAACTCAGCAATGATGCCATGGTTTTATTGCCTTTCTCTTAGTGTAGGTGTAGAAACTTCTCTCCTTGTCTTTTATGACCCTACAAGTCACTGGATCCACTTCACATCCTAGCCCTTCTGATTTTATCCCTACACATTCCTATTATCTCCTTACACAGATCTCTAATAATTTTTCTTTCCATAATTTAGAGGGGGTTTATCATCCCTCCCATTAAATGTTGCCTGTGCTGACCACATCTGAGCAAAAGGCACTGCTAAGTGGAAACACCGACAAGCTCTAATCTTTCTGTGGGTCATTCCTCATTAGCAAAATGGGACCGAAAAGTATGAGTTTCCTCTGCTCTGAGGGCTTTTTTTGGCTAGAGCTTGAACTCTTTATGATACGGGTGGCCTAGTTACGTGACTGGGCAATAGCCAGCACAACAGCTGATTCGGTCTGCAGTGTGTAGATAGCAATACAATATTAATAAATTCTAAATCATTATGTATTTGCTGTATTTGAGAAACAGTTTCAAAATGCCAATGCTAATACTATTCCTTTCCCATTATAATGAGTAGAAAAACATAACAAACAGAGATCTATGACAGTATTTTTCTGTTAACAGTTCTCTGTCTTCACTACAGGCTGCAGACAGCCAACTTTTCTAAGCAACCAAATATTCCAAAGTTCAAACATATTTGCTATCTATCTTCCAACTTCTAGACCAGCTTGTTCACACCTAAAAGATCCTTTCCCATCTCCAAACTCTGTCTACGCATCTTTGTGTTGCCCATTTTAAATAATAATCCATCAAGAAGACATCCTTCATAAGGATCCATTCCCTCTTTAGGACTACTTGTTGCATAGGCCGTTCATGGCTGCTAGAGAGAAATAACAGTCAACTTCTGGCCAACGCAAGCAATAAGCTGGGAGTAGGTCTTCAAATATAGGGACACCAGGGCTCTGCGCCCCAGCATGGCAATAAGAAGGATTTTGCCCAGAAGCATGACTGCTCATTACCTTTACCACAAAAGAGGTCTCTCCAGCTTCAAAGGGCTGGAGAGAGAATGAATCCCACCGGTGACTGTCAGTGGGGACTAGGAATCAGTGGGACAGTCAGACCTTGATGTCTCCAAACAAAATAAAACTCTGAATTAATTAATTTCTTTAATCAAAGAATTGAAAGGAATCGAAATTTTCTGCCAGGCATGCTGTCAAATTGACAAAGTGACTCAGCAAGCAAAATAATTGGTCTGTAATGTGATTATATTTGGGGATTCAGGTTGGGGTTTAGACATGCTGTTAAAGACTAAACTGAAATAACAGATTTAACATAAAGTTGTCAGGCCTGCAGTTTTAAAAGGTCCTGCTGTCTGTCATTAAACAAGTGAGAACTCAGTGCAAAAAATAATTGGCTGCCGTGTCACCACACTAGGGCTTCGTTAGTAAATATCCTTAATAAGTTGATCTAGATGTGGAACACGAGAAGGTGAGAGCGATCACGTTTAGATTATTCTCCAAGACCTGTCCTCCTGCATAATGTGCTTCCTTCGGAAGAGGGAGACGATCAATAACCACACACCCCATCTCCAATAAACAGACCCTGTCCCCAGGACCCCCACCTATTAGGAAAGGCAACAGCGCAGGTCTCCGAGGACTGCTCAGGATCAGGCAGTGCCCGTCTACTTAACTAAGAGGAATTCACACACAGAGATGCTAAGCATGGTACCAGGCGGGAGAAGCGTTCTTGCTGGCACCCTCAAAATAGCAGATGTACTGCAGGCAGCGTCTTACAGGGGAAAAAAAACGCAATGAAATCTGCAGAGCCAGAAATATTCTGTGAGTCTAAAACACATTAAGCAGAAGTCGTACAAAGATGACTCCGTTACTCAAGTAACACATATAGCCTAATTTAAGAAAATGAAACATCACAATTTTATTGCCCTAAATAATGCAGCCATATGTGCAAAACACCACAGGACTGGTAGCGACAGAACTGAGGAATCACCTGATTATAAAAGCAAAGGAAATTATATAAGCGGCAGAGAAATGAAGATTTCTTTTAACAAAAGCTTTTGTTAAGAAAAGTTGTCCTGTTATTAGCAAAATACTTGTTAATGGAACAGTCTTTCATGCAGGGGACCTTAAGCTAGGGTTTTCCAGTTAAAAGATATTTATTGCTGGATGTTTAAGGCTGCTGACAATTTTTTTCCCTGAAGTAATCATACTAAATTTGGCCTCCTTCAGCGTAAAATTGATTCCTGGGATTGTTTTTTCACTCTCCTGTGAAACACCAGGGCAAGGCTACAAGAGATGGGATGTTCTGTGTTTATACGTGACACTGGAAACCTTTACAGATGCTTCTTTGCCCCCGCATTCATGGCTAGCTGTTGCTTGACTTATTGCTGCTTTGTATCATGAGTCATACTCTATCCCTGTGCAGCATCAGTTCCTGTTACTGGGGAAAAAAAAAAAATATGCCACTTATTTTCTCTTGCTTGTTTCCTGTAAAATTACAGTTGTTTATACTTTTCTGGATCTCTGCTTTTTGTTTAGACTTACAAATCTGTGTAAGTTGCTTGTAATACAGACAGCCAAGACTGATGTTTGTGGATCGGTCTCCTGAAACCAGGGGTCATAAAACGAAGTTTAATGATTCTAAATACTTTCAAGAAGTTGACTGGGTCAGCTAAAAAATTGAATCTATCTGTGATACATATCACTATGAGATTAAAAAAGTTATCACTATATCTTTATGAGCCATGTATAATATAGAAGGGAAGTGGGGGAGGAATTCAAGGTCTTTAATTGCTGTCAGAGCAAGGAAGAGAGCAACCAGCAGCTTATTCTCTTTCCTCACCAGTTCATTAGTCTTCATTTTTAACTTCTTGTATGAGAAGGAAGATACATTTTTTGGTGATGGGAAACTACTATCTTCACCGTGTCCTTGTATATGAAGTATTAGGTTCCAGCCCACAGAATGGCCTCAGCTCAAAGACAGTCCCTGTTGGAGCAAGTCCATAGAATCATAGAATTTTCTGGGTTGGACGGGACCTTTAAGATTATCGAGTCCAACCATCAACCTGACACTGCCAAAACCACCACTAAACCATGTCCCTAAGCACTACATCTACCAGTCTTTTAAATACCTCCAGGGTTGGTGACTCCACCACTTCCCTGGGCAGCCTGTTCCAACGTTTGATAAAATTTTCCGGCCCAGAGGCGGGCCATGAAAATGATCAGAGGGCTAGAACACCCCTCCTGTGAAGAAAGGCTGACACAGTTGGGGTGGTTCAGTGTGGAGAAGAAAAGGCTCCGGGGAGACTTTCTTATAAGCTCCCTTTGTTATATTGAAAGGCTGCAATGAAGATGGAGAGAGAATTTTTTACCAGGGCCTGTAGTGATAGGACAAGGGGTAATGGTTTTAAACTGAAAGAGGGGAGATTCAGATTGGACATAATGAAGAAATTTTTCACTGCGAGGGTGGTGAGGCACTGGAACAGGTTTCCCAGAAAATTTGTGGTGTTCAAGGCCAGGCTGGATTGGGCTTTGAGCAACCTGGTCCAGTGGAAGGTGTCCCTGTCCATGGCAGGTGCATTGGACTAGACGATCTTTAAAGATCCCTTTCAACCCAAGCCATTCTGTGAACTGGTGACAAAAATATCTCTTTCCTAATCCTACGCTCCTTTGACAAAAATAACTGCACTGTCTAGCAAAGGAGGTGGGCACATTCCCTAGAAACCAGAGGCAATGGACAACAAAGGACTCTGAGGGCGATTTAGTGCACTGCACTGCTCCAAAAGAGTCACCCCACCTGTGCCATTACCCACAAATGCTCTTCAGCTTGTTCTCAAAATCTCCAGATCCCAGAGCTGTGGAGCCCAGAGGAGGATATGCTACTCCAGCTCAGGCACTGCTGCCACTGGCTGGAGAAGACACATCACACATGTGCATATATGCTGGTACAACATACACTAAACAAATGAAGGAAGCTGCAACTATTGTCAGCGTTACCTGTCCGGGTTACAACAGCCCATGTATTTGCAACATGGATGTGTTTTGGTCATCCTTCAGCATCTTGCTTCCAGTGCCTCTGAGTTTTTTCAGAGGAAAAAAAAAAAACCAAACTCTTTTCAGAGAGCCCCTAGTCTCTCTGAATCCAAACGTGTCCCTTACTAATTTCGTCCTGTTTCTGCCTTTTATGCTTCTCCCCGTAGAGCCTTTGTAGACTACAGTTGCAGATATCAGTGAGAAGGCAATGTTGCCACTGATGCCTGGTCTCTAACAGAAATAAAGCCAGCGTTCTGCCACCAGATGGCCAAACACCTCGCAAACTATCCCCTTCCTTCTAGTTTAGAAGAAACCCTTATCATCATCTTATATTTTCACATCTCTGATACCTTAAAAATAAGTATTAATGTTTAAATCACAGCAGTTCACAGAAACCAAACATGATAAACAGGCTCGAAGATGGGTGGGAGAAGTGAGCATCCTCACTGCACAGCAAACTCGCTTCCTATGAATGCTGCACAGTTTTTCTGTGAATCAAGAGCAAGAAAATGGTGAATTGGAATCCTCACAACCCTCTTGCTTGTCCTCTCCTCTCATCATTAAAAGACAATCCAGGCTTTCTAGCACTGCTGTTTTTTTAGGCAGGGACTCATTAACCTTTTTAAAGTTAATTATTTAATACACCAGAATCGTATTACTGTTCTCATCTACCTGTATTCTTGTTTGATTTGTATAAAAATGTACTAAGGAAGACAACCGCACTGTTTAACTACATGACTGAACTTGTGTTTCATTAGTGGAGAGGAAGACAACAAAATTATCACAGGCAGCAGTTCCCACCAAGATTTGATTTGGAAGCTTTGCACAGAAGCTAAAAATAAAAGACTGTGCAGTCATAAATCATTTAACCCAGTGTTTGTGGACAAGGAGCACTTCAAGGAGGATGTGACCAACTGGGGTGAATGGATTTCAGGGGTGCACAAGGAGCTGGGATCTGAGAGGACCTTCTGGGCACTCTGAGCAACCCAAAGCCCAAGTGCTGGGTTGGGGCAGGGGATGCACTGAGGCAAATTCACACGGTCCAAAGGGACAGCAGTTTCACAGCTGTCGGAGGGAGCTATGTTGGTCAAAGCCTTTGGACATATGAAGTTAATGTTTGTAAAGAGCTGTGAAGATTAAAGTTCTGAGGATTAAGATTTTCTTGGAGAGCTTCACTCTTTTTTCCATTTTAAACAAAGCTCTGAAAAGGTTCTGTATTCAGTAGAAAATATAAAATGCTATTTATCCACACAGTCTTCCAGACAGCTATATACATAGACAAGAACTACTCACACAGATGTGAGATGAATTCCATATCATCTGTTTCTGTTCTTATACTGGCCAAAATATTTTTGCTCTAAAGAGAAAATAACGCTAAAGCTTCCCACAAAAAAATACACTTCAGGAAAAGCGGAGAGCTGGTTCACAAAACTCTCTCAAAAAGTATGTGCTGTTTGTAAAAAGAGATAATAGCCAAATTCTCTGTCCACTCTCTGCCTTCAAAAGCATATTAAGTTGTTTAGGGCTTTTAAAATCCTGAATCTATGTTGTAATTACAGATAACATTTTCCCCGGAGTTCACAGGAACAGCCAGCAGTACATACTTTTAAATTCAATCAACCTGTTTGCAAATCACTGCAAGTACTCATGGCACATAATTTCAACCCACTCTCTCAAAACTTCTGCTGGGAGATGGTCCTCTCACTATCTGCCAATAGCAAAATGCAAAGAAAATAGGTAATTTGCCCCAAGACCAGTATGGGCCAAACTAGGATGCACCTCAAGCTTTCCAGATCTGCTTTACATGGGCAGTTGCTTTCCACCCACTCTAAATGTAGTTGGCTAAAAATACCAAGTATGGGAATACCACATTAATTTTCAACACGTAATAAGTAAAGAGAGAGAACTGCTGAGAACATCAGCCACAAAGTTTAATACAGTAAGTTGTTTCAATAAAGCTGAGCCATTTAACTGAAATACATTGATTTTGACCAAGATTTCTTTGTTGACAGACTAACGTTCAGTGCTCTCATCACTTCTGATTAGAGAGAAGAAAACCCAAGCAAAAAACCCCTCCAATTTCCGACTGTAAAAATCAGTATTCAACATAGAGATACCTTGCAGCATTTGAAAGATTTCTTGCATCCATGCGGGACAAAGACCAATACCATACAGGGAGAGACACCCTGGAGGCTAAACCTCCATCAAGTGCTTCTCTTGGCTAACAGAGTCAGACATTTGCCAAATTTAGACTGCTTGTACACAACAAAATTCATAATAATAGGCATTGGTCCCTAACCAATACAGCCACTAGAGCCTACTGAATGATTTGATTAACTCATCAGGTCACCTACAGCAGCATAAGAGGAGTCACTCTCTAAGGCTCCATTAACCTTCTTGATTAGGCCAACACTGACTATTTTGTGAATTTAGACAGGCAGCTCACAGGTGGGCACACAAAAATGTTTTAACATTGTGCTGAATCCTGCCTGCAGCACGTAAAAAAGATTTCTTCCCATTTCAAGAATATTCATGAACAGCAATAGATGGAAACAGAAGAAATGTTGCTTTGCAGTAAAGGGGCACTCACCTATGTCTGAGATAGAGAATCTAGCGCATCCTAAACCTGCTGAAATGTAGTGACAGTCTTTAAAGGGAGAAAAAACAGCTCAGGAATTAGAGATTTGCCACCTTACCTTCTGATCCTGTACAATTACCAGCTAGTCAAACTATGTACAAGCCTGAGTAGAACCTGATGTTCATTCTTCTCCTACAGCCCTGCAAAAAATATATGTATGTGTATCAGTTTTGGCTGGGATGGAGTTAATTTTCTTCATAGTAGCTTGCATGGTACTGTGTTTTAGATTTGAGACCAAAACAACGCTGATAACACACTAACATTTCAGCCATTGCTGAGCAGTGTTTGCATAGGGTCGAGACCTTCTCTGTTTTGCCCTCTGCCCCCGCAGTGAATAGACTGGGGGTGCACAAGAGATTGGGAGGGGACACAGCTAGGCTGATGACCCAAATGGGAATGGTATAAAAGGAATGTCTGATTTTCAGCCCATTTTTTTCCCCATAGAAACACAAAATATAATCCTGGAGTTCATTTCCACCTCACCTTTCCCAGATGATATTGGTTCCTGACTCTTCTAAGCAGGAGAGGATCTGAAGATTGCAGGGAGTCATGGACTCCACTATGTCATACCCCTGTGAAAAAGGCAAATGCTGCATTGGAGGCGGGGGGAAGAATAAGAGGATACGCCACCAACAATGACAGTAACCCTTCCACATCAGACACACTGATAACACCTCACTGAGATATCATGTCCACTCTGGAGACTTCCATCACATCACGTCTTTACGAATCGAGAGACCCCAGAGCACAAAAGAATGATGAGACAAATAGAAAAAACAACCTGCAAGAAATACTGAAAAAATATGCACAGTTTAACCTGAGGACTAGAATTTGGAAAGACGACTTCATTGCATTCTTCAAACATGTAACAGGAAACTCCAAAGAATGAAATCATTTTTCACATATTCATAACAGACAAGACAATAAATACTGGACTTGAATCATGGAGAACTCAGATAAAAGATTAGGAAGACAAATGTTTAGTGATGAAAAGAGTGAATACTGGAAGAGGTTGTCCAGGAAGGCTGTGGATTTTCCCTCCTCAGAGATTTTCATAGAGAAAACAGATCTAGGAACGCCACAAATGTCCCTGATCTTGTCTTGGGATCTAGATAAAATTATCTCCTGGTCTCCTCCTCTGATTCTATGGATGTCACAAACTGCTTATGAAAGGCCTAAGGTTTACTCAATACATTTCATAATCCAGTGTTAGCAGATTAAGTACAAGAACAAGTAAAGTTGTAATTCCATTCATGTCCTGAAAACTACCTCCTCCTCACGATAAGGGACATATTCTGACATTTTTCATGGTGTAAAGCCCAGTGTAACTCTAGAGAAATCGCATTAAGCCTCAGCTCAGTTCTCTCAATGTAATCAATGCATACCCTAATGCACACAGCCACACGGAGAACCGGAGTGGTGGCACTACTCTGACAAGCCGTAGGCATGCCAGGTTTTGTACCTTTCTTACTACATAACAGTAGCCAACCCTCACTGTCAACCATGGGAGAGGGTGATTCAGGCAAAGACACCGTATTTTAGTACAGACTGATCAATCTTAGCGGCTGACTGGCTGAACCCGCCAGTCCTGGCAAATACTTGCTAAGTCTTAGCAAGCATTGCTAAGGCGATCTACCGAATGAAAGAGCAGTTTTGGATAAGACAATGAAAACCTAATTCTTGCAATAGCAGCCAGGAAAGAAGAGAAAGGGACTGAAAGAGCACAAGGTCACCACTTCTGATTGAATTTGCCCATGTTAACTCTAAACTAAGAGCCTACATACTCATTCCAGTTGGAGATGCCATCATCCACAAGGCCACTATTACTGTCAGTTGTCTTCTTCCATCTCACGGGCAAGTTCTTGGACCCACTGAACTGAGGTCACACATTCAAGGAGTTGTTCGGCACTAAAAGGGAGAACACTGGAAGAGCTGGAAGAGCTATAATGCTTTCCAACAACTACGAAGCACACGTCTGGAGCTGACTACAAAAAGCATCTAGAGACATGAGAGATCAGTTGGCATCCCCAAATGCAGCCTGGTAAACCTGCGACAACAACAATGGGGAAGCTGTACAGTGGTAACTGTGTATTTATGCCACATTAAATACACATCAGCTCTGTTAGCTCTTCATATCTTGTCTTACAAGTGCTGCTCCAAGCCATTTTCACATAAAATATCAGAATTAAGTAAAATCTTAAAATCACAGAAGAAAGAGCTTGGAGTCTTTGAAAAGTCATTTCATCCTGTCTCAAGACCAGACAAGCCATATGTTTCTATCATTCCAGATCAACAGGTGACCAGTGGTTGTGCATCAATGACTAGAAACCACAAACCAGAAAGTCTTGAACAAAAATATTGCCCTCAAAGACACTGGTCCGTGAAGAATGCCTTCAACTCTAAAAGGTTAATTACATTTGGGTTTTTTGCTAAATTTTTTTGTTCTTGCGCGTGTGCTCTAAGATCTTGCTTTACAAAAGCCAAAAATTGAAAAAGAATTAACTGATAGATTTTCAAGTCTAAGGAAGAACTTAAAGCAAGTTCATCAGTGCCATTTCAGGCCATCAGCTGCCCTCAGACCCCATGTACAAAAGCACAGGCAGCTTGGGCACTGCGCAATGAACATTTTACATCAGCCCATAAAAGAAAGGCTAGGACTGTGCTTTCTTTCTCTAATGCAACCAACACACTCATTTTGTGTTGCGTAATGTGCCTCTGGGCTCTCTGCATACAGTGCATAGGTCACACCTAGGAGGCAGGACACCAGGGAGGGCAAAGATGCTTGTAGTTAAAGATGCCCTGCAATTATGCAGTCCTCTTAAAACATAGTTCTAGTACTTCACAGACACTTTATCGCAAGTCTCAGAATAAGCACAGACAGCTGGGCAGTTGTGCAAGATTGATCATTAAGCAGGATATAATGTTTAAAACTACAAATTCGTTAACTTCTACAATGGGAGATAACTCTTTTCCAAAGATTTCCCTGGGACAGTCCTGGGATTGTATTATTAGCTTTGAAATCTGGGACCCAAGGAAAGCTTAAGTCTTCTTTTGGAAGAGGTTCTTAACTCGGGGGTAAAATTTACACCAACTTCCCTGTAAAGGGTGTGGCAGCATGACTTTCTTGAAGGAAGCACGTTCCCCTTCCTTCTCACTTTAACTACCTAATTAAATGCAACATCTAGAACAATAACCACACAGCTCCATCAATATGCACATGAAAATTATGCTGTTAGCAAGCTTGCATTTCTACAATCCCTCCCTTCACGCTGGATTAGGCTGACTTGATTTGTAAGGGCTAAAATTGGCACTTTTAGCTAGGATATTAAGGATCTTGTTTCCAAAACAGCTACACTTAAAGTAAGAGTATAGCAGCCTGTCTCTCCACATCTTTTCATCCAGCAGTCCAGCTGGAATTAGAAAACATGCTTTAATGATAAAAATACAGATGCAGAAGACAGGAAATGCTGAAGAAATTTCAACCAGACAGAACCCTTAAGGGACCCATCAAAATGTTTCTTCTTTCATAGATTGCAAGAGATTTGTGATCTCTTGCCATGAGAGTTACTATTTATTTTAACATGTTACTTTCCAATCAGAACTTGCATGAAATTTAAAACAAGTTGGTTGAACTCAATATGTAAAATCCCACTAAATCATACTTGATTATGACTCTGGGAATAATACATTGTTTGGATTCATGAACTGAAAAAAAAAAAAATCAGCCCAAACAGGCCTACGATTGTTGCAATATAGCAAAGCAACACAAATCCATTGTCCTCTTTCAGGTATTTTATCAAGTACAAAGCGACAATCCAGCACCGTTACACCAAAACTGCACCAAATGCAGCATCTCACTGTCTTACTCCAAAGGAAAACACAAAAGGAGAAGGGAAAAGCAAGTGGAATATGGACATACCTGGAAGACCACCAGTAACTAGCAGAAAGTCTTGCTTTCCATTTTAGCTGACTTTACTCCTGCTTACATCAACCTCATCTTACCGTATCTCAGTTTACATCAACAGGTGACTTCAGGCACTCACCTTGACATCAACCAACCGCTGCTTATGGATAAGGATAATGATACCACAGCAGCTTTTGCACTTCATTTTGTAGCTAATGGTGTGGTACAAATTCATGGCGCTTTCCTTCAATTTGAGCAAAAATAACAACCTCAAAATGTGGGTCTGTAACATGGAGACAACCGCCTCATGCATCAGGCAGCCTTCTGCAGCAACCACACGGGCCTGGGGAATACCAGGGTGAACAGTACAGCCTGAGAAAAAGCAAAGAAGGTGGTGAACATCTCACAGAAGCCTGTTTAGCTCATTTTCCCCAAGACAGACCCAGGCTGGGAACCTTCAAGGTATCAAGGCCTGAGGCAGATAATCCGCTTCCCTTTATCACCTATCCTGGTTCTCTGTAGAGCACTTGGTGGCAAACGTAATTGAGTAAAAAGCTCTGGAGTCTGAATTCCTGCTCAGACCTCACCCAGGGCTTGATCAAGCAGCAGCAATGGTGCTGTGGTGGTGCAGCACACCTCCTGTGAAACCACGGAAAGACTTGTAACACAGGTGGGAGGACGCAATTCCTCCAGCACAGCAAGGAAATACAAAGGTGGGCAGTCCTCTGTGTTGGAAAAAAACGACATGATAGCAGGGAAACATTGCATTTTACACTGGGCACCGAGCAGGACAGTAGCAGCAGGTATCATGCATTCTTCCATTGAAGAGAGAAGTCCCTTTGTCTCCCATTACACCAAAGAGCACATAGGAGCACATTTATAGCAATGTAAGAAATACAGCTTCTGATCCCTGTTCTCCCTAAAGACACGTGAATTTACATTTTCCACCTCTTACTGCTGCAATAATTTAGGTATTGGGTATTCTTCTGGATAAAGGAAGTCTATTTAAAATATTTTAATATTTATAGGAGTAAGGACTGCACTCTAAGCATACCATGCCTTCCACATAAGTGCCCTAACAAGCTGTGTTCACTCTCATGGCCTCATGAATATTTAGAGATACTTACGAAGAGGAACAGTTTAACCTGAAGATATGCATGTCTGGTCCGTGACCAATTACAACAAGATACTATTTTCCGTGTACGTGGAAAGCACAGTCTCCCATTCTGAAAACTTCTAATAGAGTAAGATGCATTTTCCTGTATTGCTAGCTTGAGCTTATTACCCTTACTCCATATTCAGAGTCCTTTCTGGTCCAAAGAACATTGGTAGTTTTGTTGAAACTAGAAAAATAAAATATGCACAGACCATGAGTCAGACAGAAAGACTTCTCTACTTACAAGTTACATATCCTTTGTGAAACACAGCACTTCCCTTGAGGAACACAAATAATTGCACCTCCAGCGCAGCACTGGATAAAGACTTTTCCGTGGCCTTAAAGACAAGTCACCTCTGCTGCTTCCTGGCTACCCTCCAGGGGGGCAGATGAGACTGGAGGCAACATAAGCTTTCAGAGAAGACAATTTTTATCATAGAATCATAAAATGGTTTATGTTGGAAGGGACCTTGAAGATCATCCAGTTCCACCCCCCCTGCCATGGCCAGGGACGCCTCTCACTAGACCAGGTTGCTCAAAGCCCCATCCAACCTGGCCTTGAACACATCCAGGAACGGGACTTCCACAACTTCTCTGGGCAACCTGTTCCGGTGTCTCACCACCCTGACAGTAAAGAATTTCTTCCTAATATCTAATATAAATCTAGCCTCTTCCAGTTTGAAGCCATTCCCCCTTGTCCTATCACTACATGCCCTTGTAAAAAGTCCCTCCCCAGCTTTCCTGTAGGCTCCCTTTAGGTACTGGAAGGCCACAATAAGGTCTCCCCGGAGCCTTCTCTTCTCCAGGCTGAACAACAATTTTTAGTCACGCTTTACACCACTGTGCTGGTTTTGGCTGGGACAGTTAATTTTCTTCACAGTAGCTGGTATGGGGCTGTTTTGGATTTGTGCTGGAAACAGTACTGATAACTCAGGGATGTTTTAGTTGTTGCTGAGCAGCAGAGCCAAGGCCTCTTCTGCTCCTCACACAGCCCCGCCAGCGAGCAGTCTGGGGGTGCACAAAAGGTTGGGAGGAGACACAACTGGGACAGCTGACCCCAACTGACCAAAGGGCTATTCCATGCCATGTCACGTCATGCTCAGCATATAAAGCTGTGGGGAAGAAGGAGGAAGGGGGGGATGTTCAGACTGATGGCATTTGTCTTCCCAAGTAACCATTATGCATGATGGAGCCCTGCTTTCCTGGAGATGGCTGAACACGTGCCTGCCCATGGGAAGCAGCGAAAGAATTCCTTGGTTTGCTTTGCTTGTGTGAGCGGCTTTTGCTTTACCTGTTAAACTGTCTTTTATCTCAATCCATGAATTTTCTCACAATCAGACATTAAATCCCTAAAATTATCGTGACAGCTTATTTTTAAGTTATTTCTCTTGCAGTGGCAAAAACTTACAAAGATCCTGAGAAAATAATTCACAACACAGTAGATTTCTACCCCTACCAGACTTATTTGCCAAAAAAAAAAAAACCAAACCAGTACTAACCCTTTCAGGAAAATTGCAAAAGACTAGGAAAAAAAAGGGACTAGAAATGAATCCTGTGATGTTCCATTTCTTAATCTGAGCAGTTCACAATAGGTAACAGAGCTGTACAGGGCAATGTTTCAGCAGGAAAAGAGCAGGAAGGATGTCAGGACACTTGCACAATGCCTTAACCTTTGCTATGTTACGGGCCTTCCGCTTGCCACTCAGAGCCTTTCCCCATAGCACTGCAGTCTTGTTTGCACATTTGCAGCCTTTCCCTTAACCACTGGGAGGATGCTGTGGCACTGTTTTCATCCTTGTCCTTCTGTCCTTGTCCTGGTCTCTGCACCTACGAAGCTCGAGCCTGCTATGTCAGGTTTCCCATGGGAAGTGATTGACACTGATGTGAAAACCATACTTTTTCCCCTCATGCTTCCCCATTTTGTAACTTTTTCACAAAAGAAAAGCAAAACCTAGTGAATAACACAGTAGACCGCTTTAAATAGTGGACAGGGATTTCCCAGTGACATCCATGCACAAAGCTTAACAATCAATTAACGTGCAACTCTTGCCCCTGATCACAGCATGCTCCAATCAGTGCTAACAGCATCACAAGCAGGAACAACCAGCAGGGAGTTTGAGCAGGTCCGATGAAAACTATATAGTTATTCTTAGAATAGTATTATGGTGGACCACCTGCCACACCAGAGGGGATGCCCGGGGAGAAGAGTCCCCTGGGGAGATCCCTGTGATGATTTTCTTCTTTTCTGGCCATTGGAGAGTGTTTTTCCTTACGGCTCTTCACTGCTCCTCTCTCCTTCTTGTTTTTTATTGTCACCATAAGTAACTGCTACCATTAAAGTTATCATTTCCCACCAGCTATGGGCCATCTCATCATCCTTAGTGCAACAGGACAGCTTGAAAATACTACTTCATATTGAAAGAAAGTACAGAAAGTTCTTGTGCCGGGGGGCAGCAGCAGGTTTATCAATCAAATCATACTTGAACATTTGTATTACTGCATTGACCTCAACTTAAAAAACACAAGGACTCAAACTCAGAAAATAATTTTCTGTACAGCTTCCTTTTGCAACAATGTATTTGTATTAATCAAAATGTTCTTAAAATTTACACCATTTTCTACAAAAAGTCACTGTGATAACCAAGCACTGGCTCTATGCTATATAAAAAAAAAAATCAGTTGCCTCAAAGATTATAAAAACTCCAAAAGCAGAACATATATTTTGAAGAATACCAACAGCAACATAAATATTATTCTTTTGGCTCGGCTAAAAAATTAAAAACTAAAAGCACTGTACACTTCTGGTTTGTCAGGCTTCCAGGTTCATGTGGTCCACAGGGTATGAACCAAAATCAGCAATTAAACAATACCCTTGGTTTTAAAACATATTAGCAATATATAACACACTGGTGTTATTCTTAACATATGAAATATCCTTTAATATAATTTATGGCTTATATAGTCCTTGATTGCAGGGATGCATTCATTCTTTCTTTTTGGTAAAGTCATATGGTTTCCACCACTGTGCGAACTGCAACACCTTCTTCCTCTGATCCTCAAAATTCTGCCTGATTCCTTTTCTCCAGAGCCGCGGTTCCAAGTCCAGCATGCCACCAATGATTTCCTTTGCAAGTAGAACAAAGATAGATAATGATAAATGCAAAATTACCATATTACTTAACACTATTATACCACAGAATATAGAAATATATATTTTCAAATGATGAGATTATCTGTCACTATTTTCTTCCAGTGCTATTTCTTAAAACTGGAAATTCTGAAAAATATACCATTTCAAAAATTAGAACTGTAGTTGTTAGATGGTTGTCTCAGCAAAATTCTTTTAAGTACAGCATAGCAATGGACTGCATAAATATCCTAACATTGCAAAACTGCTAATATATTAGTACATCTGACTAAAAAGAGAAAAGTTCAGAAAAAAAAAGCTGCCCACTTTGCTCTCAACTCTTCTTGATATAAGTTATATGTCTCCGCAATCACTCTTAATGTTTTTTGCAATATTGACTCTCAAGAAACAATTGCTGTGACATAATAAAGAAAGGAAGACTACTGCAGCTCTTCCTGTATATACTATACTCTCTATACTCCATGGAGTAATTTAACCACCCACGTATTATACTAGGAGTTGTCTGTGAGTTTGTGTGTCTGTGCACACTAATTTACACAAGCAGAAGCCAGTGCATCTATATGAGAATATTATGGCCATGAACCCCCCCCCCCCCCCCCCTTTTTTTTTCTTCTTAAATGCATGCAAGTATTTTCCACCTACTAGACTATATGTCAAATATCCGGAGTTCCCATTAATTCAAATGAAACATGGATCTAGAATCACATTCTGAGCATCAGCCAGTGAAGAAATCAACTACTCCTTTATTCAACAAGCTGTTACAATGAGTCACCAAGAACAGCCAGCTAATAAACTGGCGTAAGGTACATCAAAGTGACTGTTCTGGCAGCATCTGTTTTAATTACTTAAATTACACAAAACAGGGTATAATTGGTAAATTGATCTTTTACACGACAATACCTTTCCAAAGTAATGAGGGAACTTGTGTTGATCTTCAATGATGTGAGCAAATCCTCCTTGAAGGCCAAAGTCCACAGAAAAGTATGGTAATCCTTTAGGAACCTACACACGCAAATCCACATTTTTAGATGTTTAACAGACTGTAGACAATTAGTTAACCTACAACTTAATGAATTTGAAAGTGGTTTTACAGTTGATAGTATCACATTTTATTTTAAACCACCTCTCACACCAAGCTATAAAATTATTTTACTGTTTCTCCGTAGCAAACAGGTAAGGGGAAAGAACACCACACAACAACGAGATAACAAGACACTAAAAAGATGATTACTGGGTGGCAGAACCTCCAGAGGACACCGCTACAGCACCAGGTTAGAGACAGGGAGAGACCAGGCAGCAGCATGCACACTGAACAAATGCCTTCCTGACTCCGCGCCTCTGAATTATACAGGGTGAGTATAGATTTTAAGATGACCACCAGCAAGTTGCATTTATTAAAGATGACGTGTTGTGTGATAACAAGAAATATTTACCCAGAGGAAACGTTGATACTCAGAGAGAAGGGGAAACATCTCTATGGAGAACACACTGCCAGAAAACCCCACTACATGACTGGAAGTTATCATTAACTTGCCGAAACAGATAATTTAATAATTCAGTCAGCCTACAGAGGAGACGCTGGTTATCATGCCACAGGGAAAGACCCTTCAGTCTGTCAGAGAAAGAAGTGCCTCGAAAGCAGATGCATTTATTGCTATAGTATTGCAAGTAATTTCTGCTGTTTTCCACAGTAAGTTATTTTCCACTGTTTTAAATGTTGAGGATGTTCCTGTACAGATAAGATTTACAAAGCCTCAAATTCATCAGTATTTCCTCTGCTGCAGTCCAAATAACTGTGCAATTTTCACAAGGCATGTTCCATATATTGCTTGAAAATTCACTCTAAAAATAATTAAGATTCAATATGGAAGGGCAGTGTAGCATAGCAAGCAACATAAAACATGCTAAATTAACTAAAAAATCATTACATAAGGAAAAAATGGGTCGGGGGGTAACACCTTAAGCAAAATGTCAGCTTTTACTTATTTGTGTCTAGCAATGTATCGGATCTGGCTGGGATGGAGTTCATTTTGTTCACAGCAGCTTGTATGGTACTGTGTTTTGGACTGATGACTAAACCAGCATTGATAACAGTGTTTTGGGTACTGCTGAACAATGCTTGCTGGCGGGTCAGCTCTCCTGGCCGTGTCCTCTCCCAGCCCAACGCTCACGCCAGGTCCCTCGCTGCAGGGAGCGGACACAGAAGCAGAGAAGGCCTTGATGCTGTGCAAGGGCTGGATGCTCAGGCTCTGCCTCTGGACACCACAGTCCCAATTTCTGCACACAATCTGCCCATTAGATGATGTCTCAGCCATATCTGACCTTCCTTCCAGGCACCACCATCTCCTAATACAGCTCTCCAACTTCCCAAACCTCACATCAGTCTCTAAACTATACCCTCATATCTTCCTGAAGGCTACAGGCATTTCTTTTACCCTAAAATAATGTTAAAATCACACACAACTATGTAACAATTTACACTCAGATCCATTTCATTAATTTACAGAAGTGTTGTGACGTAATCTGAAAACTGGCCTACCTTCAAATGGATATATAATATGGTCATAAAAATGTAGGGGTAAGAAGATTCTTAAAAAAAAAATCAAATGTCCTACCATGTGTCAAGGAAATTATACCTCATTTATTTGTGACAGATGTTGGCTTTCCCTGTTCTGAAACACCAATGAGCAGATATATCCAATACATACCCATTTTTTTTAATGCTTACACTCACCTTAAGTTTAAAGTCTTCCCTAAGTCCTTGCTACAAATTGAATTCCTTCTTGTCTGCACCCAATAGTGCGAATGAACAACTGAGTACTATCTTCTTTAAGTCTCCTACATACAGAAAACTACCATCACATCACTACTACACCCATTTCAGTCTTTCCTTTCTTAGACTGAACAACCACTAAACCAGTTTCTTTAGTTAAGACATTTCAGCTTACGTGGCAGAATAAATTTTGTCTTTGGTTTAGTTCAAGGGTCATCACAATATACAAAACCTACTATACAGCCACACAATCCCTTACTCTTCTGTATTTCATTTCTCTCTCTTTGCCATATCAGGCTTCATGTCTCATTATTTAAACCCATCTCCTCTTTCTCCCAAACCAGGATTTTTTTAGTCCAAAGGTGCTATATTTACTAAAAGATACTTTTGGAAATTGAGTATTATAACTACATAGTAGTAAACTACTTCTGGTAAAGTCTACATACCAGACATCTTTCACTTTAATATTAAGAAGATGGAACAATCTTTGAACATAATAGTTTCAGCATTACCCCTTTAAGATTTGTATACACAAAGATGTTTCAGTTTAGTATCCAGAACGAGCAAATTCCATCAAAACCAGAGGACGATGGCTGAAATATAACTATGGGGAGGCTTGGCAAATTGACTACATCGCACTCCCCCAAACTCGCCAGGGTGAGCGCTATGTGCTTACAATGGTGGAAGCAAGCACCGGATGGTTGGAAACCTATGCCGTACCCCATGCCACTACCCGGGATACCATCCTGGGCCTTGAAAAGCCAGTCTTGCAGCGACATGGCACTCCAGAAAGAATTGAGTCTCCTTCAAAGAGAGAGGCAGAGGGGAGCATCTGTCGGTCCCATCTGGGGTCCCCTATGTCCCCAGTGGCCGATTTAGCCCAAACCATGATACCAGGAGTGGACAGAGTACCGTTCCCTCATTTTAGAAAAAAAGACTTAGAATGCTATTTATATTTACACTTCATAAACTTAGCAACACAAAAGGCTGTTTAGGTCAATGAAAAAGACATCATAATTTTTTCCAGGAAAGTAATTTGCGAATCTTTGATCTACCTTAATTCTTAATCAAGAAAATTATGCTGGTACGTATCCTCAAAATGCCAGCTTTGTTCTCAACCAATGCTTGCAGCTCAGTCCACCTACTGTTGAAACAAATGGGAATCTTTTCCCTAATGTCAGCTAGGAGTTCAGTCAGACTTTTAATTCTCATCATGCCTATGCCGTCTCCTGATCCACTAATCGAATTGTGTTCCCTTTCTTCTCTCTTTGAAATAGTTAATAATGAAAAAAAGATGAGAAGAATCTGCTGAGAAATTCAGCATTCAATACATTTCATTACTTACAGATTTCCGAACATCTTTTGAAGAAAGATCAATTAACTTCTTGTTCACGGACCACTCTTCATCAGACTCCATTATAGCTTTCTGTAAAATCATTTTATCTGAATGTGAAAATAGTCCTTCATACAGCAAGCAAAGAACTAACTTTTCAATGTAGTGAAGTACATTGCACTGCAAGTACCAATTATTTCTTAACAAAGTAACCTTATTTTTGGCAACCTTTCTGATTTTCAGAACTTACATACTTTATAAAGGCATCATATAATATCCTCAAACTCACTTAATTCTAATCCTCTTTTTTTTTTAAATTTAACTTTTGCCTGACACAAATTATCTCTAACAAGTTTCAACTAAAAGGTCACATTTTCTTTTTACTAAGCTCATACAAAACCTCTTACGAATTCATTACATTATATTAGCCTTTTTTCATTTTTTAAACACTAAGAGGAGAATCCAGCTCTGAAGGATGATTGCGCTTAAAACCCTTTTACGCTGCCTCTGTATCCTTCATAGTATGGAAGTGAGCATAGTGTAGTAGAGTGTAGGTACCTTTTAAATTTCATTTGCTGTGTACTTTAATGGTGGAAACTTCTGAAAGAAAGTTTTACGCAAATTACATTGCATTAAATCTTGTCCTTTGTCTTTCCTTTAGTATTCAGACAAAACACAAGTTTTATCAGCACCTGAAGCATAGCAATGAAATCAACCAGAGGGAGAGTTTCAAATGTGGCAGAAATTACTGCATTGCTGTTTGTCATACTGATTGCTCCACTTCATCAAAAACCAATCACATTATTTATTTCCAGAAATTGTTTCAAAGAACAAATAAAATAAATTACTTATAAAAGGCAAATCATGGCTCTGAAAGCCAAAAGGCCTCAGTTCCAGGCAGAAGCTTCAATGAACCTTTACTTACAGAGCCGGTGGAAAGAGACCAGAAAAGCTGTAGAAGAAATATCTATCATGCTGTCTAATGTTCATCAGAGACCTAAGACACATGTTAAATTTGGGTCTACTGAAATAAAATGGGGATGAAACATCATATATTGGTATTTCTTGAAACAGTTGACATAATTTCCCCATTTTATGCTTGCAAAGGCACATGTATGGGGTTTTAATTTTATACTACAGGACTTAAGTGAGAAGTATTGCAATCCTTACAGCACTTCAAGAAACTACTCATCTTCTCGCATCTTCTTCCAGTTTTTGTCAGTGCAGTCAGACTCAAGGCAACTGCAGAGTGACATACAGCTCTTCCAATGACAACTTGAAAAACAGAATTACCTCACAGGACTTGTTTTAAGATCAAGGAATAGGATCAAAGAATAGATCAAGAAGTAGGATCAAAGAATCCATCTTTTCAAAAATAGCACTCGAATATCAAAAAAAGTTTTCCAGAAATAGATAAATTATGATAAATACATTCAAATGACTTAGAGAAAAAAACATTTTTGCGTACCTTAAAGTAGATTGGAGCCATATCTCCTACTTCTTTTGGAAGAGGAATGCATTCGTATACCATGTGATATCGTTTCTTCATACTCATGTTTGTTTCTAGGAACACACAGTCCAAGTCTTTATCTTCAAACATTTTCACCAACGCATTTCGGAACATCTGTTTAAAGAAAAAAAAAACCAAAAGTGTAATTTGAATTAACTTTACAAAGCTTTCAGATATAATATTTTATATTATTTCACTGACATATTATATGCATTAAAAACCTCATAACAAAATGAATAACAGCAGCAGTCATACTAGGAAAATTCCATGTTATTCAAAAATTTAATATGAACTATATTTCCTACAATACAAACATACGAAGTCTAGAAACCTATTGTGAAATATGCATTATAATTAATACAACAAGCTCATTTTTAATAAATACTGCATATTTTTACAGCTGATACTAAAACTATGTTGAACTTCGTAACTGTGACGCTCCATAAAACAACACGGCTTTAACAGTAGGTCCCAAGCTTGCAATTTCTAAGAATCACAGAATGGTCAGGGTTGGAAGGGACCTCTGGAGATCATCTAAGTCCAACCCCCCTGCCACAGCAGGGACACCTACAGCAGTTGCACAGGATGGCGTCTAGGCGGGTTTTGAATGTCTCCAGTGTGGGAGACTCCACAACCTCTCTGGGCAGCCTGTGCCAGTGCTCTGCCACCCTCAAAGGAAAGAAGTTGCTCCTCATGTAAAGATGGAACTTCCTATGCTCAAGTTTGTGCCCATTACCTCTTGTCCTATCACTGCACACCACTGAAAAAAAAAAATTCTCCCATCTACCTGGCACCCTCCCTTTAAGTATTTATAAGTATTGATAAGATCCCCCCTCAGTCTTCTTTTCTCTAGACTAAAAAGACCCAAGTCCCTGAGCCTTTCCTCATAAGAAAGATGCTCCAATCCCCTAATCATCTTTGTAGCCCTCTGCTGGACCCTCTCCAGCAGTTCCCTGTCCTTCTTGAACTGGTGAGTCCAGAACTGGACACAGCACTCCAGATGCGGCCTCACCAGGGCAGAGTAGAGGGGGAGGCTGACCTCCCTCGACCTGCTGGCCATGCTCTTCCTGATGCACCCCAGGATGCCATTGGCCTTCTTGGCCATCACGGCACATTACTGGGTCAAAGAAGTTAATATCTTGATGTGTGTTGACTCCAGATATCATTATCCTTTCACTACTCCTTCCAATTACACAGGGTTTTTTTTTAAAAAAAAAAAGACATTCCCACTAGGCATGCTTGACCTTTAAGGAAAATACTAACATTGCCTCAAAAGAAAGCCATGGCTATAACCACCATCTTCACTGTATGGAAGCTAACTAAATGCAATACTGTAATACGTCTGGTCCCAACGTACACTTACCAGTTCCCGCTAGAGATTGGGTGCTTGCACCTATTCAAAGTGTATTTCAATCTATAATTCTGCTAGCTCCAGCATCAGGGCCCTGCACATGCTCAACAGGCTCTGCAGCCTCTCCCAGCTGCCGAGGCTCTGGCTGCGCGTGCAGATGGGCAGCTCTGACATGGTGCAGCTATAAGCTGGGATCAGACACAGTGGAAAGGGCTGGGGAAAAAAAGAGGTGCGAGAAGTTGGGGCCTGGCCCCCCTTCACTCAGGAGCTGCAATTAAGCTCAGGCTCTCACTTTTGGTCCTTACCTGAGCGAAGTTTCAGGGATGCCTGTGCCCAGCCATGTGCCTGGCTGATCCAGACCCTGACTTGACTTTCAACCTAACTCATCACTACAGACTTGTCTGGCCACCACTGGGCTGTGGCCGACCCTGTCTGCCACCATGGGACCTGCTTTATTCTCCTGGCTTGAGTACGCCTTGACTGCACCTTATCAGTGAGGTGGTTTCCCCCACCTGCCTTGCCCATCACCTTCCATCCCTCCTTGCCTTCCCTGTGGAGCAGCTCGCTCTTGCTGTTCCCCGACTCTTGGCAGTTGGCATTTGCACCCGAGACATGCAAGAGCATCATTCTATAGCTTACAATGTAGACGCTGAGTTAAATGAAGGGGTGATTTCTGAGACTCATTCAGACTCATTTTCAAATGCAGAAAAGATCTGACTTTGTGACAGGGTGAATGTTTCCGAAAGTATCTCAAGACCTTGAAAACTGCTTTTTAAAGTGAAGGACCTTTGTATTATACATAGTCCCTATACCATTTCCACATTGTAAGCCAAGAAATCGCTGAAGCTGTATGAGCCTCATGGACCACAGGTACCATAGCTCTATGACTCACGTAAGTCAGGTTGTTCTTTTTGCATTGATTTTTTTTTTCAATTAACAACGCTTAGAAGTACAAACACCACAATGAAAAGGCTAATCCCATCTAAAGGTTTAAGATTTCTTATCTTAATGTAAATGGATAGTTGATGAATCAAACAAGCATAAGCAAATACACATATTCATAAACATCAGCAAGTACAGAAGTAAAACAGATAGAAAACAAACCACTACCCAGGTTTTCAAGGCAACAGGACTAGAAATTGAGCTCTCTTGTCCCCAAGCCTGTGTCATCTTGCACAGTGTGAATCAAACTAAAAGTCTAAGAAACTTGGCCAAATACATATCTTAACCAGGTATTTAAGCTCTCCAAAGCAGGCCCTTGTGCCCCGAATTTGTCCTCACCAATAAGCTGCTCCATGTTGTGACAAGAAAACGCTACCACCACCCCCTTACACAACCGATGAAATGCAGCCAGAAGATACCGCCCAGTGAATGGATTGCTGTTCCATGACTGACAGGGGACTTTACTGCGCAAAGCGACAGACAGCTCTGAATTAATAGCTTGTTGTCTTCTCCCCCTCGCCCCAGTCCCCAGACCTCTACTTCTGAAATGCACCAAAGCAAGCAACTGTGGTGAGATAAGAGAAACATTAAACCAAAGGTTGGGGAGGACTATAACAGCTGCTACCCTGCAATATCAAGTGAAACACAAACCCACTGAAAAGCTTAGGATATCTGCAGATGTTAGCTAACGTTTCCCAGACTGCAATTTCTTGGTTTTAAATACATTGCAGTTTTCCTCCAAATTATGAGCAGGCCAAACCATCAAGGATAATTAGCACTGGAAAGGACAAAACCATTCCTAAGAGCAAATAAGAGGGCTTGGCTTATGATCAAATTGCACACGACATTGATACATGTAACAGTTCAGACAATACAGAACATGTAAAGATTTATATCTTTTCATATTAAAAAATTACATGCATATTTACATTGGTAAGTGTGCACATCAGTCTAAAAAACACAAGTTAAATTCAAGTACCTGAAGGCATACAGTATAAAAGAACCTTTCTTGCTTTATTCCAACATAGCTTAAACAATATCCCAGCAAAAATAGTTAGCTAAAATATGTGCTCGATACAACATTTTATGAATATTTAAAGTGTGATAATTTTTTTCCCCTCAACAGCAATACAAAAAATGGCTCTGGCATCAGAAAGTTAGTTTAGTCTGAGTAAACATATTCTTATACTCTTGCTCAAGCCTTCCAGACTCCTCCCACTGAATTACATAGAAGCTAAAAAAAAAAAAATAAATAAAAATCTGCGTCCCTCACTTTCCAAAGTACTTTGTTGCAAAGAAATGTTTAAACTGCTTACGAGTGTGTTCACAGAGTCAATGGATAATGGTTTTAAGAACTAGTTGCCTTTTCTAGCAAGGAAAAGACTAGCATTGAATACAGGAACTGCATTTGCTTATCTTTTGTTTATCTTATTTTCCTTCTCATACAAATTTAGAAAAACATCATCTATTTAATAAGAGGTTAGCATATACAGAAGATATAGAATAAAGATATTTATCACTTTTCCCCATGCTCTGTTGTTCCTCCTGATCCCTATTTGTTGCACTTACTTGCTTCTTACCGAACTTTCTTGGGCACTTCTGTCATACAGAAAAAGAACTTCTTTCCCTTCTTGCCTAATTTACTAGGAAACATTGTATAAAAATTACATCAGCCACAAGAATCAACCCAGGAAACAAATCTGGAAAGTCAGAGAATCCATCTGATAGGTTGAGGCATGATCAACGTTACTTAAACCATTTCAAACTCACAAATTAATCTGCTTTTAAATCTAAGCAACTGCAAGTGATGAAGCCTTTTTCTAGTCTGAAATAGCATCCAATATTTTCATTAAGGAGTTCCAAGTTGTCCTCCTTGTAATAATTCTGATGGCGGAGCGGGAAGACCAATCACTGTAAATCTCTTACGCAGAACCTTGTTACATTCCTCCCTTGATTTTCCTTTTCCAAAGAAAACAGAACTCAAAAACTTCAAAATGTCTTTATAAGAGTTGGAAAACATGACCGATCATGCTTGGTGCTTTATTCTAATAATTCTTTTCAAAAAAGTAGGAAATTGGATTCTAACAGGGACCTCAGTGATTTGAAGAAGAATGAGATAGTTCTCTCTCAATTGACATCCATCCAAAATCCAGATTATCTTCAAAAACCTGAAGATAAACATATAATGAAACACAAGCTGAAGATAAGTGATCTTTCTGCCCTGACAATCCTTGGCACTCCCAAGGAAATCCAAACTGCCAAGCCAGTTATTCCACTTTCCATAAGGGATCAGCTGTACTTACATCACCCCCAAGAGATGTTCCTCTAACATGGTTTCAAAGACCTCAAACAACAGAGGTTCTGCAGCATTCCAGGCCACTTTTTCTAGTGCTTATAAATAACAACTTTTTTTCAGTGTTTACCCTGCATCTCCCTTTTTCAATTTTTGACCACTAATTTTCATCCATAATGTGAGAATATTCTGCCCCTTAGTGGAATCAGAAAAGAGCTGCCAGGTTGGAAATTATGAAAATAGGTACTTATAACAAGTATATTACTATTCAAAACAACATGTTACAAAAATGTTAGAACATGAGACCGTTTCTCAGCTGACCTGGATTTCCTCCCAGATGTCCTCATCCAAAAGAGTGGCTGCAGTATGGTGCTGTAGAGGGGCTATCAGGCAGTGACCTTCAGTAAGGGACTGGTAGCTTGGTAAAGACAAGTATACCTATAAAAAGTGAACAAAAACCGAAATGCCCATTTTTCTAGCATTAAAACCCTTCCCATTGCTAAGGCTGAGAAACCTATCATTTGTTAAAATTCAAACCAATAGAAGCCATTACCTTCTAATTACAGCAAGGTACTAATAATTTCAGTGTTTTTGAAAATAGGTCCCATTATCCATCAGTAGCTCCAATGAACTGGTAGTATCCAGACAGCAGCTCCACCAATAAGGCAGTGATATCAGCCTTATAGACCAACCAGTATCCTAACTATTACGAAATCACATTGTTTAGTCCATTACAATACATTTTTACATCGTTATACATATATGTATGCATTTTAATAAAATATAATATATAAATGCATACAGATATAGACATATATGTATATTTATCTATTAGATATATAAACACATATATCACAGTATCACAGTATCGTCAGGGTTGGAAGGGACCTCTGGAGATCATCTAAGTCCAACCCCCCTGCCACAGCAGGGACACCTACAGCAGTTGCACAGGACGGCATCCAGGCGGGTTTTGAATGTCTCCAGTGTGGGAGACTCCACAACCTCTCTGGGCAGCCTGTGCCAGTGCTCTGCCACCCTCAGAGTAAAGAAGTTGCTCCTCATGTTAAGATGGAACTTCCTGTGCTCAAGTTTGTGCCCGTTACCTCTAGTCCTATCACTGGGCACCACTGAAAAAAGACTCTTCTCATCTACCTGGCACCCTCCCCTTAAGTATTTATAAGCATTGATAAGATCCCCCCACAGTCTTCTTTTTTCTAGACTAAAAAGCCCCAAGTCCCTGAGCCTTTCCTCATAAGAAAGATGCTCCAGTCCCCTAATCATCTTTGTAGCCCTCTGCTGGACCCTCTCCAGCAGTTCCCTGTCCTTCTTGAACCGGGGAGCCCAGAACTGGACACAGTACTCCAGATGCGGCCTCACCAGGGCAGAGTAGAGGGGGAGGATGACCTCCCTCGACCTGCTGGCCACACTCTTCTTGATACACCCCAGGATGCCATTGGCCTTTTTGGCCACCAGGGCACATTGCTGCCTCATGGTCATCCTGTTGTCCACCAGGACTCCCAGGTCCCTTTCCACAGAGCTGCCGTCCAGGAGGTCAGCCCCCAACCTGTACTGATGCATGGGGTTATTCCTCCCCAGATGCAGTACCCTACACTGCCCTTGTTGAACCTCATCAGGTTCAACATATATACACATATATACATACCTGTGTGCATTTTTGTATGTAAGTCTATCTATATAAATATATTTTCTATATATAATATATAGAAAATATGTCATATACGTGTGCATAAAAAATATATATAATCTATCTATATAAAAGAATAAGTGCAATGTACCATAATACATATCTATGCATCTCATTCCTTGGCCTATAAAAAGTTACAAATCAAATGAAAAACTTCAATAATAAATGAAAACTTTGGAGAAAGAATGACAAAAACGCCTATACTGAAGCCTTTCATATGTTATAAGTTCAAATATTTATGAAACTTTTAAAAGCATTAACAGAAACAAGAAGGCTCCCTGTACCAAATTTCCATCTATTTTTAGGCTTAAAAATTGAATTCTCCACTTTTTTTTTTATATGATTGAGATACAATTCTTCACCAGTTCAAATTTCCTCCAGTGCAGTGTGATTTAGTCTTCCACAAATCCACCTACAGTCTAATCTCTGCACTCAGATCTTTCATTATTGTTACTGTCTTCCACAAATCCACAGGACTGAAGTTCTGATATCAAGGATTAGCTTTATAATTCACGACAGATTTATATCTTTTTCTCCCTCACCCTTGAGGAATTTGTGAAATCAATTGGAAGGGCAAGGAAAATAAGATGCAGAACAATATATCCTTTCACAGAAGCAATTTCATTCTTAATCGTAAGCACTCTAACATTAACGCTGCCTTCCTTTATTTCTTTTTTATTTTTGCATTTGTGTTAAATTGCTATTTTCTTACCTTGGTGCCAATTGCAATAATAAGATGCTTAGAAAGTTCACTGCTATCAAAGCAGTATGGGCACTTTTCCATGCGTGCAGCAAGCTGTTGGTGCTCACGTATTGCTTTTCTTCTTTGTATTTCTTCCTCTTCCCCACTGCGCGCTCTTTTGGCTGCTTTGGAAACAAACATGTCATCCAGAGTGTAGTACTCTCTGTCAGTTTTTTCCATAAGCTGAAAAGATACACAGAAAAATTTCATGTATATATAAATAAAAATATAAGAAATACTTAGCTCTTAGCTCTTTGTTTTGTCCTTTATTGAGAAAAGCATAAAGTACAGAAGCAGTAGCATTGCTTCCTTCCATATGGCATCTGCAGCACATGCAATCATCAGGTACTTCTCCTGAGAGCAGTCATACACACTTTGACAGCACAGGTATTAAAATATAGATGTGTCACAGCAGTGAGATGAGTGTATTACTATATTCCATCTCAAGTTAAGGGCTAGGTATTTCAACATTATCCTGACATAACTTCAGCTTTAAACAGATACACAATTTTTTAAATCGTATATAACTGTACGTTTTATTTTGGTCTTCCTCCTCCTCTCCTATTATGACTATCACTAGCCACTAAATCATCTCTTGCGAAATAACTAGACCATGACTCTGCACCTCATATTCACATTTTGTGAAAACATGCCAACAGTTACTCTTACCAAGTGAACAGTACTAAGCCATTCTGTGAAGAAAACAGTCTTTCTCATCAATATTTAATCTTTTTTGAGTGCACCTGTTGCTAGATATGGATAATGAATACAATAGCACCTTACCAGAAACAAGGCTGAATAATCCACAGGTTTATTTTGCTCATTAACTGCTACATTTTAGTTAAATGGGCCACATTTAAAAGGAAACTCTGAAAACTAAATTTGTTCTGAAGGCATGCTTGAGGGTCAGTGATATCTTACAGGATCTTATTGGTGGAAACCCACACAAACTGGCTACGTCTCACCTAGACGATATTTGGAAGGGAGGGAGGCTGTAGACAGGAACTGGAGGTGACGCAAAGTGACAGGAGTAAGAAGGGGGTAAGGAGGTGGGTTTCCAGCAATAGCAGCAGGAGACAATGAATGGAAAGGAAAACAAGAAAAGTATGGAGGTCATGGGACTCAAACCCAAATGACAGTAGAATTCACTAAGCTTCAAAACTCACAGAAAATATAGATATATCTATCTCACTAGGCTTTATCAATCTTTTTTTATTTTGGTGACAAACAAATCCCATGGCACCTTGCCTAGATCAAGACTTAGCAAGCCTTGATTGTAAAGATTAACTTTTTAAAGGACTTAAGAAAGTATTTCTCTATTTTCAGCTTTGGCTGCTTTACATGACTTTAAAATTATGTGCCATTAATACCCTAAATATGCAACACATATAGCTAAAGCAACTGTAAAAAGAATTCAAAACCTTTTTTTCAAGTTTTTCCTCTTTAAATGAAATCCCAGTGCTGCAATACTTTTATGCTATACCTGACTGTAATTTTACCTTGAACAGTTTCAGTAATCTCCTTATCAAAATGACAGGGAGGAAAAAAAAAAACAGTACACTATACAGATTTCTTGATATTGGAGGTGCTGGTCCTTCAGAGTCTTGGCAGATTTATACACGAGCAGTTTTGCTCCAAGAATTGCTAAGGAAATGGTAGAAGTGTTTTCACAACAAATCCTAATACATTTTAGAATACTTACTGGGGTAGCCCTAGCAAAGGACTAACGTTAGCTGAAGACATTTTGAAGGCATACTGTCATAATTGAAACACAGTCTCCAAATAAAAGAAAATCTTCCAAATATCCTAGGTGTAGTTTGTGTAGATAATCTGATAAGAATTTAAGAGTTTATTTTGTAGTGTAGGTAAGTGACTTCCCCCAAAAACACAGACAACAGCTCGCTTTTCCTGAACAATGCAATTCTCTAACACAGACCAATAGCTTATTTTGTATATGCTCAGTACTTTCATTACCAAACAACTGAGGAGCAGCATCTTTTAATATTACTTTACTTAGCTGTAATACACTTAACTGCTTATATGCATTTCCTACTGGAAGCCACAGCAGACTAAAATCAACAGTTCAATAGTTCAACTCTGTTCTTGCTCTGTTTTACTAAAATGCTGTAATCTATATTTAAAGTAAACAGGAGGTTCCTGAGCTGTAGAAAAATTATTTAGTGGTTTGGGCGTCAAAAATCAAGTCCCTCTTCTTCTGTCATATAAGCATAAGAAGTTAAAACTGGAGCTTCAGTAGAAGAGACACCAATAAGCACTACCTACAGAATGGCACCATTTTGTTATTAACGAAAGTACCATGAGAATGCAAATACGCATGAAACAAGACAGCTGGCAGATTATAAAGAAAAGGAAGAACTGAAATCAAAACACCTTGGATATCAGGAATATCACATGGAGCTTAGAATACCATTACTATTTCTCTTCGGTTGCACTTAGAAGTAGTCATGGAAATTCCTGGTTTGATATGCACAACCTCTTTTAAATAATACTACTTTTCAAAACACCTTAAAATACTCTACAGATTCTCTTACCCAAGTCCCTTATGTCACAGGAACATAAGTCAAGAATTCTGTCTAGTGATGAAATAAATATTAAACGGGCTGGATGATGTCTTTCTTCAACAGTGTGTAAAGTGCTATATACAATAAGATACCTGGAACCCAAAAGAGAATGCTCACCTAAAAAGCAGTAAACTTTAAAAAAAAATTAAGTGCTGTCTAAAGACCAAATCTGTTTTCTCCTGGTACAGTCATGACCCACAGAAGATCCGTACATTTCAAATGGTAATTCAGTAAGACCAAAAAGAAATTATGTTGCTGTTCTTCAGTAATTATACTTTTCTGCATTATGTTCCAACATAATATGAAAATATATTCATAATTCATGACTTAAACCTAACAGTAGGTCTGAAGCAGTACAAAGTCTAATACATGACCTTGTGTGGAGTCAAAGAAAACAGGCACAATTGGGGCGACTTAAAAACAACAAGCTACAAACGTAACCAAAAAAAAAAAAAAAAAAAGAAACGGAAAAAAACAAACCAACCAACCAGACATCGGCAAAAGTTGGAGTCAGCCAAAAGAATGGTAAGAGATTCCCCAGTTGCACCAGAGAGTTCTCTTAGTGCTTCTAGGAAATCCAACGGTAGTATTTCAGGATTCAAAATTAGAAGTCCTCAAAGAGAAGGGAAACTGTGGAAAAGATTAAATTATATCTTCACTTCTAATATCACTGAACAGGCTACATACGTAAGTGGAATCGTGTGCATACATCACTCATTCAATGTAAGCTCCTAGTGCAGCCACCCAAGGTCTGTGCATCAGTCTACAGTAAGTCAGTGGAGAGTCCTAAACAAAATTTTGGATTTTTTTCTGGAAATAAAAAGATGTGTAGAAGAGTTCTTCACACAGCTAGAGGCCGTGGGAGCCAGACAATATTGCACTTCTGGTTTAAGATGTAATCTATGTTGCTCAACAAAATTAGATGAAGCATATTGGGGAAGGAAGTAAAATAAACGTAAGATTACTTTGGAGAAGTATAGGAACAAGAAAAGGTAGGTAGCAATACCGCATTTTGGAGAGAGAAGCCGTAGTAAAGGGATGTTTAGAGAAGGAGTATTCACAAATCAGGTTCAGACTACCTCTACCGCAGAGTCTCCACCAGCAACAAAATTACAGATCCCATTGCAATACTAACAAACAACAGAAGACAATAAGGAATGCAAGGCAGTTCAAGAAACCAATACCCCAGCTTCAAAGACATTAAATAAGTGCTTGAAATAAGCAGAGTCTAAGAAAAAAGTTACCTTAAACATTTCAGTCTGCTTGTGCAATAAAAAAATCCTAGTAATTAATAATTAATGTACAGTTGGATGCTCTTCAAGTACTATACCCTTTCCTTGCTGAAGAAAAACAGACAAGGACAAAGTGGAAAAATGAGGGATTATTTTTTTTCCCCTTTTTCATATGTTTAAGCACTTTACGAGACCTTTATTCAAGTCATAAGTCTAGCACATCAATGCACAACGCAATTATATTGCAGTTCTGAGACCAAGAGACCAAGTTACAGATGGTCACCCTGTCCCTGAATCTTCATTTCTTACCATTTTATCACATCCTTTAGATGACTTTAAAAGAGCATTAAAATGGGATATATTTTCACCTCTAAAAACAACAGTCATCAAAGGAATAAGAATTTATTTGCAACTCCCATATTGCCACAGTGTCCTTCCAACATACCTCAAAACAGTTCAGAAAGTACAGAAACCTAAAACCAGGCAAAAATATCACCCAGCAAAATTGTGTATTCCTACTGAAATAAGATATGATATGAATATAAGTGGGAAAATCCATTCAGCAGTATTTTCTACCTTAAAAACAAAGAAAAAGCCACTAAAGACATTTAGTCTGCAATATTGGAATAGCAGCAACGAACATCACTAACACATTCTTTGTCAGTGGCAATGAAAAAAATATACATATTTTTTTAAGGGCATAATTCCTTAAATATGATTATCCTTCGAATCCTACAAACACCAAACATCAATGTGTCAGAACTGAAATAAAATAAAATGTAGCCGCTACCATGGCAGACTAGAGAGTACTCTTCAACTGCTACTCTAAATATTGGCCTTTTTGAAAAGTTATTGGGGAAGAAAATGGAAATTCTCTTTCAAAAAGTGTATACTCTTTTACAATAATGTTCCCAGTGCGTTCTACCAATTGCATTATTTGGCTATAACAAAATCTCTCCAAACAAGTTAAAGGGGAACTGAAAGCACAAGAAGAGAGTGTTCTCCAAAATGCCAGAAGGAAAGCAAGTAATCACTTAAAAACCGATTTCTTTCATACATATCTTCTTCCATACAAAAGACAGAGCTAGTACAAATCCAAAGAAGGAACTATGCTGATGTATTAGATTCTCTGGAAAGCTGCTGTTCTGCATCACCTGAAGCATCACACCTGTTAAACGCAAAAGTCAATGCATCCTGAAAGTTGTGTACTTAGTTCCCTCACTGTGCTGGATGCTGCGCTCACTGTATTTCAGGTGCTGCACAGAGATCGGAAGGAAGCAGGTAGTCACTTTTATATATCATTTTTAAGTTGGGATGTCCTAAAAAAACCATCACTGAACTGTCTAAAGTTAATATAAGAAATTCAGTCATCTATAAAGACAATGCACCTGAAGTTCTTCTTTCTACCAGACACTGGCCAAAACCAAGAGCTAACCTAAACCAATGTTCTCATGAGACACATCATCTACACAGTCCCTTGTCTTCTCTTTCCCATTTCACTTTTTTTGTCTCTGGGCTCATCTGCCACATTCTTCCTTTGTATGCGTGCTCAATTTTCCAACTTTTCCTTCTCTTTTGGCAAGCAGCGGTTAACCAGAGAATACACAGGCAGCTTTAGGACTCCTAGCACCAGGCAAAATGACATAGCCCCCTACACCTCGCAGTGTAACTGCACAACTGTGACATTTCTACCATCCGTCTGACAGGGGATCCGTTTTCCACAACCAGGACGCAGTTTTGGTTTAACCTGTTTTGCTTGCCCTGGCCAAGAAAGGCCTGTAATACCCAAACATTTAAACAGCAGTCAGGGAAGGCATCCAAACTTCTTTCAGAAGCAGATAAAAATCATCCTTAGGGCCCTCATTTGGACAGATCTAGTGTGTGCAAATGTGGCCAAAACCCAACACAAGGAGAGAGATCGCTAACCATTCAGCACAGGAATTCTGAAAGAGATCAGCATCTGACTATGCATAAATGAGACTGATTTGAGAGAGAAAAAATACAATGTTGTATTTGCTGATGAGATCCTTATCATTATAATTAGCATGAATAATATGAATATATTACATGAATAATTTCATTATATAACATTCTTTTCACCAAACAATTTATGTCTTTTTTTCATTTTTTACGTTACTGAAGCCATTTAGGCACCTTGGCAAGGGGCTACCTCCCAAAGTAACGCTTGTAGATCAGCATCAGGTACACTCCAGGGTGAGCCTCATTTTTCTGCCAAGTGATGGAACTGTATCTCAGAGCTTAATTTTAAACTGATTCTGTTTTTCTTATTGCTACAGCAAAACCCCTGGAGTCTTATACACTGCTGGCTGCCTACGCACTCCATCTGAAGTGTGCTGCGTGTTGTGTCTCTTATCTCTCCCTCCGCTGCTATTACCCGCTCTTTGGGTGCACCCTTTGGAAAGAAAGCCCTTCTAAGAATTTATCATTGTGATACTGAAAGGAAACCTCATGAGACAGAACTCCTAATCATCGGGGATTATTTCTATATAATACCCCGAGTACGCTTTTTTCCTCCTTCAAATTTGCTCTGAAATTTGGGGATGAAACAGGAAATTCCATTAAACGCAATTAGCATGGTGACAAAATATACCTGCATCTTTCTAGCGTGGGTTATTTTCAGCTTTTTTGCACATGTACTTTTCTGCTTATTTTCTTGTTCTATTTTGTATGCAACTATTGAATTTCTGCTTTTCCTGTTTTCTCGCTAATGCAATCATAGTTAAAGTTACTTCCATATAAGCTAATAAAAGTGCATCTGCTTGGAAAATTTGTGGAAAAAAGTCTATAGATTGTATAAAACATATCAGTTTGGCTTTAAATTGTCATGGCAACACTGACGTCTTCAACTTTAAATGACAGAGTTAATATTTGCAGAATGTTGTACTCATGGTATATTTTGGGAAGCTGCAATAAAGAATAAACTATTATTTTGGAATATAAACCTGAGTGACATATGAATACATCTCATCACAGTTAAATTCATTCAGCATTCAGCATTTATTGTTTACAGCAAAACCACCTCAGAAAACACACTTTGTGATCTCAAATAGCATTTGCTCAAGCCAAATCAAGGCAGATTTTTACCATGTTAATTTTATTACAAATCCAATCTCCCTACAACCACAGACATCTGAATTTGTAGGTTTAATTCAACATATAATTCAGCATACAGGCATTCTGCAAACCTATCATCCCAATGAAATAAATAATATTTTAAACACATAGTATCAAAGGATTTTAATATATCAAGGCACAGGTGCTTTCAAGGCCTATGATTCGACAAGGAAATATTATGATTCATGATGATGAGCAAGGTAGTTCAGGACTGCCTTTGAGCAGCAGAAGTCAAGTAATAAACAAAAAGCAGAGTACTGCTCAATGGTTAGGGACCACACTCCTTTTTGCTTCAGACATTAGAAATGAAAACTATAGATTTTCCTATAATTAGTTATTAGGACAGAGAAAACTTTATATGCAAGACAATGAAATGAAATGTAAGCCAAACAAAATACCTTCAGCCACAGAATTCTGCTGTTAAAAGTATGATTAGCATTTAACTTTACACTTATCCCTGGCCATAACTTAAATGCCTAGAAAAGACTGTCGTGCACAAGTCTTCATTTGCAACATATCTTGTAATTTTAACATAATTCAGGAAGAATGCCAAATGCTTACGCAGTCACTTCATATGGGCTGCATCTACAGTTCCTCCTGTTCCCAGGTTTTCTTTCCTGATTCAGCTGTCACTGTTGTGGATTTGTTTCCACATGCAGGAACAGCTTTAGCTTTGTGTCCACACAACACACACACAAAGTTGCTCAGTGCATAGAACTGAAATGTAGCGTAACGCAGAACAAGGTGTTTGAAATTATTTTCTCTTGGGTTTTCATATTAATTTTTTTACAGCAAGCCATACACATGCGTACATCTTTAAGGAAAAGTAAAAAGCAAAGTGCACCAGAGCTTTGTTAGGGGTTTATCATGTCTACTACATACTGTGCTAGAATGGCTTCAACATGTACAGAAAGAGAAGAAAAGGCTTTATTGCGTAACAGTAGCAGCAGCAACATTCTGCATTTTTCACTTTAGCTTTTAAAATGTTTCTAAACTACTATTTTGGTTTATGGTGATGAAAATGCAAAGCTGTGCAACAAGCAGGTTTGCACAGCAAGTAAAACTGATAAGGCTGAAAGCAATTTTCCATTTTACAGACTTCAGAATCAAGGAAAGGCAACATGCAAATACCCTTTCTGCAAACCTGTAATACCAGCATACCCTCTGTACTAAATCCATAAATGAAGGTCAGCATTACTAATATAGTTCTGCATTTTTCATTGCTTAAATTCATGTTACGGATTACTGCAGAGATTTTTAAATAAAATGAGTTTATGGCCAAAATTTAAATGGTGTGAAGAATGCCACAAATTAATCTTTCTCATGTTCCTTTAGTAAAACATAATCAAAAAGAAAAAAAATGCCCTAGTAGAATTTATGCGTACAAATAGAAGGTAATTTCTATTGAGATAACGTTCTAGAAATCAGTCTCTATACACCCACAAGCATCTATTGACATAAGTGAAAGAATTACATAAGTCTTAACAACATGAATTTGGGAAAACTGAACTACTTGCAACAGTCAAGGGCAGAAGGAACTACAGACAGGGTACTTAAAGCTATCAGTAGTGAAAACCTAAGACTTTGTACCTATTTTATACTCTAAAACTGTCAGGGGAAGAAAAAAAATCCATTCTCAAATATTTTGTTGATTTTTTGGTATCCTATAGTCATGCTTCTGTAGCAGTGAGAACCCAATCTGCTTCATAAGCTGAAGAGAGAAAAAAGGAGAAATACACTAACTTCAAACAGGTTTTTTTTTCTTTAGGCATAACAGTGAAATATGAAAGAATCAGAGTTTAAGGCCTGCTTTTTGATGATCCCTGAGGTCCCTTCCAACCCAATTCTATGATTCTATGAAGATTAGTGTTGGGTTTTTAATTTTTCTTTAAAAAGCTTTTTCACCACTGAAAATTAAAGATTTGAGGCTTTTTCACGATGTTCGTAAGTCTGACTTAATAGCATGCATGGGATGGCTGCGGGAGAGGCTGTATTTCAAACCGTTTGAGACAACTGACGTCCACATCAACCTGCTGTGAACAGAAGCCAAAAAATAACAGAAGGCAAGAGCCTCAAATACAGGGTTGTATTAGAACCACAACTAGAAAAAGAAGAACTGGCAAGAGGGGAATGATAAATTGGAATTTGCTTTTCATCTAAACTTAAAACATAGGCTCAACAGGCAAAAAAATAGCAAGGATATGGCATATTCCCTCCATCTGATCTCATGGAGCTTTTGAGGAAAGGAAACTTTGCATGTGGGAAAAAGACTTGTAAGGACAAGTATGGCTTGACCACAACAGAAGTTTAGGCTGTGAATCTGAGTGGAAGTCAGGCATGAGATAACATCATATAAACTTCATTTGACAATGGGATTAGACAGAGATTTCACCAATAGTGGTTTTGGGTCTACGTACTGACATTTCTTCCAAGTCTCATTTAAGAAAGTAAATCCTTTTATAAATTATATCTTTCTATTTCAACATCCCCATCTCCCTTTACAAAACTGCAATTATGTCATTATCTTTGGAGATGCGTAACAACTAGTCTGTATATCATTTGAAATACCATATAAACCATTAAATATTGGGAAAGTAATATTCATGTGGAGCAGAGCATTCAGCTGTGCAAAAGCCAGAAAACATGCTGCTCTGTCTTTCTCCTTCCATTCCCATTCGTGAGAGCAGTGCCCATTTCCTCCATCCTCAACAGCCACACGGATGGAATTTTCTTTTGGCATAGTCTGGGAAAGTGATAAAAGCCCTGGGAAAATCCATGACGGAAATAACAGTGCTGTAATCTACGTGCTTAGTGGTAACCACAGCTGGCCACAGCCACAACTGCATGGGGAATTACACTGCTGGCTGCTCCAACACATCATGGGAGTAGGAGCAAACATGCTGCACAAGACTGAGGTGATGAAGACAGGGAGGGTTCAGGCTCCTCAGTTCACAGTGTTAAACTCACATTGGATTAAATGTGTCAATAAGGGTGACCACACTGCATAACCGAAGAGCTGTAAGGACTGGAGAGCCACCTTGCTGCCAGACACTGCAACATTCACTGCACTGAACAAGACACAGACAATATGGAAAAATAATCTGACCATAAGATCTGACCATAAAACAGAAGCTCTAACCAAAAAAAAACAAAACAAAACAAAACCCAGACACATTTGGCCATATTATGGTAGGAGAAGCGCCTTAAATTTGTAGTCTAACTTTTCTTTTTACTTGGCTGAGCAGCCAGCAATTTTAAGACAACAAACGGCACAGATAAAAAAAAAAAAAAAATCTTTTTGGTAATTAAAACAAATGTTGGTTTGATTTCCATTCAGCCAAAAAGAGGCATCCAACTGAACCTAAGGATGAGCGACCCCTCAAATATCCTTTTTGCACAAATTATGTTGGCATCAGATTTGACATTAGAACTTATGGAAGCAAAAACATCCACCATAATGAGAAGAAATTGTGCAATAGTGCAATAGAGAGCATTAAAAGAAGGTTGTTGGTAAAAGTATACCCTATATTTCATTCTTTAAAAGCAATTGCCTTGACTGCAGTGACTTGACTTCTATCCCAGTAGCCACACCTAAGAAATCACAACAATCACTCAACAAAAGCAGTTCAGGCTGATAAGATGAATGAAATTATTCAACAGAATTTAAGGGGTAGGATCTCCCTTCTTCCACCCTAGGTAGGATATCATTTATAGACTTTCAGCAGTTTCCTCCCACCGCTCTTCTGAAAGATGACAGATTCATTTTTGTGGATACTTTTTTCTACTTCTCAAATGAAGGCACAAAGAGAAAGTAATTTGTATGTGTCAAATCTGTGTACTATGTTACCAAACTAAAACTGACAACAGAGATTTGGTTGCTAGATTTCCTGCTGGACATAAAAACACCTTGATGAATCCACTTGGGAGAGAGACAAGATTTTTGAGAATTGTCTTACTGAGCCCCCAGATCATAACAGAGATACATAAAGAAATCATCTCGAATATCTGTGATCACAACCAAATTTTCAGACTGCTGCCAACACTTCAGTGCTAACACTGATTTTGCAATGCTGTGAACAAGAATGTCTGCTACCTAAAGCCATGGAAAACTCAAGATACCTAGGAGACAGTTTCTTAATTCAGGATAGAGAAACAATCACCATCTGGAGAAGACCTTCACATTTTGCGGTGACAAACAGCTGGGAATCACCTGTACAGAAACTACCATTTCACATTTTAACAGGAAAGAACTGGCATCTATGATGCTTCTTTTTATGAAAGCCAGACAAAAATACCTTCAAAACCTAAATGTGACATTGCACAGGACTGGAAGACTTTCAGTACCACAACTTAAAATTTGGACAACTAAAAATCCATTGCAACAAATTCCTTTTAAAGCCAAAAGAGAACAACCTCATCTTGAACAGTAATTGACAAAAACATCTATGTTTCCATCTTACGTGCTCCAGCACACTTAGCTATTAAATAAATAATATGGCTCAGTCCTAAAAGATTAATCAAGAGCTACCTATTCATTCAAGAAGCTTGTTCTAATAAAATACTGTGATGTAGTGCATCTTTGCCTAGTAGGAAAAAAGAAACACAGTACATAGTATCTGACCCAAAGCTTACTGAAGTCAGTAGAAACTTCAGAGCCTTCCCAAACTAAAATAAAGCAGTTGCATAAGCTAGGAAACACAATACACTCTTCTAACATTATTAAGAAATTTTATCCTTAAACAAAACAAACAAAATACTACCAAAAAGAAAGAAGTTTTTAGAATGAAACATATTAAACTCAGCTGCTTGCTCTACCCCAGGGTAATTGTTTTATGTTGCAAAATCAATCTCCAGCAATGGCTAAAAGGTATGGGGAAAAGCATAAGCAAAGCATGTAGAATTGATGCTTCTGCTACACACTTGCGGCTCTCAAACATTTCCCTGTAGAAATCCTGAGCCCAAAGCCTATCTAGGTCTCCCTATTTAATATTTACCAATGAAACTGTACTTCTCAAAGTCGCTGTATCTTTTTTCCTCCCACTCACAATTACAGCCCCCACAACATCTCATGCTCTACAGCGCAAGTTCTACAATTTCCTTCTTCACTGAAAAAAAAAACCAAACCCACAAACCCTCCTCCTCCGTGTTAAACTCTGCTCTGTGACCACTTCACACATGAGAAACAACAATAATTGTTTTCTATTTAATTTTAAGGCTAATTGTTTGCTCTAGTCTACCAGCTGCCTTTTTCCCCTCTCAGGCTGAAGAAATTCTGCTTACTTAGGTTTTCAACTGGCTGCCATCCTGTGCCTCCGACCACAGGGTACACTTTACGAGCTTGGGTAGCACTCAAGCTATGGGTGCACCATGGGTGCACTGTAGTCGCCTTATATGTTTTAAATTGGTCGTAAATTCCCTTTTTTCACAATCCCCAAAATTCTGTTTCTGTCTCTTTTTAATCCCACCAGCACCGAGATGATGTTCGCAGACTCACAATGACTCTCAAATCAAGTAGTAACAGCCTCTTGTGGTGTATGCACAGTTATGGCTTCACTCAGCTTCACGATTACCATCACTTTGCATTCATCAACCTTGACTTTCATCTGAATTTATTGCCTCGATACCTATGGTGGGATTTGAGAGGTCTATAGCATAATCTCCTGTGTCTGAGCTAGACATCTTAATTCCCTTTATACCCATAATGTCTCTCAGATGGCATTCAAAATAGGACAGATGACTCAAACCACTAAAATATATACGTCTCTCCAGAAACTCTCTGAAGTGAATTTTAATAATCAGTTCAGATATAAGTTTCCCAATGTTAGAAAAATGCCAGCTTTGTATTTTGAAATTCTACAATTTACAATGACCTCTATTTTTGACAGTCCCAAATAATTATGTAACAATAACAAACTGTCAGGTCATAACGTATCCCTCCCTCCAGATGGTTTATGTATGTGTTGAACAGAAGAGATTCCTGATGAGAATCCACTGGTAACCTCCTTTTATAATAAAAAATAAACATTTACTTCTGCCCTTTGTTTTCTTTTTAAATATTGCCACTACACTTACCATCTTCTGCTTCTCAGGGTGAACAGAGATTACACTCAGCAGTTCATAGTTCAGCATGTCACACCTGACTTCTTTCAGACCACTTAAGTGAGGACCGTTCGGCTTTAGTCATTTGTTATTATTCATCTCAAACTCAAGTGTCTTTTTAAAGTAATGAATTTCTATAAATTTGAGCTAAAATTCATTTTACTGACACTGTTAACTTGAGACAGTTTTCCACTTACTCACTGTAAACAATGGCTCATGCAAAAGAATAACTGACCTCATTTACAGAGGACATTAATGCAAGCAGTTCATTAGTTCTTCTGGTATGCACTTATCCTCCCTAAATGCTCTAATTATACCTTGATCACACCACATTCCTGCAGGCTTCTTGCTTCCAATGCATTTAACTCCTAGTTTTATGCCTTTAGCAAACTCAAAATAATTACTTAAAGTAATTCCCTCAAGATAATTTTTCAATCTTTCTTATCAAAGCTTACTTCTAAGCCTGCTAGGCTTATGCTCTTTTCCATTCTCCTTACTTGGACACGACAAGTACTTTTTAAATAATGGTTTGGTTCTGGATTTGATTTTTCTTTTAACCTCCAGAAGCTCTTTATTATTTTGTTCACCCACCCTTGGATTTATTTTTAAATAAAAACAATTAAATAAAGTTTTATCCCATTTTGGGAGGGTGTTCACTCCCTTAGAATGCTTTACCAGTGGCATACATGTGCAATTAGCACTGAGTACTAGAGAGTCCCTCATAACCTGCAAGCATTTTCTCTTTATGGACTCATTTTAAACTCCCACTAAATAGATTCCATATATCTTCATAACTACCTCTTTATAGAAGTTAAACACTATATTGTATTTTCCTCTATTGTATCAATGTAGAAGTTCAGTTGCCAAAGTTCACCCTCATTTGTACAGAATCTACTTTTTAAAACAGCTACATCCTGAGCCAGGTCATTCCTGCACAGTTCCTAAATGGATCAAATGTCACCATTGTCCCAGAAATCCTTACAGTGCAAATAACGAGTCTTTGAGGAACTGGCTGCAGGTACAAGAATGCCAGACAAAGATGTTATGTGTACAGGATTTGGGTTTCTGTTTTCTTCAAATTCGATAATTATAGCTCATACCTTTTAGCAATAGGTACAAATGACAGAATGGGAGATGAGGAGCCACAGAAAGGAGGTAAAGGGATATTCAGCCTAATCCCCAAGTAACACAACTCTCCATAAACCAGAGAGAAATACCAGGTAGGGAGGTACCATAAAAGCTTCCAAATTGCTAAATGACAGGAAAGTACATAAATCATAGAATCATACAACAGTTTGGATTGGAAAGGACCTTTGAAGGTCATCTAGTCCAACCCCCCTGCAATGAGCAGGGACATCTCCAACGAGATCAGGTTGCTCAGAGCCCCATCCAGCCTGACCTGGAATGCTTCCAGGGATGGGGCATCCACCACCTCTCTGGGCAACCTGTGCCAGTGTTTCACCACCCTCATTGTAAAAGATGTCTTCCTTACATCTAGTCTAAATCCTCCCTCTTTTAGTTTAAAGCCATTACCCCTTGTCCTATTGCAACAGGCCCCACTAAAACATCTGGCTCATCCTTCCCATAGGCCCCCTTTAAGTACCACAATACATAAAGGCTGTATCATTGGAAATGTGACCTGTTCTTATACTCTTTTCCTAAGGACTCACTGTTGGACACAGAATGCTGGGCTGAGTGAATCTCTCATATAGCTGCTCTTGCATTAAGTGTCTCAGTCACCAATAACTTGGAAAATTCACATGTAGACATTCATGCACACACCCCCCAACCACCATTCTTCACAAAAGTCACCTCTTCTAAATAAAACACTTAATGGAGACAAGACAATACAAGATGAATAAGGCACTTGAGAAAATGGCAACCATTTCTCTTTGTTATGCTTGTTATCATATGATGCGGACAGTGCAAAGTTTTATTGTGTCCTTACATTTTCATTTACTTGTAAAAGATCGCATGACATATGCTAGTTAATTATAGTTAATAGTTCGCACTATTACACAGGTTTTTAAGCAAAATTTTATGGGTTTGGGTTTGGGTTTTTTTTGGAAGGAAAAGTAAAGACGGAAATCAAATACTGGCAACAAGGTGTGTTTATTTAACTGGACCCCAAGGGTGTAATTTTTTTGAGTATGCCAGTGAGAGAGAATGAGAACTTCTACCACAAGCAGCTGAAGGAGAAGATGCATAAACCACACTACTTTCTAAAGTTCTGATAACCTCTTCAGAAGAACTTCCTGCCAGATGGTTTATTGCATCAGATTAAATATTTTCTACTGGGCACTATCATAGCTCTTTCAATTCTTTCAAGTATCACCTGAAGAAGGAGAATTTAAAAAAAAAAAACAAAAAAACCCACCCAACCACAGCCTACTCTCCAGGATCTTGTCTGCCTTCTAGATAAATGGAAAAGCAAATTTTGTCTGTGATGGTATTAATTCCATGCTAACAAACTTCTTCAAAACCTGCTCAGTGGTACACAAAATACTGAAGCAGTAACCTAGTAAAATTTGAAGCATGCTAGAGAAACTGTATGTTGTAGCTATTGGAAATCATCTCTGTCAAACACTTCCATATCAAGCACAGAAAGTATCCTTTGTTATTCAGTTTGGATGACAGAAATTAATCATTCCATTTGCACTGCAGTATCTGTCTGTGAACTGGCTGCTCTTTTAAGTGGAATCACTCACAGAACCATAATGTATAAATCTGTGTGGTCTGCAAGCATAAATTATCTCATTATCCAGGACATCCTGATGGAATTTCAGGTAGTTTCCTTCACATTTCATTGATTCTTGTAACTTCTAGATGGCAGAGACATTCTAAACACTAAGAAAATACTGCTTTTATTCGTCACTAATTTGGGAAAAACCTGCTTTGTTGGGCATAAGCAACCTATTAATGTACAGCACATTCTAAAAGTGTTCACCTCAAAAGCATCAAAAAGGTTTCCGTCACTTTGATAACATCTACCAGGACTACCTTACAACAGAATTTATTTTATTCAAGACAATCAGAATTCTCAAACAAAAGCAACATACCTAGAGCACTGAGGTGTCATGTCCTCCCTGATATTTCTAATAATAAAATGCTTAATTAAAAAGCCATACACGTGACACCTTACCTTTGACGCCATACGCATGAACAATGAGTTTTGATCCTCTGCTGTTCTCATCTTCTCATTTTTGACCAAATCCTTCAGGTTCATACTATCATCATCCTGAAAATACCTTACTCTTTCATTATCTATATGAGTAGGGACCTGGAAGCAAACATATTGAAAATAAATATTAACCTAGTGAGAAAGAACAACTATAGAATTCAGATCCTAATAATTTCAACAAGTTTAAAGAATCATGAATCAAGCTAAGCACATCTGATACAACTGGCCTTGCTGCTTCATTTGATCTAAGGAAAAGAACATCTTCCCCTTTCTTCAATTGCACCAGTATGTCTAAATAAAAATACAGCCTCTTCCCACAATCGCTGTATCTTTTACATCCTTAAGCTATCAGAGCTACAACATTACCACTTAGGAAAGATGTACAGTAATTCACTGAAACAGTTAATCAGCTAGCTCACAAAAACTGAATATTCCAAAAAGGAATCTTCATTATTTACAGAAACTTTTGAATCATCAAGTCACAGACACTACTGAAACACAGCAATCACAGACACTACTGAAAATTTGTATAAATGTGCTAATTCTGCTGGGAAATGCTGCCAGCTTAGAGTACACAACAGAGTTTGTCCTTTAGGGCAGGACTAAACTAAATCCTGAAGGCGCACAGGGAATAGTCACTAACATAAAGGAAGCTGGAATTTTCCAAAATGGACACAACGGGAGGATGCCAACCAATTCCTCACCCCCTTGTGTCTTTCACTCCTCCATAGCAGTGTCACAAACTGATCTGTCTTACTAACCAAGAACATACTTGCTAGAAATATGAGGTATTGTCATCTCTTACCCCAAGAAGATCAAAATATTAGTTTATTTACTGTTGCAAGCCAACATCCTGAGAATAAAACACCGCTCTAGCCTCCAAGCTTCTCACAGTTCCCCAAAGTACTTTGTTACAAAGATTAGGTCATAAGTTTTATTATCAGCAGTGGCGGTATTCTTGATCAGGAGAAAAGCAAAGGAAAATTAGCCCGAGACCTAAGTATCTCAGTAAAATCTTTCTTATTTTGGAAATACTCACTTCTGCTAATCTTCATTATTTACATAACTTTATGTAATATAAACTATTTGGCTAAGAGACTGTGATAACTTGAAAAAACTTACTTTTCCTTGAATGTGCATTTAAACAAGCCCTAAGTGATCCCTAGGGAAACGCAGTCTGAAAATAAACTTAATAGATGCTTAATAAATACGTACTCTAACGCTTAATTACAATCATCTTCCGAAAGGAACTTTTTAACAACCTATTGACATTCTGATAAGACACTCATATTAATTATGGCATCAGAAAAGTAAAACTACAAAATCGCTTCAGAATTACACTTGCATATGCACATTTTTAAAACTTACCATCTGTCGCTTTCTCCGTCCTCCTTTTGGCTCCTGTGGTTCAGTTGGTGCGGTCACAGGCCATGCTCTTCCACTTTGATCTGTTCTGACAAGGACCACTTGTTCATCTTCTTGACGGCTTGAAGCCTGTGTCAGGTTTTAAGATATATTTTAAAACAGATGATACAGACAAAACTAAAAGAAACACCTAATCCACACTAAATAAATGGCTAAAATCCTAAAGAGTAAATAACAGATTCTTTACATTTTATGTGTTCATTATAATTCAAAGCAGACAGTATTATTTTACACAAGGTATTCTTTTCCACATTCAAAAAGAAAAGAATATTAAAAATATATTCAGCCAGTTAAGCGCAGAGTTAACAAATCCTTTTCAAAAAGAACCAAGTTTGTATTCTTGGTTCTTTCTCATAATGCTTCATCCCCAGAAGAAATACAATGCTTCCAAAGACTTAAATAGGTAATATTGAATTAATATACACCACCACCATTATAATGGTGTATTCTTGAAAACCATCTGAAAAGCTGCAGCACGTTACCACTTCTGGGCTTTTTGTGGATTAGGAGTGTTGGGGGCGTTTTTGTTTGGGGTTTTTTTTGTATTTTTTTCCTTTCAAAACTTGGCTAACAAACTAGCCAAAACATTAGCTATTGCTTTTCAACACATTCCATTAGATCAGACTTTTGTTTCCTACCACCAGTAGAGATCACTTTTATCACAATAATGAAAATTTTTTAATCTTGATTCTAGGATATGCAGAATAAGAGATACAAACAGCTCAACACAAGTATCTCTCTCTCTCTGATGAAGAAGAAACAGATGAGTAGATGAATGTTGATTATTTAGGGCACATTAAATTATAGACTGAGGCAGAAATGACTACGTTTAAATCATCTGTTTGTGTTTTGAAATATATGGAAACAAAAACAAGCTTTTACCTGATATACGCCAAATAAGTCATTTGCCTTTGGATGGCAAACACATTCAGTCTCACATAAACTACACTTGTACTTAGTTACTGTTTCTACATACCAAAATGAATTTGGGAATCACGAAGAGGGTATCTTCTAAACCTGATTAAACCAAGCTCTTGAGGTGCTGGAGATGTGATGTGATGTGATGTGATAGGCACAAACAGGACAAGGCAACAAGGGAAGCTTTCACACATTTACCCTTGGTCCTCATGGTGGAATAGAGCCACCAGTTCATCTGCTGGAAGAGCAACACAGGAGGGCACAAGCAATCTAGACTCTGAACACACTGAGGACAAGTATTGACACAAATGCTGAACATACAGACTAGGAGTGTTGCTCTACTGAATTTTCTACTCATAAATTTAAAAAAACCACCCTAATCAGGGAAGCGGAAGTCAGCAGCTGCCTTGGCTGCAGCAACTGCAAGATACTGAAGCTTAAGATTCTCAGGCAAGTGAGAAAGGCAAGTAACAGAACAGAGGAAAAAAAACCTGGATTATAGGAAAATGGACTTCAGTTTATTCAGGAATCTGCTTAGTTGGATCTCATGAGAGACAGTCATGAATGACAAAGGCGCCCAAGACAGCTGGTTGATCTTCAAGGACAACCGCCACAGAAGATGAGAAAGGTCCGTTTGATCTGCTGTTTGGCTAAATGTGGAACTTCTGATGAAGCTCAAAAACAAAAAGAAATCTTACAGAACATGGAACCTGAGACAAGTTACCCAGGAGGACCACAGAAGCACTTTCCAGGCATGCAGGAATAGAGTTAGGAAATCCACAGCTGAAGCTGAAACTAGCAAGAAGCATCTACTTAAGGACCACTTAAGCAAACTGGAAATACCCTATCTTATTGACCTAGATGGGATGCATATGTTACGCTGGACAAGAGGTCTCTCCCTATTACATCTGAAGAGTAGTGGTGATCGGTGGATGCTCCTGGAAAAAGGTAAATGTATACAATCACCTTCAAAGAGCTGAAGAAGAAACACGGGGAACAGGATGACCACCCTCACCTCAGTCCTAAAAATTATAGAACAAGTCCTTGTGGAAGCTCCTTCCAAGCACAAGAACAACAGCAAGGTGACTGGGAACAGCCAACATGGATTTGCAAATGGCAAATCATGCCTGCTAAATGTGCCCTCTGCAGTGAGATGACTGGTTCAGTGCACAAGGAAAGTACCACGGCGGTTGTTTACCTTGAATTTTGCCAGGTTTCCAATGCAGTTTCATAGTATTTTTGTTGCCAAATTGGAGGGGTGTGGGCTGCAAGATTTGGTAGGAAATTGTCTGGATTACCAGGCTGAAAGAGTAGCTGTCCATACTTCAAAGTCTAACTGGCACTCCTTGAAGTTTGACTAGCACATTGTTACAGATATCATTCCTCAGGGGCTGATCTCCATCAAAACAACTTAACTTCAACACCTTGAACAAGGGAACAGAATGTGCAAATTTGCCTAGATGAGATGCCAAGTAGGTGAAACGGGGACATGGCTGATAGACTTGAGGGTAGGGGTGCCATTCAGAGGAAGCTCAACAACCTGAAAGAATAGGCTGACAGGAAGCTCAAACAAATGCTAAGTCTTGCACCTGGGGACAAACTCATGCATTGGCAAAGGTTGAAGAGAGACTAGAGGGCATCTCTAGAAAAAAGACTTGGGATCCTTGGTTGACAGCATGTCAAAAAATGACTTTGTGAGCCAGCTAATCACATCGTGAGCTGCGTCTTCCATCTCAAAGATTGTAGAAAGTAATGACAACTCTGGAGGCCAAAATGCTGCCTTTAATCATGCACGTGCAATTTATTACACCAATTTAGAAGAATTGCAAAAAAGTCATTTTCAAACGATCCCATAAACTATTAAGATTACAGAGTGAAATGGGCAACTGAAACAAGCTTAAAGCATTCATTCTCTGCTCCAGCTCTGGACAAAATACAGTAGAAAAACATTCTGAAATAACTCTTATTTTTTTAATGATGTAAGTATGTAGTTTTGAAACATGGTTGAGTGAAATAATCAGTTTTGTCAAATGCTAAAAAATGTATATAGAAAGTTACCATTTACCCCTTCATAAAACTAAACAGAAATTAGTATCTTGTAAATGTATTTTCAGATTAACGTCTTTAGTACTATCAGCGAGAAGTTCTTCAGCAATTTTCTACTCTATATTTTAATATTTAACATTGTTACAGATATAAAACAGTCTTGAAGCAGACTTCCTGTGTTCTTTATACAGAACATAATACAACTGCTTATTTACAATGGATGTAGAGCTTTGCAAGTCTCCACATCGCCTTTGCTTTCCTTGAAATCAATAGATATCAGTATGAAACCTTTTATTCCTAGCAAAAAACAGTTTGCTTACTGTTATTGCAGTCAACAAGTTCTAACCTGTTCTCTTTAATGAGAAAAACAGCCCTAAATGCACATCTTACCAGCTATTTCACAATTTCTATTACCTGACAAAGCATGGAGACCTTTTTATGAACTATGAACAAAAAGAAAGATTTTTTTTTTCTTTAATATGCTTATCATAACTAGTGTAAGAGTTCAAAACTTCTAAACAGAACCTACCTGATCTAGAAATAGTGCAATCAGTCAACCAAACACTCTGTCTGACATACATCTCTTATTTGAACTGAATAAAGACCAATAGGAAACTAAACATAAAGGGTGTCATTTTCTTTTCATTATCTCTATCAGCATTCTGAACACAATTTATTTATTATTTTCCCCGCAATACTGGAGTTCATAAAGCACCATGTCCCAGGACCCAAACTAATAGAAGACAGGACCCAGAACTAGTCCTCTGGTTTGTTTGAGTTTCTTAAACTTTCATTTCAAGCTTGAAAGGCATATCACGACTGAAGAGGTATCAAAAGACCCATGTCACAACTTACACAGGTACGCTATCCAAAAAAAAAGTACACATCCATTCTGCATGATGCTCCTAATCTATTTCAGTTGAAGGAGAGAAAAGAAAAAAACACCAACAAAAAAACCTACCAGCTATGACTGACAGTTCTTCTGAGATTATTTTACAAAGAGGAAAAACAGAACAGCTGCGAACACATTAAATGCTGGATATCAGAAACAAAGAAGTTGACAGAGTGGTCCTTACCATTAGACATAGATACAGAAGGCTAATATGAAAACTACTGGTAATGTTGACTTTTCCTTATCAGAACTCAAGAAGCAAGCTGCCAATTGCCTGCCTTCAGTTCTGTCAGCCCGTGACAGGTCAATGGATAGTAAAATCACTATCACTCCTCTGAACACAGAGGAGACCCCTCAGTTTCCTTGTACAATAGGAACAGTTTGCCAGATACCGTACATCCTTATTATTTCAGGAAATCTTCAGAACTGTAAGACCACAAGAAAACACTTGCCTCAAAGAATTACCTTCAAGTGAGGTCATCTTAGTTTGGACAGAAAAGTGTAATCCTCAAACTCCTAGTCTACTCTTCAGCACTTAAGAACTTATGGGCATCTAAGTTTTTATCAGTAGAGTTCTAGAGTCGTATCAAGTCACGCCTCTGAGCATGCCCAAAACTGCTGCCATTTTGCCAGAGATGGATGGCTTAAAATCTATTCCATATCCAAACCCAACTACAAGACATGGACTAAGCACCCTTATCCCTTATCTCTGGTTGGCTTAGTTCACATCCAGTGCTCATTAACACTTGAGTTCATTATAAAGGGCTTTATAAATTATAAATACACCCTTTTATAAAAATATTCTGGAGGAAAAATCATTCACTCATGTGGGAGATTTAACTTCAGTGCAGCTCAGAAAGATTACAGATCTATCTCCCATGACTCCTCTACTCACCAAGCAGAGAGAGGAGGAGAGGAGGCCTGGAATACCTGTCCAGCAGGAGTGAAGAACAGACATGGAGGACTCATTAAGCCAGACAGAATTTACTAGCATGTATGAAAATGGAGCATTATCACGCACCTCGGTGATGAAGGCACTCCCATGGATTCCAGTCCTTCAGACAAAATACCAGGGAGCAGAATGAATACATCCATTTCCCAAGTGATTGCTTAAACACTTATTACACTTCAGCTATTACAAACTCCATTTCTGGGTACTTACAGTTGCCGTTTAGACTATTGTTGCCAGCTCCCCCAAAGTAAAGCACAGGAGTGCTAAGTGCTGTTCCCTATCACTCCCTTTACGCACCCAGCCCTCAGTCTTCCCATACCTTCATCTGCCCTCACCAACTACCTTCCCGTTTGGAATGGAAGTTACTGCCTTTTCAGCTGACGGAAGTCTGTTCAGATGATGGACGTCCTGTCAAGAGCCAGATCAGCTCAGATCCCTCCAAAACAGGGACGGTAGTACATTCCCAGTTCATAGGGGTGTCCTCAGACTTAAAGAAAGAGCTCTATATACATACACGTACACACATATTAAAAAAGGCAAAATTCTTCACAAAAAAAATAGGTATTTAACTTTCTGAAAAGATTAAGAATAAAAAGAATAATTTAACACACCTGAAGGCTTCTTGATTACACTACGAAGATGTTTAGGTAAGTCAGTTGATAAAATTAGAGCAAATAATGGGGACATCACTAAAACTGGTGATATTAGGACAGCCTTTATCAAACTTTATAAACAACTTTATTAATCTCAATTTGAAGCTATTTTCCACCAAACAACTGATGTCTGCTTTACATCTGCCATCCCTGCCTAATGAAAGCTTGTCCCAGAAACCCCAATAAAGTCTGAAAATTCTGTAGATATTGAAGTATGCTAGCTTAAATGGCTTAATTATATTTTTCCAAGAGAAGTCACACAAATGTAGAAGTTATGGCCCAAAAAGCTGTCTAGGTATGAGAAACGTCTCTCTTCTGTATCACCAAAGCCAAATATCATTTTGCAAAGCAAACCAAGACGCTCAACACTGGTCTGGCTCCAATAACAATAATGACATTTTCAGAGAATATACATACAACACTACTTATTTCCAGCTCAGCCAGATACCTGCCTCAGCTGTTACTTTTTCACAAGATAAGGTGTTTTCTCTCTATTGGGAGGGGAAGAAGAGGTGATTCATTGCAACAGGAGAAAAAGGCCATGTGCCTCCACCCAACACTTGCCACGAGCTAAAGGTCAAACCTGGCTAGAGAAAGAGACAACCAGGGTGCAGGGGCACTGTGTTTTCATGTCATCACTATGCTGTTCAGACAGGTGTGAGACCTAGCTATCGCTACAGCATTAAAGCCCTATTAATTTGAAAACATAACAAGAACAACAAAAATCAGCGTTAGATCATGGAATTTTCAGAGCTGGAAGGGACCTCTAGAGATCATCTAGTCCAACTCCCCTGCTGAAGCAGGACTGCCTAGAGCACATTACTGTGGACATGCTTTTGGAATGTTTTTAAGTAAAAGTATCATGTTTCGTACAGATATCAATGGTTTATTTCAATGTTCAATGATCTACATAAATAGGCATATGTTTCCTTTCCACTTTTTACTGTTTAAAGGTGCTCTAATTCCACCTCAAAAATCACTTTCTCAGCTTCCCAGTAAATGTCATCCCATGAGGTCCTTCAAAGTTGTCCATTTATTCTAGCAATAAGCAATTCAAAACCAAACATATCCCTTGAGCATTTTGTTATTTTAGCATGGTATAAAACTCAGTACCTGCCAGCAACCACTAAGCTGCTGTTTTAGAAGTAGTCCTCTCTAGATCTGATCTTTTCTACAGGTGAATGCTCTGATCTTGGAGATGCAGAATGGTTCACCAACCAAGTAAACTTAAGTTTTGTGGAAAAAAACAAGCATTATACTGGAACATATACACAAGATGTGTACCAGTACAAGCTGGCAGGTTTTGGGTTTTTTTGCGAGGTATGGGGGTTTTTTCCCCCTCATAATTTCAAAGAGTCCAGAGTCCTGACACAAGGCACACGAGACTGAACATAACATATTTAGATTTAATATTCCAGAGAAAAGGAAAAGGCAAAAAAATTATAGTCATATTTAGCTTCAGAAGACATGGTACAAAAAAAGAAGTGGTCTATCAAAGAGCAATTAAAAGTCGCAGATAAAAGGATAAAATAATTATGGACAGCATGAAGACTAATGTGAAGTCATGTTAGAGACTAAAATTAAATGCATACTGTGAACCAAGATGAATCCAATGGATCAAATATGCCAGGCATGCTTATTCAGAAGATTAAAGATGTTATTAGGGGTAAAGGCATCTTTCAGAAGTCAAAATCCTGTCTAAATAGAACTGAATTAAAAACACAGCATAAATATAGAAAGTTAATTGTATTAACATAAAAAGACAAGGTAAAAGTTGATTTTGAGGAGGCTATTACAATAAATACTAAAGCTATTTCAAAAGACATCAGAAGCAGTAAGCTTTCTGGCAGAAAAAAAATAAGATGATCAAATCGTTATAGCAGTATCAGAAGATGACGTTTGAATAATAAATTAATTATTCACACTCTAAATGTAAGATTTTCATATTCCACATCAGTTTGGGGCTTTTTTTTTCCTAAAAAAAAACCAAACAACAACAACAACAACAAAAACCACCAAAAAAAACCCCAACAACAGCATAGACTTCAGGAATGATCTTTAAATTGAAATGACAGTAAAAGGAGTTTTCAAGCAAGCTGCCATAAAGAGACGATTTTCACTAGAGGTCCCAAAAAGAATTCCAATACATAATGTCCACATCCTTCAGCATGCATTACATCACTTAAATAGGCCTCAGTACAAAAATAACCGAGAGTGTTAAGTAAAACATAAACCTTTAGATGTGTCAAAGGCTGATTCTGGGAATTACGGGGCGATGCGTCTAACATTTGTAATGGACAAACTCACAGGAGTATAATAAAGAACAGAATTCTCCTACACTTGAACAAATGTGGCATACTGGGAATGAGCCTTTGCAGGGAAAAGCCATAACTCACAGAAGTATTACACTTTTATGAAGGATTTAAAGGAGTGTGGATACTGATCTAACCAAAAGTATACTTAAAACTCTCATTTTATCTGTTGATATTTTCTTTATACATTTACAGGCTCGCATTCCTACAACTATACGACACAGTATACAGTAACATGTGCCATTCAGGATGGCACAAGAATGGAGTAACTACTTTCCTTCCTACTAACAAACTGTGAAATCATCCAGGAGACCTTATAAATACGCCCAGGAACTGTTACCATCTTTCATAAACGAGGCAGTAACTATCTTTTTGTGCTTTACGTAGAGATTCACCCGAGTCTGGCTTTTTGCTTGTGTTTTAACTTGCTTTTAATATCTGGAGAACGTATTATTTCTTCATGCATTGGCATGGCATCACACAGCTTACTTTAAACCTCTCAAGTTTCTGAATTAATGACTTTTCTTATTAAATAAATATTATTAAATATTAAACATATTAAGCTATATTATAAGCAGAAATGTCGGTGATAGTAATATAATAATTATTGGTTAATAATTACAATCAGATAAATATTACCTTTAGTTAGAGAATTACAAGTAAAATATAGGTTTAAAATATAAATATTAAAGTACTTTAAATTTGATACATATTATTAAATGTTAAAATTGAAAACAGAGAAGAGTTTCAGTTACCATCCCTGAATCTTGTTATGACTGCTACACAAACAATACAATTCACAGTCTGTAACAAGCAAAGATAGTGTGTATTTACAGAATGAGAGGGGAATTGTTTGTTGCCATTAATTAATGAACATGAATTTTTACTTCAGGCCAATTAAATATGCAAAGTACACAGTTGTTCTCACCAAACGTACAAACTGCTATACAGCGATTAACACCCAACTGAACAAAACAAAGCAGACAAGTCTGGTTTTGAAAGATAAATGCTTTAAATTAAATACATAAATAAATAAAACGCAGTTCTAAAAAATATTTTTGAACAGAGATGATGTCTGTTTCATAATCCAGGAGGAGGAAATGGAAAAGCTTGGCCACCAGGTGCACAGCTTAATTTGAGGAACAGACACTGGAGTAGCTGAACAAAGGGAGTAAGCAGGCCAAGCATCTGAGAGAGGATCTACTCAATTGGAACGGGTTTTCAATGTTAATAGCTAAAGAGAATAAAATATATTTTAAGAGTCAGCATGCTGTGGGATAGGGAGCAACTAGAGCTAGGAAAAACAAACATGTTTTTTTTAATTACTGAGCCAACAAAAAGCTGCACGCTGCGTGGCTGAGAGCTGTCTGCAAATGCTTACCAAGAGCTACACTAAAGTGGTGCAAACACAGTGTAATGAAGGAATAACAAAGCTCAGCAACAGCCTTCAGCAAGGAACAAACCTCCACAACCAAGTGCTAGCTATGGACAAATTAGACGCTGGACTAAGCATACAACTTGTTTCCTCTCTCTTACAGCCTACGGCCAATCCAAATGCTTTGAATATTGTCTTATTCCTCTCTTTGAAAAGTCTGGACTTTTAATATCAGTGTCTAGAAGAATTCTAGCCCTTCTCAGCATGCTGAACGTAGCTATTTTTTCCATCCACTGTCTCCTGTTCTCTTCCATTACTCTTCCTTCTCCCATTTCAGCCACCCTACCTACTGTTAGGTTCTCAGGTTGCACTTACACACGACCACCTCCGTTATGGTAAGGATGAGTCAAATCCCATTTAGAAGGAGCAGTGTTGGCTGTCTCTAAGGGCACGTCTCATCACTGAGGAGTCAGTGGAGTCACCATGCGGAGTCCCCATGTAACATAGGTTTCAAAGCACCTAAGCTACCCTTCAGGCTCTGCCATTCGTTGTGAATAATGGAACCATCAACTTTGAAGTAATGCTTATAAAATCAGTAGACAGACCATTCTCCACAGCAAGACCAAGGCTTAGAACTCACAGGTCTGTAACAGCAGTCCACTATATAAAACTTGTATCTTTGATGTGGGTTTCTTATAGCAGAAAAAAAATAAGATTAAGAGAAATAGCAGCATGAGGAAGGGAAGCAAGAGCAAACTTCTACCTAGGATAAAAATTTAGTATTTCAAGAAAGACTCAGAAAACATAGTAATAAGCATCACTATTACAACTTCAAAAGGTACTAAGCTAATACAGAAATGGGATTAAAAAAAGGTTTTATAAGATCAGAAAGTTGGTCTACCATAACCAAGACCTTGTGCTTAACAGTGAGGAGAAGCATTAGAAAACTTAATGCATGCTGTCACACAGAAAAGAACCAACCTACATAAGAGTATCTTCATCAGGTAGTGCTAGGTTTATGTACAAAGCAGGAGACTAAAAACTAAAAAAAAAAAAATTTAAAAAACCAACCAAACCATGGCTCCTATTTATAAATGAAAACATTAATAATTAGAAAAGGATTAGGTACTTAGATAACTACTAATTGTTTGGTCTTCACACTTTCTTTCCTCAAGCCAGTGAGTGACACAGGTTAATAACATGTTACATGAAAAACTTAATTTTGTCTAATTGATATAAAATCAGTTGTCCTTTAAATTCAACAATTCTTTGTTCTCATATTAAAAAAAAAGGTATTTTAGCTAAACTGTTTATTACTCAGAATAAGTAACCTGACCTTCTTATTCATCTCCTCTTTATATTCAATGCCTCCAATCATCGCTGCATTCAAAAATCTTTCTATTTGCTCTCAGTACTTATTTTCTTAAAGCATCTCTGACATAGGGCAATCAGAATAATATCTCGTGAGTAGAATGGACACGCACACAAACCTCAAATCAAATTCAGTAGGAGTCGTACTGCCAGCCTGTGCAAGTAAGATTGGAAATAGCAACGTGGAACTTACAGCAGCTTGTAATGTGTCCAGTGATGCCCCTAGTAACGGGGAAAACTAAAGTGATTAAGTCTAACAACAATAATATTGGATGTCAGGAAGCCACAATACAGGCATATGAGGGAGCTTTATTAGAAAGAGAAGCAGTCCAATCTGAAAATATATTATTAAAGGAGTATATGTAGAAAAGGGTTGGGGGGGTGTAGAGAAAGAATGTGGACAATTAGATGTTGCAGAACAAAGATTCAACTCTGCATCCTTTTAAGCTTCTTCTCATGTATATCCATACCCTCAAGCCATTATTACTGCTGTTACTTTGGGAGACATCAGAAGAAAGCCAAAGACTTGAAAAGGCAATGAGCCTGTAACATCATCTTACCTAGAAGCAATTGCTCTGGGCTCACAGGCAGAGCAGAATGGGAAAGCCAATACTGACACTGATAGCGGCGCATCCATTCCAGCCACCAGCTGAGAGCCGCACGCTCCACAGCTGTCAGTGCAGTGCCCATGAAAAACCTCTGCAGAAATCCCACCTGCACAAATACGCAAACCGTGCTGCTAGCTGAAAGTATCTCGTTATCTAGATGTGCTGGCCAAAATTCAAATGTCTTAATTCCTTTTAGAAGGATGGTTGCACGGTTTAATTACTCCTCTTAAACAGCCTATTTCTAGAAAATGTTTCTGCTTTATGTTGGTAGCAATGGCTAATGAGACCTAGCCCGTGACTACACGAAAGAACAGGTGATCCCAACAGTCACTGTCTGATCAAATTCTCCTTTCAAAACCTCATTTTGAACACAACAATTGTGCTTCATTGCTTACACATACAAAATACATTGTTAATTCATGGTTCACACTTCTATAATTTGTTTCACATGTAAGTTATTTGAAATCCAAAAAGGTGTAATACCATGTGTTTACTAAGGCTGTGCGAAGACCAAAAGAAGCATCAGTGAGGTTCCACCTCTTGATTTCAAATTGCACCAGAAAGGCTTTCCAGGGATATTTTTGCTTACATTTTTTCTTGGCGTAGGGGTCTCAAATTTGTTAAGAAAAACAGAATTCACTATGAGCGAACAGAGTGATAGGATAAACAGAGCAGCAAAAATATGCAGAACCTCTAGTTAGTGTTAGGAGAAAAACAGAGCCAGAAAAACTGGCACCATCAACTGGAAGTGCTGCAAGGCACATGGAAAGGGCTTTTGCTTCCAGCATCAAAGCATACTCCAGAGCTTTTCTATTATCAGGCTGAACTCTTAAAAAAAGTTTTATCCGCTCTGCCCTTTTATACCTGTTACATGTACTGAAACCAGAAGATATTTCATATCATTTAGTCGCTGATATAATTTCTCCAGTACTTTTTAATTGTGAAAACCAATTTCCTACAAATTACATTCGGGAAGTTAAGACAGTTTGTCTTAATACATTTTTCCCTTATAAATAATTGTGTGATCTCTTACTGACATCAACAAGACTGTTCTGGAAATACACTCACCAGAAACTGCATATACCTATTATTTTTTTTAAGTATGTGCTTATGATATTAAAGCTGTTCTGCAAAAGTATGCCCACTTTATTACTCCCTGTTCCAGTTAGAGTGTATTGGGTTTGTGTGGCAAAGTTTTGGTAGAAGGGGGGACTATAGGAGTGGCTCCCGTCAGAAGCTGCTCGAAGCCTCCCCATGTCCGACAGAGCCCATGCCAGCCGGCTACAATACGGACCCACGGCTGGCCACGGCTGAGCCCATCAGCAACAGTGGTAGTGTCTCTGGGATAACATAGTTAAGAAGGAGAAAAATAAAAACCGCACAGCAGCAACCAGGAGAGAGGAGTGAGAGCAACAACTCTGCAGACACCAAGGTCAGTGAAGAAGGAAGGGGAGGAGGTGCTCCAGGTGCTGGAGCAGAGATTCCCCTGCAGCCCATGGTGAAGACCATGGTGAGGCAGGCTGTCCCTTTGCAGCCCATGGAGGTCCACAATGGAGCAGATATCCACCTGCAGCCCGTGGAGGACCCCATGCCAAAGCATGTGGATGCCCAAAGGAGGCTGTGACCCCATGGGAAGCCTGTGCTGGAGCAGGCACCTGGCAGGAGCTGTGGACCCATGGGGAGAGGAGCCCACACTGGAGCAGGTTTGCTGGCAGGACTTGTGACCCCATGTGGGACCCATGCTGGAGCAGTCTGTTCCTGAAGGACTGCACCCTGTGGAAGGGATCCATGCTGGAGCAGTTCATGAAGAACTGCAGCCCATGAGAAGGACTCATGTTGGAAAAGTTCATGGAAGACTGTCTCCCATGGGAGGGACCCCACACTGGAGACGGGGAAGAGTGTGAGGAGTCCTCCCCCTGAGGAGGAAGCAGCAGCAGAAACAACGTGTGATGAACTGACCACAACCCGCATTCCCCGTCCCTCGCACTGCTTGGGGGGAGGAGTTAGATAAAATTGGGATTGAAGTTGAGCCCGGGAAGGAGGGAGGGGTGGGGGAAAGGTGTTTTAAGATTTGCTTTTATTTCTCATTATCCTACTCTGATTTGATTGGTAATAAATTAAACTAGTTTTCCCCAAGTTGAGTCTGTTTTACCTGTGACGGTAATTGCTGAGTGATCTCCCTGTCCTCATCTTGACTCACAAGCCTTTTGTTATATTTTCTCTTCCCTGTCCAGCTGAGGAAAGGAGGGATAGAGGGGCTTTGGTGGGCACCTGGCGTCCAGCCAGGGCCAACCCACCATATAGAGCTAGTCAACTCTTTGTACAGAAAATACAAACTTTTGCTGAAGAAAGAATGGCACAGACACCCTGCAGACAAGATTCAAGTGTGATGGAACAGCAGGAATTAGAAATTATGATGAGTTGAAAACATTTGAGAGTGAACAGGCCAAGAGCCACCTTTTGCTCTATCTCCACACCATCTGAAGTTCCAAATGAAATCACAGATGTTTATTGCGCATTAAATGAGGATCATTAATCCACAGCATTCTAGCTTTTATACAAGTATCTCAGCTATATTTTTCTGAGAAGCATTTTTAAGAGCGCTACTCTTACAGAGCCAACAGGTAGCCTAGAAAAAGTTTTCTCCTTTAAAGCAGCATTATGTCAGTCAGATGTTTATTGTAAAGTGAAACACAGTGCCTGCCAAAATTGAAAACTATTGTTCTACAGATATCTCTCATGCCCAAGAGGCTTCACAGAAGTACTACATACCCTTCGTTATAAAAACTTGAGGAATCTATCTTGAGGAATATATATATCTCTTCTGGAATATATATATATTTTTATATATTTTATGTGGGTCTATATATCTCTATCTCAATCACTGTTTTATTCCTCATGCTTTAAATGTAATTACTAAATGAAGCATACTAGACTGAAGGCTGATGGACTTTCATAGAAAATTCAGTTATTCAAACGAAGACTTGCTATGCTGAAGTCATTCATGTTTTCCTTACAATTTCTCAAATGCATGGCAAAAAAGCCTGTATTTGTTTCTCTCTACTTTTTCAATCTTCACTCTCTTGTTTTAAATACTCTATGATAGCATATCCTCTACCATGTTCTTTTGCTTAAAGTACGACCTTCTGCCTTTCATTCCATTTTGTATTGATTTTGTATTTTTAAGACAATTCATCACTATTATGAACTGTCTCTACCAACTGCTTAGCAGAGATTACTTTCTGTTTCCTGCATACTGATGAAGTGCTATGGAACACGGTAACAGGCTTAGAGTTGAGTAGGTTTTTTCTTATAGGCCATACTTAGTTTGGAACTGACAACCGTTTTAAAAGATACATATACTTATATTTCATACATCCACCACCATGAACTGAGCCTAGATTTACCTAATTTGTGTCATGTCAATATAGTTCCTGATTAAAAAAACACGAACACAATTAAGTCAGTCTGTAGCACGACAAAAGCAAACTGTTTTTCATTTAGCAGATTTGACTCTAATTCTTATGCAGGGACCATATTGATGAAAGTATGATAAAAGATGGGAAAAAAAATCTGAAAAAATAATCAAAAGGGCAAAGCACACAAATAATGGACATCATAAATTATTTAGAATCATCATAATGAACACTTTCTATGTGTGGATTAAAACATAAAAGCAGCTATACTGGATCAAACCAAAGCCCAATGTGCCTTCTCCAGCAGTAGCCAAAAGTGAATGCCTAATGAAGAGTACAAAAAGAAAGGATGCCTCCAAGCATTTGCAACTCAGCAATTAAGAGCCAGACATCATTTCTGTACAATCCTTGAGGGATTTATTTTTCATGAACTTGTACCGTCTCTCCTTGAATCTACTTAAGCTTCCAATATCCACAACATCCTGGAGCAACCATTCTGTGAAGAATTACCTTTTCTCCATTTGTTTTCAATCTGCCTCTTGCTTATTTAACTTTTTACCTCTCAATTTTTGTACCACCAAAACCCACTGCAAATGATCTGCCTCAAAGGAATGCTAATGTTCCAGACATATTTTAAGTAAAAATACAGACTAAAAGCATAAATGACATCGATTATGACTGGTACCGACAATGGCAGAGGTAGCATCCTCATAATCACGATATCTAATCAATATCAAATTAATATCAATATCAAGTCAAGAGTTGTGTAGCACTTTCGGATAACAGCAATACAAATTGTACTTGGAGGTAAACCATGAACATATGGAAGTTATTTTTTAAATGCTGAAGTCTCCAACATTTTCTGCTGTCTCCTTACATTCAATAAGTACCCATTTTCATCACCTATCCTAATTCAGAAACTCTATGGTCCAGGAGCCTTCTCTTACACCAGGGCTCAAAGTGACACTTTGCTTTTCTCAAAATGCCCATGAAAATTTAGATGTAAGCATCTGAACGTAGCATCATTTAATTCTATCACAAATGAAATCAAAATATTTAATTCATGGTTAGTCCCTTCATACAGCCCAAATGCCACCTTCGCACATTCACCCAGTTTTTGATTTCCATAGACACTGAAGGTTGCCTTCAGCTAAAATGTAAAGACAAAACAAGCACAATCTACATTTTAATTCATCCTTTTAAAAAGGGTCTTTGTATGTGCATTCATTGTAGCTGTACAAATGTGACTCAAGTATTTAAGCACAATAACCATTATGGCCCCAAATTTCACTTAACAGATAGTTTAACTGTATTCCTACTAAAATTTATAGGACTACACACTTAAGGTAACCTACAGTGAACAACAGAGGCGCTGTACCCAAGCTGAGACATCCACACTGCGTGCACCAGACACACCACACAGGTAACTTCCCTCTACAGACTAGCATCTTAGGATGCTACGTTCAGACAAGTCGATGTCTCCCTCACTGGGGCTGACCACATGAAACCAGCTGAGACGCCTTTGCGTTCTGCACTTAGTGATTTTAGTCACAGATTTTCCCTTTACAGCAGACACACACACAGAGTGTCTCCCCCATAAGAGCTACCTAATCCAGTGTGCCCTAAGTCAGGCTTGTTCAGTGTCTAGACTGCTTAAACTGTTGTTACAATCTAATTTCATGTTTCAAACTAGAAAAATCAGGATCAAAATGTTTATTTAATGTTACTAATACAGAAAATAATCTGTGATGCACTTGAGGATATCAGATATTGACACATTTGGAGGTGCGAAGAGAAGAAATATTAATAAATCTACCTTTTACCTCCAATTATCTTCCTGTCTAGTCGGGTGTTCTGTTTCACAAAGCCTTGTTGAGGAGCCTTCCCAGCTTACAGCAGCCTGATACACAGTGGTGTCCTCTCACAGTCCTTCTGCTTACTGTACAGCAGAAAACTTGTATCTTCTTAGCTGCATATTCAGGCATTAAGCCTGAAAATAGCAATGCTTCTTATCTGTCCTAGCACAACTAACTAGAAAAATACTTATGACAGCACACCAGTACAGAGGCTATTAAAAAAAGTTATGCTCTATTTAGGTTTTGTATGCGTGTATAGTATATATATGTATATATTCTATTTGTTGATTGATATATTAGATATTTTATCACATTAATTAACTACATGAAAGAAACAGGAAAAAGTGCAATTGAGAAATTAAATATTTAAGATGACGTGGAAATGATGGGGGGGAAAAAAAGGTGGAAAAAATATTAAACAACGTCAGTGAACCAATATCCCCCCAAATTAATCAATATACCCCCTAGTATTTAGGCCAGGCTGGACAGGGCCTTGGGCAACCTGGTCTAGTGGGAGGTGTCCCTGCCTATGGCAGGGGGGTTGGAACTAGATGATTTTTAAGGTCCCTTCCAACCTAAACCATTCTCTGATTCTATGATTTTTTCCTGAAGTACCAAATAAGCAAGATAATAGCTACTCATGCCTTCAGGCGGAATATATATAAAAACTAACCTCTTGTGAACCAGAAAAATTTTCTAGAAAAATTCGTATGTCAATTCAGGCAAAAGAATTCCATTTATAAGGCTACGCAAAAGCTACAAACAATTTAAAAACAGCTCAACTAATAAATTTTCATCTTTTCTGCACTGTGGACGCATGGAAGGCTAGCAGTTGAAAACAAATCAGACGTTAGACCAGCAAGTCAGAAGGCCGCATAAAAGAAATGCTTCAATACTGCTGAAAAATGGTTTAAGACAAAGTTACTTCCCCCATCCCCAGTATCAAGAGAATCCAAACACGTTTTCACTTGTACTGAATTTTAATCTAGGATATCGTCATACACAGAAAACCTCTAACATTATTAGTTACGGTTGTTCATTTTATAGATCATAGAATGGTTTAGGTTGGAAAGGACCTTAAAAATCATCTAGTTCCAACACCCCTGCCAGGGACAGGGACACCTCCAACTAGACCAGGTTGCTCAAAGCCCCATCCAACCTGGCCTTGAACACCTCCAGGGATGGGACTTCCACAACTTCTCTGGGCAACCTGTTCCGGTGTCTCACCACCCTGACAGTAAAGAATTTCTTCCTAATATCTAATATAAATTTAGCCTCTTCCAGTTTGAAGCCATTCCCCCTTGTCCTATCACTACATGCCCTAGTAAACAGTCCTTCCCCAGCTCTCCTGTAGGCCCCCTTTAGGTACTGGAAGGCCACAATAAGGTCTCCCCGGAGCCTTCTCTTCTCCGGGCTGAACAACCCCAACTCTCTCAGCCTGTTCTCATAGGAGAGGTGCTCCAGCCCTCTGATCACCTTTGTGGCCCTCCTCTGGACCCGCTCCAACAGGTCCATGTCTTTCCTACGCTGGGGGCTCCAGAGCTGGATGCATTTCTATTTAATAGAAACACCACACTAACTATCAAGAAAAAAGAAAAAAAATCAAACAAGAAAACAACAACAATCCTCTTCTCCAAGATAAATTTCCGCTATAAATTTACCCAAGTGGCCTTAATAAGGCCTTCTTCGGTATCTTGTACAATTTTCATGCTATTCTAGGTTCGTAAAGATGTATATATTCATGCTTTCTCTCTTCTTTCCGCTGGAAATCTCTACTTGCAATGTCTAAATGCATTACAAACAGCACGTCTTAAAACTACGGATGACTTTAGCCAAAAGGAAAACCAGTAGTAAAATGGTCTTACCAGAACCTTTATGCTTGGTGAAAGACATCAGCTGACACACATAAGGCTTTTAAACACCAAACATCAGTATTTGAAAACTGTACTTCAAAACCATAATTTTGGGGTTGCTTGAGGTAGAATTTTCGTTTAAATCAAACAAACTATAAAAGCTAGGTTTGTCTCTATTCTCACTTACAGTAGCTTAAATCACAGGATTTAAGCTACCACTTCACAGTCCCTTCAGTCTGTAGTTTCTTGAATGACCCAGCACTGCTGTTAAAAGAATTGATCTTGTCCTCTGTACAAACCCCAGTCGCCCATGCACACCCCCTCATATGAGCATGAGTCTTCATTCAGTCACACAGTGAACTGAATTGGGAAATTGATCCATGTCCAATTAATCAAGAAGAAAAAAAAAAAAAGCCTTCCTAGGGGGATGCATTCAGAATTGCCTTCCCTGGTTCCTGATTTATCTCCCCATTTCTCCCAATAGAACTGAAAATAAGGCAACGCCACATTTCAGGACCTTTCAGCATGACATTGGCCATGCTACTCCAAGCAACCAGAGAGATACCTGCCTGAAACAAAACACTTCATGTTTATTATTTGTAGCAGAGGCAAAGCTATCAAACTTTGGGATCAATGGGACATCCATTTGGAAAACTGCTTCAGGTATCTTACTTGGAATACAGCTGGCTGAAGTGATTGAGGCTGTCACTTGGGTGGTCGACATTATAGCAAGACTGCTTCATACATATCATTTTCAGAAATAAGCTGCTCTTGTGTAACAAGATGGTTTCTGAACATCTGCGTTGCTTATAGACACAGTGCGATAGAGCAGGCCCCTGATACACAGGAGTACCCAAGACATTCTGCTTGCATCCCAATAAGTCCGAAATCAGTTTGAAGCTGTAAAACCACTAAGACCAACCTGGCAGCTATCACAGGGACAGGACTCAGGACAGAGTGACTGTCAGCTTTGCTGGACTGCTCAAACTCAAAAGCCATGTAATACAGGCTAGAAGTAGCCATGAAACAGGCACAGGCAAGGCATGTTCATAAAGATAAGACAGCAAGCCTCTACAATGTAGAGGAAGACCTTCACGCTCTGAAATTAAAACCCGAGTGACTTCAAGTAGACTTGAAGGTTTTCACCATGGTCTGGGGAGTTTGCCAATTTGCTGCAAGACCAAAATGTTGAGCAACTTTGCAGCAAGCTGTAAAGAGGCTGATACTGTTCCAGCATGATGCAGTTCAAGAACGAACCATTTGCAGAATTACAGACATCAGCCCTGTTGTATCTGTAAGGGACTATTTGCATTTGCAAACCATGGAAAGTCCAAAACAGCAGGACTGTCAACAGTCAAAGATCATTTCTGCAAGACAGATGGGCTCTAACATAAAAATAAGCATTCTGAGATGAACAGACCTAAACCAAGCTCCTACATCTGGAATTACGTAAGAAGCTGATCGTGAGCTTCAGAGAAAGCCAACATGGAACTCACAAGGGTAGACATTTTGCACCCAAGATACTTTGGAGAAGGAAGAGCTCTGCTTTTAAATCTCTTCAATCTTCCGAAGAAGCTTATATGAATCACAACACTGAAGTGGTCAGTGGGGGCTTAGTCAAGCTCCCACAGGAGAGGAAGAAAAAAGGGGGCAGACTAGGAGTAGTCACAACTTTTACTACCATGTTTAAAGGGAATGCAGGACAAGGAGTGGACATGCCCTGTAAGCCTCCAGACCTAGCTTGAGTAAATACGCACACGAGTGCAAAACTGCATAGGGACAGGCACACAAAAGATAAAAGAAAAATCGTAACTATCTTGGAGCATATTTACGAATAGAAGTTACTAAGTCAATCCCTTTGAGTCTTTAGGACAGCAAGATGGTATTTCCAGTCTAGCTGAGTCTATAACACACCCTTCTTTTTCAGTAAGGCTCCTCCTGGACTACTCACACACTTCTCAGATGCCAGTCCAGAGGTAGATTCAGACCCATGTCAGGCCAGAAGGATGCAGACTATTTCTTCTTTGTTAATTTATCCTTCTGAATCCCCAAACTCTTGCATCGCTGAGCTTGGTGTTTCTACGTGTAGGGAGGAATCTCCCTGTTGCAGAGCAGCCTATCATTTGGTAAAAGCACAAGCTGTGAGATCAATTGCCCTCAGGATGAAGAGAACTAGAGAGGCCTCATGGTAAATATGTTTTCACTTGGGTTTTTTTGAAATTATTTTTTCTTTCTGAAAATTGAAGTAGTATTTACGCTTGGTACTTTTGCAATGACAACATGCTGTTAGTTTTAGAAGTCCTTTAATAAAAAATTAAGATAAAAGTCTGACGATGGTTAAGACTAAGACTGACCAAAATTATTCTTCACAACTCCATTTTTAAGGAACAGGTCTCTATCCACATTTTTGAGGATCACTCATAACATGCCCTCCCTCTACTTTCCAATTTTAAAATCTGAATTGATTTTTTCCTGTGTAATTACACAACTCCAATCTGCTTTATTCAGGTTGTTTTGTATGTACACAAAAAACACACCTAAGAATTGCACTGCAATGAAGCAGAGTCTACCTACACAGTGCTTTTGTAATCTTAAATTCTTGTGAAATCAAGGACTTTATACTTTAGTATGACTTTCACAATGTAGTCAGCAAAAGGCCACATTAAATTCCAATTCAGTCTGTCTTCTAAAGACTGGAGAAATACTACTCAATGTATGAGGTCTGATATGAAGCCTTTTTGAAAAAAAACATTTGTGGCTTTTCAAACTCAGCTGACTTGCAGCTGAATTTTCACAGTGGAATTGGGGTCAAACTGGACAAGAAGATTAGTTTTTGCCTAAAAGTCTCCTCTCCACCATGAGGACAGAGTTCACAAATAAAGATATTAACCCTGTTTCCCTGTAGCTATATCAGAGTTGGTATGGAAAAAGATTACTGTACATTTCTTGAATACCACCCTTCAAAAAGAACAGCATTTGAAGTGTCAGCTTCTTCAGAGACATCAGAGTTACGTAACAGCCAGCACCAAACCCTGGCAAGCTAAGCAAGATGCAGATCACCTGCTTTGGTGCCTGCGTTAGTCACTGCAGAGCTTGAAAGGCAAGACAGCCTGGGTTCCAGATCTCAAGGTCCAGGCCTCCTGGGCAAACAGTCAACACCATGATACGTACCAATTTTTAATGGAAGATATATATCACTGCTGAGAAAATATTACCAGTAAAAAAACCCTATGGAAATTGCTGAAGTATAATGGAGAAAGTGCTTACCACCAAAAAGTACAATTTCATTAGATGAGTTACTGTTGAGAAGTCATCCATTGTAATTTTCCTAAGTACGTTTCGCGTTTCCTAGAATTCAGCTACTACCTGTATTATATCATTGTGTTAGCATAAAGAAAAGAAGAATATTTTCCCCTTACCTCTCTGCCAGACATTGCTGGAATTTGCCCTTGAGTTTCCCTCAATTTGCGTGCGTTCTCAAGCTCTGCTTGAAGTTTTGAAGCTAACTCCTTCAAAGAAAGTGGTAGTACTCCATTAGTTTAACAATTTTAAACTTTTAGAGACCTTTATATCACAATTAACTATGCATTCCACTTCTTCATGTTTTGATTTTTTTTTAAACTCTAATGACACAAAAGACTAAAGAAAACATGTCAATATAGTTCACACAACTTTAATGGAGATTAAAAGAACTGTTCAGAACAGAGGTATCTAAAGTATAGAAGCATATATTGTCATAAAAACACCAGAAAAATTATGCTTAAACATTATTCAATTGTGCTAATAAATGCTTTGTGTGGTTAAGCATAGATGCTACTTTATGTATAGGAAGCTAAATAAGAAAACCTGAACACATGAAGTGTATAACCTTTCCAGGTTGTGGTACATATCCTTGTACTTATTTTTATATATATACACACACATGCACACAATTGGTCTAAGGAAGTCTCTCTCAGTCATTTTTGCTATGCAGTTTCACATCTCTCTATACCACGTGTCCCAACTTTGGCACTTACGACCTTACTTTGGGTATTAAAATGAACCAGAAACGGAAAATGACAACTGTTTACAGTCTTGTGTAAGTTGTTTTTGATGCTCCTGCTCTCTCATCCATCTCTTTATTAAATAAACAGAAGTATTTTAGAATATCTTGGTTTACTAAGAATTGCCAGGTGACCATCTGTCAACCTATAAGAAACACAATCATTTATACTCTGGCCACTTTGCCAGTTTCATTGACTGGACTCCAGCAATCAAGCCTATACTTGTTGCCCCAGAATTAAGTCATGTAATCAACATCAAGCAGCAAGTCAGTAACAAAAATAGATTCAGAATTCATTTGTGCCACATGGTCAACCTTGAGCTCCAGCCACCAGGACATGCTGGTACACACTCATCTGTTCTGGTGTGTGCGGATGAACTAGTTTAAACAAGCTGCATTTTCAATCCGATCAGAGAAAGACCATGAGAAAATATTTAGAGAGCAACAAGGCAAAGATTACTTATTTTATTATTCATTCTGTGGGTTTGATTTGTGGTTTTTTTTTTTTAACTAGGCTAATTCAGAGTACATATGTAGAAAAATGTATATACAAAATTCACAGTAAAATTGTAATGTTGGCTTCTGCTACATGATTTTTGGTCAAAACAGTGGTAGAATAAAAGAATCACTCTCTCCCCACAGAAAAACTGTATTTTTTAATTCAAATTACTCTTATTTGGTTACTGTCAGTCTGAAAAGCCCAAAACTTTTATTTGGACAATTCTACTGAAGCTAAGCAGTAGAAAAAAAAAGTTTTTAAATTTTTGTTACTTTCCATGAAAGTCTTTGGAAAACATTCCCTTGCCCAGTACTTTATAGCAACTAGTGTACAGATAGCTTCAATCATTTTCCCCTGTAGGAAAATGTCTTAAAATAGTATCTTAAGTGGCTAACACTAGTCCCTCACAAGCTTATCATATAATTACATTCATAAACATATTTTTTCTTCACTAATGTATTTTTTTCTATATTAACTAGGAAAACTACAGACTAAAACATGGAGGCATCTATTTAAATCATTAACACTCATATTTCATGCAGTGTATTTTCTACTGAGATAACTTTTAATTCACTTTTGAAGTTGGTAAGATTTCAAATGGACAGGATTTCTAGAAAAGGTGTATTTGTTCGAATTTTGTAAAGCTACATACACACATCTGCATCTGTGCAAAAAGAATCCATAATATAAAATCGGTTTGAAAATAAAATATTTAACAAATGCACACTTTCTCCTATCAAGATTTAAATTACATGATAGGGGCTTTGACAAAGACCACATTCTAATCCAGCGATAAAATCATACGCCAAACATCCTAAAACTTCTCACAAATCAAAGAGTCAATGGGTCTCAGGAAATACTAATTTGGCACTTGAAGTCGTAACGTGTTATTTATTAATTCTTAGGGATGTAGATTTTGGTGCAAATATTCTGTCACAAGAGGCAAGGTAAACAAGTGCATTAAACATTAGTCTTTAAAAAACAATTCAAATGCTCATAGTGATAGGGTTCACTTCTAAAAAATGTTATTTTAGTATATCCCTCAAACAAATCAGCAATACTTCCTTAAGAGCAGCTGTTCAGAGCAAGCCCTTGTAAAACACAGCTTAAAAACTAACAGACTATGACCTTGTTATAATTGAGACTTCCAGGCAGTATTACTGAATGCAATTAAATCACTATGGCCATATGTAATGTAATTAAAAAAAAAAAAGTACTTCCATACTTTAGAGTGCTCCAAAAGAGTGAAGATCTTGATCCTTCATGTTGCTCTCTGAAATGAGCCTCTTAAAACGACGTTAAATGTGCAGCTGTTTATCTCAGCTCCATAGACCCAGTCTCAGTCAGGGCACACATTTTGCGGAGCTGACCACAGAGCAGTCCATAGTTATTCTTATTGCACAGCTGGATGGAATGGCCTATGCAGTTCCTTTTTTATATTTCCATATCATAATCTATTAAGTTATGCTTATACAGCAGAGCTATGGACCACAAGCATATACTTGTGACAAAGCTGATGAAAAAACAAAAGCTCCAGACACTACCTTGTAACACAGAGTGGGAGCTCTGTAGTTTTCAACTGTTCCCTGCTTAATAAAAACACAGTAAAACCTATGAAAAAGGCAGAGAACTGTTTTTGGATATGCTGCCCACCCTACAAAACCTGGGGACCTGAATCCTCTATTCTACTCTATGAACCATTGCATTTAAAGCAGAAGTTCCAGTAAAAGCAGTATCTTTAAATCCTACCTGATCAAATTTTTGCAGGACTTTACTTGCTTGAATCGATACCTTTTTTTTTTAAAAAAACAACTAAATCCCTGTGAACTTTAAAGAAAAATTACAGTAAATCATGACAATTCTTCAAGGACATTACCATGTCTCCCATGAGTTCTGCTTTCACAATCCTCGCTCCCAGTCTGTTCATCTCCTCTTCACTAAGGACCCGAGGTGGCTCATCCTTTGTTGTATGTCTGTAAAACACCAGCAGCACTAAACCCATAGAAAAACAATGCAGGATTCACCTGTGTAATTAAGCATTATATGCCTACTGTACTGGTACATATGCTTCTATTGTCAAAATGATTGATAACAACATATTAGAAAAAGTATATTTGCAGTCAGAAGTTGCCAAGGACTCTGAAACCAAAAACCTTGAATAAAATTTTTATGAGATATGTTTCCTTTTACTTTTGAGATCAATTAAAATGAAAAGCACTATCTAAAAACACCTTCTCAGCATGAAAAAAAAAAGAGTCAAGAGCCAGAAGCAGGTATAAGCAGACAAAAAGCAAGGAAAAGAAGAGCAGAAGAGTAATTTAAACCAAGTCTGTAACTGCCCTTTCTGGCTTTGTTCATGCTTTTACTTCTCGGCTCGAGCAAAATCATCCATTTCCCAGTCGTTATTCTGTACACCAAGTGGCCTTCTATTTCTGAAAACTACTTCTATGCCCATACTTATCTGCCCACAGTACAATCTTTGCTTCTAAAGACATTATAGATGATATGATAGAATTTCTATGGAAAATTAACTGGGACCATTTTTAAATTACGAAGTCTCCCTAGAGAAGCTATAGCTAGTAATAAATAATATTGTATCTTAATTTGAATATTAAAAGGTGGGTGTATGAGTTCTTATGATAATAAATAAGGTCTCTAAGAATTATGGCAAAGAGGCATCAAACAAGTTTGGCTCTTTTTCTCTAACCCCAGGGAAGACTAAAACCAAATAACTCTAAAAGTAAAATACCTAACACAAAACAGACATAAGAATATGGTTATGATATTGGTCCCTGCTACTAAAAGACAGCGAGAGAGAGAATTCCCTTACTACTCAATATGGTTAAACCTTGTAGGATTTGAAGAATGGGAGAACTTTGAAGATGGTGTCACCTTTAACTGCCAGATCTCCCCAGCCCCGACAAAATTACCAAAACTACTTTTGTCTGTTTTGAAGATGTCTAATTCAAAACCCCAAAACTCAGCAGAAACATTTACATTAACTTCACCAGAAAGAGAACCTTCAAAGATGAAGTTCTCACTTCTCCTTAACCTATATTTTTCAAAACAAGGCAGACTATTTCAGTAAAGGGAACAAGAGACGTTTATTACTTCATACATGCTTTTTTTAAGCGGTGTTAGCACTTTAATCATCATCTGAACTTTTTGAGACTAGAGACATTGTTTTGCTTTGCTTTTTATCTTGCCTCAAATTAAACTCTGAAGCAGTCACATTATTAAGTGTGATTTTCAGCAAACGCTAGCTGGATGGCCTTTTCCTCTGCGGAGATCGCTGGGACATCCAATCGGCACTTTTAATTAACCTGTGTCATAACTGTCCAAACCACTTTGATTTATAGGCTGAAAAAACTCTCTCTGTGTTTTAGAAGGGATAAAACTTAAAAGGTAGAATGTTAGCACGAGAGATGAGGAACCAAACCAGCAACACCTACTAATCCAAGCCTTCACATCAGTGAAGATTTACTTTTTGTGACTGTGACTGAACACCACTGGAAGAGTCCATGTATTACAAGATTTGAAATTTCAGGAAGAAGAAGAAAGTAGCAGCATGTAAATTATTCCCAACAGGTAACTACTCTACATATCCAAAACGGAAATGTTCCAAGAGCCAGAATTTTCTACAAAATTCTACAAAAAAAGGCAATTCCCACTGAAGGAAACAGGAAGACAGGTCATACCCTATCTTACACAGAAGCTTAGGAGTCAATAGTCAGCTTAAAAGAACTTGGAAATAAATACGTAAATAAGCAGAGGCTATATGGTTTTCCAGGCCTAACTAATCTACACTTTACTAATAAATCAGCTCAGTAATTATATTGGCTAAGAAATAGAATTAAAATATCAAAAGAAGATGCACAATCAGGTTTAACAATACTAAAACAGAAAACACATGCAAAAGAAAGTATCAGTTAAATAGTTTCTAAGCTTAGTTTTCTTCTGTAAGGAAAATAATTATATTTTCTATCACAATAATTGAATTCTTTGAACTTGAATAAGCAAAACACTTCCGTACACAATCTAGTTTCCCAAAATACGCAGCTTTGTCCAGTTACATTTAGCCTTGCACTTACTACATGTGGTAACTAAAAGCTGAAATGTACAGGTTTTGTACTTGCAATAAAAAAAAAAAAAGAATCTCTATCACTCCATTATTTTACAAAAAAAAACCAAAAATAAGACTGTAAAGGATTAGTTGCTTCTTTTAAGATAACAATGCAATGGTATCACTAACTTCTACTCAGTAATTACGTGCTCTGCTAGGTCTGGCTGGGATGGAGTCTGTGATCTTCATAGCAGCTCTCATGGTGCTGTGCTTTGGACTTAACTGGTGACCCCAACAGTGCGGGTAACACACCAGTGCTTTGGCTGCTGCTGAACAGTGCTTACACCGCCTCAAGGCGTTCACCGCTTCTCACTCCGCAACCCCAGCAAATAGGCTGGCGGGGGGCAAGAGGCTGGGAGGGGACACGGCCAGGACAGCCAACCCACACTGGCTGAAGGACCCGTCCATGCCACATACTGCCATGCTGAGCCATAAAAGCCGGGGGTGCAGTCTTTCCAAAGTGGCTGCTGCTCAGACACTGGCTGGGCATCAGTCTGCCCATGGGAGGTGGTGAGTGACTGACTGCCTTTGCATCACTTGTTTTTCCCTCTTTCCTGTATCCTGTGTCTGTATCTGATCCATAAGGCTTTCTCCCTTTCGCTCTTCTGATTCTCTCTGCAGGACGGGGAATGAGCGAGCAGCTGGGTATAGAGGTAATGGGCACAAACTTGAACATAGGAAGTTCCATCTTAACATGAGGAGGAACTTCTTTACTCTGAGGGTGGCAGAGCACTGGCACAGGCTGCCCAGAGAGGTTGTGGAGTCTCCCACTCTGGAGACATTCAAAACCCGCCTGGACGCCGTCCTGTGCAACTGCTGTAGGTGTCCCTGCTGTGGCAGGGGGGTTGGGCTAGATGATCTCCAGAGGTTCCTTCCAACCCTGACCACTCTGTGATTCTGTGTATGCACTTAGTTGCTTGCTGGGGTGAACCCAACACATGCAACGCAATGCCCAGTTCCACATCTATCCCCCCTGACCCCCGTCCCCCAAATAAATAAACAGATTAATTAATTAATTAAATGAGAAAAAGGCGCAGCATCTTCACATGATCTCTCTCACTCAAACTCTGCATTTTGGACAATCACCAAAACTCTCTTATTGTTAGTAGTTCACTAAAGTTAAATAAAGTTTACTGGATGTCAGAAGTCCTATTTGCTATCAGCTGTACGACACAGCTCTTAGATCTTGCTTTCTCCTTCTGGAAGTCATGGAGGAAACAACTGACAGCGAAGGTACACTTACTAAAAGACTGTATGTCATTTAGACAGATTATTTTCTGCTAATCAGTGAAGTACTTGTTTTTTTTAAAAAAAGTGCATGATATTTAAGATGAAGGATAAGACTCTAACCATGCATAATCGTGCCTTTTTATATGCACAAAAAAGAAGCTTCTTAACAGGGTGGGTTTTTTCCAGACATACAGTTCTGAATGCATATTTTCTTTTTCATGGAGTCTGCACCTGAACTGCAGTACAGATGCAGTCTCCCATCTCACCACAGCATCCCTCCTTACGTGAATACCTACGTTGTGCAGACCTTGTACCTGAACGAAGTCGTGAACAAACCAGGACTCAAGAGCTGAGGAAGTCTCATAGGCTCCAGCTCAGACACACCATGAATCATTCTAATCAGAAGTTTACAAAGTGAATTTAAGTGGTAAACCCTAGGCACTTCAGGGCAATAACTACTTTGGTAGTATCAAGAAAAACAAAGAGGATCACTCCATTCAAATGTCTAATAAGGTCTTATACATCACAGGTTTAATGCTACAAGATCTTTTTTTCAGAGTAACTAAAACAACTATAAAGATGTATTTCTCATTTTCCAGCAAAATAACACATAGGCAAATACTAAAATAAACAATAAAACAAGACATGACAAACACTTATGAGTGGGACTTCCCACAGTGCGTACAAACTATTTGTGCCAGAATCAGGAACTACTCCTGCCATAATGTATATTCAAACTCAGGCTTTTTAAAAAAGAGAAATAAATAAATTTGATTAAGTGAACATCATGCAAACAATTTATCTTCCTTCTATCAAAGAAAATGCAAATTTCATTGGCTCCTATTAAAGTAGAAAATATAGCAAGTAAAATCTGGAAAAAATACCCAACCTATACAATATAAAGAATTGCAGAGACTAAGCTGCCTGTTTCTGGTTAGTCATGCAGTACTTATTTAATATACAATTTTTCTTTGCAAATACACAGTGAGGTATCTACTACGCATAGGAACAGTTATAAATAAAACACATACTTTTAAGCTACTGTGTTGTTATTAGAGTCCAACAATTAAAAGTAAATTCATAACCCTGCTATAAGAAGATTTTCTGCAAATAACTGACATCAGCATATAAGAAAGAAGGAATTACACTTGATCGTATTTCATCAAATGCTGTTTCCAACTAAATCATATCATCCGTCTTACATACTCAGACCAAGAATATTTACCTGTCCAGCTTTCCCAAGCAATTAAATAACACCATCCTGACTTTAAAATACTTCTGCACCTGCCTACTTATTATCAGGAAGATCTGAAGGAAAGCATTCACAGTAATAACCATGCTACTCACATCACCAGAAGAACCAGCAAGCTGGTAATACCGGAGAACAGGTGGCCTCGAGTAGAGTAAAAGCTCAGTTGACTACAACTTACTTTTCTGACCACCTCTCCTTACTATTCTCCATTGTCTTTCACTAAAGCTAATCAGGCAAACTGAAATTCCTACCACTTATTAGTTTGTGTTTCCCTTCCCACTCCTACTCATCTTTCCTCTTTTCCACAGAAAACGCATTTTTTTCAATCAATACCTTCTACTATTTTTCATATGCTGCTACTATAGCATATGAGTTCATGTCACAGGTGGCAAACCTACCCCTGCTGTATTAATTATTTCAGGTTTTAGTCAGCATTTTCTAAAATAACAAGTTTGTCTTTTATAAAAGATAAGTTATAACAGTTAAGATACTGTTTTGCAGGCTTTTTGCCTACGAGGCCAATTTTATTGTAGTGCGAACTAACATTAGAAAGAAGCAGAAAATAATCTATCATTAGGAAATCTCAAATATGCTGAGGAGACAGGACAAGCAGGGGGCGTTCATCACTTCTACAGTGGTCCGTTGTGGTTGCCCCTAGGTGTGAGGCTAGCCTCCTCCTAACTAAAGAGACCTGGTATGATCGGATCTAATACTGTCACAAAGAAGACAGAGTTTCCAGTATACTTTTCCATGCAAAATACAGCAAATAAAAGACACGTAAAAATGTTTGTAAAATACCTAGAACACGATGTTCTACTGTCAAACAACGTTTGTTTCTTCTCAGGGATATCGCTTGGGTACTCCTGTCGCGACTTCTCATTTTCATCACTTGGAGTTCTTTCCCAACTATTGTCATCATTGTGTTCTTGAGTACCTGATGATCTTTGATCAGACATTAATTTCTCATTGTTATCTTCTGTGTGTGTTTTGGTCCCCAGTGCAGTTTCCTCACCAGGTTTTTGGAAACGGCTGCTCAAAGAGCTGTGAGCCAGCAGTTTGGAAGAAGACTGCTGTGACTTGTAGTCTCTAGATACACTGTAAGATGATAAATCATCTTCAGAGGGTTTCAGAAATTTGTGTTTCACGCTGCTTAGAGATGAACTCTTTTCCTGACTTCGTTTTTCATCGGAGTGTTTTTCTGCTTTAGAGCTGTAGCCTCTCAATACTGAATCCGTGCTACTGTGTCCACGTTCTTGGTCTTCTCTTGATGTATCTCTTTTGTAACCTTTGTCTTCTTGCGCCCATCCCTTGCTGTACTTCTCCCTAGTATAGTCCCCAAACATGCTTCTGTTTCTATCATGTTCATCTTGAGTCTCCTTTTTCATATGCTGTTCTTTTTTCTCTTTCTCACTTTCGGAATAGTCAGTTTTCTTCCATCTTCCACTTCTACAATAATTTTCCTTTCTGGATGCAACTTTTTCAGCTTCTTCTAATCGTGACTGAAATACCTCCATTGACTACAAGAAAGAAAAAAAAAAAAAAGTCATATTGCTTTTAATATCATGGGGTATTGTGAAGCTCCCTACAAAGTATTACAAGAAAGGCACCACTCGGTGAAAATGAGTCACTGTGCAAAGGGCAAGGCACGAGCCATGGAGCGGAAAGGATGACCAGTACGAAACAGGGAACTTACAGCCTTGTGTCTAACATGCTCTGCTGGGAAGGCTTTCTCTAGGACTATTTCTAACTTTCATCCCGTGGCTCTAAAGTAAAGTGCTAAAGCACTCCTGGGAACAGGGACCAGAGCCTCAGAACTGTCTCCTGCTGGCAACCGGGGGATTAGGGGCTTGAGTTAGGGAGAGAGGCTTCCTCTTTCTCACTCACGAACTTTGCTTTTATGCTCACCAGATGCTCAACTCCTATAGAACCAACAGACTTTCCCACTAAAACATTTTACAATCTAGTTAAACTCTTAAAAGCACAGGAGAGTGGGTTCAAAATCTTTAGCTTGAAACAGGCTTTGAACCCCTGTCTCTGGCTTTCTGGACAAATACTCTATCCATTAGGCAATTAAACAACACGTGGACTGTTTCTTTTCTCTTTCAAGCTGAATTAAAAGCCACCAATTACTTTCCCCACCCCCTCAAAACATTACATACTGAAGCAAATCAGGCAGGATCTCTTTCAATCACTATCCTGTACTTCAGCAGTCAGAATGGTTCACGCTGTTGTAACCCTAGTTTGAGAAAGATTCTTAAAAATCGTATTCTTTACAATTACTGGCATTGAATAATTTCTACCAGCACTGACCGTATTGGTTCATCACTCAGGAGTGACCACAATTCAGTTCAAAGACAACAGCATGTAGTCATACTGTCTTATCCAAGATTTCCACAACCAAACCAACCTAACCAAAAAACCCACAGAAAACTCAAAAGTAAGACTATGGCCAATATTTAACACCCCAGAACATTGACCAATGCTTTTAAAAACAATAATATAATATGTAGGCGGGACAGGCTTTAAAGACCTAACACTATTATAGCAGAGTGTTTTATTAAAAACAAATTTTGAAGACTTTTAAACCCTTCAGAAGCAAGCAGCTTTCTTAATATATCTGGACTGAGCAGATCACAAGTGGCCAGAAGATTCATATTCGGTAAAATTTGACACAACTCTCCAAATTATCTTGGCATTATTATTATTATCCACAATAAGCACTATTATCCGCTACGTGCAGGAGAACAAGGTATATCTTCTAGTACACATCATAATTTTGGAAGCACTTAGGTATTTTGTAACTGGGATTATTTGAACCTTCTGATGTAGAAAATAAGTATTTTAAAGTTGCTACAGGAGCCCATATATTAGAAAATATTTAACAAAAAAGATATAGAAGGCTGGGCAGCTTTGAACTCTTCATCACTTGAGAGAACCATCAGGGGCTGGTTTTTTTCTGCTTCTTCCCTTATGTATTACACTACACATTAAGTATTTGTGCCTTTATATGAAGCTAACCTTTTCTAAGCATCTATTAGTGTTAAAAAAATTTAATTGAAGATCCTTACCCCATATCTCTCAGCTACGATTTCCTCAAAATTTCGTTTCTCTCTCTCAGCCTGCTCCTTCATTCTTTGGTATGATTTTCGTAACCAACTTAATCCAGCATCTTCTACCACCGTAACTAAATTAGAAAACAATGAGAGGTCATAATTTTATATCTCAGTAGTTATTCCTATTTAACATTACTCTGTATGTGACATTAAACCTTCACCTAAACTTAATGTAAAAATTGAAGGGGTGCAAAAGAAAAATAGAAAGAATATAATAATACAATTACCTGTTTTTATAAGTTAATGCTGGATATACCTCAGTAATACCACTGATTTAATTTAAGCTTCTCCATTTTGTCATAGAACACAACAAGCATTTTCCAAGACAGGAGTGCATATAAGAAGTTGTGGGTTTTTTTTTTCTGAAATTAAAGAACCTTCTTATTGTTTTCACTTTCTGTGTCCATTCTTTGGCGTACTCCCTACATACAAACAAGTGCATTCACCTTCTCAGAAAATTAATGAGTAACCTATTGCTTTCCATTTGAGAAGCTAGCAGAGGTCTTAACATTCAGGACACATACTCACTGATGCCTGTCACCTCTTACAGATCACTGATCTCTGTGACTCCTGAAAGCGGGCATGAGGCTAATGGTTTGCAGGACAGACTGTCCACAGGGAAAGGCTCCCAAAGCGAAAAGCCAGGGACCCTACTGTTCCCTGCTGACAGAATACAAAGACCCTTCTTATCACATAATAAACGTTTCATGACATTATGAAAAACATTTTTCTAACTGCTCTTGCTGGAAATAGGCAGGATAACCCTAGGGTAAGGAAAGAAGTGAAAAGGTTACAGAAATAATATTTTTCACAAACTGCATCTGTAATGTACTTCATTTTAATGTGACTCAGACTTCTGTGGTTGAATATTTTAAAACTATAATTTGTGTAATGGAATGAAAGGAACCAAATGAGATGACAACAATTTATCTTGTCTTGGTTAAATCATGCTTTCCTTTAATTAGTTCAAAATGGAGAATTTCTGTAAAGATATTGAAGGTCAAACCACTCAAGATTAAAAACCAGTGAAGAGAAATTCTGCAAAACAACATATTATGATATTAACCCAATATTTACCACTGAATTTTCATCCAAATTTTACTTTATTATATGTTATTCATAATCCCTTTACATGAATGTTAGCAGTAACTTGTTACCAACACAGAGACCAGAGATTGAAGACAGAAGTTTAAGATTGCTACTAGAAGTTGCTGTTTACCTTTCTTAACTGAAGCTGCTTCATCCTTTTCTGGTGGCAAACCTGTACCACCGTCTTTCCAATAAGGATTGAGCTCTCTCTCAGATAGCATGGCCTAAAACAGAAATAATTTTAATGTGTGCATAGCATATGGTTTGTATTTTCTAGAATATTTGAAAAATTTTGTGAGACTTCCGTGGGAATAGAACAGCTTACTCATAACTTGTGCTATCTAAAGACAGGCAGAAATAAACTTAACTCTCCATTCTGAATCAAGCATGTGCTCAGTTGGCACCGCTATTACACAGAAAGAGTTTTACTGTTTGACTTCATTGCCAGTGTGGCAGTAATATGCAGTTGCATCTTAAGAACTGCTGTGATGGGGGCTCTTAGTTTTACCTCCAGTTACTGCTTTTCACCCTCAAACCCGATCGCTTATTGTGATTCTGTCAACTGACTTCTCTGGAAGCAGGCAAGGAAGTCCACTGGAGAAAAGGGTTGATTAGGCATTCCAGCACTGACAAAATTTTGAAATGTTATATCGTCAACTCATCACCACCACTGGCATGCTGTATGCATCTATTGCACACATTGTTTTGGGCATCAAAAAAGGATGGACATTCTGGTGTACAAAACACAAAAGTATAAACCTGCATGGAGTGAAAGTGGTTGGGTGGGAGAATCTGTAAAAATCATATTCTTCTAGGATCAAAAATACGTATAAATTGTCATTAACCACATAATACATGCTGAGATATTCTGGTGATTTAAGATCTTCACATTAAATGGTCCTTCAACAGCTCAGAAAAAATGTTTAGCAAAATATTAAGTGGGGGAAAAAAAAGATTAATCCCTTCTCAAAAGACAATAACCAAGCACTGCACGCAACACAGGAACAGCACTGCAGGTCAATCTGGTTCCCAAGCACAACACAACCAACTGGAAAACCTAACAGCAACAAATGGCCCCATGTGAGATGTGAAGACAAGTAAATATTAGTGATCAGCAACTATGTTTTCAGATCAGACTATGTTGCATTTAAGGAGCTGAATGAACAAATGAATTAGCCAGCAACTGTATGTAAACAGAACTAATTTAATGACAGCAACCCCTTCCCCAGCCAGACCCTGATCCACCCATGTGTTCATGCACAACTGTGGCATGAAAGCCACAGCAACTGCTTTGAATTCTTTCTTCAGGAAAAAAACAAGCCTCAGAACCCTACGCTTTAACACAGAAACTTAGGAAAGCTTTTGTCACACAAAACAATGGCACTCCTTTGACACACACCGAGGGGAGAAGGCCAGACTGTCATTGTTATTAAGTAAAACATCTCAGAAGCACTTCAAATATTACAGAATTTAGTACTAACAAAACTGTCTTTCTCCTTAACTAGAAGACAGTTTAAAGGCTTTTCTCCACAAGATAAGCCTGCTGTATGAATGCTTCCCATCCCAAACAAAAAAAAAAACTGATCAATTTAATTAAAATCACTATCACACAACACATCAGGCATTAGTTTAAAGCTATACAGACTTAAGTATTTGAACCAATTTATTTGTTCATTCATCACACAAAATTTAGTAAGATGCAGAAAAAAGTTGATATATTAATTCCTCCTACCTGCTCAATTTCTTGAGCTTTCTGTCTTTCCAACATTTTTTCTTTGTGTCTTTCACCTTTGACAGCTGCTACTGACGTGGTTTTCAATGACATGAAGTCTAAATTCATCCATTCTTCTCTCTTTAAAATAAACACAAAGAATCAGCGTTCATACTTCCAACAAAAACATGGCCTGGGTACAAATCAAACCAGTGCAACTACTGACAAATATTACTTAAAATAAAAAGTATAGGTTTTACAAGCACATATGAAATACTTCAACGAAAAGCAAATATGATTTTAAGAACCTGATCTTTCAGTTTTTTAATACTCAGTTACACAAATAAATTTCATAAATGTCTTTCTGTAATTTGAAATACATCTTCACAATGTATTTAAGACACCGGTAAACATGAGAAACATATGGATGGCTTATTATTTGCTTAAACGAACACTGTACATCTAGACCAATTCCTTTTCATCTTGACTTCGTGACCTCTTGCATCTCTTTTAGCATACACAAAATCTGCAGTCACTAACTGTGCAGAATTCATACCTCTGATATCTAGGCACTAACTGCACCCTCAAATTAAACAGTTACACATCTAAATTCTGTGAACTGTACCCACAATAATACGTAGAAAACTACAGTTACGAAACCTAAGCCAGACCAAGTATATCTTAAAAATTAGGACTACTCTCTAAAGAAAAGCAGCATATAAAAAGCCTAGATATACCTACCAAAACACATAAAACCTGAAGCCCCAAAAGAAAGCGGTGACATACACATCATAAACAACTACTCTGCAAAAACAAGTATTTGGAACACTTCTGCAGATAGTATAGCAACCAAAATGACAAGATTACACCTGTTTTGAAACCTGTCCTTACAGAAGAGCCTTCATATCTTCGGTAGGGTTCAAGCATCCCTGAAGTGATGCTATATGTCACACTTTCTCTGTTATTTAAAAACTATATTAGGCAACACATCAGAGAGTTTCAGAAGTGAAACACAGCATTCCACTTCTCAGATCTCCTCTAAGAAAGAGAAGGAACTGAAAAATAATCTATCTTCAAGTGATTCAATAGCATCTATGCCCACATCAGCAAGCAGCACGGATCAACAGAAGTGGATGTGCACAGCCCTGTGCTCAAACAGGGTCACCTAGAGCCAGTTGCCCAGGACCATGTCCAGGCAGCCTGTAAATATATCCAAGGATGGAGATTCCACAACCTCTTCGAGTAACCTGTGCCAGTGCCTGGTCACGCTCACAGTAAAACACCATTTCCTGATGTTCAGACAGAAACTCCTGCGTTGTGTCCCTCAGGGGTCAGTACTGGGTCCAGTCCTGTTCAATATATTCATCAATGACCTGGATGAAGGCATAGAGTGTACCATCAGCAAGTTTGCTGAGGATACAAAACTGGGAGGGGCGGCTGACACGCCAGAAGGCTGTGCCACCATACAGTGTGACCTGGACAGGCTGGAGAGTTGGGCAGAAAAAAACCTTATGAAATTCAACAAGGGCAAGTGTAGGGTACTGCATCTGGGGAGGAATAACCCCATGCATCAGTACAGGTTGGGGGCTGACCTCCTGGAGAGCAGCTCTGTGGAAAGGGACCTGGGAGTCCTGGTGGACAACAGGATGACCATGAGCCAGCAATGTGCCCTGGTGGCCAAGAAGGCCAATGGCATCCTGGGGTGCATCAAGAAGAGTGTGGCCAGCAGGTCGAGGGAGGTCAGCCTCCCCCTCTACTCTGCCCTGGTGAGACCACATCTGGAGTACTGTGCCCAGTTCTGGGCTCCCCGGTTCAAGAAGGACAGGGAACTGCTGGAGAGGGTCCAGCAAAGGGCTACAAAGATGATTAGGGGACTGGAGCATCTTTCTTATGAGGAAAGGCTCAGGGACTTGGGGCTTTTTAGTCTAGAAAAAAGAAGACTGTGGGGGGATCTTATCAATACTTATAAATACTTAAGGGGAGGGTGCCAGGTAGATGAGAACAGTCTTTTTTCAGTGGTGCCCAGTGATAGGACTAGAGGTAATGGGCACAAACTTGAACATAGGAGGTTCCATCTTAACATGAGGAGGAACTTCTTTCCTTTGAGGGTGGCAGAGCACTGGCACAGGCTGCCCAGAGAGGTGGGGGAGTCTCCCACTCTGGAGACATTCAAAACCCGCCTGGACGCTGTCCTGTGCAACTGCTGTAGGTGTCCCTGCTGTGGCAGGGGGGTTGGACTTAGATGATCTCCAGAGGTCCCTTCCAACCCTGACAATTCTGTGATTCTGTTTCAGTTTGTGCCCATTGCCTCTGGTCCTGACACTGGGCACCACTGCAAACAGTCTGACTCTGTCTTCTACGCAGACTTCAGATCTGTGGGTTTGGTGCTTTTTTTGATCCTGTCTTAAGGGTTTTGGGGTTTTTTTGGGGGGATTGTTTTTTTAAGTAAGCACTCTAGACTAGTCAGAGACTGGTCCCATGGAGCACCTTAGAACTTACATTCTAATTTAGTTTAATCCATCAGGAAATGGATTTACATGCTCCAAGACTTCTTCATAATGTAAGCCAAATACAAAAGGTAGGGATAACGAGGAAATTCCTTTCAAAAGCACACTTTTTGTCCAAAATAGACAAGCCCAGGGTGCACATTATACAGTAAATACTTGGGAAAAAATGGTTTTGCAGTATAAATTGTCATGACATACATAAGGATTCATATTTCATTTCTTTATACTTTTCCGAGAAGATAAAAAGGATCTCTGAATTGTATCTATTTCTGTTAACAAGATGTACCAATTCAGAATGAGAAACAGGGACATTTTTCAGGAGTGAAATTAGACACTAAATTAAAAATTATCATTTTCACACAACTGAGGATGTGGTGATATGTGACTACATTTACGTTACTAAAATCACAGCAGTTCATTTCAGAATGACTCCATTTTCCACAATAAATACCGCTTACTGGGCACAGAATTCACCTAGGAAGATCAAAAGAGGCATTGATTCCATAAATATTGTTACTGCAAAGTTCTACACCTCTTTTCCTTATATCTGTTTAAGCACCACGGAAGCAAAAACTCATTCAACTATAGAATAGCCACCGAAATTATGCAGAAAAAATAGTATGTCTAGACAAGATCTTTAAGTTGACCTCTTCAAGAAGATCAAGCTAAGTTGCTAGAGCTCAAAACATGATGAAAGGAAGTGGTGCTAGGAAACTTTAAGTGTAGTGCCTTGCTAAGTACTAAGCAACTATTAGGTAGAGAAGTCTTCCTATGAATGAAATGTAACATCTACCTAGCTAAGCAAAGGCATTTGTCTCTAAAATAGGTTTTGTTCAACACACTGCAAAAAGAATTGTCAAGAAACCTAAGCACATTTCACATTTGGTCATGCTGAATTTATTTCTGGAGTAGTTATCAGACTGCTCACCTGCAGGGAGGGTTCTTTCCCACCATCTGATTGCTTGCTGACCTTCCAAGCTGCTTCTTTGTTATCTGACTGTGACACATTTGACTCAACCCATTCAACTGAAGAATCCTAAAAATAGAGATTAATGTAAAGAATAATAATAGCTTAACATACTATTATGTTGATAAAATGCAATACTTACCAAGTATATTGATAATCAAAATTTATGCTGATTAGCATTACTAATATAGTACTGTTTATTATTTTAAAATATTGATAATAAAACTAAAATATTGATATTCGCATAGGAGATTGTTCCTTCAGGATCAAAACATTCCACCACACTCCATCACACATGTGATGATCACATCACAGTATGTAACACTAGTTCACAGTGGCCATTTATTAGTTTAACACTACTAAAGTTAAAACTGCCAGAATAAAATCAAAACAAATTGGTTTTATGGCATTAAAAAAACCCCAAAATTTAAAAAAATCTAAATTCATTACTAAGTATGTTTTACATTAAAAAGGTAACATCAGTAACATACTACAACAAAGCACTGTACATGCTATCTCCTCCTATTTTCATATTCAACTTCCTACACTTGCACTTGCAAACAGTGCACTGAGATTTTACACTTGAAGCAAACAGTTTCTTTGCTATTTACATGAACCATGGCAATAAAAGACTTTGGATCGGAGGTATCAGCCAGGACTGTGCTGTATCCTGGGACTCACTGATGTGATCTCAGGGGTTTAGATACCTCCCATGGGAAATGTGGGACATTTATGCCTTACTTCCCACACTGAAAAGCATAGTTCACCTGATATCATATCAGGCCCTGGAAAATAAATCTCATCATACTGCATGTTCCTTCAATCAATAAAAGAGACTACGAAAAGAAAAAAACCGCAGTGCTGCCAGACTTACACCAAAATGCTGGGAGGATGTTTTACACAATGTGGCAAGAAAGCAACACCCAGATTCTAATGCAGTCTCTGTACTGTCTTGCCAGAGTGCCCCTCAATGTGAAGGCATCTGTCTACAGATTTAAATGCACAAGTTTGAGCCTTCCTTCAGAACCACGCAGAACTCCCATGTTGCTGGGAGTTTCCATGGTTAAACATCCATGGAAAAAGGCACCCATGCTTAAAATCAAAGTATTTGTAATTTTAGACACATCATTCTACCATATACCACTGACTACAGGGAAACTATGAATTTTTCCACTCTATCCTGGAATGAGGATTTTTTTCAATTTCTCTCTGCTGAAAAACTGTAAATCCCTTAGTTCCTAATGACTGAATTCAATATTATAAAATTCACAAGCACTCACATAACAGCATCTTTTAAATTGATTAAATACTCCGGTCTATTAAAAAGAAACTTTGCCACAGTTTTTCCCAACAGAAAATGGTAAGAATGAGTCTTAATTTTACTAACCGTGTGTACCCACAGAGACTAAAATGGTGCAGGTTTTAAAAATCTCGTTCAAAGCACTTTGAAGTTTCTTACTTACCGAAGAACTATCAAGTAAGTCATCCTTCTTTTCAGATTTTTCTTTCTTATTTTTCTTCTTTTCTTTCTTAGCTTTTTTTGAATGTTTATCCTTTTTCTTTTTTTTATGCACAGAATGTTCCTACAAGCAAACATTTGTAAATGAGATCCAGCAAAACAAATCACCCGCATACAAGAAAAACCATCACAACCTACTTACCAAACCACACTGAAAAAGGTAAAACACACACAGCTGGACATAGCTACATTTCACTTCTACTGGCCTCTCTCTCTCTTCTATTGGGGTGAGGTAGGGAGGGCATGCCTGACATCTATAATCGACTTTTCTTCCCTCTCTTAATATCTTTTTCACTGGAACTAAGGCACTATAACTATATGTACAATATCTTCCACACTACCTTTATTTCGGTCAAATCTATTTCCTTGGGAACACTGTATCACCAATATACATTTGTCCTTTGCTGAAATATTTGCACAGATTTCTACACTAATACTAGAGGATGCGATATTCAGAGGTTCCATTAAGGTTTGTTCTGTGAATGACCACAAATGGGACTGCTATGAAGCCTTGGATCCTCCAGATTTCTTCCCATGGGACTATTCTACTCTGGCAGCACTTGCTCTTCTGTATTTGGTAGAAATTAACACTGGAATCGAATGACAGAAACTTTTCCTCTTTGTGAGTAAAAGATTATTTCCACTTATGAAAAGCTAATATTGAAGCATAAAGAATTCAGAAATTGGGAGATTTTTAAAGATCATCTTAAAGCCCTCAAAGCCTTCTGTTCATAGGAACATATTGTAAAGCTAACACCACAATTCAATGATTTAGAGTTCCATCACCTTTTCCAGTTGTTCCACACGTTCGTTCACATCAGCAAGCATCCACGTATCTTCACCTCGTAGATGCTTTAGCAACTTGCGCCTCTGCTCCTTTTCATAGCTATTTTTTGCCTAAGACAGAGAAGAAAAATCACCAGATGGAGTTCAGTAGCATTTACTTACAGACACATCTTTGAGCCACACTGACACAACCATACACAATGTTGAGAACTCTGTTTAAGAACTTTTCCGTTTAGAGGACTGCAATAAAAATACTTTTGGATTACATGCTAATGGGGAAATTCAGCTAAAACATATTATGTACCCTCCTTCCTCAAGCTACAGCTTTGCAGCTCCTCTAGCACTAATTTCATCCTATCATCCTAAATAAGAGTGACATAAAGACATTCAACTTCCGTTTTTCATTCTAAGAAGCCTTCGGTTCTTACAACCTTCATGACATAGTGGACTTCTGATTTTCTATTTCAAAAAGTTCTCTGGGAAATTACTCCATTGCAAAGTACAGCTCACTATCTATTAATTTAGAAGTTAGCAAGCCTATCTTTGTGCACATTCAGCTTTGGAAATATCTCAGGCAGGTGCAAAACTTGGAGCTGCAGAAGTCCATGCTCTCAAGGAGTATACAAGTATGTAAGGATCAGCATTTTGGGCTGCAGAATGTGTTTCCCTTTCTGGTTATGAAGATAAAACTAGAAATACATTTACTACTACTTCTGAAAAAGTAATAATCACTGCAGAGAGTTTCAATTCCTGAAAAGGATTTCTATAAATCACATCAATAAAATAATGACCTTTTCAGTCTCTGAAGGTCCCTCTGTTACTTTCAGCAGAAACATGACTTTCACAAACAAGTTTACTTAAATATAACTTGCCATTAGACAACTCTTTATCCCAAAGTGCAATATACCACCAGACCTGACTAAAAAGGAGGAAAGTTACTTTATGTTATTACAACCCTAATTTTGTGAGATGTCTTACAAGTTTGAGCTTCATTCTATTCTTTTGTTTGTGGGTTTATTTTTTTTAAATAACTAGTCAGAGCAAAAACTAAAGGTGGAGTTTGGTTTTCATCCTGAAACTCCAACTTTTACCAGAAAGCCTTTGAAAGCGTTTACCAGAAAAATCACATACAAGTTTAAAACAGACCAATATTTAAAAAAAAAAAAAAAAAAGAAAAATCTCAGGAGATAAGACAACCAGTTGAAGTCTTTCGTCGTGGTCAGGTATTAGTTCTCTGTAACAATCTCTAGATGCAAGCCTGTGCGCTGCACATGACAGTAACCTCCCTACCATGGGCCAGTTTCTCTTTCTTGATACAGCCAAGAAGGAAATCTACAGCTTTTGTACTGACTGAAAACAAGGTTTGCAGGAGGATGACCAGTATGACCGGTACACCAAAAGGGTTCAATGAACAGAAACACACACTAAAAAAATAAGATTAAAAGGTTTTTTTAAAAAAAGTTAACTCATAAGGTAGGAGTGCTGTTGTACTTTTGAACATTGTTGTTAGCAATATTGAAAGTGGCAAAAAGAACAAAAAAAACCTAAAAATCAAAATACTACACATCTGTGCCCAAACAAAGCACCCTTTTAAAGCTTCATCGTCCAGTTTCTAAGACGCCCCAGGTGATAAACTTTCTAACGCACTTAAATGCAAGCAAAGCAAGGCAGCTACCCAGACTTCTTAATTTTAAAAGAAGGGACTTTGCAAACCAAAAAAAAGTAGTCTAAGTCAGCTTGACTAAGGAGGTCAAGACTGGGACTTCCATCTCTAGAATGAAGTTGACAGTCTACAAGGGTGAATGCTACATCTTAAAATTCAAAAAGCAGGGATAAAGAAAGAATGAGTTAAGAGCACATTGAAACATTTATTCCGATATAAAAACAGTTTTCAAGTTTAGTTATAAACAAAACAACAAAAGAGTAAGCAGGACTATAATTCAGTGACAGTGAAATAGCTGTTAAGCATAACATAGGGTCACTAAAACCACCTGGGACACCAAAAAATGCAGGCATGTTTCCTGTTACCTCTCTATGATCCAGGGAGCTCTTTGGTTAACCCTGCCCACCCTAAAACATTTCTCGATCTGGGACAACACTCTTGAAAGTTCATGGGGAAATCACTGACCGACACTTTCCGTTCTAGCCCATACAGATGACAATGGCCCTTCTGTCTTCCAAATACATTCATCTGACTAAACTAAAGTAACTAAGCATGCCACATTCACAGTCAAGCGAAGGGTAATAACCTCAGCTATGCAACGCACAAAATGTCTACAAGCCACACATACACAAAACTCAAGCTTGTAACTGGACAGAGATGAAACAGTGGAGATAAAGGGAACCTGAATATAGTTCTAAATGGGAAAAACACAGCAAAAACAGACTCCAAACTTGTTTCCTCTGCAAGTAAACACGAAACCTGTTGCCAAGATTTAGACTGGAAAAAGGACAGGTTTTCTGCATACTCCATTTCACTCTTGGTTGAGAAAGACCTGCAGCTGGAGTCAACAGCTCCCTTCCACCCCCTTCGAAGCTCTTGGGCATATAAACCTATAAACACCTCAAACAAAGGCCAATCAAGATCAGGTCACCAACATGTCTGCATTTAATGTGCTCTTTGCCTGTCTAGGAAGATTTAGCATCTTACCCTTCTCTATAATAACAGGTATATTTTAAATAAAATTACTGTTTCCTTCATGTTACCAATATACATTGCATAAAATGAAGTTAACAATACAAATAAGGTACAAAAGGAGCTTTTATACTTATTAGATCTAAGAATAAACAGAAAATATACATGCAAGTACTTAGGTAATTGAGATACATGATCCTAATAAAAGAGGTGGATCACTGTTTTGGCTGAAGTATACAAATACATATTCAGAACACAGTATGACTAGAAATCAAACTGCAGACTGTTGTCTCCTGAATACTAAATGAAACAGGATTGGCCAAGATGCATCTGTAGCGGCAATACCACCAGACTGTTAAAAGGAGAGAGACAGACACAAAAGGATAAGATGAAAATTTGTTTCTTCTTCGACAAAGATATAAAGCATAGAAGATACTTAACAATATCCATATACAAAATTAAAAAAGAGCTGCCTAGAGATTTTAAAAGATGAAAGTTGTATTCTAACCCAAATTATCATTTTAACATGAGACTGGAAAGTTAGCGGCGATACCCTCTGATCCTTTCTAGCTCTAAAAACTACCTCCCTCTACCAGCAAATTACAATATTCATTTTTATCGTTGGTGAATGGTTTCCCCTCACACAGACACGCACCCCCGTTTATTTCCAGTGGGGGGGAGGAGAAAAATCTGTCTACGCTACTTTATTAGCTTCAAACCTTACCCTTCTATTCTACTTGTCTTTTATAATGTTGCAAGGCTTATTAGCATCTAACTAGCTTTTCTTCCTTTTCTACATTTTATAATTAAGTCCCCTGTTAGACTTACTGTTCTATGCGATGACTCTAACAGTTTCACATCTCCCAACCCACGAGAGTTCAGGCATTTAATTCACATTAAGGTTCGTTAATACTTTATGATATCACAGAAATATCCAACAATTTATCCTTTCCCCTTTACAGAGGCGCACTTAACATTACGTACATCTTAGGTCATCACTGCAGTATTTTTATGTTTTTTTCTCCAAATATATAGTATGCTACATTTCTGAAACACCTCTGTTTCAAAATAATGTATTAATTATGCTAATGAGAGTGTATGCTACACAGGAACACAGAGGACCATTACAAGCAACAACCTGTCAAGACGGGCAAGCATTGTGTTACGTTATGTACTTCTGCAACACTCTGATAAAGGTGCTTATAGTTTCTTTTGCAACAAGCATGAGGTAAAGTATAAAGCACTCTGAAAGGTCTGTTGATAAGGTGCTATAAAAACAATAATTACTCTACAGCACTATGTTAGCAACGTTTGCCAAGGTGAACAGAGCCAAACTTTGTAGTCTTTCCCACAAGCAGGCCAAAGGGTCTTGGATTTCACAGCCCCATCCGAATGAGGAAGGAAATCAAGTTCAGATTCTGGCTTTCATTAGGCAGGTTATTAACGCCAGCCTGTATAGTTGCTGACAACAGTATCTGCTAAACAAAGAATACATTTGCTCCGAACAACCTCTAAAACACTGCAGACACAAACACCAAAAGCTGTAAAAGTTACACGGTGCCACCCTAGGAAGAAGCAGAAAAGATCAAAGGCACGGGAGGATGAAGGGTGAAAAAACCTCCTTTCGGCAACAGCTTTCTGTTAGACAAGTACAAATGATATAACACCTAGCCCAGTCCTTCAGACATCAATGTAAGGCACTCACATTCTAAACAATGAGCTTTCATTTCTGATTTCAGAACCACCTCCCATCCTATCATACAATCCATTCCACTCATTTATCAGTTCCCACATTCAGCTGTCAGAAAGGTTACTATGGCCTGTATTTATCCTCCCAGCTTCCATCACCTCAAAGCTCAGGGCTGGCAAGTCCTGGTTACATGAGTGCCCACCTCCGGGGAACCTGAACATACCCTGCCTTGCAGTTCTGATGCTCTTATACCATTCGTTATCTGAATAACACACTTATTTTTGTGAATGCTTAGACTATTTTTCTACCCTCGGTATTCCAATTTATGTTACATCCATGAAGCTTTCCCAAGGAGGATAGCAGAAGAAAGGGCTTAGCATCCACCCCAACTTGCCCAACCACAACTGAGTCAAGAGTGCTGCCTGTACCTCCACCTCCTCCACACAGGGCCACGCCAGCGGGAAACGTCACTGCTCTTTGTCATTTTTGCCTATCAAAAGGCAGAGAAGACAAGTCACTGAAACAACCATCACAAACTGTTTAAGCTTCTTGTGACCAATAATCATTGCAGAACAGTCAGACGTGTTATTTAAAGACCAGACTGTAAACGTAGGACCTCTCCACTCCTGTGCCAGAGCGAGCTCCAGAGGAAGGACTTACAGAATATAATGATGAAGACATCTGTCTTCATCCCTGGCGTTCTAGAATGACCTGTCTGTTAAATCAAGTATGTTGCTTGCAAAAATGCATACAGAGGTGCTTTGTCAGAAGTCTGAAAACCTTTTGTGAAAAGGCAGTATTCATTTCTCAGTGCTGTTACTCTCCTAATATCAATCAAAGATTTAAGTGAGTCTAATAATACTGACATGCTTATTTCCTCCAACAGAGAGTGTGAGGGATGCTACACTTGATAACAGATTTGAAAGGGAAAGAACAAAAAGGAGGTACTGAATGTTACAGCACAGAAGCAACTCCCAACAAATAACAGCTCTATAACCCCTAACAGTGATGTGTTCTGCTATTAATTTCTGTCTAAGGAGAAATTTCTGTAATTTTCCACTGAACTGAAGTGTAAAAACTACTGCCAAAGCATTCCATCACCTCAGCAAATACTAATCTCTGCATCAACCCAACAGTTAGGCTTTTATGAGGAAATATCTGATCGTACTTCACTGGGAAAACCTGCCGATTTCACAGCTTGTTTAGAGCTCAAATACAGTGAACTCAGTGATACTGTTCACATTGGGGTTTTTTAAATTTTAGGTTGTATTTTCAAAGAAAATAAATCAGAAAACGTAAAACAAAAATAAAGTTAGAGGTCTAAGTCAAAAGCATCAAACAAGATGTTTCCAAAAATAATGGCTTGCGCATCTCAAATCTTCTTTTTTTTTTTCCAGAAACCTAAATAAGTAAAACTAAACACACCATTTCTTGTTTGTGCAGTGAACATGTCTCAAGGTATCACTTTATTTACATTGTTTCAAGAACATACCCTATTTGTTTGGAATACTGAGTGAGGTCTTTCTTACCCACAATCAACTTTTTTTAAAATTAGTATGTACTGCTATCAAGAGAAACTTGCAATCTGTCAGTAATCCTTAGCAATTAAAAGAAGGGATTTCTACATAAGCAATGGTCAAACCACATCACCCTCAGAGACCAATGCGTGAAAAACTCAAAGTCCATGAAAAAAAAACAAGTAAAAGAAGAGTAACCCTGAAGTATAAAAAAAACACATCATAACACAGATACAGGAATAATTCAAGACTGAGTTATTGCTGATTTTTACCAAAAAAATGTGTCTATATCTAGGAAAAGTACACATCCCTGCACTTACGAACACACCCTGCAGATTATTTTCTCTTTCTAAACTTGCAAACTGAAACAGAAGTGTCATGAACTACCACACTCATCAAAACAAGATGCTATTTCTGGAGCTTAATAACAATTTGCATGTCAACACTTAATTATTTGATTACTGATCATTATCATAAACATTACCAGCTGCTGGGTTCTACCAATGCAGTTGGGAGGACAGACTACACAAATAAAAGAATACGTTTCCAAAATTTAAAAGAGAGAACTCAATGAGTTGGGTGGTATTTTGGTTCTTCAAAAGAAATGTAAGTTCATAACCAGCAAAAATGTGAAACAGTAAATAAAATTTAAAAAAAAAGAAAAATCAACAAAAAGCAACTTTTTCTGTTCAGCTTGTTTTAAAAGTAAAAGGTACTAATGAAATCCATTCTATTTCTACAACTCTGTCAAAATCTACTGTGTATTTAACACCTTGATTTTTGTGGATATGGAATCTGCCAGAGTGAGCTAATCCCAGACTCCCCTAGTGAGCTCAGTGATCAGGGGGGATTACTTCTGATGAGATAGTGAAGGTTCTCTCAGACGCCTCACTGTCCTAACTATGAAGAAAAAGATGGTATCTGTGACCAGAGTTAAAGAGCTCCCTTTCAACTTAGTCATAACTACATACTCTATAGAACAAAAGGCAGACTAATAACTTGCAATAATTTATAACTAAAAGCTTCTTTAAAAAAAGTACAGTCATTTCAGTAAACTTCTCAGATTATCAGAAAAGATGACCTATGCAGCTTCCCAAATGTCCTTCCCAAAGCAAAATGTAAGAGCTTCCAAGATTGCAACCACCAAATAGTTGTCTTGGGTACATTAGCCACATGTGAAAAGTCCCTGTGCATCTTTTTTGCCTTCACAAGCAAGAAGGTCCAAATGCACTGAGATAAAGCCTTGCAGTAGTCTGCTCCCAGTTCTGTTCCCCCACTACAGGAGCAGGCACTCTGCCCGTAACCAATCTACGTAAAGCAGAAAAAGGCAATACACTTAAGCCATTAATCCATTCTCATTTACTGATGTTATCAATATATACATATTTTAATGAACAGATTAACATCTTTAGGAGCTCATAAACTTCGCAAATACTTTATTTTCTTCAAATGAGGACTGTTTTTCCTTCCCCAGTAAGAAGTAGGGAAGCAAAAGAAGCCTACCAACTAATTTGCCATTTGCAACTTTTTTCCTTCATAAAACTTCAGGCACAGTACCCCCAATGGGGTGTTAGTTTTTTTCCATTTGTCTGTTTTCTGCTTTGTTCCTTTTCTGAACGGACAGACCAAAACCAAAAAGATTTCCATGCCTGCTCACGACAAAACTTGCTTTTAATTTCTTTCAAAAGAGAGTTTATTAAGAAAAGTTCGAAACATAAAAACCAAAAATAGAATTCAAATTTAGCCAAGCGCTGACTATTGCTAGATGTGTGATACTTAATGGGGACAACATCAGTTACTTAACCTAAATATAAACAATTTAACCACTTTATCAAATCCTACCTCACCAAATGTTTGAAGTACTAGTACATATTACATATATATCTATATCCTATATATCTATATCCATCTCCAGACTTTGCAAGTGACAGTGTCTCTCAACTTCAAGGAAGACAGACATGTTATTCTGTCAGCAAAAAGGTGGCAGCAAGTCAGTTCCATTTCTGAAAAGCAGACAGCAGAGTACTGATGCAGCAACCATGACATCCTCATGTGTCAATGTTACAAAATGCTAAATTGATTTTGCACAGAAATAACAGAGTAGCTACATGAGAAGATTTAAAAATTTTGCCATTTTACATAGCTTAATGTTATGTTACTCAGTCCATAAATGGGAAAAAGAAACATGCAATGAGTTTTTTTTAAAAAAGTTTCATTCCTAAATTTCTCTATCAGCCAAAATAGGGATAAAGGAAACTCTATAGCCTCCTTTGGCCCATATTGACTTGAATAAGATACAATCCTTATTATACACTTTTGCCAACATATTCTAAAACTCTAGTACAGAAAGGGTGGCAGGGGGGGGAAACTACCAGCACTCAACATGTCCTCTCCTTACTTCAACTTTTAGTTCTTACTGCAAGCAAAAGAAGTAGTTCAAGGACACATATATGATGATGAACACAGCAATTCCACAAGCAACAGCAACAAAAAACATCTTATCATTAACGTGCATTTCAGTGCTACCCAATGAACCCAAGAGAATCCCTGGGATTCATGGAGCCTGACTCAGCTTTAGGTTGCTTGGAAGTGGAAAGATAACACCATGTAAAAATAACACAGACTCCAGAATGTGCACTTTCAGTAAAAAGCTGAGAAGTCATATTGCAAAAGTTTCTCAATGGCCAAGCACTTGTAATGGTTAAATCCTGTAGAAAACAATGTCATTGTCTCAAGACCCCTTCCTACACTCCGCAAAACAATGGATTCGTAAAACCATAGTGCCTAGTATTTCAGGAATTACACTCCATCCTTCTTCCTTGTATTGAATTTCTCAGCACTCTGTCATTCTCAGAACTGAGAACCTAAGCTAGTATCCCAACTCAAAAACGTCCAGTAACGTCCAGGGAAGCTGATGAAAGCGGATACAGGGTTAAGCCCAAAGTGAGACAGCTCCAAAATCTTCCTGCATCCTCCAGCAATTTAAGGCTCAGCAGCTTTTCAATCAATAACTTTCAAAATATATTTTTGCTTTTAGGCTATTCTTGTCTGGATAGAAGTGAAGTGTCAGCATTTGCAACATGCTACACAAGAGGCCCTACAAGTTCTCTGTGCGTCATCTGAAAGTTCATCTCTTTTGCCTGCTCTGAGTTAGCTATCTGCACATCCCTTAATACAACCTAGTTCTTGTGTTGCAGATAGCAATTCCACATTCCTTTCTCCATATCAACTTACGATTTTACAGAACTCTCTCATTAACTTTTTTCAGCTTATTTTCCCCCATCTCAAAACCTTTAGTCTCCTTGGACAGTCTGTACCAAGATAATCTCTGACACCTTTCTGCCCACCTTCTCCTTGGCTATTCAGTTCTCCTTGAGATGCTGGGACCAGAACTGCATACGCTATGTGATGTTATAGAGAGATCGGTAATATGTCTGTGTAACCATTTCCTTTATTCCTTGTTCCTTTCCCAGTAACTTCTAACACTTGATTAGCTTTTGTCTGAGCGATGATGTAGAATCTTTATAGAGCTATTTACTCCTCAGGTGTTAGTCTTGAGTGGTAAAAAGTCAACTCTGAGCCCACTGTTGTATACAGAAAGTAAGGGTTGCCTTCCTCCAGAAAATTAGGGTTGTGCATTCGGTTTTATTTAGTAGTGCACAAAAGTTGCAGGCATGTTTGTAAGTTTTCCATCCAGGAGTAATGCATGGCATTTTAAAAACAAGCTGAACAATACAATGATGGTCTGTTTCTGTATACATATAAGTGTATATAGTCTGTATATGCTGTACACATACCTTGTAATGCAGCACATCTTATTGATAAGAAAGCATACCAGATTTAGTTTCATTCTAAACCCTCCAAACCAGTTTTTCTAATATTCTTTGACAAGGCCGATGAGCAGTATGTGAAGCTACAAGAACGTACTAACACTGAGTTAGGCCCCACGAAGCTACATTACCATCGCAGACCTCGGGACATATCCTAACAGGAAGAAGCGTAGCCCCTATGCTCAAGGTACCGTGCTTTCTCATACCAACTCAAACTCTGCCAAAACCAACCTTTGCCCCTTTTCCCCACACATACTCTGTATGAACAAGTGCCCTCATCCCCGACTTCATCCTTTTCTCTATACGAGTAGCTTTGGCTCATTGCTGTGGCATTTCTCCAACACTGCTGCAACCAAACCTCCTTTCACAGCTTTACTACCTCCCCGAATTGAGACTTACCTAAACACGATGAGAGGTTAAATACAAATTCATTGCCTTTTCCACAGGTTGCAGCATATTTAATGCCACAATCCAGTTACTATAAAAACAACACAAAAGTGTTTAATGCTATGTCTCTTACTTCAAATTAACAGAATTTTAAAGATAGTAACAAAAACAGTAAAATTCCCCCACAGATATGTGGAAAGAAGAACTTATACCAAAACTTTTAAACAGCAGCCTCACAAAACACTTTTCTTTCATGTTGAACTGTTGATGCAAACAGAAGCAAATAAGAAAAGAGGAAAATTATTATTTAACAAACTACTGCAATGATGCCTGACACTGCAAAAAGCCTTTACAAAAAGTAACCATTTATCAATGTTTTCTACTCAGGCTGGCAGCCTGTCACAAGTGGGGTCCCCCAGGATCAATACTGGGCCCCACACTGCTCAACAGCTTCATGAATGATCTGGATGATGGGAATGAAAGCACTCTCACCACATTTGCTGATGACACCAAACTGGGTGGTGAGGTGGACACGTCAGAAGGGCAAGACATCTTACAGAGACACCTGCAGAGGCTGGAAAAGCACGCTAGCAAGAACTGTATGAAGTTTAACAAAGACAAGCGCAAGGTTGTGCCCCTGGGATGACATAACCCAAGGGCCCAGTACAGGCGAGGAGCTGCGTGGCTGGGGAACAGCCTTGCTGGCTGAGGGTCCTGGTGGACAACAAGCTGCACAGGGGTCAGTAGTGCGCCGCTGCAGCAACAAAGGCAAATCAGATCCTGGGATGCATCTGCAGGGGCGTTACTAGCAGGAACAGAGATGTCATCATCCCACTCTAATCAGTGCTTGTCAGGCCACACCCAGAGTACTGTGTCCAGTTCTGGTCACCACAATTCTAGAAGGATGCAGACAGACAGCAAAGTGTCCAAAGGAGGGCCATAAAGATGACCAAGGGGCTGGAAAACCTGCCCTATGAGGAACGGCTGAAAGAGTTAGGCCTTTTCTCCCTGGAGATGTCTAAGGGGGGAACTCATCACAGTATTCCAGTATTTAAAGGGCACCTATAAAGAGGATGGAGGCTCTCTCTTCACGTGGAGAGGACAAGGCGTGGAATCCCCATCACTGGTGATTTTCAAGATGTGACTGTGATAATCTGATCTAGGCTCCCTTTCCCACAAAAGGTTGGACCAGGTGGTCACTCAAGGTCCTTCCAACTAGGGCTGTTCTATGATTCCAAGAAAGTGGCATTGCCCAGATAGCTTGCTGTACAAGTGGCACCAACTGAGAAGAAAAGGTAAAGTAGGATAATGGTGTCCTACATAAGTTTCACTTCCAGTTAAGAGTATTTTCTGAACATACAAAAGGTTGAACTGAGCAAAGAGGTACTCTTAAATGTATCATACAGCCGTTCAAATAGAGCAAAAGATACCTTAACAACAACAAACTTTTGCAGGATAGTATGATTCACTATTACTAAGTTAAAGGAATTTCCCTTCGACTACTTGTCAAAAAGGGGGAAGCACACAGTGCAGCAGGATCACCCCACACTTGTCAAGTCTCTGAAGGGAACTTGTATCGCCTAGAAATAGTTCCACAACTGTGCAAGGGAGACACCCACACAATATATTACCTGAAATCCTCTCTCTGTCTTCCTACTTTGCCTTGAGAAAAGGCATCACTACCATGTAAGCCTCAGGCTATTCAGGCCATTTTCCCATTACTTTTTCTTGTGAAAATATCTTTGCCTGGTAATATTTGGGTGCTGCTTACGTTGGCCTTCCTCCTCTCAAAGGCCCAACACCACAACCTCATACTTTTTCCATATCCTGTCCTCCTCTTACACTTTTCTCTCCATAGTTATCCCCCACTACTTAAACTTCAAAACAAGTCATGTCATCTAACTGATGTGCCATTTGCTATTTTAACATTCACTCTACTTACAAGTTACAAGAATCAGCAGCTTACTGTACGAGTAGCAAACATGGCACATAATAAGATATTTAATAAAATGCAGCAGGATTAGCGCAGGTCTCCAACTCACAGCAACTCTGCCAAAGCTGTGAGTGGAGCCTCCTAATTCTTGGCTAATGCTACAGCAAGATATAACCAAGTAACATCCTGGCTCCACAAAAACAGGCTGTCCCACTTCTGTCCAAGTTATTATCTACTCCATGACAGGAGTGTTGTAATGGAGGGATACTGACTCTTTAGGAAAGAAAGGCCAGGAAGAGGAGTTGCCTTGTATGACTCCTTTAAGGAAGTGCTGAGAGCTGGGACAGTTTAACCTAGAGAAGAGAAGGCTGGGGAATGGGGGTGGTGTCATCTTATCAGTGTGTACAAATATCCGAAGAGAGGGTGTAAAGAAGACCAAGCCAAGCTCTTTCCAACAGTGTAAGAACAAAATCACATAATAAGTGAAATACCAAGCAGATCAATACCACTACAAGTAGCAAAACGCATGACCTCCGGTGGCTGTCACTCAGAACTAAGTTCCCGGTTGCTTTCTGCCACTGCCGGTACCGCAGCCCAGCTGCCCTCGGGGCAGAAGGGGCTCTCCCCAGGGCGTCCCCCTCCCTCCAGCTGCCGCTGGCGGGCCTGCGGGCGGGAGGCCGCGGCCAGGGCCGCCCTCAGGAGCGCACCGGCCCCGCGCAAGACGAGGACACCCCAGCAGCCGGCCTGGGGGAGGGAGGGGGCGAAGCGGCCCCCGGGGAAAGGCCGGGCCGGGCCGGGCACCCCACCTGCGCCAGCAGCGCCTCCCGCTGCCGCTGCCGCTCCTCCTTGCGCGCCGCCAAGCTCCGCTCGCTCTCAAAGCCGGACGCCATCGCCAGTCCCCACCGGAAACCAACCGCCGCGCAGCAACCGTACAGCAAACCCGCCGTACGGCGAGGCCGGCGCGATGTCGTAAACGGCGTCCCTAGCAACGGCGAGCGGAGCGGGGCCGGGGTGGGGCGGAACGGGGACGGCTCCTCCCGGCGGTGCCGTGAGGCGCAGCGCCCTCCCCGCCGGGCCGGGGCCCTCCGTGCCCCTCAGCGCCCTCCCTGGAGTGAAGCAAAGCCCGCCCACGGAGTGAGGCGGCAGGTCCCCGGTGCCCCCGGCCGCCAGCTCTCTGCCCCTCTGGTCCCGCCCGTGCCCGGCCGTAACGCTCTCAGTCTCACGGCAGAGTTTCCCCAACTTCTCTCATGGCGTCAGAATTAGAGTCAGCCTCTGGAAGGCTTTCCACGGCCTCGCAGGTGAAGGTCACAGCAAATGTCCGTGTCGCGGCACAAGCAGCTTAGCGGACGCCGTTGCTGCTGGACTGACGGGACCACGAAGTGCTGGGGTGGGGACACCGACCTGCAGGGTCGCCCTCCCGCTGGGCCCGAGTCGCCTTGTGGTTACCCCGGCCTACTCGTCTGGACCGACATTAACGAGAAGGGAAGAAAGGACATGTGGCCTCGCCAGCACTCGCACGCTGTGACAGGGCTGCTGTATCTCAGTTGAAGCAAATGTTTATCCGAGACATAATTTCTTTGGGATGAGATCAGAACATTATTAATGTGTCTGACACCAAATGTGTTCACAGTTGCCAAGTAATGACATTATTTAGGTAAAGGTCTGAGCAAAGTTGCTTGGGTAATTTGTTAGCTATTTGCGTGGGGCAGTATGTTTTCAAAGTGATAATGGTAATTTAATTATCATCTCCATGATGGTATTAAATGTGTAAATTGTTCAATTTATGCTATGACAGTTAACAGGATCTCAAGAAAAACCTGTTGCAGATCACCACTAGGTAAAGAATGATAACTGATAGAGCTTCATAGGCACCATTTGGAAAAGCAGCACGTGAACCCCCGTTGGGGAGCCATTTACAGAGCAAACAGATGGATACAGAAGACGTTCTCACAGGACTGACTAATGCTGTGCTCAGTCCTTAGCCATATGCAGCAAAGTATACTGGGTGAGAGAGGAGAAGCAAGAAAAGCGCATGTTTGGCCCAGTAAGGAAAGCCTCTTCTTGGATCGTGATGTGCTCTTCTTACCGACAAACTGGTTTCTTTCCATCCCAGTGTTACCATTTGCTCCAGGCAGCCAGCAGAGCATCTCAGGTGAGTGCTCCCTAATTCGCTCAGCACACAGGCAGACATATTGGCTTAATAGATTTGTATTAAATCTAAACAGCAAATTGATAGTCCATGAGCTGACCTGACTAGTTGTGACTGGATCAGTTTAGGAAGTACTTGGAAGAGCTGCAGGAGAACAGAAAGCCTGGGAACTGTGGCAGGGTGAGCTTAGTGACAGCTGTGGACAATTTCTTCCTCCAGTGCAGGAGTGAGAAAAGGAAATGTGTTTTCTGCAGCAGGAAGTTACAAAGAAGAGAACTCAAAGCAGGGTGTGAGCTTTTGCAGTATTTGGTGTTATTTTTGATAACCCTCCACATCATTAATAAGGTGGTACTGTAAATTTTCATTTAAAAACACATTTTCAATACTCCTGTTTTTAGGAGAGAAACCATGATGCAAATACAGTACAGAATCTCAAAAACTGAAGGACAATAAAAACTAGAAAGCCATTTTATAAATATGACCATTCTGCTTTTGGGGTTTTTGAGAGCTGACTTTCATTTTGAAGTCAGCAGTTACGGAAAAGATGACATATTTTAATCTTATTTCCTTTCCTTGTCCAAGAAAATGATTTTCTCAGAGGAAGCAGGCAAAAACAAAAGTTTAGTCTTATTTCTTTCAAGATATTAGTATGTCTGAGAGCTCCTCACATGCTCAGAAATCTCCAGGGAACCTAGAGAACAAGTCCTTGGTATACCACTTTTAATGGTCAGCTGGGCATTTCTGTTCAGTCGTCTCATTCTCAGTGCCAAAATTAAACACACTAATAAAACAATAATGCTTCGGAGATACTGATCGTTGCTGAACTCCTACAGGGAGGTGCTGACCTTGCAGAGTGAAATACTATTTCCCATTTAATGGCACATTTTGCACTTTCTGTGAAAGAAGCTGGTGTCTCTCCAACTGACCTGTGTTATAAACCTCCATACTGCTAACCTTCACTGCTTGCCTTCGGTGCTCTGTTTGATATTTTATTTTTACATGAAAAAGGTTAGAAAAAGTCCTCTCCACTGAGTGTGATCCTGTGCAGTTTTCTTTAAGCGAAAGGCAATGTTTCACTAGGGAAAAGGGGTGCTTTACTTTGAGAACGTGAAACTTTTCCCCGCAGTGCCACTGGACAGAGTTTCTTACCTCTATTTTAACAACACATTCTGAAGTCATTGTACTAAAGAAGCACAATATCCAGTAGGATGCTGGGGAGAGGACAGTGAAGGGGTACACCTAAGTCAAAATTTGCTTAGTTTCAGTTAATTCTCATTCTGTTCATTTTTAAAACCACCTGGTTTTCAGTTGCTATTGGTACTGCTGAGCAGTCATTTACATTTGATTCTGAGGGATTACTGAGACTGGGATGGGAATTTTCAATGACTTGTCTAAGAAATAAAAATGTCAGTCCCTGGAGAAATTGCAGGGGGAAAAAACCCCAAACCTAAAGGATGACGCAATTATGGGGAAAAGTGTATTTCTTTCATAGAAATTTCATTATGTTTCCTCAGGAGAAAATTAAAGCAACTGTGTCTAAACTCAGTGCCATAAAATGATAGAACACCTTGCCCAAAAATCAATGCAGTAGCAATGCCTGCGTTATTAGTTGCTCGTGCCTGAATTGTGCAGTGAGGGCCTGATTGAAAAACCAGACAACTTTCTACTGTCCATCAAAAAGAGTGCTCCTGGCAGCAACAAAAGAGCCTCTGTGACACTGAGGACCCTGACAGCCTGCCTTGGAAATGAGAGCTCAGCTTGCAATGAAAACGAACAAGGAGACTGTGGTGGATTGAAGAATGATTCACTCATTGTTCCATATTCAATAGCAAATCGTGCGTTGTCTGCCCCTGAGCGATAGTTATTTTGTTAATTTGCTCAGCTGCTTTGAAAACAAGTGATCTCTTCAGCTGTAGTTCGGCAGACCAGGGGCATGGAGTTTAGAAACTTCTATTTTCCCTCTCCCCACCCCGACTTCATGGCTGTAATAATAAGAATTGTTCATATGGGAAATTCTCTAGTGACAACTACTACTAATAAATGTTTTGTGAGGAAGCTGTTACACATGTGAAATGATAACTTGTTCAGTTCATTTCTTGTGGGGCTTCTACATGTTCGGGCTTTTTTTTCCTTTGAGAAGTTGAAAATAAAGACTTTTATCAGGCGGGAAGCACACAGCAGTGATACCACCCATCCTGGCCTTGCTTTTCTGAATCTGCTAACACACCTTTTTAGAAATTATTTGAGAGAAATGGGTAAGTCTTTTCTGGTGCCTGCTCAACGTGGAGAGGTCCAGAGGTGCACGTATCAGGGAGCTTCAAATCAGCTCCTTCCAAAACGAGACATAAATTCTGAGTCAGGTCACCTGGCTAGGGCAGGAATTAAAACCCTGAGGCTTTAGTTTGTGAGTCCTTAAGCATCAGACCAATGCAATACTAACTCAAACAATCTTAGGCAGAGCTTCGATGCAGTGCAATGGGTTGTTTTTATTTTTTGTATTTATTAAAGTGAGATTAAAGCGTATCTTTGCTTTTAAAAGGTAGGTTAGTTCCATAGTCCAGGTTGCAGCTTAGTCCCACAGACAGTTATATCAGCCCGTTAGTTATAAGAGCAGCAATACCTTAAGCTGATACCGCAGACACTCTGTACGGAGAAACCGCAGCCTTTGGCTGCTCCAGAGACCTTGAGGCTGCCTTTGCCCTTTTCTCCTGCAGTGCTGCTGCTCAGTCCAGTGCACACTCACGTGGGCACCACCCAGCAAACTAAAGGGAGCTGCTGCAACGCTCCCAGCTGGACTCCGTGTGTGGAGTATCGTAGGAGAGTCTCCTCCTTTTGTTGCCATAGAGAATCAAATAACATATGGGGATGGGAGCGCATCTTTCTCTAGTGAAATGGTGAACACTCACAGAAAAAAACTGTTGAGACCTGTGAGATCTTGCTCTGTGGAAAGGGCTCCAAGGCACTACAGCACTGTAATGATAATTGTAGAGAAAATTTGACTACCACAGAGAGTGTCCATAATTGTCTCTTTTGGCAGCAACTTGAACAGTTGACTTCTCTCCAATTTTCACCCCACAATTCCTGAAATTGTTTTTTCAATTTTCTTTATTTTATAGTACTGTGTTAAGAGGGAAGGGTAATTTCATGTCCAGTTCTTGTCTCAGCTCTTGACCCAGAAATAGCTGTAAATACTGTCTGAGTAATGTGCCTGACATCCCAAGCCACCGTCTTTGTCACTGTTCTTGACAGCAAGCCCTCTGAGGAGTATAACACTGCCAGCTTGTCTTGCTGCTCACCTCATGTTCAAGCACAAATGCCCCTCCAGTCCCCTGTTACTGCAAACACACAGGCGACACCAAGCAAGCCTATCTTCAAGCCTATGTCATGGTGGTGTTCCACCACATTGGGAAAGAGACCACACAGCGGGAGGACCTTGGATTTCTCTTAGTGTGTGCTTTGGCCTCTTCTTTCCTAGGAGTTTGAGAGTGGGAAAGACCAAACATAATATCTTTCATAGTCAAGATCCACCTGATATTTCTCTGTGATGTAGTTTCAAGCTCTCACTTTGACTGTCAGAAGCATCCTAGGGAGCTGCTGACAGAGGCAGAGATACACACACCGCTGCAGGGTTTCCTGCCTGCATGGGGGATTCAGAAAGGGATCCATCACACAGGAATAATACCTTATTGTGACGCCTTTATGCCCTATAAAGCCAAGCACATATTAGACAGGGTAGATGGGTGAGAAGTGATATCTGTACCTCTGTTTTCTCCAGGCTGTTCCCCCAGGAGCCTACCTGGGATGCTGGCCTGGCCAAGCGATTAACACAACTGAGAGGATTATTTGGGAAGAACAGAGGTGAGGCAAGAGCTCTGGCCATCCTAACAACACTCCTACTAAGGATCCTGGTATGAGAAATGTACCTGCGGCCTGCAAGCTGGCTCCATGTCTTTACGGTTTTGTAACAAAATGAGAGAACAGGAATAGTGCTGTAGGTTGCCAGACTTTGTGTTTATTTAATCTGTGGGGCATCAACAGAAAGAGACAAACTAATCACAGTAATTCCTTTCACTCAAAGCATACAGATAAGCCAGATCTTCATGATCAGCATTGCTTCATTAAAGGGAATCCGGTGCAAATGTGTTTCACTGCAGATCACCTTCTCATTTACATCCTTGCCACATACAGCCTGAGACCCAAGAAAAGTGCACAATAAACAAATGTGCTTTTTTTACTACCTTGTTAATAGCACTGCCTCAGAAACAAGGGTTAGGGATCTTTTATTGTGAAAACAAGCAACAAAACTCAAGACCACGTTCAAAAACATGCCTCCTGTACACTGACACAGGAACCATTCATGCGAGGAAAGGTTCAGCTTTGACGAATGGTGAATCGCTGCTTGCGCTATACATGTTTGCAATGCAGAATAAGGTGATATGGGCTAGAGATATCTTAGTATGCATTTCAGTCTCTTTTCATTTAATTTTAATTGAATACAGACAATGTGATGCTCTGACTCCCTTAGAAACTTTGTTTCTTTGTCTGAGGCTTAAGTTAATCTAAATGAGAAGGAGACCATGTTACTTTGCGAGGAAGCAGAAGGGAAAGTGTTGTCACAGTTTTCCTCTGGTCTGCAGGTCTGTGAAACCAAGTTGAGGCCAGTGGCAGGATTTCTGCATCCCCCTCCGACCTTAGGTACCACCAGAAGTGCTGGCTGCACTCAGCCAGAAGCAGTAACCATTTGCTTTCTGATAGGCACCAGGCTTCCTCTGGCCTCCAGCATGGAGGCTTGTAGTAGGCACTGCCTTTAGGCCCACATGCCGTGTTAAAAGCTGCAGGTGACAGAGCCTTCTCCTGCCAGTGCCATAGAAGGCCTCAAACCAAACCACCTACCAGAACCAGATGCCTTTTAATACACCGTCTGAGGCTCTCTCTGCAAATCCTGGTTCACAAAGGCCAGAGTAGAGCACTGTTACTGGAGGAGAGTCTAGTTCATTTCTCATTAATCAAAAATAGATATTAGACTGGTTGGAGGACTCAACAATATTTCTTAGGCTCTGAATATGGATGCTAGTTTCCAGTGTCTTTGCAGTAATTTAACTTCAAGGCAACTTGAGAGGAAGCAATCTGAAGGAAGATGGGGAACCAAACAGATGAAATATATCCTCTCATTCTAGTGGCTTGGTGAGAGGCAGTGACGATTGCTAAAAAAACCCATCCTCTGATCCTTCCTCAGAATATGGAATGCAGAGGGAGGAAAGAGAGATGTGAAGTGAATACGTGCAGCAGAAATCATTACAGTAGCAATAAAAAAAAGAGATAGGAAGCATCCCTCAAAGAAACCATGCTCTCTTGAAAGGCATAACCCTTCGAGAAAAGGCTTATGCTAGAAACTGCTAGAAACTGGTTCTTATGGTAAATTAAAATCAGCATCAGGCTTGTAACCAGACAGGATATTTGCTAAAGGGCTTTATGTCAAAATTTCCCAGCCTGAGATGCCTAAAAAGAATCTATTTTTCAGGAACCAAAAATTGCTCTCAGAAAATTCATGTAGACTTAAAGCTTAATTGTTAAATTCTAAGAGTAATTCCTTTAAGCTCTGTGGAAGTCAGGTCTTTGATCATGCTTGCTCCTCTGCAGATACCTAAGACAGAGCGAGGTTTCAAGGACTCATCCAAAAAGTGAGCAGCATTTGGCCAGTGTCGCAGCGTGTGAAGAATCCACTCCCCGGAGGAGTGCAGACCTGATGATGAGATGGCCTGTTCTTTGAGGCTCGAGGGTTCACATCTCACATAATTCCTTCACACAAAGCTCTCTCAAGGATGGCCAATATCCTTTTAAAAGCCAGTGCTAGATTAAAAAGAGCCATAAAAGAAGTTGGTTAGAAGTAAAAAAAGGCAGATATGGCAAAGATTGCATCAAGTCCTGCAGTGATGAGCAGATAATCTGGGGAGAGTATTTGAATAGGAAATGTGAAGTATTAGGATTTTCAAGGGACTCGGGCATGGCATTACTTGTGAGTCAAGGGATTATTTCAGTAGTGGTATATTAGGAAGGCTAATGTGGGTGAGAGTTTAGAGGCTGTGAGGCCAAAGAAAGGAAACACGTACATTATGAAGGTGAAAAGACAGACAGTACACACAAACAAGGCCTCAGTAAGGGATGTTGGGCACAGAAGATTGGGGAGGGGGGGAATGAACAACCTCTTCTCTGTTTCTCATCTTTGCCGTCTTTAATTAGAAGAACAAGGCAGTATGAAAAGCTGGGGAGCTTTGAAAATGGAAAACTGAAGGCAGGATTTGCCTTCCAATAGCAAGAGTGCGGGATTCAGTGTAATTATTCCAACAGAGCTTTAGACATTGTCAGATTGCAACTGTAATGATTGCCGAGGAGAGCCACAGCATACTGTAAAGGACTCTGCCTCCCTGAGATGAATGCTTTAGCAGACATTAAAGACTGATGTGTGTTTGAGCAGTAGAATGTGATGAGAAATGTGTTTCTCCATCTTCTGCTCTGCACAAGGCATCAAAGATGAACTAGTTGAGGAGACAGGATGGCTCAGCAGCAGACTATGAGCTATTTTTAATGTTAATAAGTTCTAAACTCTGTCTAGGCCTTGGAATCACTATTTCAGTTTTGATCTAGATTCTGAACAAGGCACCACAGGAAGAAGCACAAAATCATTTACAAAAATACGTATTTCACACTATTTTATTCTACTGTCATGCTTTGGTTCAGTAGTTTTCCTTTTAATTTACATTTCAGTAGGAATATAAGACAAAGACATAGCTAAGAATAAATACATCAATATCATTGATTGTTGTGATAGAAGATTGATTTTTTTTTTTTTTTTTTTAGATAAAGGGCATTAGTTTTACAACAAAGGCAAGCTTGCCATCATGTTAGAGTGATAATACAGAGTGTTTGTGCACTGGGAGGAGAAATTTAGTTACTAATATTGCAATGACACATCCCTCCACCTTATTTGCTTGAAAAATTGGTAATTTCTTGCCTTTGCTTTTGTAAAATCAAAGGAAAAACTACTGCTGTCATTGGGGTTGCGATTTTGTAATGGTGAAGCATAAGCATAGCATGATTAAGGGGGATAGACAAGTTTCATGTCAGAGAGCTGTCTCTGTGTCCCTGATCCAGTCAGATGTACCTCCATAAAGCCACCTACACAGAGGAGCTGCCTACAGTGAGGTCCTGATGCCCTCAGATGTCTGAGCACCTCCACTCCTCTCATGCTACATCAGACCTGGCGCGTCCAGCCCTGCTGGCTAAGCCACCTTCCTCGGAGCATGATCAGAGCTCACAGAAGTCAGAGGAGCAACTCTGCATCAATTCCCATGAGGCCGTAGATAAAGTCCTAAAATAAAATGCTTAGGCCACCTTATTTACTGGAAGCGAAGGGAAGAAAAAACAGACAGGACAATAAATCCCCCTGGATTGTCCCTAGCTTCCTCCTTGTGTTATCCTCGGCTCTTCAAAGCCACAGCTATGGCTGACAGGAAAAATGTCCAGTTTTGAGAGTCAACCCACACAATACCAGGTGATATTACGACAAAGTCATAGGTTAGACTAATTTAAACAAGGCTGCCTTTAAAATAGCTTAGAATCATTACAAAGTTTCTAATAATTTTACAGTATTTACACCCCAGTAGTGGCTTGCTGCGAGTGCTGAAGTACAACAGGATACTGCAACCTTAAACCCCTCTCCCACTGGAAAAATAAAAACCAAATGATATTTTGTGAAAGCTCTTAATTTTCCTTGCAGTCCATGATTTTACTTATGACTCTTATCCCTGGTTACGTTAGCTCAGCTATATATTAACCACAACAACCCATCTGCATGCAAAAACTTCTCTTTAAAATAAAAGCAAACAACAAATCCAGGGTTTCAGTGACCAAATGCATTGACACAAATGACTATCGTCTGTGCAGCTCGCTGAGTAAGAGAACTGGGGCTTAGGTGACCCGTACAGAAATTATATTGATATTTCACCATAGCTTAGACATCATCGAGCCTAATTATGCCCATACAGTCATACTACTCACATTCAGGTTGAATGACCTGGTGAATTGGGGTGACCACAGGGCAAGTTGTTTATTTCACAGTTCAAAACTAGGTTTTTCTTTCCTCCCAGTTTCAGCCCAGAAAGGAGTAACACTGATGCAGGGGTGGCTTTTACCTTGGAACAGTGGGGTCCATCTCCACCAGAACTTCAAAGCCATCAAGCCACCTTTCGGAGTCTTATTTGCCTCTGGCACCAAGTGCAGATCGTGCACACCTGAGCACCAGGCCAAGCAGCACAGCACCCCGAACTGACACGCGCTGCCCCTGCACAGTGGCCCTTGATGGTGAGGGGTCCCCGCCAGCTGTAAAGCACAAGTGCTGCTTCTGCACGAGTGGGTGCATCAGAGCACTAAAAGCTCTCTCCCCCTTTACTGGGAAAGCGAGATACAGGCGTTGTCTCAGTGTAAGAGCAGCTCCTGAGATGTGAAGGAAGAAGCTCAAGGAAAGCAGCATTGAAGGGTTACCTTCAGTGCCCAAAAAAGGACGAGGGTGTAAGAAGGGGTCTGAAGTAAAGCAGAGATCAGACGAGCCTGGAGGAGCCTGGCACTCTCATCTAGGGTCCTGCATGCACAGACAGATGCACACACTGGGCAAGAACAGGAGCCCCCCTGGAAGTCTTAGATGCAGAAATCTGGTATTGCTGGCCGTTGCATCACATACACTATTTTTTTCAACTTCCAGGACTTCTTATGACCTCCTTTATCTTTCACTTAATGTTGGTTCACGATACATCCCAAAGACCTTGAAAACAATGGAAAAACAGGATGTGACAAAGAGAGGATTATTACAGGAACATAAAGAGAGTGGCAAGACAGGGAAAGTGAAAAGCTGTAACCTCTGCAGTAGCACACTGGATATAGGTATGTAACCACATATAAATACAGTAAGATTACATTGCTGAGGCCAAATGAAAATAAACACTGCAGCCATAAAAACCTACAGCTGGAGAAAGGCTGACAAACTTTGGTTTAGTCACAGTGAGTTGTGTCTGCCAGATAGCCAAGGGAAAGAACCATGATTTTAAGGAAACAAGTCTGGAATGGAGAGTTTGACTTGCAGCTTGTCTGCATACCAATGATAATTAATTTTGTGTTTGTGGGTGAGACTAAGTCAAGATAAGGAAGAGAGAGCAACACGGGCAGAGCCTTGTGGAGTCTATCGGGAAGGAGGGAGAACTCACTCAAGGACATAAGGACATGCACAAAGCAATTAGAAATGCAGGAAACTCAGGAACGAAAAGCATCACAGGATTAAGGGGAGGACAAGATTTCAAAAGATGAACAGCTGGCATTCTCAAAGGTAAAATGAATGCCAGTGAAGATGAGGCTTCAAAATCTTGGCTAAGAAAAAGTCTTAATTTTGTAACCGTCTGACAGGAGACATATTGAATATTTTGTATAAAATGAAGTCAGTCAGATAAATAACACTATGCAGTCCCTATTTGTCTCTGATAACTATTCAGAGTTTTGCTGTTGACCTGAGATGTAGGCATCAACATCGATGTCTTTTAAAGTTAGGTGAGGTGGCTCAGCCTAGAAATCTGTATCTAGCTTGTGGACCAGAGCACCATCAGGCCCAGGAACAAGCTCTCTGCATGCAACAAGCGTCTCTGTAGCAAATATCTGGGGAGGAGACAGGCAAGAGAAGGAAAACTATTCATTTGCGGCCACTTGAGGTGTCAGTTGTGGCCTTTCAGAGCAGTTTGGACAAAGCCATGCAATTCTGATTCTGCGTCAGGAGGACACATAGTAATTCATGTAGGGCAAGTTATTTGCATAATAAATTAAGGTCCAAATGCTGCTGTTGTCAGTGTAATCACTTCATATAAAGCGCATTAACACACATAAAAGAGATTTGCAATGATGAATGAAATGTCTTTCCCTCTTTTCTCCCCAATAAATTACAGAAAACCATACTGACACACAGAAAGTAATAATGACAATAAATCCTTAATTGTAGCAGCAAGAAGAATACACAAAACAAAGCAGACTGGAGACAGTAACTATTAATCTTCTTTAGTATTTCTAGACAAATCTTTACTGTTTTCCCTTTGCAAATGGAAACTGTTTCTGTGATATTTACAGGAATAACATATCTGAACTGGAATTCTGAGACTAAAACTCGTCCACATACTGGTAAATCTGAAAATCTTGCAATGTATAGAAAATGTTATCACTCTAAATCTCTCATAATGTAAGTGTTTGGAATGGCTCCCCATCCACCCAGTATTTCCCATACTGTCAGGGGAATACTTTGTACAATTCAGAACATTTGCTGTAAGCAGTGACAGCAGCGTGACATTAATTTCTGGCACATGGTTCCCCAAACATGCTCAATGCCGTTCTCTTTATACGGAACACGGCTGGGCTCTGCTCGGGAGAGACTCACCTGCATAGCTGACTTCCCATATCATTCTCAGGAGTTCTTTTCATCCTGTATGCACACCAGCAGCTTGCTATCACTCAGACTGACTGCTGTTTTTCTAGCCTATATTTAATATCTCTGTTAGACATTTACTTTTATTGTCCCCACTGGGATCATGCCATTTAACTGATCACTATTAGTCTCCGCTCTCTGCTGTCACGCTCTATTGATATTAAGTTGTAGTTTCTATTCACCAAGCTCTTCCTTATAACCTGTTCTAATAATCTCTCTGCTTTTCCATCTCTTGGTGTGTTAAAGCAACTTCCTGACTTCCTACACTGCCTTATACCTCTTCAAGACTGAAGTGTGAGTTAGTTACCTTATATCCACTATCAACATGGATGTGATGGAAATCAGCTCTCTCAGTCAAAAGCCAGTAGCAAGACACATGCTTTAATCTTACTTATACATATAAGACACATTTGCGTTTGTATTTGTATGGACTAGAAGATTCAGCACCTGGAGAAGTTTCATATTCATAATGGTCCTGTGAAGGGAAGGAGATGCCTAGTCCTGACATAAGAACAGGACATCACCATTTCCCAAGGCATGAAGGAAGACAGAGGAACAAATATTAGAAGTCAGGGAAATCAAAAAGATAAAAGTCCGGTGAGTAAAGAGAGGGAGATTACTTCAATGATGACCAAAGCAAGTCCCAAATAAGATTTGGTCCATAAAAGTTAACATTGTTCTTCATGGTTCTTTCCTCAAAAGGAAAACTCAGAACTCAAGTGGTCCATGGACACGTGGGTGAGGTAGATACTTCTAAGATAAGAGGACAGAAATCTTTCAGGTTTGAATTTGGGAAAGTACATCAAACGTAGTTTCTTCCTTCTGGCATTAACACCTTCCCTGTTTAGATTTTATAAATAAACACCTAACATATGTTTTTCCCTCAACGCCGTTTGTGTTAAGGGTGACCTGAATGTAGATAGCTAACATCAAGTTACTGTATTCCATTCTAGTCTTCAGACAAGGGAAGAGGAAAATTTTCACAACACCCAACACTAGCCATCCTTCAGGATATATAGCAATGTAACAGAATGTGCTTCTTCTGAGCTGCACAGACTACTTCAGGAACTGGTAATACAAAGGCTTCTGTGGAAGAAGTTTTTTATTGATAGTCAGCACTAGCAAAAAGACCTCCTTGGCCTGCACCAAGGTTAGTGGAGAAACGCCCACAGAAGTTATTGTATCACAACTTTTGAAAAAAAATCTTTGAAAAAAATTTTAAGTTCTAACTTTGAATTTAAGCCTGAGTTAAGCAGTAGGTTGGACTACATGGCTCCAGAGGTCCCTTCCAACCTGATTCCTTCTGTGATCCTATGCCTGACCCTCCAGCACCTTGTAACACCTCCCATCAGCCATTTGGATTGTTCTGCTATTTCTGCCTTCCCAGCTACACAAGTTTAATTCCTGTCTCTGACTCGAAATTTTCACCTCCATCTCCTTTTCAACCCCTACCTCCCCCGCTTTGTTATACCATGCTGAGCAAGAAGAGACTGGTAACATAAGTTCAGCATTGCTCTTCATGCCCTGGCCAACGGCATCCTCCTTTCCAATCTTTGAGTTGCAGCTTTTCAAGCATAAAGTACCCATTACACTTAGGACAATATTTTAGATCTTCCCACCTCAGCAACTCCATCGCTCATTAATTTTTGAGGGAGCCTCTGCAGCTACCTTCTTCAAACACACTTGCCTACTCTTAATCTTCTTGTCATCATTCCTCGTACCTGGGCCTATTTGGCTCTTTCATATTCTCCCAGCACAGGAACCTCACTACTAACAGCACGTGAAACAATTTCTCCCATGGTTCCTCTTCCAAATTATTTTTTTCTGTTGGGTCTATCAACCAGTGCCCCCCTTCCCCACCTTTCTCTGCTTTCCTTAGGGTCCCCCATAGACAGCTGATCCAGCGATACCCAACATTTATAAGCTTACTGTATTATATAGGAAACAGCCTGAACCGGGCATGCCTTCCAACACACCGGGTATCTAAGGGAAGGGTCAGCTGTGGGGGACACCTGCTACATCTTCTATCATAGTCAAGCTGATGGAAAGAAATCCCCTCTTTTTTTGACCAGATTGCGATTTCTCTACACCCAACTGTCCAGGCACATGGGAGAGGTGCTGGTGGTGGTCACACTCTTAATCATGTTCTGGACAGCATCAGGACATGTCACTGGCGGAAAGACATAGCCTTTTCTGTGTTAAGTGTCAGAGACCCGACTCCCACTGAGGCTGTATTGAAGTGTTCTGGTATTGAGAGATGCCAAAACCCAGCTGTATAAATAGTCCAGAACGTCAGCAGGAGAGGAAAACCCTTGGCTGTCCCATCAGTTTCCGTAGGGCAGGGATGGGGGGGAGTGCAGAGGGGTAGGCTGCACATTTGCATTACCAGAACTCCTGCTAGCCAGCAGAACTGGGCACCGACTCCCCCCAGCTGAGGCTCTGCAGGCGGAACAGGCTGCCCACAGGATGGTGCAGACCAGTTCGCAGGTACAAAACCCCATGGTTGCTGCAGTCCAAGCTGGACAGGGAGGAAAAGCAAAGTACAGTATCGCCTGCAACAAATTACTTATTCATTTTTCCAGCCCGTAAGAGTGACATTTGTAGATCATGGCTTTGTAGCAACCTTTTGATTGTTTGATTAAAACAACCCTTTAAGAACAAAGAAAGGGGAGTGGAAAGGGCAGAAGAGCAATATGGCATAAAACTATCTTCTTTTTCTTCTTTCACCCTCAAGGTGCAGCAACACAATCCTCTACTGCATTTCAGAAACTAACACTAAGTCAGACTAGCAGAATCTTTGCCCATTCCTTATGCTCCCAGTCTCTATTCAAAGGTGTCTTCTAAAAAGAAAACAACCCCCCAGCGGGGATTAGTACAAGAAAGTGAGCAGCAGCAGCCTGAAGGATTTTCAAAAGGATCTACAACCACATGCCTAAGTCAAAACCTAAGCACGTAGTTGAGCTATTTCATTTCTTTTTTGTATCCCCCTGAAATCGCACTGAGACCTGGGGCACCGCTGAAGCGAGTGGCTGCAATGCAAAGTGCTAAATCTAGTTCAGTTGACAGCATCCAGATGTGGCAGTAACTTTTGACACAGCATCTTGTAAACACATCTGGTAAGAGTAACCACTTAAGAAAAAGATACGTGCACAAACACCCACTGAAAGTTTGTCTTTGCTGTAGTCTGCAAAACCTTAGTCTGTATTAGAGGAGGTGAACACCAAGTGCTTTGCTGCCTCCTCATTTGTTCTGGTAATAGCAGGGAGGGTCTGAGGAACACAACACCATCCGGATTATGATCTCTTTTGATAAACTGGTTGTGTGTTCAACCATTGTCCTGGTGGCTTTACTCTTTACGCAAAGCAGCACCACTCTGTCTGTTTAAAGGAGGCAGTAACTGATGGCCATCAGCTGTCACACAGACCAGACCTGGACAAACGGGGTGAAACAGAAGGAAAGCAATTTTGTTCCAGCTTTCCCGCAGTTGGACGGGAATACTAGAGTTGCCTCGGGAGCAAAGCAAGGAATCAAGTCGTAATGGGAGAATCTGAAATCATAGAAAGGTTGGGCTTGGAAGGGACCTTCAAAGATCATCTAGTCCAACCCCCGGCCATGGGCAGGGGCATCTTTCATTAGATCAGGTTGCTCAAAGCTCCATCCAACCTGACCTTGAATACAACTGAGTCTTGGCTCAGGAACAGGGAATGAGAGGATGTGTTTATCCAGCACAGCAGGCTGCTTTTGTCTGCAGAGTAACGTACATGTTTCTGTAGAGCAGAAAACCACGCAAACTTTTCCTGCTGGAGGATATTTCAGAGGACTTTGCCCTAAATTCTGAAAACATGCTATAGCGGTGAAAGGATCTGTTGCCAAGAAAAAGGACTGTATTTTTCCTTCTGCTTCTCATGTAATTCAATATAATATGGGAGTCAAGAAACCTTTGCAAAGTCTGTAGCTCTGTTATCTGAACCACCACATGTCCCTGCAGAAAGAAAAAACTGTGAAGATCAGCTCCTCAACCAGCCATCCCCAGAGATGCGGCACAACCCCGGTGACCCACGGCAAATGGCCACACTTCCTAAAGAGACATCAGAGGGCTAAATTCATTCAGATGGTGTCTTGACCCTGCACTTAGGAGACACAGACAACTAACTTTATGTCATATGGGACATCTCTCTCCCTGGGGGATTTTTAGACGTTTTCCCTCTCCTGAGGTTAAATCAGGCAGAAGGGGTCTGGCAGCCCACTGTGGACGGCAGATTTGGGCAGAAGTCAGTGCCAGGCTGACTCTCAAACCCACCTGCCTGATTTTGCACAAGGATTAGTGTGGGCTGCCTGGCTGAGGGAGATCCTGCGCTTTCCCGGGAAGCTGGTCCACCTCGTGTACATGCTGGCTGTGCTAACACAGAGCTGCTGAGTGGATTGGTGGTTTTAGGGCCAGCAGAGGGCTTGCTTACAGCCCCACCACAAATCAATCTCCTCAGCCTAGGAGGAACTTGGAGGCATACAGGTCCAGCCTGGTGGCATCCAAGCTGACCTTAAGCACTTAGACAAAGTACTGGGTGAAATTCCCTGCACCAAAGGCTATCACAGGTATTTACACCCGTAGGAAAGCAGAAAGATCCATGTAAAACCAGAAGTTGCTTGCTTTATCCTTGTGAATTAATTTCAGAGAAAAATGCATTTCGCAATATTAGAAGTGTCCATTTCTTTCTACAGTTTTTAAGTCTGGATATCTTTTCACACGAGAAAAGGGCAAAGATGAGGGGCAGGATGAAATTGCAGTAACCTGTACTGCTTCACACAGTACGTGCCACTCATGTCCACCTGTTCCAGAGGCTTGGGATGTGACAACGGGTGACAATAAGTGGAGAGAAGCAGACAGAGAAAGTGTCACCTCTTCCCTTTCATTGCTCCATGAGATTTCTCCTTCTCTTCCTTGATTTCAGAACAATCCCCTTCAAACCCTGGTCCTGTCCTGGTCTGCCAGCGCCTGTCCCCTGCAGCAGGGAGGGACCTTTGCAGGGAATCAGACCATGAACAGCACGGGCAGCTCTTGGCCCTGTTCTGCTGCTCCTTGTGCTGTCCCCTCCCTGCTGCAGCCAGCGTGGCCGTGCCGGTGGCACAGACACTGGAAGAGCATCAGTCTGAAGCAAGGGGAGCAGTGAGGGAACCACACCGGTGAGTGATTCGCTGAGAAGGGTCAGGGGAAAAATAACAAGAAAAAATTGGAGGTTAGTTGTGGTCACAGAACAGTTTGGGTTGGAAGGGACCTCAGGAGCTCACATAGTCCAACTACACTCAAAGTGGAACAAATTTCAAAGTCCAACCAAGTGGCTCAGGTGTTTACCCAGCTGAATTTTCAAAATCTCCAAGGACAGAGATTGCACAAGCTCTCTGGACCACCTCCCAGGGCTGACACGTGTTCAGCTTATTGTCAACCAGGAACCCAACTTCTTCTCTGCAGAAATGCCACCTAGCCAGTCAGTCCCTCGTCTGTGCCAATGCACAGGGTTGTTCTGCTCCAGGAACTGGAATTTGCATTTGTTTTTGCTAAACTTGACCAGTTCGTGTTGGACACGTCCGTTCATGACCCCTTAACACCAGGGAACAAAGCAACTCAAGTACTGAAGCCAGGTGGCCTAGCAGTAGTGAGGGCTGTCTTTCCAAATTCCACTACTCTGAAAGTGATTTGCTTCCACACCTGAAGGTAAGTCCTCCCCTTCCCAAAACCTGAAAAGGATTCCCATTGATGGCATCACACAACTTCCCTGACCGTCTCCCTGGGACAGCTAGGCTGCGAGCTCAGTCTTTAAAATATTCCAGGAAAATCAAAGTTGCACTCCTGCAAGCAAGTCCTTCTCTCTCACCCTCTCTCGAGACCACTGAGCTAACAGACCCTGCTGGGAGCCCCTCTCTACAAGCTGCTTCATTTTCAGGGAATCCCACCAGTCCTGTCCTCTCTGTTATATTGTGTCCCTGCACAGCCAGAAAGTGAGCAAACGTCCCTCTCAACCACCTGACTCCGAGCAGAGATAGAAGCACCACAAGAATAATGACTACATATCTTTATCTCCATCTGCACGCACACCAAGACAGTGATCTTCCCCATGGCACTGCGCAGACCCGGCAGCTCCCCAGCGAGCTCAGAAGAGCACAGCTCTCCATGCACGTTCCTGCAGGTCCTCCCCCCCATTGGTGCTTAAACAAAAAACATCAAAGCAAAGCAATGCCACAGAGTCCTCACACCCATGTCTTTCCTTCTGTCAGTTTTGAAATACGAAGTCCTCACTCTTCTAAGGCCTTTATTTCACAGCCACTCCAGAGCCCAAATACGCCCCTTTCCTGGGGCCTTTTACCTGACCACCTCTGACCCCGATACAAAACCAAAGGACACCTGACCCCAAAAGGAACAAGCTGTCCTGTTAGCAAGTGCGTGTTGCATCTTGATTTCTAGAAACATGGAAATAGATCCAAAGTAACACACATCTAAAATTGCAACAAGAAAACTTCCTACGCAGTAACCTCGGAGGCCTGAGCGTTTGCAGGAGGTACCTGCAGTTCCGTTTCATGTATTCCCATCACTGAGAACCTCTTCACCTATCTCCTATCCACATTTCAAAGCTGTGCCCAAGCCTCAGGAGGTGGCCCTTTCTCAAGGCATCCTCAACACAACTCCATGGGACTAAGCGCCTCCTGTGAAGTGTGGTCCACTTCTGTTTTCACCATGTGCGATGCTGTAGAAATACATACCAGGAGACAGGAGACCAAGTTCCTGTGTCAAGAGCTTCTCAGAGCTCTTGACCCCAAACACTCATCTCCATCTAGAAGTACACTCTGCTTATTTACTGTCCTTTGTGTCAAAACCATGCCCCTGAGTTGGAGAGAGCACAGAAGGATATGCAGGATTGTAAATTCAGCTCTTGAGCTCAGTGACCTACAAGGCTGGCACAGAAGAATTTTAGGGGAATCTGACTTTCTGTGATTCTCCTGAGCCGCAGAGAGCTGAGGCCATGGCTGTCCTCATAAGAACAAATAACCTGACACCAAAGCAGGTGTCTTCAGCCTCCTTAAAGCTCAGAGATACCTTGAGCTTTTCTGGATCAAATCGTGAATCAGTCATAGCACAGACAGATGCCACAGAGCTGGCTCTGTTCAGGCTAGAGAGATGCACCCTGTATCAGCCGCCAGGCCTGACTTGGACCCATCACGCTGGTGCAGTATAAATAGTGTCATTCTGCCCAGAATATCCTTTATTTTCGACACAAACTCCCACTGGCTTCTCTCTGCATCAGCATCAGACTACGGTACTGTTTGTCAAACCCTCACTAAAATACTGCCCCTTTGAACAAGTCTGCAATGTGTCTGAGACGAGGATGAATTATCCTCAGCTCTGGACATTTTGTTCCTGTACCTCTCAATCCACTCCGAGTACATAAATCAGGAGAAAAGACCTTGACCTAAATATCTGCATCTCTTATACAGATTAATTGCTTTGTCTGCTAAGAGCAGACCGATGGTCTGCAGGATTAAGGGCTGAATACCTGGCAGATTCTTCTGAACTGCACTTCTTCCTAAATCCTCATCCTGCTTCAACATTTCCTACCATGCCATAGCTTTTCCAGAAGAAAGAAACCGGAACGCTGTTTGCATACACTGACGTGTGAATTCTCTGTCTTGATGGTACGTAATTCAGCTGTCACTTCTTTAAAAAGCTTATTATAAACATGTCAATGTACTTGTAAAAAATCAGGAGAGCTTAGGCAAAGACAAAGCTTGGGAGGGGGTCAAATACCATCTCCTGCCATCTGGACCCTCCGTACAGATCTGCGTGGGTCCGTGGAAGAATCTTGAGTTGAGCAATCTCACCTGTCTCGGGTCTCTTTTCTCCTACAAATCGTGTATCTCATGTCATTTTTCTCTGTGCAGCCATCTCAGAGTTTCCAGCACAGCTGAGAGATGGGATCTGCAGCTTCAGAGAAGACACACCTCAGTCTGCCTTTGCTGGTGAGGAACACACCCGTGGAACCAAAACCTATGTGAAATCCAGCTGCAGAGGAGGAGCCAGCTGCACTCGCACTACACAAAGAGCGCGTGCCTCAGAAGGTGCAAAATGAGGCAGAATAAAATAGGGATACAGATGAGGGGAGCAAGGATTCTCCGGGCTGTGGGCCAGGCAGTAGCTACTGCGAGCACACTGCTCCAGTATTTTCTAGGCATCACTGCAAAGGAGAGAAATAAGGGGACAAGATAGTACGTACTATTAACCATACAGAAGACAAGGCAGAAAAGTTAACCAAACCCCATTTTTGGAATTTGCAGAAATATGGACCCCAGTAACATGGGAACTTTGTGGGCTGCACATTGAGGCCCCTCCCAGATTCACACAAAATGGGAAAAAAAACAGACTAACCAGCCAGTCCAATGGCTGAAGCATGGCTTGCCATGGAGGAGAGTACTTGGGATTCTTCTGTATTGGCTTTTTATTTTCATGTTTGATAAACAAGGAGTTTACTTAAAAGTTTAAAGTTTTTTGTATTGTTTCTTGCACGTGGAAATGACATTTTTTTTCCACATGCTGAAATGCACTAAACACATCCACACATTTTTCATCACGAATTTCAATAAAATCATGCTGGAAATTATTTGTGTGTGCACAAATAAAGATCTTGACAAACTCCACCAAAAATAGAGAAACAGTTCTGAAAAAAACCCAAATACTAAACAGAAAAAAACCCAGGCAAGTAGCAAACTTGAGACTTCTGGTGCTCAGTAAAGACCTAAATATTCTTTTAGAATGATCACTTGGAAGCTTCACCAGAAATAGATTCTGAAGTAGATTGTGATGCTTTGATCAAGGACTGACATATAAATCTATTTTCCACCACAGTAAAATTGTTGAAGTTCCAAAACAGGGACAATTGCCTTTGCCACTGCATTCTCCTCTATATAGCCTTCATATAGCCTTGAGGAGCAGTACAAGAACTCATCTTCTGCTCACTCTGCCGAGGCCAGTCCTTTGAGGTCTTTGAAGAGAAGTTGTGGTCCCCATGCAGCTTTTTGGGGGTCTTAGTCAGCAAAGCAACACAGTCAGCGCATCGTCCCATGCCATTTGCTGTCCTAAGCCTCTCCCTACTAAGTTTAAGTTAAGCACTTCCAGGGAAGTCCAGCCTCTCTGAGGCCTGGGGCAGTTTTGTCACTAGCATTGCTGCATCAGGACCTCAGTCTGAAGGACCTCAATGAAGTTAAGAGAAGCTCTTAGTGCTTTGCAGGCTTCATGCTTTTTTTTCTGCCCCCAGGACAACAAATCACATCATTGTGTACTTAGCTTTAAGCCCACAAATGCGCTGAAGCGCTTGTTTTGTCAGGGCAGGACAAGGCAACACATCAGTGGACAGGTCTGTCTGATGCAGGGTCAGGTGGGGTGGCCTGATGGGCCCTGGAACAGGAGGCTGGGAACAAGGGGGACAGTGACTCCCAAACAAACAGCCACCTCTGGTCACACCACCAGGCGTTTGCCTGCACGTACTCAGAGCTAAACCAGCGGTCATATTTGCGTCAGAGCAGAAATTCCCACCTCCCTACCCCTGGGCGCACCGAGGCACTTTGAGGATGAGTGGACATGGGGGAGGACTGCCGCAGGAGAGGCATCGGCATTCACGGCACAGGTCATACCCACATGGAGCTCTGCCGTCCCTTTATCTTCTAGACTGCAAATTAATAACCATTTAAGCACATTTGCTATTTAAATAAGGCCAAAAAAGGAACATAATTATTATGAAAACCACTGCACTGTGAAACCTGTAACATTTAAATCCGACTGTTGACCTTAAAAGAGTTTTCAGCTCATTACGCTTCCAGGAGGTAAAAAGGGGCAAGCGAGCACTGCAGAGCGCGGCTGCGGTGGCACGTAATTCTGTGTTGTGATGAGCTCCTCGATAAACCTCTGCAGTACATTTTAACACAAACCTGCCGTCCTCCCTTGTCATTTTCTCCTTCACCACTTGATTCCTTTCTGAGCATGTGAAGAGACGGCCTGACTTTGATTAAAGAAATATTTCATGAAGTTGCCAGCCTCGGAGGATGTCAGAGTTCTTTCAACTCTTCTAACATCTTTGAAGAGCTGCTGCGCTCCTGGGACCAGCCTCCGGCTCACAGCCCTCGGGAACACCAGGATACCCCCCGTTTTGGTAACGAGTTATGTACTGCATGTTCAGCTCACACAGCAGCGTTGCCCAAGCTGGTGTTCTCCATGCCAGATCCCTCTTCCAGAACCAGGACCAGCTGCGACCCGTCACCACCAGGCTGCCCAGGACAGGGAGAGCGACACTTTCTGCTCTGGGTCAGGGTGAAATGAAAGGGAAACGCTGCTGTGACTTAGTTAAAAGCAGTTGGCTGAAAGGAATACCTCGCTGTAGGAATACCGATGGAACTTGAAGGCTGATAGCGAAGTCCAACTCTTCTCAGACATCCCAGGTGCTTCACTGTAGAACTGGTGAAAGAGGGAATCTGACCTCTTCGTTTATGCAGCAGTCAAGAAATGATGTTAATCAGCCCTGGCAGTCAAGACATGCTTAACGGCACACCAGACACTGCCTAATGTGCCTCTGCAGGGGCAGCGGAGGGAAGCCGCAGAGCTCTGCGGGAGCCACAGGGCCTGAGAAAAATAGATCACTTTGTTGCCTGAAGTCCACATTCAGCTGTTCAGGGTTTACGTCTACTTGGTGCATTCAAGATCCAGGTTAGAACAGCGCTTAACCCCATGTGCAGCTCGGAGCCAGCGGTTAATTTGAGGCAGCACCTCTGAGCTCTCCCCAGACAGAACAAGAGTACACTGAGTAATGGAGCACTACTGCAGTCCCTATTCCTCATTTGTCACACAAGGTCAAGATACAGCAACACTCTGGGCTGTTTCAAGCAGTGCTTGCGTTCCTTGCCAGCACACTGTATATCCTTACAGAAAATGCACCTACAGGCGAACGGAACAGAAGCTGCTGAGAGCTCAGCAGGAGCCCAGGCACCGACAAACACATGGCCGTGCAGATAAAGAGCATAAAAGGTGTGGTCCTCCTACTTTCTTCTGCACGAATGCAATCCACAGTAATCAGAAATAATAGGCAGCCAAACTTAGCGAGTTAGTCACCGCACAGACACCCGGCAGAGGCTGTCCCTGCCCTCTGTCACACCGACGCTGTGTGACGCTGTGCCGGGGAGCCATCCGAGCTAGCTCCGGTCCCACAGCCCGCCTGGGAACTGGGTGCGCTGCTGCACCCAAGCGCAGTGTCCCAGGACCGAAGCCAGCTCAGGGGCCGCGGTGCGAAACTGTGTGAAAACCACCCGCGGTGGGAAATGCAACTTTCTGGGAAGTACCCCAGAGGGGAGTGAGCACACTGGGACACCCCTGCAAAACACGATGCAGTCTTAGTAACTGGGAGGCAGGTTGCTCAGCAGGATTTAATGCCAATTGAAAGTAAAATAACAACCCGGGTCTCACAGCTGATCTGCCACATTTCTTTAAGTTTTCTCAGCTTGAATACACGTTACTCAGTGCTGCCATTTACTCATGATAGCTATCGGCACAGCACCCTCCTGCACGTCTTCCCAGGGCCGCCCCTCTGCGCATCGCATGGCAGCTGGGAGCAGAAGCAAGGACAAGCCAGTTCCCCTCTAGGCCAAAGAAAAAGGAGGAAAATGGGGAACGGCAAACCCAATGATTGGTAAGAGGCAAACAAACGGCAGAGGAGGAGCAAAAAGCAGAGCCAGAGAACAGGTACCAGCCCGACCGAAAATCAAACATGTGCGACCACTGCCCGCGAGGTACACTTTAGCGTATGGGAACCTCCATACTGACTGCAAGAGCCGTGATTAGCACCTCTCGCTCTGACAGTGTGGGGAAGCCCCGCTCCAGGCAAGGGCAGGGAGGAGGCAGTTGTCTGGAGCTGGGAAATGAACGGTTTTCTACGCTGTAAATGTTTTAAGATTAGAGTGCTAGACTGGTCCTGCAATGCAGTCAGGGAATGGATCACATTTCCATCTCTGCCTGTGGCATCAACCAGTTTGCTTCACTCTTTGGACTCAGTTTCTGCTCCCCATCTTGGGCTTTCTTGCTTAAATGAAGGCTTGGAGTGACAACCACCTTCTCCTGCATGCCTGCACACCCAGAGCAAACAGTGTGTTCACACAGTGAGTTGCTCCCGTGATAGAAACTGCACCATCAATAGTGTTAGTTCTTTGCTTCCCAGCCCCATGTCTCCTCTGATGACACGAGAGCCCCCTCACATCACAAGGTCTTGACCAGCAATGCCCAACAGCCTGACCACAGATGTTATCAAGGAGAAAGGAAGATCCCCCCTGCAACAACTCACCAGCTGTGCCGCATACCAGAAGAGCCAAACTGCATGTGTATGGGAAGTCCAACACCTCCCAGCTACGTGGTATTTATTGAATGTGTGCGAAACAACTCCTGAACATGCCCAAGAAAAATCATCGGCCATGGACATGCCCCTCTGCCTCCCTGCCGCCCAAAGAAATCAGCTAGGACAGAGCTCCTGCTATACGGACCACGTGTGCAGCTGAGGAATGAGATCTCCTCCCTCCCCAAGAGCTCTTCAGAAGCAGACAGCGAGCAAGGCACAGGCTGGATGAACTGTGGTGGCAGCAAGCTCCTCTCTCACCACTGTCATTCCCCTCAGATTTTCTCCATTATGTGATGGGGGGAAAATGGCAGAGCCTAGGAGAAATGGTGACTGGGAGCAGGCTGCCAGCACAGCAACCCCTTTAACTGGCAAGTCTGCGGCTGGCAGGAGTAGGCCAAGGGAACACAGCTGTCCTCCAAGTCCCCATGATTCAGGATGGGCACCTCGGTTTAGATGCCATTAGTTGCAGCAGCTGCCTATAGCACAGGTCTTGCTACAACTACAGACGATGAATCAATGAAGAGGGCAATGAGGGCACAGCCTAGCGGTACTGGTTTTCAGAGGCACCAACAGTCACTCGCCAGGCAAAAGCCACTCCGTTATACTTTAATTCTGGAAATGCATTGCAAGTGTCACACTCCTTTGATAGCACAAGAACTGTGTTAAATAAATTGTGTTAATAATGACAGGCAATGGCAGCAACGGCCGCTGTGAGTCAGCCAGACCAGCATCAGTTCCCCTCTACTCCATCTTTGTTCTTCTGAAGCACAATAAATAAAAATTGTTCCACTGCCAACTTTTAGGGGTTGAAACTACCCTGCAGAAAATTTGCAGCAATATTGCTCTCACTTCAATCTTTTTCCTGTTTCTTTTTCCAGGGCCATCTGAGCTGTCGCCCCACACCACGAGCCCCGGTGCTGCAGGCACAGAGCCCTGCGCCCACAGGAAGGCAGGCGTACAGCAGGCTGCTCAGGGTATTCCAGCTGGGCAATCTCACACCTCAGAGCTTTCAAACAACACTACAATGAAGTGTTGAAGCGCTACAGAAATCTGGGGAGTGACAGCATGAATTGTGGGTGCTTGAGGATCAAGGAAGAGAAAAAGGGCTGTGGTATCCCCACTGGCTTTCCAGTTCCCTTGAGGAAAATAATTATTACCAGGACCAAGAGAGGGAATTCCAAACTGAAAGAGACCTGTGACCCCTGACAGACACCAAAACAGACGGGACCAAACTTCAGGCAACCTTTTTACTCTTCAAGCTGAACTGCTTCACAGGCATTCATTCCCTCCTCCCCGACCCACAGCTTTATACAGCAAACAGCTTTACCTTTTCTGCCCAGAGCTCCATTCCAATTAGCTGGGGGCTGCTGTGTGTGCCACTACAGCTACACCAGCATAAACTGGTGTAAGAGAAGGGAAAACCAACCAGCTCCTTTGTCTTTAAAAGCTCAACACTGGCCTGACTGATTTCCACGGCCAGTATTTTCCAACTTAATCCTCTTTGCTGTAACTCACAAAAGTAAAATAAACACTCTGCAGAGGTGGTATCTGAGTCTGGCCATTATTTTTTTAACATATGCACACAGTGCTAGTTACTGTTATTAACTCAATAAACAATCTTTATTCTGCAACTTTAAAATAGGCAATAGCTGCAGCCTGCATTAAAAATACCTTTCACACTGTAAAAAACAAACAAAACACCACAGATAGTGGATGAAACACCACAGACTACAACTTTTCCAGAACCACGCACCAGTTTCCCTGATCATAGTAACTCTTTTGAACCTTCACACAGTCCAGGGATCTGCATGCTGCTTCCAGTTCCCCTTCACGAAACACATGGTAATAGCGGTGGAAAACAGGGCTGAGTTCTTGCGATTCCTTGGAGCCAGCTGGAAACAACACTGTACCAACACTTTCCCCTTTCTTTTTAGTGCCACCTTTCAGGTGCCAGGGAACCAGCAAATCTTGAGAGTGAAAGGAGGTTCGGTTAGTGTGAACAGGCAGTCTGGAGTCTGCGACTGGCTTTGCATCACAGCCTTCATCCTTTGAGTCGGTAAGGAGTCCGTCAGAACATGCTAAATTTTGGCTGCTGCTATCAGGCATTTGATCACTAAGCGGTCTCTGGGCCGTGCCAGTATTGATTTCCTCCTCTGTGTCTTTACTACCGTTCTTTTCCTTAAGGTATTTAGACTTCTGGTTTTTGTATTCTTGTTCCATTGCCCAGACATAAATGAGTGCTGTTCCACCAGGTCTTAGGAGCCGGGCTAGTTCACGGATAGTAGCCAGTCTCCTCTCCTATAAAGAAAAAGTGAAAGTGTGAAGCTACTACACTAACAAAAAGACAGGAGAATGGAACAGCAGCAATTCCTCTTTACTGTCCCCCCAAGACACAATAAAAATCAGAGGAATTTTTTTCCACTATTCGTTTTCATTCATAATATAGTCCATCACTATGCATAAGCCAAGACATTTTCCTAAAGACAATTCTCAGTGAAGCACAATTTCTTCACTGAAAGGGTTGACAAGCATTGGAGCAGGCTGCCCAGGGAAGTGGTTGAGTCACCATCCCTGGAGGTATTTAAAAGAGGTGTAAATATGGTGCTTCGGGACATAGTTTAGTGCTGAACTCGGCAGTGTTAGGTTGAGGGTTGGACTTGATGATCTTAAGGTCTTTTCCAACCTAAATGATTCTGCGATTCTCTTTCAATTTGAAAATAGCGCTGTGCTGAGCAGAATTGCTTGGACACATCAGCCCAGCTGGAAATGACACACACCTCAGCATCTAAAATCCCAGATTCAAATCTACCATACCTGGTGATACACACCCTAAATTTGCAGCTGAAGGAGTCAGATTTACAGCTTATACACTGGTCCCTCTGACCACTCAAACAAAGATATGTCAGCCTTCTCCAAAGCAGACTTCTTCCTACTTTTTTATATTGGGTTTGGAAACATTTGCTATATTTCTGGTATGGAGAGACCAGTGGGCCTCACCTAAGATTATGGCTCCCTGGTCTAGAAGCTTGTTACAATAGCACAGTTCCTGCCGGGAGAAGCTTACAGAACCCAGAGATATGGCAGACTAGCGAGTAGTGTCCCTGTCATTTGCAGATGGACAATGAAGGCACAGACGAAAAAAAAACCATGAGATCTGCTCAAGATCTGAGCCAGGAAGTAACATATCTCTTGACTCCCAAAGCAGAGCCTCCTTCTCCAGTGTCATTAATTGTAAGCAGATAAAAATGAAACACAAACAGCTAGATCAAAGTGCCAGGAGGAGCAAGGACATCTGACAAGCAGAGGGAGAATGGGAAGAGAAAGTTTAGGAAGCAGTAGCAGCACAACAGCTTAACTCTGCTCTGACAACTGCTTACACCAAGTGCAAACCTTTGATTTCCCCCCCATTTTGTTCCTCCCTTTTGCTTCCACAAGCCCAAACTAGCGGGTTTTCGTAGTATGAGCAGCTCTGCACAGCAACACGACAGCACAGCGGAGCACAGAGAGGGGTGACTTACCGCTGTTGAGAAATGGTGGATTACAGCAATAGAGATGCAGGCGTCACAAGAACCACTGCGGATTGGCACCGACAGGGCATCACAGACAAAAGCCTGGAAATTTTTTTCACCACAAATATCCACCAGGTTTTTGCTGCGATCACAGCCAACCTATAACAGAAAGTGTTTCATTAAGCTTTTCATAAGAGGATAATTACAAGACTGAAAAATGATTTTCACTTGATGCTTACAGTAATAGAGTCATCACAGTCTCCTACTGAGGTAACACACTTCAGTTTAAAATAAAAACAAGAACAACTGTGAGAAAATAGCCTTCAGTAAGAGGAATAAATGGTTCCCAGGTAGAGACAAAAAGGAAAAAATCTTGATGCTTACATAAAACAAACATGGCAGATTGGGTATCAGACAGCTTATTATAGCACCCTGATTTTGAACCAGCTTAAGACGGAACGGGTTTCAACGTAACTTTTCCTCAAAACTGGCTCTTGAAACCAGCAAAACAAGAGGTGACCTAACCTCAATATTTTCTTTTCTTTCAATTGCCATTTGTAACCTGACAACATTTGAAGCAGCCAAATACTGAACTCACAAAAGCTGAATCTACAAGTGTAAACAACAAACTGGTGAGCTTGGTGGCATCACTGATGTATGTCGCACAGCTTCACTAATCACCCAGGTTTCATCATTTCAATAAGTAAGGAAGTGCTCAGGTACAGTCCTCTCTGCCCTCAGTATCACAATCCACAAAAATTTAACTACAACATAATTTTCCAAGGTTCTGTACAGTCCAAATAAAGTGACCCCTAGGAACCCTTTCAAGACACCTCATAAAATGTTTCTTTCCCCCCCCCGCCTTTGAACCTTGCCCAGCATCCACATCAAAGACAGGAAGAAAAAGCAACTAGAAGAGATTTTTTGCATGCTTGCATAGACACAATAAATCCAAACTGATCAAGACCCTTCTGAAAGAACAAATAGAGCAAGGCATGCACCACCCTCATTTTCATGTCTGCCACGCACACTGAATACTCAAACCAAAGCCCTGCTACCAAGTCATATATCAAACTCTGCTTGCATGAGAATATTAAATTTATTTTTGTTTTCAATGATCAGCAACAAGTAGACAGCAGAGAACAGATTCAGAACCCTAAATAATTAATGCTGACAGTGTTTATTGCATTTGACACAGAAAGAATACTAAACCACCCTTGATGAAAGAAGAATAGCAAACAACTTGCTCTGGTTAATCAACCCAGCAGAGACAACAGTACTGCTAAAATTAAAAGTCTCTTTTGCAATGATTAATGAACATATATTTATTTTCCATCATAACTTTTCATTTTATCGGTTCATATCATTTTAGCTTTCAGTCTACCATCACAGTTTTGAAGAAAACCAGGATTCTGTTCCAGCCATATGTCCTGAAAGCTTCCAGGTAAGCTGCTTTCTAGTCAGGTCCCTGACTTTTGGTCCAAAGTAAATGAAACAGTTGTGAAAATGCCAACCTGACAACCCAAGATAATCCTCCACAAAAACAGTATGATGAATACGTACATATTGTCCTGCCAATTAGCTCTAAACAGACCTGAAAAGATCAATCCTAGCATTGCTTTCTTCCCATTTATTCCTTGGCCTCATCTCCGCGTTTACTGAAGCACTGAGCGAATAGAGTTATTTATGAATAAAAAAAGGAAACTCTTGGTTTACTTGGAAGCAAACATAAATCCCCATCATTTCACACTGGAAGCCAACTGAAGTGTCTTTAAATTACTCTCATCATGGAACGGATTTAGTTGACAACCTGCATGTTAGAGATTCCACGCCTCATTACCAGTGCCTTCAACTACTTTTGCAATTAAGACATTAGCAGGCAGTATTTAATAAAACTCAGAGGACTAAATTCACTGCTGGCAGAAGGAGGGAGAAGAATACTTGCAACTTCCACTGACAACAAGCTCTTCCAGAAAGAATTGCTTTGGTCCTGCACGTCTACTGTAAAAATGGGCTGGATAATGAACTCAATCCTCCCCTCCCAAAATGACCTTGAAAAGGACTACACTGTATGTTGATGAAATCCAATGAACTGAGAATGAGGACAAAGGCGTAACTGCCAAAATGTGAAGTCCTCATTTGCATCTAAATTATATCAAATAATTACGAAGTCAGGCTTACTTGTATTGTCATACTTACTAAAGTGAATCTACATCCAAAGCAAAAAGATTCTGTTTGCAATGAAAATGGAGACCTTGAAATGGATCACTTTGAATGTAAAGCTGCTCTAAAATAGGTATATTAGGCTAAAACCTAATGTAGTTTTAAATGTAAACATTGTAATAGGTGCTATGCATATATGCGTAAATGCTGAACACAGGGAGTCACCACCAGTGCCTGGTGCTGAAGCAAAGCAAATTCAGCATCCTTACTAGAATTATCCCTGCATGATATCTTAAAAGAATTACAATCACCACATTCCTGCATTTTCTAGCTTACAAGAAACATGCATTCATTAAAAAACAAAATACATTGGTTTCAGTTGCTTAGAAAACAATAAGCTAGCAAAAAGCCACTAACTTCAGCAATGCAATACCAGCTTCCAGCTGGAAAATGAGCCTGTCTGTGATTTTTATGAGTACAGAAAACATTTACAACAAGGGGCAGAGACCACAAACTCAACTCTTCCCAATTCTGTTACTAACTGGTTTCTACATTCTGAAGCACGTGGAAGTTTTGATGTGACAAAACTTCATTTACAGAAAACAGTTCAAAGGAATGTTTTTATTTCCTTTTCTCTCTCTAATTAAACATGTAATCAAAACATTTTAATAAAATCTCAAAATATAAGTGGAATGCTTCAATTTTTGCCAGTTCATATCTCTAATGTAGATGCTTCGCACAGGATACTGTCCCTGCTGACATCTCTTCTAGAAGAGTGGAGAAAGGTAGATGAATTGCCACTAGTTCAGTGTCCCAAACCAACAGAATCTAGTACATATCTTGGTGAGCCAAGTTGTATATATTTTTAAGGTTCCCTATTTCTTAATATCTGTGAGTCTTCTCAATTATGTCTTATACCTGTTTTCCCAGTTTTCCAAATCAAAGTCCTTGCTCAACCCCCTCAATTGCTCATATATATCTCAAATAGCATGGCTGACTATTCAGCTGAATCCACCTCTTACCGAGTCCACCTCTCAGCAAGTTGCTCTACACCTTTTAGTGTTTCCCCACAGGAGGTTGGTTTCTCAGGTTTCTCGGATTTTACTCCAGGCAGCCATTCCCACATCCCTGCCTTTGCGGCAGGTACCTCCACCCCTCTCTTCACTGCTTTTTGTGATGTGGACAATGGCTCACAGGCGCTCCAGAGTGGCCACTGAAACCTACGTACTGGCACTCAGAATCCACTTACATTTTTAACAGGGATTTCAGGCCTTGATTTTCATTATATCCAGAAAAACACTAACCGAATCCAGCTCTTGTTTTAAGCCAGAAAATCTGTATTAGCATGGAGGCCTGTAATTCCGCAACTAGAACCCTAGCAAACACAAAACTTACGAAAGAGGCAAAAGTGTGTCATCAGTCTGGCATACAGCACCCTCTATTTAGGGCACACTGGGTAGCTCTAACCTCTAGATTAATGGAAGTATCAAAAAAAAAAAAGACTAAGATAAAAGAGGATAAGGGAAGAGAGAAACAAATTAACACCTGTGATTTGTCTGAGTTTGCAGCAGCTGTACTGGCTTCCTGGGAACAGGATAACAGGCAGATAGCCCATCGTACTCCTTTCCATTCCCATGCACCTTCACCTCCACCATTTCAGCCAGGAGTAGCTAAACTAAGTTTTATAAAATCTACTTAATGCAGTGGTTTGGAATAGATCATTAAGGGGCAAAAGACACCAAATAAATAGCTTGCTTTGTAATGGTGCTGCAAATCTGCAAGAGAGAAATCCTCTTGCAAACTTAAAGATAGGTAAAGACAGGTCGATGTTGCCCACCATTATGTATTTTCGTTCTGCATTATCTCATTATAACTAACTCTACCTGGTAGAATTAGTTCATTTAAGTATCTGGAAGCCTGATTGATTCAGCACATTAGAAACTGATCGAGAAAACAACATCTAGTTCTGAAATCCAGCTGCCAAATGGAATTATGTGGCTCCCCGGAGAAACACCTCAGCTATAACTAATAGCATGAGAGCCTCAACCAAATTACAATCCAGCAAACACACACGTAGAAAAAGACACCAGCACAGCCGCAGCAAGACAGACAAATCTCCTTGCTCCAGTTGGTCTGAGTCAGGCCTTTAGCATTCCTTTCACGTAGTGTTTTGATTTTCCATTGCGTACAGTCAGGGTGCCTGTGGAAACAAAGCGCTATGTCTAAAACGTGAAGTTCATTTCTCAGTGACAAAGCATCAGAACCAAGTTGGGCAATTCAGCATTCATTCTTGTGCCACTGTTGCCCAGTTCCTTCTGAGCTCTCTTCCCAGATTTCCCATCATTTTAATGACTCCTATTCATTGAGAGAAAAGGGCACGAAAGGTTCCTCTGCCTCACCGTCCAATTGCTAAGATACAGTGAACTTGCTCCAGGTATACCTTTACCGATTAGTTTTGTTCTTCCTGCTTTTACCCACTACTACTAAGTCCTTCAGATAGGAATCTGTTCTCAATCAACAGGGACCCAGTGCAACTAAAAACCACCCACCATTATGCAACCACACCATAGCAAATACTCACCCTCCCTCTTCCCCGCACACTGGCAAAATCAAACTTTTACACTCTTCTAGTGGATCCAGTTTGGGACAGTAATGCAGAAAACAGAGATGAACATCTCGCAGCAAAAAGGTCACGTGAAGTACAAGCTACGTTACTGATTACCTTTGAATCACAAGCACTACACAAATAGGAATGTCTGTATTAAACTAAACTATTTGGGCTCCTGCACTGCCATAGTTTTTCTTCCTAGAATCAGTATTCTGGCAAGGAGAGTGATTTCTTTATAGATAAAGAAAAAATATCTACCCAATAGCATTTTCAGTTGTTTGTAACTGGATCTCCCATCAGATTATCAGGTCAATTAAAAACGTAAACCACAAAACTGAAAGCCTTCAACCTCTTTCACTCACACTCTGGCCCCGTGAGGATGCGGAACGTTCCTGTGGGGATTTACACATCACCACACCTACCTGAACACTGGGAACATGAAGACAGAGCTAAAGCTCATAAAACTTGATCAGATACATTGCAATGATGTCAACTGGCTCTGGAATAAACCCCTTGTGGTGACGGGGGGGGATGGGTAAGACTGAAACATAGCATTCTGTAAAAACAAAAACCCTGCTTACAGATATGAATATTAAAGTTGAAAGCACTTAAATATAAACTGTTAAAATAATTCCCCCAAGTGAGGTTGGGTGGGGAGGGGACTGTGTAAAAAAAATCCCTAAAAACATTTCTCTCTTTTGCATTCATTCAAACAATAAAGAGCTGGGCGAGAGACAAAAAGAAAAAGTAATCTGAAATTTTAATAAATTCAACCTTTCTCCAGTCTTTGTCCTAACTACATCAGACTTGGATTCCATCTCTCGTTCATACACTCTTAATCTGAATTTCTTTTTCATTAAATTGCTGCTCTTTCACTGCGTCAGAATAATGCAGCCATTACAGCACTGTCATTTTCGTTGAGTGTAGCTGGACTCGTGCATTTCATTTTCACACAACCATACTCGAGTAGATAAGGCTGTATGTAATCATCCAAAGAAACTGAAGCAAATACAATAGCACAGGCCACAGTGGAGAAATTTTCAGACAGTGCCCGAAGATTAAAACCATCAAGAGAGCTACCTTAGCTTTGATCTACCATTAGCGCTGCTACTTAAAGCATCCTATCTAAAAATGTACAGCAACCTTTATAGCACATCGCTTGCCTTCAGAAACTGCTTGCCTCAGGTTTTCAGTATTTCTGAGTCAAAACACTCCAAGCTAAATGGCTGTACTGACAGTGATCTACCCAACCCTTCAATAACTCCTCATTTCACAGCATTGCTTTACTGCTTCTCTCCCAACAGGACCCAGGCTAAGAGCTCCGATGCACTGTGCATAAAAACTTACCAAGAGCCACAGCAACTGCTGGGAAGGAAAGGCTGCAGCAATTTATTAAGTTTCTGCCTGGATTTTATGCCCTCAAGTCAAGAGGAGTAAATGAGGGAGAAAACTGATGCCCTGCACCTAAAGAGCGCTCTCCTTACCCCAGCGATGCACCTGATACACAGTGTATCCTTTAACCCTTCACCCTTGGATCCATATCCAACCCATGGTAAATGGACGTAACACAGTATGAGAAACAGCACTGTATAGTCAGACCTGTCTGTTGAGCCCAAATAAGAACCCAGGAGGAAAACAAGAAGTGGAATAGACTGCTCCTCTGTTCCTCAGATAAAAAGAACGGTTGAACAGGCTGACTCATCCAACACAGTCACCGTACCAATGAGATGGGCTACCGGCAATAATACTGATACATCGCTAACACTTGTTCTACATTGCTTCCTATAGAACAGTACAGCAAGGGAATAGAGGTAAAAATCCCATTAAGGAATATACCAGTACTGAATTCTCATTAAGGAATAAATGAGTACTGTTTTCCCACAAATCAGAATCCACAAAATAAAGAACTGACGTCAGTCACTTCTGCAGTCACAGAAATAGCAAAGTAGTACCTTGCTTCAAATAAAAGCCATTACCAGCTGCTTTAGAGGAAGATGCACAAAAGAAATCATCAGGACAGTTCACTCTCCAAAAAGCTGACCATAAGAAAAATGTCTTGCTAAGTCCTGGCTACTGGCAGTTTCCTTCATGTCAAAGAATGAGGGTTTGCATCACCTACACATAAAGTGATCTTATGTCTCTTTCTTAGAAGAATTTGACCCAATCCCTATGACTGCTGCTCAGTGCTTGGCTTTCTGGCATTTTGCGACTGTAAGTTCCATCCGTTAAATGGCATCAAACGTGCCCAAAGTCTTCTGTCTTCTCAGCAGAAAACAGATTGCTGCAGTTTAACCTGCTCCCAAACCATCATGTCCCCTTGGATCATCTCATTGTCCTCACTAGCAGCAACTACTCATATCCATGCTAGGTGATCTAAGTGACACCCACTGACAGCCCTTCATCAGTACTGAACGACACCCAACAGTCCTCCCTTCCTCTTTCTCCAAACCAGTGTAACACCACACCGTTTCTCTCACCTATGATAATTCAGTTCTCTTAGGCTTTTCAAGATACTGTCAAAAGCTTAAAAATATTCATAAACATAATATACAGTGGTTTTTCTTTAACAATATTTTGGTGACATATAAAAATAAATATAGTAGAACTAAAGAGGCACATCCATCCTCCTGAGACTCTGTGCTGGCTTGCAGATGAAAATAAGCAAATGCGAAGTCTAGAGCCTGGCTCCAACCAAGAAGAACTAGCTGTCACCAGTAGAAAATAAAATGTCAAGGGAGGCCAAGTGACTGAAGCAATTCACAGACTCTGTTTTCCAACTGTCTCAACTGCTTCTTTAAAAGCTGTCTCCCTTTCACTGTTATTTTTCACATTCTGGATTTCTCCTACAGGCACATATGAAATGAGGTAACTCCTAACGTAACAGAAGAGAGGGGCCTGGCTTTCATTTGACTGCCAGTAGATATGGGATCTTTCTTTCCCTTAGTGCATTAACCGTACGCTCCAGAAAACAAACTGGTGCTGGTGATTTCTGAACAAAGCATGTTGCAGATATTTCGCCTTAAAAGTCTACCACAAACGTACACAACAGCAATTTACCAAATTCATTCTAGGACCAGGTGACCTTCACAGTACCCTGATAATCTTTTCTCTTCCCTAGTTAAGCTTGCTTGTTTTTCTTACAGGAGTCAGGAGTGAAAGACTGAAATGTACTGAACATTAATAATTATTTTCAGGCTACAGCAGTCAGGCATAAACATGCCTACTTATAAATCAGTCAATTTTGTTCTAGCTTATAAGAACAGTAATGGAAATAAATCCATTACCAATACCGACAGGGCTGTAAATAATAACTTAAGTTTTATAGCTGAATATAAATAGCAGGACAGAAACTCCTGAAACAGACAAACAAGCCTGACTTTTATTATTAATAATGAATGTTTTGCCTTACATAGAAGTTTTCAAGCCTGACGGATTTCAAAGTGTTTCAGAGTACAAGCACATGAAAGAATCACACAGTTCTGAACAAGGGAGAGCAGACAGCATAATCCACACCTCTCAAAGATTTCTTTTGGGTAAAAACAACAGTATGTTTGACCCTTGCAAAAGTCTTTGAAATATTTGCAATAAAAATTATCTCTTGGTTCATATTTGTATGTGCTTCATATCTCCCTGATAGGAAGGGAGAGAAGTAAAACTGTAAGTACAGACTGTGAGACAGGGAAGGTGATGAGAACATCAGCAAGAATGATGTCAGAACTGCCTAAAAGTGAAAAGGGAGTGAGAGAAAGGCCAGAAATCTGTGCTGAAGTTGAGACTCCCCCATGAATTTTATGTTGGCATATTTACTGGGCCTATGCACAGAGTCAGAGGTGGGACAGCCAAACATGACATCATTCACAAATGAGCCATGCCACCAGGCCAAAGGAAAGTGAAAAGGTTATATAAAAAGTAGTACCGCCCATGAAGATCTCAGGGACATGTACATTGCATTGCCCACCCACCAGCCAAGTGAAGCATTCAAACTGCCTTTTATTAAGCTTACTCAACAACAAAAAAGGCTAAGGCATCTGTTACAATTTTGCAAACCACTGCATCCATTACTTTTTTTTTATTAACATATTTTGACTTGCAAAGCAAAAGTGGCTTTGAAAAAAGAAAAAAGGTAATGCACATAGTGAATGGATGTGGAAACCTAACACAGTTGGAAATTGATCTTGGATCAGGAAACAGCTTTCTGTTCTTTCTGCTCTTTCCACAACCGAAGCTCCAACATGCTACAACTGCATGATGGAATGATCACTAGTACCAATAAAAACAAATGACAGTAGCTACTACTTACCATGTACAAATCCTCGTTGATGCCTAGGTATTTCCCATTACCACAACCAATATCAGCCACTATCGACCCTTTTGGTAGTGATCTGAGAAACTCCACAATTCGGGGCCATGGGCTATGCCTGGTACTGCTGAAGTGTGTGGCAATCTCTTCGTACACGTTGTGTACATATTCTTGCTCCAGCTTTGAGGCCTCCATCTCATTGTGGGGAAATGAAGGTTGCACCTGCCTTTGCTGTCCCTTCTGGCTGTCACAGACAGATGGGTAAACTAGATACAACAACAGACACGCAAAAAAAATTTTTTAAAGTCATTCCTTGTTGGTTAAACTTACTTAGTAAAATAAAATTAAAAGTGAAATATTAAAATGCAAAAAATGCTTCATTCCTCCTTTACCTTTAAAAACTGAAATGCAGGTCAAACTGCAGAAGGGTTTGATGACCTTAAAACAAGCAACCTGCCCGTGTGTACCAGAGGCTGTTTGCAGTGATCATTCATCCTGCTATGTTAACAAGGTTTAGGTTTTCAAAACTGAGACGGTGCCCCTAATATCAAAGATCATGACATCATCTGAAATTCTGTTCTGAGAGCACAAATAGACTTCAATTCCATGTAATTGTTGAGCCACCTATCTATTATTATCTGTACTGCCCTAAGGCACTTACATGACTATCACTGCAGATCTGACTGCTTCTTCTCTAATGTACTTATTTTCACAAACTTACAGTCCGCTTCAAACAAAAAACAACAAAAACTGATGGGAACCTGAAGAATAACAGCTCCTTCTATTCTGGTACGTAATTCCGACACTTGAGGCCCCAGTGAAAGGCAAGATTCCAGATTACTTGCCTGGCTCTACAGCAAGCCAAATGCCTTCCCGTACAGAGAAACTACAGCAGCCAGATAGATGCAACCAGTTCAAGCCATATAGTATGCCTAACCCTGAGCCATTCAAGAATGGCTACCAGGACTGCCAAAACCACCTAAAGTGATAAACCTGTTTGCTCAAAAAAAAAATGATTACATATTGGTGATAAGTAACAATTTTGACTTGAAGATCACCTCAAGAAACTTACTGCAATTGCAAGGGCTTCTCCTCACTTTCCTGAATGTAAATGACGTCCTTGTTTCCCTTCGATTTAGTGTTAAATCTCCAACATCGGCAGTGATTGTTCCAACTTTCTGCCCAAGCTCAGATGCTTGAATGACATCATATTTTCGGGGTGTAATCCTATAACAAAGTAACACAAAATAAAAGAATAATTTGCATAAGAAAAAAAAATCCATCTTATAAGCAGGCACTTCTTAAATACTGTCACAAGTGTGATTACAACATGCTACTTAATGTACTGCTGCTTCTCAGTTTTCAACTTACTCAATTTCAGAGGAAAAAAACAAGGTGCTGACACATAAACTAATGAGGTTAATTAAAGTGTTATTTAATTGTAAGTAATAACATTTCCTTTTTCTCCCTTCCTTTCCTTCCATAAAGCTTGATTGTTTATTTTTCTAGGACTTTATTTGAGATATTTGTTAAAGATAAAATACACTAGTAAAAATGGTGGCTGTGGGCATAAAAGCATAGCATTGGCTGAGCTCTACATTAGCAGATTGAAGCTTCTTGTTACAAACAGGCCTCTCCAATGAATTCTGCTTTGCAAAAGAATTGCTTTTCCCTTTACTGACAACAGAAGATGCAAAGAAGTAGCACTTGGGACATTTGCTAAAATGCCTAAAGGGAGAAACTCTGCTGCAGATCTTCTTTCTTTACCAAAATCTGTCAATCAAGCAAACTGGTAGCAGAGCTTCTTAAGCTACTTCTGGATTTGGCACTGATCTTAATGGAAAGCAAAACCATTTTTGCAAGGACAAAATTCCTAAAATGAAAGCGATTTGGAACTTTTTTTGGGTGACAAAAGTTTCAAATAATTTTGTGAAGAGATTTAGATTATGAAAAAGTACCAAAACCAAGAATTTTTAAGAGCTCTACAAATGGATCTCTCTCAAGGTTGAGAGTGGAAAATGAGAAAGTAAAACATGAAACACAACATGACAGAAGAGAAACAGCTGCACCCACATGTGGTTTCCCATCACTTGCACATGGGAAAAAGTAGATACTCTTAGAACAAAATGGAAACTCTTCAGGGAAATAACTTTGCACTTCAAAGCTGTTACTGTCACACTGAAACGCTTCCTGAACTTAGTCATCAGGGAGATTAATGCAGAAATTTCCTCAATAAAAAAAAAAAAAAATCACTCTAAGGAACTGGCCTCTCAGTGAAGCCCCTTCAGAGCTGCTGACTTCAAAGCGCTTGACACCCAGCAGGACAAACTCTCAATATAAAACTGACTTCCATACTCGTTAGCTGAATTCAACCCTCATAAGTTGAGCCAAAAAGGGCAAAAAGTGTCTTACATCTTTTAGTAAAGCAGATAATTCAGTCTCATCTCAAATTTCTATTGGAACTTTTTTGCAGGTCACACGAAACCGTTAACCAGTGCCTGTACTTGACCAAGAAGAATAACCCAAATGCCGAGACAGCAGCCTCACCAGCATTCCCATACTTTGCTGTATGCCATCCTTCCTACCGCAGGGACGCTGATCTCTTATCAAGTTACAGGGAAAAAGAGTGCAGGTCCTTTCTGCCTGGAAATCAGGTAGCAGCACATTGATGCTCCATCTAGATGTTGCATAAAGGAGACATGGAACAGCCCTGAGAATGGGTATCTCCCAAAAGCAGCTGAGGAAAGGCTGGGACGTAATAAAGAACTGCCTTGGTCATGGCAGATAGTGAAGTTATGATGAAATAATCAGCTGAGGATGCCCAAGACTCCCTGGAGAGAAGAACTTCAAATCCCAAGCTTGCAGATTTTCTATTTGATTTTCTTTTGTACCTGCAGCAATAAGCTAAGCATAGCAGCTAATATTTTCAGAAAGTCGTCTTTTTGAAGGTTCTAGTTTCAACCTACATAATTTCTTTTTGCCTATATTACAAGGAAGAATTCTAAATAAAGACTGGGCTAAAAAAAGATTCCCAATGTCAAAAATAAAATGCTGCACATCCTCTTGCTTGGCACTGAGTTGTTTTACTATTGCAGTCTCAGGAATGGTGTTTTGCCAGGTTACCCAACCAAAAATGTACCTCATCAGAAAAAAACATCACGAATGAACCTCATCAGAAAAGCCGTAATTGTACTTTCACATATGAGACAAGAAGAGCACATATCTTTTACTCTCCTTGATGACACTGTATAACTTATTTCTTAACCATACGTTTCTCCTTCAGAGAGAACAGAACAAAAATCCTTCTCCTGTGCACTTTGTTAACAGGGTCAAAATGAAGTCTCTGATTACCTTGGCATCCAAATATACACATTGAAAACATTTCCAGAATAATTCCAAAACTGATCCTTTCGCTCTCTAGTTTGACTTCTGAAGAGTAGATAAAAGGCATCACAAATGATCTTAAATACATCCTGACATTATATATGCAAGTGAATCAACTACACTTGTTCGCTAGATGATTAATCTTGTTGATCACAATAGTATGCTTCACTAGCATGACGGAAAGCTTACTCCATTTGAGTATCTTGACCCACTACTGCTTTTAAAAATACACAGAAAAACTATTTTTAGGAAAGGTGGACAAGAACTGGGACAGGAATAACTTATACATGAGTAGAAAGATCTGGGATCTTAGTTTTAAATTTAGTTTATGTCATAGGTTCTCAAAAGACAACCATCACTTGAAGGTACAAGTAAGTAAAGTAAAAATCTCATTCCAGTTCTTATTAGGCAGGTACATTACCCCAACTTGAATGCTTGCTGGCAAGTACTGCAAAGTGCCCTGCATGCATTCTTCCTCCTCCTGCCAGCCTGGCTGCCCAGGGCCAGCTTGAAACGAGCAGAGCTGGTGGCCTTGGAGAAAGCTGTCATGAAGGCAGCCAGAGGCCTCAGCAAGAGCCATCCCTCCTTTCCCTGGGAGCTGCTTTTAAACAGAGACTGTCCCACTGTGTCTTGCCCCAACTACAGCCCCACATGCATCCCCAGCTCTGTCCGTGCATGGCCACTGTCCCACTGATCCGCGCCTCGACCCCCAGGCTGACGTCCCAACCTGGCCTCAGCCCACTCCCATGGAGCTGCCTGATGCCCAGGGCTGGAAGGTGCACCCTGGCTCCCCCGGGCCCCTCCTGGTCCCCAGGCCAGCAACGCCAATGACATGGAAACTGCACTATGTTGTAGATAACCATTCCAAAAGATGACTGACAGTATTTGACAGGACAGAATAAGAAGCATGTAACACTGGTATCTGTGTTCAGTCTTGTGTACCAAAAAACAAGGGGCTTCACTGCCCTGGGCTTCTATAATGATGCACGTCAGAAGTACCAGCTGCTTTTTACAACTATTTAATTTAATGAGGGAATAGACAGGCGGTATAAGCGCTCTATAAAAATGAACAATGTAAAGGTCACTGGGGAGTTCATATTCACCCTTCTTCATAAAACAAATTAACCAGTAAAATTAAAAGGCAGACAATCTTCCGCCAATAAAAGGATTTGATGTTTAATTTACACAGAATGTAATTAGTATCTCCAATTGACTGCTGTAACCAGTGAGGGCTTGGGTCAAACAAAGGAAGAAACATTTACCATGGGTGTTTCTGTCCAATAAGAGGGTTTCCATACTCTCCTGAAGTGCATCACTGTCACTCCCAGAGCTCACCAAGGTTTTAGCCTTTTCACCAATTTCAGCACTCCTATTGTAAGTATCTCCCAGTGGTGCATGATTTAAAAAGCAGGTATTTAAACTCTACAATAAGCAAAGCCTCAAGACACATTTCAAGAAAGCTCTTTTCCAGGATCCCAAACCTGCTCAGTACAATGCAGCCTTATCAGTAGTTAAAGCGTCCCTAAAGCAGCTCTGAAAAGCTGAGGAAGACTCCCCTTTGTCACCCTTATGCCCTCTGTGCAGGGGAAGCCACTCTTACACCAGCCCTTCTCTAAAGCCTTTGGCATATATGATCCAATGGGAAAAGCCGTGGGCTGAAAAGACAGAAAGGAAATGGTGAAGCTAATTGCACTACAATGAATTCTTTGCCAGTTCACAGTCACCAAGGACTTTCACACCGCAGATGCAAGGGAGAACAATTTCTGAGCAAAACTTCACTTGTGACAGCAGCAGGAAACTGCAGCTCAGGGACTGGCAATTAGCTTCCTAAAACCCCCAATTTTTTCAATTTAACCTGAGCAGCATCTCAGCAGAGAAGTGAATTTGTATATTAATTACAAAACTTAACTTGATCTCTTTCAGACCAATTTTAAATACAGACTGTCATTAACGAAGCAAACAAACAATATGTATTCTTCTATTATCAGCAATGCAGGGACTCTTTCACATACCCATGCGTCCACAGGTATCTGGATTCTCCAGCCATCACCAATAAACTGCATCGGGGCAGCATAATTGCCACTGTATGGCCATCAGGGTGTTTGAAATCCATCACAATCTAAAACGAAACAAAACCAGCCACCACCAATGAGCATGACTTACAGAGCTTCATATACATGCCAGGCTTTCTTAAGTCCTAGCTTTGTCTGCCTCTTCAATGTGTTCAGAGTATTGCTACAAAACAGCTACCTATTTCCTAGGGATGCAAAAGCCTCTAGGTCTCTGTCCTTAAGACTGCTCCCTTTCAGCACTGCGTTAAAAAATCTGAGGCAGTCACAAATATGTGTGTGTATATATAATAAACAAATACTAAAAAAACCCCTATATATATATATGGAGACCAGTGACAAGTAACATTCCTCGGGATTAGGTATTGGAACCAGCGCTGTTTAAAATCTTCTTTGGTGACATGGACAGTGGGGCAGTGGGATGGAGGGCACCCTCAGCAAGTTTGCCAATGATACCAAGCTGTGTGGAGCGGTCAACACGCTGGGGGCAAGGGATGCCATAGAGGGACCTGGACAGGCTGGAGAGGTGGGCCTGTGCAAACCTCATGAGGTTCAACCAGGCCAAATGCAAGGTCCTGCACGTCAGTTGGGGCAATCCCAAACACAAATACAGGCTGGGCAGAGAACAGATTGAGAGCAGCCTTGCCAAGGACTTGGGTGTGTTGATGGATGAGAAGCTCAACATGACCCGGGAATGCACGCTCGCAGGCCAGAAAGCCAACTGCATCCTAAGCTGCATCAAAAGAAGCGTGGCCAGCAGGTTGACAGCGGAGGTTCTGCCCCTCCACTCCACTCTCGTGAAACCCCACCTGGAGTACTGCGTCCAGCTCTGGGGCACCCAACATAAGAAGGACATAGACCTGTTGGAGCAGGTCCAGAGGAGGGCCACGAAGATGATCAGAGGGCTGAAGCACCTCTCCTACGAAGACAGGCTGAGAGAGTTAGGAGTTGTTCAGCCTGGAGAAGGCAAGGCTCCAAGAAGACCTTATAGCAGCCTTCCAGTACCTAAAGGGGGGCTACAGGAAAGCTGGGGAGACACTCTTTATCAAGGAGTGTAGTGATAGGACGAGGGGTAATGGTTTTAAAATGAAAGAAGGTAGATTCAGATTAGATGTTAGGAAGAAATTCTTTACTGTCAGGGTGGTGAGACACTGGAACAGGTTGCCCAGAGAAGCTGTGGATGCCCCATCCCTGGAGGTGTTCAAGGCCAGGCTGGATGAGGCTTTGAACAACCTGGTCTACTGGAAGGTGTCCCTGCCCATGGCAGGGGGGTTGGAACTAAATGATTTTTAAGATCCCTTCCAACCCAAACCATTCTATGATATGATTCTATGAAGTACATCCACAGAGTGATTCATCCTAGTCTAGAGCTAAGTGATGTGGAATGACCCTATGCCCTCTGGAAATGCTTATCCATTCACAGCAGATTGAGCTGAGACAATTAACTCAGAGTAGATACATAACATTTAGATAACCAGTATTAGGTGAAAGAAATAATTTCCAAACTGCCCACATTCGTGGAGGTTTGCAGCACAACAAGCACATGCAGTCTCCCAAGATCCTGACTAACATGCCAAGTACCAGACCATCCTTTTACTATTTGCCACCTGGCTTCTAGCCATGGCAATATATTGAGGTAACGCTTTCAGCTTCATTCCAATTTCACAGCCCAGATGGCAGTGCTACATTTTGCTTCTGCTTGGGCTAGGAATGTTATCCTTCTACATTTCCCAAATGAGAGAAACTCTTGCTGTGGAAAATAAGGAGCAGGTCATTTAAGCAAGCCAAATGAGTTACACAAGACTTACCAAAAAAGAAAAGTGGTCAAAAACTGTTCAAGTCAGCGGTTCCAGCTACACTGGAGAATTAGCACCATGAAAGTGCTGCCACCTGATTTGTAACCTCCTAAGTATGCAATTTAAAAGCAGACTTACTACAGTATGCCAGATTGAAACAAATTAAGCAGTTCTGCTTCTGCATACAGATGCTTTTAACAAAGAGAAAACAGTGGCGCAATGATCAGTCATTCAGCACAAAAAAACCCAGCAATACAGAGACTGAATAAGTAAGACTTTTAAACACTACAAATTACCACTTACAACATTTACTATTTAATGTTGTGCACACTGGAGCAAACTACAATGGCATTTACATTTTTACGAAAAAAAATATAATTCACGCTGTAGTACCACCCACAGAGTGACACAGCTTCTCCTGTTGAGCTATCTAAATTTAAGGCAAGAAATGACGAAGGCGACAAACAGTGGGGCTGAAAGGGGAAGAGAGATATGGGGAAGCAGGAATAAAGTCTACCTATAAGTTCTGATTAATGATTATGAAACACTTCTATAGCTACACAAATAGATGAATGGCAGCCACTTGCTAATACACTCCTTCCCCTGCACTTAGCAATTTCTTCTAGGTATCCTCAAAGAAGCATGGGGTGAAGAAAGAGAAAACAGTGGCTTCACAGATCCGATGGGGAGGCTGTCCCACAAAGCACGACTAGGTGCAAGCCTCTGTAAAAACATGGAGCTATCTGGCAATGCAAAGAAACCAAAGGATGACTAATCAGGACCAGCAAGTAAGGAAATGAAAAGCAAAGAAGTGGGGAGTGAAGTGGTTGGGTGAGATGGTATCTCAGTCTGTCCTTTGCCTCCTCTGGCTCACTGCTGTTGCGGGACAGGCATGAGGGGACAAGACAGAGACTGGGTTCTTCAGAAGTATCGCAGAATAAACTGAATGTGAGACTGTCCAGATTCTTTCCTGGAGGCTCTGTTACCCCACTGTCCCTCTTCCACTGTCAGTAGTAGCTACAAAGCCCTGTTCTTGCAGATGATGCTCAAGAACAGCACTTTCTCCAAGAGTCAATGACTGCCAGCTCTGTGGGGTCTCATACACTTCCAGTTCCCATCTCCCTCCAGGCCCTTGAAGAGGACCTCATTCCCTTCCACTTCTCTGCACACCAGGCTGGGGGGCTCTATATGAAGCAGTGGGAAACAGTTCCCCCAGCTCCACTGCTTTGCCTCATGCATCTCCAGTTCCTTTCCCCCGTCTGCATGGCGCCCCAGAGTCTCTTAGCAGAAGACGCTCCTCACACCTTGTCCTGTTAAGAACTGTGCATCCAAAATAGCAGAGATTCAGAGTGCACTATAACAGATAGCACATTGAGAATGAGAGGTCACAAAACTATCCCTGGTAGCTGGATTTTCAGGCAAAAGTGGCAGGAAATAGCAGACAGCAAAAGATTAGGGCATGCCCTCCTGGCTGAACTTCAGCTACGCTAAGCCAACAAGTAACACGTGAAACACATCTCTGATGGTGCAGAATTGGAGGCTGAAAAGCAGATTACCTATTCTACATAACATCTGGCAAATCTAGTCATCACTAGCACAGGATCCCAGCTCTGCCCCTGCTCCCTACTTTTCCATGGAGGAACAGCTTCTGTATTACCATCTCACACTGTGTGGCTACTCCCCTTCTAAATGAATTTCATCTTTATGACAAGCAGTGATGATTTGGGGAGGAAAATATAAATCAAGGATTAATTTACTTGCAAATGGGCAGTGACATTAAGTAATTAGCAGTAATTGGAAGAGTCGAAAATCCAAATCCAAAACTGACTTTTGCTTACGAAGACAACAGAGATCCTCAGCTACAATATATTAGTTTTGCACTTTTAACAACAAATTTGACATTGCAATTCAGACAGAGAATCAAATTTATGGAACTCACTGTGAACATCTGAAGAAAATCAGTGCAATTCCTGTGCTTCATTCCTTTATCTAGAATAACTGCACCTGAATGTTTAAAAATACCCAAGCAACAGTATTTCTTCTATTCTTTGTCTACAGTAAGGAACATTTAACCCAGAAGGGTTTTTGAAGAACTCTGTTCTTATCTCAGAAAAGCCCATTACTGACTGAAGTAGATAACATTCCCACACTCCTATATGTGTCTTTATCCTGGCAGAACATTCTAAATTGTCACTGTCACACACACACACACAAAAGATTAACACATTTGGTCCTCTTTTTAATTTACTAAGGACTCACAATCAATAAAGCAACTCTGCCACTGTTGAATCAATCTGCCTCATGACAGCTTTGCTCCACAGGAGCTATTTCCAATTACTATTTTCGTTTTTACCTATTTCTTTTTTCTCTTAGGTGGCAGAGTCAATAAAGATCAAACTTCCAGCTAGCCTATGGTGCATCATCTAGGGATTACACTGAAAAATAAAAATAGTGAATGCTTTGATCTTACGCAATTTTTACCTTCTTTCTTTGTACTATAGAGTAAGTATGTCTCTATATATACAGCAAAAAACTTGAAAGAAACAACCAGCTAATAATACCTACTTGTGGATTTAAATATCTTGTCATGATGCCAGGTTATTTAAGAGAGAGTGTTCATGATGAGGGAGCACACGAAGCAGTAAACAGCTTTCAAGGATGGCTAAACATCAAAGCAAAGTGACACCCACATCATGAACATTGTTCCTGTGGCATAAAATACAGCAAATTGCAAAAAACGGAGAAGAATCCAGCTTAAAAGAAAAAGGGAAGTTTGGGGTTTTTAACTCCCTGGGGAATGAGAAGTCTGCACCGCCTTCCAGTGCAGTGGTACTGCACTTCATGAAAGAGCAGGAGGATGGAGGTGAACGACTGGTCTATCAAATAGGTAATGATCCAAAGACAAAACAGAAATAATGCAGCAGGGCTGTAAGGACAACGTCGATAAGGATTTCACAGCTACAGCGTGGAATAAGAACATTGTTTTTCTAAGCTTTGTTTCTGATGCAATTTGTATTTGATTTCAATAGACGAAACATACTCTAAAGCTAAAAAAAGTACAATGTGGAATGCTTCTCAAGTCTCTGACATTATTTACTGAATTTTCAGAGAGCAAAGACACATTATCAGCCTACATAGCAGTTTCCCACATGTAAAACAGATGAAAAAGAATGTCTACTTCAAAGACAGCTGAGAGGTTTAAAGCCCACACATAGAGCTTGAACAACACAGTGGGGCTCTACACAGAGACAAGAGCCTGCTGGCTTACACAAGATTGAGGCAATCAATCAGTAATACACAGTGCCTTTCACTGCAAAAACCATGCTAAATTCCAAAATCTGGAATGCAGAAAAATGCTGAATTTTAAGGGAAAAGAGAATGGGATTATTTTGTCTGAATACTCCACGTCATAGGAAATTTATCTTATGTAAACTATGCTGACATTTACATTCTATACCATGGTCTCTAGCCATACTTCAGAAAATAAGCGCAACGTTCACAATCACGATGACAAAATATTTCAGTACTGCCCGCCTCAAAAATTTCTCAACACGTGCACAGGCCTCCACCATATCACATTTACACCAAAGCATACAATCTCTTGCTAAGCCTGCTTATCTACTTAGCCACTATGGTGATGATAGCCAGATGCTTAATATATCTATTAGCTTGTTTTCTTCAGAAATTGTATTCAATTTTCCATCTATGCAATGCATTACTATCTTCCTGAATCTTCTTTGTCATTTTAAGTACCCATATATTTCTTCCTCTTAACTGAAGTCTAGGATATAAATGTTTAAAAACTATTTCAACATATGGACAGTACTTCACGCTTTTCTCTCCAAGGTCCCACCTTGTTATGATTTGCTTGATAAGCCCAAGGAGGACAGTGTATCCACTGAACACCATGCCAGTATCTCTCCTAGCTATTATGTATGCCATTGACTCCATTACACAAATTCTCTTGTTTGTACTCTGTTTACAAGATTCAGGTAGTGCACAAGAAGAGGAAAACTGCTGGTCCTCCTGTTGGATGCCACTAGCTGGATGCCAGCTCCTTATGGTGTCTAAAGGGGCAGCTGCTCTGCCCAGCCTCAGCAGAGGTTGGGATGCTGGTGGTACTTCTGGCAGCATCACACCAACTTTTGACTGCTGCTGTTCCCACTCTAAGGTTTCTCCCTGTTTCAATAAATTTTTATACTTCACTCATACGTCTTCTCAAACTGACTCTTCTTTGTTTCAAAAGCCTCTTTGTAAATCCAGGGTTAGTGTTTAATCTTCGTGATTGAACAGCCAGACTAAAAAAAAGAACACAACAAACCTAATCCATTAAAGACTATCCATCAAGTATGCCAGTTCCTACTAACTGTAAAAGCATCAGGTTCCTTTTGTATGTCAGGACATTACCTGCGGCCTTTGCACCTTCCCAGATGTGTTAAAACTCAATGGTGACTATTAGACTCCTACATAAAACACTTCCAACGCCTACAATAAAAGGCAATAGTTGCATTATGACTGGTCTCCTCTCTCTGCCACCATAGGTACAATTTCTCCTTTCCAGAAAATGCTATCCAACCCCAGCATATGACCTTGATGTCCTTTTGTGAATCCAGAGACAAAGACTTGGTCAAGTTCTCAACAACATCCAGTTTATTCAATTTCACTAACATTCCATTTTCATCCTTTAATAAATTGCCTCCCTAGCTCTTAGCTTAAGCTCTTTTAGGACACAGAGAGCAAGAGACTAATGCTGTTAGTCTTAATTTCATTTTTTTTATTGACTTAGCCTCCTCTACAATATTTTCCATTCTTTCAGTCATATGCCTTCGCTCACATCCGTGGGTGCTACTACACCGACATACAGGGAACTGCATTCACCTACACCAGGGCAGAACACGCCCCAGATGTGTGAAATCACTCATTTTCCTTTCCAGAGGAAAGGAAACTTCCAGGATTTTGTATCACTTGCTCTCTAATGGAGTACAGTTCAATGGAAGACCACAAGATGACTAATATATCCTGATCCTAGTGGCCTCCAGAGGGCTCAATCTGTTCAAGATACTATGCCCGGATGTCAAAAGAAAGCAGTTCTGCATCCTCAAATACATCTCCTCAGACTTGCACTTAATGTATTACTCCGTCCTGAAAGCAAATAATCCTTATTTACATGTTTAATGTCGTACCAAACGTCTACCAAGAAACCACTTAACAAGTCCTTACAACACAGATGCAGCTGTTCTGTACGGAGTAAAACTTTATATGCAAGTATGATGACATTTACAGGATTCCGGTATGCACATCTGTGTATGTGGTGCTGTGACATACCTGTAACTCTTTCACACATTTAAAACTTGCAAGTTCTCAAAAGATTTTCAATATCTAAGTAGAAAAGGAAACACTTCAGGGTGCAAAAAGAGCATATCACCTTTTTAAAATCACTGATCATTTACAAATATCTGTGGAAACACACTATAATCAGCAATTTCCATGTTACCGAGGTTGCAAATACATGTAGGAGGACTGTCTTCACCCATAATTTTATTCCCATGCCACCCTACCTGTACATTTACCATCCTGTCATCGACCCTTATAACCTTTAATTGCAAGTTTTCTACAATAGAAGTGGTGTAAGGGACTCTGACTAGGGCCTCCATGTAACATAAATAGTAATTGATAGATGACAAACCAGGCCTTGACTGAAATGCTGCCAAATGCAGAATAAGAAACACCTATGGTAATGACAACGTCTTTTCCAGGCAAGAGGACCTAAAACACTTGCATTCAGGGTGGTACACTTATACCACACACGAGTGTGCCAGCGCTGTTGTATAATAGTCCAAGTCCTTAGAGTTTCAGGGTATTTCAATGCATGGGTAAAACAGGCTGCATGTTCATCACCCTGTATAGTGGAAAACCATCTTCCTCCACTCTCCACAAACATCAGCATTGTTCATCAGATCTTACTCTCCTCTGCAGGTCTCAGCTTTCTGCTTGCAATGCTGTAGTCCAGGAATCCAAACTAGCTGTAAGTCATAGAGGGGGAATAGTCCTTCAGTTCAAGATTAAGACATCTACATTTGGGCATAGATTTGGGCATCCTATTGGGGAACTGAAACCTGTGAAACCAGACACTAGATGTCTCGCGTAGTGTGAGCTGAATCGCCCTCTCGGCTGGACTGACTCAATCCCCATTGATGACAAAGGAGCTTAAGGATGCAGTGCACGCATACACACCTACTTGTAAACACTAAAATGTGCCTTAATATTACTGACACGTTATTAAATAGGGCACCCAAGTATGAATTCAGCAAATGCCTCAAATCTGCTTAAAACAGTCCTGCCTTAATTAAAACTTCTTCCTGCACTATTATCACTATAATGTTGCCCCCTACCGATAAAGTAGCATGGAAATAGTCCAGTGCTGAATATCTGTAATTCAAAAGGATGAAACGATGAGTTTACTCAGACTGAGTTTGAAACAAAGGTCAACTAGCCCTTCTCACAACTCCATCGAACACCCGTCCCAGAGACCATTACAATAACAGAGAATTGCCAGTATACAAGTCACGCAAACTGTGCATTCCCTTGCATCATATCTCACAAGAGCTGACAAGACACGGTTTTTAATCTATTGCTATAGAAACTACCATATGGACTGCTTCACCGTAAAAGGGAAATCTACTGAGGAACAAAGATCTGGGCATGAATTTGCAGAAATGACATAAAAACAAAAAGAAAAGTGATTTCTTAGCAGACAAAAGCATGTAACTCAGAAAAACCCCAAACCCTATGCTCCCCCCCAAAAAAGAACACCACCGCCCCCCCCAAAAAACCCACACGAGACAAAATGAAAGCCATCTTCTTGGTTAATGATGTCTCCTAGCGCAAAAAAGTATAATTCAAAAGACAGCATGACACAGAAAGACTTCTTTAAAATCATTTGAAGAAAACTGTTCTATCAATTCACACAATTGCTATGTTTCACCCCATGGAAGTAGCACACATCTGAAATGTATGTATTATTTTAAAGCAGGTAAAACAATCAAAAAGGAAAACCACATTTTGATATTTGGATAGGCAGTATTCCAACACTGCTTGATTTTCATCACAAGCAACATCTTTCCTCTTTCCTCCCTCATTCCCTCCATCTGCTTCATTAGCTCAATGACTGTCTTCACATAATGCAGCCAAAAGTTACACAAAAGGGCTCTACCAGGGCCTCAGCATCTGGTCCTGATTTTACAATGGCTTGCATGAACGTGCGCTGCAGATGTATGCAGTAACAGAGGGAGAGGAGGAGGAACAAGAACACCTCACAAGGAACTGTGAAGTGTCCAGTTTTCCCTGCTTTCAGGTCTACCATAAACCACAGTTCCTTCCAACCATTTTTTCTGCTGCCCCAGCAAACAGACCAGAGCTTCACCTGCATTGCACTGCACCAGGAGGCTGCCTACCCACTTTCTTCTCCAGTAAGAGCACGCACCTCTCCCTGCCTTGATTCAAAATCTTTCTGCCAAGTGTATCAGCACTACAGGTTTGATAGCTCTGGCTCCAGCATGCTTTTAACTGCTCTAAATTGCCAGCTCCTTAACGAGAATTTCCAGAGTCAACTCTACTGAAACAAGAGCTCTGTGGAGAAACTCCTCCTGAAACACTCAACATAGGTGGAAAGAAGAACAGAAGCAGAAAATTGCAGTATGCAAAATGCTCAGATTTGTAAAGATAGTATAAATGCAGGCAGACTTCACATCCCATTTGCTACACTTACCGGTGTTAAAAAAGTCCAGTTCAAAGCCACGAGAGACAATACACCACAGCAGGAGCTTGACAAGTTAAGCTTGTTTCGTTGCTTATGGACTACTTGTGATTATTATTATTGACTGACTACTTGTCATTTCTACATGAAATTTGCCACAGTCTTAAAATAGGCTCCTATGACAATAGAGATGACATCACTGGCTAATGAAATTAGATTCCTTTATTGAATTCCAGAACTGAAGTACGGCTGAAATTCAACAGCTAAAGATAACGACTTTTTAATGCCCCAGAGTTCAGCCTGTTTGCTGTTAATTTGTGGCAGACACCAGGACTCCATTTCATGCATCAAGTACTGATCTAAAAATAACACGGGGAATAGAAATAACTTCTACTGACAAACCTCTCGCAGAAATTCAAAATTCTTTAAAAAAAAATAAAGACGTTAGTAACTACTCAAACAACAATACACAGGTTTCAATTAAAAAAAAAAAAATTGAACTATATTTCAAGAATGACAATCCAAAACCTGACTCAGAAATAATTTCGGCTGTAAAAATATTAGTTGAAATGTAAATTTAAACAGTTAATTCATCCCACCACCACTGAAAAGTAGTTCACATATCATAGTGAAAGGTACATGGGGGGAGTGAAGTGGAACAAGATTTTTAAAAAAGGGTTTAGCTTAAAAAGAGCAATACCGTTCATCATAATCTTTATTTTTTTTCAAGATTTTTATCTACCTACATATTTCCTACCACATGAAAACCAATTAGAAATTTGTAGCAATAGCAAGACACTTTTTAGAGAGCACATTTGTTTCCACTGAAAAATTCAGTATTTGTATTTGTGTGTCACATTAAAGCCATAACAGCAAGACGTCTGAGAATTGAAAATGAAATGATGCTGCCTCAGCATACAAAATAAGCACACTACAGAAAAAGCAAATAGCCTGGAGACAACAGGTTCTGTTAAAACAGAATCAAGTTGGTAAAGGAATTATGCAGTTTTCCTTCACTATTTAGCAGCTATGACCACAACCAGAAAACTGTAAGCCCTACTACAGACTTCAAACATTTTAGAAAGTGTTTCACTCGCAGCAGGATTTTGCTGTGACTGTGACAAAACTAACTGGAACTATATGACATTTTCAATAGCATCTCTCTGTATTTTTCCATGTGATATTGAGTGGATTTCATTTTCAAATTCCTCCTAATTGCAATTTCTTTTCTCTCTCTCTCCACATTCACCTTGGATGCTCTGCTGATGCAATTGCCCAGAGGAGTTCAGGAGACAACAAGAACATTCTTCCCACGTCCCTTTCTTAATACCAACAGCTCAAAGAAAACACAGGATACTAAAAAGCACAACCAGCTGACTGGGAAAAAAGCAAAATGGTACGAACCAGGAGGAGCTGCAGCTCTGCCTTCCCTCTCAGCAGCCAAAATAATGGACCATGTGCAAGAAACATGAAACTGCTACACAGAATGGAGTAAGGCAAATTCCCACTCTAGCAGACCCAGGAGAAATATCTCAGCAAGTCATGGCACATTCTGCAGATCAGAGATCTCACAGCCATAAAACTACAGGCTGCCTGCCCTTCCTTCCTCAGCACTGAAGTAGGATTCTAGCCAAATGCGGACTTATTAGGCCTTGCATAGTGGGGAACAGCTTTATGGAAAGGCACAGTAGATGGTAAGTTACCTTCTTCTGCAGAGAGGAAGGCAGGCTGATAAGAATTCAACAAAAGAGAGAGAGGAGACAAAGCTCTGCAGAGCTATTTACCCAGTATTGGCCCACCAGTAGTAAATCCCAGACCTCACAGACTCACCACAGGGACAACTCTTACAAAGAGGCACCTGGAAACTACAATGTCTCACCAATATGAAAGGGGAGAGGAAAAAAAGAGTATTTTTACATACAAAACTTTAAAATACAGGCTCTGTCGTAGCTTCACTTTGATTTTGTTCCTCCCAAGTAGCTGAGGAGGTAGCGAAGGAGGTAAGATCTCCATGCTGCCATATTGTTTCTCAACAAATTACTGCCATACAGCTTCTAAACAAATAAGGCGAGTATCATTGTTCTGGGGGCAATGCCGTCCGAATGCTCTTCTTGTAGCATCTCAGTGCAAATCAAGATTGGTTAGCAGATTCCTACAGCACTTGAGAAACAAATGCTTGTCTGCATTAGCTGCACACAGCGAGCTCCTTGCTGTTGTCACCTTTGGCTAAAACAGGAGCTAGCCTGTAAGCAATGAAGGCTGTGGAAGGAGGTGATTAAGTATTGCAGGACAGGTTCCTTCTGAACAATTTACACAAAAGCTGGGCTTTCAAGATCCTTACAAAGGTTAAAATAACTGATCAGGTGGAAACATCAGCAGGACACGTTGGTATATGTGAACAGAATCCTGTCTGCAAATGGGGAAGAGACATCCAGCACAGAAATAAAAACTCAGAACGATTATGTTTACTGAATATGTTTACCTTTCCCCAAAAAAGACAGTAAGACTATTATAACTACTCCCATGAAGGGCTGCAGGCTTCGTTGCCTATCTCAGAGGGCACAATTCAATGTTCAATTACATCAACAGAAAGTTCTCCCCTGATTTTGATGGGTCTTGTATCTGATCCAAGGTCAATGGCAGTAAATTACGGCATGGCATGGACAGAAAGAAACACAAAGAACACACAGAGTAAATGCAAACAGGAGAGACATTTATGAAGCCCCATGCATTTAACTTGTGGTGCTCAGGACACCTTTCACATGGAGAAGCTCTTCAGTAGTTTTCAAAAATGAAATACCACTTTAAACAGAACAAACCAAATGGATTTGGTATACAATTATAAATATAGTCCCTCTGGGTTTCCAGCTAAATGATACAGAAACCACTGCAAATTGCTATTCTTCAAGAACTGATAAAATCCATGACTGTAAGAATGGCACAGCTCAAGAAACGTGTCTTACCGATCTGAAAAGCACGCTATCGAGCTTCAGGATTCCCACCAGACTCACCTGAACAAACCTTCTGAACTCAGCATTAGGTTGTAGTGATTAAAATTAATGTTTTCCATTTGTTAAGAGACATTTTGGTTTTGCCAATCCAATCTCTTTTTAAATATTGATCAGTATTACTACAATTTCACTTTCTACTAGCACCCACAGAGGAAAAATGTTGGTATAACCACTACCAGGGTAATTCCTTAAATAGGCAAGAAGCTTTCTGCCTTCCCTTAAAACAAAAATAAAGCAATGTAAACAGTAAATGAAACTGAATCAGCAACTAACCAAGACAAGCAAAATAAGAATGGGACTACAAAGTTAAGACAATATCGAGCACCTGCCTGCCATTAAAGCTCATACAAGACATGAAACAGGTGCTAACTGTCAAAGGCTGGGTATGATCTAGACTTTCTAAAGGCTTCTGATAAAACCTCTCAAGCAGCTATTACAGAAACAGCTGCTGCTGTAGCAGCTTTTTGAAAGGTTTCTGTTTGTTAACCAAAACAGATTAGAAACAGATCAACAGATAAGAAGCAAAAGTGCCAGAAAAATGATCAATAATCAGCCTGAGAGATTAGTGATAGTGGGGTACCTCATGCTACCAGTTCTAGGATGACCATCAGTCATACACATTTCAAAAGGTCTGGTGGAGTTGTAACATTGCTCTGCTTTCAAGGCTTAAGAGAGTCACAGCTTTTCTTTATAGATCAAGCCACTTAATATCTGCAGGCTCAGACATGATGAGTATGTGTTCAGATGAACAGAAGTTAGGCAGAGGTCAAGGATGACCCACACACAGCCCCACTGTTTAACCCTGAGCCACAAACCTGACTCAAAACCCTGAAGCTTCCCTTTCGCAGACGCTGGGTCAGGGGCCCAGCCAGAGCATCACAGCAGTTCTCAGTGTTCGTACCAGCCTTCCACCGGGCCAAGGCACAGGGATAGGAAGCAGAGTAAGGCGCTCAAGGAGGAAAAGCAGAAGGTAAGGAGAAGAGAACGACAAGCCTGGGGTTTCCACATCAGGACTAGATATTAGGAAAATGGGACGGAACAACATGGATTGTAGTATGGTGCCAAAATAACACACCCTTCAGGAAAACTATAACTGCACTTCACCTTCTGGCATGGGGCAGCAGACGTCCCGCAGCAATCTTGGACAGAACGGGGCAGAGCTGATGAGGAGAGACTGCAGGGTGTTGCTATCTGTTTATGGGGGGTAAGATCTGCAGCCAGGAAGGAAAAATTCGTTTATGGGTTGGATACTCTCGTAGCACTACTGAGCTCATTATAGAAATGCTACCTCTGTATTTCTAAAATTCTAATGAGTCAAGGCTTACATGACAGCATGTAAAATGGCAAATTAGGAATAGCAGAAAAACAGAAATCTCAATATTGATCAAGCTCCTGCTGCAAACTTGCGAAAGGAAATTCGACACAGGCTTTCACTAGTAGGTTTTTTTTGAGACAGCTGCAAACTTGGCCAGGCTCCTAAGATGAAATACTGTAAAATTACGTAACTTTAGAGACACCAAATGGAGGCACCGAAAATAACACCTAACTCAAATAAATACAGAAAATTCTCAACAGAATTGACTGTTCCCTGTTTTGTAGTACTTTGTTCAAATTCATGGACACAGGATATATGGTTTGCCATCAAGCTTAGTAAAAATCACTCTAAACTAATTTTACCCCATTGCCTTTCTTCTCCTACTATGACAACTTCTGAATTTAAGAAAATTGTATTCAGTAACACAACATTGAAACTTATATTCATTAATATTTTCAGTGTATCAGCTCCCACAAAGAAAGGGTGAATGTGGTGATTTGTAAAATGCCCTTGTAAGCCCACAGGACATGCTGGAAGTGATACGCTAGGCCTAAAGGCCTTGAGAAATTCCTCTTATCTTCTACAGTCTTTTTGTATGCATAGCCTGAGTAGGCCTTAAGGCCTTGAGAAGTTCCACTCTTACCTTCTACAGTCATTTTGTACATAAGCTGTGTCTGAAGCAACATACGGCATGCACGCTAGGAGGAGCAATCCCCCGTGCATCCAGCGCTGCAATAAAGAATGCCTGCCTTCTGAAACTTTCCAACAAGTCTTAGAGAGTTTTCTTTGACCGAGTTTTACGGTATCAGAAGTCTCACTTTATTCTTCAGTTTCCCAGGAGATGCCAAATAAATAGGTCAAAAAACAGAGAAGTGATTAGGCTGAGACCCTCACTTTTACTGGAGTATTATGGGACAAGACATATCACGTGTCTCACTGCTTTGCCCTCAAACTATTTAATGGTTTTTAATCATTGTACTGTACATCACATTGTACATCACATGTACTAGGCAGAAGTACAAAGTAATAGTGAGATTTTTCCCCTTCAAATCAAGTTTAATTTGTCTTGTAAACTCCCCAAAACACAATGTATTGCACCAACTAAAACAAAATTGAGCCACTTGGTTTCTTTGTGCCTCGTGACAAAGCTGTTCCACATGACTGAGACAGGAAAGAGAACCTCACACCTACATTTCTGCCTCATTTCATACGAGCATAAGAACTTGGATTGCAGTAGGTTATCTGACGCAAGACAAACACAGTGTTGTGAAGAATCATGCCCTTATTTTCTTCTCAATATTGTTCATATTTAAAATGAATACGTAATGCCACATGCCAACAGCTATTCCTTTTTTAACATAAATCAAGTTTACAGAAACAAATCAGACTTTCAACGATTCCTCTAACAAAATAGTACAAAGTGCTTTGTTACTGGATAAACTCACTCACCATTGAGGAAAAGACTGATTCTCAATAGTGTGATTTAGGCTGCAAGGTATCACTGAAGAAGGCAGCGGCACAAAGTGCGGTTGGATACATGTCACCAGTGTGCATCTAGGGGTTGATACGGGTGCCAACACTGCTTACCATCTTCATTAATGACCTGGATAATGGTGCAGAGTGCACCCTCAGCAAGTTTACAGATGATACAAAACCAGGAGGAGCAGCCCATACACCAGATGGTTGTGCCGCCATTTACAGGGACCTGGACAGACTGGAGAACTGGTGCCAACAGGAACCTCATGAAGTTCAACACAGGGAAATGCAAAGTCCTGCACCCGGTCAGGAATAACCCCATGCACCGCTACATGCTGGGGGCCGATCAGCTAGAAGGCAACTTTGCCAAAAAGGACCTTGGGGTCGTGGTGGACACAAAGTTGAACATGAGCCACCAAGGTACTCTTGCAGACAAAAAGGCCAATGGCCTCCTGGGTTACATTAGGAAGAACACTGCCAGCAGGTCAAGGGAGGTGATCCTTCCTCTCTACTCAGCACTTGTGAGAATGCACCTAGAGTCCTGTGTCCAGCACTGGGACTGAACTTCCCACTGCAAGATAAGGACTTTCTGGAGCAAGTCCAGCACAGAGCCATGAAGACGCTATGGGAGTATCTTTATATGAGGAGGTTCTGAGAGAGCTAGGACTGATCAGCTTGGAGAAGAGATGGCTCAGGCTCAGATAAGGCGGCTCTTACCAATGTGTATAAATACCTGATGGGAGGGAGTGAAGAAGAGGGAGCCAGACTCTTCTTAGTAGTGTCCACCAACAGGACAAGAGACAATGGGCACAATTTAAAACCCATGTCATTCTATCTGAACACAAGAAAAGGGGATTTTTTTACTGTGACAGAGGTCAAACATTGGAACAGGTTGCCCAGAGAGGTTCTGGAGTCTCCATCTGTAGAGATATTGGAAACAGAACTGGACAGAGTCTTGGACAACCTGCTTCACCTGACCCTGTTTGAGCAGGGGCCTTGGACTAGATGACCTCAAGAGGTCCCTTCCAACCTAAATAATTCCATGGTTCTGTGAAGATGATATAAGAAGTTTGAGAACCTATGCTGTTAGCAAAGACACTGGGGTAGGAAGGCACTTGTGTTTAGTCCCCTGCTCTGCCACAGACTTCTTTTTCGTAAGCCAAAGCATTTAACGCAGTTACTAGAATCCGCCTAACTCAGATCCTGGAAGGACAAGCATACAACCAATCAAAACAAAAGCTCTTTCCATGACTTAGTGTAAGAATAAACTATATGAGGCATTCTGTTCTTCTTCCTCTGAAGTGTCTGGTTAGCCAACTTCCAAAACAGGATACAGAACCAGTTGGGCTGCAAGGCTATTTCTTTATAGCACTTTTTATTTAAATGTGTGCCTTTACTGTTGAAGAGAATAAAGAAAGGACAAGACGTATGACTTTGTTTACATATGCTTTCCATTACATGGCAGCCTAACTTATTCAGATGAAAAAAACAGTCACACTACAGAGAGAAGAAGAGAGAGAAAAAGAGACAGATACCGAAGTCTGCTGCTGTATATGCAGCTCCAATTATTTATTATCAGACTGGGTAAATTTTGTACATGGTAAGCTTTAACAGGAATAGAGAAGGGGGCTTCACTCCTAAAATAGCTACCTCACATATTACTGCAACCGATACTTACATTCTAAAATCAGATGAAGAGCTAAGTGCACAAAACCACATTAAAGAAATAATAAAAAGTTGTAAAAGTACCAGAAAGAAAAGCCATTAAATAATGCACCATTTCACGGGCCACTGGCCTGTTTTACTACAAGTGTGCTTTGATTGTCTGCACCTGAAAAGTGCATTAATGGCCCACTAGGAAAAGGCACTAAAACTTAGGAGCTATCTAACAGACTGTATCCAACGCCTATGGTTGAAATGGCCCAAGTCTGGCTGTTTCCCTGATTGAAATGTGCACATTCCAATTCCTAACAGCATCATAATGCTCCAGGCAGTCCAGTTCCCAGAAAGGTTTGGATTTCTCAGGTGATTAAAATAACTCCGCTTTTGGCCATCTCCGAGATCATCATGAAGGTGTGCTGTAACATAATAATCTAGAAATGCACTACCTATGGTGCCTCAGCAATGAAGTAACACAGCATCTGTGCTAGAGTTGACCTTTTAATTGCAATGAAAAGAGTAAGAAAGCCTGAGGCTGCAGACTGAGGCAGAACATATGATTACAGCACCAATACAGTTTTTATAATATATATATATAGGAATTTTTTTTTATTTACAAGATCAACACAAGAACAGCTGTAAGTTGGGGTCATCTACTGTCGCTGTGCTACTCTGAATGCTCAGCGCATATCAGAAAAATTAAACTTAGGATGGATAAACTACACAAAAGATCAATTGGAGCTCTTCTCCTAGAGAAACTGCATGAAAGAAACCGATGTTCCTATGCACTACCTACCATGGAGGTGTTGGCACTGTTAAAGACAACACTGCAGTTGAGCAGAGGAGAACACAGTATCCCTGAGACAAGGCCAAGTGCAGAAGTCACATGAGGAAGTAGGCCCTAGACTGGGAGATTCCAAAACAAAATTAGTAAGAACTCAACTGCCACTGTGCATACCACCCTCACAACTAATCCCCGACGTTCCTACTCGAGTGGATGCTTTTGTGAGTGGTGGACAAATACATCTATGATGAGGCTGAGAGGACTGGCAACACTGACACCTCCTTTTCAAGCGACCAAGAACACAGATTTGCCACTGCCACACATGTTAATGAAAAAGATATCCTTCCTTAGACTCACCCCTAGTCCCAGGAGCTCCACATCCACTACACAACTTGCAAGAAGGAAAGAGGAAGTCAATGCCATAGCTCAGACTAAAGATTCAAAAACCATCAGTGCTCAGAATATACAGCCGTGTTCCTCTCTCTGCCTAAAGAGCAAGACAAACCCAGAGCAATAATCAAAGTTGTTGTTTTGTAACAGGAAAACACTATCGGTAATACAGGTGCAACTCTATAAGCACATACTTCTATGTCATCTACACATCACCGCCAAAAAAAACTAAACAGCAGATTAGATCATTCTTATACAGCATTCATAGCTTTTCCATGGAAAAATTCAAAAGTCAAACCTTTATTACCCACTGCAATAACCTGTTCTTAGCCTTGTTAAGCTCCTAGTTATCCAGTACCATGGGAATACACAGCAATACATGTAACTCCCCTGCCACAAAAATCCCAAGCCAGCAATGGAAGCAGGCCTTGCAGATTTGTAGACTACTCTCAAGAAATGTGTAGGAAGATGGAAAGGCCAAGTAGCAAAGACTTGCTGCAGTAGTGCTTAAGGCAGAGAAGGTAATGCTAAATTTGTAAAACATGGATGGGCACAGATGCAGCAGATGAATCCAAACAGACTAAAAGTAAAGACAGTAATTAGAGCACTGAGACTAGACTATATGGACTGTTTTCAGCCTGCTGCATGACTTCATGCTAGTCCACTGTGCTTCTGATTCCCTTTCCACTCTTTGTCTACATCATCTGCATATGTTGGAAGCTCATGAGATCAGTCTGCCTCTGCCTGCCCCTAGCCTAGCAGCTGCCTACCTCGCGACTAGCTTAGTGGGGTTCAGACTCTAACTGCACCTTCTACAGGTAATACACCTACATTAGCCTACTGTAAGTGTACTGAATATAAAGATAATGGGAGGCTTATGCAGACCAGAGGGAACAGGGGATAACACAGGAAAAAATGGAAGTAGAAACATAAGCAGAAGTGATACAATTTCTAAGATGAATACAAAATGAAAGAAGGTCGATGGAGAACTGGATGCTAAGATTTAAAAATAGGGTATCACTGATATCACTGCCAAATCTTCCAGTAACAACATCTCATTGCAGTTACTTATTTAATTAGCATATCACATTACCTTGCATGCTTGATATTAAACTCAGAAGAGTGTGAACAGACACCATGGAAAATCAAATTAACTTGTATTGAAACATAAAAATGAAAGTTCTCAATAAAGCATCATCAAAGCACTTACAAACATTAAGTTTACCTCAGCTCCTAAACTGAGAGAGATTATTTCATCTTCAAAAGCAGAATGTGTATCAATATGAGGAGGAATTCCTGCATAAGAAAAAAAAACACCTAAAAATCAATATAATAATAATAGAGTGGTATCTCTGTCAGCAAGCGCTATTTCCATGGATGTCCATATAGAAAACTGGGATGTATGGTTGAACAAACAAAACTCATCATAAAGGAGGGAGTTGCCTTCCAAAAGAATTCAGGACAATTGTTTGATTTACACGCCCAGATTAGATGCACACAGTTAACACAAGCATCCCGTATAATCAGTGGAAATATCTAGAAGACAGTTCAGAGCACCCAAAGGCCTCACTCACCCTGTGAAGACTCCAAATGCTTTCTTTGCTGCATAGAGCACCTGAAATCACCGTGCTATCCCCTTAGGCAGTTTAGCACTTAGCATGAACAGTTATGCTACATTAGGTGATTTTGGGTCTTAGTTCATCCATGATTACATATTTCTCCCTTACTTTCTTCACAGAGGAGTCATCCAAAATACTCCCTCCTATTGCTAAGCAAATGACTGTGCTAAGGGTCTCTGCTTCAGAATTGGGACCCACTACCACGAATGCAGGCACTGTCAGGGCTAAACCCCACCTCTGCTTTACAGTTCCCAGGAGAACTCCACACACCATTGCCAGGCTAACCCCTGGGCTGTACATCTGTTGGGTGTGTGTACGAGTAACCACACAGAGTTGAGAATTGCCAAAGGGATAGCAATTTTTTTTAATTTATGTTTATTTTAAATCCGCTAATTGGAAATAAATTGCCATTCCCTGCAGCTCATGCCACACGCTAACACCAAGTGATGAAACAGCAGTGTGCATGCCACAGCAAGATCTCACCGCACGGTGGGGAACTGTAGCCAGCAGCGGAGCAAGGCCAGCAGGCAGCTCAGAACTGCAACTACACCTTCCTTTGACACCACAGCAGTCCCAGACAAAGTAACTCCTATGTGATCCAAATAAAAACAGTTGTATTTGCTTATTAAGAATTTTATCCACATTTGAACTCTATCGAATTTCTGAGCTGAAAACATTTTCTCCTAATAATGTCAGCCCTACAAAGCATCCTTGTTATATGCCAGATTTTACCTCCAGATGTAAATATTCTGAATTCCGTTAATTTCAGTGAAAGCAATACAAGTGTTTTATAAGGCCAATATTTAATCTGAGAAAATCACTGAGACTTGAAAACCGAGGACACATACCTGTTTATGTTTCCTCATAGCTTAGCCCCAGTATAAAGCACTGAAACTCTGCCTTCAGATGCACACTGAAGTCAGTGCGATTCACTGTGCAACAGGAGAACATCAACGGCTCTCTTCAGCATCACCCAGACAATTCCATCAAGACCACACTGACCTACCTACCTGCTGTTCACACTCCATATATGCAGCACATAGTAAGAGACTGTCACTTAAGCATTCAAAAGTAGATGGTAACTGCCAAGTATAAATCTACAACTTTAACATTATTAGGACCCTGAATGAACAAAGTGCCCTCAAAAAGGAATTAATTTAATGTGTCTTAGGTGTAGCCCCTACAGCTTAAATACCCAAACTCATCAGTCACTTTTTAAAATCTCAAGTGTAATTGCCAGTGACAATCTGGCTTGGAACACAAATACTAAAGATATTAACCTGACTGCACTCTGGCTTGTTCACATCCTAACAATTTGCACTTAAGAAAGGGTATTTTGCTTTAGGTTTGGTTGTTTGGGCTTTGTGTTTTGAGGTTTTTTTATTTTGCTTTAGGTTTGGTTATTTGTTTTCTGGGGTTTTTGTTTTGTTTTGTTTTTAAAAAACTGCTTCTATTCTTGATAGAAATCTACAATTCCAACTAATCTCCTCTGATGTCCCAGCCAGAAATACACGGCTGCATCAATTTAACAGATTGTCAGATACATAAACCAATAGGATCAGCTTTTCAAACCCCTGTTTGGCAGATACTGTATTAGCTGTCAGATATTAATTCTGAAAGAAAAGCCATTGTCCTTTCTTCCTAAGGACAAATGAGATATCCACTCTAGAAAGGAAGCCAGATACTTAGCCTTGATGACTGTCCTAAGCAAAAAGCACAGAACGTGATTTATTCCCTAGAGGGGCGTGATTAGAAGCAAATGTCTCTTCAGATGTCTCCAGTTTGGGAAAGATTACAGAAATAGAGTAACTTCTTATTCCTCACATTACAGAACACTGCTTGAATCATATTTATGAATCCATATATCACATTTACTAATATTATATCATATGTACTAACAGCACGAGCTGTTTCCTGGAATCTACATGCACAGTACAGGGAGCAAGAAGAGTATGGAGTGAAAAAATGCACTTGAGTACAAAACCAAATATGACTATTTATTCCGATATCTTTTTATGTTTAGTTTCCATGTTACAGCCTTGGACTCTGAAACATGGTCAATTTCCATAACAGTAGTATCAAAGAATGTACATAATGCACACAAGCTCCCAGGTTCAGAAACCAGTATAAAGACTTTAGTTTTGATTCAAAGCATCTCCGGTCACAGAGAAAATACACAAAGCAGGTGCTTAAATCCTGTCCCTACACCATGTCACATTTAGATGCTATTCCTTTCTGATTTTAATTTAAGTTGTACTGGTTTGGCTGGGATAGCATTCATTTTCTTCACAGTAGCTTGTATGGTGCTATGTTTTGGATTTGTAATGGAAACAGCATGGATAACACAGGGATGTTTCAGCTGTTGCTGAGAAATGCTTACACAGTCAAGGTCCTTTCTGGTTCTCACGCTTCCCTACCAGAGAGTTGGCTGGAGGTGCACAAGTAGTTGGAAGGGGACGCAGCTCGGACAGCTGACCAAAGAGGTATTCCATATCATATGACATTGTGCTCAGCAATAAAACTAGAGGTGAAGTTTATGAGAGATGTCATTGCTTAGGGACTGGCTGGGCATCAGTAGTGAAAAATTGTTTGGGGGCGGGGGAGGTTTGCATGACTTGTTTTTCTTTCCTTTCCTTTTTATTTTCTTTGCGGGTTTTTTTTCCCCCCAAACTTATTAAACTGTCTTTATCGCAACCCATGGGTATTCTCACTTTTATCCTTCTGATTCTCTCTCCTATCTCAATGAAGTGGAGTAAGCAAGTGGCTGTGTGGTGCTTAGTTGCCCACCAGGGTTAAACCACAACGTAAGGTAAAGAGCTCAAAATTTTTGAAGGACAAATAAACTTACCTTGTCCAGGTTCATACTGATTTACAGTCAGTTGATCAGGTTTATGTTTGATATATCCCTGCTTCAAGCACTTCTCCAAGAATAGGTCACAAATTTCAGGAAGACCTAGTTATAGAAAGAAAACTGTAAGCAAGACAGGATAGCTTTTTACATTTTTATCCTTTCTTTTTACAATAAATATAGTAACTGTACAAAATACATACTAACAGCTTCAGAGACACAAGTCCATCTTTAATAAGGATCACTCTGCATTTGCTGTAACACATACGTCAGAACTGGGGCCCTGCTTTGCAAGTCCAATATATTTGTAACATCTCACAATTAGAAAGGCCATTCCGCCAAAGCCTCTGCATTCAGAAGCGCATCAGGCCTACTCCTTACAAATGTAAACTGCACTATCTCTGCACATAAATAAAAGTATATCAAATCAGAGGCAAAGTTTCCACCAACTACAGTAAAAAAGTTGCAGTCAAAAAGCAAAATTATTAAACAGAAAGTCAGAAGTAGTTCAGAGAGCCCTCTAAAAATTTACCGCCTAAAAATCTGTTACTGAATTAGATTAAATATCACCCAAAAAATCTGCTGAAGTTAAACTGGTTTAAAACAGGAATGAAAGGTCACTGAATCTTTGGTTTGCTATTTTACCTGAGGACTTCACTGTAAAATTCTGTTGCAGGTAACACCCACAAACATGTTAGTAACAGCCCTTTCACTAATCTATTGATTTTTATTTTTTAATTGTTCTCCCCCCAATGAAGTGTTTATGTTTTTCTCACACATAAAATATTCTAGCTGTGAGACTAGAAAACAGCTCAAATATCAATGCTTTTATGACTATACAGCTTCACTGTTAGAACTGCAATGTAACCAGAATCATTCTATCGGAAGCTACATCCCCCCCTAGTACACATGCATCACCTTAAACACCTTCAAGCTTTATAGGAATTTAACTCCCCTATTTTACTATTTTTAAATCTAAGACTATAAGATGACTCACTCACTTTGCTCTGACTCACAGCTCTCAACTCCAAATAAGAGTTATTCAAACCTTTTCAAAATAGCATTCAGTCCAAAGGAAATTTTATTTTGGTGTGAATCCAGCAAATTTCAAGCTAGTCAAGATAAATATACACAGCAATATACATCACAACCCCCAAACAAATGAATATGTAACTTGTAACACATAATTGTTCTATGAAACAAAAGCTAAAAAAGATTGACAGGTACAATCCCAAAAGCCTTATTTGACTGGACCTCAAAGGGCAGCAACCCTTGGCTGCAAGTGATTGGAAAACAAGCTTCAAGCACTTACAGTAATTTGGAATGGATGCCTTTCAAAAGCACCGTTCAGTGTGTGCTTAAGACACAGTGAAGGCTCTCCTTTTATCAGAATCTCACATATCTATCTCAGTGAGGCTTAAAGGCTTTATATGATGGTTCAAACATCAGTGCAAAATAATTATGATTTAATACAGAAGTTCTCACCTCCAGGTAAAGGTTTGTCCTTATCAACATTGTTGTTATCATAGCAAAACTCATATCCAAAATGTTTTACTCTTCTATGCTTTAAAGTCTTCTGGGCTGTAAAAACACGTAAGTTTAAAGTAAGCTTAGACTACATAAAACAGTATAAGCAATTTTCTATGCTTCCCTATTTCATCTGACCTGTTAAATCTAAATAGTCTTTAATTAACAGTTGAAACAATACATGTGATCCTTGTTCTTCCTGGCACACACCACTTCTGCCTTATTACCTTTTATATTTGCATCAAGCATCACATTCACTGCTGTTTGAAGTCAAACTGATGGTGGTTTTGTAAGTGCAAGTAGTAGAGAGCCATATTTAATGCATCTTTACTCTTGCCCTGATCTCTGAATCTGCACTTGATTAATATCCTATGGATACAGCAGGATCCTTCACTTCCACCAATCATCAAGCTACATGTTAGTTAGCTAAGGTCAATATAACCCTTTGCGTTGCTCCAAGGAAAAAAGATTTATAGAGAAACCTTGAAGTGAATTCCAAGAACAATTCATTTATTACGAGATTTAACTCCACAGAGCTCAAGTGAAACCACAAAATCATCCTGAATGTGTGTCTCACTGACTTCCTTTTGATTTACGAGAAGACACAGCTCCTCAGTTGGACATCAAATTACAACGGTAACCTTCACAGAACAGTCTGCCTGGCATAAGACGCATAAAGACTTTAGTTGTTTCTGGATGCAGGAATATTATTCAAGTAAATCCATACCAGAATACCAATTCAGACCACTTGCCCCCAGGACTTCATCACTTGCAATGTAAAACACAATTTCTATAATACTAACAACAAATACACAATGATTTCAAACAATACATTTACCAAGATGTAGACTTCCTGTAAATTGAAACTGTAGGAAAAAACAGCATAAAAGTATGGAAGGTCTGGATTTCCATGGTTTTGCCCACCATTTTGAGTATCTTCATCTCCTATCCAGTCAATACTTTCCAACATCCTCCGTTCTTCCTCTGGAGAAATAATCTTCTCAATGACCATTAGACCTGGAGGCAAGCGTGTAGGAACAGCATTCTGCCAGAAAACTAGGGTGCACGGAAAAAGAAAATACTGTCACTGTTTAGACAAAATAAAACCATGTGTTCCCTACAGGGATATTTACTACGTATGAGAATATAGCATTGCTGCAGAAATATTTACTTTAATGGTACAATGGAGCCCTCATTGAGGTCTTACTTGGTGAATGAATGGTCCCTTTTTGGCATGACAAAACACAGTAAGGCCCAAATTTTGCATCATGCAAAGCACTCTCTAAAAATTTTACTGTGTAAGACCAACAAGACTCCACACTATTCAAATGCAAAACCATTTGTGATTTTCCTGTCAAAATAATGCTAAGTAGAACTTCCCAATCACTTCAGGATTCTACCTGCTTTTCATTTTAATTATCTAGAACTTCCGTGATTTACAAAATCACCAGATTACTCTCTGTCCAGAGAAGCAATCTGTAATCAAATAAGGAGGAGTATAATGCAATACCTAGGTGAACATACAATGTTGGTGATGTAGGGAAATTCAGTTTGCTATCCTAATAACTCAAAAAAGCTATTTGCTGGCAGAATGTACAGACCAACACTAGGAATGCTCTTCACTAGGCACTATAAAAACTCACAGAAAGAGTGACAGCTCTTGTCCTAAATAGCTTATAGTCAGCCACTAAAAAAAGCCTGGAGAGAAAGGGGAAAAAACAAACAAACAAGCAAGCAAACAACCAACAACAAACACCACAGAAATCTCATTGTGCCTATTTTCCTTTTGGAACCGAGATAGAGATGACAAGACCCAGGCCACACAAAAGATCCAATGAACTGTCCAGAGATCTCTTGGGTCCCAATTTAGCTTGTTAATCACGAAACCTTCAAGTGCAGTACTGAATGGTCTGGGAACTACCTAAAATAGTTTCTCCTTCTGCCTCCAAGGAGTTCAAATTAGAGTATCCTATCATGAAATACAGTAGCAAAGATTATTTTATGTCCTGAATCTTAGATTCTGGCTTTCATTCTCTGTGTCTACTTACAAAGACCAGTGTACTTTTAGCTATATTTCCAACCTAGGAAGTAAAAGCAAAAGTATGCAAGAAGTTGGATACACAGGAAAGCAGAAAAATTATACCTTTTTCCACAAAATTAATATATAGAACAATGTTTTGGCCAAAGTCTTCCAGTGTTACTTCTTTTCCATTAAGGGCATCAAAGGCTTTCTTGGCTTCTTCTTTTGTCCCGTATTTCACAAATGAATATGGTTTATTTGGTGGCATTAAGAGTGTTTCCACCAATCCATATTCTTCTACTATCCTCAGCAGTTGGTGTCTACTCATCCCATTACCGAGACCAGCATTGGCAATAACCAGGCTCTAATTGAAGAGGAATCAAAAAAAAAGAGAATTAGTGATTACTATTGGTTCTTTTAAAACTAACACTCTACCAAGACAGCAGCTCTATAAAGAAAAATGAATTAAGCCCATGAGTACTCTTTTATGTATTCCACACAAGATATTTACATTTCAATGAGCTTGGTACATGAGGCTAAGGCAACCTTTGTTTGCCCAACACATATTCCGGCAGAAAAGCCTGCAACCTCTATCAGATACACCTCCTCAATTAATGCATGTACTTACATGTGCACTTAAGCTTCAAACCAGCATAGAATCATAGAATCGTTTTGGTTGGAAAAGATCTTCAAGACCATCAAGTCCAACCATCGGCCCAGCACTGCCAAGTTACCACTAAACCACGTCCCTAAGCACCTCGTCTACCCAACTTTTAAATACCTCCAGGGATGGCGACTCAACCACTTCCCTGGGCAGCCTGCTCCAATGCTTGTCAACCCTTTTGGTGAAGAATTTTTTCCTAATATCCAATTTAAACCTCCCCTAGTGTCACTTGAGGCCATTTCCTCTTGTCCTATTGCTTGTTACTTGGGAGAAGAGACCAACCCCCACCTCACTACAACCTCCTTTCCCCTCAGCCTCCTTTTCTCCAGGCTAAACAACCCCAGTTCCCTCAGCCGCTCCTCATAAGACATGCTCCAGACCCCTCACCAGCTTCATTGCCCTTCTCTGAACACACTACAGTACCTCAATATCCCTCCTGGGGACAGTAGCCTGGTTGAAAGCTGGCTACACTACTTCTACTACAAGACAGGATGCTGTTGGCCTTCTTGGCCACCTGGGGCACACTGCTGGCTCATAGCCAGTTATCAACCAATACCCCCAGGTCCTTTTCTGCCAGGCAGCTTTCCAGCCACACTTCCAAGCCTGTAGCATGGCATGGGGTTGTTCTAACCCAAGTGCAGCACCTGCCACTTGGCCTTGTTGAACCTCATACCATTGGCCTCGGCTCATCGATCTAGCCTGTCCACATCCCTCTGTAGAGCCATCCTACCCTCAAGCAGATCAACACTCCCACCTAACTCCGTGTCGTTTGCAAACATACTGAGGGTGCATTCAATCCCCTCATCCAGATCACTGATACAGATATTAAACAGAACTGGCCTCAATACCGAGCCCTGGGGAACACCACTTGTGACTGGCTCCCAACTGGATTGAACTCCATTCACCACCACTCTTTGGGCCCGGCCATCCAGCCAGTTTTTTACCCAGCAAAGCGTACACCTATCCAAGCCATGAGCAGCCAGCTTCTCCAAAAGAATGCTGTGCAAAACAGTATCAAAGCCTTTACTAACATCTAGCTAGACAACATCCACAGCCTCTCCCGTGTCCACTAACTGGGTCACCTTGTCACAGAGTTAGTCAAGCAGGACCCACCTTTCATGAACCCATGGTGACTGGGACTCATTGCCCGGTTGTCCTGTACGTGCCATGTGATGGCACTCAAGATGATCTGCTAAATAACCTTCCCCAGCACCGAGGTCAGACTGACAGGCCTGTAGTTCCCCAGATCCTCACTCCGGCCCTTCTTGTGGATGGGTGTCACATTGCTAGCCTCCAGTCAGCTGGGACCTCCCCAGTCAGCCAGGACTGCTGATAAATGATGGGAAGTGGCCGGTGAGCACTTCTGCCAGTTCCCTCAGTACCCCTGGGTGGATCCCATCTGGCCCCATAGACTTGTGTGCGTCTAAGTAATATAGTAGCTCACTAACCATTTCTCTTGGATTATGGAAGGTTCATTCTGCTCCCTATTCCCGTCGTCCAGCTCAGGGGCCTCAGTACACCAGAAACAACTGGTCTTACTATTAAAGACTGAGGCAACAAAGGCATTAAGTACCTCAGCCTTTTCCTTGTCCTTGGTCACTATGTTTCTCCCTGCATCCAATAAAGGATGGAGATTCTCCTTAGTCCTCCTTTTGTTGTTAATGTATTTACAGAAACATTTTTTAATTGCCTTTTACAGCAGTAGCCAAAGTTCTAGGTGGGCTTTGGCCCTTGTAATTTTCTCCCTGCATAGCCTTATGAAATCTTTGTAGTCTTCCTGAGCGGCCTGCCCATTCTTCCATAAGCCATAAACTTTCCTTTTCTTCCTGAGTTCCAGCCAAAGCTATCTGTTCAGCCAGGCCGGCCTTCCCCGCCAGCTCGTCTTTCAGCACATGAGGACAGCCAGCTTCTGTACCTTTAAGATTTCCTTCTTGAAGAATGTCCAGCCTTCCTGGACTCCTTTGCCCTTCAGGACTGTCCCCCAAGGGACTCTGTCAACCAGTCTCCTAAACAGCCTGAAGTCTGCCCTCCGGCAGTCCAAGCCGGCATTTCTACTAACCCTCCCTCTTACTTCTCCAAGAATTGAAAACTCTACCATTTCATGATCACTATGTCCAAGACGGCCTCCAACCTTCACATCACCCACAAATCCTTCTCTGTTCACAAACAACTTGCCTAGTAGGGCGCCTTCCCTAGTTGGCTCACTCAACAGCTGTCTCAGGAAGTTCCACACACTCCAGGAACATCCTCGACTGTTTCCTGTCTGCTGTATTGTGTTTCCAGTAGACATCTGGCAAGTTGAAGTCCCCCACGAGAACAAGTGGTAGTGATTGTGAGACTTCTCCCAGCTGCTTACAGAATATTTCATCTGCCTCTTGATCCTGGTTGAGCGGTCTATAACAGACTCCCACTCTGCCTTCTTGGCCCTCCCCCTGATTCTTACCCATAAACACTCAATCCTATCATCACCATCATTAAGCTCACCACAATCAAAACACTCCCTAACAAGCAGGGTCACTCCATCGCCTCTACTTCCTGGACTATACCTTCTGAAGACTTTATAGCCATCCAATACAGCGCTTCAGTTGTGCGTATCACCCCACCGTGTTTCTGTGATGGTGACTGTATCACAGTTTTCCTGCTGCACAATGGCTTCCAGCTCCTCCCATCCGTTGCCCATGCTGCGTGCATTGGTGTAGATACACTTCATTTGTGCTACTGATGCCATCACCTTTTTGCAGGGAGAAGCCCTAATTCCTACCGACCATTCCCAGGCGCTTCCATGATTTCTAACCCATCAATATCCCTTGTGTTTTTGCTATTGCATGGCACTCCATCCCCACCTCCACTGGGAAAGCAGACTGAAGGACCTCACTAGCATTCCCTCCCACAAACACTGATGTACCAGCCCCAGGCTTGTCTCTGGTAAGCCTGGTTTTATCCTTTTCCCCCTTCAAATCTAGTTTAAAGCCCTATCAATGAGCCCTGCCAACTCCTGTGCAAAAAAAAATCTTCTTTCCCCCTTTGAGAAAGGTGTACCCCATCTGTCACCGACAGGCTTGGTGTCATGTAAACCAACCCATGATCAAAAAACCCAAAGTCCTGCCAGTGAGACCAGGTTCACATGTGTGTGTCAAGTGTACTGCAGGCAAACAGTGATACTGGCACACATAATTTTGGACGTTTCTAAAATGGAATTTTTCCAGAGACCTGTTACCACTAACAAAAACAAAGAGGAAAAACCTTTGGAAACTGTAATTCTTTTTTTTTTTTAAGAACAGTTTTCTCATCTTTTCCAAGGACTCTCTCCAAGCATAGAGATTGATATTCCCAGTCCCAACTCTTGTCCCCCCTACATCACGTTCACAAAAAAAAAAAGCATCAGCCTCTATAAACAGAGCATCTAGTTCTGCTCCAGCACTCTTATCTTAAAATTCTCCCTCTTGTTTTTATAGACAAAAGGGATTTATGTCTCATCCTTAGTTAACACAGATTACTTCATACACAATGCCCAATTCCTTAATTCTATGCTTTCATAGTTATTTACGTCCAAAATTATCAAGGCCTGCAGTTTGTGAGGATTGCTGCTGGTTTGCCAAATATTGTAAGAAACAACAAAACAGAACCTTTCAAAGGACTATTATTCAAGAAATATCCTTTGAAAATACATAGGCCTTTTCAAAATAAATTAACAAGTTCTTTTGACATCTAAATAGCTATATGCCATAACTGGATGTTCAATCTGACCATGGTGGTTAAAAGAAGTTTAAGTCCCTTTTTAAGGCCAAATAAGGATGCAGTCTTGAAGTTTTGATTGAGCTATGCTGACTCCAAACAGCTAGTGACAATTTACTCAGATTGACTCCATGTAATACCTTTCCAGAAAGCTTTCAGACAATTTTTTCCTTAAAGTCTATAAATGTTCTATGACTTTTTCCGAAGGCAGCTAGTAAAGCGTTCAACTGTTTCAAATGATAGCATTTCACTTCCCTAAAATACAGAAAATTAGGTTTAAAACTGAAGAGAAGTATTATTTAAAAAAAAAATTATATAGTGAGCATGCCTGAGGTACTGCTGTGATTATGTCTATTGAGATGGCTCTGGTAACACTTGTTCTTCGCACTGCATCATGCTGTCCATTACTGATCACATTTTTCAAAGCTGACCACATTATTAATTATTATTTTCTAGAATGTTATTAATGGGGAGGCCCATGTGTGTAGATGAAACACAGAGACTCAAACCAGTGCTTTCACTGGCTGTATGCACTTCATCTACAAAGACCGTCACTACACAACAGCAGCATGTACAGCAACTGATCACCTTCTCCTGACTCTTGCACAAAGTCTGTAAGCATTTTCTGTATTCTTGACGCAAGTTTATCACTAGCACTATGATTTTGTCTCATACATCAGTTATTAAAATGTTCCATCATCGATGAAGATCTTGCCGGATCCCAAAATTATTCTTTGAATAGATTCGATGGATAATTTGGTATCTGGGGCAGTGTCGAAGGGAACAAGTCCCAAATTACGGACCCATTTCCAAGCAACATTAGAAAAACACAGTCCCTACTCCAAAGAGCCTACAATATATACAAGATTGCTTGGTCATTTTAGCATATGCCCATGTGGTGTGAAATCTGAGTGAAGACTAAGCCAAATTTTGTTACAAAAAAGTATAAAGATCTAACTGATGTTTCCATATCTGAATAGGAAGAATTTGCACAATCAAGATGAACTAGGCTAGAGTAAATGATACTGCTCTACAGTGTTTCAAACCATTAGCATCTCCTCACGACTGATGGAAGGAAATTATAAACTGTCTCTGTAACTTCTTCCCTTTCTGTCTGCAAGCTCCTGTTACTTACTTTTTGCTATACCAGTATCTGCAAGGTCACCCTCTGATCTGCTGTAACTCACTACTGGGGCAGAAAACTACAGATCAACAAGCTGAGTAGTTTTCTGTTAGGTTGGGTGGTTTATGGTAAATTTCGTTGAGCATCATAAGAAAGGAGAATACCCTCCTATCTTGTCCCCTTTTCTGCAAGGGAAGAGAAAGCTGTCCACTCTTCAACAGCTGCAAGTCAGTCAATCAGTTCAGCTCCCACAGAACCACAGCCTAAATCAATTTAGGTGAAGAAAACAATGTGGGAAAGATTTCTAAGACAGACATGTTTTTAACAGGGATTTTAAAAGAGACAAATCATACTTGATGGAGAAGTACAGAGGAAAGATACAAAAGTTAAAAGCCAGAGAAGAAAAGAAATCATGGAGATAAAGTTTATCTGCTTCAGGGTAACATTTCCCATGCTTTCTCCTCAACCCAAGGAACTACTGTTTCAGATTTTAAAAAAAAACAACCAAACAAAAAACAACCCCAAAACACTTATCCATAGGCCATCAAAGTCTCTCCACAGACATTAAACTGCTGAAGTACAGTTCTGCTCTGAAATCTAAGAGGCACAGGAAACCCTCAATCTCAGGAAGTGCATTTTGGAGAACTGCATTTTAGACAAAGCATGTGAAAAAATCAAACACAGATAAGCAGCATTTTCACACTAGCACCAAAATCAGAACTGTCAGTCACCTGTGTGGCATGGGAGATGCACTCAATGCCCTCATGTCTCATCAATGTATGCTGAGCTCTGATCTGCTTCCTCAAAACCTTCTTCTTCATTTTATGGACTTTCAAATGATCTTCGCTGGTTTTAACTTCCATATTGGTTATCTGGGAAGCAAAAGTAACAACACACAGTAAGCGTCCTGCTTGAAAAATTAAATACTTCAGTCTGCTCTAGTGAGACAATCTCCCCATCTCATATGTCATCTCTAGAACAGTAATAGGACTTTCAGTAACTCCAGATTTTATGAATTATTTGGGGCTGACAAAACCAAGACTGCAAAGCATGTTCTTCCTCAGTCAATAGCATGGGTTTTCCCATCTCTGAAGTTTTGCTATTAAACTCTCTTTTCTTAAAAGGGTTCTTCCCAAAAATAAAGCTTTTTATAAAGACTGCTATGATGCTAGATTTCGTTCTCCAGTTTTTCTCTTCCTCTCCACTCCTTTATTTACAATATCACTACATCTGTTTGCAGTTTTAACCTGCCTGACACTCCTGTTTCCACATAGCAGTTTCAGTTAATTTCCTTTTCTCTACAGTCTTTCCAGAGCAGAACAAGAGAAAAGAAATGTATGTGGACCTGCCATGAGATTTATACAGTCTTAGCTTCTAAATTATTCATACCTCACCAAATGCTTGAGATGGAGATGAACTGTTTCCATTTGGCTTCTTTTTCCTAATTGCCACTTTCAAGTGAATATGGCATTTGGCAAAAATTGCTTTTTTGAGAGTACAAAAATGTGTTCAATACTTAGATGCCCAAGAACTAGCGACAAGGATGCTCCACACCTCATTTAGCACATCTCCCAAGGCCAAACTTAACACAAATCACATTCCTCTCATAAGAAGGAACAGAAAACTGTGTACGTATATTAGCTATTGAATTTATGGCAACCCAGCATTTACCTACCAGTGATTTACTTAAGGGTCACTGGCCTTCTCCAGGTTTCCTTGCATTTTTTTGCTACTTCTGGTCTCCCGCTATATTGAGATCATACAGTACCTTCCTACATCCTGCTGAGCCTACTTTCCTTACCTTTCTTCCTTCCCACTTCCTTCAAACCAAAGGGAAGAGTCCAGACCTCACTTAAGACTACGACAAAGCCCCCAGACATTGACGTGGCTAGACTTTGCCTTTCTGTTTTTTTCTCCCTATAGCATAAACCCTTACCCATATTTTAGGGTTTTCTTCTCTTCTCTCCCAAAAATGCTCCTAACAGTGCAGGTGGGCAATCCAATTGCAGTTGTCTGTCCTTTTCCATTCTTTTATTATCATTGATCTGATAACGATTCCTCCACCTCATCTTCTCTACACCTCAAAAAATGTTTTTGTTTGGTTTTTTTAAGAAAAGAAAAGGAAAAAAAAGCTATGCCAATCACCACTATTTTTAGTTATTTAAATGCTTCAACTGCTTCAGCAATCAGTCATCCACTTGCATACCTTCTGGCTTGCAAGACTGCATAGCTGCTTCCCAATACCTAAACTGGAGACACAGTCATGATAATATGACGATGTACCACAGGAAGATTGTAAAGGCAAAAAACCATTTCATATTAGTATTTGATGCAACTTTGTATTGAATGACCTAGCAAATACTTTCATTTAAACAAATGCAAATATGCCAGTAAAGTTGTTATAAAAATATTAAAGAGTTACATAGGAGCTGTAAGTATGTATTCCCTGTGACTGCTGCAGCACTACCATCATCAACATGCACAACCACTCACTGAAAGAGAAAAATCTGTAAACGGGATCAGAATGACAAAAGCACCCACTGGAAATAACAGATTCTAATCCTCCAAAAAGGAAGAGAATAAAAGCTACCAAAGAAGACAGTCTTTTGCCACTCCTTACCATTTGTTGGTTCTTCCTCCTACCCTTGCTCTTCCACTCCCAAATCCAATTTTACAGCAGTCTCAAATGAATTTAAACACTTGTCAAAGAAAATTAACTGGCAACAACAATTTCAAGCAAACCTACCACGCATGGTAGGCTCCAATAACTGTATCCTGAAATGGTTTCAGATGCCTGCTATCAAGTTTGAGATGGCACATGCATGTCCTTATCAGTTTGAACCCTGACCTCCTGGCCAAACAGCATTATTCAATTTTAATTTATTTTTTTTTAACACATACCCTGACCACATAAAGATCACATTTACATCTGAGCCTGACCAAAAAAAACAAACACTAACAAATTACTCAGCACCAAGATCCATCCTATCACCACTAGACTCTTGCCAGTTCCTAGGATCTCTTAGTCGGAGCTAGTTCAAGCATAACCATGCTAACATACAACGGAGGCAAGATGCATGAGAAGGAAATCTCATTAGTGACAAAACTCTAACACAGCACACTTTCAGAAAAAGGAGACTACTGAAATAATTATTTCACATGACTTCAAAGACAAAGTGTAGAGGCCGAAAAAAATCAGTGGGTTATAGAGCCAATCTTCCCTTCTGTAAGATTATTTTTTATTACCACTTTGTCAGCAACTGTCTCCCATTTCCCTTCAGAGCAACAGCTCTCACTAAGGGCTTTTTGTAGATTTTTATACTCTGATTTTCTCCCTTCCCTTCCTGAATCTCTTGGTGCTTTCTTAAATAATCATCTTCCCTTCTTGATGGCAGATGTGCACACACCCTGCAGTTCATTCTTTGACAAACCCACACTAGCTTCTAAAGACAAACAGTTCAAAATAGTTTTCTTATTGAGGATTCTTCACTCAGTCTCCAACTATGGTTAAACACACAAAGAACAATGGTGCCCTTAACATTCATTAGTTAAATAATAATAAAGAAATCTCAAACTTGCTTAGACAAAAAAAGCACAGTGACACACACCAAAAAAAAAACCAACAAAAGATAAATAGAAGCAAAGGTACCCGAGGGGAGGGGAAAGTCTCATGAAAAGGGGCATGAAAACTTTACATCAAGTACATTCCCCTAAGTGCATCTAATGGGTTACCCTTACCAGGATTCATCCGGTTTGCAAGCTCATTCAGCAAGCTTACCATGACCAAGCCGTCCAATTAACTGATTTAGTCCAAAAGGTTTGGCCTGCCCAACTGTATTTGCCATATACAGGTTATCAGAGGCCAATAGCTTTACTGGAAGACTCCACCTGATCTCAGGGGAAAGCAGCTCTGAGTTTAGTTAGGCCTTTAGTCTGGTCCTCACAAACTCCCACATTCTCCAGGCAAAACCCAAGAACTCACGGCCCAATATTCAGCAAACTAGCACACAAACTGAAGTTGAAAGACTACCTTCCATCCTTTCATACCCTGTGAACTAAACAACAGAGCAAGAGACAGATGAGGTATGACTCAGCTGCCTAAACAACAGCATTTAAAACTGGCAGAGATGTCCTACCACACACTGCCTGGCCTTTCACCTGCTGCTCAAGAAGCTGAAGACCTTCCCCATGTGCTGTGTCATGCTTGCAAATGTCACCCAGATGCCTCTGGCCCCTGAAGGCATCTCAAGCAGCATTACCTGCATTGCTGAGACAGCAGAACCTTCCCCTGGTGTCTGTCTGAACTGGGCCTAAACCCTCTGCCTGGTCTGTTGCATCATTACCCGAGGCACAATTCTGCAGACACAGAAACCAACAGTCTGCCTTCACTTCAGAGTTAAGGAATCACACTCAACTGTATAGAAGCGGGAAACTTCATTTGGCAGCATCTCACACCCCCCTTACAAAGGCCAACATGACTACAGAAGAAAAAGCATGCAGCAGTGGATTATTCACTACCATTATCACCTCCTTTCACGAGTATGAAGAAAGAAAAGTCCTTCCTGAAAATACACTGAAACAGTCTCCCCTTGCAATGGTAGCTGAGGTTCTAGCAGCTCACACAACTGGCCTGAAACTACTACAAAGGTTAATGTAAAGCTTGTTAATGTAATGGGGAACCTCATTTGCTGTGGAAGCCTCTTCCGAAAACGAAAGCGCATCGTTACGGGAGCGGAGCCGAACGGCAGCTGTCAGCAGAGGGAGCGCCACGCTCAGTTACGAAGTTCGGCAGTTTACTACTCTAATTTGGCTTGGTTTTGTGCCGCAGTCGCGTACACGTAAACGAATACAGACGCTGCATACACACAGACACCAAAACTCGTGGAAAAAAAATGAAATTCAGCAGCCCTGGTGCGGAGATTTAAGAGTTCCAGTATTGGCCAAGATACGCCTGAAGGCGCCAGCGCACCCCCGCGGCTATCCCCACCGCATCCCCCGCTGACAGGCAGCGCTGCCAGGGACACCCCTCCGGTTCAGGGGTTCTGGGCACTCGCTAAAAACAATAACGGTAACAGTCGCAACAGCAGGACTGTGCGTACGCTCTTCTGCCCTGAGTAAACACGGGGGTGGGTGTAAAAACTTCCAGGCAGACGCAGGGGCTGACTTGGCCTTGCCCGCCCCTCGCAACACCTCACCCTGACAGGGCCAGGGCCAGGGCCAGGGCCAGGGCCAGGGCCAGGCCGCCGCGGGCTCGGCTCCCGCGCAGGCGGCGGCGGGGAGGGGAGGGAAGCCCCCGCTCCCGCCGCCCCCGCGGTGCCCCGCCTGCTCCCCCCCTCCAGCGCCCCGCCAGGAGCCGGGCGGGGCGGGCGCTGCAGCCCTGGGCCCGGCCGGAGCGGCACGTTACCTGGCTGGAGGCGGCCATGTTGGGGCAGGCAGGCAGCCCGCCGCCGCCGCCGCCGCTCCGTCATGGCGGCGCCCCGCCCGCGGCCCGCCCCGGCGGGTGGGTCCTGGCTGCCGGTGGGGCTGCGAGTCCACTGAGGGTCTTTTCTGAGACAAAACATCTGCTTCGTTAGCAGAGGGTGAGGGAAGGAAGACATCACCGACGCGAACCGGTGGTTCTGCGGCAGGTTTTCCGCCGCGGTCCGGCGGGTCCTCAGAGGCGGCGCGTCCGTCCCCGGGCGGGTCGGCGGCCTTCGCTCACGGCGCTGAGGGGGACTTGGCAGTGGAACGGGCGAGGGAGAAAGCGGCCGCCTTCGGGCTCCTGCCTCGGACACACGGTTATTGTAACTGTTCAGATCCTCATTTCTGCTCACCCTAATGCCACTCGGAGTCACGCGCCTGCAGGCCCTCTCTGTGCCGCCTTTCCTCTCCAAGTAGAGCCATCTCCCTGTCACCCCCCTTCCCATCAATAGAGTCTTCTTCCAAGTCCACAACAGAAGAAAAACCATGTTTGAACCCCCACCACAGCTCCATGCCTAGCTCCGCTCCTTTGCTGAGCCTCCTGCAGCACAGGGGATCCCCAAACAGCCACATCCGCACAGCACATTACAGACGGATTTTTTTTCTCCCTCAACCTTCTGCAGGTATTTAACCTTTCTCAAAATCAGTTAGGTGTGGGATTCCCAACTGGGTGGTATGTAAGGTGACTGATGAGCCTATAAACCTGTAGTTGGAAGCCAGCTCCTCAGCTTCATCCCAAATGCACACTCTGGAGCAGTCGACCCATGCTGTGCTCATCCAGGAAAAAAAAATCTTTCTCTTTCCCTTGGAGCATACACCATGCCCTGCGCGGGGGATACAGCTGTCCCACGTGCAGGAGGTACAAGCGCACTGAGGATGTGAGGCTGATAGGGCACATCCACCAGCCTGTGCAGGTAGCATTTGGTCAGAAGGGTGGTCCCACTTCTGTCCTTCCACCACAGTCTGTGGCATAACATCACTCTCCATCTTTGACCCACGCAGTGTGTAGCAAGGTATTGCGATAGCACAGATCTTTTACTTAAGTTTTCTCATGTAAAGTGTGAATATTAACTGCCTACCTAGTAATAGTATAGCAGGGAGCTTGTTAACCTTTGTGAACACTAAGCATTAGCATCATCTGGTCTTTCTGTAAGCCAGAATGAATGGGAGGAAAGAACAACGAGGCAACGTCAACAGCTGCTGTCTCTATTAAAATATTCTCCGAGGCCCTCAGCCCTGGAAACCACCAAACCTGAAAGCTACTGAAAAGATGATCCTGATGAAATTGGTTTGTAATTCATTACCAATTTGTTCTGGCAAGTGGAAAATACCCACCCAAAGGTTGTTTCTGTTAAGTGCCCACGTTCAAAGCCCTGATTGTGTGGGCTCTCAATTCTTCTACTTGGCTGTCCGTGTGGCTTATCCCACTGGGATGCCTGGTTGGTAGGTAAGAAGTAGAGCACAGGCTTAGGGGCACGTTACATCTCAGAGCACAAACCAAGAGGTTCTGGCAGCTGCCGGACCCTGTGTTCACCAGTCATTGTTTGGGTTTATTCTGCTTTATTATTTTGAAAACTGTTTTCTGGGGGAGAACAGACTCACTGCATATTTTTTTTTCTTGAAATATCTCTGTATGATTAGCATTGGTCAAGAATTTGTGATGCATATGGCAATAACATGTCCTTTGTAAATGCATCAGGATTTTACTTCTATAAACAACATTCTCACATAGGAAAATTCCACCAATTAAAACAGTTAAAGGCTGGTTATGGGTGTTTTAATACAAGCTTATTTTGGTCAAAGCAGCTGTTATTCCCTTTATAATTTAAGCCCTGAAGCACTGTGCTGTCCCTTCTCATACTAGATAACACAGGTACAGACTCCTCCTACAGATACCACAGTGCTTATTGACCACAAGTAAAAATGCATCTCCATATGGTTGACAACATTGTCACTGACTAACTCACAAAATAGTTCACAGAAGTGGGGATTCAAATACATTTACATTTGATGTTAATATAATCTCTCATTAAAAGTGCTTTAGGAGAAATCTCAATATTTCTAAAAAAAACCATTTTTTATAATGATAATATTTTGGTTTTAAAATTCAGCAAATATTCTAGTTTGAAATTAAGTTTTCGTTCTTTTCTTAAACAGAAAAAATGTTTGTATCAGAAAATTTTGGCTTTGGCTCTATTTTTTTTTTAATCAATAACCAGGAAACGTCTTCTAAAGCAGAATGTGATGCTCCCACTTCCTCATGGGTGAGAAATAAAATGCTGCTGACTTTTTCCAGGAGCAAATTACAATACTCACTATGCTGTTAGCTATTTTATCTTCACCACATTCCCAGGGAGAGTCATTTGACTATTACTTCTAATTTCCCATCCGCTTCATGTGATAGTAAGTGAACAGATACTACAATTTCTGTTTCCTTCAACAAAATACAGGTTACTGGTCCATACATGGAAAGACAATCTTACTCCCTTTTGTATCAGTGCAAGCCAAGCCATACTTTAGCTTAATGTGATCACACTGGATTTCCGTCACTTTCAAACCCAATTAAAAGAAAATCACAGGAAGATAGTAGGATTTGCTGTATCAAATCTCTTGATTTAAGAAGCTGCAGTTTAAGAATCATGACAAATAGGATATGTTTCAGGATAGCATTTGTTACAGAAATAAAAAGAAACCTCTTAGCACAAAATCCGGCTCAAAATCACCCATGACTAGTACTGTAGAGGAGTACCGTAGTAAATGATGAGACACAAGATGAATTGTTTTAGGAAGGCATTCATGTAATAGTTAAGGATGTTGACAAATATTTGTTGACCTAAATTCAAAATGTGCTACTGCTGCTGCTTGCGATAGTAAAATTCTCCGTAACAAACCTCTGCAATGCCAAAGGCTTATATTTTTCAGGAAGATAGCAAGGCTGACTCTGTGCTGCATGTCATTTTGGTTCTGCATTTGTGCTGTTCAGTGCTGGATTTCATATTCTTTCTAAAAAAGAAAAACAGCCAAAAAACAACTTTAAGAATTCTTCAGCAATTGCATAAGACCAAAAAGAGAGGTGAGAAATCTAGGGCCTGGTAAAATCAATGGGAGTTGTCCCAGTTATTATAATGAAGGCAGGTTTTATTCTTATTTTCAAATACTAGCAAACAAAAGTCTTTTATTCTCAAGAGACTTAAAACGTCAAGTAACATCAATATGCTTTCTGATTTCTAACCTTTAGGCTACACTGTCTTCATACCTCCAAGCTTTTTTCCACAAACATAGGACTTTGGTGTACATTTTTTTTTCCTTTCCTTTAATAAAAGCTGAAATTTTTTCCTGAAATCTCTAGACTCAGGGTAGTGGAACTTTAAGAAATAAATTAAATAGCATAAATCTTATGGTAAAATTGTAAGATTTCACAACACTGGGTTTGTGGCACAAGTACATGATTATTGGCAAGTTCACTTTCATCGTTGCAAGGTACCATCCTCTTGTGAAGCAAGTTTCTTTGGCACAACAACACAACCTTTTCTGAGCAGGCAGATTTCAGTTGTGTTGGGACAGCTACAGATCTTATAATCCAGAGAACAGAACCACTCAGTGAATGTTCAGGATTGGGCAGGGGTTAGCTAAATTGAGCACTTCTGCTATGCCATGAGATTGCATTAATGCAATGTAAGCATGTGCTATCGGAAGATGGAGGAACAATTTTAACTTCTATTGTCAGACACACTGCGAAGGTGTGCCTACGTTGCTGGGTCACCATTAATATCTGACTAGAACTGGGAGCTCAATTCTGTAGGCTTCAATAAACAGAAAATTTTTGATCACTTCCTGGAGAGTCTTCAGAAAATTCCTGTGAACTCTCAAGCAGAAGGCAGAAATTACTGTAATTGTGACATGCCTGCCACACATCTGAAGACCTTTCTTTATTGGTACTGTCAGTCCAAAGCTCCAGCTCTTGCAAGGTTCCTACAACACATGCACACAGATATCAACAGAGAATTTCCTTATTTGATCAAGGAAGAATCTAAGAGATATAAATTCCCTAAGCACTATTACTGGAAAGCATAATATCCACAAAGATCAGCAAAAAGCTCCCAATGCAGCTCCTGATACACTGTCTCCTGCTAGCTTCTTCTGCTCACGTAAAACCTCTCAGGGAATGGTCCTCAGCCTTCAGAGTCCCACATGCACCAATACTAAGCAAATTATACATTGCAGGCAATTATTTTGCCCTTGGTTTTCATTTTCTAAATTTTCTCTGGCCATAAGCAATCTTGAAGACTTAGGGCTTTAAATCTTTCCAAAGCCATGCCTTCTCTGCTGTAAAAATACTACTGACATTTCCGCTCTGTAGGACAGGGAGCCGCATGCAGTTTGGAGCAATGGGCTACTGCCAGGTTCTCATCAGGCACTATGCACCTTTATCATCACAGTTTTGTTTGAAAATACTGTAAAACTACTACACTACACAATAGGTCCATGGACTGTCTACCAGAGGCTTGGAGGTGATTAAATCCATAAATCACTGCTGGAAACACCGCTCCAAATCATCTGTTGGCTCTCTGCTGAACAGGAACTGCTGCTTTCACTGCCCAGCTGACTCTTTCTCTGCAATTTGGGCAAAGTCTAGGGAAGATCTTCTTGTGCCAGTCTAGTGCACTTTCCAGGGCATCAGAAAAGTAATATGAAGTACTGAAAGAACCATAAAAAATATTGATTTCCCTCCAAATCACTGAGCCCATCAACACATGGTTTAGTTTAGCCTTGAAAGCAATGCTGTTAGAAAGATTCAGACAAAATATTTCTGTTTTCTGTGGCACAAAGGCTGAAAATTATCATCTCTTCTTCAAAGCCTGCACATACTTTACGTGCTCTTCTTGCTGTGTATGCCTGTTTTCCATGATGAGACAGGAAATATTGGTTTTCGGAATTACTGATTGAATTATATTACTCTCTTCTGGCCCTACAGTCAAAATCTTACACTAACCTGGCAAAACCCAGTTCTGTCACAAGCAATTAGGATTTGGTAGGCATTCAGAAAGCAATGCGACCCTACACAGGGATCCTCCCTGACATCTACACTAGGCAGGCAGTCTGCTTTCCTGCATATCCTTGGAAACCATCGTTTCTCACAGTTATCCTTCAGGACATAAATGTATCATAGGACAATCACGGAATATCAGGCAGTAAATTTATCTACTTCATCAATCAATACATTTTTAAGGATATAGTGCTCGCAGTCCAGACACAATCTGCAAAGTTAATTTTTAAAGGCATCGTATTGTTTACATACAGAGAACTAAATATTACATTTCCATCGTAACTGAGATCCTCAGTGCCTCCAGTGAGACTGGAAAGAGTACTGCAATGTATTCCTTAGACTGGGACTGTATCCTTTCAGCCCTTTTCAGGCATCGTCTCAGGAGTTCTCAGCTGTTGCTCATGCAATAGATTCACCTTCTTTGGAAGAAGAATAGCTGTGCACCCATAAGTTAAAATTTTCTACACAAAACCACGATCGGTTTCTTGGATCACCCCACTTGCTGCTCTTGTAATTTAGTTTTCATTGACTTCTCCGGATTTGTACACATACTCAACACATCTGAAAACAGAAGTTGTAAGTTTTTCAACTGAATAGGCCGTAAAAAAAGATGCATCCAAACTTAGTGGAATATTTTTTTACAAACACCACTTCTCTGTGACTCAGTTTGCCAATCTGTATGACATTTACATAAATATTTACCCAGCTCGCCAAGGGTTGTGAATCTTCATGAATCATTGTTTGTGTAACACTTTGTAATCCTTGAATGAAATGTAGCATATGCATTTAGAGTATGGATCTGATTAATGGCAGAGGATAAGCGAAAATAAGAATGGATAAAAAATGATCACATCACCTTTTTTTCCCTTGTTCAAAATTGATTTCAAAGAAATTCTTTATTACAAATGCAAATCTTTCTTTTTCACGGAGACATAATATGGTTGGTACACATCTTAGTGAAGATTAGGAGACAGTCTGATGTTAATCAGCATATTCAAGTTTGTTCACTTTTATTAAAATAAAAAAGCAGGCATTGTTAGCATACAATATTTGAAATTCATGTCTACATCACTTTATTTTACTCTTTCTGTATAGATGTATCAAGCAGAATTATTTCAATTAAAACATTATAACATTAAGTGTTTTTAATTCATATGTAGACAAAATCCTCTCTGGCAAAATTCTTTGCTTCAAGAGACAGGTAACCTAAAAGAGCATACTGGCTGCTTCACTTAGCTGTCATCTCTCAAAAGGCTATATGAGCAAGCCTGACACACTTCATCTCTCATGTTATCATCATCTACACGCTTTTGTTACTGTGTTAAACTTTACAGAATCTTCAGTCAAAAGAATACGAGCGAAACAAAGTGTGGCACTGTAAATGAACAAAATAACTAGGAGAGAGGTTTAAGAAATGGTCATAAAGGTTGTGCGCAGACTGCTTTAGTTGCTATAATATCGGTGCACAAGAGCCATGTAATACACCATCTCAGGACAATTCTGTATTTGATGCTTGTCCTGAGGTAGGCACAAAGAATTGCCAGCTGTTCGATATTTCAAAGTAGAGTGTGGGCACAGATTTGAAACATCACAAGGAAATCATTGTGCTACTTGAAAGAGATACTCAGGCGTAGCAAGAAAATAGTTTTTAATTTGAGGAACCAGATTTCCTAAGCAAACAAAATTATAGAAGTTAGAGATTGGAAATATATTTTCTCATCCCATCCTTATCTCCACTGCAGCAGGCTGGTTCTTTATAACACAATTCTATAGCGTTCTGCAGCTCAGCTGTAGGAATGCATTTTGGGGGGAGGATGTCTGCAGGGTAGTCCCCATACACCCGTCAACTACACAGGACACTGTCCTAGGAATGGAATCAGCAGCTACTTGAATGTACGTGGAGACCAAAGAGGGGAATCCCTAACTGCATCACATAATTCAGGATCATGCTCACTACCTGAGCACTGCTTGGAATGGGGAGGAATGAACTACAAACCCCAGATCCCACCCAATAAATCCCAACGTGGATATACATGATTATATAGAGTAAAAACAAATGGTTCGTACATATGTTGTGCAGTATCAAACATAAAGAGATGTTAACTCATGCTAGCACGAGTATTGCTCCAAAAGTGTGATAATTCTCACATGTAAGCAAATCTACAGATGTTTAGTACTCTGTTTCTAGATTCTCATGGATCCCCAAGAGGGCCTGTTTCCAAACCTTTTAGATTTATTTTTTTTATTTATTAGAAGTAAACAATAAAGCTCCAGGCAGATATAGAAAAGTTTCTGGCTGTGCTGACATAGGAGTAAGAACTGTATTTGGAGCACCTGTCCAGCTGCATATGTGGTACAGTCCAGCAGCTGGAAATTGATTTACTGTAGACACCTTTCACGACAGCTCTCACGATTGTTAACATACCTGTTGCGTGATTCCTGCTCCCACTGGCTGCCTCCAAGACTCTGGATTCCTCCCCTGCAATGATCCTTATGGAAATTCTGTTTCAGCAGGTAACGTACATCCCAAATGCACATGTGCAGGACGGTGACAAGCTGTGCTCAGACAAATATTGTCCTCCCATCTGCATTTTTACCTGTGTCCTGTTCACCTGGACCATATAACACCTCCCAGAAGACATAGCCGGACAGTTGCTCGATGACATCCAACACCTAAGGTAATCTGAGCTTGATTCTTCTCTGAACAGTGTAACAAAAGCTGCAGTTGGCATCAGACTCACTAATTACAGCATTCTTCTGTCATCTGCTTGCTACCGGCTTTGGAAAGGCTCCATTTCACCACACGCCAGTGTTTGGTTATTTCTTACAGAGGTCTAACACCAACGTCCCGTACAGTTTCATATAAACATACAGGTTTCCAAATGACAAGAGGTGTGCTGCTTTTTCCTATGGCGCGAGGGCAAATAGCTGTTTAAATTGAAATCGCACTTCATGTGTTGCAGTACTAGGAGACAGGTATAGCCTTTTTAATGCAAAGCTTTGCTCCACAAGTAAAAAAGTTTGATCAGCTCAGTCAAAGTAATAAAGAAACACAGCGGCTGGTCTTGCAGTACTTAATCCACTCCTGTATCGTTATACTTAGCAGTATGCTTCCATTACAGCAATTGTCTTTTAAATGCACGGCGCTGTCACCAGTTGCCTAATGTATTATGGTCTCTTAAATCATGGCTGGGGTTAATAGAGCCTGAAGATCAAACACTAAGAAACAAAAAATAAAAACTTTAGCTGATCCACCGGCCTCAGGCAAAGTGGTAGCAGCCTGAACACAAGGGTGTGGCTTATCACACCCTGATAATGCCCAGCTGGCAAAAGGGTCCCCTGGTGCCCAGGGCAGCTCAGGAGGATTGAAAGCAGCCTGAGAAGGCTTTCGTTTATGCTGAGAGTAGTCTGTCTCTTCCTGAGTAAAACCTAAACAGATTGATGATCTGGAGTATAGATTTTGAAAACTGAGGTAAGAAAGTTCTTTACGTAAACAGGGGAACTTGGTTTTATTCTTTCCTTACTACAACTTTTAAGACTATTCTGGCAGTACTAGGATCGTTAGGTAAAATACATTCTTTCTCTTGTACGCTTTAAGTAAAACAATACTGGTATAGTTAAGTATTTCTGCCACCATCTGTATCATCACAAAATGAAAAATGTTATTTGTTAAAACAAAATAATACTATGAAAGCATTAACTGAGAAGTAACTCCTTATGGTGCATGTAATAATGCTTGGGTGGCACATCTGGGAAAAATGCTGTATGATGTCAAAACACATTAGGTTCTTCACAAGGGCATAGTGTGTGTACTCTTTATCAAGCCTGTCTTTATCAGTAAATTGCACAACAAAAGCTTCCATCCAGAATAACGAGGGACCTGAGCTTTTGATTTTTCACCAATATCTGAGCTAGATATGTTGCTGTCTGGGGTTTTTTTTGCTGCTTCTGTCACCATCTTTCCAATGTGGAATTAATCATGCAGGTGACCTTGCTGGTTTTTATTACGCACAGCAGGCTGTATGAGCTATTGCTGGAAAAGTGTGACATTGCTCAACTAGTGGGGTCCTGTATTTATTCTTTCTAATCTGTTTTTCACTGCCACTTCAAAAGACAGGCTATATTTCTGCTGTAATGTGTACTTTCTTTAATTTGCCATAAATTAAAAATAACTACGCTGTTAGAAAGGAAGTACAGCATAGTAAAATGTTCTCTAACTGCTTATAATCAAAAGATCTTTTTAATCCAGGCCCGTTAGCTTTAAAATACTGGTTTGCCTCATCTTTCCATAAGAACAGTGATGCTGAACATAGGAGATGTAGTAATCCGGGTAACTCCCATCCCGAGATATTGAGGGAATGGGTACATAGGACTGCAATTTGATAACAAGGGGCTTGCAAAAATCCAGTCAAGTCTGAAATGGCACTGCATGACTACAGTATAGCCCTGCACTACTGCTGGATTCCAGAGAGCGGGCAGGAGGCCACCTGGAAACTCCAAACCTGTTGGTCTGATCCCCTAAATTTGCCGTTAACAGTAAGGGACTTGAGTCAATGAGCCTTTCCAGTTTACGTTTTAAATTCCTCTGCATTTTTGGACAAGCGTATGGCATCCAGGAAGGTACTTCTGTGGCATGGATCTGACTTTTCGTGCTCATGATGCATCTTGCATAATTATGAACTATTTGTGTCGCAAAGCTCTGTTCCCAAGTGTAGTTTGGGAAGTGTAACTGCTCCTGAAGCCCCTGAAAAGTTCCCCAATACGGGTTTTACTCGATGTAATGACCGGCGGTGGCTCCTCCAACGTAACCATACAGCAGTACGAGACAGGCTCAGGAGCTGCGAGCGAGGGACTGTGTGTTGGGGGTGGAGATCATCGGGAAAAAAAAAAAAAAAAAAGAATAACAAACCCCTACTTTTCTGGTTGCGTTGATGCATGGGATTAAGCTTGAAAGCTTACTTCGATGTGCAAAACATGAGGCGAATAAGAGACGAGGTGGTAAAGCTGCAGTCCGATGGGGGGGATGCCAATGTGGAGAGGTGCATTTAGCGCCGGGGACCGCGGGCAACCGGTGCGCAGGGAGCCAACGCGCCCCGTGGGCGCGTTGGCTCCCTGCGCACCGGTTGCCCGCGGTCCCCGGCGCCTTCCCCTCCCCGCGGGGCGGTCTCGGTCCCCGCCGCAGCCTCCCCCCGCTTCGCCGGTAGGCGGCACCGCCACCCGCCTTCTTCCTCCTCCTCCTCCTCACCTTCGCCGGGTGACCCAGATCGCAGCGGCGGCGGCATCACCACCGTACCCGCCCGCCGAGGAAGGACGGTGCGGGACGGCGGCTGCGCCGCGCCGCGCCACGGGGGATGTAGCGGTGAGTGCACGGCGGCGGCGGTGGGCTGTACCGGCGGCCCCGAGGGTCGCCTAGCGACGGGAGGCGGCTCCGGGCATCGCAGCGCAGCCCCCAGTGCTGTGTGTCCGTCCGTCCTCCTCCTCCTCCTCCTCCTCCGCCCGGCGGTGGGAGCGAAGTTTTGCCCCTCTGACTGCGGGACTCTCCCCGGGAGGACCTTGCGGCGTAAGGAAACTGTGGGGACGCTGGGCGGTTTGCGTATTTGCTTCTTGGGGGATTTTTTTTGTTGTTGTTAATTTTTATTTTGTATTATTTTTTTTATTTGTTTTTTTTTTTTTTTTTTTTTTTAAACGCCTCCCTCTGTCACTCGCGAAGGGGCGGCCGGAGGAGGCCGGCGCTGGGCGGCAGCCGGGCTCGGGGCTCTGCGGCTCCGCAGTGTGCTCCGCGCCCTGCGCAGGGCACCGCCGGCCTGCCTTGCCCCGGCGCGCAGCAGCCCTGAGGTCTGGGGACTTCAGTTACAGCGACATGTGGACATGATCATGATGATTTTTTTTTTAAAATTTTTATTTTTTTTCCTCATGGCACTCGCTTCTTTCCTTGCTTCCCCTTCATTCCCCCCCACCCCGCATGGTCATTGTGTATTGAAGTTACACTTGCTTCTGAGTTAACTCTAGGATTGATGTCTATAGTCTTTCATGTTTCTCTTTGTCCTCGCTTTTCTGCTTTTCTTCCTGTTTCCATGAAAATGGCTAAAAACAGAGTAGCTAAAGTGTCTGTGAGAATGGGAGCGGGAGGTTGGGTGTGGGAAGGGGAGGGGGGGGGAGAACAACACCTTTGTCCCAATTCAGTCAACTCAACAGTCAGATCACAACAAGCTGTTTTTTGTGACAAAGGCGTTAGAAACAAAGGAGCCATTTTAGAAACTGAAAGAAATTTATTTTGTGGCTTGCACGCTTTAGTAAATCCAGGTTTTCGTTCTTCTGTCTTCTGCCCCTCCCATCCTGATTTATCCTAAAATGAAGTAGAATAGAAGAAATGGCATCACTTAAATCCTGCATCATCCCTATGCACTACAGCAAGCTTACTGTTTGCTTCGTTATGCATTTTTAAAGAGCATTATTTTGTACTGGTAGAGCCTTGAATAGCTGAAGCAGTTGAGTGTGCTTGTGATAAGAACATCTCGTCTCTCTAAGATGAGAACAGCAAAAGACTTGTTATGTGCAGTAATTTGGTAGGTGTTGCATACTTATGTCTATTTTAGCATTTTTGGCAAAGTGCAAGTACAGAAGAGACTTACTGATTCTAAGGAGAGCCTGCTTTTCTCTGACTTTCTTAAAAAAAAATGTGGACCATGGCATTTCCAAACAGGTGGAATTACATCTAGAGGTATCTTTTGACTTGTTCGAGTCTCATAATTTGCATATAATTTTAAGCGGTATTTCAGCTAAAACTAATGCAAAACCATATTGCTGTAGCAGTTGACTTATCACCAAGCCTAATAGATGCTCAGAGACAGGAAGCCTATAATTTTCGGGGGTGAAATCATGTGACAGCATGAGATGCTGTATGTATCACTCTAGACAGAAAACCAGCAGAAAATACTTCCAGTAAAGCCCTAAACAATGGAAAAATCCTGTAACATAATAATAATTTGTTAACTTTCCTGCTGGTTCTCTGCTATAAGGTAAAACATGTTCTGCTACAGTACAAACCTACTAGAACTAAGCATGTAACCAAGGCATCTCTGAATCCATTGCCTGCTCGGCTCTCGAGACAGGGCTTTATTAGCCATGGGACAGCATCGCATTAGCTGCGCTGACATTCGTGAACCCAAGAATTTCCTCTGGTAGAACATCTTTCTGTCACTCTTGCCGGGGAATTACAGTCCCTTGAGCTAAGCTATACTTAAGCAGGGAAACTTCAGGGCTATGTTGCATTAGGTGGTTATTTTGTTATCTATCATCTCCTCTGCGCAAAGAGCCTTTTGCTGCTGCTTGCAGTGATGGAAGCAGAGAAAATGCTGCTGCACAAATGCTACTGTGTGTAGGGCTCCAGAATGCTGCTAGTATTTAAAGCATCTTGTATTTTAAAGCTGTCCGGAGAACTTGTACTCACAGTTAAGGTGTGATCAGCTGTAACCAATGTTAACAAAAATTCTGTTTAGCTGTACAGACAGGGCATAAGTGGTATATAGAGCCAGGCAAGCTTTATCTTTCCCAAGGGGTCATTTGAAGTGTTAGCACAAAATTACAAGAAGAGCAAGCTTAGGCTGCCTGGAGATCAAATCTTGCTGGTTTTAATGTCCTCTGGCTCATGAGACTCTAGTTTTTAATTTTATTTTTTTTTTAATGAACATATGCTCAGCCTTCTTGATTGGAAAGCTTGTTTTATTTGACATTCCACTGAAATGTTTTGCCCTGTGACGTAGGCCAAAAGATGGCATGAAATTTGTTACCCTCCTTGAATGCAAGCTTTGGTAAGGAGACAAGAGGAGTAAACTCCAGTCCTTTACAGAGGGTAGGATTTGCTGGAATACAGGGAAGGAAGGCAGGTGGTGAGATTCCAACCAGGAAATAAGGATAAAGTAAGGAAAAATAAAACGAAAAATGAGACTGATGTAAAGAGATGTGGAGAATGGTTGTGGTGGTGCAGGACTGAGGCTATGGGCTTAGCATCCTCAGCATCCGCGTAACGTGAGCTTGAGTGCTGAGCTGTGCTGCACCGCAGGATTTGCTGAGCCTGAGCCCGAGGTGGAAACGCTGCTCATTCCTGGCAGGTGGTGGAACGGGGAGTCTGACAGCAGAGGCTGCGGGAGCAGCTTCCTGAGTCACTTCTCAATGGTACGTGGGACGTGAGCACTCCTCCTTTTCAAGGCAAAGCAAGCATTTAATGGTAAACTGACCTGTCTGACTTTGCCTTGAAACAAATGCTGGATATGTTTACGCTAGCAATTTGGCTCACATCCAGCTTGAGTATCTGACACATCCTCTGGAGACCTTCTCCAGTTGCGTTGTGCTGGTTCAGGTCTCAGAGCAGTCTTGCTAACAGAGACCTGAACTCTCCCAATGAAACTAAACCAGGAGTGCTGCTCTGGGAGCGCTCCCAGTCAATTACTGAGTCTTGTGTGAAAGATACTGGTTTCTTAAGAGTACCTCTCAGCTGTAATCGAGTGGGCAGTTCTCATCCACTTTAGCATAAAACCAATGAAGACCTCCACACCAAGTTTGTTAGCTTCAAAGGACTCCAGAATGAATTGACAGAGGGCTGTGTCCCACTCCCCTGAAAAATGTGAGCAAACACTTCTCAGCTTTCTGTTACAGCTGAGAGGCCCTTCAAGAAGATACTTTCCAGCACTTATAGTAGGTATAGTACCTAAGTGGAACCAAGTGGTTGGATGTGGTGTTTTTAACAGGTCCTAATCTGTCTACAGATCCTCAGGCTGAGCACTCCATTCTGATTCAGCCAGCTACTGTCACAGATGTACAGAGAAGCCTGGAGAATAGGAGAAATACAGGAGGTGCAAAGACTGGAATAGAAAACAATCAGTAAATTGAGCAGGTGAAATTGCAACTTGTTAGAGAAGATTTAGGAGGAACAGGATGCTGCAGTCCTCATGACTGCGTCTATAGGAAACTGCACACACCTGTGAGCTCTCCCCTCTCTGGTGGTATTGTACCTATAATTACTTCACAGACATTTTTAGTCATAATATAAATGTCTACACTATTGTTTAGCTGAGGCAGAGAGTGTGTTTTTGAAGCAAATGTCCCAGCTGTCCCTGCCTTTTTGTTCTTCAACTCACTTTGTGGACTAGTCTTGGAGCACCTGAGAAATGGGAGGATCTGCTTTGGGAGCACACCAACTGCAACCTGGCGTTCAGTCCCAAGGAGCGGGAGCTACTCCAGCATCTGTATTGGGTGTTTTGTTTAAAAACAAAACAGCCTTCCCCCCTGTCCCCCCATGTATGTAGTTGTCATTTCAAATGCTTGGCACCATTTTTTTTCCTCAGCAGAGCCACTTCTGTTGGTCTGTGCTATGCACTGGTGTAGCTGTAGCTCCTGCAGTAGGTATGTTTTTTGCTTCTTGGGGACGGATGCTCAGGCAGAGAGATCAAGGGACAGGACCAAAATCAAGAAAATTAATTATATGAGGTCCTGTCTCCACAGCTCCCTGTATCATGCTGCTAATCCTCTCACAGTTAACTGATGTCTTCTGAAGATGCATAAGGAAGAAAGGCTGTTTCTGTAAAGAATGCTTATTTAGGGCTGTGTACAACTGGCAATCAATTTCACAAACATAAGAGTTATTCCTTAGTGGATATAACATCTGCCACACGAGCCCATATTGTGTGCCTGTGTCTCAGTCTGCCAAAAGCGAACTGATAAGTTTCATAGGACCCCAAAACTGTGATGCAACTGGGATCAGCATATTGAGCAAGGGTTTCCAGTTTCAGATTGCACTGATAACGAACAGAAGTTTTGCCACTTTTTTTTTTAGTAGTCTTATTTATACATTTAAAACCAAAAGCAAATCTCTACCTTTCATTGTCCTCCAGGATGCTTCAGGTACTGAGACTTGTCAGTGGTGTAGCAACAGACATTGGACTGGATGACCTTTAAAGGTCCCTTCAAACCCAAACAATTCTATGAACAATTTGTTACTGTACTGATAACGCTTGTGCAATCAGGTAGGCATGCAGGTGATAGGAATTGGCACCTTAGTACAAAGCAGTCCTGTGGTCATGGGAACTGTAGTCCTCTTCCATAGCTCTGGTAGGCAGTTATAAGAGCAAGTCTCTTATTCCCTCTCCCACTCTGCTTTCACAAAGCCACATCCATATCAACATTGGCTTGGATGTGTGCCATCAAACAGGTTGTGCCTCTGAAACACTAAGATCAATGTGGGTTTTCTTAATTTGGGCTTGCTAGGCCTTCACGCTGTCAGTGTTAAGGCAGCCTGAGGAGAACAGATGGATTGAAGGAGGAAAAGAGGAGTTCTTGCTGAACCATTTGAGGAAGGGAGGGGAGAGATGGTCCTCCCAGAGGAAGATATGGAAAATAGGACATACCCTGGGCACAAATTAAGAAAAGACCATGCAATCTGCGGCAACTATTTGATGAGGGACCACAATGATATCTCCACGGATCTGAGATAGTCATGTCCTTCTTTCAACCTTGTTTGTTCTGACCACCTACAGTACAGGTGTTTTGGGTCAGGGCTTTTTGTTTTTATACAAAATCTTCGGAGTCTTTAGGCATCTATGCATGAACGACATGCCCAAGAATTGCTGGACTGAGGTTTCCCTTTGGAAGGGAAAAATGTTTCAGCATTAGCTTTTTTGATACTATAGGCTGGTTTAGCTGGAGTGGCTTTTCTACACACACACACACACCCAGCCCCCCCTTATTGATTGCATTGTAGGGATTATTTGAAACTTTGAGGGATATTTTTTCTCCAGAGGAAAAGTTGAGTGCCGCAGCACAAGCAAGGGGGAGTGCTCTTGCTCTTGTGCATCTTGAACATCCAGTTAACATCATATGCAAACCAAGCAATTTGGGACTGGATCTAAGCATGAAAGATGAGATTGTGGTCATCATCCAGTCCAAAAACCAAGCAAACAACAACAAAAAAAGCCCACTGAAAATAACCAACCCACTGAATCTGGAGAAAATTTGGGTCTGCATGTTGTGCTGCATCCTACAGGTTACCATCTCAAGGATAAGTTCGTATGCCTGAATTATTATGGGTATGTCTGTTGCAAGCATTGAGGAAACTTGTTTTACTTATTTTCTTTTAAGTTTTTCTAACTATCGCTTTCCATTTATGAGGTAAAAAGTAGGACTATAAAAAATGTATGCCCCACTAATCTAAGATGCTGAGGGAAGATGACTTTCAGTGTTGCATTGTGTTAAGAATAAGTGTGTTATGGCAGTGCTGCCAATCATCCTGTCCTAGTTTGTATTCTTCCTGACTCTATTTTGTTCTTCTTCCCCCTTGGTAATGTTGCAGGAACAGTTTCCAATGGCCTTCCCCTTCCCCTTCCCCTTCCCCTTCCCCTTCTGCTTCCCCTTCCACTTCCCCTCCCCTTCCCCTTCCCCTTCCCCCTCCTCTTCCTCTTCCCCCTCCCCTTCCCCTTCCCCTCTGCTTCCCCTTCCCTTCCCCTTCCCCTCCGCTTCCTCTCCCCTTCCCCTTCCCCTTCCCCTTCCCCTTCCCCTTCCCCTTCCCCTTCCCCTTCCCCTTCCCCTTCCCCCAAATCACTGCCACCATCCTTTTCTATCTGAGAGTGAGCACCTAAAAGAAAGCAAAGAGCCAGTAGGACCAAGCAGGAAGTGGCAGAGGGAAGGAGAGCACCATGGCAGGTCACACTTCCCTTGCCGCTGACTTTTTTTTTCCTACTTGGTTGAGAAAGGACATCTTGTGCAATTACCACAGAAGGATGGTTCCTGGGCCATGCCTGGAAGTGTGTTTCAGCAGTCTGGCGTACCAGCTTGTATAACTTTATTGACTTTCAAACTATTCTTTCCATCTTTTCCTTTTGCAGATCTTCATCCCCTTTTGCTTTTGCTTTGTCATGTTAGAGGGGTGTTTGTGTTGCTGTGTATCTCCTTGCTGTGACTGTCCCTGACGCCAAACTCCATTCAGACTTTCTTTCTCCACTACTTACAGAAGCAGTGCTTGATTTTGGTGTTGGTTGAAGTTAGCTTAAGCTACAGAAGAGTGAAGTGAGTCTAAATACGGTCACTTTTACGGTTGATCACAATCCTGGTTAATGGAAGCTAAAATTTGATACGATACTTGTGATTCTTCAAGTTGAAGAGTCAACTGGTAGCTGCTGGTACAAAGTCCTGTCTGAACAACATACTTGGGAAGATGTCCCTAAAGCGATGATTTTTTTCTTTTTTTTTTTTTTTAACCATGTTACAATTCAAAACTTCTCTAAAGAAGGCCTTAAACCTGTTTCAACCAAACCATGGAGTTTGTAATATTTATTGTAGCAACTTAAGAACGCTTTCTGGTTTCTATGGGCAAATAGATTCTTTCTTCCACTTTTTTTCACCTCAGACATTGGTAAAACCAGAGCAATCTACCCTGCAGATGTTCTTCTGGGCAGCAAGCACATAACCAGAACTTCCAGCAAGGTCATGTACTTGGAGCTGTCCTGGTTTCCTGCCCCTTGGGATGCAGAACATCTCGCTGAGCAGCAAACAGATGAAATAGTAGGCCATGAAGTTTGTAAAAAAACTGCAGTGGGATTTTTAGTCCTCTTGGCTGCAGGTTAAGTGTGTTACTCATTTATTGTGGTCTCTCTGCAGATTGCAGGACCTCAGGCAGCTAATAGCTGGTGCATAACACTTGCTACAGGATGCTCAGTTTCACAAACATGGTGCTTCATGGCATCATCTAACTGGCTTACTGCATGGGAGTTCATTATTCTTGAACTCTGTCATAGGGAACAGCGTGTCTGTAAAATTACAGGAGGACATGCAGAAACTCTATGTACCCTGCTCTTGTGTGTCTGTCTCGCAGAGCTCCAAGTTGTTGCTTGCATGCCAAAGTAATCTGGATGCAGTGATGGGAAACCTGGGCATCACATGGAACAGTTTTCTGTTAGAACAGTATGAATTGTGTCTGACCTTCACCAAGTTCCTGGGTAAATCAATTGCTTTATGCTCCTCTAGCCTGAAAGCATTGTCTGGCCTTTGTCCTGACACATCTGGTGTCCTTGGTTGTGTGTTTTGTCAGGGGTTTTTGTGTGTATGCGAGTTAACAAAATAAATACGGAAGTCCTTAGTTCTACAAGCTTTCAGGCTGATGCTTGGTGTGAGGTTGTGTTGATCTCACGGCTGAATGAACTGTACCTGGTGCAAGCAAATATAACAGACGTTGGAAGGGTAGGGGAAAGGATGGAGCAAGCATCTCTGGTGTAATTCTACTGACACTGCAGCTCTGCATGTGACCCATTGATAGGATGAGGTTTCTTCCCCATGAACTGGTGTGTGTCGGGAATTGGTAGGGCTCTAAAGCAAATCCAGACTTCAGTTAATTTTGGTAGCAAGTGAATACTTCATCTTTGCTTTTTACCTTGTACCCTCCCCTCATCTAGGCAATGAGGTGGAAACCAAGAAGGGAAGGCAAAAGAGCATCAGTCATTTGCTTTTGGAAATAGTCACTTTGGGGTTTTTTTCCATGGAGCTTCTGCAGTAATTTGTCTGGGAGCTAACCAGGCAGCCTCTTTGGATTTTATGCATCCAGTCTTGTAGGATTTATTCTAAACTTGAAGGAATGTTGCTACAAAGTGTGATGTTTTATTTAGAACAGACTTCCTTGCAGTACAAGCTGTTGTAAAATGTGTCTGGAAACAGAGCAAGTAGGCCAGAAACATTGCACTGCAAACCACATAGGCACACACGAGCCACCCAGATAATGCTGTTCTCCTGGGTGAACTCACCAGTGGTCAAGTGAAAGTTCATGAGAAGTAGCTACAAATGATGCCTTTTTATAATGCATGAAGGGGTGAGGGGGAAGTTGCTGTGGGTTGAGGGTTGTTTTCAAACGAGACTTCATTTTTGGCTGATATATCACTTACTTGGGCCTCTTCTGGATGAAATACAGTTTCCTCAATAAGTGAAGTAAGCTTGTTAAGGATGGAAACACTATAGACAGAGACAATGCTTGGATACTTTAATTCCTGTTGAAGTTAAGCATCTGATGACATTTCTAGAAGTTTACAATACTCTGGGGTGTGGAGAGCTTCCTCTCCTTTTTAACTTCATATTTAGTATTAGAAATAGAATGTACTCAGTGAAGTCTTCACCAGTGACCTGAAGGGACTTCATATAACTTTGGCCTCAACATCTTTCAACATTGTAATAGAGCAGAGTTAATAGAAGTTGGTAAAAGTAGATTGTTGCCACAGTTCTGCATGCAAAATATGTCTGTATGCATGTACATCTCCTTTGTTGAATTTTTGGGATTTAGTTTGCTTTAGAAAGTCAGATACAGAACCACAGCATTTTTCTTTTAAAGGGCAGAGATCAACAATGAACTGTGGAGATGCTTCTACAATGCTGAGTTTTGGGTTGATTTTATCTTCATCAAACTGTGGGTTATCACTGAGCAAAAATACTGAGGAATTGCAGTGTGTAGGCTGAACTGGATGGTGTTAGAGGTAACTTGCCATGTGAGAGCTGAAATGCAGTCCTACGTGACTGTCTTTCACAGATATTGTAAAACCCTCTTGATGCTTCCTTGTTTCTGTCTTATATTTGTGATGCTATTTACCACTTTAAAAAGGCAGTAAAGGACTGAAGTGAAGTGCTAAGTTAAGACTACAGAATTGGAGATTTTCAAAGCGCTGTTCTGTGGCTTGGGGGAAGTTTGGTTTTTTTGGTGTTCCCCCCCCCCCCCCCCTCTGTTGTGATTTTTAAGCTTTTATTCAGGGATCTTTCTTTGTGTTGTATGTGCTCATGCTCACAGGCTCTTTTAGATACGAGTAAAATTCAGTGAATTTTGACTTTGTCTAGCCTTTTGCTCATTCTCCTAGTGATACGCAGAAACATAAAATGTCAATGTGTGATGGAGATTAGGAGAGGAAAAAATCTTATTACCTGTGACAGTGTGACTGAAGTCAAGTCTTGCTTATTATCTTCATCAATCAAGTGTGACACTTTGTTCCAAGACTTTCTTCTAAGGAACGCTTGAAGTTGAATACAGCCTCGTCTTCAGCACACAGAAATTAAAATACCCTTCTGTACTGAGATGGGAAACTAAGCTCACACAAAACAGGCATCCATTGTTGATCTTTGGGGTGGGTCCTGCTGGTGGCTTTATCTGTTGGTGTCAGGCAAAGCCACTTCTGAGTCAACAAAAAGTGCTTTTGAATTCCATGGAACCGGGGTTTGAGGTGACCTGTTCCCGAGAACCTTTTTAGCAATAGAGCCATTTCCCAGGATGTGTTCTGAGTTGGAGAGGTCTGCACATTGTTCTTGCTATAACATTCAAAGACCTATAAATGACTATGCTGCAATTAAGATGGTCAAAGATCCTCTGTTTTTACTGGGTTTTGAAATACATTTTTAAGTGACTTTTATTCCACCTTTGGCATGAATGCAGGTTGGAAGGTGCAAGTAGGCATATGTCTATTCCATGGGATAGCGTGATAAACAATACTTGCTGAAAATTAGTATGGCTTGACCAAACTGGGGTCCCAGAGTCGTTGGGGTTTTATTTGTGTTTGGGGTTTTTGAGTGTTATATTTATACTGGCAGGACTTTTGTAGACTCTTATTCTTGAATTGTAGGTCCCTTAAAATGACTTGTTTATGGTAAAATTGAGTGGTGGAGGATTTTGGGTGGGAGCGGTGGGGAGAGACGAGGTAGAGGGAGTAATCTTGTTCCATCCTCAAGCTAAGCTTGTTTCATGGGAAACACTACAAATTACAAAGAATTTTAGTGAGAAGCTGGTAGCTCTTAAACTAAAAAAATAGCAAGGAATTGGGCACCTGGTCTGTTGTATGGAGTACTTGGGTGTAACTCAGGATATCTGAGATCTCATAAGAGTGACTGTGGGGGAAGCAGAGAATCAAAGGCTGGGAGGGACTTCAGAGGGTCTCCAGCCCAACCTCCCGTGCACAGCAGGGTAAGCTTTGAGGTCAGGCTTCTCAGGGCTTTGTTCAATTGGGGCTTGAAACCTCAAAGGACGAAGACTGCACAACTTCTACGGGCAGCCTGTGCCACTGCCTGACTATTCTCCTGGAGAAAAATTGTTACCTTAAAACAGGAGAAGTTCAGCCTGGATATAAGTTTATGCCTGTTGTTTTTCACCTTCCTGCCCTGCACTGCTGTGAGGAGCCCATCTAAGACTTCTTGATGACCTCCCTGTAAGCGCTGGAGGTGCTGTCATGTCCCCCTAAAATTCTCTGCCCTGGACTGAACAAGCCCATCTCCCCCAGCCTCTACCCCATCATCTCAGTGGCCTCTGCTTAACTCTCTCCAGTTTATTGGTGTCTTTTGTATATTGCTGGGGTCCAAAACTAGGCAGTGTCTAAATGAGACAGGTCCAAAGAGTGCTGAGTAGAGAAAGATAATCCCTTCCCTCAATCTACTTGCTGGCTCTGCTTGTGTTCGTGCAGCCCAGGGTGCTGTTGTCTGTCTTTGCATGCTGCTGGCTTGTGGCCAGCTTGCTATCCACCAGGACCTCGAGGGACACTTCATAACATGTGTCAGCTATTCTTCCCCTTTCTAATTCTAGTTATCGTAGATTGGTGTTCAGGATAGAGAAGCATTGACATTCCCATGAGCAAAAAAAAAAAAATAAAAAATGTACAGTATCAAAATGCTTTTGGTGACATAAGGCTCGAGATTGTTGTCCCTCACAAATAAATACACATAGGCTTTTGAGGTAATAGAGATAGTTGGCAACCCAGGATGCTACTGGAAAGAAAAGCTGCAACCTGAAATCAACATCATGATGGTATCTGGTGGCATTCAGCTCAGAAGAACCTACTTTGAAACTGTAGCAACCAAACCTAAAAATAAATGATTATTTTTTTTTCTTCTGCACTCAAGATGACTGATGCAATTACTGCCTTCTACTTCAAACATGCCCTTTTTGGTTTTTGTGAGCAGGAAAGTTTGGATGAACTGTAATCTAATGATCCACATAAACAAAGTCCTATATTCAGCCTGCTCATCTTAATGGTTCTGATGATTTGTCTCTTCAGCACAGCTATTCATTCTTTATAATTAGAATATAAACCTTCTAAAAATATTTGCAATGTGCCAGGTGAGTCATTAGCTTGCAAGATAAACATTGTGAAGAAAACTACCTTGGCTTTATATTTTATTCTGCAAATATGCTGATTTATATTAAATAACACAACTTTTTCCCTCAGCTGTATCTGCAGCTTTCTTAAAGACAAAGTAAACCCTTAGCTTCAGATAAAGAGGTGACTTTTAAGGCTTACTCTTGACTTCTTTCAGCCTCCAGCAACTGTTAACCTTTCAGATGGATGCATGTTTTGCTATACTACTTAGAAGATCATAGAGTCACAGGGATTCAAATAGTTAATATCTATTTAAGTAAAACTTCATTTATATTTTGAGATGGATCTTGTGATACTCTTGCTGTTCTATGTGACTGTGGTAGTACTGCTTCTCTTCCAAGAAAAGCTGCAGTGAGTTTTGGGAGGGGAAACTCCTGTCTAGTTTAAGATAAACTGGATGAAACAACTGGCAGTGAATGGGTATGTGGGTATGTTGCTGGAGGGAGGAGGAGGTTAATTTATGGAAGCAGTATGGTACAGGATAAAATCCTGCAAGCTGAGAAACTCGAGCATGTGGGAGATCCAAACTGTGTCCTTGCTCTATCATCCTCAATCTACAACCTTAGAACATGAGTCTCTTCATGCCAAAGGGCAAACTTGAAACACTTGGCCAACAGGTTTTCAGTGGTGGATCTGTGTTGTTGGTGTAAGCTACTTCTAGGGAATTAATGAAAGATAGCTAACAAAGTCAAACCTACGCGTCTTTGGGCTTAGTCTGCTGTATTACTTAAAATCAGAAAAGGCTGAAAAGCTTCCTACAAAAGGAGAAAAGGAGAAGTATCTTGCAGATTCCTCAGTGAGAAAATGTGAGTATGTATAGCTTAAAGCTGGAACATTTTCTTGGGCTGCAGAAAAACACAGCTGCCAGTTCACATGAGCGAAACCATGAAAAAGTGCAAACTCAGGGTCTCAGAGTGGTGGGTGGGTGCTGTGGCCAACAGGCTGCTCCCCACTGGGTGCCTGCTGGCTACGGGTATCCTGCTGCAAGTCTGGCACTTTCTGACAAAAGTGATATTTCAAAAGTGCAGGAAGCTGAGTCTTCAGACACTTGTATTTGTCTCCTCAAATCTGTCACTGCTGTCAATTTCTGAACTAAATTGTATAATTGTTGTGGTCATTCTTTCAACAAGCTCACAAACATTCATTGCCCTGATTATCTGTCACTTCTAGAAGTCCTTTTCTCATGTGTCTTCCTTTCCCAAAAGTGGATCTTGAAAGCCTTCCTGATCTGCAGACATCCAACTTGCTGAGGAAAATCTTTTCTTAAGAAAACAGGAGGCTGTAAGTCAAGTCCCTCTCCCTGACCACAAATGTGGTTTTTTTTTCTTCACACACCTAATGGCAATTGACTGAAACTTTTCAGGCAAACTCTGAAGTGATGTAAATGTTGTCCAAAGCTATAGCTGCTCATTTAGTTGACTGAGATGCTGTGACAACTTTACTGGAAGTAAAATAGAGCAGTAGTTTATTTTCTACGGGATTTTATTTCTTTTTTTTTTCACTTAATAGAAATCTGTTACATTTTGAGAGGAAAAGAGGTTGGCAGAAATTAGAATCGTAGCATAGTTTGGGTTGGAAGGGACCTTTAAAGGTCATCTAGTCCAACCCCCTGCAATGAGCAGGGACATCTCCAATTAGATCAGGTTGCTCAGAGCCCTGTCCAACCTGACCTTGAACATTTCCAGGGACGGGGCATCTACCACCTCTCTGGGCAACCTGTTCCAGTGCTTCACCACCCTCATCATAAAAGATTTCTTCCTTACATCTGGTCTAAATCTTCCCTCCTTTAGTTTAAAACAATTACCCCTTGTCCTATTGCAACAGGCCCCGCTAAAAGGTTTGTCCCCATCTTTCTCATAGCAGCCTTTCAGTACTTGAAGGGGGCTTCTAAGGCCTCCGCGGAGTCTTTTCTTCTCCTGGCTGAATAACCCCAACTCTCTCAGCCTGTCCTTACAAGAGAAGTGCTCCATTCCTGTGATCATTTTGTTGGGCCTTCTCTGGAGCTCTCTTAATAGGTCTTGTGGCTATACAGGTTTATGAATAGTGGAACTTACTCAGCTGTGACTTGTGGTAACAAACTTTTTAGAGTTTAAATGCTGTTTTCTTCACAGAAAAATCTTTACTGAACTCCCCTCGAGGACCACTTATGGAGGTATGTGTAAATGCAGAATGCTGCCCTACAGTCTCACTTCTTTGAAGATGACTGTAAATTCTCCCCTTCTGATTTGGCTTCCCAGTCTAGCCTGGATGTCAACAGCTTAATGCCATATGTATGCGTGTGTCCACTGCCCTGGTTTGAGGTAAAACAGAACCACCCAGTGGCCAGCCCAGTGCAAACCACGACATCCACATAAGTGAATTGTTGCAAGAATCACAGAGCATGGCAATAATTTCTATGTCTGTACTTCAGCAGATGACAGCATTTTACAAAGCCTGGCTGCCAGACATTGAAGTAAACTTTTTACCTTATGAACCAAGACAGCAGCACAGACTGTGTACTTTTTGTTTGTGCTGGAAGTCTTGCCTCTAGGTCTTGAAAGCCTTCTCAGTAGAGTCAGGTGGAATTTGCTTTGTGCTCTGGTGGAGGAACTGGCTTTTAAGGCCATAGCCTTTCCATGGACCTAGTTATTGGCTGGGTCTGTGCTGTAGGGGACTAGCTGTTGAAGCCTGTAGGGTGAATTGTTCCTCTGGAGGCGTTTGCTGTTGACTTCTATGGCATCAGGACTTGAGCTCTAAAGTTTCTTGCTGGTGACTTCCCCCCCCCCCCTCTTTTTTTTTAATTAAAAGGGAGAGAGCAAGGAGAATTATTGTAATTCCAAGGGTGGGCTTTTAAATAGATCCAAAATTGGCTCTTTTAACCACTTGCAGTGCTTGTTTTGTCACTTAGTTATGCTTTTTCTTTGCAACCAACAACCTTACTTTGAGTTTAGCTTTCTGGGTAGGAGGCAGGGGGCTGTGAATAGCTATGTTGACTTCTTAAAATACAGTTTTTGAAACAGTCAAATTTGTTTTGACTGCTCATTAAAAATTAATAATTGGCTGTAGCTGGTAACTGTTCTTGAAGGGAGAGTATCTTGAAGCTCCTACCATGGCACACTTGGACGAGCCACTTCTGGAGTTCAGGCAAGTGGAACTTCTCCTCCCTTTAAAGCAGTAGTAAAGAAGCAGCATCGTTTTCAGCAAGGACCTTGATCAGAATCAAGAAGGAGCTGACCTCAGAGCCTGAGGCCAGCACACACTTTTAGAGGGGGTTGATTGGACAGCTCCTGGCACTTCTGGCATGTTCTTACACTGCTGCCCTTATGGGTCAAATATTGTGGTAAAGCTTCCTTTGTTCAAGTTGATGCTAAAAAGCTGAGACTCCGCTCTGAGAATCTTTCACAAACTGTATCTTTTAAACAACAAATTATTAGACTGGAGAAGGGGAGCAGGTTACATCCCTTCCAGTTTTTGCCTATCTCCTGTGCTCCCTGTGCTTGTCAAAGACCTATCAAAAGCTGTAGCAGGAAGTGTTAGGAGCCTGCCTACTGTGTTCATTAATGAACCAGAGTTTGATGTTAGCATCTCTGTCCTTGCAAGCAGGTGTCACTGCAGCCAGCACCAATTACAGCTGTATTCAGGGGACAGCAACATGATTCAGCCAGTCAAAAACAATATAAATGAATGAAGCTTTCACAGTTCAGGGATTACATATTTTTAGCAAGCTGTGTGTGATGTAATCCAACAAGATAGCTGCATTTTTTTAAACTTAAATGCTTGTTCTGTTCTTGTCAGTAGGTAACAGCATAATGTAAGTTAACAAAAGGGAAATAATATGAGAACAAGGTACAGTAAGAAGATTTTTATCCCATCAGTGCTGGTAGGTCCTGCAAAAGAGAATATATTTGAGATTCTCTGGATTTATAACTTTGTGACAAAAGAGGCCATATTTTGAAGGCCATCAGGTACTTTCCAGCATGCTGCATGCAGTGCTAATGAAAAATGGACTCTTGAATTATTTCTTAACAGTGCAGCTTTCATTCAGGTCTTTGTGTATGGTTTGTACTAGTATGGAGCTTGAAAATGCGGTCTTGTTCCCTTTAAGCCTTGGATTAAGCTGTCCCAATAGCAGATGTGTACCAGTACCCTGTTTTCTGGAAGCAAGTAAAGATGTCTTACTGCCTTTTGCAGGATATGAAGTACAGTCATCCGAGAAGTCTGCATCTCGTAGTCAAATATCGCTTGTATGTGAATACTCCATTGTAGAAACCTGAAGTAAAAAGGGGATGACTGGGGAGAGTCTGCAGTACATGGGCAGGGTTATATTTATGATGTTTCTTCCCGAATTCTTCCTGTTCCTCTCCTCTAGTGGAACTAAAAAGTAATCATAATGAAAACTAACTGTAGGACACCAGATGTCAGAATGGACGGGCAACCTGGTCAACTGTATCTATTAAATGATGTATATGAGGTCTTAAAATAAAGTTTGTCACCAGGAAAGTTGATTACCTGACATCTCCTATAGTAAATTAAATCAGGACCCAGTAGTAGCTCTTTGTTTACATGCTACTTTTACCCAAGGTCTCCAAGTGCTGTTGCAAGTTCTGGGGAAGAGAGGACTTTTAACAGCAGAGTGAGCTGAGTGTCTCTTGAAACTACCACTTGGAAGCTGTTGTGAACCAGGCATGTGTTTGAAGAACACAAGAGATGTCTGGAGTTGTCTAGCTTTTTCTTCAAGCTTTCTCAATTATGTGGTATTTGTCAAATTTTTGACTTTTCTGAAAAGGCACATGGATAGTACAGTCTGGTCAAAGAGTGTACTGAGGCTGAAGAGTGTGAACAAATTATGTGCTTTTGTTTTGTTTTTATTGATGTGAAATTTCTTAATATCTTTCCCATGTATTTCCATAGATGTTTGTTTCAAGAGCAATGTAGAAAACTGAAGTACCACTTGCTTTTTGCCTGTTAGTAAATACATCTCAATTCTATTTATACAGCACTGATATCACCTGCAAAGAGGAGGTCATCAGTGATCAATAGATTACGGCTCCAGCAACATAAACCAAACCATCACCATGAAACACTTCTTGAGGTAACTGTTCTGTATTTTTTCAAGTGTTAAATTATTCTAATTACTTCTATGCTGCAGTGAGTTAAGTGTTTTAGCTGCTACCAGTAGTACAGATGTAAACTAGTTTACATTAGATTGCTTTCTGTTCACCTAGATTCCACTTTTTAATTAAAGCTGTTTTAATTTAAAATTTTCTTTCTAGTTCTTTATAGAAGCAAAAATGTGGGAACTGTCTTATGGGATTGGAGCAGTGATGTATCAAATTGGTAGTGCCTGATATGTCAGGGGAAAATAGGAGAAACAGTAATATAGAACAGTGCTTGGAAAATGTTGGTTTTTTTCTTCCCCACTCTTATCTGCTGTCTGAATTTTTAGAGTGTTATTTGTGAAAGCGGAGAAGGGGGGATGCTTGGTGAAGATATGCAAATGTTTTTGAAGCCAATTGTGCTCAATTTGGGGAGAAATATCTATTACTTGCTCTTACCATATGACTTGCAGTTGTTTCTCTATAAACCAGGGGTGGAATGGGGGACTTTCAGACACCAGCTGTAGGTGCAGAAAGCCCATGTTGTCTTTGTTCTGTAGTCAGGGGAGAGAGTTGAGCACTCCTAGAAACTAACACAGATCAAGAGCTTAATTTGTGTATAAACCAAAGAAACTATATTCTGTCTGGATGGGAAAAACCTTTTCAAGGGGGCTGAAACATATGCTTCTGTATAGAGCATCTGTCACTATATTTTTTTTCTTTTTAGACTGTTTATAGCAAAGAATCTTATACACTGTGGTTATCGGCATCATTACCTCTAGGCTGATCATCTGTAATGGTTTTGCTGCCAAGCCAGCCTTGGCTTAAGTGTTTCTGTGGAGTGTTTGGGTCAGTTTCCTCTGGTATCTTGAGCCAGCTGCACAAGGACTCTCTAAGCAGGATATACACAGGTAAATCATATGCTAACACCCACAAAAGACAGTGAAGATGTAATGAGCCATTAGGCTAAGTGTTAGCGTGCTCACCACCCTGAAAAGACCCAGTCAGGAGAGAAAGGATTGGCCCCTGCAGCTTTGTGGCCCAGATCCTGGATGGTTCCAAGTCTTCCGCCAACTCCATTATTAATGGTCCAGTGACCTGATGGTTCACAACTAGCCTGGCTAACATCCCTACAGTGTTTTTTCCCTTTATGATTTTATTACATCCCACGTTGGAGTATTCCTTCTTGGATCCTGCTAATGATTTCCATCTCAGCAGTCCTGCCTCTGTAATTTTTACCTTTCTTTCTCTGTACAGACTTGCTCAGTAGCCTGGCCCAGGGCGGTGAATCCTGCATAAATGGGACTCTACCATCATGGGTGGGTGGGAGCTTCCAGCTGGGGTCACAGAGGGTGTTACAGCTTGCCCCCTCAATGGCCTGGTATCTTTTGAGTGTAATGTCATTTTGCTCCTTCCTGATGGAGAAGCTGAGCTGCTGAAAACTTCTAAGCTGCCAGCTCTTCCCTGACTACGGTAAACACTTTGCTTCTTTCTTTAAGCTGTCCATTTTGCCCTCCTTTGGCTGTCCTGGCCGCTTGGTGGTTTTTCCATGTAGGAGAAAGCATGCTGGTTTGAGTATTTGGGTTCCTGAGGCTGTTTTGAAGAAACCACCTCCTCCTTTTCATGGTATTTCTGAAGTCAGTGAATCCTAAAAGATTTGAGAAGTTGTCCTGGTTTGAGGTGTTAGCTTCTCTTAAGTAGCCAAGGTAGATCTTCTGAAAAGCAATTGCTTATCTAAATTCCACAGTCTAGGACTTTCTCACAGAAAGTCCAGTGTTCCAAATGCTGAGCAGAAAGTCGGATTAAGGTGGGAAGGAGGGGAATACGGAGCACCTCAACTAGGAAAACACTGTTGAAATAGGAGAACTATTCTGCTTACTTACAAGCATCTGAATTTTCTTGTTTTGTGTTAATCCTTTGACATGAACTGGTATGAGTACTATACTCCTCATTTTTGTACATATAGAAGAAATATGGGCAGATTAAGAAATAAACTGGGTTCATCCTCCAAGAAAAGCATCTTACTGGGGGTAGTGAGTTCTGTTGTATGTGTTCTGGTTGTGGGTTTGTGTGATAGGGAATAAGGCAAAGAAATTTAGAGCTGCAGGGAGATCTATGGGCAAGACAAAGATATTAAGCCGTCCAGCTTGGAAATCAGCTGGAGAAGAAACAAGTTAACACATATTGCGTCCCCTAGTGTTTGTCTGTTACCAATAGCAGCAGCCACCCAGGAGCTTGCTAAAAGCATCCTTAACTGTTTGTGAAGATCAGGTGCAGGGCTGAATGTGGTGTGCTGATGGTGAGGACCACCCAGTGGTGCAGTGTTTTCCTTATTGAACGACATGGAGCAGACACCAGGCTAGCTGATGCTGATGGCATAGATTAGCTCTGGGAATAAAACCAATGAGTTTAGTTAAGTCTTCACCAATTGCAAATCATCTTGTTGACTGCAATAGATACAAATATATACAAAACGTACAAAATGCCATAAAGACGATGGAGAGAGGAATGGGGCTTTCATCTGTAAAATTAAGCTAACCATAACTGCTGTCTGAGTAGTGATAGTAGTTTACCTGCAACAACTTCATGCAGCAGATATTCACCTGGAGACCCAAGGAGGACTTTCAACAGTGGCTTTCAAACCTGCCTCCTTGTAAGAGAAGACTCTCTCCTGTAGGCAGACTTGCCACTCAGTTCTGAGTTAGGTTTGTGTACTAGAGACATGCTGTAGGCTCTGCTGCTGCTATCAAAGGGCAAGTCTGCATATGCTGCATCAGGGCTTTATGGTTGCTACTGGAGTGTCTTCTAAACAAAACAGTGCAGATGTGAGTATAGATAATGAGGAATTAGTGTAATTTGCATGCTGCTTTTGCTGTGCCTGCTACTCATCTGTTGGACCATTGACATGGCTTTTTATAACCAGCTTGACATCTGTCTTTCTTTTGACATACTCTATTTTGTATTTAATATCAGTGAATTTTCTTTTTTTTTTTTTTATGCCCCAGACATTTCCATTTAAGAAGTCCTGTTTAGTCTTCAACCATTCTGTGGTTAGTGAGGTTGAAAGACAGCTCTGGAAATCAAGTCCCCTTGCTCAAAGCAGGGTCAGCTACAGCAGGTTGCTCAGGGCTGTGTCCAGTCACATTCTGAGCATCTGCAAGGATAGAGACTGCAGCCTCTCTGAACAACCTGTTCCAATTGTTTGATGACCCTTAAAATTTAAAAATAAAAAACACCCTTATGTTTATATAAATTCCTGCATTTCTGTCTGTGCCCATTGCCTCTTGTCCTGTCAGCAGGCACCACCGAGAAGAATCTGGCTCAGTCTTCCTTACCCCCATCAGGTATTTCTGCACATAGATAAGATCCCTCTGAGCCCCTAGATCTCAGTCTGTCCTTCTATGACAAATGCTCCAGTCCCTTCATCACCTTCATGAACCTTGGTTGGACTCTCTTCCATATGTCCGTGTCTCTAGTACTGGGGAGCCCAGCCCTGAACACAGCACTCCCGGTGTGTCTCACCGGGGCTGAGTATAATCAGTATGATCCACAAATAAGCTTTAAGGCCTCATATAAAAGACAACGGAAAAGGTAAAACTTTGAACATTGACCGTTCTTCCAGGCTGGATGGGGCTTTGAGCAACCTGGTCTAGTGGGAGGTGTCCCTTCCTATGGCAGGAGGATTGGAACTTGATGATCTTCAAGGTCCCTTCTAACCTAAACCATTCTGTGATAAATGAAGCAGTTGCTTAGTTTTGTACGATAACACTTCTACATCCTCATATTTAAAGGAAGTAAAAAGATGTTTGCTTCATGCCACTGACAACACTGGCTTAACTACGTTTTACATGAAGGTGATGAATTTGTTCCTACTGATATTTAGAACAACAGCCAAGTATGCAATATCCCTTTTAAAACTTATGGCATAATGTTTTATTGCTTTTGATGTGTGTGTTTACTTGAGGTGGGTGGTTTGTTTTTTTTTGTTTTTTTTTATTTGTACACATGTGTGGTTTTTTCTCTTTAAGATATACTCTGAAAGGTAGTCTGTACCTGTTGCAAAGTGGCTCGACTCTGAAGTTGCCTGTCTTCACCGATAGTCGCCATCTCTACTTTAACTGGAAAGTGAAATTGTCATTGTAAAAGTACCTTAAAAAATGTCTCACAGTAAATTCCTAACACAAAGTTCAGCCATTGAATGAGATAATAAAAAGATAAGAGAAGATACATGTTGTGCCATGGAGTAAGACTGCTTTTAATAAACTGAAGTTCTACAGCATTTGAACAATGGCAAAACTTCAAAAGAAGTCCTAAATTTGTTGCTCGTGCGGTCTCATTCCTCAATCTGAATTACTTTCTCTATTCCTGCCTTTCCTAGGACTGTATTGCACATCTGAACAGCAAAGAAAGGGGCTGTGCTTACACAAACGGCGCATACTTTGACATCTAGATCTCTTATAAGAATATAATTTTTAAACTGGGGGATCCCTAGTGTAATAGAAGTTGGCTTTTCATTGACCTGCTTTGAACAGCTGCTGCTTTCCAGTGGAAGGAAAAGCTTGCCTTTTTTTTTTTTTAACAGACAGTCCAGTACTTGGAATAACTCTAAATCCCTAAATTTAGGGGAGTGCTGTTGGTCAGTAAACTACAGGATTGTTATGCTCATATCTCTAATCCAAGGTGATCTCTAAATGAAAATAGGTTTTAAGTTGTTCTAGGTTTCTTTTCTTTCTCAGCTTTCTCTGATATGAATTATTCCTAAAGTCTGAAATATTACTTATGAAATAATAAAACTGTCTCTCAGTGAAATATTTAATCTTTCAGTGCTTTCCTTTTTCTGTAAAGGGGTTTTGAGGAGTCTGTCAGTGACACTTCCACTTTGACTGTAACTTATCTTAAACATCTGAAATAATAACAATTTGGAGAACCAACTGTAGCAGACGCTTAGGTTTTTTTCAATAAAACCTAGAAACTTGACACCTTCTCTTGATCTACTGCAAAACAGTCTGTAAGCGCTAGCAGATTTCAAGCATAAGTTCTGTCTTACTGGAGTCACATCAGATAAAATGAAAATCAAGTCAGCAAAAAGCAAGAGCTGGTAAAGTGTGGAAAGCTGCTGTTAAACTACTCTTATGTCTTCCTTAGTTGCCACGGTGACTTGCTTTCATGTCTAAATGGAGAGATAAGGTGGATTTCAGTTGTCAAGTCTGCAAAGGCACGGAGTGAAAAACATTTCTTGTGTGTTAAAGGAGCTAATAGCAGGTTTGCCTATGGCAGAAACAGTGATTTGTACATTACTTCTTGGTTGACCTTGTATACAGACTGTAAGTTATACAAATAAGCCAAAGATAGTCAAGTTAATTAGCTCCTAACAGGGTAGTATCACTTGCTTACCTATTTGGAGAGCTTGTCATCCCTAGCTTGTGTGTCCTTGACTTCTCAAGCTATAATCGGAGTTCTCAGGAAGGAAATACTGATGTGCAATGCTTTCTTCTCTGAGCTGAGTACGTCCTTCAGGAAAAATAGTTGTGTAAGAGTCTTTCCTATTTGTAAGACCTAAAACAGGACACACAGGAAAGAAAATTACGTGTAAATAGATTCAGTGACTTTTATTTCATTCTTTCAAACTAGTGGGTTTGGGGTTGGTTTTTTTTTGTTGTTTTTTGATTGCTTTTTTCCCACCTTTTTAAGTCCAGTCACTAGCATTGGATATCTAGTTGAAGTTTTCATTTTACCCAAAGTGTTTGTTCTGTTTGTTACTAGCTTTGAAAATATTAAGGTGCTGAAATTACCAGGGGGAGGAAGTAAGCATCCTCTGTTTTATTAGTTTTAGAAATGTTACACAGTAATTAATCTCTACTTCCCCTCATGTCAAAGAAATGCTACATGTTGCATTATACATACATCTTGCTATTTAGGTGAATGTACCTCACACAGGAAAGAGCTTCACAGAAATATTGGACAGCTTTGGCAACCTTTGCTCAATTTTCCTTCTGCCTATTTATCATGGAGAAGGCTGGCTAGAGCCACTCTGGCTTTTTTTTTTTTTAAAGGTGATTCCATGAAAATGTGATGTCATACTGTCATTGGAGAGAGATGTAAATTCTAATAACCATCAGGTTTGCCATTCCCATCACACTGACCCAACATTTGTTTGGCTAGTCAAGGGCAAACTTTAAGACCCCTTGTTGAGAGCCCCTTCTGTCCTCTTTGCAATGTCAGGGTGTGAAACAACATGCTCGGTTCTCTCTGCTTCTTGCTTTCTTACCCCGGGCAGAGCAGCGCGTACTGTGGAGAACAGAAGTGCTGTGACTGCAACAGTGGTACTCTTACTTTGTGCTCTTTTTGGCTCTAAATTTCTGTGTCTTGCAAGGATCCTAGCAGTAGTAGAACCCCCTTTCTGCATCCATGACCTCATGAAAGAGAGCTCTCTGGAATATCTGCCAAGCCCTGTTATTGCTGATACAGATCTGTTTTTTGCTTGGTTTTGCAGGATTCCTGATAATCCTTGCCTAATTCTTTTTTTTTTTTTTTTTTTTTTGGTTAAAGGTGTTCTTGGCAGAAAATTAGAGCTGGGAAGTAGAGTGACATACAGCAGGGAAGATATGAAAGAGTTAAAAGTAGAAAGGCAAGGAAAAAGGAGAGGTGAAATAGATGCATGTATCAGCCCTTAACTGATGTTTGCTGATTATACAGAAGAAAACTACTTTTCTGTAGCACATCAGGCTATCATGGTAGCTTTAAGGACTGGTTAGTATTCCATAAGTCTCTTCCAGACATGTAAGGGAATACTTACTGATTTCAGAATAGTTTGTTATTTTGATATTTATTCCCCCCGCCCCGGAACCCAAGTAACAAGTATGCTTTTCTGTAGTATTGATCTCGGAGTTCAGTGACCCTTTTTGTCAGCCAAACTGGGAGAACTATGATGAGTTGTGTTGGTACGGCTCAGGAGCTAACAGGTAGTTTCTGATCTCCAAGTGATTGACATCAACGACCAGGAATGCACAACCCTGACTTCTCATGGGAGGATGGCGCGTGTGTTTCCACTCATACAGCATCCTTGGCAAGGGAACTGCCCGTTGATTGGGTCTGTGTTCATCAGCATCTTATTATGAAGTGTGTTTTTTTGTTTTACCTGAATAAATGTTCATATGAACTCTTGTAATGCACTTTGCATATGTAAACATGAATCTGTGGGTCTATACAGCTGCATGTAATGCAGGAGGAGAAGGAGCTTGTATTGGGATGGGGAAGAGTAGAGTGCAAGTCTATGAGGAACATCTTCATTTCTGTAATATTTCTGTTGTTAAAGCTTACCTCAGGATCTGAAGTATTGCTTCTATTGTACGTTACTACACAAACTGCTGGTGAAACACTATTTTCTGTGCTGAGAAAACCTGCAAAGGAAGCAGGAAAAAAACACCAACCCACAACCCAAAACCAAAGAAGGGTGGAGAGGAGGTTTGGCATTGGACTCTAAAACAAACCAGAAGTTAATGCCACTGTGCTGTAGTGAAACACATGGCTCATGCTACACTTCTGTGTGGGTTCTTGTTCATGATACACCATGTTTTGTTTTATAGCTGCCAATGTCGCTGCTTTGCTTACATGAACTGAAGTGGATAGCGGCTAGCATAAAACTTGTCTTATTTAATCACTAGTGTGCTTTTATTGCAGGACGTCTGCAAGCAAGAATTCCCTATTATAAAGAACAACCCTTTGAAAACAAACGTGTTATTTTTTTTATGGCATTCATGTTACAAATGGAAGATTTCAACTGTTGTAAGCTTGAGATGGATGAGTAGTAGAAAATTGCAGGTATCCGCAAAGGCTAACTTCTATAAGCTACATAGTCAAAACTAGTGTTTGTTTGCTTTATTAGTAATAGCTGCTAAGTATATTTTAGTGAATCACAGATGTAGTGTTCATGTGCTGTAGTGACATGTTTTTAGTAGATGCAATTTTTTTTAGTTAATCTTTGTGCAAACCACAGCCAAAGCACAACTTTAGGGGGGAAGGTGGTTGCAACCATGGAAGGTCACAGCTCTATCCCATTTAGAGTTTTTCCTTTGATTTGCAAATCTGTCATTGAGCCTAAAGGCAGCAACGTATAATTCAAATACACCTAACACCTTCTCCCTGCCCCCCCGCCTCCAAACTTATCCACATCGCACAATACAGTAAGAAACAAGGGTCTGAGTAATGAAAGGGGTTGTGATGTTTCAGCCCTGGAGGCAATTGAGCGTAGGCATCAACTTTCTTAAAGGACATGTGGGTTTTATGGGAGCTATCTTGTTAGATGGAAATCTTACATGGGTTGTTAACATGAAGTTAAGTGAGTCTTTCCTCCTTTCTTTCATATTAATGAGCTTTCTGGGTAGTGAGTTGCTCTAATAGAGACCTAACCTTTGGAAACAAAGCAGGTCAAAAGATAACTTCTACAAATTTTTGGTGACGCTCCAGAGCTTTGTTTTACCACACTCCACCTTCCAGTTTGGCATTAATCTCTTGTAGTAATTTCTCTGGACTTTCAGCCTGAGTACAGAGCTGGGGTGTGTGGAGAAGGCTGAGGGATGGCTATAGGTTGTGGTTGGTTTCTTCGGGGATGGTGGACTAGACAAATCTGTGAAGGCTGATATCAAATGTCTAATGGAAAACCAAAATGCCCGATGTTATCCTGTGGGGTTTTTCAAGCCACTATTAAAGGCTGCAGTTGGAGGCATTAATTGACTTTGTGTGAGGTTGACTCTGACTTACACCACTGACTGTTGGAAGGTTAAAGAGTGGCTGCTTGGCTGATGATGGACTTGCCTTCTGGTAACTGGTCTTGTTCTTAATACTGAAGCTGATCACCTGCTGTGAAGCACATACAAACTCCTCACAGTAGTGTGTTCTGGCACATCTTGTAGGGAAGGGGGGACCCAAATATTTCAGTGTCAGCAGCTTAAACTTTTTTTGCTTGTCTAAAACTTGATTCCAGTGTGGGAGTGATTCCTCATTCTTTAGATTTCACTTTGTGTCTAAAATAGAGGCTTCCCGTTGCATAAAGACAAGGGGGTTGCCTGCGTGCAGGCGTTTGGGAGTGCTAAGTGAATTAACTAAAAGTGTGAAGATAAAGTGGATGCTTTTAAAGCATGTTAAATACTTGTGTGGATGCTCTCCATTTAGACCTAAAATGGCTTTAGTTCCCTTAGCTTAATCCTTCTTCAAAGGAGATTAAGCTAAAGTGAATATGAAGCAGATTAAACTCCTGCGTGGACATTAACATAGGTTAACTTATCTTCCCTTCCCTCAATGTCCTTCTACACCATGCCCTTCAGGATGTTTTTAGAAAGTGATGGAGCTCTTTAAGCTTTATTAAAGTTGTAACTGATTTTGAGTATCTGGAATTCGGTATTTCAGAATAACCACCACACTCCATTGAAATGGATAATACAGAGTCTCCTAACAAATAACTGTCCTTTGAAAGCATCAACAGCGTGTGGAGGATATAATGGGCTAATGATGAATATGCATGCACACAAGCTTAGAACATAATGGACCAAATTATTTTTGACCATTAAATGGCAAGCTAGCATATCAAGGCTGTATTGATGTTTTCCCGTAATATAATCATAGAATATAATCACAGAGAGCTTGAGGTTGGAAGGGACCTCTGTAGGTCATCTGGTCCACACCTCCTGCTCTAGCAGGGCCACCTAGAGCCAGTTGCCCAGAACCATGTCCAGATAGAAATGTTCCTGCTGTTGGGTCTTTGTAATTTGCCTTTTCTGATATGTACTTCTGAACCCTGGTAGATCCTGCCCACCACCTAAAATCCTGGTGTACCCCATGGAGGTTGACATTTGAGTAACGTGGCAAGATCTGTGCCTTCATAGCTGTAGAAACAAGAAAGCTAAACTGTGTCCAAATAAGTTGTAGCCCGTGAAATCTGTTTTTGGGGTGTGTTATATAATTGTGGTAGCAGTACGTGGGCTTTAGTAGAGGCTGCAATGCTAACAAACTTTAAAATAGAGCATTTCTCATGTACGCAGCCTTTTTCAGGCTTTGATAGGATCACAGGATAGTTAAGGCTGGGAGGGACCTCAGCAGGTCTCTGGTCCAACCTCTTGCTCACAGCATGTCAGCTCTGAGGTCAGACTGCGCTGCTCAGGGCTTTTTCCACTCAGGACTTAAAACTCTGAGGAAGGAGAGTGCACAGCCTCTCTGTGCAACCAGTGCCACTATCCGACTGGCCAACTGGGGGGAAAAAGCTTCTCCTTATATCTAGGCTGAGCCTCTTTGTTTCAGTTTGACTGTTGTTTCTTGTCTTCCTGCCCTGCACCACTGTGAAGAGCCCGGCTCTGTCTCCCCTGTGATCTTCCCACAGGCACTGGGGGGGCTGCCATTAGGTCCCCATGAAGCTATCTGTGCTCCGGGCTGAAGAAGCCCAGCTCTCCCAGCCTCTCCTTGCAGGGCCTGTGCTCCAGCCCTGCCATCTTGTGGGCTTCCACTAAAATCCATCCAGTTTATCAAAGTCTGTCTTGCATTGCTGGGGCTCAAAACTGGATGTAGTGCCTAAATGAGGGGTTTTTTGGCTTCCTGTCAGTTCTGTACTTTGAGAAACTCTGCAGCACCAACGCTGTATAAAAGCTGATCTTGGGAAGAACTGGCAGTCCTCAGGACAGGTTCTCAAACACCTTCTCTCCTAAATGAGGGAAGCTTCGGTTTCTGGTTTTTTGGTTTCCTTGATCATCACTCTTCCCTCTTAGGGACTGGACATGAGTGTTGATTCATGTTTGTCAGGATAACCGGCCGCTCTGCTCGGAGCAGCTGGATGCAGAGGCAAAGCTAAGCCAGGGTATAGTGGCTCCCTGGATCCTCAGCTGCCATGACAGCATGGTGAGCTGTGCTCCCTTCTTATGTGGTCCCGTTTCCCCAAAGCATTAATAGGAGCTATACGGCCTTTTATCTTAAGGGGACAAAGAGTTTTCTAGAAAAACTCTTTTGAGAACTGTGGAGTTGATTTATTCTGTGCTTCCAGTTCTGGTGCTTTGTGGGTGGTTTTCTGTTATTGGGTAAGACTAAAGAGCATGATTTAACACCAGGAAAAACATTTGCAGTGTGAATGCCAGTTTTGCTTTAAATGTGCCCTCAGGCAATGGGAATTTGGGGTGAGTAAGTACCTTCTCTTTGGGTGGTGACCTTGTTGAAACAAACTCTGCTCAAGACTCTTATTTTCAGGCTGCTTTTTTTTTTTCTTTTTTTTTGCCAGAATGTTTGTCCAGGTATGCCTGTACTTCTACTGCAAATGCTTGTGGCGCTGCCTGAAATTCGTGGTCAGGAAACTAACAGGTCGATGTGAATTGCAAAGGATCTGTTACAATACCAAACCTGGAGCTGCCAGAACTATGAAAATAGGTAACTGCACAATGCTTAGTTCTGCATGCCTTTGTACCTTTCTGCATGTGCTAAAAATAATATGACTTAATTCTTATAAATAAATAAGTTGTTAAATAAATACACTATAAACTTAGCTTGTCTGACATGATGCTTTCAAATACTGTTCTCTTGCAGAGGCATCACTGAAAGGTTCAAAAAGTAAGGTGAGTGAAAGATGTCATCGTTCACCTTGTATATTGTGTCCTGTGCAGTTGGTTTTAGTCTGCTGTTTTCTCACTGCAAAAAATAACTTCAGGGTTGGATGTGATTTTGCATTAAAATCATCTGCTACTGAAGAGAGTCTTGTGTCCGCAATAGCGGGGGATATTGCAAAGTCAGGGAGAGTGTCCTGTGCTGCAGGGACAGCCACACTGTGGCCCTGATGGAATCAGGGCGGCAACAGGACATGGTGGAGATGACAAGGGTGATGTGTTGTAATTTGGGATTTCTTGACTGATTCCTCATCCTATCCTAGAATTTCTGTAATATGCAGTCAGTCACACACTTTACACCTCAGGCTTTTTTGTCTGGAAAGCAGACTGCAGGCAGCAGTACTTAGATAGCCAAGACAACTTTGTTCTCTGCTTTCCTTTTAAATACGTTAATGGAGAAGAGCCTCTGTCACCTCTTTCTTTCCCTGTAGCACTTGTTATGCTATCTTAAATTTGTCTCATAAAGCGTTTGTGTATATGTTAAATAGCATTATTCAGGCGTTCGTTTCTCTTCGGCATGAGAATCAGTGGTGTTGAAAAGCTTACCTCAGCATTAGCAAAACCGATGTCACATAGCCCATAGTTCAGCATGGTGCTTCCAAATAACACTTTTAGCACAAACAGAAAGGCAGAATTTTATTTAAAAACCTGCATTAAAGCAATTGTGTAGTTTTGAGACAAAGCACCAGAAAGTTCAATCTCTTAATTTTTTGGAAGGCACGTTGATTTTTGAATACTGAACTTCCGGGGACATTTCTGCAAAGTGCAATGACACGCAAGAGAAAGGAAAAATGTTTTGCTGTGTTACTGCAATGCATTGGGAGAGGGGGTGTCAAATGAAGGCGAGCAATTCCAGTGTAATTAGGCAGATGGTCTGAAGCTGCTTCTTGATCAAAGGCTTCAGTGCAGATTGTTCTCACTAGCAGCTGCCACAGAAATGCAATAGACTGACTACAAGGGCATGGGGAAGCACTGAAACTAGTCAGTAGGGTTGAGTAGACTGGAAGGAGGGGGGGGGTGTATTGAATTTGGTATTCTGGGCTCTTAATCTAGAAGCTTTTGGGTATCAAATTTACCATTGTTAACTTCTATTGAGTAATAGCTTCCGTAAGAATTAATGTGTGTTTAAAACCTCTCTTTAGCGGCTGCAAACTTCAGTAAGTGTTCACCCTGATGCTATTGAAAAAACTATAGATGACATCATGGAGCTGAAAAGGATTAATCCAGATATAAATCCACAGTAAGTTCATGGTTTCCTTACACAAAAAAAAATAAAAGGGAATTATTGATTTCTTCAGTGCCCAGGTCCATGGAGAACTCATTCTCCATAGCTATTGTGGCACACAATTTGAAGATGAATTCTGTCTCTCAGCATAAAACTACAACTTAAGCTTTGCTGTCAAAAAGCTGATGGAAAAATGAAGGATCTTTTATGGTGACTGTAATAGGCAAGTCCTGAGTCTCTTTATCTAGCTGCTTCCTCAATCATGCTGTCTTAGTAGATGCATTGATTTATGGGGCCCATTTCCCCAGGGATAAAATACCACCAAAGCAGGTGGTCCTGGCAGTGACAGTGATGGCTTCTTAGCAAGGCTGTATCCAGTAGGAAAGAAATCGTCCTGTTGTAACTGATATAAATGGTATACTGGTTTACATTTTAAAACTGCTTTGAATTATCCCAACACAAGTTGTAACAATACAGCCTAGCCAATGGTCTTTTAATGCTACAAGGTGTTAGAGGTAAGAAGAGATTGACAGCAAACCATTAAATTTACAAGTGTGTATGTCAAGAGAAGTGGTAACACTTTTGTGGTTGCCTTACCTCTCAGCCCCTAGCTTAAGGCGCAAGATGGTCCAGGTCAGGAATCGGTGGGAGAAATGTTGAGGGTTGTATTGGTCAGATGATCAGTCTGAGGCTCACACCTCTTCCCAAACTTGAAATTGATGTACATAATCCAAAGTCAGCATCCATGCATTGATAGCTGCTTTTCTTTGTGGTCAGCAGCATCAACAGGTAAGGTGGCCCCAAGGTTTTGCTGCAACAACAAAAACCAAAAGCTTGGTTGGAAAAATATAATTTTTTTTTTGGTCTCATTACAGTTATGAACCCCAAGCCCTACCCCCCCCCAGTGAAAAGGATAGTAACTGGGGAGTCTTAAAATGAGGCTTGACTGATCATAATGGAAATAGAGCACACTGGGTGTCTCTCAAGTTAGAGAGACAGCTGTTGTGGACATGACCACTGTCTGCCTGGATTGAAAAATGGTGAACCAAACATTAAAGATGAGCAGAAAACAAGAGAAACAAGCCAAAGAAAACACCTTCTTATAGATGAGACCCCTGTGAAGTTTTTCTGGGAGTGGGCCCAGAGCATTTCTAGGGGAGTCAATTCACAGGACCTTGCCCACATGACCTTCAAAGGGAGGGTGATGAAAGAGCAGCTGCTTCAAGTGGATGCAAGGCCATGCTGAGAGGCTGCCTGTCTGAGGAGGGTATCACAGCTCTGGTACTCTTGTGTTGCACAGGATGCTGATAGCTGAAATTCAGAGAAAAAAAATCAGTGACGGTGACACATGAGGAGAAACTGCAGGATGTAAACGTGCACAGCTCAGAGCCTGACCTGTGGACATCAGTAACTGCAGCGTTTGTAATCAGGCTGATTCAAGTATTCACTTCTCGGTGTTGGATCCTTGGGTAACTGGGTGGAATAATTCCAAGAAAAAACAAGGAATTAATTAAAGTAGTATTTTGTGTGACACTAGAGATCGCCATCTGATTCTCCTCATGGCATTGCCTTTGGCCTCTGAAGAAATGCTGTCTTCCAGAAGAGAGAGTGAGCGAGTAGAGGTGCAAATGATTTCTGCTTGCTTGAATCAGGCCCCTGAACCTTAAGTTACACTTTGAGTGATCTGGTTCTAATATTAAAAACAAACAAACAAAAACCACAACAAAACAAAAACCCCTGAACTATTTTTTGTTTAATCCAGGAGGTGTTCATATGCTTAGCACAGGAAAAAAAAAAGCTTAATTATTTTTGGACCAGAATCCTTGCGTTTGGCATTTTACAGGACTGAGTCTTTCATTCCCTTCCCTTCTCTCCCCCCGCCCCCCAAGTTTGGTGAAATATCTTTTCAAAACAGTGAGGAATGGGGGCCTGGGATGTGCAAGGTGGTGCCGTGTACATAGAAACACACCCTGCCACTAAATTGCTCCTTATATTAAATTACTTATAGGTCCGCTAAACTTTAAGTATCTGCACTGAAGTTTTACATGCAAGTCATTTATTTTATACTAGAGTCTTCTGGAGAAACTTCAGTAAAAGCAGGTCAGCTATTTCTGTAGACAGGATTAAGGAAAATCCATTGGTTTGCCTACTCTTGAACATAAAAAAAAAAAAAACAAACCAACAAACTGCATCCAGACTGTCTTGTTCGGAAGCTCTGGCCTTCCCTCGCATAGCAGAGACTTGAAATCTCCTGGGGTAAGGACAAGGGGACACATGTCATACTATATGTGTTTCTGCAAATCTGTATGCAGTCACTTTTGTTAACGTAGCATCTCTGCAGAGCTGAACTAGCATCCCAGGGGTGTTTGCACTGAGCTGTTCTTGAAGGATATGGGCTTCTGTGACCTGAAGAGGAGGCGGCCCACAGTAATTTCCCTTTATCGATGCCTCTGAGATAAGCATGTATATTTAGTGGTGGGAGCAAGTAGGTTGAATAACCAGGTGGTGACACGTGCAATCTCCACTAACTATGGAAGCAGACCATGAAATACTCCCAGTTTTGGACTCATCTCCATCTCATGGAGCACCTGGAGCTGAATGCGGTGGGGGTGCAAGCCCAGGCAGGGCGCTCCTGTGCTCTGAGAACTGCCACTGCCAGCACAAGGGTGGCAGGGAAGAGGTGTGGGGCATCAGTAGCTCACCCACATCCTCTGTTTGGCAGGGAGAGAGCAAAAGCTTTATGAAAAGGAGAGTGGGGGAAACTAATTCCACCCCAACACCCTACCCCCACCGCACCCTGAATAACATTGCATGGAGTGTTTGACTGGCTTTATCTAAAGTGCAAATGTGGCTTGCTTTGTATATGGTGTGCAACTTGGAACATAAATTTTTTTTTTTTTTAAATATAAAATTGCTCTGCTTTGCTGCTGCCTGTGGTGTTCTTCTCTAAACTACACTGAGGTTATAGAGTAGTTAAAAACATTATGGTTGTGGTTTAGTGATGCACTACAGCAATTCACATGCAGTCTTGTCAGGCTTTTCAGCTTTCTTTGAAATGCAGCCTTTCTGTAAAACTGTAGGGTATAGCAAGTGAAGCATCAAACACCAACAACCAACAAAAAAAGCCAAACAGTAAAGGAGGGAAAACACTGCATAGGTTATTCTGAAAGGGTTATAGCCACAAATAACATGAAATTGCAGCAACAGAAATGGCCTAATGATGACATCTCTGATTCTGTAGATTAATCTCAAAAGATAAGCAGTGAAAATCCTTCTGCTCAGAAAATTTAACAGTATTATGGAATAAACAAAATGTTTCAATATATCAAACAAGACAAAATAAGGAACCTGTGCAGCTTAATATCAGTGCAGCATGTGTTCCACAGAGGAATGGAGGGTACAGATTTAGCTGTGCCCTCCAAATTCCTACTAGGTGTTCAGATAATTTTAGACGTTATTAAAAATTAAAGGGTTTATTCCCATATATATTTAAATATTCTTATGAGTGCAGCAGTTGTGTACTGCATAACTTGTATTTAATACTATAAAATCTTAACCTAAAACTGAATAGGCTGTTGTAATTTAAAGCCTTGGAAGCCACATGTTTGTGTTTGGTTTTTTGTTTTGTTTTTTTTGGGGGGTTGGGGTTTTTTGGTTTGGTGTTTTGTTGGGTTTTTTGTGTTTTGTTTTGTTTTTTTTAATGGTGCATCAGGAAATGTAAAAGGGAAACGTAAAATCTGCAATATAATGAAAAGAGAGCCATTATGGTGATTCTTAATGTGAGACCAAAAAAAATGCTGCTTCAAGGCAGATCTTTGAACTATATTACTTCGGGGTTTTGGCTTCTTTATGCTAGCTTTTGTAGCATGAAAGCAAAATGAGTATTTTTAGCTTTTTGCTGAGTTTCCTCTCCCCCCCACCCCTTTTTAAGTTCACATCTCTTGTCTCAGGGCATTGTTTGAGAAGCTGCCATTTGAATGAGGGGAAAGATTCAGTGATGTGCGTATTACAGGCATTCAGCACTGCTGTGTATTGTTATAATGAGATTTCAATGTGAAAATTCACTGTTCAAAGTCCTAAAAAAAAAATCCCAAATTTTATCATCTAAGGAAGGCACTAAATAAGACTATGCCTTTCACAAGGCCTTGTTTAACGTAATATTGATCTCTTGGAAATTCTTCCATTGCAATTAAAGTGTTATACTATCGATTCATTGATGTAACATTACTCATGTGAATTAAATGGATATGTACGTGGTAGTTCTGTTTCATAGCTACATATGATTGAGTTGGATTATGTTGCTCCTTTCCCCCCCCTCAGGTTGGGAGTATCTCTTCAGGCATGCCTGCTGCAGATTGTGGGGTACAGAAATCTGATTGCAGAGGTTGAAAAGCTGCGCAGAGAGCCATACGATTCGGAGAATCCACAACATGAGGAAATGCTTCTGAAGGTAGGTACTTAAGAGATGCATCTTTTATTCACTCCAAACATCCTGGTTTATAAACCTCTTTAAAACAGCGAGAAGTGTTGTCGCCTTTCTCCATCTTGTGCCTGTTTTAAGATAAGGCTGTGCAGCATATTAATTTAGTCTGGATGTAACACCTGCCAAGCAAGTGGTTGATGAATGTGCGTCCCTTGGCTGGACTATATCTAGGCAGTGGATACGCAGCTCTTACTGCACGTAACAGCTCTGCGCTATGAGCTCTGGAAAAATAACCCTATGTCCTACTTCAGTACACCTTTCTTCAACATGAGAAGGGAATTTTTCTTTCTTAACCAGCACAAACTTTTTTTTTTTTTGCCCCTTCAGTTTCTTGTATTTTTGAAACCTTCTCTGTGTATCCCAATGGCAAACCTCTAGCTTTCATTGTGTGGGATGGAAGGGTGGGAGATGATGACTTACACATTTATATTTACCAAATATATTTTTGTATGAAAACAAAATGAAACCAGTCTTTAGATAATAGATGCTGAGTGTTAAAAAACATCCCATTTGGGTTTTACTTATTTCATGTTTTCAGGAAAGCCTTGCACTGGAGCAGGTAATAAAGGTATTTTTTCAGGAAGATGATCTTGAAGCTGTAATTAGAGGCAGAGCTAGAGAGCTCTTATATTAGACAGGAACTAGGGAGAGAAAATAATAAAGGGGGGTAGAAAATAGTCTAATAGCAAGTCCCAGTGTTTCTTCTGATCCTTTTTCTGACGGTGGCTAGTGCAAGATGCTTCAGAGAAATGGCAAGGAAGATAGATAAGCTCATTTTCACTATTCTACAAGCAAAATGCATTCTTACAGAATTTTCAGCGGTCTTATAAAAATATATCACTTGTTCAAAATAATTAAAAACCAAACCAAACAAAAAATATTGAAAACTTAAACGCTACCTGTGCTTCTTCCCCCATCCAACTCTGGCTGGGATTTTTACAGCACACGATGATGAAGTTGCCTTCCATGCTCTAGCTTGCAGTGTAGTGTTCTGCGCAAGTTACAGTGGGAGTTCCTGGAAATTTTACCTTAGTTACTTGGGCTTGCAGGTACTTCCAGAAATCCCAGTAGGCATCTTATATAAGCACTTATAGATGCAAATAACTTTCTAAAAAATGTGTCAAATGGTTAAAGAGTTCCTGTAGGTGTCCGGAAAGCTGTCTTTAAGGTTGTGTCCTTGTGTGGGACATGGAGTCTTGCTGAGGAGGAGTGAAAATCCAGAGCTGCCCCTGAAGGAGTGCTTTAGCCATCAGGTAGGACAAGGCAGATGGACTACTCCTGTTCAAGTCCTGCCCTGTGCAGCCGAAAGCACCAACTTCTGGGAGTAGAATGGGCTTTAACTAAAAGGACACAAAGATTTTACCCAACAAGGAAGCCTGTGTCTTGGAGGTGAGAGATCCAGGTGCCAGCCTACAGTCTTGGTCCTAGAAAATACCAGATAGTTGGCTGCAGGTTTAACGAGGGCCTCTGGCTCCAGGAAAGCATTCCTAAACACATTGGGCATCTACACTGCCCAGAGAGCAAGAAGTTGAGTCTGAGGATAGGATCACAGGTGAGAAGTACCAAAGAGCTGGCTGTGGTCTCCTTCCCAGCCACCCAGCCTGTGAGGGCAAGGTCCTGGTTCTTGGATGCTTCTGAGAATCATGTCAGCCCTGACGTGTAGTCACTCAAGTGCTTTAAAAACATGACTGCATGAGAATAAAAGCAGAATGGAAACTGAGTGTTTGTCTGAGGGGAGACTAAACAGTGCAGGTTACACTGTAAAACTCCTAATGTTGATGAAAGTGTAAGTTTCACCATCTGCCTCCAGTGTAACCTGTAGTATTAGCACTTGTTTACAGCAGGCGTTTTGCTTTTGCCAATTCTCATGTCAAAAGGAAGTATGTCCAAGGGTTTAATTTGGTTTCCAGCCCACACTGGGAAAGAACAGGCCAGTTGGTTTTCAGTCCTTCTAGGTATTCTGCTAAGTGATCTCTGCAATGGGTAATTCAAGTTGCTAATGTTTATCATTTATTCATCTTTACCAGGAGGGCATTTTATGAATGAGAGAAAGATTAACTTAACGTGACTGAACTAATGAATAATACTGTATTTATTGTCAATGACGAAGAAGAAAGATAGCAAATATGATTTAAACAGTGATGCTTTATGCAGTCATTACAAAGTGAAATCATTTAAGTTTTAACTTTCCTGAGGCACTTCATTTTAAATGCAGTTAGAACTGCTAAAATTAATACAATTTCTGGGTTGTTTATTTGGGAAATGTGCGTATAGCTCTTTCCCTTGGGTAGGCCTTGTCTAAGTACGTTTCTTGAGGCCTTACTCACCAACTCATGGTTTATGGGGAACACCCAATTTCTTAATAACACTTTGGAAAGGGTAAGTTTGTGATATGGCACAAGGTGTGCGGAAAGGTATGTATTTGTCAGACATGTCAGTTTAGGCTGGTTTTAGGTGCCTAGCAACATGATATTTAGGCACTAAAGTCGCTGGACCAGTGCAGCTAAGTGGATTTATTCCAGCTGAGGATCTGGCTTGTTAAATCACTTTGTCCTTTTTTTATGTGAGATCAACGAATGATTCACCCCTTAGTTAAATATGAAGGTGCCGCATGCTATTCTTGTGTGGATTTTTTTTATGTTCTCCAATTTGCTTTTCAGCACTGTGGTAGCCAAGTCAGCACTCCTGATTTATAACCCTTCCAGAGACTTGCAAAAGATGCAGGAGAAAAGATTGCTGCAGAGCCTCAGGGACCTGAGGGCTGATTGCCTGCTGCTCTGTCAGTGATTTACAACCAAATTCCAGCCCGTTCCTGTCTGTGTGCTTATGGAGGCAGACGCTAGTTTGATGCACAAAGCGTGAACAAAATGAGTCCTTGTGTGAGACGTTACAGCAGCTGTAGATAAGGTCAGAAGGGCCTTGTAGGGCTGAAACATCTGCAGTATTTAAGAGTGGTTTGGGATTTCCCCTTCCTCACCGCTGGGAATTTCATTTGCTCTTATGTTTTGGTTGCTGGGATAGCAATGCCATGATATTACATGAGAAATTAATTTGGATTAAAAAGAAGAAAAAGCCATAGTAATGTGTGGAAGTTTAATTATATTTTACCTGTAATCTTCCTAGTTGTGGAAATGCTTGAAGCCCGATTCGCCACTGAAAGCTCGGATTTCGAAGCAGTGGTGTGAAATTGGTTTCCAAGGTGACGATCCTAAAACAGACTTTAGAGGGATGGGTCTCCTGGGCTTATATAACTTGGTGTAAGTATGTTCTGCTGTAGATGGATTTATGTTTGTCTGAAGTCATGAAAAGCATCATTACTTGAAGGTTTTTAGCAAGTCTCTGGAAATAACTTATAAAAGTGTTACGGACTTCATATAAAAAATTGAAAGTACTTACTTTCTAGTCCAATTTGGGGGGGGGGGGTCTCTTATTGAAGGGCTCTCCTTTCTTTCAGTATTCCTAATTCAACGTGGTAATGCCTCTTGCTAAGCCCTTTTTTTAGTTTCTCTGTGGCACAGTAAGTTAACACTCTCTTCCCACAAGAAAGAAACTGTAAAGTGTATTTTCACCAATATCCAAATCTTCTTAAACAAAATTCCCTGGAATTGGGTGGGTGGGAGGGTTATGTTATTGCTCAGCTTTTTTGTTTGGGAATTTCATGCTGAATTCTTAGGCAAAACACTTGAAATGCAGCCACTGATGGTAAACTTCCATAGTTGGACAAAAACTTCAATTTCTGTCAGTACTCAAAATTAAGCAGTGAGTTTACATCACTATTCCCTTCTGCCTCACGCACACCAGGTGTTGGTACTATATCTGTGGTCGGTTATTTGGGAACTGATCAATGCTTGTTATTTCCTTCAGCCCTTGTATCTACTGCAGGTAGTTACATAACTTAAAAACGTTTGGTAAAATAACCTCTCCCTATGAGGGGAAAAAGAAATATTTTCTGCGTTTACAGATTGAAGGACATAAATCATCCATATGTCGTTCTCTAGCAAAGCTCAGTTGAGGGTCTGGACTCTTGACCCTGGCTTTGAACTTCCGTTGGAAATGAATCCCTACCACGTATTTCATTTCTTAATCTCCTGTGATGACTCTTATCTTGCTTAATGAATCTGCCAGATCAAGAAGCCTGAACTGCTTTGTCTGGAGCTCAGCAGCCAACATGCTCTAGTAATAAGCAACTGATTTTCTGCAGGGTGGGTAGGAAGAGGACTCTGATAATGCATGTTCACTAAGCACTTACAGGATTACATTTGTAATTTGAGGCTGCTTTTCTCTTTCATTTTGGGGGTCTGAGTGGTAGCTTAATGAATTTAACACGTTAAATGCTACTCATACTGCGTAACACATGTAGAGGCCTTTAAAAGGGTGTGTATGGATAGCTTAGAATGATTAAAGATGCTTTTTTTGTTGTGTTTCTTTGACAATTCACCTTAAACATATGTATTTGCAGGTATTTTGCCGAATGGGACACTGAGATAGCTCAGCAAGTTCTCTCTGATTCCCTTCAGCCTAAATACAGGTAGTGCTTGACATCAGAAAAAATAACTTGAGAGCACTGCTGGTTGGTGTTTGGGGGCGGGGAGGGTGTGGTTTTATTTTTCTTTTAGTTGGGCATGTGCTTGGGTGTTGCCACATGCTATCCGAGTTCCAGTGCTGATCCTGAAAACTGATCAAATCCAAGACACAAACTTGTATACTGAATCTTAGAAATAGTTAAACTTAGTGTTAAATGTTTTCACTTAACTTCTAATTTCAAGTGATTTTGTGTTTTTATTTACCTTTCTTTTTGTCTTTTCATAATGAAGGGAAGTCACTAAGAAGGAACTAAGGTATTTTTTTTTCTTTTCTCTTAGTTTTATGACACCTTACATGTAAATAAAGATCAAACCATACTGCAATTTGGAGTGTTATAAACTGAAAGTCTTTGTTGCAACACCAAGAGATCCATATTCCTTTCTCTAAAGTTAGCTCAAATGTAGCTGATGGTGCAACACTGGGTAAATCTGAGCGTGCTTATATATAAAGAATGAATCAACCTTGCTTGATGCAGCTAAAGTGCTCTATTCTAGACTTATTTAGTACCAGGCTTAACCAACAAATTTTCAGTGACTTTTACCTGTAGGAAAAAAAAGTCTAAGCAGTGCCGCTATGGTCATAACAACTGTGACTGACTTGATAATCAAAAGTAGCCCACTTGATAATCAAAAGTAGCCTCGGCCAAGGGTTTGTCAGCACAGTTGAAGAGCGCCTTGATTTACAGTCACATACTCTGCCTGCCTTGACTAATAATGGGTCTAATCTGGCTAGTCTGATGTCCTGCTGGTTGGCATATCAGATACCTTCAAGTGGCAAAAATCCCGTGTTGTGAACTACTTGTGACTAGAGATTTATTCCATAATTATCGAAGGGGGGCAGAAATGCTTTTTAGCCAGTTACATAGTAATCAGTGGCCTCAAAAGACATTTTACTTTTGCCAGTAGTGTTAGATATCCATATAGCAGGTCCACATCTGAATCCTGTGAAGCTTTTGATCTCTTCAGTATTTTGTGGCTGACTTGCCAATGATAATTCTGTGACAAAAAATACTTTGAGTGTTGGGGGAGGGGGTGAGGTGGTGTAAACCAACAGACTTTGAGCCTGGGAGTCAGCCCTCAAATTTAGTTTATTTGGGGTTTCTTTTATATATTGGCGTTCACTGTCTTCCTACAAACGCTCCCCCCAATTCCAGTCTTGCCTTTACTTACTGTGTTGCCCATGGATAATTCTTACTATGTAAGCTGATGGACGGGGATTGTCATGATGCTTAAGCAGCATTACAGAAAATAGCCAAGACTTTTGTTTAACTCAACTCTTATGTGGGAAACTGAGCTGTATTACCTAGATGCTGAGTATTCAGTGCTGGGGCTGTGAAGCAGGGAATCCCATTAGTGTTCTTCATTTATATGTTTGATTACGAGGGACCATCTTGGAGTGCTGTGTGAGCATGTGCAATTTCTATCCCTTGAAAGGGTGTTTGGTAGAAAATAGATGCTGCTGGTGGTGCCCGTGGGGTTCTTCCTGGTGTGGTTGCTTAGCAGCCATGCTGGTTTCTGATGTGATCATGATCAATGTAGTTTCTATTTCTGTTGAACTGTGTTGCTTGTCTGCATCCTACATGTGCCACCTTTTATTATTCAGTGTTTGCTTGGGTTTTTTAAACTGATGTTATGCCACAACCTACAAAGATGGCTAAGATTTTAGAGAATTAATATATTCCTGTACGCCAGGCCATTTAAGAGAAGTATTGTCCTCACGCATGCCACCTGGTTACACTCAGGTCAGGATTGGTATGAACCTATTAGCATCTTTAATACTTAATGGCAACAGTTTTTAAATACTATATTTACGTGAAGTTCAGGGGATTGTCTTTAGTGTAATATACACTTACTGTAGTTCAAGTATAGTCCAAGAAAGACACTTTCACACATAGCTGTGTATAATGTGGGATCTAAATCCTGAAAGCTCTGATTTGCTTTCCTAAGGCAAAACTCCCACAGGCATGTTGAAGCTGTAGCCCGCTGGTTAGGGTTGCTTCTCTGCCCGCTTTTAGTCGCTGATAAATGTGGGCAATGACTTCTGCTAAACTCACTCCATTCGAGTAGGTACAGGTAAAGCCTGGTTAGTGGGATGTCAGCTGACTGGTTGTATCAGGCAGCTCTTTTAAATGAAAAAAATATTGAACAGAAATTTAATCTAAAAGCAAATAGTTCCCTAAGTAACTGTTTTAAGGGAGGGACCTTCTGTGTCCTTGAAAACCTCTACGTTATTGTGCCAAATAATAGGAAATACTATTCTGTATTTTTGGCTGTTGTATGGTTTCCAGTTTGGCTGTACATAAAACCTTTCTGGCAGAGGAGTATTTTTCATGTTTGCTGCCTCAGGTGAACCATGCCTACAGTAATGAGCGTCACGTATATCTTCAAGAACACAAAAGGCTAAAATCATGTTTGATTAGTTAAAAGAAATGTAATATTTTCAAATTTTTGTGTAGCTCAGACTTAATTGAGGTGGATCATCTTTGTAGTCAGTATAGAAAATAACTGGCTTTTACTGAGAGCATTGATGTAGGCACATACTTTGTTATGATAAGTGAAGTTTATCCACGATGCTATAAAGTCAGTTACCCATTTCAAGTCTTTTTATACCAATCCATTCAGTCAGAAGCAGAGTTAAATGTGATTAGCTGTATCAACATTGACTGAACAGGGTATTTTATCTCTGTTATAATGTCAAAGAAGTGGGAAGAAAATATTTTTTGCATGACAATATCTGGATCTTTTTTCCCCCCACAGCCAATTCAGCAAAGCCGAATGGGAGAAGAAAAAGTTTGATAAAGCAATCGGGTAAGTTAAAAATCTTTTTAAAGCTGCCACAAACAACAGTTAACAACGATGCTGTGTATTTGAGGGAAAATACTCCAGGTCACTTTCTAAAAGGAACTTCAGTGTACGTACTAACATGTATTGTCTTAACCATACCTTGATTTTGATCAGATTACAGGAAAAACAGTTTGAATTAAGAATTAGGAAAAATAATCCAAAAATGCTGTAGCAAGGAGAAGCTTTCTCTCTGTCCTATGAATAGGTGAATATCTGTTTAATCCTTAACATATAATGTGATGAAGTCTCACTTCTTGTTGTCAAAGACAGGTTCTGATCTGCTTTCAGGAAGGTATAATAGGAAAGAAATAGTAGTGAGGGGTTGTTTTGTTTGTTGGGGTTTTTTTTAATGTTAAGCAGGGGGTTTGGTATAACTACCCTATTAATGAGTATGAAACCGGATGCTCCTTATGAATGTATCTGAAAACCTGTAATACAACATTTTAATGCCTATATTTCATTTTTCTGTGAAACTTGCCATCAGGCCTCATGTTGCAGTTAACTTCTGGATTTTTTTGCCTCCTGAAATATGTCAAAGGTTAAAAAAAAAAGGAAATTATTTTGGTTTGCTTGGTAGATAGATTATCCTAGGCATTTTTTCAATTCTACAGAAGACAGCTGTGTTTGGGGGGGGGGGGGGGGGGGGGAATCACTGTATAACTAATCAAGTTTGCTTTTATCACTAAATGTCAGTGTGGGACATCATATGTTTTCTTGGGAAACAGTCACTGCCAGAAATGTCAAGTCCTTTATGCAAAAGGCTCACAAATTAAGAAATTTCCAATTTTGGACTTCTGTTGTGCCTAAATATACTTTTCTTGTTGATATGTCCTAACAGGACAGTTTTGCTTCATGAGTCTGGTTTTTCTTACTTCTGTTTCCAGCATGCTCTGATTTAGGTTTTTCTTCTCTGTTAGGAAGAAATTGGAGGCAACTCAGCTGGATCTTTTTCACAGTTTTTAGCCAAATGAATGTCTTTATAGGACTGATGGTTGAAACCTGATGTTCCTAACTGTGGGTAATGAATTCTGGTTGGGCAGATGGGTTAAAATACCAGGTGCTGGGTCACCCTGCAGACACAGCCACGATGTGGAGTGCTTGCCCCGTGTCAGAGGCGAGGGCAGGAGCACAGGGATGCCCGAGCTTGTTCTTATTCTGTAGGAATGAATCTGTGCTGCTCCACTGAAAATGCTGGCACAGTGATGAAACTCCTGTTTTCACTGTGACCATATGTTTCACAAGGGAAACACTGCCATTAGAGTGTACAAAGCAGGCAGGAGATAAATGTTTTTCTTGTTTTCCACCCCCCCACACCTTGGAAGCTCATGAGGGAGAGAATTAATATGCCTCAGTAGCACACAATCTGCAGTGTCTGTGTCATCGGTGTTTCTTATAGTGTGCTGAAAGAAGACAAACTCTCCACAAATGTTGCTGCTTCTTTTTCTTACAGCTATTCTTTTGCTATTGTGGGCATTAACATAACAGACCTCGCATACAACTTGCTTGTGAGTGGAGCTCTGAAGACCCATTTCTACAACGTTGCTCCAGAAGCACCAACACTAACTCACTTTCAGCAGACGTTCTGTAAGTGGTGGTGAGGGAAGGAATACATAATTTGTACTCCTGCTAACACTTTTGTACTACCTATACTTAAAAAAAAAAAAAATTTCCTGCTGACACAGCACAGAGACTATCATGCTAGTCTTGCTCTACTGTTTTTAGGCTACTTAGATTCAGTGCTTAGTTGTGATGTATGCTATTACCAAACCAAGGGGTAAAATAAACAAAACCAAACAAAACAAACCCAAACAAAAAATCCTCCAAGGGCCTGAACAAGTGACCTTCGTATATCCTTAAACTGGTTTTAAATAATAAGAAGAAACTAAAGGTACTTTAAAGAACTGCTAGAGATAAATTGCTTCCCCATAAATCCAACTGTTGATATCTGCATTCAAGCATTACTCTCCAACTTCCAGTACAGTTGTTCCCCCTCAAAATAATGCTTTCCCAGCCCTTTCCCCTGTGTTTGAGCATCCCTTTTACAGCACAGCAGGTCTGTGCATTCTTGCACAGTGGGAGCAACACTTTGAGTGTTTTTCGATGTATAGCCACAAAACTGCTAACAAGGAGTCAGAATGCACTGTTTTCCACATTTATGACAATTACAAAGGTTTGGTTTGTTTGCATTTTGGGTTTTCTGGTTTTTGGTTTTTTTTTAAGTTTGGCTGTTTAGGTAACAGATATTTTGTTTTGCAGCTGTAGTATTTTCTTATTGCTTAACTGGATAAATGGCAAATATTAGTGTCCTGTGCATCTCTTTCATTAAATAGTATAGGCTTTTCAGAACAAGGATGCTATTCAATAAGACTCATTCAGCCAAAATCCTATGTGGACAGAAATCATACTCTAGCAGTGCTCTCCCTTTTGTGATGGTTTCTTTGTTGCTGCCCTAGATGGACTGGCTGGCAGGAGCTCCAGGCAGTGTAGCTGCTAGGCTGTTGTCTTCGGTGGTGGTGGTCTTGATAAATAAAACAGTCATCTTCAGGTCATCTTTTCATTGGAAGGGTTACTCTTTTTGCCAAATTCCAGATGTGTCTGTGGCCTTGTGAACAGATGTCTAGCATGGTTGGTTTGGCTCCCATATCTTCATATCCTATTCTTGGTTCTGGTTTCTTGCCATGTCTAAAATCCTCCACCACCGAATCTGGGGAAAGACATGTTTTAGTACCCTTACAGTGTCTTGTTGCCACTGCCAAAGTCTTGGCGACAGGGGAGACTGTTCTGCTGGCTAAGCCTGGGACTGTGCCCCAGGACCAGTGTGTCTGCTGACCAGCATGGCCAGTCCATCATGACAACGCTAGAGGGAGAGCCAGTCTTGACAGCTCTTCCCTCTACAGCCTATGCGTGTATGAGTTATGGAGTGGGATAAAACTTGTACAGGTCTCTGTTGTAGTAATGGGCCGGTAAAGGTGGTGGATGTTCCTACAACACTGTCTGCCATCCCAGGAAAAACTTGAGGTTATCAAATGGACTTTATTGTAGAGAAAGCATTAGCAGACAAACTTTCCTGGAGCAAGGACAATTCATCCGGAGATTATCTGTTTAGGTCCGACAAATCCCTGCTTTTATGCTCTTGCAGTTTCTTTCCTCTTCTCTCCTTACCACAGGTTTCCTTCAAATATCCTTCAAGCCCAGATGCCATTTAGACTGTGTTAAATGCCTACAGGCTGCCTGACTGAACTGGAAAAGCAAAATTATATTGCCCAGCCAGCAGCCTTGCTGATAGAGGAACACAGTGATTGTACATGCAGTACATGTCCATGCAGGACCTCCTAAATGCTAATCCACCACATCACTTCATCTGCACTCTTCTGCTCCCTCAGGCCATGGGGACATACACAAAGCTGAGAATTGCATTTGGCACACTGCTCCTGGGCTCTGTTGCCTTCTCTGACCGTACACGCAATGCACTAAACTGCATTGTGCCATGGTCTGCTCAACTCAGCCACTGCTGAAGTACAAAAAGTACCTCGTGAAAATCTCCTGGATTTTGGGGTGTGAAGATCTAACAATGTTTTACATTTTATGTAGTGATTTTTTTTTTAAGGGTTTTTACTGAGCTTTTCTTTGAAAGTAACATCTCTTGGAATGAAACAGCCTGTGGCTGTCGGAACATACAGAAGAGATTTGAAGATGTACTTGAAGTACTTTTTGAATGAAATTTCTCAAATTGTGAGGGGGCAGGAGGGAGAAATACGACTATGCAAATATACCTTGACATTTCAAGTTAGAAGTATGCGTGTTGTAACTGTCATACAATAGAATCATAGAATAGTTTGGGTTGGAAGGGACCTTTAAAGGTCCAACCTCCCCTGCAATGAGCAGAGACATCTCCACCTAGATCAGGTTGCTCAGCCTCATCCAACCTGACCTGGAATGTTTCCAATGATGGGGCATCTGCTGCCTCTCTGGGCAACCTCTTCCAGTGCTTCACCACCCTCGCTGTAAAAAAACTTCTTCCTTACCTAGTCTAAATCTACCCTCCTTTAGTTTAAAACCATTACCTCTGTCCTATTGCAACGGGCCCTGCTAAAACTAATAGAAATAAATGAATAAAAGCAATTAAGCCTTTTTTACAAAAAACGTCTTCACTTTGTGGAATAAAGAAAACTTACTTGCACATTTTGCTGTGTTGGGATGAAAAATTATACTTCCTCAACAGTTCACCTGCTGTGGAAGTTAGGATCAAGAGTTTGGGTTCAGTTTATTGAAGTCCTAGTGTTGGATGTAACATTTTTTCCTGTCAGTGGTTCCTCTTTGAGTTCAAGGATGGCACAGAACTGAGATGGTAAAGGCCTAATCAGAGCCTGTATATTAAACCCGCTTTGGGATCAAGTTTCTTCCTAAAACGCGGATGTCTTACCAAAGCGAGGGGTTCTGTATATCACTTATCATTCATTTTTTCAGGATCGTAGGCATAAGTGTTAACCAGCATTTCCAGCAAGGTCATGCACACATAAGGTAGAATTGTGCGTGAGGAGGAAGTGTTAATACAGAAAGATGAGATAGTAACTGTTAAGTTACCTCCCAGTACACTCTTTTTTTTTTTTTTTTTTTTTTTTTTTTTTTTTTTTTTTAGTGGAGAGTAAGCAATGTTCCCTTGAGGAAGTACCTGTGAGGCAGAACTCTAATATAAATAAAAGGCTGGTGGAGCAGCATCAGCAGCATCTTCTCCTGCTTTTATATTCATTAGTTTAATGTTTTAGTTAACGTATCCGTATGTCAAGACACTTAGTGATTATTATTTTTTTTTATTTACTGGGAGAAGTTCTGCCAATGGATAATATTAATTAAATTTTGCGTTTCCCCAAAACAGAAGAATGGGTTTAGTCTTATCACTGCATAGTGTTGTGAGGTGTCAGACATCGGTGACCAGGATTCTCTGTCTACATCATAATTGTTAATTTCTTTCTAATTTTGTATGCGAGCTTTACATACCTTATTTATCTTTTTCACTTCTCCTTATATTTATGATTTTTTTTTTAGGCTACTTAATGCATGAATTCCACAAATTCTGGATTGAAGAGGACCCGCTGGACATAATGGAGTTCAACCGTGTCAGAGAGAAATTTCACAAGCGAATCTTGAAACAGCTCCAGAACCCAGAGATGGCTCTGTGCCCTCATTTTGCTGCATCAGAAAGTTTAATCAATATGTAGTTACTCACTGGCTTTTATTTGGAAACACTGTCTCACTCTTGTGTTAGATCACTTTTTAGACCATCACTAGCATACTGAATGACCATGGCGATTGTATGCATGTTTTTGATGCAGTATTCATCTATTTATTTTTTTTTTGTCACACGTACTGGATCCCCTTATGCTTCTTTTGTTGGGGATTTCTCATTTTAAATGGGTGCTCATATTGCGGCATTATGCAGTGTTACATTCTGAATTGATGTCTGAGTATCAGAGTTTTTCTATTTTTTTAGACTTTCCTCATAAATTCAGCATTGACAATTGAATTGTATTTCTCTAGCTGTGTTTTTGTATACGTGGAATAAATAGCTGGATCTTGTATTGTGAAAGCTTTTTAACTTCTTGGTATGTTTTAAGATAACTACTGGCATTTCAAGCGAAATATGTGTTTGGACCTCGTCTAGAAGTTAATGTGTGTAATTTAATCTGATGCAGGCAAACACATTAAAGTCCAATTTTCTCCATGCAGCCATATATGCTTAATGCAGAATTAATGAGGCTTATGAGATACAAGTTTCAGGGAGAAGAGTTTATGCAGAATTACAATCAGACTCCACAGCTGCATGAATACCAAACAGTCTGGGTGATGCTAATACTTTCACAATGAAGTGCAAACACACTCACAACTACTGGATACTGGCAGGAGCCAAAAATTGTATCATCGGGCTGTTGTCACCAACACTGTCATGCTAAAGCATGGTCTAGATTGCTGCACATTCCTTTGAATACACAGGGGTTAGTATTTTATGTTGCATGTTGGAAGGCAATGTTGTTTGGCCACATCATGCTTGGTGAATTCAGGGAGAAAAAATATCTTTTTTTTTTTTTTTTTTCTTTTAACTACTGAAAATGTTGCTTTGGTTGTCAATTCAGTTCCTAAGAACTGGGAGAAATAATTGATTAGAAGGTTTAGAGCAAAATCACTTGAGCTTCCCAGACTACTTAAAAAAAAAAAATTAAAAATGGCAAACTGCCTTTTTTCTAAAAACATGAATGAGTAAAAGTGTCTGACACTAAGATTGTGTAGTATATTGAACAGCATCTACCATGGCATTTCATACCCATGGTATTTTTTACCTTCTAAGCAATCAATTTTAGTATTATATGTTTGTGTAAATCACTTGCATATGGAGATTAAATTGAGTAGTGTCCAACTACTTGTGAATTATGTGAATAAATTATATGTCATTCTAAACTGAAGCACTGTGGGTTTTATTTTTGAGATATACAGTAATACAGATGAAAGCTATTTTTTCTTTAATGGGTCAGGTAAAAGAGGATGTAACAGCTTTGTTGTGGTATTTCCCGCGTCTGAAGAGTGATCTCTACTTCCTCAGATCAGGTTCTCTATACCATTTCTGGTTACAGCTTGGGCCATCACTTTATAAGTAAAAAATAAAGCAATGGGAGTGGTTGCGTTTCTTGAGAAACTTCTTTTTGGATTTAAGCCCTCTTATTTCTGTGACCAAATGTAAGGTGGGGATCAGGACTTCTCCACAGGGCTGGAAATTTGCACTCATTGCTGAGTTAATCAGCAAAGATTTATAGGTGTTGTGGTAATTGGTCTCCTCCAATGAATTTGGAAATATGGAACTGGAAATATTAATTATTGCATATTTTGCATGAAAATACGAGGAATAAAAACTGCATGTTTAACTTACTATCATTGATTTTTGGAAAGTGGTTATTTATAATCATTAGATATCAAGAACTTCTCGGCATCACTCTTGAAGCTTCTACAATAAGTTTCTAGCAACAGTTTTTGTTGTTTCAAATCTTAGTCTCTCGCTTTCTGTCCCTGCCCCACTCTGACTTAAATACCTTCTGCAATGTCTTAGGCTACACTGGTTTATTTTTCATATACTGCACTGGAGATCATGGAGTTAGGGAGGGGAAGAGAGACACAAAGGTCCCTGCTACCTTCTTACTGATGTGATTCTCTCAGTTATTATGCCTTCTCTCAAGGTGTTAACTTCAAATAAAATCTGAAAATGTCATCTGGCTCCGTGTCAGATTGTGTCACTATAATCTAGCTGCTTTGGGTGATTGTTTTCCTGTCTTGCAGGGAGGTGGATTTAATGAAGCTAAGTGTGAAATTCCTTCTCCTGTGGAGCTGTTGCATGCTGGTGCCTACAGATCTTATCCTACTGCCCACTCATGTTTCAGCTTTGGCCTGGGACATGTTTGCTCTCAAAGTCCTTGTTGAACCTGGGGCAGACAATGTCCCTGGTGACTGCCAAACCATCTGTGTATTGCTGGTGGAGGACGACTGTCTAGTGCTGCCTTCCTTCCCTGGGAATGGCCTCTTACCATGATGCAAACCTAAACTTTTCTTTAAAAAATTGGAATTTACACTATCACTGATACGTCTCCAAACTGACCTGGGAGGAACTGGATACAGCTTTTTCTAGGGAGGAGAAAATGAAAGCAACAGCAAAAAACAAGTGTGTAAAAAGTCATGTCAAGAAAGTAGAATCAATATTTGCACTCACTGCAGGGTGCAGGTTTTGGTTTAATTAAGAGTAGAGGAGATTTAGGCTGGATCTTTTGAAAAACTTCCTACAGCCTCGTGGTTGCTGCACTTCAGCTGACATCTCTTCTCCCGGAGGCTCCCGTGAGGTGGGCTGGATGCCTGCTCCTGGGAAAACGTCATCCTTGGCCCTGCATGGCACAGGCAGCAGGCGCTGCCTGCCCAGCCTGTAAACCTCTTTGGCACTTTTCTTTTTTAACAGGTATTTTTCTCAGGCAAACAATTTACATCGGCAGTGCTGTGCAGCCCTGGTGTTTTAAAAAGGCACAGCTGCTAATTTACTTTATAAAATGCACGATAGTGTCCTGATGCTATACGGACCATGTCTTGCTTTGGGCGGGCAGATGAAAATATAATAATTGATGAAAACATGATATTGGTAGGTTGTGTGTCATTTAAAATGCAGAAATGTTTCCCTTGGTCTGCTTAAAGCCAGAAAGCAGGGACGCTTGGTGTTGTGGTTCTTTAGTTCTGTATGTGAAATTATACAGGGGTGACCTGTATTTCTCTATGTTATGGATTCGGTCACTGCCCCATACCACAGTGTATCCGTGGCCTGGCCTATGTGAGTTTAAGTTGCTGCCAGGGCTCCTTCAACAACGGAGGTGGGCACCGATTTGTCTTCAGTAACCTCAGTGCTCCGCCAGCATCTGTGGAGCAGGGGGGCTGTGAGCGCCGCAGGACCTGCGCCTGGGGCTTCCATTAACAGCCAGGAGGAGAGCTGTTCTGCTCCTGCTTCCCGTCACTTTTTGGCTTGTAGCTTTCTTCTTTCTTTGGGAAAGGGAGAATTGTTTTTGCTGTGGTTCTCGCTGGCTGTTTTGGAATGTACTTGTACAAATGCTGGTGCTGATGGTATTTCTATGTACTATTTTCAGAAGCAAACTCCATCTTAACTGTGCAGTTTGTCTTGGAGAATTGTGTCTCCTGGGTGTTTCCTGGAGCAGCACTGAAGATGGACTGGAAAATTTCCTGCTGTGTAGAGGGTAAAGGGGATTAATCCGTTGTCCTCATTAACGGAAGAGCAGTCTCTGGACCCTCGCTGTGGGGTCTGTGCTGTGAGCCCTGCGGGGCACGGCTGGGTAGAGATGGCTTAGCGGTGCTGGCTGAAGCACTTTGCTGCAAGTGGAGGATTCTCAGCACGTTCCTAGTTGAAATAAGTGCTGGTAGGTGGAGCAGGAGGCATGTGAATGGAGTGCTGATGCTCCGGTTAATGGACCCAGATCTGCTGCTACTGACCCAAAGGATCCGTGGTAGCACAATGCACACATTGGTTTCCTTTACGCGGCTGGTACCATCATCTCCTTCCTAACCCTGCCCTTCATGGGCTAGAGTCAGCTTTTAACATTTCATTTGCTGACCTGTCCATTTTTGTCATGATGTGACCTGAGGTTTTTGACCCTTCCACAGGGGCGACCAGCGTTACAGGGTTGTCCACTGGTGGCGTCTTGCAGATTGGAGCCATTCCTGCATAAGCTCTAGAGGAAACCTCAATCGGCAGCTCTGCCACTTGGGTGGATCTGACTGAGGTAGGCATCAGTTACAGCCTGAAACAGTAACCGTGTGCAAGTCTATAAATGCTAAGTTCATGTGTTTGGCAAGTGCTGTTGGGAAACAGGGGAACTCTGTATATACGTCCCTCTGTCCCCCAGTTGGCTCTTGACAAGCTTAACATCGTCAACATATGGCCATTTTGGCATCGTAGGAAGACTCCTCTGTGAATGACGCTCATAATCTCTGATTTTCAGAGAACTGTTTTACTCCGAATCTTGCTAATCATCCTGATTTTCACCTCTCACTCCTCACTTGGAATTCGGTCCACTGTGAGCTGGAATTTTTCAGTAATGAACCCTCTGGGCTACACTGAGAAATACAGTATGGCTTTCCTCTGTACGCTTGCATCTGCAGCACGGTGCAGCTGAAAAATCACATGAATTATTAAAATAGATGTTTTGCAGAAAACAATCCTGAAACAGATAAGAAAATGAATTATTCATTGTTTTCCTGAGTTTGCGGCAGTGCGGGTTTTCTGTAAGACTTGCCGAAGATTAGACAGGAGCCTTCCCACAAGATCATGTAGGAATATAGCAGGACTGGCTCTGCTTTCCCCTGTGAGCAGCACACATAGAAATCAGGTCATTACTTATTCTAGTAAAGGAAACTGTTCTTCTCTCTACAGAACTATAATTAGAAAAAGAGATTTAGCTCTAAAACCTCCAAGCAAGAACTGGGTACAGCAGCTTAGATCAAAATGAACTACGGGGAAGGGCAGAGGATCTGTTACTTGTGGTGCTGTGTTCCTAGACATGGGCTCTACTGCGCTGAAGGACTGCGAAAACATGTAAGTAAAGGTGGTCTGTGCCCCAAAGAGCTTGCAGCCTCCAACAAGGGAGGTGAGCAGGACAGGGGAGCATGGGCTCAACAGCTGTCACCACAGCTGGCAGCTCAAAAAAGAAGAGCAGCACAAGAGGAGATGGAGAAAGGGACATAAGGAAGCTTCTTGTATGTTTATGGGCAGCTTTTCCCAATTACAAGGGAGGCACATGGAGATGACTGTGAAAAACCTAACAATGGATGGCAGAACATGGCACTGTGCCGTACTAGAAAAGAGGTCAGACATATCCCTGGTGGATACAACATGGCTGAGAATGTCCTTGAAAGAAAAACAGAATCTGAAGTGAAAGAGGCGTGTTGAAAGGGGGATTCATAGAGATGCTGGTGTGATAAACACGGGGCTGGTGCAGTTATGGAGAGCTCGGCATGGGCTGTGTGTAGGGTCCTGAGTGGGTCTGAGCATGACAACACGGCATGGCCCAGGGCCTGAGAAGATAAGGACAACTTTGGGGGTGATTTTTACTTCTAGGGATGGATAAGAAACGTTGTGCTTCTCAAAAGCAGTCAGGAAACACCAAGAAGACATAGAAATAGCTTAGACATAAAACTCTGAAAAGGGGTTAGGGACAAAAGTGGAGACCTTGGTCATGGTCTAGAGATAAGATGGAAGTGTTCTCCACAGTTGGAAAGAGTTTGTAGCCGCATTACGCTTAAACCAGGAAGAAGTGCTAGAAAACGGCAAACAACTCAGGACTATAATATGGACATCAGGATAAAAGTCTGGAGCACAGAGAGCTCTGTGACTCATCAACGGGGCAAGAACTGCCAAGATTGTGCTTGCAAACAAGATTAACCAAGGAGAAAATGTTGAAGCAGGAATAAAAAATAGACCAATGGGAAAACCCTGTGGAGACCCCCGTGGATAGAAAGACTCTGCCACAGGACTTGTGTCAGTAATGATCCAAAAGGTGGGAGGCAGGACAGTACAATCTCAGAAACTAAGGGGAGACTAAATTTGAGAAAAGAGCCACGGTCTCCTGTGCCAAAGGCATCTGACAGCTGAGTGCTCTGTCTTTTCCCTGGTGACATGCTCTGTTCTGAGCAGATTCCTTTTAACCCATCTCACCACAGCAGTGCATACACCCAGCAAAACCAGTACCAAAATCCTCAAAAGCAGTAAATCAGTTCAGGCCCTTAGCTGTTGTCACCTGCCCTTTTCAAACTAAGGCATCCTTCTGGCAAGACTCATCAAATAAGCAAGCATTACGCAAGCACATGAGACCTCCTTGCCTGTCCAAAGGCAGGTGTGAGTTTTGCTGAGTTGCAGCCTGACTCTTGGGAACAACTCGATCTTTTTCAGGCCCCTCAGTCCTAGCTGATGGGAATGGCATGTGTTCTGCGCCTTGGGACACAGACCTCTCGGGCTGATCCAGCCTATGAAACCTGCCCACTCAGCCTGGTGAAGGTGCCCCTGTTTGACCCGCTGGCTGGGGGAATGCCAAGGGGCGGGATGCAGAAGGCGTGAGGATGCAGTTTGCTGCCTCTCTCTGCTAGGGATATTTGTGATGCTGATTTGGCTCTGGATGGTCTCACTTCTTTAAGCTGTTGTGATGAAGCCATCATCTGCCTCTTCACTTTCTCTCCATTTTCTATTCACATTGGGGTTTTTTGTTTGAATTTAAGCCAACTGACACACACTTTGCCTTGTGTTTTCACTGCCCCTTCAGCTTCTCTCTCTTGCACCCTTTGTCGCACACATTTGACAAAGAACAGAGGATGTGGGTGTCATCTCTCCATAACACTGTGGCCAAGAGCGAGCAGAAAAAGAATGGTGAGAGCAGAGGTCTGAGCAGGTGCCAGCTGACCTGGTGGGGCCCCTCCTCCCATCCAATGCTGGCCCAGCTTGCAGGGGGCCACCATGACACCAGGGCCAGGAGGGTTGCTCTAAGCTTGGCCGTCTCAGGGCTGCTGCCTCCAACTGCTTTGCCCCTTTCATGAGGGCTGTGGAAAAGAGTCGTGAGCATGTGGCTGCAGGGGGAACACAGAGCTTCTCGAGCCCAGCTGCTAATTTAGTGCATGGGGTTGTTCTGCCCCTAAAGCACCCTCAAACTCCCACCAGGCTCTCTCCAGGGAGAATCAGCTTCTTCTGTCTCACAAAATAGAATTTATTTCATTTTTTGTGTATGCCCGAGACATGCCTCAGTTAGTGTAAGTCATGCCTGTCCGCTGTGAAGTGGTGCAAATTTACACCAGCTCCAAATCTGTCCAGAAGAGATGAATCCAGCAGCAGCAAAGAATAGGGGACCCTGAGCCCCAGCAAGGAGTTATAATCCCAGCATGGTGCTCTCCTTTCATTTGCTGGATAAAAAGCCAGGTCTGAGGGAGTTGTGAACATCAACTATCTGCTGAGTGGGTCAGAAAGTCCTCCTTGATCAGTGGCATGAGTGCCCTTGTATTAAAAGCTAGACTAAGAATTCATATCCTGGGAGACTATTTGAAAAGCCGTCAGTGAATTTCTTATCATGTAGAAATACTGGTGCTTTTAGAGCACTAAACTACTTTCTAATTCCAATAGAGATCCAAAAGCTACAGAGAGGTTGTGCAGTGCATTTGGGAACCTGCAGCAGCTCAAGTCATTTTGGTACTGTCTGAACTGCAAGTCATAGAGAGAGATGCTGGCACTTCGGTGTTTTATTCTGTATTCTTAATTTGCACCTATAAATGCAAGTTAAACATCGCTGTCTAGCAAGAGTATCTTTTGTGGTCCTCTTAAATTTATTATGAACGTCTGTAATCACTGCCTATGAGTCTCATACATAATGGTAATTAACTTCTATGCCACAGTTCGAGTCCATTATTTTTCAGGCACAGCAATGACAGCCCCTACACGTTTGAATGGTGGGAGTTAGAGACTCCCTTCCTCCCAGAGAGAGAATTGCCTTTGGGGCAGAGCATCGTGAGAGGCAGTGCAGCCTGTGCCATTTGGGTTAGGTCATCTGTGATGCTACTGAAAACGTAATTAATAATATAACCCTAATATCAAATGCTTAAACTTCAAAGAGGGAGATAAGCACATAGCAAAAAATGTTTATAAGACCATATACCTATCTCAAAAATATGAGTCTGAAACACACACAGGCAGTTGGGAACTGTGGAGTGAGGCATTACCTGCATAGGCAGTGGGACTTCTACATCTGTCTTGAATTCTGCCAGGGGTTAATTGCACTGCTTTTAGGATCAAAACAGTTGTAATAAATTGATTTTCTTCATATTAATTTACCTGTAACAAACACTGCAATGAGAAAAAATGCTGTGTCTTAGAGAGAGCAAATTTTTGTTAACAAGCCCACATAATATCAATGTATCTCAGCAAGCTGCTGTTGTGTGACTGATTCCCAATAGTCATGTTCCAGGCAGGACAAGTAATGCTTTGCACATCAGAAGGATTACAGTTTCACAAAATCCCAAATAGGTGGACAAATAATGCCTACTTATCACATTTGGGGAAAATGAGGTGCAATGGAAAATAATCTAGGTTTGAATTATGGTAGTGCATGAGAGAGGCCTGAATTCCCACGCTCTCCTTCCTTGCTTCAGCCATGAGAACACGTTTCTCCAAAAAACACGTAGGATTTCCTTTGAGAATGAAACGCATTGTTTTACAGTTGGTGAGTAAAACTTTTGGGTAAGATCTCACTATCTTGACTCAGCTACTGTAACATCCACTTCTCTGACATGGCTGAAGTTTGAGTTACTCAATATATATATCAAACATGCAAGATGTTGTTGTGTCTTGTCTTTTTTAAAACTACTACATTGTCATTCTGCAACACTTGAAATCTGACCATAAGTGACATCTAAATGCAGAAAGTCAGATCCCCCAGGCAGAGGGGCAGCTTCCTCTGTTTCAATAAATGTTTCTAGTACATTTTTCAGTTTCCAACAATAATGAGCCAACCATCATGCCAATGCCGCCTTTGGATTTTGTCTTCTTGCTTATTTCTTTCACTTACATTCTTACCTGCTCAAACGAAAGTCTTGTTCCCCCGTCAAAACCTTTCTTCTTGCAAGGCCCCCATAACCTAGTCTTCACTATTGATATCTGACTGTACAATGAATTTGAGGTCATAAAGGAAAAGAAAAACACAAAAGAAAACCTCAAAGCCATGAGCACCAGTATTTTTAAGAACAGCATCACATTAATTGCCTTCCAGTTGAGTTATAACCGAAGACCCTTCTGGCGTGAAAGCAAGAGCTTTCTGATCGTATGCAACAAAAGCCGCCGAAAGGTGTGGACCGCTCCCGCGCCGCGGCTTCAGCACCCTGGACAGCGCCGGGGCCCGCGGGGCTCGGGGGCAAAAAGTCGCCCTCGGTCCTGGGCTGAGGTGGCACAGAGCCGCCTCTCTGTTCGGTAGCTTTGCGTTTCAGTTAGGTCTCTTCTAACTAACTGCACTCTCTGAAATTAGCCGCATATTTGTTAGACAGTATCCGCTCCTAGCAGGGGAGGTCTGAAGTTCCCAGTGAACACCACGGGATGGTACGCGGAGAGGCTCTTGGCTCATGTTTATTGCTGTAACACCCAAGCGCAGATAACTTTGTTATTTGCCCCGTTGGAGGGTCGGAAGGGGAAAAGTATAGAGGGGTCACACCTGCAGGGAGGAGCAGACAGGACAGGTGACCCAAAACTGACCAACAGGGTATTCCATCCCATCTGCCTCATGCTCAGTATAAAAGCTGAGGCATCAAAGGGCCAGGGCTCTTTCTTCAATGGCTGGCATCGGAGGAGGACTCTGTCTGTTCATCTGCCTTTGATCTTGATCATGTGTTCCTGAATCCAGTTCTTGAGTTCAGCTCCCATTCATCACTGAGTCCAGTCTGGGACTTTCCCAGTGCCTGCCGGTGATGTGACTGTTATCCTGGGAGCTCGATACTGCTTTTGTATATATTGTATATATTTCATTATTTTCTTATTAATATTATATTTTCTTTTATTATTAAAGTATTCTAGTTTCTTTTCAAGCCAGAAGTATCTCCCTTATTCTCTTTCCCTTCTCTTTTGGGAGAGAGGTTAAAAGACAGCATCTGTCATGCATTTGGTGGCCAGCCCAGCCTAAACCACAACACACTACCTGCTAGCTCCCTGATATTCTTGCATCTACCCGCGTGCTTCAGCCCCTTGCTGCTAGTTGGCTGCTGGAACAATAGTAGTGGGGATGCTTCTTAACTCTTTCCAAGAAAACTCTCTTAATCAAATTAGGTTAATTATACGTAAGTTTCTGGTGTCAGAGTTTGGCAGTCCATTGAGGCTGTGCCCCTTCAGGGGTTTCCAACTGTATTAGGAGATTTTCACTCAGTTTGCCTGTCAGAGTTTAAGGAGCATCTGGACGATGCTCTCAGTCATATGGTTTAATTTTAGGTTGTCCTGTGAGGAGCAGGGAGGTGGACTTATGTGTCCCTTCCAACTTGAGATATTCTGTGATTCCATACTATGATTGTATGTCATGTTGTCTGGACAGGAGTCAGCTGCTGTGAATGCCCTCACCTTGGAGAAAGACTGCCAAGGATCCTGCACCCCAAGGCCTGAGAGAGCCCAAAGAGGCTGCAGCAGCCTGGAGGAAATAAAACTTCTGTAACACTTGTCTTCCCTGAGGCAAGCATGTTCCACGCTGGGAAACATTGCTCTACGTCACCTAAACGCTTTCTAAATTCCATCAAGAAAAAATGCTGATTTGGCCTATTCACATACTCGGTTTTAGTTTCTATAAGCAAATTGCAGCAACTTTCTGTTAACATTGATCTCCAGTGTAAAATCTCCTCTTCACTGAGCCAGGCTGGGGAGGCTGTGACCTCTTAAGCACTGAAAGAAGGGTAGCCTTTGTGTTTTACTTTTGTGATGGCTCCCCAAGAGATAGTATCACTTTCCAAGCTAGGATGGCTCTGTTATAAACTATTTCTAATGGATATTTGAACATGCTCTTTAAAACCACTGAGAACATCTCTTGGTGTTGGTAGCCCTACATCTCTCAACGGTGTAGCATAGTACTCAACTACACCCTCTATTAAACTAAGAGAACTGCTCTGAAATCTCCTTTGTAACATTCAAGCCCATTACTTTGCATGCAAGGAAAACAGTGTATTGCCTTCTTCTTTGCTGCTATGTTGCAGATATTTGAAGGCTGTTAACAATCTTCTTTATTCTTGCTTGGCCCATCCCTATTCCCAGTGAGCTGCTCAATCTCTGCTGCTGAGGCTGCCACCATTTGCCCCTGGCCTGCTCCGCTCCATGGCTGGGGTGGTGGGACAGGCCCTGCTCTGGTGTCCCCGGGGAGCCCCCAGCCCCCTGCGGTGCCCTGATGATAGGTAAAACAAGGAGCAATAACTCTTCAGAATACCTTCTCAATTTTAGCAATCTGTGAGATAAACTTCCTATGGAGCCAGCAAGTCTATCCTCGTATTTAACAAGTCTTGATGTGGTTTCTTTTTCCTTCTACAGATTTGTCTAAACATTTTTAAACATATCTGGCCTGTTTTCTTTCAGAACATCTTGTACTTCTGAGTTTTATAGTTCAGTTTTGCTCTGTGAAATGCCTGCCTTTGTTTTATATGTCGCTATTATGTTTGCTATTTATTTGATGGACTGAGAAAGTGTAAATAGCCAGTCCGTGTGCCCTTATTTGTTACTACTCATATCCTTTCCTCAGTCATCATTTTTTTAAGTTAAAGGGATCTAGTCTGTTTAATTTCTTCTCAAGCTGAAGTTTTTACAATATTTTTTATCATTTTAGCGCTCCTCTCTGCAATTTTTCCCACACTGACCATGGAACTGATGTGTTCAGGGAACTCTCTGCAGCCATTGCTAGATCTTTCCTGTGTGCCAGTGTCTTCTGTACCCATTATTTTGTCTGTCAAAGTGATTTTTTCTCCCTATGTGTCCTGCTTCACATTTGTCAGCCTTTAGTGTCATCTACCATTTTATCACTTAGCGTTTGGCATTGAGATGACACTCTACAACTCTTCATCTGTGACACTTGTACCACCAGAAAATTTTGCAGTCTTCCAGCTTTTCATGTATGTTAAACAATGCAGTCTCTTACAGACCTCCTTTTATTATGCAATTTCACTGTTCACTGACACTTTCTTTCTGTCTTTCAATGAGTTAAAGGGAGAAGAACTTCTCTTTCTGTCCCATGACAGTTTAGGGCTTTTTTAAGTGTATTGATCAGCTCACTTTTACTGACATGTTCACTGACTCTTTCAGAGTTGTAATGGATACCAAAAGCAGGATTTCTCTTAGCAGAAGCTTTGCTGATTTTTTCCATTTATGTGTCTATGAATTCTATCCATTTGATTTTCTGTGGTTTGGGGTTTTTTTTCCACAGTATGGAAATGAAACTCCCTGGGCTGTAACTCCCCAGCTGTTCTCTGCAGCCCGCTTAAAAGCTGATATTGCATCTGCCACCTTCTGTTCCTCTGGTTCCAGTCTGACATGAGCAAGAAGTTACACTCCACGGTAACTAGGCAGGCAATTTCATATCTGAGCTCCTTTGAAATAACAGAGTGAATATTGTCTGATCCTGCTGATATATCACTGTTCGTTCTATTGACTTCTGGCCCTTCAGCTGGGACCGTTTCTCCAACTCACCACCTGCAGATAAAAGTTCTAGTGTGGAAACCCCCCTAAGCCCTTCCACAGTGAGCACTGCCGCAGGTAACTAATATAGCTTTCCTGTACCAAACTGATATTCTCTGAGCATTCCTGTTATGCCTCTATTGTCTGCAGACCCTGCAGTCTCCGTGGCAGGTTTCCTGTTTCTGATGCTTTTAATGCATCTGGCCTGGTGTTAGTCAACCTTTTTTTTTTCTTGCTCTCCTTATAATGTTTTAATTAATTTTTCTGAGTTCTTTTCAATGTTTCCAATTTGGATGCACTTTCTGTGTTTTGAACAGTAGTATTTTATTTGTAATTACATCCTATGCTTTGTTGATTCTTCTTCTGGCCTTCCCATTCCCAAAAAGATGTTCCACTCATGCATGTTGTGGTCACTACCACACCATCATTTTTCAAAGGGAACATTTTGATCCTGGTCTTCTGTGCTGTTCATGGTTGTGCAGTTCCTCCTCCTGTGATGTCTGACTACCCAAGAAAAAATAATTTATGTTGTTAAAAAATGAAGCATGAATTAGAACTCAGTGACATTTCCCCACTTTGTGGAGGTGGTGAGTGACTGGAGTTTTCCACAACCGCTGTGCTTTTTGCCTTACAGCCTCACTGGTGTCCTGTGGCATGTCATATGTCAGTCTGACCTCATGGCTGGTGCCATCATGAGGGTTTTGTTTCTATGACAATGGGACATTCTTCAATGACTCTAGCCTGCTAGGGAGGAATGGGATCCACCTGTCTAGAAGAGGCAAGGGAATCTTTGGCAGCAGGCTGGCCAGCTTGGTGAGGCAGACTTTAAACTGAAGGACTCATCCCTACTTCCTGTTGCGGGCAATGACATTGAAAGGAACAGACGAGCTCAATCTGTTAACATGTGGCTCCGTGGATGGTGTCAACGACACAACTTTGGGTTTTTTAACAATGGAATGACCTATGCAGCATCAGGCCTGCTGGCATCAGATGGGGGCTGGCTCACTCAGAGAGGGAGAAGGGGTTTTGCCCAAAAATTGGCAGGGCTCATTAACAGGGCTTTAAACTAAATTCGACGGGGGAAGGGGGTATTATCAGGGCTGCCCATGAACAGCCAAGGGATGTTACATCAAGGAAAGGGGAACAGGGCGCTGGTGAGGGCCTGCAGCCATTAGCTCCAAGATGTGCCAGCTACGCTGCAGTATGCCCAAACCTTCACGTAGATGAGCCAGGAGCTCCTGGACCAACGGGAGTCAATCGGGAGGCACTGTTAGTACAGGACAAAGGAATTACAGCTGCTCCAACCAAATCGGCCGCAACGAAGACACGGCTGAAGTGCCTCTTCACAAATGCGCGGAGCATGGGGAACAAGCAGGAGGAATTAGAGACGTGTACACGCCTCCAAGGCTACGATCTCATCGGCATCGTAGAAACTTGGTGGGACGACTCCTATGACTGGAGCGTCGGCATGAAAGGGTACAGGCTCTTCAGGAGAGACAGGCAAGGGAAACGAGGAGGCGGTGTTGCCTTATATGTTGATGAGCAGCTGGAATGTATGGAGCTCAACCTGGGGGAGGATACCGAGCCAACTGAGAGCCTATGGGTCAAGATTACAGGGAAATCGGGAGCAGGGGACGTTACAGTGGGGGTATGCTACAGGCCACCCAACCAGGAAGACCAAGTGGATGAAGCCCTCTACAGACAGATAAGGGCGGCATCACGTTCACAGACCTTGGTTCTCATGGGTGACTTCAACCACCCTGACATCAGTTGGAAGGATAACACAGCCAGGCACAGGCAATCCAGGAGGTTCCTGGATTGCATTGAGGACAACTTCCTTCTCCAAGTGGTTGAGGAGCCGACAAGGAGAGGAGCAGTGCTGGACCTTGTTCTTAACAACAAGGAGGGGCTGGTTGACAGGATCAGACTCAAGGGTAGCCTGGGCTGCAGTGACCACGAAATGGTTGAGTTTGAAATCCTCAAGGCAACGAAGAGGGTGCGCAGCAGGCTGATGACCCTGGACTTCAGGAGAGCAGACTTTGGCCTCTTGAAGAATCTGCTTGGTATGGTGCCGTGGGATGAAGCGCTGGAAGGAAGAGGGGTCCAAGAAAGTTGGTTAATATTCAAGGACCACCTCCTCCAAGCACAGCAGCAATGCATTCCTACAAAGAGGAAGGCAGGCAGAAAAGCCAGGAGGCCTGCGTGGATGAACAAGGAGCTCCTGGAAGTGACCAAAAGAAAAAAGGAGGCCTACAGGGAGTGGAGACAGGGCCGGGTAGCCTGGGAGGATTACAGAGGAATCGTTCGAGCAGCTAGAGAGCGGGTTAGACAAGCTAAAGCCCAGCTAGAACTAAATCTGGCCAGGGACATTAAGACAAACAAAAAATCCTTCTATAGGTATATCAGCGAGAAAAGAAAGACTAGGGAAAGTGTAGGCCCTCTCCGGAAGGATACGCAAGAACTGGTCACCCGGGACAGAGACAGAGCTGAGGTACTCAATGACTTTTTTGCCTCAGTCTTCACAGACAAGGACAGCAGCCGTACTGCCCAAGACGCAGATTGCAAAGGAGAGGATTGGGAAAACGGAGCACCGCCCACTGTAGATGAAGATAAAGTGAGAGACCACCTGAGGAACCTGAAGGTGCACAAGTCCATGGGACCTGATGAGATACATCCGCGGGTCCTGAGGGAACTGGCAGATCAAGTCGCGAAGCCATAGCCATCATATTTGAGAAGTCGTGGCAGTCTGGCGAGGTTCCTGCTGACTGGAAAAGGGGAAACATAACCCCTATTTTCAAAAAGGGAAACAAGGAAGACCCGGGGAACTACAGGCCAGTCAGTCTCACCTCTGTGCCTGGCAAGATCATGGAGCAGATCCTCCTGGAAACTCTGCTGAGCCACACAGAAAACAAGGAGGTGATTGGCGAGAGCCAACATGGCTTCACCAAGGGCAAGTCATGCCTGACAAATTTGGTGGCCTTCTATGAAGGGGTTAGAGCGGCAGTGGACAAGGGAAGATCTGCTGATGTCATCTACCTGGACTTGTGCAAAGTGTTTGACACTGTCCCACACAATATCCTGGTCTCTAAATTGAAGAGACATGGATTCGATAAATGGACCACTCGGTGGATAAAGAACTGGCTGGACGGTCGCACTCAAAGGGTTGCGGTCAACGGCTCGGTGTCCAAGTGGAGAGCAGTGACGAGTGGCGTTCCTCAGGGGTCGGTACTGGGACCCGTACTGTTCAACATCTTTGTTAGCGACATGGACAGTGGGGTAGAGTGCACCCTCAGCAAGTTTGCTGATGATACCAAGCTGTTTGGCGAGGCAGACACGCTGGAGGGGAGGGATGCCATCCAGAGGGACCTGGACAGGCTGGAGAGGTGGGCCCAAGCCAACCTCATGCAGTTCAACAAGGCCAAGTGCAAGGTCCTACATCTGGGTCGGGGCAATCCCAAGCACAAATACAGGCTCGGCGGAGAATGGCTGGAGAGCAGTCCTGTGGAGAAGGACCTGGGGGTGATGATTGATGAGAAGCTCGACGTGAGCAAGCAGTGCGCGATCGCAGCCCAGAAGGCCAACCGTATCCTGGGCTGCATCAAAAGAAGTGTGGCCAGCAGGTCAAGGGAGGTGATTCTGCCCCTCTACTCCGCTCTCGTGAGACCCCACCTGGAGTACTGCACCCAGCTGTGGAGTCCCCAACATAAGAAGGACATGGACCTGCTGGAGCGCGTCCAGAGGAGAGCCACAAGGATGATCCAAGGGCTGGAGCACCTCTCCTATGAGGAGAGGCTGAGAGAGTTGGGGCTGTTCAGCCTGGAGAAGAGAAGGCTCCGGGGAGATCTTATTGCGGCCTTCCAGTACCTAAAGGGGGCCTACAGGAGAGCTGGGGAAGGACTTTTTACTAGGGCATGTAGTGATAGGACGAGGGGGAACGGCTTTAAGCTGGAAGAGGGCAGGTTTAGATTAAACATTAGGAAGAAGTTTTTCACTTTAAGGGTGGTAAGGCACTGGAACAGGTTGCCCAGAGAGGTTGTTGAAGCCCCATCCCTGGAGGTGTTCAAGGCCAGGCTGGACGTGGCCTTGGGCAACCTGGTCTAGTGAGAGGTATCCCTGTCTGTGGCAGGGGGGTTGGAACTCGATGATCTTCAAGGTCCCTTCCAACCTAAACCATTCTATGATTCTATGATTCTATGACTCAGGGGGCAGGGTCCAAAGTGGCAACGCTCACACCACTGCAACCAACTGGGGAATAAGCCAGGCCAACCAGAACAGCAACAAATGTTCCTCAGCTGCCTCTCAAGATAAGAACCATAAAACCAACCACCTCAAGTGTATGTATGCCAAAGCACACAGCCTGGAGAAAAAATAGGAGGAACTGGGGCTCCACGCCAAGTCATAAACTTGTGATATAGGAATAACTGAAACATAGTGGAACAGGTTGCCCAGAGAAGTTGCGAAGGTCCATCCCTGGAGGTGTTTAAGGCCGGGCTGGAGGGGGCTTTGAGCAACCTGGTCTAGTGGGAGGTGTCCCTGCCTATGGCAGGGGGGTTGGAACTTTATGATCTTCAAGGTCCCTTCCAACCTAAACCATTCTATGATTCAATGATTCTACAGTGGGACAACTTACATGACTGGAGGACCATGATGGATGACTGTAGGCTGTTTCATAAAGACAGGCAGGGAAGAAGAGGAGGAGGACTCACACTTTATATTAAGGAGAATCTGGAATGTATAGAAGTCAGCTAAGGAAATTGTGGAAGCCCTATTGAATGCCTCTGGGTCAAGATCAAAGGGGTCGTCTCCAAGGGGGATCTTACAGTATGCATCCACTACTGACCTCCAAACCAAGACAATAAGGCCAAAGAAGCAATATTTGGGTGACTTTGGAAAGCTTTGGGTCAACAGAACCTGGTTCTTATGGGTGACTTCAACTACCCAGACATTGGTTTGAAGAACAATACAGCAGCTCACATGTCGTCCATCAAGTTCCTGGAATGCGTAGAGGACTGCTTCCTCATACAAATGTTAGATGTACTGACCAGGAACGAGGCACTGCTGGACTTGCTACTCACAAACCAAGAAAACCTGCTTTGTAATATCTCAGTCAGTGATAGCCTCAGCTGCAGTGATCACAATATTGTGGAGTTCGGGATCCTGCTGAGCACGCTGAAGGTTAGTACTAAGCCAAGGGTGTTAGATTTTAGAAAAGGAAACTTCAGCTCCCTCTGAGCTTGGCTGGAAGGGATTCTGTGGGAAGCTTCCACGGAGGAAAAAGGAGCTAATGACTGCTGGGAGTTTTTCAAAAATGCTCTCCTGGAAGCACAAAACCACTTCATCCCCTTTAAAGGTAAGGGAAGTAGGTGGAGCAAGAGACCCCCTTGGCTTAATTGCAAGCTTCTGAGTCTGCTCAAAACCAAGAGAGAAGTGTATCAAAGATGGAAAAGCAGATGAATAGCCATTGAGAACTACAAGGGCATTGCCAGGCTGTGCAGAGATGCAGTTAGAAAAGCAAAAGCTCAGCTCAAATTGAAACTGTCTAGAGATGTCAAGAACTACAAGAAAGGGTTCTTCAGGTATGTAAACAACAAGCAGAAACAGAAGGAAAATATTGGCCCATTGTTAAACAGGAGAGGTGAATTAGTCACCAACAACACTGAAAAGGCAGAGGTTCTCAATGCTTTCTTCACTTCTGTCTTTACCAGCACTGTTGGGCCCCAGGCCTTGGGAACAACAATCCAGGTTGATGCCAACACAGACCCACCATCAGTGAAGGAAGAGTTGGTATGTGAACTATTACAGGAGCTTCACCCCTACAAATTGATGGGCCCTGATAATATCCACCCGAGGGCATTCAGAGAGCTGGCTGATGTTGTTGTGAGGCTGCTCTCCACAATCTTTGAGAAGTCCTGGAGACAGGGGATGTCCCGGGAGACTGGAAGAAGGCTAATGCCACCTTCATCTCCAAGAGAGGCTTAAAGGAGGATCCAGGAAATTATAGGTCCATCAGTGTTACTTCAGTCCCTGGCAAAGTTATGGATAGAATCCTCCTGGAGGCTATGACAAGTCATATGAAGCACAGGATTGGGAAAAGCCAGCACAGATTCACCAAGGGCAAATCATGCTTGACGAACCTGATGATTGCCTTCTATGACAAAGTAACCTGCTTGGTTGATGAGGGGTGAGTGGTGGACATTGTCTACCTGGGTTTCTCCAAGGCTTTCGATATGATTTCCCACAGCTTCCTCCCAGAGAAACTAATGTGTTACGGTCTAGACAAGCGGTCTGTGCAGTGGGTGGGGAACTGGCTGACAGGCTGCACCCAGAGGGTGGTGGTAAATACCTTCTTTTCAAACTGGCAACCTGTCACAAGTGAGGTCCCCCAGGGATTGACACTGGGCCCAATGCTGTTTAATATCTTCATAAGTGATGTGGATGGGGATCAAGTGTACCTTGATGAAGCTTGCTGATGATACCAAACTAAGTGGGGTAGTGGACACTTCAGAAGGCAGAGCCACCCTGCAGGAAGACCTGGATAAGCTGGAAGAGTGGGCTAACCAGAACCTTATGAAGTTCAACAAGGACAAGCGTAAGGTCTTGCACCTGGGGAAAAAAATCCAGGAGCGCAGCACAGTCTGGGGTCTACCCAGCTGGGAAGCAGCTCTGTGGAAAGGGATCTGGGGATCCAGGTGGACAACAGGCTCAATATGAGTGAAGAGTATGCTGCTGTGGGAAAGAAAGCCAACAGGATGCTGGGTTGGATCTACAAGGGCATCACCAGCAGATAAGGAAGTAATTATCCCACTCTACTCAGCACTTGTCAGGCCACACCTGGAATACTGTGTTCTGTTTTGGTGCTTGCTATATAAAAAAGATGTGGACAGGCTGGAGAGGGTCCAGAGAAGGGCCACAAAGATGATCAAAGGACTGGAAAGTCTGCCATATGAGGAAAGGCTGAGAGAACTGGGTTTGTTCAGCCTTGAGAAAAGAAGGCTTAGGGAAGAGACCTTCTCACCATGTTCCAGTATTTAAAGGGTGATTACAAAGAAGGTGGAGACTCCCTTTTCACAAGGAGTCACATGGAAAAGATGAAGGGTAATGGGTGCAAGTTGCTCCTGGGGAGATTCTGATGGGACACAAGATGAAAATTTTTCACAATGAGAACCGTCAGCCACTGGAATAATCTCCTGTCATGGTTTAGGCCAAACCAGTCACTGGTGACATGGGGCACCCCAGATGGGATCGACAGCTGCTCCCCCTACCTTTCTTCAAAGAGAGAGGCAGAGGAAGGAAAAAGAGACTTAGGAGTTTAGAAGGAACTTTAATGAAATATTAATAATAAAATAAAAAGAAAATAATGAAATATATACAAAACTGTATGAAGCTCCCAGGATGATAATCCCATCACCAGCAGGCACTGGGAAAGTCCCAGAACTGGACTTAGAGACAGACGGGAACTGGATTCTGGATCCGGATTCAAGATCAAGATCAAAGGCAGACGAACAGAGTCCTCCTCAGACACCGGCCATTGAAGAAAGAGGCTCACCCCTTTGATCCCTCAGCTTTTATACTGAGCATGAGGAAGATGAGATGGAATACCCTGTTGGTCAGTTTTGGGTCACCTGTCCTGTCCATCCCTCCCCGCACATGCAACCCCTCTACGCTTTTCCACTTCCAACCCTCCAAAGGGGCAAGTAACAAAGTTAGTTGGCCTTGGGTGTTATAGCAATAAGTATAAGCAAGAGCTTCTCTGCATACCACTCCTTGGCATCAACTACAAACATAGGTCTTATAACTCTGAGAGCAAACAATGTCTGCACAATATGCTGCCAATTTCACTAGTTACAAGAGGCTTAGCTAAAAAGTAAAGTTACTGAACAAAACTGATCCTGTTTTACCTCAAACCATGACATATCCCCGGGGAAGTGGCAGATTCCCCAACATTGGACACTTTTAAGACTCGGCTGGACAGGGTGCTGGGCCATCCTGTCTAGACCATGCATTCACCAAGAAAGGTTGGACCAGGTGATCCTTAAGATCCCTTCCAACCTGGTGCTCTATGATTCTGTGGTTCTATGATGTTCTGGTTTAAAAGTTTAGTCCTAATGGCAATTTTCCTATTTTTGAAATGTCAGGCTAGAGGGGTACTGTATTATTTTTGAAGCAATTACTTTATTTTTCCAAAGATTTCTTTAATGTATACTGCCCCCTCCTTATTGATATCTGCATTGTCACCATGTCCTGCTAGTTGTCACCCAGTCACCACCTCTCTTATAGGCCAGTTCTGATTAAAAACCAGATGTTCCAGTCTTCTCAACTTCATTTTGTAATTGCTAATATTTCTAGGGGGGAGTGGGTGGAGTATGTTTACCTTTGGGCTTGGTCTGATTCTGACTAAATATGCCTTTATTTGTTGAAATTGCTGTTTGTTGTGTTTCCCATCTGGATTTTGTTGACTTCCATCCTGTTCTTTATCAGAGGACACAGTATGATTTGATTTTACATCTGGAAGATGAGTGCTATAGCTTTGGGGCTGGCTGTTTATGCAGACAAGCTTTCCCCAAGCTTGTAACAGAGTTTTCAGTACTTTCTGTGCTCAGGTGAATACAGCCTCAGACTGCAAAAGGAGTGTGACTGTAATGCGACAGGTAGGAGTTCCTGCTTATTCTCACAGGAAACTTTATGTAGCCTCATTATGATACGGAGTTGAATGTCTTGTATTGAATATTTTCAGTTTAATCTTTTTGCTGATGCACAAGTGAAAAAGCAGCTGAAGTACCCAGAGGTATAGTTAAGTAGGGAAGTATCCTGGGCTGAAAAAAAAAACACCTAAGGCTTACTGTTTTTGATGCTCATTATCTTCTGAGTTCACTTAGTTTAAACCGTTAAAAAAATTTTTAAAAAAATGGACTAGATTTAAAGTTCTACTGGGACTGTAAAATTAAATTACTTGCAAAAAATATATTAAACTCAGTTAACTTTTATTGCTTATTTTGTTCATAGCCCAACAAATTTTAGAACCTAGCAATTCAAAGGTATATTTTAAAATACAGCTATGGATTTAAAGTGTGAAACTAATTGTTTCCCAACCTTATGTTCATTAAAGTGTCATTTAAAATTAGTTTAATAAATATAGGATATAAGATTTCTTATAGGGAAATACTTCTATTCAAAACTGGGTTTGAATGAAAGATCTAAAAAAACTTATGGCGTATCTTTTCCAGGTGATGCTGAAAGACTTTTGCAGAGAGCAGATCAGAACTGGGGAAACACAAAGGCACCAGTCCTTGCCTGATATAACCAGGCCCAGCTCCACCAAAGTCCATTGGGGAAACAGCTTGCAGCATGCAGAAGCAGATCTTTCCTAACCTAGTTGAAAGCCTCAGGTTACTCCTGCTGAAACTGCCAGTCACCAGTGAAACTGCACTGCAGGTATTTAAAAAAATTACATGCCTGCTTTCAGATATGCCAACAGATATCTGTGAACACGAAGCTGAACAGCGAAATGGTTGAATACTGCAGGGAAGAGATGTACGTGCAAAATCCATTCCAGATTATTTATTGCTCAGCGTGTTCCATAGCTTTGACTAAGGAATTGGGTCACTCCCGCTAGGTGTTTTGGACGATGCATCTAGGCCAGTCTGTCATCATAATGTGCAAGACCAAAGTTATGCCAAGTGCATGTAGAAATGTGCAGATTTCCATGAGCACAAGGTAGCATCTTCTCCAGGAGTCCTTCTCCCAAGGCACATCTTTACAAGGGATTAAGTTCCTCCTAAGAAACTATTAGATGCCTGTGTTGCTGTGAACATCCTGACTCCATCGATTTGATCTTCAGGTCACCTGAGCCACACTTATTCCAGGCCTTCATAGTCATGGGTAGGGACAGCAGCACAGAGCAGATGTGAACAGGGTACGACATTGTTGCAGTAGACCACGTACCACTGGCCATCAAGCCAAGAGATAAAAGTCACTGCCTGCCTCCCAAGACATGAGAGGTGAAACACAAGGAAAACAGTCATTAGGAAGAAAGAAACAGCTCTGGCTGATCTTCTGGGGACACAAAGAGACATATACACAAAGCCAATAGATCAAGGCATATCCATACACCATGTAAACACCCTTCTGGACCCTGCCATACAAGCTGTAGTAAAAGGAAGCATAGGCATATATTTAGCTAACAACTGTTGCCAAAACCAAATTATTACTCATCTCCCTCATCCATCCACTACAGTGAAGAACTGGCAAGTATGAGTGCAATACAGCACGCACACCGGCACAAACTGACTGTCTCCATTCATTTTGCATTAATTTATGCTTCTTTGTACTCTCGCACAGATCGGTCCAGTGTGAGTAGAGATTAGCATTAGCTGATAAGCATAATGGAGCCTGCTTGAAAATGCTGTCATCTCTCTTTAGAAGCTGACAGCTGAACTGTTAAGCTAAGAGGTCAGAGTTGATTGGCTTGAGCACCAGCTGTATACGGCCCTGGGGAACGTGCCAAAGGCTTTTCCAGCTCAGACCTGTGAGATGCTAATCTGTGGGTAAACCCTATGCACAAGGGGCAAACCAGCTCAGCTGTGTAGGTGAAGAATGATTTAGGGGCCCCCGCAATGGCATCCCAAGGTGTCAGCAGCTGTCAGTCTTCTTGATCCCTCCTAGCTCACTGCAGCACTAAAATATAGATAATTATTGTGCAAAGTTCTTCTTGAATTGCAAGGGCGTCTATTGCCTTTGGGACACTTCCAAAGGCAGTTGTATAAATAGAACCATGTTGGCCTTGCTACGTAGCAAGGAAGTTATTTACGCTTAATATATTCTTGGTTTGGTCCAGAGAAAACTTATATGCACACACAGGAATGTTGTCTTGATAAGGGTGAGAATCTTGGGGCTTGCCTTTCCATTTTCTTCACTTGTTTCTGTGTCATCTACTGAGCACACACACACAACACCCACAGAGCTTACACAGTGTGTAAACCGTTCTACAGAAAACTGAATTTTGAGTGAATCTTTGGAAAAACAAAATGTCAGCAAGAAATGGTTTGTAATCAACCCACTTAGAAATGCAGCACATGTGGTTCCTCAGTGTCAATCACTTTTTTTTTCCATTCCCCTCTGTCTCTCATTGCATGGCAGTTTCCTACCTTGTGACTTGGAGGTGATGCCTCATGAGAATGGTTGGTTATGTCACACAGGACAGAGAACATGCCTGACCTGAAGCCTGGGCCATAAAGGAGAAAGGGGGCATAACCCACACAGTCTACAGCAGCAATGACATTATTCAGAAGGAAAATGGACACAGTTGGTTTTCAAGCATGGTGTTTGCCTTTCAAAATTTTTACTTTTCCTCAAGAAAAGACATTCTTCTTGCAAAGAATAGAGAAACTCGTTTCAACTGAAAATAATTCCAATGATTGATAGAAGCATTTTGATAAACCCCTTTGAACAATTTTCTAATATTTGACCAAAGTTTTCAATCTTGGTGCCTAAAATTTGGTTTCTAGGTTGGTATCCAGGCACACAAACTAGTGGTCTGATTTTTCCCCAAAGCATGTTAAACATCCTGTGTCTCTAGTTTCTGTTGAGTGAAGTGCTGAGTGCTTAGCAATTCTGAATTACCAGGCCTAGAGCCAAACTTTTGAAATCTGAACATCTAAAATTAGGCAGCTAAGGTCTGATCCAAAGCCCAGTAAAGTGAACGGAAAGGCCACCGCTGAACTTCTGGTTCTGGGTGAGGCTAATTCATCTATACTTAGATGCCAGAATGAAAATTGCCTTGTTCAGGTCAGGTCAAAGTCACGAGCAACCACTGTTTTTCTTGTCGTTGCCAGTTCCCGAGGTGCTACACGAAGTGCCTTTAACAAAGTAGGTGGGATGGGAGGGGAAACAGGGTAAAAGTGTAGTGTCACCTTGGCAATCCTCTCCACGAGCAGGTACTGTGCTGCATTCATGGCCTGTGCACACTACATGTAAAACTTATAGCAGGTCAAATGTTGATATACATACATATCTATGTATAAATATATATATATTTTTAAAAAAAGCTTGCAGATACAAAAGAGAGCTTGCATAAATACTTTTCATGGGACATCATTCATAATGTGTTAGGGGCCACAAAGAAGGGGCAGAAGTCTGCAGCTTAAAATAGGTATGGGTTGATTAAAATGATGTAAGGTATGTAAACATATGCACAGAAAAAATGTAAAGTAAAGATATAGAACTCAAGGGAGAAGCTGATACACCAATGTTGTTCTGCTCAACAGACTGGAGAAACGGGCCGACAGGAACGTTATGAAGTTCAACAGAGGGAAATGCCAAGTTCTGCCCCTGGGGAGGAATGAGCCCAGGCACCAGGACAGGCTGGGTCTAACCAGCTGGAAAGCAGCTCTGCAGAGGACCTGGGGCTCATCGTGGACACTAAGCTGACCATGACCCAGCAATGGGCCCCTGCGGCAGAAGCCAAAGAGCCTCCTGGGCTGCATCAGGCAGAGCATTGTCAGCAGATTGAGGGAGGTGATCCTTCCCCTCTGCTCAGCACTGGTGAGACACATCTGGAATGCTGTGTCTGGTGCTGGGCTGCCCAGTACAAGAGAGATGTGGACATACTGGAGAGAGTCCAGCAAAGGGCCATGAAGATGATGAAGGGACTGGAGCACCTGACATATGAGAAAAGGTTGAGAGGTGGGACTGATCAGCCTGTAGAAGAGAAGGCTCAGGGAGATCTTATCAATGTATGTAAACACCTGATGGGAGGGAATGAAGAAGACAGAGCCAGACTCTTCTCAGTGGTACCCAATGACAAGACAAGAGGTACCGGGCACAAACTGAAATGCAGGAATTACATTTAAACATAAGAAAAGGCATTTTTACTGTAAGGATGGTCAAGCACTGGAAGAGTTTGCCCAGGAAGGCTGGAGGAGTTAGAGCAGCTACTTACTCTGAAGCACAGTTTTAATAAATTTTTTGCCTAAAATAATTTTACTGTTAAACTTAAGACAAATCACTGCTAGCCCAGAAGTCCTAGGGTGTTCACGATCTCCCTTACACTGCAAAGGCCTAGAAAATGCTGGTAACATACATCACCGGAAAGCCACCTCTCCTCCAGGGCCTCTTTGGCAAGCAAGAAAACAATGGAAAGAGTTTGAGACTCGAGGGTCACACCAAACATCTACATTAAGGTCTCTCAAACTGGGAAATTTTGTCTGTATGTGTGTATTTGGCTGATGCTATTTGGCACTAATGTGCCTGTGCACAAGCACAGTGCTGGCTCTTCACGACATCAGGCGCTAGCTGTTGAATTGCATTTTTCTTCAATTTTAGGCAAATGGCTTAGGCAAATAGCTTATTCAAAATCTGCTTAAAAATTGTAAAAGTCTGAAAAGAGAACTGCTTAGACTGGTATTCTCACTTCTAGCAACTTTTTTGGGGTGCCTTACCTGAATCATATTGTCAAAGTTAGATGCATGTCTACTCTCAAAAAGACTGATAGCTAAAAGTTGCGGATGGCCCAAACTCTCCAGTGCAGTTTCTCTTCCTATCTGAAAATTGCTCGGGTCACCTTGAGCTGTTGCTGAACCACTTCTGATCAGAGAGTGAAGCCCACACCCCTATTTTTTCCATTGCTAGCCTGAGATGAGCCCAAATGTGTTGATTTGCTCATGACATTGCTCTCCCTGGGCAATGGCCGTGTGCTCTGGGGCTGGCGGAAAAGTCTCAGCCCTGCCAGGTGGGACCGGTGCACAGCAGTGAGATCCCCTGTGAAAGCCGTGATGCACAAGAGATTCTGAAAATCTATTTTTAAGCCACAGGGAAGGTCTGATAATGCTGGATGAAGACACCATGTTCAGTTGGGGTAGGGAGTCACAGCCGGTGAAAGACGAGAATCTTTCATACTGAATTATCAAGTATTCACCGTATTTAAAAATAGATTTTTCCATGTCCTTCTCCAGCCGCTGCTGCGTGTCTCAGCCAAGCTTATGAACACAAACTGACCATGTAAATTAGTGAAAATATAGCAGCATCTGGTGTAAGGTGGGCTCCAGAGAAAGGCTGGGTCCACCGCTGGCAAAAGTTCATTTATTTCAATGTCTTGGTTTTCTCGCAGAAAATCTGCCATCCCTGGAAATGCTGGAAGGAGTTTTGCTCAGCCACAGCCAAAAGTAAACAGGAGGTGATTTTTATCATTGCACTGGAGTGGAGGTTGCTGGCCTGGGAGGATGAGTGGCACCAGCTGCAGCGGGGGTGGCTGCAAACCCGGACGGTCAGCACAAGTGACACAGGGCAACGGGTCATTTATTAGCAATCTTTAAGCAACACACACACTTAGTAAGTGGTGCTACCGCAATGTCTGCTGTCTTTCCTTAAAGCCCAGGCCTGAGTCCCAGCTGTCACAGCCAGCACCGCTCCACCTAAACGCTCCAGAGAGCAGCCTTGGGTAACTCAGCACAGCCCCACGGTGCTGCTCGCTACTCGCAGGCTCCTGGAGGGGAAGGAGCGCTGTATCGGCAGTGTGGCACACATCTGACTGCCTTCCTACAGAAAGCTGTATTTTGTAGAAGATACTGATTCCCTGAAACCATTAAAAGAACAGATGGGCAATGCCTAGGAGGAGTTTAATTACTGATTTCACAAACCCAGGGATCGTGGGCTCTCCAAGCTGGCTCAAGATTTTTTAGCAGGCGATGACACCATCACAGCGACCCAGACACACTCACGCCTCGTCCTACCAAGGCTGAGCGTGGCCGTGCCACGGCGCCTGGCGTGCTGCAGGGGACCCTGAGGGACTGCCGCCCCGGGCCAGGCTGGCGACAGGGCTGCGGCGCCAGCGAGCGCCTACGCCTGCGACTGACCCGAGCTCGTCCCTCCAGGCACCGCTCCAAGCATACCTTGGCCAAAAATAGGGGCCTGGGAATCCCTGCCTGAAATCCAGCTTCAGAAAATGTAATTATTGATCCAGTGGGACAGAGGTTCTCTTTGAAGTCCACGTCCACAGCACCAACGGTGCGTGTCACCCTGGACAGAAAAGTGACCTGAACAGCTCGTTCATGTGGCTATGCATCTGTTAACCCATGGGATTTCCACTCTACAGCAATATTTTTTAAAGTACAAATAAAAATCCAGGTGGGAGGAACAAGCAAACCACCAGCCTCACTCAGCACACTGCGCCACGGTTATCGGCAGGTCTCTCTGTGAACAGCAGTGGGGCCGGGAGAGGGATAAGAAATGCTAGAAAAAATGGTTTTACATGTTCTTTATTTAAGTGAAATGAGCAAGTGAAAGCAGAAGTTTCACATTCCTTTCTGCTAAGCGAGTTTGTGCCTCTTACACTGGTTAATTCATATGGTTACATTGCATACTGGGGGTTTATACCCTTGAGGACCTAACACTGACACCAAACAAGCCAGCATGGTGGGCAGGGGGCTACAGCATTCACAGTAACTACCGGAGGAGACAGCCACGTCAAACAGTTCCTAAGGATCTTGCATTTTACATTTTACAGCTGGATCACTGCAGAATAAAATAATTACACCATCATAGACCCATCACAGACATTAGCACGGGCAACAGATATGAGAGTAAAAAAAATTCACGACATCTTCGATTGACGGAAAGCTAATCACGGCGGCGTGCTGGGGGTATTACTTATGTCTGCAGAGACACACACCTAAACCACCTCCCAGAGTTTCTGATTGTCTTTTACTCCTGGTAAGACTTCACAAGGAGCCACATGAGCAATACAGTAATCAGGACAATCATGAAGTTGAGGAAAAGTTCTTGTGTGGATCGCTCCATTTTTCGGGAGTAATCAGGGGAGAGCAGAGGTCAGCAGGCAGAGCAAGGGGAAAACTTCAGTGACTTGCTGGGACCGTCCCTGAGCTCAACCTTCAGGTCACAGGCTCTTTTAAGGAAAAAGAAAAATATGTGAAGAACAGATGCATGAAGGTGGCAGGTTCAGCAGAGCTATTTATATTGGTGTAAATAAATGTTGTTTCAGTGGCTAGAAGTTAGTAAGCACTGGGGACGCTAAAAAGTAAAAGCTATCTCTGGCAGCTTATCACCTTCTTGGATTTCCAGCATTTGACAAGGAGTGTTCTCAGTGTCACCCCAAAATACACTGTGCAGGGGTGAGCAGTCCTTGGAAATTAGCACTGCTTTGTACAAGCATTTTCAAATAAATAATGTCCAAGCACCTTTTATTACTTTCAACAGATATACATTGTAAATAAATTACTGTTTAAAGTTCTTTAAAATCCTCTGTTTGCTTGCATATTTTCATTTTTTTAAAGGAACTAGGTCCAAACTATTCTTTTATAAAGAACAACTAATAAATCTGAATTATTTATCTTAACACTAAAAGTAAAAGGAAAAAACTAAGGTTAGACATTTTCATTTCTGAAGAATGTAATCAATTTCGTGAGTTAATTCTAGGGATAAAATAGCTTTTTATCAAACTCTCCTGACTTTCCTGCACTTTCAAGCTGCTATAGATCTTTTTCTCCAGAAATCTCATTCAAGTTGTATTTGAAAACTTTTCTGTTGGTTATTGGTTTTATTTACTTTATCATAGCAAGTTTTGAATTTTATATGTTTTTGGAATTCATGCAGAGAAATGAGAATACTTCACCATGAATATCGTGCACTAATCCATTTGTATGCCACGTCAATAAAACAAAAACCTTTAAACAAATGAGGCATAAACTCTAGACAAAGAATTTGAGCCACAAAACTAAAACCTCAGCAGAGAAGCCAGATTAGACTGTAACGTCTATGGTGCAAAAAAGAGAAGCCATGGGACCATACCAGCATGAAGACAGAGTTTAAATAGAAACTGCTTTAGTTTGCAGATTAAATATTAAAAGCCCAGTGCATGCAGTTAACAAATTCCTACATTCCCAAGTTGTTTTGCCAGCCTCCTATGTCCTTGGACAAGAGAAAATCTGACCTAATAAGTAAGCCAAGTTTTTTACCTTGAAGAGGTAAATGGAGCCCAGTGGTTCTGCCTCTGGACTCTGGGTCACTGCAGATATTATTTCCCTCCAAGCTTCTGCCTATCCCCTACTCGGTCTGGATGACCCGTCCCTGTGTGGGAACTAAAGTAGCCTGAGGGAGGAGAGCAACAAGTGCATTGGCAACCCAGGTGCTGACATCACCCCCAAAATATTTTAAAAGGGCTAAGCTGGGCTGCAGGATTTGGTTAAGGCTGTTTATGCAGTGGGCTCTGTGGGCTGGTTTGCTTCTTTTAGTCCTTCTGACATGGTGCTGTGCTAAGAGCAGAGCTGTGTGCAGCCCTTGGGACTCAATGGGATTTTACAGGAATTCTTTTTTGGCCCGTTGATGTCTTCATGCCCAATGTGAGGTAAAGCAAAGGAAAGAGTGAGCCCCTTGCAAAAGTCTGTGTGCAGATTTCAGCATCTCTCAAGATGGTCTGCAGGGTATGGAGCCGCATCTACACGGCTGCCTTCTTAAGTACAGTACAGCTGTTGCTGTCCTATATACCTAAAGTCCCCACAGCTTTTCAAGCTCATATGCATTTAAAAGTAAATAGGAACAAAATAGTCCTTGCATTTAACTACAGACTACTGAAATCCAGGATCATTTGCTGGATAGAAAAGTTTGGGACTGGGAGGTTTGAAAAGCACAATGCATTGCTTTAAAGAGGCACTGACTCACCTGCATGCTCTTCCCTCATCAGTTTTCAATGCTGATGTTAATGCTCTATCTGCCTGAGAGGCACTCCTCCTCGGCTGAAGATGATGACCAGATCCTTGTGGGAATGACCTGCTTTGCCCTGAGGTTCTCAGCATGTCAGGAATCGGTGTCTGAGGAGCAAGACAGAACCATCAGACATGGTTTAGTGGTGGACTTGGCAGTGTTAAGTTTACGATTGGACTCGATGACCTTAAAGGTCTTTTCCAACCCAAATGGTTCTATGATACAGAGAAGTATTTCTGCCAACCTGCAGCCCTTCCCAGAAAGCACACTGCTCTGTGGCCTAGATAGCCGTAACCCCCACATCATCTCATCTTTGCCCAAGGCACTGCTAGAACTTGTTATATACATGAACAAAAACAAATGGCTATTTGTTTCCTTTAAATTAATACCGTTGAAAGAGATCCTCGGCAGAGCGGGCTGGACTGAACCAGGAGCAGACTCTGCCAGCCTCGTGCTGCCGTGGGGTTTCCCCCCGCTCAGAGCCTTTGCTTCAGATGAATGATACGAGTATTTCCACTGAAGTCAGAGGGGTCACTTCTGCAACACGGTGCTGCCAGATGAGCATGAGGATCCTGATCAGGTTTAAGTGTGTAAGGCTATCCACAACGCTGGCCTTATTCTCACTACCAAACACCACATGATATATAGTATGCAGATTATTTACTGATTCCAATGCCTTTTGTATTTATATTCGGGCATGCTGGGAGATAGTGTAGCCCAGAGTATCCAAGCTTTCTGGTCCCCCTCCATCAGCTCCCAGGTTTCACCCTTTGTGCCAGCGCCCGCCCTCACGTCATGGTGTGATGCCCCCGGTGAGGGAGGTCGGCTGGCTGGAAACCAACCCCAGGAAAAACACAACAAAACAAATAGCTGTGGGTAACCAGGGGAGTGGAGGAGGGGGTTGCTTGGGTTTTGCTGGATGATCTCCCTAAATAGCCTCCCCACGCAATCACTGGAGGTAGGCGGGGGACCAGAACTGTAGAAATCTTCCCTTTCATTGGCCTAACTGCCTTGCCACTGCCCTCCTAGACACCCAGGCAGTGGGTTCACAAAAGCCAACATGCTGCGTGGGAGTCCTGTGCTAAAATATACACATGACAGAGCAAAGTCTTAAGCCATGCCTCATTCAGGAGTTAGATGCCTAAGTAGGTTGGCAGGGTTGTGACGCATGCTTTGCTGGGCTGTGCCACCAAAGCCCATCCTCTCAAGGAAAACTTGGGCAAACCTGTCCCATACTTACAGGGGATTTGGGAAATGCAGATTCAAAACGGTTCCCCTCTGCCTGAGGGAAGCTGGGTGTATGTCTGCCATGAACCTGCCTCAGGCTATTCCCTTCCCCAACATGTTCTGAAGCAGAAATCTTGGGATTTCTCATGCAATGGCTAATCTACTTCACCTCGAATCACATACATGTCCAGCAGGAAAAGGGTGAAACATTTGAGTGCCATTGATCCTAACTGTTAAATGTTACACATTGGTGCCCAAATGTTCCCCTTGGGCTGTGCATCTTGGAGATCTTGGAGTTTATTTTACTCTCTGCTAACAGAAAACTCAAAACATGTCTTTAACTGGATCCCCTCAGCCCTGGTCCTCTGGCCTGTATCTGCACTTCCACACTGACAAGGAGCCCCATCCTGCTCTGTCCCAGTTCACCTCCTTCATCTTGGACTTCATCCATGACAGCTGGAAAACTTCCCTTTTTCAAAGTAGGGAAACAGCGCTATAAATGTCATCACCACACATGATAAATGCTCTAACTAACTCCTGCATACCCTTGCTTTCTCTCTGCAGGCACAGATGTTTCCCTCATTTTTGTGCTGAGGATCTTACAGGAGATCATGGAAGAGCATGTAGGATCACAAGAATTCGTTAGTGGGCCAGGACAAAGGTTCACCTAACCCAACATACTGGCTGGTAGGGGAATCCAGGGAAAGGATACAGAAACAGAGCAAATGTAACATAATCTTTGCCTGGCTACCCTCAAATTTCTGGGATTCAGCCTATTAGGGTTGCTAGATTGGCACTACAAACAGGGTTGGGTTTATGGCTCCCTCTTGCTCATAGTGTCAGGGTGTCCCTTCAATACCAGGGTCTGTTCCTGCAGCTGTGGTAGCTCATTCCGTGAATAGTTCTAGACCAGGCAACTTGCTCACAGTTCAGCTTCTTTACACAACATCATGCATACTTGCAGCATTTCAAAAATGAAATAGCAAATTCAAATATTCTATGCAACAGAGAAAGTAACTTTCCTCAACCTATCAGCTATTTGAAGGCAGCTCGTTTGCTAGAACTGACACCAACTAGCCACGAAACACTTTTTGATTGACAGAGCTAGTCCCTAGTAACTTTAGAAGAGGCTAACTATGTTACATTTACTTTTGATGTCATCTGATGAAATATATATATGTAGAGACACACAAAGACTTGTGAAAAAAAAAGGACTTAGCACTGAACAGGGGGTACCAATAAACATGCCTGAGCTGTGGAATGTGCCTGGACATTAACTGTAAATCCAACCGTGTCTGAACATCTGACTTCAATATGCCATAGAGTCTGCAGCTGCCAGAGTCTGAAACTTCTGACCCTCCCCAACAAACCATACTCCTGCTGTTTATGAACAAAGAACCCAAAGACCTTAGAGGCCATACCTTTGAAAGCATGGCTTATTTAACCAAGTGATTTAATACTGATTAGGAAAGTAGAAAGAAGAGAAAGAGAAGAAGGAACTAACTGGTTTTACTTTAAATACTAACCCAGAGGTTTAGATACACTGCCGAGTATTTTTCTTGTTGGCACTTTTATTTTTTCTTCTTTTTTCTGACAGATCTGGATGTTCTCAGCTTTCACGTGGCCCGTGCCAAAGCTCCCTCTTCATGCCTCACATACTCAAACTTAAGGCTCTAGTCTATATTTAAAGTTGCTGTGACTATCTCAAGTTCTTCCCAGCCTACTAATCAAGTAGCACATAATCTTTCAAAGGCATTCTTACATAATTAGAGCAGATTGTGTTCATTTTCGCTCTCATCATTACCTTTCTCACTAAGTGCAGTATATATATTTTTAAATCTGCTAATAATTGGTTCATTTTTAAATTGGCGCCTACTCTCTAGTGTAATCACGAGTATCTTCTTAGAAGACCCACTTGAAGCACTGATGCCTTATCTGTATGAACCCAATTTTGCAGCAACGTACCGTACTTGTAATCACAGTATGTATTTCACACATAACTATCATGTTTCACTATGGGAAATGAAGACAACCACCACTTAAAATTGCTCAGCAGGTCCTAAATCTGGTGATTTCTAAACAGACACCGCCACTCCATGAAAAGCTACTGGGCAGAAGACATACAAAGGAGCCTGAATGTTGCCACATCTCATTTTTAGGCTCCCGGCAGAATTCACAACAGCGGCAGCAGGATCGTACCTGCCAGGATGGGGTGAGACCCATGGCTCTCTGCATGCGTGACTACAGCACAGAGCCGGCCGCAGAACCAGTCAACATAGGCTCCCTTAAAAGAGTTAGTGAAGGAAAAACAGGCACTTAATACATGCAAGTCATCTGCCTATCGTAGATGTCTGCTGTAGGGTCAGCCTCCCTAAACTCCACAGACTATTCTGACTACCTCCAAAGGTAGTGTGAGGGGGCTAGGAAGGCTGGACTTGGCCAGATGGCAGAGGTCTGTATTTTTAGCAGATGAACCTACCTGCGTTCCCAATAACGGGATTCACACCAGCCACGGTGTGAATGTAGGCAACAGTAGGCAGTTGCTTGAGTTAGCTGACAGAGGATGCTACGGGTCAAAGCAAGTCTCAAATGCTGTCATCTTTTCAGAGCCAGGTACCTTTCTGGGGCTGCAGAGACACCGCAGTCTACTTAAACACAGGTAGTTTTAGCCTTGCCTCTGAGTTAAGCCTTGTAGCCTTTTATTTTGAAAGCTAAATGGGTTGCCCATGGTTGAGTTCCTTCCTCAATGCAAGGAACAGGACTCTTCATCCTGCAAAGCCAACAGTGCATGGTGTCCCTGCCCAGAGGTGCCATGTATTATTCCTCTGTAAAACTGCTTATCCAGCAGATCAGGAGAGTCTGACAGACAGTTTGTATGACAGTTACATTAGCATCAGTATGTCCTTTGGGGCTTAGTGAGGTGTAAAACAAAACTGAAGATCCCAAAATGGGCAGGGACATCAGATCAGCAGAAGCAAAGGAGAAATCATTAGATATTCAGAGCAGCCAGTCAAAAAAAGTAGTTACTAACTGCATTTGCATGCATCTCACCATCTACTGCAAACTAGAAGCTTTGAACAAATCCTCAGATGCCACAGGCCTAGTTTCTTCAAACCACAGCACACTATACTTCCATTTCCCCAGCAGGACCGCTGGGATAGACACACATGGGATGTGAAGATCTGGATTCAGTTCTGTTCTCCCTCAGGGCAGACGGGAGAAGGGCTGCACCGCAACAGAGGCACAAGGCAGAGAGCTAACTGCCTGCCACTGCTCGTCTTTCAGGTCTTAGGGACCTTCAGTTATAAAAAATGTAAGCACTGGATAGTGTCTCCAGGATGAGATGTCAGCACAGAGAGGATCTTAAGGACTTATATGCTGGGTGTAGAGAGCAGAAGTAGAACATCTTGCCCCATATTATTGATGTTTGCTGCTCACCAATCTCGTCTTTCTAAAAATCACTGAAAATATTGGTGAATAGGACTTCCAAATTTTAATGATCACAGCACTCTGTCTTACAATCTGTCATGCACATTTATCTTTGCTTCATGTTGACTTGCTAGCAAGGCAAATCCTCAAAAGGACCACAATAGGGAATGAGTGGCAGGCAGGGAATCATCACTATTTTTCAGTATCTGATGGGTGGGATAAATCTCTTCCAATATCAGTATCACTCTACAGTCGGTGGGGAGGAAGGGTCCCCCAACTGGCAATTGGTTTGACATAAAATAGACATTTACAGTTCTCTGGAAGGTATTTAGCTTTTTTATCTCCACAGTTATGTAAGATGAATATGACCAGAAAAGTCCAGAATAACAAGGAAAAATGTTTCAGAGAAGATTATAATAACCAAAGTATGGGCCACAAGTCACACGGACATTTGTAATTATTGCCAGGTCATAGTTCCTTGTTCTCTGTCAGAGTTCATTTATTTTTAGACTTGTTCTTATCATATCTTTATTAGGCTTATTTTATTGTTTTCCTTTTAATTTTTTTTTAATATTAGACTTCTTTTCACAGCAAGCCTAGAGTCAGAAGATACTGCTCTTATTTCTATGCAACATTTTCAACCGGACAAATGCTGTAATGCTGTGAGCCAAACTACAAACCTGCGTGGTAATGCAGTTAGACCGATTAAAAAAATCACATACAGTCCTGAACACAATGGGCAAAGAAGACAGCTTGAAATTACTTTTAAGGCACCACAAATGAGAGGTAAGACAAGGAGGATAAAGAGAGGGAGACCTCAATTTTAGTCTTTTATAGCTGGCTGTCTCCAAACTGCTTTAAATGCCAGGTCAAGAGTGAAGAAAACATCAATTCACCTGCAACAGCAGTGACCCAGTCAAACCAGCAACAATCAAGACAATGAATAGCATTTAGGAAATTAAATATCAGAGGTGAAATAATGCAGAAATGCTGTAGAAAGTTAGCCAAAATGGATGTATTTTACATCGCAGCTCGTACGTGCTCCTGCTTGTTCTGAATGGAGCTGAACTGTGGGACACAGCTTTCGTCTTTCACTGGACTTTAAGGAAAGGCATTAAAAGGCAATTTCTCCTGGTGGTGCTAAACATCAGACCTTGCAGTTAATGAGTTTCTCCTGGAAGGTAACTAAAAGCTAGTAGGGGATTCACGGCTGTGCACTGGGATACGCTCTCACCGCACTCCCTTGTCCAGCCAGTACTGGCGGAAACTATGGAGAGGCTTTTGAGCTTAACCATCTGTAAAGCTAATTTCAGCAATCAGGGTCAAGGACACAGAGGTGCAGATTACTGTGGCCACACTCTTCCATGCTATTAGAGCTTAAAATGTGCTGCTGGATGGAGCTGCAGTTTGGGCAGACAGGTACACGATAAATCCCTGTGACTACAGGCCCCTGTGCCGGCAACATCTTCAGGAGCAGAGCAGTCATGACCTTTCCACATCAGTAAAAGTTCCTTATTGCAATGGATGCCATTTCTGAGGTTTATGCATGAACCAGCAGACTTCTGCCCACAGACACAAGGTGTTAATGGAACAGAGAAAAAATCTAGTCAGCATTTGTTCAAAGAAAAAACAATCTGCAAACTGGTAGAGAAATACATGAGAGGGATTCATGGTAGAAGCTGTAGTGGAACAAAGAAGAACACATTCAAATCAGAAACACAATCAATCTTTTTTTAACTCATTTCTGAGTGGTGGGCGAAATTTCTGCAGGTGGTGGAGGAAAGGCTTTGATACAGCAGGGTCAGAGCACAGGCAGAGAATTGCAGCTTTCTGTACTCAGGCCTTGACGTTCAGTGCTCTTGCATCAAGACTGATTGATGCCTTTGTAGCTACCAACGTGTCGAAAGTCTCCAGCAAAGGGTCCAGCCATCCTGGAACAGGAATGGGCACAAAGCAACAAAGGTGGCTGTGAACTTACAGCCTGTTGGTTGCAGCCTGGTAACTGGTTGTAGAAGCAAAGACAGGGTGCTTTTCTCTGAAAAAAAAAAAAAAAAAAAAAAAGGAGCAAGTTACTGTAAAGTTATTTCTGAGTAGGAGTTTGGCCATGAGCTGCCACTGATGTCAGGCAGGTTCTCCCCTTACTCTACCCGAGTGAGGTGTCTGTGTGCCCACAGCCCGGCTTACTTCTCTTACATGAAAAGAAGTGAGTGAGTCTATAATAAACTATGTCCTGGCACCATGTAGAAATACAATTTTTATCTCTGTGAACAACCATATCAGCACTACTGCTATGTGAAAATCTTTCAGCTCCAACTCATACAGCTGTCGTGTGAGTTCTTAAATCTCTGGAGTCATTTATAAGGCAGCCTGTAAATACTCCCTGCGAGGAAGGTTTGCCTTTAGTTACTAGGTAGCCACCAGCTGTTGTCCCAACACACCCCAGTACTTCCAACCTACAGTGTTTGTGTGGTTTTACAGGGCTATGGGCCGATTAACCTATTTTCTGAAAGGTCACAGCCCAGCTCTGCCGTAATGTGCAAGCCACATGGCTACTCACTTGCATGGATGCCTTTACCCCAGGTGCGGTGTGTGGTCCCTCCTTCCCTGTGTGAGAAGATGCTTCATATTTGCCACAGAACAACGAACACAGACGCCACAGAGCAGGTGCTGCAGTTCAAGAAAGCAGCACTATTTCTCCTCAGACAGATAATACCATGCCCAAATCCTCATGACAAAGCCGTGGCAGCCACAGAGAAGTGTTAACCATTCCTGGTTGGCTATAAAGACCCAGAGAGGGGTATGCCCCAGCGGGGTGATGGGGGCTGTCCTGAAGGACAGGAGCTATTGAAGAGAGAGCGCTGCAGTGGAGCAGCCTGTGCAGACCCCATCTGAAAGGAGGGGGGGGGGGGGCACTCTTTCTGTGTGTGCCTGGGAAACAAATCCTTTGACAGCCCCACCTGAGTCCAACAAAGGAAAAACTCTGAAATTCTGGCTAAACCTTGGACAAACTGGACCGTTGCTAAACTGGACCGAAGCTAAAAAAGCAACAAATTCTGTGTTATGCTCTACCTGTTAGTCCGAGCTTTCATTCCCTCCCACTCCCACCACTTTACAAATGCCAACAGCAAATTCTTAGACAAAAAAAAATGAAACACAAAACACTATGGCAGGACATCACCCCCTCAGCTAGAATATCATCAGGAAGTAACTACCAGCAATGGGCATTTTACATAGTCCAGCATCCAGAGAAGGCAGAGACCCCATCCCTGGGAACATGGAAAGGAATTGGTGTCCTTCCCTAGGGACACTCAGAGCAGCACATGAACAGAACCAGAAAGCTGAAGCCATAGCCTGGAAACTGTCTGGGGAAAAAGAAGAAAACCAACAGACAAAACATGCCTGCCACGCTTGTGGAATTATGAAGCTCAGAGGTGGATAGGAAGCAGCATACTTCCAGCCAGGAACCACCAAAATGAAGCATGAGGGTCTGCAAACAGGATGTGTGGGGATGAGCTCTGGGTCCAGACCATGACTGGTAGAGAGGAAACCACACCTGGGTATCTGTATCAGAACCAGAAGCATTGCTGAATTTAAACAAAAAAGAAAGCTGATCTTTATAAATGCTTCATAGCATGAGCCTTGGTATGAGTGTAGTTTAGCAGTCATCAGTTAGATACTGGTTTTTACACTAGTTTGGGTTTCTGGATGCTGTAGACAAGAACCGTCAATTGCTCAGGCAAGGCTTGGGACAGGGGGAAGCCAACAGGGCTGGAAGACCTAAAGCTTTTGCAAGATTTAGGTGTGCGCTAAAAATGTAAGTGAGGGTAACGAATAGACCGTTAAACACTAAACATGCCACTAAACAGTACCTAACATACATCTCTGCTGGCCCACCACACCCACAAAAACCCTCTGCGGACACATGCTGACACTCTGTTTTTTCTGTTTTATTTATTGAGCTAAATACAAGGCCAGTGTTAATTAGCCTCACTCGGTGAGAAAAGCCATGATCCTCATATTAAAACATTTTATTCCATCATCCAAAACCAAGTGAGAGACACCCATCAGCACAAGCAGTATTGTTTACATGGGTTTTAGGCAGTCACAGGCGCTCTGGCATGATTAACACAGCATTTGTAGTGTATATTTTTCAAATTGCCTATATCCAGCATTCCAACGATAGGCTGAGCTGGGTTTGCATAACAGTACGAAGTAACCATAGCAACTCAAATAAGTCATTGATTCCTGAGAAAAGTATGAACTACAATAGCAAACACAATCTTAAATTAAGTAGCCATGTTCTAATCAACTTTCCTTCCTACCCAGATTTGCATGGTGCTAGTCAGCCCATGAGGGATCTCATCCTTCTTTCGTTGAATTCAAGAGGAATTTTGCTACAGGTTTTAACTGGGGACGAACCAAGCCCTAAGCTCACAGAATCAGAATTTTTATGGCTGGAAAAGACCTTTAAGATCATCAAGTCCAACTGTTATCTAACTCTACTGGGCCCACATCTAAACCATGTCCCTGAGCACCATATCTAGATGGCTTTTAAATACATCCAAGGATGGTGATTCAGCCACTTCCCTGGGCAGCCTGTTCCAGTCTTTAATAACCATTTCAGTGCAGAAGTTTTTCCTAATGTCTGACCTAAACCTCTCCTGGTGCAACTTAACACCATTTCCTCTTGTAACTTATGAGAAGAGACCAACGCCCACCTCTCTACAACCTCCTTTCAAGTAACTGTAAAGAGCAATAACGTCTTCCCTCAGCCTCCTTTTCTTCAGACTAAACAACCCCAAGTCTTCTCATAAAACTTATTCTTAAGACCCTTCACCAGCTTTGTTGCCCATCTCTGGACCCTCTCTAGCACCTCTATGTCCTGCTTATACTGTGGCACCCAAAATTGAACACAGTAGTTGGGATGGGGCCTCACCAGTGCTGAGTACAGTGGGACAATCACTGCTCTAGCCCTGCTGGCTACACTATTCCTGATGCAGGCTGAGATGCCATTGGCCTTCTTGGCCACCTGGGCACACTGCTGGCTCGTGTTCAGCCAGCTCTCAATCAACACCCCCAGGTCCTTTTCTGCCAGGCAGGTTTTCAGCCACTCCTCCCCAAGCCTGTAGTGCTGCATGGGTTTGTTGTGGCCCAAGTGCAGGACTCAGCACTTGGCCTTGTTGAAGCTCATACTATTGGCCTCAGCCCATCGATCCAGCCTATCCAGGTCCTTCTGAAGAGCCCTCCTACCTTCAAGCAGATCAACACTCCCACCTAACTTGGTGTCATCTGCAAACTTACTGAGGGTGCTCTCAGTCCCTTCGTCGAGATCACTTAAGATATTAAACAGGAGTAGCCCCAACACTGAGCCCTGTGGAACACCACTTGTGACCAGCTGCCAACTGGATTTAACTCCATTCACCACCACTCTCTGGGCCCGGCCATTCAGCCAGTGTCTGATCCAGCAGAGTGTACGCCTGTCCAAGCCCTGGGTAGCCAGTTTTTTCATGAGAATGCTGTGGGGAACAGTATCGAATGCTTTACTGAAGTCTTGGTAAATAACATCCACAGCCTTTCCCTCGTCTACCAAGCGGGTCACCTTGTCGTAGAAGGAGATCAGGTTCGTTAAGCAGGACCTGCCCTTCATGGACCTGTGTTGACTGGGCCATGGTGGCACTGCTTTGTGTTCACTAGAACAAACACAGATAATAAGGGCTGGAGTGACATGATGGGGAGGGAAGGCAGGAGCAGATCCCCACTCAGCACTGGTTCACCCTTCATCTTTAAGGTGTTTATACACAGCCAAAGAGAGTCAAGAGGTCTCTAATGACTTTATAATCACATCAGTCATTGACCCTGGGTGAGTGGAATGAAATCTGAAATGAACTTTGGCTCAAGACAATGCAGACTGGACTTTTATATTTAACTACTGAATAGAAATTGTTATTCTTTCTCAGTGCACTGTACTATCATGGAATAAATGAGAAAAAGTCAGACATAGATACTCTCCACATCCCAGCAACCCCTCCCTCTCTGTGGCCCAGATGTTTGCTCCAGGCTACCAAATGCAGCTGAGTTTTGGGGACTGTCAGGGTCTAATCCAGAAAAAAAGTTTTCAAAGCCAAATTGTGGAACAGCCCAAACCAGCACCCTCAATCTGGGCTCCCCTGGAGCTTCTTTCCCCCTGCTTGGTCAAAATCCACATCCATTATAATTAGCCATTTGGAGATTGCTCACCCAATCTGTTTTGCTAGACGTATGTTTGTCTGGGCTCTTTGCAAGACAAGTGTTAAGAGTGAACAACTTTTAACAGGACTACTGTTCAGGAACGTATTGGGAGCAAAGTCTTTTAACACTACCTAGCTACAACACTAAGGTTAAGCTTCCTCTTTTGTTTGTGATAAATATTCCTTGCCCTCTTCTCATCTTAGTAATCACACTTTGTGCGTCACTGATGAACAGTTAAATCCACATTTTGCTTTCTACAAAATCAATTAACACATCTCGGCATGAGCAGATGGAGGCTTTGTTACCTGAGGGTATACAACTGCAGACAGATAGCAGCAAGTGAGCAGTACACAGACACCTACGTTTATGCCTACAGACTTGAGTGTGATATGGCTAAGGGAAAGAAAACAAGGACATCCACTCCCTGCTCAGCTATCATACCTTTCCTTGGGAGGATCATACCCTCTATTATCATTCAATTGATCCCCTCTAGCAACACATTATCATTCATTCCCTTCTCCGAAACAGGAAACCACTTGTTTTACCCTCCTGGGGCTTGATTAGGCAACAACTGATACCAAACCGGGGCACTACCAAACCAGCTGTAATCATGACTTTCTCTGGATCAGGCCACAGACGTAATCCTGCAGCAGTGAACAGCAGACCTGCCAGCGTGCAGTTGGTGTTTACAGCAGCTGGAGCCAGGCACCCCACCTCCCCTCCACCCTTGGGTGCACTACTCAGTGCTACCCATTTGGCATGGTGGCATGCACAGGTGGTTACAAGATGCTCTGCTTCAAAGTGCTGTGTTGAAAGCATTGGCTGAATACACCTCTGGCATCTGCCTGTCTATGAAGTCTCTTCCACTTCTTCTTGGCTGGAAGAGGTGTTATCTGCCATCTTCCAGATCTTTGTGGATCACAGGAGACACTTTCCACATAGAATGTCTGGCTAAACTAGCAGCAAGCATGAATTCCTACTCATTGTAACTCTTCCCTGTGAGAGAGGGTCAGGGAGACAGGTCAGTATACTCTTTGACTTGGCTTGATAATATTAACAAAATCAGTACTTTGCCCATAGGACCCAGCAACCCTCTGACACCTAATGGACCGCTCAGGCTGGATGACATGACATTGACCCGTGTCAACCCTGGCTAACAAAAAGATCTCTTAATCCAGCAGAAACAGCCAGGGAATCATGCTCTGATCCTTTGCAGAGCTCCTGTGGGGCTCGCTACACTCTTGGAGAGCAGTGACAACCTGTGCCAGGTCAGACAAGAAACTCGTTATCCCAGGAAACATTAGAGGGATGTTGCTTCATTATCTTGAGCTAAAGTTCATTTTTTCCACCCCAACACACTGGCAGGGGTTGATGTTGTTGATGATTACCTGGGCAACAAGGGCACGCGAACCTTGCTGGCTCATGTTGTTTTCTATGTGCAGTCCTCCTTGTAATAAGAAATGATTGGTTCTGTGCCAATTATTTTCTGAGGTTTGCCAGCACGTGGCTTGGGTATGACCAGCCTGAGAGAAGGGGAGGTGCTGGGGAAATGTCAGCCAAGGAGCAATGGAGAACTCTGTGTGTGTGTGTGTGCGTGCGTGTATACAAGGGGGGGCAGGATGCGAGGGGTACTCTATGCCAAGGAGCTTGCTTGCTCCCCCCGCAAGAGGCATGACTGTGCATGCCCTTGCCTGCCCACTCTCTCCCAAGGCTTGGACTTGGACGAAAAAGAAGGTCTTGCTCTGGCAGTGCCCTAAGAAAGAGAGTGCATTAAACCTAGTTGCAAGGAAAAGTGGCCAAGAAGCAGCCTGTTCAAATTCAGGGAAACTGGTGACAGACATTCACAGTGTCTTAGAAAATGCTGTTGGGTCCAAAGTACTTACAAAGAGGTTAGTAGGACTCAGGGACCCCGTCCAGTGAGAACAGGGTGAAAGTATCTGGAGATAGACGCAGGGAACAGAGATTTCTGCATCCAGCCACAAGTATTTTTGAATAGGATTGACCCCACCGTCAGTTTTCACTTGGTCAGCAGGGGTACCTAAAACAGGATTTACCATTATTTCTGGCCAGGGCTAGTGCTTCTGGCTGTACTGCACCAGCCAGGCAAAACAGCTGGTTTGGAAATGCACATGATTTGGGGCAGAAAACTGCAAATAAAAACATGACTGTGTAAATAACTGATTTTTACCAACTTATATCAAAATCCCTTCTTCAGCAGAAATTCAGATTATTACCAATTTAAAAATGTGGTAGGCGAGAACACAAAAAGCCCACTCCAGTTTCAGTCTGCAGAGATCCTTTCTAAAATCAGGGTTATTCGGGTTGCTTTCCTTCCCTCACAACACTCCTCTGTTCTTCAGTCCACAGACACTCAGCCCAGATCCAGGTTATCAAGCTATGAATTTCATAAAACCCTTTGGCACTTTAGCAGACCCATGCCTGCAAAAGAACTGTAATCCGAGTAAGAAATATTGCTGATCCCACCTACAAATCTAACCTTGGATTTGGGTTGCAATCTCAGTACTGCGTGTCTTGTCCAAAACACGTCACAGAAGCCATGCAGGAGTTGATGAGTTTTCTGACCGGTCTTCTGAGTGCACAACAGAGATGAAAATTGCAGCCATCTGTCTGCAGCATCCCCAGCGCCCACACTCAGTGCCTCCATGGAGTACCCGGTACCCACTGAGTCCATGGAGGAAGGAAATTTTTCTTCCTGAAATCAAAAAGTCTTTTTTCAATGCTTGGTTCCCACCAGTTTTGCACTTCTGCCAGATTCACTGCTGTGTATTTTTTTATTCCGTTTCTGTTGTGTTTGATTTGGAAATTTCAGATTCCCATCCCAGGTTACCGGGTCACACATGACACAGTGAGTGAGGAGAAAGACGTGTTATACCATCCGATCTCAGTCCCACCAGGCTTACCATAAAACCAAAAGTATCTCCTGTAGGAGGCAATCTCTTTGACTGTGTCATGATCTAAGCACTTTGGACTGATGCGACAGCCCAGTTGTTACACCAATTTCTTTGGCAGGAGTTCTTAATCCCATAGCACAGGTTGGCAACATCAGATTGGTTTTAGCATCATTTTTAGGACAAAGCACAGACTGCCACACCTGACCTTTATCTTCCCACATAGCTAGGTGCAAATCCTCTTTTACTGCCTTGCTGAAACTTTAGCTAAGCTCCAGTTTAAAAAAAAAAAAAAAAAAAAAAAAAAGCAGCACAGGATTCACCTACCCATAAATTCGTCAGGCCTGTGTCTGCTGCTTCTCTTTTTGGCAAAGCCTCCAGGCACACAGGGGGTAGTGGAGGGCCCCACTCCCCCCCAAAACCCTGGAGATTTCCCCCTTGCCATAAGGATGACCCCTGCCTCTGTGCACCCCACTGGTCCCAAAGGTCCCATCTGTACTGGTAAACAAAACACATCCAGGACACGCATTTGGCTGAGCCCCACGGGTGCAAGTGCCCATGCACGGCTCAGGCAGCGGGACACCAGGACCCTTCACCACAGGCATTTTGGATGTGATCGCCCCATTTTAAGAGGGCTTAACCATGTGCATGGTGGCTGGTGGCTGGGCCATGCCTCCTGGCCTCAGGGCACAGGACTGCCCCAGGCCTCTTTTATTTAGCAGCACAGTCACAGCCGCACAGGACTAACACTGTGCCAGGCCGGTCAGCCTCAGCGCAGCCTGACCTGCCCTTGCTCCTGTTCCCTGCCCAGCTGCCCAGGCCTCCTCCCCGGTAGACCTTGCTCGACTTTCATTTGGGTGCTTTTGGGCTGAGATGCAAAGCAAAGTGTTAAATTGTGCCTGGGAGAGCAGCAGCAGCTCTGCGCGTTGGTGATGCAGGAGAAGGGCAGGGTTGAGGCAGCCACGGTGGCACAGCAGAGGACGGGACTCCCAGCAGCGGGGATCCATGCTATTAATGGTGCCGCAAGGGAACAGCTGTTCCACTTACGGTGCATGAAATATTTACGAAATCAACTTCTGGAATGTGATAAGGACGTTTAATAGGATGTTACCTCCTGGGATTAATGAAGCACTAGAAGAACTGTAAGGTCACAGTCCTGCAGCAAAGAGCAGCTCTGAAGGAAAGCCACCACCCTCTTCTGCTGCTTTGACACGTAGACATGTAGCCAAGAAGCCCTTTGCGCCAAGCGCCTTTCAGACAGAGGATTAGCAACGACCACATGTACAGACCTGGGGTGCTGAACCCAACCAGGTCTCACCACTCACTCAGAAGGACAGACAGAGGTTTGTCCTCGCTGTGGAAATTGTTAGGGGCTTGAACGTTCCTGCCTTTTGTACATCCACACAAGCTACAAGAGCATTCCCTCTTCCTAAACTGGACTGTGGATTTGTCCAGCCTCTCATATTGATGTTTAATATCCACTTCCCAGGGCAGGAAGAGAAGAGACTCACGGGTGGGTCAGCTGGAGCAGCACAAGATGGAACGTGTCACGGCTCCAGCATCCCCACAGCCAACGCTGCTGTGGTGCTGTGAGAGACTGGAACGTCAAGTATTTGCCTCAAAGCTTGGTGCGCAACAGGCAAACAGCACCACTGGGCTGAGCACAGACAGAGGAGCATCACACTAATGCCAGGGCTCACGCTATCAACACAGCACCCCAACAGAAGAAGGTGTTCAGCAATGCAAATGTTGTTGCAGTGCCCTTTGGAAGGAGCATGCAAATGGGACTCTGGAGAATTGCCCAGTACCGAAGGAGCCAGGGCTGTGATTTCATGGTGATGTAAAAGCCAAAACCTAGTTAGGCAAGTTCAGGCAGCCAAACTTTTGGAATCTTATGGCATTTTCCTGCTTGCGATGCAGATACACTAATCAATGCATATCCGAGGAGGCAAATCATTAATAGCTCCTCTCCTAATTTCAAGTGTTTATAAAGGGCAGCATGTTATACAGGCGGAAATTTGTGCTAGGAGGCACACAGATACTGCACCACAGGAATATCCTGGCTTCTGCCACAGAAAGCTAATGAAAGCGGAGAGATGACCCCTACCTTGTGAACCAAAAAGCCAATTCCCATCAATCATTCAGTCTAGCTGGTACATTGCAACCTAAAACCAGCTTAGTGGCAGGAAGGCAGTAGGAGGAGGCAGGCCCATGTGCTTGCATGGCTTTCACCTGGCTGTGGTACATCCCAGATTTCCTCATTCTACATAACCCCAGCTACCAGAAAATGTCAGGAGTATTAAATTGGTTGCGCTGGGGTTTGGATGAACCATTTTTCCATTAGGAATATTCTCTCCAGACTTTTGGCAAAAACTGTTTTATCAACACTATTTTATTTTGCTAAAAACCATTTGAGCTAAGAAAGCCCTGAAGAAAATCACCAACACCTTGAGTGAGATTTTAAAATGTCTCTTCTCCCATCTCCCTCTCGGTAGGAATGGGAGGAATTATTCGCAGTTTATTTCTCACTACCTTCCATGAGAACTGTTCACTGAGGTGATGAACATTTACATAAATTCATCTGATCTATAAGTACTGTACCATTTTTTGCTTTTCCTATAATAAATTCATGGGCAAATGTGAAAATTTTGGTAGAGAAGCAGTTAATGTTTACTGCAAATTGTAGCTGCAGTGTGCTCAGGGAGAAACAGCACAGCTGGCAAAATAACCTCCCTCTAGGGCCTGATTTAAATCCCAGGAAACCCAGAAAGACTCTTCCATGCTTTTCAGTTCAAGCAATAGTTATTCTGTCCATCTCTTGGACCTCTTATACTCTCGTAAAAATTGGATGGACCTGCGGGCCAAGACATCGCAAAAAATGGAAAATATTTTCAGGTCTACTTATTTCATTTGGACAAAAAAAATCTTTGAAATAGGGTGTTGCATGCTTTATTGTAAAGAGGCAGAAGGAGGAAAGCTTGGAACAATTACTTCTACAAAAGAAAGGGGTTTTTTTTCCCATTCAAAAGCCTGTTATTTGTTTACTTTATATACAGCAAGTTCTTTTCTTTGAATTTCAAAGCCTCGGAGTATCACTGAAGACCAAGCTATATTTTTTTCATTTGATAAATGGCATACTGGAAAGCTGTTTGCTATGAATAGCTCATGGACAATGAAACTGTTGCATTGGCTCTTCTTTATTCCTAGATAATTCCAGAGAAGAGGGGGGAAAAAAGATGAGAAAGACGCATACAGAAAACCAGCACGATATTTTCTTTGCTCACCTGTCTGTATGATTAAGACTTATGGGTATACAGCCAAAGTGCATCTTCAGCCTAACAAGGCCAATCTTTCTGAGATCCCCTAGCACTCAGTGGAGAGAGAGGACCCTCCACAGGGTCTTAGCTGGTGCAGGTCAGCACGGACAGGGAGGTGGTGGGCTGAAGGGTGGTGCTGGGGTAGATGACTGCCTCGGTCCCAACCACATCTTGTTGGGAGGGTCTAACCCACAGCCCCTCAGGAACAGGGATGGGGTTTCTCAAGTGCACCTCATCAGATCTGGCATCTGTCCAAGCCCTTCACAGGGGCACGAGGCTCCCTGAGTGCTCGAGGCTCCCCATGCCTTCCTTCAAGGAAGGAAGAGCCTTGCTGCAGTTTGGCTCTGCATAGGGCTGGGAAAGCTTTGGTGAAGTCTGTAGAGGCCAGAAAACCCAAGAATAAATTCCTCAGAGTGCTGAAGGATTGGGGCAGTTTTCCTTAATACAGCTCGAGTTGTCCAGCTTTCACGGGCCATCTGCTTCAGTGGAGATGAACAGAAAAAGGGCAGCTGTGTGGGCATGTATGAGCCCAAGACGTTCCCATTTCTGGCTGCCGTAGTCCAAAGAAATAGAAAAGTAGCTTTTCTTGCTTCTCTTGGAGATGGAGAAGAACCAGAAGGAATACCTTCACAACTGGACACTGTTAAGGTCACCAAAATAGCCCTCAGCTGCCTGTTATGAGGATTTTATTCCAATACAGAAAGACCACAGCCACAGAGCAAGATGCTCTCAGCAAGGAGGGAAGGAGGTCTAGATATGAAGCCTGTGAGTTCATGCAGGATTCACCACTAACTCCTTTGTTGTGACTGGAATAAATTTGCTTTAAAAATTGCAATCCAAAGCCAGCAGGGATCAGTCTCACTTGCCAAAGTTATATGTTACAAAATATTTGTATTGTGCATATACTGTAAGTACTGTAACAATCTGTAATACTTTATGTACTGTAACTGTTATCTTCTGTAACAATCTACTAAAGCTTTTTTAAAAAGTCTATTTCAGAAATTAGTTTTTTACAGAGAAACTTACCATCCACAAATTCCCTGCCCTTGCTCTAGGTAGCAACTTTGATTTCCCTCTTGGTGCTGTGGTTCTTTTATGCTTGCAACTGTGGGTCTTTTACCAGAGCTTTGGAGCTTGTCATAGGCTGTGGGCAAATAATCTGAAGCCCTTGGTGTTTTCAGAGAGGTAAAGGACAGACTCCAATAATTTATAGAGGGGTGAAAGCTAATCTTCATAGATGCAGAATTCCAGGGAGAGTTTGGCTTTTCAATCATTAGTCCTTGCTAGAGCAGCATCTGAAGTATTCTTTAGAGCTCGCAGTTATATATATTCACACCAGCCCTGTTCCAATATAGGCTTGGGGCTTGGCAGGTTTCCCAGATCGTAGCTGTACGGTCTCAAACAACCAAGGTACAACGTGCAGCCGAAACTCGCTGTTGACAACGTGACCAGGGCAGTGCCGTGCCACCACTGCTGTGGGGTCTGGGGCTCTGAAGTTCCCTCTGTAGCCATCCCTGGCATGTGCATCCATCCCTGCCACAGGACATCTGTCAGCTCTTGCTTCAAAATCTCATTAAGGACCAGATGGGCATTATCTGATCTCAGAAGGACTTGTTTGGATGAATTATTTCTACAGAGAGGATCCTGCAGCATAATGTTTCAGCTAAAGTTTGGTGCCCTTACTTTTCCAGGCATGGAAAGCAAGAGAACGTGGATTAAGAGGATTAGATGACTCTTCACTGAGGAGACTAGTTAAATCATCTGCTGTCATGTTCAGGTGAAGAAAGCCCTTGCCTGGCTACCAAGAGACTACCCCAAAATGGACGCAGCTGATGAAATTGGACTAAACAACAAAAAAATAACCCTGTAAGTGGTCTGGGCCTGAAAAAAAAATCTCTTCACTTTGAAGCAAAAGTGTTTTAAGACATTTTAAAAGTGCCTTAATTATTCAGTGGACGGAATGTGGATGTGCAGCTTTCTGGGTGCTTGCAGCCAAGCAGGTACTAATGATTGCATTTAAATGCCCCACAGGAGGGGACTTTCATTTGAGTGTCTTCTGAGAGCTGCACACCTATTTGAAGTTGAAGGAGCTGGGACAAGAGAAGGGAAGCTCACCAGTGCCAGTGGCTTTTAGACCCCAACCTCTTTTCTGCCTAGTGGCAAAAAATTAGTAATAAAATAAATGTACAGCTCTGAGGGGTGGTTGTTCCTTGCACCCACAGCCTGGCTGGGTGCTGAGCTACTCAGAGGCGAGGAGCCACGCTACAGCACCCCATCAAGTGTTTAAGTGCATGTTTAGCTGTACATGAGTCAGCTGCTGATTTCAGAATAGCTCCTCTCACTTAGAGCTGAATGCACTTGAGAAACTTTACTGAATTGGGCTGTAGGCAAATTGCCATGCGGACATGTTATATTCAAATAGCGACCTTCTTATTGAAAAGATGGATCTAGTCTTACTCTAGCCATTTGAGATTTTGCCACTGACCAACAGAGAGGTTCTCTGTAGTCCAAGAAATATCAGGGAAATGCAAATATGGCTAAAGTGTAACCAGTTTCAACATTCTAAAAGCTCTTTCCATTTCATTAGCCAGAAGCCATATGCATAGGCACTACATGAAATGGTAACGACAAGTACGTAATCCTTGCTCTGTGTACAGCAGAGTGATATCATGCAGCATGGTGCCCAGAGCCAAAGAGAGGGAGCATGACCCTGTGTCCCCACAGTCTGGTCCCACACTCTCAGATATTTAGCCAAACCAGGTTAAGGACACTTCATACTCTGTTACTGTATTTCCTACCATCCCATGAGCCTTGAATGCCTTGTTTTACAGTGTTGGGTGAAAAATGTCCCCCCCAAGCAGTGTTGGGAGATGCAAGCCTGGTCTTCCCTAGGCTGAGGAAACTGTATCCAGGTCTCTCATTTCCCAGGGAAATGCTGTAGTCATTTCTCATTACACTCCAGGCAGATGGTTGCACAGCATCCACTGGTGCCTCCACTGAATTTAGTGAGAACCCTGCTCCTGGAGGTGTGGCTGTGCAGAGGCCACGGGTGCTTCTAACTGCAGTAGATGCAGATTTGCTTTTCAGTTAAAGTGGAGTATTCTTGTTTGCTAAGATGCTTCTAGGTGCTGGAGCTGCAAGAAGGAATTCAAAGATATTGTGAAAATCATTATAAATCACAAGACTTGGCAAGTCTATCCCAATTAAAAACCCAAGTTCTTAAAGATTTAACCTTGCTTTTGACCGATAATGGGATCCCAACCATGTCAGAATTTTTTAATCGGTTTTAACAAGGGCAAGGAATTAAACCAGTCCACTGACTCAGTCACAGTTTCAAGGAAAGGGGTCAGACTCACAATTAAGACAATCCTCTTTCATTTCAGGCTCCGCCAAACCTCCGTTTTTCGTGCCGAGAACACACAAATCAGTCTCCTCATGTTGCACTGCCTACTACATTTATTTGGAAACCTCCTTTTGGTGTACTCTTTCCTTCTCATCCTCTGCAATCAAGCGCAAACATTTTTCTTGTGATCAGAATGAGCTCAATGCTGCTAAAGACATTTTGGTCTTGATTCCTTCATCAAGGTGGCTGTAAAAAACTGTAGCACATCTGCTTTCATAATGAAAAAGACACAGAGGAACATTGTTTGGAAAAGATGCTATGCCTATTTAAAAGGCCAGCTCAAGCTATAATTAGGCAGTGCTCAACTGGATGTGGAGGAGGTCCCTGAGCTGTAATGTAATACGTGTGGAATAGAGTAGAAACAAATTTATAATGCCAGCTCAAAAAAAAGCAGATAAAATATGGAATAAAATTGGGCAGTTAAAAACAATAAATGCAGCATTAAAATCTGCACTGGGTTTACTACCCACATTTTACTCCAAACCTTCTTTTTGGCCTACAAATGAACTCCTTCCATGCCTAAATGCTTCCACCCCGGAAAGGGAGAGAGCCGAGAGCACAGACAGAGGAGAGAGCAGTGGCTTTGGGGAAGCCGGGACCCTGCTGAGGTGTCCTGCAGCACCACAACAGTGGTGGAGGCACAGCCACCCTCTGGAGGAGCCTTGCACAGCCCTCCCAGAGAGACAGTGTCCTGCAGGGCCACCTCAGCTGCCCAACCCCATCCACCTCTGCTGCTCCTCATACCTCCTTTCAAGCCAGCAGCACTACAAAAGCAGCCCACTGCTGCTTGGTGTGGTGTTGATCAGATGCAAGTAGCTCCAAAACTCTCACATGAGTTCAGAGGAGAGCAGGACTGTTAATTCCTCTGGGGCACCTTGGGGAAGCCCCGGTCCAGGGACCTCTGTCTCCTGCTGCACCTCCGGTCGCTGGTGATGCCCCACTCCTTGGGAAGCCCATGGTGCAGTCAGTGAAGAATGTGACCTGAGATTCATGTTCAGCCAACGTGGCCTGGAGGTGGTCACTCCGACCTGTTTCCAGGGCCTGCAGATGGCCACTGCTGGCCAGGGACAGGCATGAGCTGAAGAACTACCTTTCCAGGAGTCAGGCACCCAGGGGGACTGGCACAACCTGTGCATCCATCTCAGCTCTGGCAGACAAGACGGTGGCACTGTGACTAGAGTCACCCCACTCACACATACGCTGTGTTTTATTAGCAAGCGCTAAGCACTTATCAAGTTGCAACTTCCTTTTTAGTCTCATTAACTATTTAGCTTTACCTCAGGATGCGTAAATAAAAAGGCATCCCTAAACTCCACCACTGTCTTATTTCTGCCAGGCCTTCAGGAGGGCTCATGGTACGTCCCCCACCAGAGAGAGAAGCCTCCGACCACTGACAGCGTATGGAGCAAAAGGCATTTGTAAAAAAGGAGATGAACCAAAAGAACAGGTATTTGGAGACTAAATCAACCCCGTCCATTTTATCTCTCTGATTCAGCATAATATAAATTTTTGACCTCATATCAATTTCTGATTTTAGTGGGGATGGTGTTTACAAGAACCAATTGTAACTCGACCTACTTACGCTTTCTTGGTCTAAGAATAGCATGTTTGGGCTGCCGCTGCCTGCCAGGACTGGCAGCTGTTTCTGAGATCACTATCAGGCATACTTTAAAGGGTGTTTTCCACTTAAGGAGATCTACAAGATGCCTTTTGCCTTTTTAGGGTTTCATTTATTGATGGGAAAAAAAAAAATAATAATTTCAAAATAATTGTGACCTAAAAACAGCCTTGCAAAAAGCCGCCCGCCCTCTCCCTGCAGCACCGCTCGGCAGCTCTCAGCCCACCATTTCGTGGTGCTCGGGGTTCAGCTCTCGCTGGTTCACCACAGGCTGCATCAGGCACTAATTTTACACCTGTCTTTCCGTTATCCTTTTCTGGGTTTTCCACTTCATTCTAACGTATTTTTTCCAGAGATCAAGTGCACTCAGGGGTTTCTGGTGACAACTAAATATCTTTGATTTTTTTTCCCTTTTATTTCTAACTTTAATTTTTTCCTACCTTTGGGATTATACAGCACCTTCTAGGTAAGAGCTGTCAGATTTCTCTCCCTGAAAAACACCTGTGCTTTACAAAAAATGAAACTGAAGAATAACTAACTGCAAGTATTGGGAGTCGTGGGGGAGGCAGAAAGGGCATGGAATAAGGCTTGAATTCTTATTTTAAAGAAAGCAAAGCAGGAACCTCAGCTCCTTCTCTGCCAAAGGGCGGTGAAGTCCACGCAACTCCCTCGGTGCATTTCCCAGGGGGCTGCAAGGGAGGCCACAAAGCAACGGCCAGCGTGCGCCTGGCTCTGTGCCCTGCCGCACCGGGCAGGCTGCGGCGCTGCCCTGGCTTGTGCCATGGCTGCAGCCTCCAGGCTGTGTGGCTGGTTGGACTCTCGCTGAGTCGCCCGGCCTTGGTGTGACCTCCCCAATGGCACCGCAGACCCCATGGGCGCCTCGGCTTGCCCCGGGGAGCTGAGCAGGAATGGCAGCAGCCGGGCCTGCTGGAGACTAATCCCCTGGCGGATTTATCACCGGGGTTTGCAAGGTGCAGACAGCCTGCATGCGAGTGCTAAGCTACAAGCCCCAGCGAGGGCAAGGCTGGGCATGAGGGCTGCAGCAATAAGTGGGCAGCAGCTCCCCGGTTGCGTGCAGGACTCCCCCAGAGAGTCACAGCATCCGACCCAGTGCCAGAGCCACCACCAAGGCTTGCCCTTTGGTGCTTCCTGGATGCTGAGTGTTAATTATGTTGCACATTCCTCCCCTCTGAGAGCTGCTGACAGGTCTCTGGGAGAAAACGTGTGCTTTAGTGCTACTATCGAAGATCCAAATGGTTTTTTTCCCCAGGGAGTGCTGGGGAGCAGCTCAAGGGAAATCACAAAGTCCCCATGGGGGTCTTCACTGCATGGACACCCATGCTCCCAGCCTGAGAAAAATGCCTTGTGGTGTGTTAGACCAGAGCCCATGGATCCCAGTGCCATGGTGAGCAGTGAGGGCCAAGCTGAGCAAAAAGGGAAAAGTGACTGTCATCCCCTGGGCAGCCCTGTGTGGGAGAGGAGAGCTATCCTCCCTGCCCAGCCCAGGAAGAGCCACTTCCCCCACTGGTCCTGCACCAGGGCTGTCTCTATCACTGCTTCCCACAGGTTCGCCTTCCAGTTTGCTGTGAGGTATTAATTTTCCTCTTTCAAGCACAGGACCAAGCAGAACTTTTGCTGGGGAAAGCCTGGGCCCCCAGCTAGTCAAATCTTTTGATCACCATTCACCAGCTTTTCGCCATGGAGCATGGCTCTGAGGCATCTTCTCCCCTGCAGCCCCTGAGATGCCCTTTCCCTCCTGGCAACCCAAACCACTACCTCACCGTGCAACAGTTTACACTGTGTCTCAGGGAAAGTTAGGGCCAACGTCTCCATTCCCCAGACCTTTGGAGACAGGAGAGGATTTATCTGACCCCATGCAGACATCTCCTGAAGGCAGGGGCTGGCGTGTGGGGCTCCACCACCTTTTTCTTCTTGCTTCTGCTGTTGTTTGTGGAGACTATGGGTGGCCAAGGACATGCCCTGGAAGGCCATGGCCAAAAACTGATCCTGACTGGGAAGCTAAAACTTAAATGGTTTAAGATCTATATGCTCTCAGCCTTTGAGACAATGGCAAGAAAGACAGACTGTATTTAAAATATGAAGAGCTCCTCAGTGGAATAGGATGTTTATTAATGTGGTATTTATTTGCATGAAACCAGTGATATTTATTAGTACTTGTCACTCATAACGGACATGTTTTGCAGAAACACGTTTTGATCCATCACTCTTTGTCACCCGATTGCTGTTACTAACTGCCATTGCTTTGTGATTTGCTGCTTTTAGATATCATAGATCACTTGAATCACACGTGATTGTCATCTTCCTGACTGAGCACTGTAGATTTTATGAAGAGGAGTCCCCTTATCTCCTTGAGAAGTACATGCAGATAAGTTCAAATTTTTAATTACTACTTCTAATTTATAGTCTCTTAACCATGTGGTAAATAAAAGTTCTTCACAAGATCCAAAAAGCAATTTCAGCAAGTGCCTTCCCAAAGACACTATTATCATCATTATATTTTATTACTAAAGTGGTAGTGTCTAAAGATCAGAACACCACCAGAAAGCACTGAGCAGTTAAATTACAATAATATCCCTACCTTAAAGAACTTATATCTATGCACAGAAGTATAAAAAGAGGTATCTAAATATATAGATTTTATTTACATTTAATGCAAATAAATGCATGAAAAAACACAAGAAAATGAATAATGCTACTGGGGGAAAAACATTTCCACTGACACAATCAAATATAATGTGTTTCATTCAAATTATCCAGGAGACAAAACTTCCACCTTCAAACACCTGGAAAATTGTGACTTACTTGACGTGTACTGATAATAATATTCTCCATGTTGTTTTTGTTTTGCTCTGTTTACCCAGTCCTCATCTTCAGGACAACCTGCTTCGTCCCACCCCAGCACCGGAGCACTCACCACCCTGCTGCAGTGATGCACAAGGAAACCAGGGCTGTGGACTCTAGCCTCATCTGCATTGGCTAGATAGTTGCTTCTTTTGACCCCAGGAACTGAACAAAACTACAAACTGTTTCTACAAGGAAGAAAAATTGAGGGGTATGTTATTTTCCAAGTATAGAAAACATATTTTTTCCCCTGAGTGTAGTAAGAGGCTGCCAGCAACACACATTGTCTCTCGCCATGATTCCTTCTACCTAAAGTTTCATGGTTTGGGTTTTGTTTCTTGTGGTTTCACAGAAAGCACCCCTCTGGTTGTCTACAGAGCTGAACCTTGGTGATTTCCCTCTTCACTCACAAATATGCAGCAGCTACCACACCTTTCCTTCCTCCTGAGGTTTTTCCATCAGAGCATTAGGAAACATCTTGGACCCCAGGGTCCAAACTCATCACTTTATCATAGAATCATAGAACAGTTTGTGTTGGAAAGGACCTTCAAAGATCTCGTCCAAGTCCCTGACCATAGGCAGGGACATCTTTCACTAGATCAGGTTGCTCAAAGCCTTGTCCAACCTGACTTTGAACACTTCCAGTGATGGGGCATCCACAACTTCTCTCGGCAACCTGTTCCGGTGCCCCACCACCCTCATCACCTTGCCTACATGCAGTAGTTTTCCACTAGGTCTAATCAAAGGGGGCATTCAGTCTTCCCTCGTTCCCCAAAAGGGAAGGCAGCTGCCATGGCCAAAAGCTTCTGCATGTTGATACGACTGCTCAACCCCCAGCACACCAAGGATTCGTTCATTCTCCTTCTGTTTGGTGGTGTTTTGAATGCATGAAGTCAAAGCACACAAAACAGGTACACATCCAGGGCTTGGGTAAGGCACCAGAGCAGAATGTGTGGGGACTAAAGAATTAAACATTATCTTTACTACTTCTGCCAGATCAGTTTTGACCTGGCTGGAAACTACGTTCCTCACAGAACAAAAGAGACAACTCAAGGTGAGGGAATGGATGACTTGGCCATTAAGCTTTAGATAGGCACTTAATAGCATGGTTAGCAGGTTAGCTGCATACCCGCTGTGTCCATGCTGCAACGACAGTGTCCTCTGAGCTATCAAACATCTTTAATAGGAAGGAGGTCTGCACTGAGGTATAGCTGAATGTAAGCTACCAAACTATGCTTTGCTTTGAGCTTCTTACTTCAAAAAGGCAAAGGAAGCCCTTAAAATGAAAGCATTTGCTCTGTTTTTTATGAGCAATTAATACGGACCTCAGTGAACGAAAACAACATTGAAAAATTAAAAAACTGCTTCACAGAATTACATTATGCAAATTGTTTTAATAGAAAAGCATGCTTGCTTTATTAGAGCCCGTATCGCCTGTTATGCAGTCATGTTCTTAATCAGACTAATTGCTCTTGCTTCTGCAGTTTAGAGGAAAGGCAGGGATGCACACGATTGTCAATGTGGATTAAAACTCATTTACAACCTCAAAATCTGCACCATAGAATGGTTTAGGTTGGAAGGGACCTTGAAGATCATCGAGTTCCAACCCCCCTGCCATAGGCAGGGATACCTCTCACTAGACCAGGTTGCCCAAGGCCACGTCCAGCCTGGCCTTGAACACCTCCAGGGACGGGGCTTCAACAACATCTCTGGGCAACCTGTTCCAGTGCCTCACCACCCTTAAAGTGAAAAACTTCTTCCTAATGTTTAATCTAAACCTGCCCTCTTCCAGCTTAAAGCCATTCCCCCTCGTCCTATCACTCCATGCCCTTGTAAAAAGTCCTTCCCCAGCTCTCCTGTAGGCCCCTTTTAGGTACTGGAAGGCCGCAATAAGATCTCCTCGGAGCCTTCTCTTCTCCAGGCTGAACAGCCCCAACTCTCTCAGCCTCTCCTCATAGGAGAGGTGCTCCAGCCCTCGGATCATACTCGTGGCTCTCCTCTGGACATGCTCCAGCAGGTCCATGTCCTTCTTATGTTGGGGACTCCACAGCTGGGTGCAGTACTCCAGGTGGGGTTTCACGAGAGCAGAGTAGAGGGGCAGAATCACCTCCCTTGACCTGCTGGCCACACTTCTTTTGATGCAGCCCAGGATACGGTTGGCCTTCTGGGCTGCGATCGCACACTGCTTGCTCATGTCGAGCTTCTCATCAATCATCACCCCCAGGTCCTTCTCCACAGGGCTGCTCTCCAGCCATTCTCCGCCGAGCCTGTATTTGTGCCTGGGATTGCCCCGACCCAGATGTAGGACCTTGCACTTGGCCTTGTTGAACTGCATGAGGTTGGCTTGGGCCCACCTCTCCAGCCTGTCCAGGTCCCTCTGGATGGCATCCCTCCCCTCCGGCATGTCTGCCTCGCCAAACAGCTTGGTATCATCAGCAAACTTGCTGAGGGTGCACTCTACCCCACTGTCCATGTCGCTAACAAAGATGTTGAACAGTACGGGTCCCAGTACCGACCCCTGAGGAACGCCACTCGTCACTGCTCTCCACTTGGACACCGAGCCGTTGACCGCAACCCTTTGAGCGCGACCATCCAGCCAGTTCTTTATCCACCAAGTGGTCCATTTATCGAATCCATGTCTCTTCAATTTAGAGACCAGGATATCGTGTGGGACAGTGTCAAACGCTTTGCACAAGTCCAGGTAGATGACATCAGCAGATCTTCCCTTGTCCACTGCCGCTCTAACCCCTTTGTAGAAGGCCACCAAATTTGTCAGGCATGACTTGCCCTTGGTGAAGCCATGTTGGCTCTCGCCAATCACCTCCTTGTTTTCTGTGTGGCTCAGCAGAGTTTCCAGGAGGATCTGCTCCATGATCTTGCCAGGCACAGAGGTGAGACTGACTGGCCTGTAGTTTCCCGGGTGTTCCTTGTTTCCCTTTTTGAAAATAGGGCTTATGTTTCCCCTTTTCCAGTCAGCAGGAACCTCGCCCGACTGCCACGACTTCTCAAATATGATGGCTAGTGGCTTCGCGACTTGATCTGCCAGTTCCCTCAGGACCCGCGGATGTATCTCATCAGGTCCCATGGACTTGTGCACCTTCAGGTTCCTCAGGTGGTCTCTCACTTTATCTTCATCTACAGTGGGCGGTGCTCCGTTTTCCCAGTCCTCTCCTTTGCAATCTGCGTCTTGGGCAGTGCGGCTGCTGTCCTTGTCTGTGAAGACTGAGGCAAAAAAGTCATTGAGTACCTCAGCTCTGTCGCTGTCCCGGGTGACCAGTTCTTGCGTATCCTTCCGGAGAGGGCCTACATTTTCCCTAGTCTTTCTTTTCTCACTGACATACCTATAGAAGGATTTTTTGTTTGTCTTAATGTCCCTGGCCAGATTTAGTTCTAGCTGGGCTTTAGCTTGTCTAACCCGCTCTCTAGCTACTCGAACGATTCCTCTGTAATCCTCCCAGGCTACCCGCCCCTGTCTCCACTCCCTGTAGGCCTCCTTTTTTCTTTTGGTCACTTCCAGGAGCTCCTTGTTCATCTACGCAGGCCTCCTGGCTTTTCTGCCTGCCTTCCTCTTTGTAGGAATGCATTGCTGCTGTGCTTGGAGGAGGTGGTCCTTGAATATTAACCAACTTTCTTGGACCCCTCTTCCATGTTCTGCAGCAGCTCAGCTGAGCCCACAGACATTTCCCCCCTCCTCTGCCCCTGCCTGACAACATTGACAGAGGCAACAGTTTCTTGCAGGAGTGCTGAAAGGAGCTGGTCCTCTCACTGAGGAGATCAGCTCTAGTGCGGGTAGGTCCTCGCTGGGGAAAGGGATCGGAGGCGGAAAAAAGGTATCGGAGGCGAAAAGGGCTGGCAAGGGGCTCTCTTTGGGGGCTTTCGAAGCCGGAGAAAGCGCCCAGCTCGTCCTCGTACTCCTGCCAGAACCGGCAGCTTGAGGGGGGCTGCTGAGGCGGCGGGGGCGGAGCCGGCAGCACGCGCGGCAGCTCAAAAAGAGCTGTGAAGGAGCGCGGAGAATCTCTCTTGGCACCGAGCGCGTGGGCAGCCGGGGGGCGGCAGCCGGGGCGTCACTTGGGAGCACCACACGGGGGCGGACCCCCCTGAGTGGGCACAGTAACCAGGCTAACAGGCCGCGACAGGTCCCACGGAAAGGTGCTGCTGCCCTACCAACGTGGTCAGGGATTCATGGTAACCACCCGGCAGAAGACCGTGGCCCCAAAGATCTGTGCACGCACCAGCTCTGATGCTGCTTCACAGGCAGAGCTGTCGTGTGAGCGTGTTGCCACCCAGGCATCGGGCTGCAGGGTGTGCCCTGCTCTCACACCAGTGTCAGAAGGTAATGGTAAGCATGCCTGTGGCAGGGGTGCCCAGGTTGAGGAGCTCCTATGGAACTCAAGGAGGAGGTAAGTAGGTTGAGGGACATCCGGGAATGCGAGAGGGAGATTGATGCATGTAGTTGCACCCTGTCAACCATTACAGAAACCCAGCAGGCAGCCAGAGCCACTGCTATAGAGAACTCCCACTCCTGTCCCCAACCGGCTGAACAGGGTAGCTTAGAGGAAAGGGGACAATGGCAAGGTGTTCCTGCCCGATGCAACAGGTGCCGCAGGCACATCAGCCTGCCAACTACTACACCTTCTGAGGTCCCATTGCAGAACAAATATAGTGCTCTGCAAGAGGAACCGAGCAACAGTGAGGATGATAATCCTCCCAGTATGGAGGCACCATTGAGGCCTTGTCGGACCACCCCCTGACTTAAAACTGCCTCAGCAAAAACCAAAAGACGGGTCATTGTAATAGGTGATTCAGTTCTGAAGGGCACGGAGGGCCCGACTTGTAGACCAGACCTGCTATATAGGGAGGTTTGCTGCCTCCCTGGGGCCTGGGTTGATGATGTTAAGAGGAAGCTTCCTTCCCTAGTACGACAATCCGACTATTATCCCCTTTTAGTTTTTCAGGTAGGAAGTGACAACGTAGTGAGAAGAACGCTGAGGGCAATGAAGAAAGATTTGAGGGCCTTGGGATGACTGGTTAAGGGATCGGGAGCACAAGTTGTGTTCTCCTCTATCCCTCCAGTTACAGGGAATGATGAGGGGGTAAACAGGAAAGGCCAGCAGGTCAATGACTGGCTCTGAACCTGGTGCTACCTGCAAGGTTTTGGGTTCTTTGATCATGGCCTGATTTATAGAACACCAGGGCTGCTGGTAGAGACGGGAAAAGCCTGTCTCGCAGGGGGAAGAGGGTTCTAGGACTAGAGTTAGCGGGGCTTGAGAAATCTTTAAACTAGATTGGAAGGGGGATGGGGATGTAACTGGGGTCATCAGAGAGGCACCTGAGTGTAGTAGCTCGGCACTTGTGGGGCAGGGTGTTGGAACTGTTAAGGATGGGAAGGCCCACCACCTCTCTAGGGCTACACACTCGCTGGCCTCTCTGAAATGCCTATACACCAATGCACGCAGCATGGGGAACAAGCAAGAGGAGTTAGAGATCTGCGTGCGGTCACAGGGCCATGATCTCATTGCAATTACTGAGACATGGTGGGATAGCTCGCATGACTGGAATGCTGTCATGGAGAGCTATGTTCTCTTTAGGAAAGATAGGCTGGCAAGGCAAGGTGTGGGAGTTGCTCTTTATGTGAAAAAGCAACTGGAATGTATTGAGCTCTCCCTGGGGGCTGATGATGAGCAAGTTGAGAGCTTGTGGGTAAGGATTAAGGGGCAGGGTAACATGAGAGATACTGTTGTGGGTGTTTATTACAGGCCACCTGATCAGGATGGGGAAGTTGATGAGGCCTTCTACAGACAGGTGAGAACCGCCTCACAATCACAGGCCTTGGTTCTCATGGGGGACTTCAACTTCCCTGATACCTGTTGGGAAGGCTACAAAGCTAGGAATGCACAGTCCAGGAGGTTCCTCCAGTGCATTGATGATATCTTCTTGACTCAGGTGGTGAAAGAGCCCACAAGAAGAGGTGTACTACTGGACCTAGTACTGACAAACAAAGAGGGACTGGCGGAGGATGTTAAGGTCGGGGGCAGACTTGGCTGTAGTGATCATGAGAAGATAGAGTTCAGCATTAAGTGCAGTATGAACAAAATGACAAGTAGGGTTGAAATGTTAGACTTCAGGAGGGCTAACTTTGATCTCTTCAAGGAATTGCTGGGAGAAATCAAATGGGAGAGGGCTCTAGAGGGTAAGGAGGCTCAAGAGAGCTGGCTGATATTCAAGCACCAGCTCCTCCAAGCTCAGGATAGGTGCATCCCAAAGAGCAAGAAATTGGGCAAGGGAAGGAGACCTGCACGGCTGAGCAGGGATCTTCAGAAAAAACTCAGGTGGAAGAAGGGAGTTTACAGGATGTGGAAAAGGGGGTTGATGACTTGGGATGAGTATAAGAATGCTGTCAGGGTATGCAGGGAAGAAACGAGAAAAGCCAAGGCAGCTTTGGAATTGAACCTGGCGACGGATGTCAAGACCAATAGGAAGGGTTTCTTTAAGTATATAGGAGACAAAAGGAAAACCAGGGAAAATGTAGGCCCGCTCTTGAACAAGATGGGTGCTGTGGTGACGGATGATGCAGAGAAGGCAGAGTTGCTGAATGCCTTCTTTGCTTTTGTCTTCACTGCTCGGGCCAGCTCTCAGGAGTCCCAGACTTTGCAAGTAACAGAGAAAGTCTGGAGGAAGCAAAACTTTCCCTTGGTTGAAGAGGAACAAGTCAGAGAACAATTAAGTAAACTGGATACCCACAAATCCATGGGGCCTGATGGGATGCACCCGTGAGTGCTGAGGGTGCCCGCGGAAGTCATTGCTGGGCCACTCTGCATCATCTTTGAAAGGTCCTGGAGAACAGGGGAGGTGCCTGAGGACTGGAGGAAAGCCAATGTCACTCCAGTCTTCAAAAAGGGCAAGAAGGATGACCTGGGGAACTACAGGCCAGTCAGCCTCACCTCCATCCCTGGAAAGATGATGGAACAGCTCGTTCTGGGGGTCATCTCCAAGCACCTGGAGGAAAAGAAGGTTCTCAGAAGTAGTCAACATGGATTCACCAAGGGGAAGTCATGTCTGACTAATCTGATAGCCTTCTATGATGGCGTGACTGGATGGGTGGATGAAGGGAGGGCAGTGAATGTTGTCTACCTTGACTTCAGCAAGGCTTTCGACACTGTCTCCCACATCATCCTCACAGGCAAGCTTAGGAACTGTGGGTTAGATGAATGGACAGTGGGGTGGATTGAACAGTGGCTGACAGAGCCCAGAGGGTTGTGGTCAGTGGTGCAGAGTCCAGTTGGAGGTCAGTAACAAGTGGTGTCCCTCAGGGGTCAGTATTGGGTCCAGTCCTGTTCAATATATTCATCAATGACCTGGATGAAGGGATAGAGTGTACCATCAGCAAGTTTGCTGAGGATACAAAACTGGGAGGGGTGGCTGACACGCTGGAAGGCTGTGCCGCCATACAGCATGACCTGGACAGGCTGGAGAGTTGGGCAGAAAAAAACCTGATGAAATTCAACAAGGGCAAGTGTAGGGTACTGCATCTGGGGAGGAGTAACCCCATGCATCAGTACAGGTTGGGGGCTGACCTCCTGGAGGGCAGCTCTGTGGAAAGGGACCTGGGAGTCCTGGTGGACAACAGGATGACCATGAGCCAGCAATGTGCCCTGGTGGCCAAGAAGGCCAATGGCATCCTGGGGTGCATCAAGAAGAGTGTGGCCAGCAGGTCGAGGGAGGTCATCCTACCCCTCTACTCTGTCCTGGTGAGGCCGCATCTGGAGTACTGTGTCCAGTTCTGGGCTCCCCGGTTCAAGAATGACAGGGAACTGCTGGAGAGGGTCCAGCAAAAGGCTACAAAGATGATGAGGGGACTGGAGCATCTTTCTTATGAGGAAAGGCTCGGGGACTTGGGGCTTTTTAGTCTAGAGAAAAGAAGACTCAGGGGGAATCTTATCAATACTTATAAATACTTAAGAGGAGGGTGCCAGGTAGATGAGAAGAGTCTTTTTTCAGTGGTGCCCAGTGATAGGACAAGAGGTAACGGGCACAAACTTGAGCATAGGAAGTCCCATCTTAACATGAGGAGGAACTTCTTTACTCTGAGGGTGGCAGAGCACTGGCACAGGCTGCCCAGAGAGGTTGTGGAGTCTCCCACACTGGAGACATTCAAAACCCGCCTGGATGCTGTGCTGTGCAACTGCTGTAGGTGTCCCTGCTGTGGCAGGGGGGTTGGACTTAGATGATCTCCAGAGGTCCCTTCCAACCCTGACGACACTGTGATACTGTGAAATGTGGCTGTGCTAACGCTCTTGCTCCCTTTTTAATTTAAGCAGGCTACCTCTCACATGGTAAGATGGCAAGTCAGCGCCCCAGGAATTGAGATGGATGTGCATGGACATCTACTGGGTTCACAGTAGCAGTACTGGTCTAAAAACTTGTCCCCTAGATGGGAAAGGCCTCTGGAGCAAATTCACACATGCAGAAGAATTGCTGCATATGTGCACATTGAATAAAAAGGCAGTTGACCTTCCCTGTACTTCTCTGTATGGGAAAGGTGATTTTTATTTGGGAATGCAGTCATGACACAAAGCACTGTTCTGGATAGCTTATTTTGCCTAGAACAGTGGTAGTCAATTTGCTATATAGGACAAAAGCACCCACGAGCTCACATGCTCTACCTAAAGGAAAGACTTCCATAACACCACCATTTCCATATCAGAAACAAAAGCCTGGTCAACAAGCTTGGATCTTGCCATGCCTCAATATGATACTTTAGCGACTTTTTATGCAGTAATAATTTCAATGGTACACATCACTGGTAGCAGCAAAATAGGTATCTGCAAAATGACAAATGCTTGTCCTTCCTTCTACCCTCTTGGGCTGAAAACAATGTGAGAAACTTCCCATTTCCTACCTGCAAAGTAGATTGATTTGTTGCTAGAAGAGCTGGTTCTCAATTTGAAACATGAATAAAACCTTCAGACCCTCAAGTTCTCTGCTTTTGCAGGGTTTTACTTGGAGAAGAGCTCCAAGCCAGTTAAATCAACATAGAGTTGGATTTGGAGCTTGGCTTTATTTTTCCTCTTGTTCTGGTTTCAAAACCCCAAAGGTCAAAGGTGTGGCATTACTGTAAATTCTTGCACAAATAGGGAAGACTCGGGTCCCTGTGTGTTGTCAGCACCATGATTACTTTGTGAAGAGGCTGTGGAAGTTCTAAGTGGAGAAACAAAGAGTTGAGTTACTACTGCCAGATTCAAATATTTAAATATCATGAGCCAGATTCCCCCAAACCCAAGCAAGAAATTTTCTTTAAATAGCAGCAACTAAGGAGCTCTCTTGACTTAAGATGTTGTTATTCCTTTGGATCACATTTCCTCTGCAAGCACAAGAGCAATAAACTTAGATTTAAAGGCAAGACCCTCACCTCATTTCAGATCTCCAGGAGTTGCAGGTCTCAAATCTCCTAAGGTGACTGAAAAAATCACAGGCGTAGTGCTTAAATAAACCTGTCTCCAAATGTTGTTTTGGTTTCCAAGTGCATTGCCTTGGTACCTGGGTAAGTATTGGGTTTCGTTTCTTCTCTTTTCTTCAGTGCTCTTTTGTTTCACATACAGGGTAAAAAGAGTGGTGTGATAACATCCTTGCAAGTAGGGTCAGAGTGTCTTTTTCCCCTTTGAAATGCCTTAGATTATGAGAGTTTCAAGTTAAAAAATTGCCAGGGAAGGAAATTTCTTCAGAAGTGTCCTCTGAGTCAAAGATAAAAGTGATGCCCAGCAGGTATAGGCTAGCAGGAGTCAAACAAAAGCTGAACTCCCAGCAGAAGCTGTGAAATTCACTCCCTCTAGTTCTGCTACTGTATAGGACTACACTGTTCTCTATTCCTAATCTTTTTTTTTTCCCTATCCACTGGCCGTACTAATAAATGTGCAATAAATCTGCCTGTGAATCTGCCTTTCTAGCCTAATTATCCTGCTGTTTATGATGTTTTTCCTGCAAACAGGACTTAGACCACCAAACATTTCACACAGTGACCCAGCCTCCATCGAGACGTGATACATCTGTAGGCCTCTGCAGCAGGCGGAGCACACCCCAGGGCTGGGGGAGCGGGCACCAGCAGAGAGGCTGACAGTGGGAGAGGTGTTTCTGAGAAACCTGCTTTTATGTTCTGCAAATCTGTATTAGTATTTCAGCCCATATGCCTTATTTTCCCTCATGCCAGCCATGTTGGTTCTCTGGGGCAAGCCAAGGAAAGAAGTTCAGCCTCGGGTCTGTGTCCTCAACACAGCTTCCCCAAGAAAGCCAGGTGTGCAGAGGAGAGTGACACACAGCCACCTCTTCTGGTAGGGCAAATTACAATGCCAGATTCGCTGGTGCTGCAACATAAAATCAATGTTGCACATTAAAGGGTCATTCTTGTCTGGCTAGATAAATTAACTTTAAAAAATTAACTACATTCCTAGCACATCTCTAACTCACGGTCCTTTAAGATTGTCGAGGACCAGACCACTTACAAGCTATTTGTCATCTCTAACTCCAGGAGCATTTACAAAGGAAGCTGATGCCTTCCTGTCCTCCTCTAATACCTGGAAACTTGAGTTTGGAAGATCAAATGACTTTCCCCGGCCACCTAACAGTCCTGTGGCAGAGCGAGTCTCCTGGCTCAGCTCCTGGGGTCCCGGCTACCAGCACATCTGTTCAGACCACAGCAGTTTCATTGTGTTATCTGAAAAGCTGTAATAAAATAGCTTATTTCCATGCTTTCTAAGTAACCTGTACTTCATGCACCCCCATTGTGCCAGTATTGCAGGCAGAAACCCAATAAGCCTGTGCTGACTCCTGCACACCCAAACAGCAACGAAACAATACCATAACGTACCCCAGTATGCAAAGTGGCTTTAATACACATCTTCTAAGTTAACTAAATGTTGCTGATGTTCTCTGATAAATAAAAGCCCTATAAACTGTTCCCAGAGGTACAGTACTGATCAGGGAGAAGTGTATCTCAAGGCAACTCCTTTACACTGAAGTTCTATATCAAGAATATGCTGAAGCTTCACCATAAATAATTAAATATCTTTCTAAAATATTAATGCAGTTTGTTGATGGCTTCTGTTTTGCTTATGGTGTTTCAAAGCTGTTGACTGTAGGCAAGTATAGATCTTATCTCTGATGAAAAAAAGCTTTGAAAATAGTCTAACACCTTTGCAGTTGAAAGTCTTTCTCCAGACAGGGACTTTTAACTGAAGTGTGCTGTCTGCAAGGCAGCACTCCTAAGGAGAACGATCTAAAGATCAAAACAGAGCACAGTAAACTGCAAACAAATCTATTTGGTGTTTGACCAACTAATGTCAGCCACTTACAAATGACAGAAGTTTGACTCCATAGGGCCACTTCCAGAAATGTGCTAGTCCAGGTAGAGATGGTCTGAAGCAATAATTGACATTATTTCCAAACTAACTAATACCAAAAGTGGTTATTTAAGGCACTTCAGTGCTGAGGAATCAGATAAGAGACTGTAGTACATCACTTTCCTTATTACAGTTCCCCTCCACTTAGGAAGAGCTTATGGGTATCAAGGCTGATGGTATCTAACAAACGAATACTATCCCAGTTTCTGAAGCCAATCACAATGTTTCAGATAATTAGAACTGCATTTTTAAACTTGGAGAAATGTGACACAGCTTTTCCAATTATTGTTCTCTTCGGAGAGATTCAAGATTTCCAATCAGCTGATGAAGAATCTGGAGTATTCCAGTCTGGACCCTCCGCCAAGCAGAGGGCACAAATGCCACAGCTCTGGTGCCAGCTTTATGAGTTAAATACCTGTCTAAGCTCACTCTCCTAAGAATGATCCCACTTGGCCATGAGCAACGTTTGTTGTGAGCCATGCGCCCTCTGCTCCCAACAGCTCCAAACTGATCCATCGCTAATATTTCTGTGCTGTTTGCTGATGATGGCAGCCTGGTAAGAGCAAGTGTCCCAGTGGCTTGCACTGAACGCTAGGGATTTCATGTCAAGAAAAGAAGGTTTATATTAAAGGAAGCAGAAAAAAGGAAGTACACAATCAAAAAATCTTCTGCTACCTTATAAATAGAGTCCCAGATGTTGAAAAGCACTACCCACATCCTTGCCTTTGTGCCAACACAGTCAAATAACCATTTTCAAAACGCCAGAATTAAATCACCTCTTGTTACTGTGGTAAACCTGCAGAAGAGCATTGCTAATCTGTTGTATGGAATGCAGGAAGCTATTGTTTGTGTTATTATCTGCTGAGCACAGATTGCAGCGCTGCACACAACTGCAGGGCATTGGTATGCCAGAGCTCGCCTGCCCTGGTGCTTATGTTAAATGGGTTCACGTAAGCACCAGTGTAAATAGTCAAATTCATTATTCCCTCCTAGGAATGTGGTCTCTCTGTTTCAGAATAAGAAGGAAGTGCTTCTGTTGACTCCCACGGCTTCATCAGACACCCAGAGCAACGTTTGCCTGCAGACCTGTCATTGCAACATGACCTCAAGTCAATTAGGGCATTTAAAAAAAAGAGAATATTGAATGTCACTGGCAGGTGGTGAAGCTCTGTACTATGTAGATAAAGTATACATACATTTTGGGGGAACATGAATGAAAAGAATAAGCAGATTAAACTGAAATATTGCTTGACCTTGGGGCAAAAATGCAGTTTTCTGGGGCATGTTTTGCATCAGCCAGGTGGGAGTAGCAAAGCACGGAGCAGTTGTGTCAGAGGGGATGTTCTCCTGCAGCCTGCCCTGAATCATGGTCCTGCCTCCATCGCTGAGATTCCCAGCAGCCTCCACTTATGACAGAGCCTAAGCAGAATAATCAGTTTAAGTGCTTCATGGCTCAATCCATTTACCTGTATAAAGAAGGATGTGCACAGCTTCCTCCCTCCTCATACAGCACCCACGAGCCTCTCTTTGATGGTGTCACGTTGGGGCACAGACCTTCTTCTGTGCCTGGTCCATCTTCCAAAAAGGGCACTTTCAAAACAACCGAAGTACCTTCAAATTGCTTTTGTATAACATTATTGGTCTAGATTCTTATCTCAGCAACTTAGCACCAAAATGTCACTGCCTGATCAAAGCGCTGAAATTCACACTACTTCCCCTCTTTGCTTGAAGGAACGAAATTATTAACTAGGTTATTAGAATAAAAACTTAACGCTGTATGTATTCACAATATTTTGCTCCCACTAATTAATTTCTTACTGAATACCCTGCCAGAGGATCAACTTACTACTGAGATAGAGATCACAGCACACAGAAGCTTAATTGGATGGGAAGAAGTCCCAGAAGGACACAACACCCTTGCATTTTGATGCTGTGCTGGATCGAAGGCTGCCACAGGCCAGGCAGAGCTGGAACCGTGTGAGCCTGTGCAAACGCAGTTGTGACACCTTGCTGGTGGCAGGGCTCTCATTGCAAGCATTGGAGCATGCACAGGAGTGCATGTCCTTCATAAAGAAGAGGGGTTTTAATCAGCTTTGCAACCACAAAGGAGGCAGGATTACATCTCAGCAACAGGATGGTCAGGTGTTCAACAGCACCATGTCCACGCCGGGATGCCAGTGAGCCTCATGTCTGCCTATGCAGGGCACATCCCAGGGCTGGCTGCTGTAATTCTTGCTCGGGTGACTGAATTGCCCCATCACACCATGGCATCCTTGCAAATAACCCTTGTCTGTGTGGCCTTCAGCAGCAGAGGGCGAGAGCAGTGGGGCTGGGGGTGGGCACCATGACCATGGCCCTTGTTCCTGGGGCCCACAGGACCACTCAGGACTGCATCCCACCTACCAGGCCATGCTGCCAGGAGCCACCACAGAGGGTCATGTCCATAGCTGGGCAGGACTAACCTTGCTATGGTCGATCGCAGAAAGGAGAGACCAATGCATACAAGTTCATTTTAGCCAATATTAGTCCACCAGACCAGGAACGTGACCAAAATTCATGCAGCAAAACATCCATAGGACAATCCCTTACTGGGAGAAATTAGATTGACAGCTCTTGTCTACTCTCTCTTCCCTTTTTTAAGGGAAAAATGTGAAAGATTTGATCACAGGGCAGCACCTGTCATGCACTGACCTTCAAGGCCACAACCAGTCTTGGTTTCAGTACATGGTCAGTACCTCAAAGACATCAAATCCATCAGCTTTGTCTGGAGGATGTGGGGCACAATCCGCAGAGGAGCTCTTCCTTGAGGCTAAAGGTTGATCCAGTAATAAGTAACTCAACACACAGCATCCCCAACTTATAATCAAAACTGAATATCGGATCATTTTAATGAAATTTCTCTGATCTGTCACTTCTGCTAACTGAATGGCAGTCAAATGACCTGGGGCAAATTGAGACAGTCCCTGTGGAAAACTACTAGCAGATGAAAAAGCGAAATCCAGGTCTTCTTTAAAACAGTCTTAATTCAGTTTGTTACAAACCTGACTCAGTTCTTCCAGCAGCCCAGTAATGTTATTAAAAGACAGTTGTACTCTTTCGCAGAAATAAAGGGTAGCAGTTCTTCAATTCTCCTTATTCAATACTGAGATGAAAGGTCTTTTTCTTCACAAAAAAAGGTGCTAGCTCTCAGTAGACCATAATCCTCATGTTGGAGTCTTAAGGTTAACTGTCTGGGTTGGGACATTTGTCTTTTGAAATGTCTTTCATGCTTGGATAAATTGTTCCCTTCCCTTGATGCAGTATTTTTTTTCCCAGCAGTCATTCAAATGCAATCAAAACATCTGTGAAGGCACTGTAGATGGGAGACAACAGACACCTCAAAATTGCAAGAAGTTTTGAAAACACCTACAGAACACCCAGATGGGTGTTTGATGCAACATTTTATGTTTTATTAGCAATAGTCACAGTAGCTCACTGGACCCTCTGAAGTGCCTCGCTCACTCCTCTGGGTGACTTGTCTCTCCCTCATCCCAAACACTGCAGCCCACTGCAGTGGACAATACTGACTTGGCAGAGCAGCGTTAAGGGATGAAGAGTGTGTACACTATAAATTCATGGGCTGCCCTCTAACAAACACAGACCTCGCTGAAAGAAAGCAGGGGCCAGGCATGCGCATGGGCTTGACATTTAAGAGACTGTCATCACACCAGCATTAATGACGTTTGCACTAATGCTTGTCACTGTTTGTTCCTGGACGAAGGATGTGCAGATTCCTGGCACCCAAACGATTTGTTGGAGAAAGCACACAGCGCAGGGGAGCAAAGGGCATTATTAAAGGAACCTGGAGCATGAGTGAGGTGGGCCTGGTACGTTTACCCCTGCTTGGTCTCCTGAAATGGTATCACAACATAATCACGTTGTGCATCCAGACCTGGGGACGTGGAAGAATTTTTGGGTCTTCCCCCATTGATACCGCCTGTTTGGATAGCAACGGTACAGCTAACTTCCGCCACAGCTTTCACTGGATGAAACCTAGAAAATAAAATAAAGGCTGGGAAATTGTAGCCTGTGCTGTTTGGACTTCCCCAGACAAATTCAAGGAAGACCAGAACAGGCCAGCAGCTTGTCCTGGAAGGCAGATGCACAAGGCCCCAGGTTTAAGGAAGGGAGTAGCTGTAGGGACATGAGCTGTGTCACACCACCTGGGCACAGGGCCAGTCAATGGGTCTTGACTATTTTAGCTTCCTCACTGACTCCTGGATCCTGCTGTCTGGATCATCCATGTTGCCAAAACATCATTTCCCTCCCAGATAGTCTCTTGGAAGTGAATCAATCAGCCTCCGCTGAAACCAAAGTGGTGCGTGGTTCCTGGCAAGGGCCACTCCAGGTGGACAAGGCTGCACCGAGCTGGGGTCCTGCTGCCCTCTGCAACCTCCCAGCACCCTCCTGGGGGACTTCACCCATCAGACAGACCCCGATGCCACCTGCCAGGGTCTGTGAGATGCATACTCAGTTTCAGGAGATAAAATGATTCTGCTGGTGGACTGTGGCTCACCCTTCACACCTTCTCAGACCCTTTGCAACTAAAGAAACCCCCGAAATAATAACCAACATCTTAGAGCCACCAGGGATTTCCACAGAGCCCAGGGAAGATGAGGGATGAGCACCACGCAAAGGGGGCACAGCCGCCAGCTGTAGGCACAGCCAGCCCACAGTGGTGTGGCCATGGGTGCCATCTGCTGTGCCAAAATGGACGAAGAGCTCACCCAGCAGTGCCTCCTCCAGCTGCTGCAGTTCTTGTTCCCAGACCTGCTTTTCTCAGGCTTTGGTGACCGCCGTACTACTGCACTCTGCCTTGGGAAGGCTCCGCTCGAGCAGAGCTCCCCTCCACACTGCTTCGGGAGACCATGGCATGAGCAAAATTACACGCTGTTTCACAGTTTCTCAGAAAAACAGTTACTACAAGTCTGTGTGTGAGTAGGCACACCTCGGTGGAGAGTTCCTTTTATTCCTGCTCCCTCATTCCTGCTAGGCCAACCTCCTAAACAAGCTGATTTTTATATTATTTGGGCAAGAAAAGCAGAGAAATATATTCACAGCAAGCAAAACAGAAAAGAAAAAAAAAAGGAAATACAAGGCAGAGGTTAAATTGGTGGCTTTCTGGTGTCTGTCAGAGCCCTCCACCTACTCATTGTAGTGAAGCTGGCAATGCCTTCCTCTTTGCAGAAGCAGGACCTTGGCTGTGGTTGAACTTGCAGCCTCCATCTGTGCCACTGTGCCCTTGCCTTAGGGGCCATAAAACAGCCTCTTTATTTACCAGTACGGGCACAATCATAAGGTTATGCCAGTGACCTGGCCCTGGGAGAACGTCTCGTACAGTGTTTTGCATCCTGAGTCAATGCCTCCCAGCCTGTCAGCCTTACGTAGCAACCCTACACCTTGTGTCTGCACAAGGTCCTCACCAGGATGGAGGGATGAGGTGGCTCCAAATCCTGCCGCGTGTTCCTCACCCCCTGCTGCAAATCCCTTCCAGGAAAACTCATCACCTGTGTATTTCAAAGTGGGCCCCAGAAAGTGAGGCCAGACCCAGGGTTCACTGTACTTATGATTTGGGGCCCCATACCTTCACCCCATCCTCATGAGCACAGGTGGATGCTGCGGGAGGGCCCATGACAGCCCCGTTGCCATAGTGGAAGTCCTTTGCAGAGACCAAGGAACACCCGCCTTCGGCAGATGATGCTCTGCTGGAAACCAAGAGCCTCAGAAAACCACCCCAGCCACAGCAAGTCCCAGCCAAGGGAGGGTCTCCAGCTGGTCCTCCCCGCTGCCCTGGGGGAAGACCCACGGCAGCTCCTGCAAGGGTTAGGGCTGGGTGAGAGGTGCCCGGTGCCCTACCCTGCCTCCCCGTGTTACTGTGCGATCAGAGCAACCACCTGTTCCTGCCAAATGCCTCCCTTAGACTAAGGAAAACAACCAGAATAAGAACAAAATCTGTCAGACAGGGCACAGCGTGTGTTGCCATCCACGAGCTGGTGCAACGCAGAGAAACGATGGCACCTCACGTCTGCACACATGAAATCCATAGGTAGTCCTCAGATTGTATCTAGCTAATGCAGACATTTCTCATGTTAGCATGACTAGACAAACACTGTAGGAAGGAAGGAACTCGATCTTTGTGCACGCTGATTCCTGTTTCACTAAATTCATAACCTTAATATCACATTAACACGGCGTGTGTATTTATGCTGTAATTGCATTCCAGCTGCCTGAATGCTCCTCTTAATTTAGTCATGCTACTTTAGCTTTGTTGTGAGTTATAAATCATTCTTGCTCTCAAGAAACAAATTAATTTACAGATGTTACAAGAGATAGGATTACCCAGCAGGATTTCTTTTTTTAACACATACAATGTATTAACTTTATTAAATGAAAGTAATTTCTTCAGAGAAGTCCAACAGGCACTTACACTAATGGCAGAGGGAGATGAACTACAAAGATTTGTAGAGTGAGGAGGGCCAAGAAGATGATCCGAGGGCTGGAGCACCTCTCCTATGAGGACAGGCTGAGAGAGTTGGGGTTGTTCAGCCTGGAGAAGAGAAGACTCTGGGAAGACCTTATAGCAGCCTTCCAGTATCTGAAGGGGGCCTACAAGAAGGGTGGAGAAGGACTTTTTACAAGGGCATGTAGTGATAGGACGAGGGGTAATGGCTTCAAACTGGAAGAGGGGAGATTTACAATAGATATTAGGAAAAAAAACTTCACTCTGAGGGTGGTGAGGTACTGGAACAAATTGCTCAGGGAAGTTGTGGGTGCCCCATCCCTGGAAGTGTCCAAGGCCAGGCTGGACGGGGCCTTGGGCAACCTGGTCTAGTGGAAGGTGTCCCTGCCCATGGCAGGGGAGTTGGAAATAGATGATCTTTAAGGTCCCTTCCAACCCAAACCATTCTATGATTCTATGATTTTTTAGCTTCAAGGAGCATAGCAGTCTCCTCACAACTGGTTTGAAGGAGCTCTGCTGTGAACAATACCGCATAGCAAGAACACCAGCAGTATCCTGTACCTATACGGGTTTTTAAGTACTCACTGATTTTTCCAGGGCACAAATATTATGTACACACCCACATTAGCATCAGAACATGAAGTGGTGGCTTGTTCAAGGTTGGTCGCCTCTTTCCACCCTGAGCAAGCTTTTTCAGTCAGTTCACATTTTTTGTCATGGTTTTGGTTAATTTTTCAAGGGGGAGTGTGTTTTAGTGGGTCAGTAGTTTGAGACTAAAACCTAAAACATTCTTGTTACAAAGATCTGTGTTTGGATGACCTACCTGGTTTATATAATAATAATAATAATAATAATAATAATAATAATAATAATAATAATAATAATAATAATAATAATAATAATAATTTAAAGCAAAACCAAACTTTTCTGGACTACTAGCAAGCAGCCATACTCTCGTGCAGTAGTCCTCTTCCTGCCACCTTTACTCTGTTTCCAACCACCCCCATGGTCATGCATTTACTGAGTTACATTGCTGTGTTTTGGAAGGTGCACTTTTGCTTATCAGAGTGCTGTTCCTAATTAAAATAATTAGATACAGTGTCAATAGATGGTGATGAAAAGCAGCAACATTGCCCTGGACTGCTGTAGCATCAAGAATATTCCTAAAGAATTGCAATCACTGTCACTAGCTGCTGTTTACATAAACTTTCAGTGACCCGTACTTCTGGAGATCTTGCACTGTTTCCAGCCATCAGTACATAATAAACTTTGGTATTTCTACGAAAACATCTTAACATTCTTAAATAAACAAGAAAACTTCATTCTGTGCAATAGTAATGCGCCTCCATAATTTTTTTTTAGCTGTCTTCTTTAATGCCTTCTTTGGAAGTCATCTACAACATAGTTTCAGTATGTAGAGTCTGCTCTTTTGGAGTACTCCGGACACCCTGACAGTGCAATTTATGAGAACAAAACACACCTTTCAGCTGTAGTCCCAGTGATCTTTCTGCCTTGCTATACAAGCTCTGCTCATGGTACCAACAGCAAGGGAGACTGGCTGGAGATGAGCTGGTAAAATAATGTTTATTTTGAATAGGTTGATGTAATGGGTTTGAGTTTGGTGATACTGACCCCAGGCCATAGATTTAAGATGAAAATATCACAACTGTTCCCAGCTGGTAGCTTAACAAAAATACATCAGTCTTGAAGGGCATGGGAACCTGCTCTTGGAGGCTGCCTACTCTGAGAGAGCTCTGAGAACTGTAACTTTCTCTCTTCCCTCTTTATACGTCCAAGAGCCAGCTCATGAAAAAAATCAATTCTCCTACTTCCAGAAGAGATTAATTCGGTATTGCTTTGGGAATTTATTATCAAGGTTTTAAAGAGGTGCTGCAACTTATCTAATACCAACACATTTGATTCTGAACAATCAGATGTAATGTGTTGACCTGTGTTGAACAAGAAATCAGATTTTTCCTTCTGGTTCTTTTCTATAAAATCTATAACTTGCAGTCTTGAATGCTTTTATATGAGAGAAAAATTAAATTGTATCTGGAGAAGAGTGAAGGATGCACACTGCACACAAATCTTGCTGAACCTGCCAGGGGCTTCCCATAGCTGCTAAGCAAATCTCTATACCTCTTTCGTCTCTCACATAAATTGTAGACCTTCCAGCCTCAATAGCCCCTTCTACAGACACTAATGCCCATAAGAATGGGGTATTGAGCTTGGCTGGGGTCTCTAGACCTGTCTTGGTCCCACCTAAACCAAGGCACCCAAACCAAGAAATCTCAATAACACAATAATTGGCACCTCCAAGGGAGAGCTGACTTGCTGCCTCCAAGGACCGCAGAGAGAGCTCAGGAGGGTGAGACTCCAACACCTTGGATGCTGCTTGTCTGATGAATGTAGGTTTAGGTGTAGCCCCAAGCTGAAAATTAACACTATGACATCACACCTTATCAGATTCTCACCAAGTCTAACACTTAAATTGCCAAGAGATTTTATAGGCTGTATTTTGGTGAAAAACTAAGACAGTCCCAGGATCCTTCACTTTATGCTTTTAGGAATCTCTGTCTACTTGCTCAAAATTGTTCATGATTGATCATGTAGCTTGTGCACCTTCTCTCTGTCAAACTTCCTAAATTGATTGAAATAGATATTTACAAGACAGATATGTATAACACAATGAAATATCCCACAATACATAAAGTATGAGTGAATGGTGCTGACAGGAACTGATATGCTTGTCCCAGACATCACATCATATAGAACTGAGTATGTGCGACTTAGGAAAGGTCAAAAATCTTAAAATAGCTTATGTCCAAAAGCTCATCCTCTCCCTCAAACTCTAGTACAGATAATGTCACCACTCAATTACTGCTGCACTAATTTTTTCTTTTTCTAACACACCATGACATTCTCATGCCAGACAATTTTTGATGTCTTGTAACCAAACCTTGGAGGGAGGCTGAATGTCACACATTTTTATTTGGATACTTGGATTTAATGCAAGTGACAGCTGGATTTTTTCTCCAGCTTACTCCAATGTTAAAAAGATACATGTTAAAGACTCATCCATGCACCTTCTCTCAGAAGTACCAGATGATCCGGCATATGCGATTCATTAACGGAACATTTGTTTCCCCGGGAGCAATACATGTGTCACTTGTGCTCTGAAGCGATGCATCTTTCTTAAAGAATCTGCACCTACTTCCTTCCAATCCGCGGCACAGACAGCAAGTAGGGGTGGTATATCTGGCCCCCATCCCACACAGAGCAGGTTTAGGGGACCAGCACCAGCTTAGGACTTTGCAAGGCCAGGCTTCAAGTACCTCTTCTGCCCGGAGCCTGGACCGCACTGCAGTGCTGGTTTGTGATGCAGAACCCTTCTGCAAGTCAGCTTTATCTCCTCTTTGCCCAGGTAGCCCCTCCACAGGGTCAGGAGTAGGAATTTAGGGTGAGGAAGGGCAGGACACCAGGCGTGCACAACCATCGGCATGCTGGAGGAGCCCCCCGCATCCAGACCAGGGGTCACAAGGAGAGAAACGAGAGCCTTGCGTCATAGGGATGGCAAGGGCATGGGGTCATTGACTGAAGGATTGACAAAAAATATCAACCTTGTCCTCACTGAAAGTTTGAAAGACCTTCCAGACCTTCTTTGTGACATTAATACACATCTACACGTTAGCTACTGACAATGTGGCACGAAAATCTTTTGTACGGAGTTAAATCACAGCATATGAAGTTAAATCACAGCCTGTTCTCTGAAACAGAGTTTTAAAGTTTTTAGTTCAGAATATAAGCCAGCCAAATCACTAAGCTGTCCCAGCGTAAGGGATGGGGAATCTGAGCTGGCATGCTGCCCCACACTGCTCCCCTCTCCCCATGCCTCAGCAGACGTCCTGTCCGGCCCAATTCGTTTGAAGCAGATTACAATCTACTCTTATAGTCGCATTTTAAAAGCCTTGGAAGAACAAATCTGTAGTTAATGGGCTGGGCTTGTAATCTCACACGTTTTTTAAACAATTTTGATTTCAGTGGTCTATATATTGAGAAGGTTAGCTACTGCCTGTGCACTCGTATCACGCCACAAGATGGTCCTACGTTTTGAAGACCAGCCAAAGTCTGAGTAAATACATGCCTCTGTGTACTTTCAGATAAAATCTCCATTATGTTACCACTGATCATACCACTAATTACAGGGAATAAAATAAAATACCATCCCCCCTCAAAGGGAGAATTCTACATGGGAGGGGACTGAGTATCCAAATTAAAATTAAAATGAATACAAGCCTGGAAATAATACCATATTTAGAAATATAACATACCGCACTGCCACAAGCATGATCTTTTTCCTGTCGTAGTGACAGTATGGGATAACCCCCTAATTAAAACAGTTTTGTGCTTGCACTACAAACCTAACGCCATTCAGACGTTAATAACCAAATGTAGGTGTTTTGCCCTTGATTATGCTGCAATGAAGAGTTAATATTCTTCAAACACACCCTGTTGATGCTGATCAGCTTAAGCAGCACAAAACCTTCAGTAACTGTTCATGTAATAATCACCTACAAGAAGATCCGAGGGGTGATCCATTTCCTTTCACAGTCCCTCAAAAATGTAACCCCTTAAATAATATATCTACAAATTCTCAGAAGACATTGTCAAGGATACACTATTTCTTAACATGTAATCAAGATTTAATCCATACTTTAATTCAGATTTGTAAGGTGGGATGACTGCCATTCCTCAAGTCTGGACAGCCATAGCGTTTTCTGTCCCAGACAACTAGGCAACAGCTAGTGGTTATCTAATTTGGCAAAATTATGACCCAATCAAAGCAATATTGTAGATTAACAATTGAACCAGGTGCACTTTTATTTTTTGGCACAGAAAGGCTTGTACGTTCTCCTGATATTTTCCAATACGTACTCTACCATTTAATTCATTGCCCATTTGAAATGAGCGAAGCAACCCCACCACAACTCAACAATGAGAAGATGACCGGCAAGCTGGGGGTAAAACATCCCAAACAGGCAAATGTGATTTCTACTTTTCACGTGGAAATCTCACAAAAAAAATGTTCTTGGATTAGGTAATCTCTCTGAAGAGAGTTGCAAAAACATCCCTAATGTCCCTCGTGCACGGGGCATGGGCAGGTTCCACTCCAGATGCTGGGGAGCGACGCTCGGGTCCAGAGGAGAGCAGGTATAGGCAGGGGAGGCACAGCTGCACCGTGGGACTTGCCCGGGGAGCGTGGAAGCTGGAGAGGCCCTGGTGGGAAGCAAAGGATCCACCATTTTCAGGACAACAGGACTCGGTGCCTTCTTCATCAATAAACAGGATTTCTCCAAAGCATCCTACTCCCATCAGTGGTTTCTCCTCAAAACAGCCTCAACTCATGGCCCACCCCTTGCTCGTAAAAGGGGTAGAAGCCATAGCCTCTGTTTTCAGCTGTTTCTTTCAGTTGCTCGCTGACTCAGGTCCCTGCCTTTGGTTACTTCCAAATGCCTTTTGGGTTGTCACCTCTTCCCTTGTCCAGGCACAGGTCACTCCAGATCCACACTGCTGCAGATGCCTGTCCCCACTTGGTCCACCCCAAATGTGCTGTAAGAGCTTGTGTTACTTGGTGTTAATGGAAAACCTCCAGGGTTGTCCCTGGGGAAGCTGCTATGTCCCCTCCTGTTCATGCCAGCACTATGGGACACCAGCCAAGCATCATCCTCCGGTGGATCTGCTACAACATTAGCAAGCTGGTGGGCCAGGTGTCCCTTTATTCCTTGCTTTGGCACAAAGGAAAAACCTCCCCCTGCTTTTCTCTCGATGGGAACTATCAGAAGGGATGCTGTGAACTTAGGCGCTGACTTATCGTTACTTTTTCCATTTGCCAAGGTAATGCTTTCACCCGCTGACACCAGCCTTTGATTGACCACAATTGCCATTGCGCTTCTATAACAACTCCAGCTGCTGCCTCGTGCTTTCTCTTCTTTGCATAGCGATTCTCCGTCATCGTGGGCCTTGTGCAAAGAGCCCTGCTATTTTTCCTGAGGTGCATAAAATGAGATTGATTTTCACACTGCATTGCATTTGGGACGCGCAGGCACAACAAAGCGCTCTTTCAACCACTGCACACACACACAGCTCTTTTAGCAAACATCACAGAGATGCCGAAATGCCACCCAGTGACCACAGAAAGAACATGCTGCAGGTTGGGCCATAAACTTCATCTGGGATTCATCTCATCCAATTTTAGCTGTGTAAAGGTTAAGCATCTAAAGTAATCACATATGGCCCCATGCACGTATCAGGGAAGTGTTGAATGCCTCAACCACAGGCTACAGTGCTATTTCAGAGATCACAGAGCATCTCATCTGGCCTCCACAGCCTGCTCCAGGTCACAGGTCTCCTCTAGATCCCGGGTCCTATCTGCCAGCCCCTAGAGATGCCACAGACTCCATAGGGCTTCTTGATTCACACTGAGGCAACCGAATCATGCCCCACAGAGAGGTACTTTACACAGGACCTCAGCAACGTTTTTTCACAAGACACATAACTACATTTAGGAGCCAAACCCCATCGTGCACCAATAGGTGCAGAGTTCTGGAACATTCACCTATAGACCTGTAGGTTTGCTTGCTGTTTGCTTCATTACTGCATGTAGTTAACTAATCACAAAGGTAACACTGGGTGGGACTTAGCTCCAGGTTGTAGGCAACTAAAGTTTGGTGTGAAGAACTACAACTTCATCCAGATGGCCTCTCTTAGGTATCTACTGCCACCAGACTTCCTTACCCCACCTGGTCTTCACCTGCTTTTTTCAGCTTTAGATGTATAGATGTCTATAGACACACCAGTTTAGGTGTCTTAATCTGTGACCTGAATCTTACTCCAGTGGTAGAGCAAAAGATAACAGGGCCCGAATGCTTTTCATAAAACATCAGCACCCCTTCACCCTTCCATGCATGAACAACTCAGTGAAAAGGCAATGTTCATTGATGCAGCATCTGCTGAACATTTGTTTTGCTATCGCTAAACAAAATCAGGTAAGATTTTTGCTGAATTATTTTGCTGGAATAAAGTACACCAGGAGTACGCAAAACCAGTCTGTGCCGTCTGATCACCAGTATCTTCAGAAAAAGTCACAGTTCTTATGGCAAAGCTCAGCCATTAAAAGAATTGTTTGGTCAGTAAAATCAATTAATACAATTTTGAGCAATAAAGAAATTCTAGCTTAAAAGATAAACAAACCAAGAGCCACCTCTTCAGCTGCTGAAAACTTTATTCTTTTGTTACTTCATACACCTGAGCTACGAAGGCTTGTACAAAAAAATAAAATAAAATGCAATAAAATCCCAATATGGTTTTACTGATGTTAAAACTGCAGCCTCATATTTTTTAATCATTTACTGTAAATATGAAGAGGGGGAGGAAAACTGCCAATTAATCTACTGAAAGCACTTAACCTTTTGGAGATTGTCATTGTTGCAATGAGGATTGGCTAAGATACTGCAATCTTTCAAAGAAATGCCAATCTTATTCAAATCTTTCTGCAGAAGTAAGTCCCATTTCAGTGAGAAATTCACTGAGAAGTGAACTTCAGTTTAACCCCTTTTGCTGACTCATCCAGAAAAAAGAACTCCACCTAGTGGGAATGCACCAAACAACAGGCAACTGCGAGAGGAGAAGGCGGTATTAGGAAAACATATATTCAAACTTCCCTTACTAGCAAAATCCAAAATAAAATACGTGTAGCAGCCCCAGCTGCGACAGGGAGTGCAGCAATATGAAGAGACGAACACTTGGGTGGAATGTAAGAAGCAAAGCCTCCAGCGAAGGAATGAAGTCCATCAGCACATTGCAGGTGTATGTATGTAGTACAGCTTGCAGAACTAGAGCCTGTGAGAAGCCGAGTGGCTTTTGCAAGATGCTATTTGAGAGTACCTGGCACTGAAGTGTGGGAACCATGAAGCCCTCAGATAGCATCTTGCAGATTTGGGTCCCTAATGCAATATAAAACATATTTGCCCCAGTTAGTGACCTGAGAGCACGCTTTGGCTTAGTTTTTTCCCCCAAGCATTTGTTGTTAAGTTAATTAAGCATTTAAAAACAACAGTCTCTCACTTCCCAGAGACTCCACATAAATATTACTCTCTCTTCTTTTAAGGGCCAGATTTTCTGCAAGGGTAAATCAATACAGTTTCACTGATTGAGGATCTGGCCTTAAAAGTCTATCCAGTGCATTAAAACCAGAGCAGCATGACATATGCCTTGGCAGTAGAACAATTCTCCAGATTAATATTTGAGGGAAATTTGGCAGTTAAAAAAAAAGCCCTATTTTGAAATGCTGCCATTTCTTTAATCGGTGCTGACCACCACAGTTTCTCCTCTTGTGAACTGTACAGTTATGGCCGGAGTTTCACTGTCATTCTCCTCGAGCTTTAGTGCAGCGTTGTCCAAGCCGGTGCTGCCGGGCTGTGGCAAGGTGGTGGGTTCTGCTGTCCGAGTTGGAGTGGAGCAATACAAGATGAAGCCCACCATGATGATAACGAAGGACAGGATATAAAGACCTGAAAACTGGCAGAGGAAAGAAAGAGATGCATTAAGTCTTGTCTGATGCAAAAACATGTCAATGCTGCCTTGTTTTAAGAATGTGAAAGCTACCCTTCCTTTTAAAGACGATTTTAATGAGGATTATCAGCACGATCTGTATTCAGGTCTGAAAATCAAAATTCAACAGCTCTGTTCACTGATAGACTCAAGGTGCTGGGTGGTTTTCCCTACATCTCATCCTCAACGCTGTTGGACAGGGAGTTTCCTTAGGTCTACATACAAGAATTTTAACACAGATAACAAACGGCTGTAAATACGGTGATACTGAAGGATAGTTGTTTACGCACGTGAATGCTGAAACACTGTACCCCCAAGAGAATTTTGTTTCAACACAGCCAAATATTTCAGGTCCTGGCAAGAGATGAATCTCTCCGTCCTACTGCAAGTCACCAGTGCAGCTGGTTCTCTGCACAGCTCTCTTAACATCTGCAGGGCTAGATAAATGTTATTACTGGACCAAAACCAGTTTGCTCTCTACACCCAGCAAGTCCTTGAAGAGAGGGAGACTGGGCCTCCTTTTACAAGACTGACATTTGTGCGCTGGTAAGAGTGGTGTGAAGCAAGAGCATGAACTGCCGAGGTACATCGGGCATTTCATTCACTATCGCTCACTTGCCCATTAAAATTCCAACAGACTCCAATCGCTGAGATTCATCCACCTTGACATAAAAATAAATGCTTACTTCATAACACCAGATTCAATAATACAAAGTGTTCAAGTTATCCACAGCCAGGAACACTTTTCCAGCAGATTTGTTGAAGTCCTCTGTATTGCCTTTGCCAAACCACACTGACTAAACAGTAGGGTGAAGGACACAGCACATCCTACATCCCACTGTCAATATTCCCTAACCTCCTTAGCATCCTTAGACATGCTTGAAAAATATGTCCCAGTTTATCAAGCAGCAGAGCTGGATGAAATGAATGGTAGGACCTAGACACTGAACTCTGATCCAAAGAGGACTGAGGCATTGACAATTAAGGCATTGCAATTCCTAGCTGGTAGTCACTTGGCTTGGAAACCCTTGGACAGCACTATGCAAAAGGAAAAGCAGACGGAAACACAGTGGCCTTGTGATACACGCCCTGTCTCCCCACCTTGCTGGCTGTTTGCCTGGAGGAGCTTGGACTCAAGTGTTCACTCTGCACAGAAGGAAGCACCAAGCTCTGAAGACGTCCTGATGGAGGCAGCAGCCGTGTCTGTGGCCCTGCCCGTGACTGACCCACTCCCATCAAACAGGCAGAGCTTGGATCTGGATCAAGGCACCTGCAGGACCTCTCCAGAGTGCAACCTAAGGCCATGAGGGAACATGTGCTTACATGCAAGGACACCTGGCTGGCAGGCAAGACTGGGTCGCCACAGTAACTGCCAGACCCCCTCTCGCAGTGTGTACAAGGCAGTAGGTGTCTCTCGTCCTGCGCAGAACTAACCCCCCCGTGAATGGACACAGTCACCAAGCCCGGGTGCCAGAGCTGTTGCAGCATAGCTGTGAGTCAAGACCTGCCTATGTGTTTGCAGCTATCAACACCGGTGAACCTTAACCATACTGCTCCAACAAGCCTATACTCTTTTTTTTTTTCCTTTTCGTCTTTCTTTCATTTTTGGGGAGGGCTCAGTGGTCTTTTCCTGGGTTTTTTTCTTCTTTTTTTTTTTTTTCGTTTCAAATATTGCAGCAACTTCATTGCTTCAGACACTGAGTTCAGTTGTACCTGTGCATCTTATATTCCCATATATCAAGCATAAGGACTACTTGAAATGTTACTGGAGGACTGTAACTCCATCTAGTGTCTGTATCTGCAGTATACTCCCTTCCATAGGAGTTTATACAACAGAAGCATTTGGAGACCTTTTTAAATATCTCTTGAGGGATTACAGGTATCTATATAATGAGCTCATTAGAAACAAGTACAGCAAAGATTCACTATGGAGTAAAAGAAGAAAAAAAGCGCTCATCAAAACAGGTATGCAAAATTCACATTTCACCTTAAACAGACTCTGTTGGGGCTGAGAAGCTGAGTGCGTCAGCAAACACTGTGCTCAAGTCAAAACCTCATAAATTCCTGGGCCCGGTGCGGCATTATTATTGCTCCCCTTTTTGCCACTTCATTGTTTCTAACCACAGATGCAAGTTCCTATTTTTAATATCTGAAATTCTCTCATTATACAACCTCAAAGTTTTTCTAATTCATTTTTCCTTTTTGCTATCAGAATATCCCACAGTTCATAATTATGGGGTGATCTGCTCCCAGAAAAACCTCTCCCCAAAATAAGCTAAAAATCCTCAAGAGTAAAAGTAAAAGCTCTTGCTTACTTCTTCCTCTTTACTATTATGAATATAAATTTATAATCACTTCTTGAATTAAGCTATCTGGGTGCCAAAATACATGTTTGAAAGTAACTCAGAAAGGTTTCTTTTAATTGTCAGAATGTAAGTATGGTTCGCTTCCTACATTCATTTTTAATGGATGCTTTGTAACTTGGAGCAAATTTTGGAACACAAAACAGGGAGGAAAGCTGAGCTAAGAGACCCTTGAAAAGGATAATCTAGCTGTAGTCAGATCCTACCATTACCAAACCTCTGCGCTGTAAAATAAATTTGCCTTCATTTTCAGAAACAAATCTGACCTAAAAGCTTCTGGCTCTCCATAATGCTGAAGAGAAAGCAACCACATGGAATAATACAAATTAAGTTCTTAAGCAAAGTTCACAAGCTTCTCACTAAGCCCTTCCAGTCACCGAGCCACTGACTCAATTACTCCAATTGCTATAACGAGCTAGGTTCCCACAAATTATTCTGGATGAATAGTGCAGGGTGGAATAAAACCTTTTTAGCACTGTCATTTAGCTTGAATAGACACTCCCAAAAATATTTCAGACAGCAATAAAAGTAACTGCTTTTCGGAGGCCATACAGAATACTATATTTATCTGCATTTTTCTTCCATTCCTGCAGTCTCTCCTCAGCAGTATCACTGAGATTCGTCTCCCAAGATGTTTGTAATGAACAGATTACATTTCTAAAATAAATTATTAATTTCTGGAAATCAAGCCAAACTGCTCCTCTCAGACATCCAAAGTCTCTCACAACAGGGAGATTCAAACCCTCTTTGGACACTTGGAAGATGAACCAAATCTCAAATCTAACGTACAGTTCCACACAGGGATTATAGCAAGAACTCTACCATTCGAACAGCTTAGGAAATTATTTACTATCTCTTAACGTTTTCTCTAACGTACTCCATCAAGTGTGAAATTGTTTGAAAATCACTATTCGCCTAATGGTGCGATGCTACGTAATTAACTAAGTATGAGTCCTTCTGATTGACATCTGCCAACAATGAACAATACAAGCTGTGGAAACGATTGTTCAGGGGCTTTTAAGAACATGATGCTTTATTTACAATTTTGGACTAAAAAATGAACTGAAATTATAGTGAAAGAATGAAGTTACTTACCTTATAGAAAAAGAGGAAAAGCCCAAAGAACAGACTGTAGAGATCCGCAGTCAGAATACCCAGGTTGACCGAGGTTGCGCTGGTAACTTTAATCACTACTGGCATGAAGCTATACAGCCCAAACATACACAGGGCAAAAACCGTGAACAGCAATGCTGTAAAACAAGATGACAACTTACTCCTAAGGCACAGAATAATGATCTTAAAGAACACTGATATTCTTCAGATGCTTTAAAACTATGCATTTTTATCTTTTAGGATAAGGTCTCCTAAAAGATATGGGAATGTAAATTTAAGAAGAACATGGCAGAAATACTTCTTTTTTGATACTACCCTGTATTGCAAAATTACTGTATCTGTACAAGAAAGTTCTTGTTCTTTCCTAGTTAACATAAGAGCTGACTGAAGACATTTAGAGCCACGTTTCTTAAGAACATACAGTTCTGCTGAGATCAAAATGTGTCACAAAATCCATTTTCCCAGTATTTCATTTAGGAAGAACAACAGAAAAATGTTCTTGTGATGTTCCAACACCAAACATATCTCTGATTAAACAGGTTTATTTTTTCCTTTTTGCAATTTATTTTGAAAAATTGTTTCATGCTATGTGAAAAACGCAAAACCGGAGCTCGAAGGTTTTGATGTTCAATCCTGCAAACCTTATCTCTCTGCTGAGCTGCAAAGTTTGCAGAAAGTAGATTTGTGACAATACAATATGAATGCTGCTTAGTATCCAGGGAAAGAAAATGAAATCCCCTGCACTCGAAGTCTAAATTATTATCATTTTCCAGTGTTCTGTAAAAATGCACATCATTTTTTCATACACATACCGATTTTCCAGTTCCACTGAATTCTCATTATCTCCCTATGTTCCACAATGGCTCTAGAGTTAGAGAAAAGATATAATACAGTAAAAAAGAAAAAAAAGACATAATGTATTCAACTAGAGAATTTAATTACCAGAATATATAAGAAACATTTTGATTTATAACCCCTTAATTTTTTGTTTGAAATTTTATTGAATGACACTAACTCCAACATCTAACAAGCATGAAAAAAGACTTGTAAATTAAAGTGCCTGAAAGTCAAGAGCAATTTTATTTAATTCTTATGCCTTCTTCCCAGGCTTTTTCATTCTTCAGAGTTTCAGTTTTATTTGACAGACCATTTGAAGAAATTATTAACTGTAATGACGAGAAATGAGGAACATAAAATTCATTAGATAGACTTAAGTGCATGTGGTCTGTTACCCTAACGTGGTTATTTTTAAGAATATACATGGCTTCATTTTAAACTGAAGTTTAATATGGAAGACCTCCTGCTAACAATTATCTCTTAAACTTTTCCACAGAGAAAATCCATTAAGAAACATGTTCCTGTGAACAGTCCTCAGCATACTGAGTGTCCTCATGAAGATGACCAAAACCAAAAATACAGCCAAGTATCGTATGTGTTCAATGGCAGGATTTCGGCTTTAGAATTGCTGTAATAAGAGTAGTGCAGATAAAAAGGATAGAGAACAGATGCTAATTAGCAACAAAAATGAAATTCAAGTGGAAGGACTCCCATAGAGGCCAAATGCAGACATAACAAAGAATTAATTTAATAACAACAACATCATTTCATGGTAGACAAGCAATCATCTGTAGAATATTCTTAATTAGTTTTAAAATAAATATTAGATCCTTACAGCTGTAGACCGCTGATAATAGTCCCAAACAATCCCACCATTCCTAGAAACTCCACTCTGCTCAGATTTTTCACAATGTATTCCTCACTCACATTAGAAATGGCATACAAAGAAGCACCAAGAAGCACTAAGACATCTCCAATCACCACGTCACTACCTGTACAGAAATATTAATCCACAATAAGGGTAATGCTACAAACACTTTTTAAACTTTCCTTTAAAAGACAAGCAAATTTATCTCTAACACCTCTATCTTCCTAGCGCCTTCCAGGGTAAGGGGAAAGGAATCATCTCCTGTGTGTGCAGATGAGCGGCTTGTTGGCTGAGCACAGACTCTGCACCCTGCTCACCGCACCCGGCACCGTCTGGGATGAGCAAACCCAGCACCAAAACCTCATCCTGACCAAGCCACTGCTGTATAGTCTGGTCCAATTCTACTTCTGCTGACCTTAGGCACTGTAGGGACTCCAGAAAATTCCCGGTTAGAGATGCTCCCTGCCTTTCTGAATATTGACCCTGCTTTCGCACTACGGCCTGATTCAAGTCCTGCTAAAATCAGTCTATTGATCTCAGCAGGACCTGGACTCGGCTTCAAGGTTATGACAGGCCTGAAGTGGGTGGTATCATGTGTCCTGCTGCGATTTATTTGTGCTGTGCAAATGGGACTCCCTCATCATCAGCCATCACGTAAATGCCATTATGCATCAGCTACATAGCAAGAAGATCACTGTTGTTTAAATCTTGAATTGATTTAAAATCTCCTTCCCTGAGCCAGTTGGCAATCACTAAGAAATTACGTCTGAAGTATGAGGGTAAGCAGCAGTAAGGATACCAAGGTCAGCAAACAAAGCACAACCGTCCTAGAGCCTCAGGGAAAGAAGATTTTTCTCCCTTAGGGCTAAGACACTCATATAGCATTAAAGCTAAACCTCAGTTTGCCTTGATGGGGCCTTACTGTAGGTAAGGCCCCAAAATAACGCCAAACAGGCTTATCTCTATGCTGCCTGATGAAGGCAATGCCCTGAAATTTACTTTGCCTCACACCCATCGGCTCTGAAAATTCAGAATTTTTATTCAAAGTAAGATTGCTACAATATGGGTTGATTTAGGCATCTGTCAGAGAGAAGACGAGACCTGCCCTCATCTGCGCCCAGCTGGATCCTGGTCCCCAGAGCCCAGCCTCCCTCCCGCAGGTCCCAGGAATCCCAGCATCCTGCCCACGTCTCCTCTTGCTCTCCCACCGTGAGCCCCCTGCTTTCCGGGCTGTGGCCTGTGGGCCTCGGGGATACGCGGAGCATTTCTGTTGGGTCTGCCGAAGGTAACTCAGAGAAGTCAGCCCGCTCTGAAGTAACTCTTGATTTGCTGTTTGTGCTCATAGAAAACTGCAAATCGGAGAAGCCTGGCTGCCAGCAGGCTGACACCGTGGAAGCAAGACAAGGTTTGCGGGGAGAGGCAGCGCCTGTTATTAGACCATCTCCCATGATGAGTAAAAGTGAACAGGCTTTCACCAATGAGGCCTTTCATCAGGTCTGATGAACAGCAGCAAAATTTAAGCTTAAACACAAGCATTTCTCTTTTAAGGTGGACGAAATGATCCAGATCTACAAGCAAACAAATTTCACAGCTCCCTATAAAATCAGCATCTCCTCAGCCACTATCTTCTCGGGCAAGAAATACAAACAGCAGCATGTCTTCTCCCGTTCTCTCTCAAAATAAAATTATACCCACTCCCACTGTGTGTGCTCCTCTTTCTCCTTCACAAGTTAGCCCACCACGGGAACCACCTCTCCTCTCTTCCCCCCCACGATAAAGGGCTCCTTACCTTCGCTGTCATGCCTCCCTGCCAAAATGTCTGCACCCACCATTGTTCCTACGCCCAGCAAACAGACGGCAACAGCAAGAAAATGGATCAGCCTGTATCTTGCACGGAGAATGAACCACGACAAAGCCATCAGCACAGGAATCCCGAAACAGTCCAGCAGCTGTGTGTACAGAGAAATGGTGTGGATTAGAAACCCATCCCAAATCTGGACTGCGCTGTCCTGAAAGCAAATGATTTTACTTTCTGTTGCTACCAGATATTAATGAAAGCCACAAAACAACCCCAGCGGATTCGTTTAAAAGAGGGGTCAGACCCACATTTTATCATGAAAAGCATTTTGCAAGTGAAGGAGGAGCTGGGGCGGGGGTTCACTCTCTCCTGGTAGAAAGGCACTGATATAGAAACTCTTCCAATGATGGATCTTTGACGCTTCACAAATGAATGCTAGGATGTTGCTCTGAAACCACATTGCTCCCCATGACACCAATATGAGGAGGCGGTTCACCAATATTTCCTTTTCTCCCCAGCAGGTTTTGTCTAGCTCATCTTTTCACACCTCCTCAAATCTGTAATTAGAATTTAGGGCTCCACGTACACAAAGTAAAAAGCTGGAATTATTGAAGGACACAAGTGATTTGATTTTACTTTGAAGTGACTAGGACAAAAATCTGACCCTGCAGTTCTGATTTTGAAATTTTTTTCCCCCAACTGGACCCTACTGAAAATTGGCACATGTGCTGGGAGCCATGTGCAAAATTGGTAGAAGGAAGATAGAAAGGCAAGAACAGCTTTCCTAAACTCACCTTCCCAATCTTTCGGCTTCCCACAAAAGCACATACAAGCCACCAATGCATTTTCATTATTCTGTCAGAGCTGACTCTCAATTAGTCAGGAGCAGGTAACCCGCTCTAATGCATCCGTGTCCCAGCAGCAGACACACATGGCAGCCGGAGTTTCAAAGCACTTTGGATGTGGTTGCAGACACGGCCCCGAGCAGACTTAACAGCTGAGTTTCAAGGATGTCTGCTCTCCATGACAAGCAGTGACATCGACTTCTCTTTCCTTTCTCCATTATCCCCTCTCTGTGTGTTCCTAAAATCCTACGCTTCTTTGCCCTGCTGTTAGACCCACCCATCTTCTACTCATTCTCTTTTATTACAGAAAATATCAAGAGTTAGCTGTGTACTTAATACAGAAAAATACACTGCAGTATAAGATGGGCATAATGTTCTAGAATAACCAAATAATACCAAGAACATTGAGCTAATCATAATTGGTTTAATATTTAATTCAACAAAACAGATTTTGTTTCTGAATTTGTCTGGAGGAAAATAAAGGTGTATTTTCTGACCTGTCTGAGTAGAGTGCCATGAGGGAACAAACAGTCTACAGCAGAACATATAGTCAGCCTTCCAAAAACTGTTCACAAATTACTCTCAAATGTCAGCCCTTAAAACTTGACCTCTTGAAGTCACTATGAAGTATTAGGTCCAGGTCAATAGGACTGGGGCATAATCATTACAATCAAGCCAAGAGCCCTTAGTCCTTAATGTTCGTTACCAACCTCTGCCTGCCTAAGTGCACCACAGCAGTCATCTGTGCTGGCTTCTGTTCGTTCAGCCATCGTCCCCAAAGGTTTTAACCAAACTTATAAGACTTTCATGATACATCTGGTTTCACTTGTTCATAACTACACATATTAAAGTCTTATAAGCATAGTGTTAAGAGGAGTTATTACAGGTTAAATCCTAACAGTGCCTCTAACCCTTCCATCTGTTCGTCTTCTCCCCTTGGATTGCCTCCAGCTCGTCCAGTTTGTAAAGTCTGTCAAGTGCAAAAGCCTAGACTGTATTATGAGACACTACAATCACCCAAGTCCTAGTATGTGATACCACATATTTCAATACAACTTTGCCCTACTGACGGCTATCATACTGTGAGTTCCTATGTAGTCACAGGCCTTTTCCTCTATCTTACCTTTAGTCTAGGCTCAAGAAAAAAACCTTCCAACATTTCCTCCAAATTTGACTGTTTTGACTAGTATCAAACAACAAGAAATATTACAAACATTAGAAAGCAAATTTTTTACAGCCCTGGTAATAAACATCTCTTCTGTTAATAAGTAAGATTTCACTTCCCTGTTAATTGTGATGTTACCACGTGGCTTTCCAACCTCCAAGCAGTTTTTCAACACAAACAGAAAGAGTGAAAGAAAAAACCCTTTATAAAAAAAAAAATCTTAATTAGGATGTAAGGGAGTAGTACATAATGAGCCAGAAGCTCTTTCAGTAACGCCGGATGGGGAATTGCTGCATCCAGACCAATAACATACTGTAGAGCTACAGCATCCTGGTTAGAGGACTTGCAGCCAGGACACACAGGCACCAAATGATTAAGAACACGTCCTGGTAATCTATTCCAGGGGACAATTACCCTCAATTACAGACAGAAGAAATCTGATTTCCAACTACTGGATCTTGCCTTTCCTTCATCTACTAAGTTACAGAGCTCTTTGGTGGAAAATGCTCTCTTCTGAACAGGATCAAGATCAAAGAGGTAAAAAGCAGACGTAACGTCGCAACAAATCGTGTCAATGGAACCATTTAAAAGAACAAAGTTTTTTTACTCAGGTTTTATGACATTTACAGCAGTACTGAGGTACTGATTACTACTGCCAGTAGAGCATCAGCAAACTCTCATCTTATTCAATTCTAGCCTGTATTTTTACAAGGGAAACAACAGATAACCTGTTGATTTGATTTACAAATGTTTTGACTCGAGCCAGGCTTTGGCCACACTGTTCGTAGAAGGTTTTAAAGGTAGGGTGAGTAAATTATTAAAAGATGTTTTAATACACGGTTAATAAATTATCATAGACTGTTGGAGGTCAATGGTTTGCTTATAATTGCCAGCTCCAGACAGCTTTTTGAGCAAGAAAGCTCAACAACTCATCCTCCTCGCTTCCCCGCACAGCTCCCTTCGGACAGCCTCTAGCTGGCCCCCAGGGGCTCATCCTGCATTTTCTCCTGTTGAGGTTAACACTCTTCCATCAGCTGATATTCTGTCAATAGCTGCCTATAAAATGCCTCCACCTGAATTATCTACAGAGCAAATACTAATTGTGCCCAATAATATGTTAACAGCATGAAAGCACAGCTACGCTGCTCATTCTTTGCTATGAAATATGTGGTGAAACAGCAGCACAGTGAAGTCCTGCCACAAGACAGAAGGACACTGGCAGCAAGAAGTCTCACTGGCACTGCCGAAGCCACAGCCGAGCAGAGTCACAGCTGCAGATCAAAGTCTTTTTCTTTATTTACAGAGAAATGAGAGCTGCTATCCCCGTGTTATCTCCTTAAAAATCTCCCAACCCCTTCCGGGCAATGCTAGGATTTAATACCTAAAGGAAAATCAGTTTTGCTTTTGTGTGCACGTGTGAGAAAATACATGGAAGTTCCTTGCTGAGCTGAGAAAACTTATCTTTGAAGATAAGTTTTCACAGGGCTGCGCTGAAGCTCCAGCCAGCCAGCATTTGAACAGTGACTACCCGGTATTTGGGAAGGTGCCATATACTCCTGCGTTGCCCTTATGGTCCCTGAGCATCCACTCACAGCCAGTACTGCAGACAGGACATCAGGCTGGGTCCTCTGAACTGCAGGTTCTGATGTAGCTGCAGAACTGCTTGCTACTGACAGATAGCAAATGCCTTCCACTAGAGCAAATCACAGGCTTTTTTTTTTTTTTTTTTGTCCTGTATCTCATTTCTGACTGGTGACTTCGGAGAATGTGCAAGAAACCCTACTGCAACAGGCAGTTTCAACAAGTTTGTAACCACTGAACTGACACTTAAGCATCAGTCTGAAGATTACCACATGGGAAGAAGGTTCAGCAAATGCTCGAGTTTGGCAACTGGACAGGACAATCTACTGTAGCTATTATTTCTCAATTTCTATGAAAGAAGTCATGGGAATAGCTTTACTACTTCTGAGAACTCGGATCAAAGTCCTGGCGTTTTCAGCTGTAAAGTATATGATCAAACAATGTCTTGATTATCAGCTTAACTTGATCTTGAGACTGAAATGTGTCATTCTTAAAGCTTTGATTTCTTAGGCATTATTTGTAAGGAAATTAAAGGCTTAATGAGCCATAACACATAAGTATGAAGTGGAAACGTGACAATAATAATCCATCAGGCACATGTTACCAGTCTTTAAATAGTGCAAGGAAAAGTTACTGCAGTTCTCTAAAGTGAGCCCAGACCACAGGAGTTTATTGCTTTACAGGTAATTCTTTTAAATATTAACTCTTGTTACTTTGACTCTGTAAAACACTGACACCTCAACACTCCTTTCCAGCTAACAACCAATTCTGTATGGCACATTATTTTCTTTACTCAGGTAAGCGGGGCCATGACCCCAGCCACAGGTCCACCATCGGTAAGAGCAGGCGTAGGCTGGCACGGCCCCAGACACGCTCCCTCCCTGCTTCTGCACCGTCCCCTCCTTTGTTCCTGCAGCAGCTGTGGAGGCCCACAGGGACCTAACTCGGGGCGGGGGGCGCCTGACACGGCTCGCCAATAGCCCAGCAAAAGGCAGGGTTTGCTCTGACTTTGCTCAGTGCCCTGAGCCACTTTGCTCAAGAGATGTGGCCATGCAAGCTCAGGAGCGTGCAGTTGGAGGCAGGAGAAGGCACTAACTCTTCCAGCAGTTTATGCCCACGTAGGGTGACAAAGAAACCCAGCCTTAGCCCTCCTGCTCTATCCAACTATCTGAAGGGAGGTTGCAGAGAGGTGGGAGTCGACCTGTGCTGTCAAGTAACAGGTAACAGAACAAGAAGAAATTATTTCAAGTTGCACCAAGGGAAGTTTGGATTGGATATTAGGAAGAATTTTTTCACTGAAAGGGTCATCAGGCATTGGAACGCGCTACCCAGGGCAGTGGTGGAATCCTCGTCCCTGGAGGTATTTAAGGGTCGTGTAGATATAGTGCTCAGGGACACGGTCTAGTGGTGGGCTTGTCAGTGTTAGGTTAATGATTGGACTAGATGGTCTTACAGGTCTTTTCCAATCTAGGAGATTCTGTGTGATTCTGCTCGAAGAGCTATTTCAGAACAAAAGATTTATCCCAGTACAGCGACGCAGCACCAAGCACTGGTGTTGCAGAGGATGTTTACTGCCACTTGAGGAGCCTGGCACACTGACCTCCCTTCCATCTCTTCCAGAGAGGGGCCTGAACTGAAGTGCCACATCAAAAAGCTTGACCCCTCGCTGCACAGTCAGCAACACCAGCTAACTATCAGTATGTCCTCACGTGTGGGGTTACACCTCACAATGCCTCCCAGAGTTTCTAGGACTAGGCAAGAGATCTACATTACTCTCATCAGCAAGAACCTGCGCTGAGCGAGCGTTATCTGGTCCTACACCTTTATTTTCTGTCAGGAGAAAATCCTGAGTGGCTGTCAGCAAACTCTTAGCAGTGCTTTCTATCAAAATAATTGGAGTTCAACTCAAGAGCTGGCACTGGGTAATACAAGCCAATTTTCTCTGCTTCCTGGAAATGGTATTCATGAGGCAGGATGCTCTTCTCTGTACTGCAGAGAGAAAATAGATATTGGAAAGCTTTTTCAAGCTTAAATAGCTTCCACGTCTGTCCTGTGAAGCTCATTTCAGAAACCAGTCCAAAAATGTAATAAAAGCAACAGCTCAAAAAGAGAGATCGGTCCTTACCTGCACACTTGTGAGGGTCGTGTATTGGTAGGCTTTTACAATCATGTAATTGGCTTCAACATCAGCCAGCCCCAAAAAAACATACTTCCACCACCGCCGTTTCAAAATTTGCCAAAGACTGTCACTGCCTGTTTAGAAGAAAGCAGCAATCAATATGTGTTCCTTTCCAACCAAATGTTGCACAGGAATCTTGCTTTTTAGAAGCATAAATAATACTGAGATGTTTGATTTTGGTTGCCCCTGCTTGAGAAAGATACAATAACAGCCAAATGCAGCCTGGGACGAGAAAATGCAAATGCTGAAAAGCACAGAAATTCTGCTACGTGAAGAAAAAAAAAAACAAGGCTAGAGTTGTTTAAAGAGTAAATTAATAAGAATAGAAGGAATATTAAATAGCCTCTGCTAAAGAAGCTTGTTAGAACAAAGCCGATTTTCCCTAGTATAACATAGGACTTGAAACCAAAGAGCACATAATTTTAAACAGATATGAAATAAAATCAAATTAAATGCACATTTAGTCTGTGAAATTCATTCCCATGTGTTATTATGAAGCAGGAATTTCAGCAGGAAACTTAAAAAAACTAGGACGAGTATTAAGTTCTTTAGTTTCAAAATCTGAAAGGAAAATGTAGGAAAGAAAAAAAAAAAAAAAAGAAAAGATGAACCAGAATCTCCCATCCCATATTTCACATACCAGTCCTGAATGCCAGCATTGTTGTATAAACTAGAAGAAGCAAAGAATAGTTGATAAAACTTTGAAACATTGGAGTATTCACTTGGTATTTTTCTGCTAGGTACTGGCTTGTAACAGCAGTCCCACAGATAAACAAGGAGAGCGTCTGGCCCAGAATTATTGTTTTCAAAATATGCCTGTGAATATAAAAGACAACATGGTAAGCTTAGAATTAAACATTCAAGTTTTTAAAAAAATATCTGCTAGTTGCACAGGGAAAACACCATTTTTTAGACTGATGCTTTATTCTCTTTCTACTCCCTATCCACATTGTTCTGATTTACCAGTAGGCGGGGGTTTTAGTCTACACAGAAGATCTAGTCTAACCTCATGACAGCCATCTAAGAAGTGAGGCCAGTTCAAACCACCAGCGATGGAGACCGCAATAATTTGCAAGGATCTTCAAGCAGCTCACCTGGGCAGGCTCAAACCAATGGCAAGTTCTAGTCTCATCAAGAGAGGTTTTGATACACATGGCCTGAGTTAAATCCTTCATCCTCCACTTGAAACCCGTTCTGACTTTGATCAATAGAAATCTGCAACATGGAGATAAGGCACAACTGCCTTCAGGCTCTTCTGAGACCTGAGTCTTTGAAAGTGAGCTGAGACCTTAAGCTGAGCAGTGCTAAGGAAACACAAAAGCGTTAATCATACAACAGCCCAGGTTGGAAGGACCTCGAAAGATCATCTGGTCCAACTTTCATGGGGAAGGGAGCCTAGATGAAATTATCTAGCACCCTGTCTAGCCAAGTCTTGAAGACCTCTAGCTATGAAGACTCCACGACATCCCTGTGGAGGTTGTTCCAATGATTGGTTGTTCCCACTGCAAAAAAAATAATCTTTCTTACAATAAGAATTGTTATAATTAATACTTATTGTGGATTTTTTCTGCTATATTCCATCACATCCTGCTGGAATTGTGGATGGAGTTAAGAGCACATTTTGGCGAAAGATCATGTTAGCATCTACAACTCCTTTTAAATCCAACCCACAACGGGGGGGGGCTGGAGCTCATGCTCTTTTAGTAGCAATTTGTCACCCAATATAAAGTGAACTATTCCAGATGTTCCTAGACAAACAGGAATATTGTTTGATGTGTATGTTTTGGCTTGCTGTTCTTCCTGCCAGTGGAGCTATGCCGATTTGTACCACCCCAGTCCCTGCCTGCATACTCACTACACAGCGAGAGGGGCTCAGTGCTGTGCTGTCTGCACAGGGCTGCAAAGTTCACATCTGCTTTGTTTACTCTGAAGACTACTGATGAGAATTTAACTGTCTGCACAACTGACTCATTTGTTCCTACTCAATCAAGCAAGGGAAGAAAGCATCCCATTAGGATTCTGCACCCTACCCTGTGCCCACACCTCTCCCCGATGATTTCTGGCAGGGCACCCACGTGCCAGGCACACCACCTGACTGCAACACCGGTTGTTTTCCTAAGGTGGGTGCCTACAACACAGAAAATACCAGCTCACCCAGCTACGCTGGGCAATCCAGCTGTCAGGCAATGAGAAGGGTGTGTTTGGACATACTAAAGCCAACTACAATCATACAGTCAGTCCCTCCTTTTGGAAGGGAGACATCTTCTTTGCACAGCTTCTAGTTCAGCTGCATGAATCTAATTTTCAATTCTACCAGACACCAAAGCTCTTCTGACTTTAAAAATCCTGCTAGGCACGGTTTTCTCTCCAAGTCCACTTTGACAAGACAGCACATCTCTGCCAAGTCCAGCTACGCTGCACTTCCAAGAGATTCAAGCCCCACGTTTTGCTACAGCTTGCCTTGAACATCCCAGCAACGGTGCACGTCCACATTATAAGTATTCATATATCATGTGACAATCTCATAAGGTCCTATCCAGCCTCGTGTGAATAACACTGTCTGGTGGATGAAAGAACAAACATTTTCATTTCTAGCCTTTTGAATGTTGAAGTAAGCAATAGAGACCATGTTTCAGCTAGAAATTTCTCATGGCTACTTCGTAGCACAGTATTATATGTATTTTATATGGATCAAAAAAAGAAGGAAAAAAAAAGAGTCCTTTGAAGCTACCTCATGTCTGTTATATTGAATTTCTTTTTTTCCTGTCAAAGATCCAATTGCACTATTTGGTCACCAAATCAGCACTGATCGTGACACATTCTGGCTAATCAATCATTCTAACTGAGGCAGAAATGCTTTTTAATGTTCATCTAAAGAATTAATTTAATCAGGTGCCATTAAGAAGAATGTAACATAGGTTAGCTAAAGTTTCAGGGATGAGAGCACCCCTTGTCTCAAGCAGGCATGGACAAAGGTTCCAGCTCGCCCTTTGCCAGCCCTGCGAACTCAGGCTCCTTTGCAGGAGGTAAGATGACAGAAAGACCCATTGGAATTTCAAGGAATAAATAATGCAGAGAACAACAGACCAGAAATGTGGTTTCAGACATTTAAAAAATACATATAGACTTTTTATTATTAAAATAAATAGTTTCTTGCTCCAAACTAGCAGAAAATATTTCTTCTTTACCCTCAGTGCAGGAAGCACAGAGCAAGCCTCCAGCGATTTATTGGACTAAACTCAGCCCATGCTTGGACCAGCTGGGACGAGGGGGCGGAGGTGGGCATCATACCTCTATACAGGTGTGACTGGGCAAAACCGCTGCAATTTTACTGGAGCAAAGCCACGAAGCCTGCATAGTCCACACAAGGAATTGCGCTCGTCAATACATTACCAGGAGAGGTTAAAGCTGCCTTGGCTGGCAGACGCCCTGCTCTCCTCGATGCAAAACTCCCCTCCACCCATCTCCTCGGTGGTACCACAGAGACGGGCAGAAGCACAGGTAATACTACTCTACGGGCATCTGGCTTGTTTAACATGGACTTCTGTGGAGCAAGTTTTTAACCGGTTTTCCCCAGAATACGACACGCAAGGGGCAGCTTTGCTTCTCCTGAGCTACGGCAGCCTCTCTATGGCACAGACCCGGACTTTATGTGCACCGCCAAACCGGATAATGACCACGTTCCAGCGAGAGGGTAAAAATCTGCTGCCATTCAAATTTGCTAAGGATTGATCCAACTTCAAACTTGTTTATTAAAAACAAGAAAGACCTGGTTGCCCTCTTGCAGTGGAATAACTCCACTAAGCTGATCCTCAGCTTTTCTAATAACTAAGTTTCTCCTGTTTAAAGTACCCAAGGAATTATCTCCTTGCATTTTTGCATATGGGAAGAGACACAGGTCCAGAATCTCAGAACTGTTTGCTTAGTGGTTTCTGCACCAGCAATCATTGCCATTTAGTTAATGTATATCTAGGTAGTCCTGCGGCATTTACTTCTACAGTACTGAAGGCACCTGACAAGGCAAGCAGGCTTCACGCTTCTTCATTACCTTCTTCATTTTTCTGTGTTTTAATTCAGGGAGGTTTTTTTTCCTCTCTACTGAAAAGACTCAAAATGTTAAGATCAAAAGAGCCAAATAAAGACATTGTTCACAGACAGCGGAAGGCTGCCCTCAAAAGTGTCCTCTGTGAATCCCAAAACACTACATATCTGGCAATTTTCTCAGCTGCGTGTAAAATAACAGCCTCTTGCCGTGACACCCCCCAAGCCCCAGGTGCAGGCTCAGCAGGACACACCAATTGTTTCCCCTCACACCTTCTGCCAAGGTGTCAAAATGAATTTCTTCAAATGGCGAATATGACACCGTGTTCCCGGCACAATACACTGGGCTCAAGGCAGCAAGACAGCCGTTTGAACAGGGTAAGATGACCCTCGTTAAATGTGGTGTCATGATCCTTATTATTTCAGTGCCCACTAAATTACCACAGCAAATTAAAAAAACTGTTTTACTCTCTCGTAAAACTTGACAGTAAACTTTAAATCCTTTTGGTTTCATTTTGCAAGGCTATTTCTTATAAGAAAAATGCTTTGAAGACATGAGTTTCCATTCATTCTGCTATTGACACAAGTATTGATGACTGTGATTTTCTTATTAATAATTTATCATCATTTTTTGAAATATATTAATTATTAACTTTTCCATGCCAGAACTTGATCCTCTCTGCCTTTTTTTTTTTTTTAATGCATTGGTAAAGACTAAATCACTTTGGACTCTCAGATGATGCAAGGTAAGTGGTCTGAAATGGCCTCTTAGTTTTATAGTTTTGGTGGGTTTTTGTTTTTTTACTGCTTGGTAGTTGGCTACTAAGTAATTACTCCTCTTCTCCCTTCAGCCACCATATCTTAGCTAGCTATATCCATGGCTATCAGCTAAACTAGGAGTGATCTGGGGATTTTTTAGAAGATGAAAGTTTGCCACAAATTGGTCTAAAGCTAATGCTAAGCAATGTGCCGCTCCTGACAGAAATGCAGAAGGAAAATACCCCAAGATATTAAAATGCAATCAGAGCCTATATCTGAGGAAGTCAAAGAAAATCTAATAAGCCCACAGTTAACAATTTTATTGGCTATTATTTTAATAAATCCTATATGTTCAATGTGATTTTGTCATGAAAATAAATACATCTTTTCAAAAATTAAGTTTATTTATGCCACCAGTTAAACACTAAGAGGCAAAGCCTGGCAACACTCTTCATGTAGACAGTTTACTTGCACTTCAGCTTTAACTACTGAACCATTCCCGAATGAGGGAAAGACCATTTCATTTGAAAAATCTCACCTTTTCACACAAGTAGTTAAAGCAAAATGCATGTTCAGACTGAAGCCATATTCCAACATGACTAGCAGATAGCTCAGGACAGGAGAAAGTTATTTTTAAGAACTAACATTTTGAGAAGTTTGTGTTTCAATGTTCTGCTTTGAAACTGAGGCCAATTTAATTTGTAAAAGGCAAGAAACAGAAAATAAAAACTTGTTTTGTTTCAAGAACCAGAAAGCATACTTTCTACTGGTTTTACTCAAAAAAACAAAATATCTAATTTATTACATATGAGTATCAAACCTTCCTATGACTCAGAAAAACTTCTAAGCAAGCTGAAGTGACTGAGCCTTCAGTCACCTGAAAAAAAAAGGAGAAAAAAAAATAATTCAGTATCTCAGACAAGACTTTGCAAAAGTTAGTGACGGCTCTTTATTTTCTTTCAAGTTCCATCAATAGACTCACTTCGTGTAGCCCTCTGGCAACATTTTGGCTGAATTACTAGCACAGGTGAGGTTACTGAACAGTTCAACGGGGTCCTGTCTTGTCTTTTGGGCATTCCTGACAAGCAGGAGGAATGAAAAGAGAATAACTTATAAGTAAAAGAGAAAGGCAGGCTTTGCCCTCTGGAATAAGACCGTGCTTGGCCAGCACACACCTCCACACAGCCCAGCGGTGAGACTCCAGCTTATGAGCGTCGAGGCTGGCAGGAGAGCCGGCACCTCCGATTTGTCAGCCATGGATATCTGATGCAATACTTATTGCAGACCAAATCTAGAGCCCCAAAAAAGCCTTTTGAACAAGGATTTATCTTTCCTGCCCCCCCCAGATGGAAACTGAAGCTGTAAGTAAATGGTAGCTCTTGCAGGCTGGAAGTTGGAGGAGGTAGTTCTGCTCTCACTACAGGCAGCTTTGGGACGCGTGCAATGCCTGCACAACTTGGCGGATTTTCTTCCCCAAGTCTTCCGTGCTTAACCAGTGCTCACATTTTAAGTGATACACTTGAACAGGCCTCTGTCCTAAGCTGATTCAAGGAAGAAGGGAAAGGGGATATTGCTCTTCCTAGACTCGACACTTCATCTCAGCTATTTTGTTTTGTTACCTTCTTACCTTCTCTGCCCCCCATGACCTGTTCTTCACAGCAACATTGATATTTTGTCAGAACAAAGTACAGAAAATAGGAAATAGCTCAAAGTAGAGAAAAAAAAACAGGAAAACAGAAAAATCTTAAGCCAGAATAACTAAAAAACCAAGTGCATATGTGCATATCATAGAATCACAGAGCCGTTTGGGTTGGAAGGGATCATCTAGTTGGTTGGAAAGATAATCTAGTTCCAACCCCCCTGCCACAGGCAGGGACACCTCCCACCAGACCAGGTTGCTCATAGCCCCCTCCAACCTGGCCTTGAGCACCTCCAGGGATGGGGCATTCACAGCCTCTCTGGGCAGCCTGTTCCGGTGTCTCACCACCCCCAGAGTGAAGATTTTCTTCCTGATATCTAATCTAAATCCACCCTCTTTCAGTTGAAAGCCATTACCCCTCGTCCTATTGCTACACTCCCCGATAAAGAGTCCCTCCCCACCTCTCCTGTAGGCCCCCTTTAGGTTCTGGAAGGCTGCCTTAAGGTCTCCCCGGAGCCTTCTCTTCTCTGATCACACTCTCAGTTTAACAAAATCGAATACACCGCTCGCTAATTCTGCGCTGCTCTCAGCTGAAGCGACGCTTCACACTCTCCCACAGCAGCAGCTCCAGGCTGCAGCCTGGCTGCGCCTCCACGGCGGCCCCGATAGCAGAGCACCCGCTTCAGGCGGCCCTCCATCTGCAAAAGCCAAACCCCGCCGGTCTCCCCTCTGCGCGGGCAGAGCCCTACGGACCGGCCCGGAGGAGGAGAGCTCTGCCCGGCCCCGCTCCCAGCGGCGACCCCGGGCCCGCACCCGGGCGTCCCCCCGCCCGCGGCCCGGGCACCGCGCAGCTTCTCCCGGCGTTACCGCCCACCGGGCCGAGCACGGACGGATCGTCTCCCCCTTCGCCCCCCCCCCACCCTCCCCGGGACAGGGCCCCGGCGGCGGCGGGGGCGGGCGGGGAGGCCGGCGCTGCCCGGCTCCACGTGGAGGCCGGGGGGGTGCCGTGCCCGGGGACTCACCAGGTGCAGAGCTTGGCCCCGAGCAGCGCCAGCAGCCGGCGCGGAGGGGCGGCGGCGGCCCCGGGCGGTGTCTGTGTCTCTGTCTCGGTCCCGGGCACAGCAGCAGCGGTCGCCGCAGCAGCAGCAGTAGCGGGCGGCGGGGCCCCGGCAGCAGCCGCCTCCATGCCGCCGCGCTGCCCCGGCCCTGCGCCCGCCGAGAGGGAGGGCGGGACGGCGGGAGGGAGGAGCGGCGGCAGCGGGAGGGACGGCGGAACAGAGCTCGGCTGGCGGCGGCCGAGCCGAGCTTTGTGCCCGCCGAGGGGCCGCCCCCAGGAGGGGCATGGCTCGTCCTGGGACGGGGGGACGGACGGAGCTCCGCTGCCCGCCCCGGGATGCTCCTCGTGTTGCTCCCCCAGCGCCGCTCCGGAGGTCTCCTCCCCCCCGCTGGGTGCGGGTGGGAGCGGAGCAGCGCAGCAGCAGCGAAGCGCTGCTCCAGAAGCGCCGGCGAGAAGTTGGCTTTCCTCCTCTCCAGCTCGGGCAACCTGCGGGGCCTCCGGCGGCAGCCCCAGCCTGGTGGCCCTGTGCGGGTCCCGGCGAGGCCACTTCGACCCCCAGGAGGTGCGGGGAGGCCTGGCTGCGGCTGGTCCCGTGTGCAGGCAGTTCAGGTCTCACCTTTCTTCCAGTTACATGAGTCAAAATTACCCTAAACCCTTAAATTTTAACTTCTCCCAGCTTTGTGCCCAGTCTGGAGCTCATCTATCTCTAAGACCTTTCTGCTGATGACTCCCATCTCCCATGCCTAAGGACTTACCTCATCCTGTTTGTCTTCACCCACATCTCAGCCAAACTCACCTGGAGAACCTGCTGGCATTTTGCATACCCTGGTGGTTTTTTTAATGACTGTCACTTTTAATGAGTCTCTGTGTCACAGGTGATGGAATCAAACCCCAGAGGTGCCTCCAGTAAAAGCAACCTCCTGCCCTGCTTGGTGCCAATGTCTGTCACCGTCCCAGCTGTGCCAGCGCCCTTTCTGCCACAAGGCACTGCTCCTCTCTACCCTCACCCACTCCCCGCAGAGCACCGTGGTTTGATCTTTCTCCCACCAACACCACAATGTTTTTTTCAGGTGTGTTTTTCCCTATCACAGTTCTCTCATTTGGGCTGTGTTTATCTCCCTTTGCAATTACCCAAATTCATCCTCACAGGATTTTATGTAGGAGAGTAGAAGAAGCATTACTCTGCCATTTTTAGGTCATGTGTATAACTTCATGTGCCCGCCTGTCCCTTTTCAGCAGAAAGGTGGATTTTGGTCTCCAGCTCCCAAGGGCCAGGCCCTAACCACTAAGGTATTGGTGACCAGGGACAGGATTGGTCCTCAAATCCCCTCTTTGACCCTGTGATCGTGTAATATTAAAGCTGTAGGTCAATATGAGAGAAAAGCTGTATAATTACATGTCTTAAAAGAGCATTCATAAATATACTTACATATTTATATATATACACATACTCATTTCTATATTGTACTGCGATTTTATGTATTTTTCCTTCACTTGTATAACAGAATAGTTTATGGAATTTTTTATTTAAATTCCTATTCCAATGAAAATCCTGCTGTAACTCCCACAAGAAATCAGTCTGTCAAGATTAGTTTCAGTGTTGTGATAGTTACGAGTCAGGTCACGCTGGTCACAAATTTCCATAACCTAAAACAAAACCAAGATTAAAAAGAAAAGAAGCAGAACTATCAGACCCTGCACATTTCATCATATCTGAGCTCCACAACCTTGGTACTATTACCTTCACCTTTAATTTTATTTATCCTGTACCTGCAATCTGCTGCTGTTCTCCAAAGATGGAGGACCATGTCTTTGGTGCTTTTTGTCTGCATTTCAGCTCAGCTCTTGGAATTCCTTGCTACAGCCACTGCTTTACACCAGAGCTGCTCAGTTGCAGAAGGATCGCAGTCCCAGAGGGGTATCTGCATACTGCCAAAATCTGAAACAAAGTTATAAGAGTTTAAACAGGCAGGGACCTCTTGTTAATTTAACTTATTTAACACACACACATACAAATAAATTGAAGGTTAAAAAAAAAACAACACAAAACAAAACAAAACAAAACAAAAACAACTGCAAAGTGCCCTTGTTAGACTTTGGGGACTAAGTTCATTTCGGAGTATGATAAACTTTGCTATCTCGGGAGAATTTTATGGCTTGTGGACAACACAGCCACAAATGCAGAGATATCCGAGACGCCTAAACATGGCTCTGTGTTCAGCGACCCCTGCTCCAGGCTCCTGCTTTTACTGCGACTCGGGGTTCACCCCAAGAGTGACCGTGACCGTGCGTTTCTGGATTTTTGTCAGCCCCTGAGTTTGCCGGGTGCGGCAGCGAAGCGCGGCGGCTGCCGGCCAGGCTGCCCGGCTGCAGAGACACCCTTGGTTGGGCCCAGGACGGGTGGGATCCCTCCCCTGGGCTGTCTCACCAGTGGAAACTGGGGACTGTGTGCACCTAGGGCTGGGCGTCCGCTTTCTGACAGGACAGCTGTGCCCAGTGCTCTACCAGAGTAGCTCGTTTCACTGGTTACACTGTCTTGTCCAGGGTGAGTGAAAGCCCAGGGAGTGGCTATAGCTCATCTGCATGCAGGGTGTATTTGCATGCTTAATGTCCCACCAGATTAGTAGGCATATACCTCTTTTTTGACTTAGAAAAACTGTTGACAAAGAACTATTAGCAATACATTTGTAGAATTCTTTAAAAACGAATTCTTTCTATTCAAAATATGTATCTAAATTTCAAATTATTTTGAAGGGTGATTGAAAGGAACTAAGAATCTAAATATTTCTTATAGTTAGTTATCTTCTAGAATGGTGGAAGGATAACCCAAAAGTAACAGCACAGCCTTTTTTGCTGCTTTTCAAAAAAAATTACTTTTGAGCTGAGAACAAATAAAAGAATTGGCACAGCCATAACAAATGAGACACAGACATAGCTCTCCTGTCTGCAGCGGCTTTCAACTCCTTTTTGTTAAACAGTTTTATTTCAGTGTGTTCCATCAGGCTCTTCCTCCTGCTAAGAAAATCGTAAGTTTGAGTAGGTGATACAAGTAGATAACAATGATAACAATGGAAACCACAAAATTTTTAAGTTGACATCATCTGCTTTAAGTTTCAGAGAACTTAAAGTGCAATGCCATTGTACACCTTTATTGGACCCTTTATTGCCTATTGCTATAACAAAATTATATTTTCTGCATTTACATTATCAACAAAAGGAAAGACAAAAACTATTGCACAAATTTAACTTAAAATCTGAAATTGCAGAAGTTATTCCTTGTAAAATGCCGAGCAAGCATAATTTTAGGGGTTTTTTAATTGAAAGTATTTATGCCACTAGAGGTCCTTCATGGTCAGACTATGATTTCCTTCACAGAGTTGGGTGTTTTCTCATATTTCTTTTTCCGTGCTACGTGCAAGAATTACTATTTCTAAAGAAACTTGTTTTGTTTAATGTAATACATTCCTATAATAATAGAGTGGTTTTTCCTTGATTAAGCTTTTGCTGAGAAGACATCAATATAAGGATTTTTCAAGCAGAATTTCTTTAATAAAAGCTCCCGTTTTATTATGACATAAAGTCTTATTGATTTTTTAATTCAACAATTGCACGCTTTAACATTTCTAATTTTTCATCAACCTAGACTCCTTTCCAACATAACCGCTTTGCACTTAGAAAAATAACGGAGGCAAAGGTCAAAATAAACGGCAAAATGAGGATAAACAACTGGAACAACAAAACAATATGTAAGGTAGTTTTTCTCTGCTGTTTCATTATCTTCTTCTTATCTTTCCTAGTTAGAAGCCAGTTAAAAATGTTTGAAAATTATTTGGAAGAACTGTGCAGCCTTGGGAACTTGAGTGATAGGACTGAGATTAAACTTATCGCTATAGAACACTGTCATCTACCAGGAAACTAGTAACAAAGATTTGTAGCATAAACTCATCATCTGGAAATTATTAGGAACTAAAGCAAAGAAATACACATTGTTCCCAGGACGGCCATGAGTTGAAAAGGCCTAATAGCTGCACAAAGGGCAAACGTAATCCTAGGATGCATCAGCAGGAATCAAAACAGAGCTGTGTTAGACTACACAAAGTCCTGGGGAGACTTCTCCTGAAATATGGTGTATGTGCTGGTTACTCCTGTTCAACAAAAAATGTGCTGAAAGATGCGGAAAGATCTACAGGAAACCACGGGAGCCTGGCTTGTTAGTCTAGCAAAGGACACTGAGATGGGATGGGACCGCTGTCAAAAATGCACTGAGCGCAGACTATAGAAAAAGAAACTTCTTTAAATAAAAGGTGATGTTAGCACAAGAACAAACACATATATACGAAATATTATTAGGTTTAGGCTGAAAATGAGAAGACAGTTCCTTACTCATATTTGCAATACAGCCGTCTCTATTAGGACCATCAGTGCCTGGAATAAATTTTCCGTAGGAGTGGCAGAAACAAGAAAATAACTACCCGGCAGCAGGGCACTAGCCCTGATAGCCAAGAGATTCCTTCCCATTCTGTACGTGTAGAAGAAAAGGATTTGAAGATGAAAGAAATCACAATTTTAAAATTAAAATATTCTAATATTCTCTAAGATTAGCCATAAAAAATTAACCTGAGAAACACCCCAGTAAGCTACTCGATGCAAAAACACGCCTTATGGCTGCACCAACATACCCTGGGGTGCAGCGGTGGCTCTGCTGTCTCTACCAAGAAGGAAATACGAAGCAGAATGTGTTTCCACATCACAATCTCAAAAAAGGCATTAATTAAGCAAAAGCAATTGAATGATGAAGGGTGTGAATTTCAATATGCAAAGAGTTTTATTTAAGATAAAAGATCAAGAATGGAATTTAGGTACGCGATTGCTGTTGAAAGTCACTAGAGCCAACAGAAATGGTAAGACAGAGGGTGGCCTTAGGGGGGTGATTAACACGAAGTCACAGGAGTCTTTATGCATCACTATCTCCAGCCTCACACACCACCCTCCCTTCCTGTTCACCTGAGATGCGACCCCCTGCTTGGAACTGTAGCCAGGCAAAAAAATTGGGGTTTTGTTGCAAACGTAGTGCCCCCAAGGCTGAAGTAAACTGATGTGGGTGCTAATTTCAGTAATAACTAATAAAATCTCAAAGGACACTGGCTTTGCAGCCAGTCCAAACACAGCTCCCTGAAGTCTTTAGTCTTCCAGCACTGACACCAATGTAGATGACATTGGAAGAGCTCATGGGAAAACTGGAGATTACAGCTTCAAACTATGAGCTATGTCTCCGAAACGTAGACATAATAAAGCCCAAGGACCACCAAAACTTGAATCTACTTAGCATGTGTTGATAGCATGATTATTTTTTTTTTCCAAACACTCATCCCTGAAATGAAGGAAATTGCTCCTAAATCCTCAGACAGATTTCTTTCTCTTAAGAGAATCGTATCCTCCCAGTGGTTTCACGGAACAGCATTTCGCACCGCTGATTGTACAGCTGCAGCCTACAATAAGGCCTCTTCAACCGGCATCTTCTGCTCTTTGCACTAAACTAAAATAGTTTTGATTTTTTTTTTAGTTGATCACCCTGATGACTATGAAAATAATATTTGAAAAGACCCAGCAAATTGCCTAGAGTTTCCTCTATACAGACTGGGGTACAACCCTATCTGAAAGCCTTCCATGTTATTTAGGAATTATAGCTCAATGAATATTCCCAAAGTTTTGGAAGACTTTGTTTTCCAGGAAGAAACTCCTGGCAATACCAGTTCGGTGTGGATCACATGGGTGCACTTGGCTGCATTTGTCAGACTGGGCAAAGCACACAGCATGGTTATTCTGGGACCTGAAAATCCAGATTGTGTTGTGTCCACCATCCAGTTCGCACCTTCAGCATGGGATCCCTGCCCCGCTCTGGTACGGGATGTTGGGAGTCGTGCCCTCTCAGAGACTGACTGGCTGTCCTCTTCTAGGGTGAACCACTATGCTGAGCCTTCCACCTCTGGCTGTCCCTTCTCTGGTATTCATCTAATCCCACTAGGAGCCTACGCAGCTGGTTGACCCGCCCGAAAACATCTTGGGATTTTGGGGGTTGGTTGTTTTTTTCTTAAGTAAAATCAATGTTTTATTGACTCAGCTCTCTGAATCAGATTCCCGTCAAGAGGAGGACCTCCAGTTCCAGTGCAAAGGCAGAGGCATCCCAGGGGAGGGGTTGGGGTGACAAGAGCAGCTCTGATGTAGATCCATTTTGTTAGGATGGGGTTCTTCTTGGGGAACCACACTTTAGCTGTGCTCACACCCTACTTTTAATATAATCAGATCAAGAATTTTAGTCTTTAAAAGAAAATCACTAATGAAGCAGTCTGTTTACTACATTGGTCCCATTTTTTTATCAAAATACCCCTGTGACACTGCACTCAGCCTTGATATTAGAGGAAAAATAAAATGAGTGTATATTTAATTGCAAATCTTGGCATTCTGAGATCTTTCTTAACTAAGACTGCATTGTTTCTGCAGTATTCATTTCAGATTACTGGTTGTCTGTGATGGGGTATGTCATACATGATCAAGACTAAACTCACCCCAGCCAGAATCCACAATCGGTCCGCCCTGCATGTGTGTGAATGCCAACCTTTGCACTGTGTGGTTTATCTTTAAATCTTACCACTTGCATGCAGACTAGGGCTGAGAAGAGACTAAGCACATCCTGCAGAAAACAGGCTTAAGGATAGGATAGTATTTTACAGGCGGATGCGACTCCTGTCTCCACTCCCAACCTAGCAGAAGAGTTGGGACAATCTTTCAAAGGTTGTTTTTGCACCTTACTGGCACTGTCACTTTTTCTTCACACCTTGGTGAAAGAGTTGTAGGTAAGAATGTCTAAGGCAGCATTGTGATGGTCCATCACAAACAAAATGTGGTTTGCAGGCAGAAGAAATTGTTTCATTAAATCAACCTGTATAGTCTGAAGAGAGTTTAGCCTGACACACAAGGACTTCATCCAATTGGATTTGCAGTGTTGCAGACCTGGGCTGCGTCAACACGTTATTATTAAGACAGGGAACTGAGAAAGTGGTTTTCTGAAAGAGCGTATTTTACCTCATCAGTGAAAGACTAGACATGAGGTAGTATATCGTGCAACTGTACAATCTGTGATGCACAGATAAATGGCCGTATCTGAGAGAAGACGTGAAGAAAAGCTAGTGCTTTCATTCCTGTCCATTTTTGCAGCAGTCTTGTTTTCAAGTATGAAATACAGTATTGCTACATTGTATGTATTTAAGGCATGACAGGTTCCCTTTAAAGAATGTACCTATCCTGAAATGCTCTTTCTAGTATTTGTGGGGTTTATATAATTCATGAGAACCCAGCTAAATCACACTGTGAGTCTCTGTAGTCTCCAGCATTAATACTATCAGTACTACAAGTATTAAAATATGCTCTGAATTTTATTCATTTTGCATATGGTCCATAAAGGAAATTAATTTCTTAATTTTTATAAGGTAATCACGTGCATGTAGCTCTCCAACTGTTCCACCCTAATGAATGTTCCTTTCAAAGTGTTTCTTAGGGTTTATTAAAAAATACTCATAGCATTACAGAACAATTTACGTTGGAAGGGGTCTCTGGAGGCCATCCAGCCCAACTCCCTGCTCAAAGCAGGGTCAGCTATAACAGGTTGTTCAGGGCCATGTCCAGTTAAGCTTAACTATCTCCAAGGTTAGAGATTCCACAACGCTCTGGGTCCCTGTTCCAGTGTTTAAGTTCCCTCATGGTAAAAAAAAAAAAAAAAATTCCTTACATCTAGTCAGAAATTCTCTTGAGCTAAATTGTGATTGCCATCCTTTGTCCTTCTGCTGCGTGCCTCCAAGAAAAGTCAGGCTCTGTCTTCTCTACATCCTCCCATCAGGAAGGTGAAGACTGCAAGAAGATCCCCCTTAGCCTTCTCTTCTCCAGGTTCCCTCGACTTCTCCTTGGATGTCATATGCTGCAGACGCCTGACCACCTTGCTGGCCTCCGCTGGACAGCCTCCTATATGCTGTTTTCTTTCTGGTACTGGAGAGCCTGAACCCGAACACAGTCATGCTGATCAAGATTATCATCCAGAGTGATTTCAGCAGTTTTAACAGAAGCGTGGTTTCTGCCAGCTCCTCCCTGAAGTCTTACATTGTCTTATTTACCTATTTTCCCTTTGTTCTTTTTGCTGTTCATATTTATATTGAAAGAAGTGTTATTTATTCTTAGGAAAGACATTATTCTTAAAATCAAAACATGCCTTCTGACACTTTAAACCACACTTGGAGGAAAAGCACTCTGTAGAAGCATATTAGGTGTTACACAAGAAAAAAGCAGAAATTGAGTGCCAACGTCAATGTGGAACTAAGATCAAATTATTTTTTCTTCATTTTAGTTTTTGTCAATATCAACAAAACATGAGTGTTACCAGACATTTGAATGATGCAAAATAAAACTATTCTACATATAAAAAGATACTGTAGGAAACAGATACTATAAGGTTATATAAATAATGCAGAGGTAAACAGCTTTAAATTATTTTTCCTAAAATTCCTACATACATAGAAATTTTAGTTAAATAACGTATTCATGTTTCATATCAATTCCTTCTTAGAAAAATAATTACCTTTTCTCAATAACATTTTATTTCTATATTAAGTATTTAAAGTTTTTTTATATATATAATATGTCTGTTCTTTTATCAATGTTGGAGTTTAGGTCTTGGTATTTTTACTCCAAACAGTTCCCAAACACTTTCTTTAAGTGAGGAGAGAGAAGAAAATGCTTTGTAAAAGTAGAATAAAAGTTAAAAAGGTTAGGTGTCAACCAGACCTGTGGAACAGCATTCCACTTTCTGTTTTAATCTTGGCAAGAAAGTCCACTAATGAGTAAATGATGTAAGCTGCACCTTTGACATAGCATTACTCCAGTTGAACTTTCACCATGTGGAAAGATATTGGATGACATTTTTAACCTACAGTTTAATATTCATTCAAAGGGAAATTGTTTAGTTGTTCTCATAAATGAACACAAAAAAGTGATATTAATTCATTTTCTTTTTGTCAATATGAGTATCAGAAAATATAAGTCTTCCAGACATTTGCAGAGCTTAGTTGCCAGATTAGGAAAATGTTAAGTGCCCACTTAACATGTTGAAATGCTTTCCTAAACATTTTTACTAAGAACTGTAACCAGATAGTTTTAGCCGTTCCCATCCCTTTTTCTATTCTTATTACGATTTCATTAGGACTAAGATTGATCACAGATTTCTCTTTATCTGACAGTCTTAATACATATGCAACCTTAGTAAAATCAATGTTATGTTGAAAAATAAAATAATGATAGAGGAATTATTCTTGGAGATTTGTTGGGGAAGGTTTTACAGAAATAAAATATGTTCTTATCTGAAAGCTTAACTGTTTCATGGTAAAGTGTTCTCTATGTTTCACAATTTTATCTCATTTGTAACAGTGTAAGGTAACAATAAGTCTATGAAATTTGCTAGTCTTATCCAAAGATATACAACTTATAGCGTTGACCAGAATTTTGGGTTTTTTCTTGCAATTTTTCCTTACACTCTTGGCCTTCAGTCCTAGAAGCTACAAGTTAGGTCTGTTCACAGGAAATACACAAGTGAAGAGTTGGTATTCAAGACTGAATAACCGTGTCACAGGGTGCTGTGATTGTTGCTTTGTCATTCTGTTTGGGTATGATAAATGTAATATCCAATGCAAAAAAATGACTTAGTTTACATCTGTGAAAGAAGAAAAAGAATGGTTAGACTGATTTACAGGAATAACTTGCATGATTTTATTACGAAGTCACAGTTTTATGGAAACTGTAATTTTTGTCGTGTGTCCTGTTTCTTTTTTTTACAATTTTTTTTCTGTGATATCTCTTTGGCTTACAAATTTTTCAGGTACCCCCCCACCAACCACTTGATCCACCAATATCCCTTAGTCCACTACTACCTACCACTCAGCCCACTTATACCACCAAACCCCTTGCCACCATTACCCAGCCTACCAAACCAGGCAGTGATATCAGCCATAACTTTAGCAGTCCCATCACGACACCTCAGATTACAGCAATCACTTCCAAGACACCTTCTGATTCTATAAGCGGTATGTAGAAATCAATGGTGGTTCAGTTCTCTCAGCATGCTAAGGTCTGCTCTCCTGGTAACTGGGAGTTAAAACTTTTTCAAATAGCTCTGATTACTTTGCATTATGAAAAGACTGTTGTGCTTCTTGGAGTTGTAAACAGTACAGTATCTTAGACAATGCATACTTAAGAAAAAGAACTCTCTAAATTTGCAGTCAAATATGCACTTATTTATATTTTGACCCACCTGGAACTGTCAGACCTTTTCCCATGTCCTTACAAGTAAGTCAGAACTTTACCAAAATGAAAAATAAGGCATTCTGCTATTTGGAAGCTACGAGCCAGATTTTGATTTGAGTTAGACTGAAATAAATTCAGAGTGGCTGCCAAGACTGTACGTATATATGTGAACTCAAACTTTGATCTAGTCACACTTCAGGCCCATCATGAAGGCTTGCATAGAAAAATTACATAAATCAAAGGACCATGAGCTGAGCTTGCCAGCTGGCTTTGGCTAGCCGGAACTACTGGATGTAGGCAAAAAAAGATGTAACAAAAAATGTCTCTACAAATGTTTGACATAAATGCATCTACTTGAGTGAAATATGAAAACCAGAATGTTTGATAAGACTAATGAGGCTTAGTAAGTGTTGACCAAGGTAAGCTCGTTTTTACCTTCAGGCCTGGCTCGAAGGGAACTGGCGATTGACCTGTAATGCCAAGAGGAGAGCTGTGCGTGCTTAGCGCTTCCCAGAAAGGGGGCTCTGTTCATAAAATAACCCTCTTTAAAGTAGCTGGGTAATTGTCTTCCAAACCGGTTGACGGTCTCATACGGACAACTACTTGTACTAAACAGCATTCATTATGGTGTTTCTGTTAGGGCAGTGAACGTGATGCCATTGTTTGAGGAGACTTCAGAGAAGACAGCGGGGGAAAGACATCTTAACCACAAAATTGGAATTTATTTCGGGGAAAAAGTGGTTTTTATAAAAATGATCCATCTATAAACCTATCTGTGAGTCTGATCGTGAAAACCACTGAGAATCTCCTCAGCACCAAGGGTTTTTCCGTTGGCTTCAGTAAAAATTACTTTGTCAAAGTGTTTTTTCCGTCTTAAAATGCCAGTGGTCACAAACACGTGGACACATCTCCAGCATAGCACACCGCCAGCACAACACATCATCGCAACATCTTACCAAGTTTAATTATTACTAATGCATCCACGTAAATAAGAGCGTCCTGTAAGACACAATGAGCTAAACACAACACGCTTTTAAGGCAAGGTACAGATTTTGGTTGGTAAAAAAAAGAGGAACTTTCTTTAGAATTCTGTGTTGAAGTGCTTGCTTTTAAAAAGCTGTACTTGAACGTTATCGCGGGGTTTCAGAACTGAAGCCCCAAATCCCACACGGAGCCGGTGAGGCGGCAGCGCGGGCTGCCCGCCCGTTGGGGCGGCGAGGGCGGGAGGTGTAACCCTGCCCCTGCCGGCCATACCTGACCTCCGCGGCCCACCGTCCTCCCTGCCCGTGCCTGAGGAGGGCTTGGTTCGGTGGGCAGCCTGGGGCGCTGCTCTGTGGGGTGTGGGGGTACCCCTGCCTGGCTGGCCTTGTTCTTCACGGCCCCCGGGTGCGCGCAGTGGGGTGCAGGCGTGGTGGCAGTGCCCCAGCCCTGTATTGAAGTTGTGGGAGTGTTTTCCTGCGGATTCAGAGGGGTCTGTGCTCCGTAGGGAGGAGATGAAAGTAGCTTTAGGAGCAAAGCCAGATTCCTGTGCAGGAGAGGCATGCGAGCCTGTGCGATACGAAGTGGCTTGCTGTGCCAGTGCACCTCTAGGTATAATGCAGAATGCTTTCTTCACCAATTTCATAGAATCATAGAATGGTTTAGGTTGGAAGGGACCTTAAAGACCACCTAGTTCCAACCTCCCTGCCATGGGCAGGGACACCTCCCACCAGACCAGGTCGCTCAAAGCCCCATCCAGCCTGGCCTTGGACACCTCCAGGGATGGGGCCTCCACAACTTCTCTGTGCAATTTGTTCCAGCGTCTCACCACCCTCAGTAAAAAATCTCTTCCTAATACCTAAATCTACCCTCTCTCAGTTTAAAACTGTTACCCCTCATCCTATTGCTACGCTCCTTAATAAAGTGTCCCCCATCTTTCCTGTGGGCCCGCTTTAGGTACTGGAAGGCTGCTATAAGGTCTCCCTAATTTGTCACTACGTGTGCGCATACTTGTGCAAGGGTTGGTGGGCTGCTTTTGGGGCAGCACTGCCTACAGTGACTGAAATGCTAATAAAAGTACAAAAACATCATCGCTTGTAGCTGAATGTGTGTGTATATTTATACGCATATTTGTGTGTGCTATGGTTCACTATGAGTGCTTAGAAAATTGATAGGTCAGTTCTAAACTTTAAAACTTTATCCAATTAATATTTGTTAATACATTCCACACTAATGGTTAGTTCTTGCTGATTATTATTACTAAAAAGTCAAAATGGTCTTCAGCAATATACCCAAAATTAGATACCAGTATACAACATCATGGAGCTGATACTGTGTTGTAAGCACTGATGTCTACAGTCATCAATGGTCTTAGTCAACAAGGTGGAAGTAATTGGGTTTAAGAGCCCTCTCATGAGAAATGCTGAAACCACAGTGGGCTTCATCTGCTCACCTCCTAGAAAATTTGGGCTCTTGTACTTTTATAAGATGTTTGACTTTCTGGACAGTGCTACGCTTCTGCTTTGGCTACACTAGCAGCCCCGTTGGACTACAGTCTGTGTAGAGAAGGGCCACTTGGGTAGATTCAAAGGGAGAAAGGAAAACCATCATTAGTTGGGTATTTGACTGCTTGTATTTTTAATTCTTTTTCTCTGGCGATAAAACAATTTTGAAGCAGTAGTGAAATAAGCACTGACCAAACTATGAAATTGGAAAGGTCCTTAACAGTTTCAAAGAAATCACCTTTCCTTCCAAGAAAGATGATATGCATGACAACTTAAGTGATAATTAAGGAGATAAAAACCCAAAAGTTCCTATAAGAATGATTATGAAAATGAAAAGAAGAAAAAAAAAAAGCAAATGTTGTTCTGTTAAAAAGTTCTCTCTGTAATTCTGGTATCAGCATAAAATATTTATGTATATAAAGGTAATTATTAACTATTTCATTGGTAATGTTTGATTTTTAAAGAGTAAAGAGCAATTTCCTCAGTATATATCACGGTTGTTCAGCATGCCAGACTGTAGCATATGTCTAGAGGAAGGAAAAGTAGGTTTTTTTCTTGCTTATCCAGGAAAATTTTTAACATTCATCGTCATACCGTAAGTGTTAAAATGTGAATTCTGCCAAATCAGTAATATACACACATGGAAACATTACATATACACAGATGTTACACCTTTGTTTTATGGAGTAGGTATATTCTAAGAACTGAAGATGTTGGACATGCTCCAGAGATCTTTCTTTAATTTCTCAAGTTAGCTAGAATTACAAATTCTGTCCCTGCACTTCCACACTATAAATAAATTTTGTGAGTTGAAGCTTCAGCACTATTCTGCTGCATTGCATTCATAGTGACCTTTTGTTGGTGGATTAAATGGCTATTGCACTTGAAATACAGACAAATACTCATCTGAATAGAGGCTCGGGTGCATCCACTTCTAGCGTTAGTACTCTAGAAAGTTATGTATGGCTTCCTTCCAATTCTGCCTATTTTATCCCTATTTTATCCCTTTCTCTGCCTCCCTCCCTACATCTCTTCAGACTTGCACTGTAGTTTTCAGATGGCTGAGAAGGGAACTCAGAGACCTTCCTAGTCAATCCTAGCTTATGTGTGGTCCGTGCTGTTTCCCCACAGGGGCAAGCAGCTCCTCGCCCCCTTCTAGACTTGGCAGGGGAACAGGTTTTGCAGAGAACACAATAGCGCTGCAGTTGCCCACTGCAGCCTCTCTGGGGTTTGGAAATTAAAACGTGCTTTCCTTCCACTCTAGTTCTTCCTCAGGCTTTGCTAGAGCAAGCCCCCACCAACAGCCAGGCAGGCCAGAAACCAGAGTCAGGTCACCCAGCCATGACCCGAGGCTGCTGTTGTGAACTTAAGAAAAATTTGCAATAGCAAACAGAAGCACTGTAGAGAAATACACTCTGGAATCACCTGCCCACATTGCGGTGTTAAATCATTAAGATAAACAGTCCCCTGCATCTCTCCTGTCCCAAAAAAAATGTAGCTCAAATGTGTTACAGGAGCAGCCTGTCTCTACCAGCACAGCATCCCTGCCTCAGCCAAGGGCTCGTCCAGCCTTCTGTACTGCCAATGCATTATAATCCAACTTGTTTACTGCACTGGCCCACTGGTAATGCAGGTGGCCCACTGACCAGAACTGGTTGCCGTTTCTTGCCCCATTTCACTTTTTGATTCCCCATATTTCAGGTAGAAGTGCTTTTTAATGACCTCTGATTATTGTAAGCAGTTGATAGGTTTGGCCAGTTGTCACAGGGGACCTGAGCTCCTGCTGCCCGCCACGCAATGAGGTGCTCATCTGCCTTCTCTAACTGGTGCATCAAATCGCAAGAGACAATAGCCACGTCTTCCCTGTATCACTGGGCAGCGCATCACCTGAGAAAGCCTGAAGACCTCTGTTGTGCTTGGGGCTTGGAGGGTTTGGGAAGGGTGTGGTGAGAATGGTGCACTTTGTGCAGAGTCACCCATCTGCAAATTTCTGTATTGTGAGAGAAACTCATTGGCTGAGCTTTCCCGAATCTGGTAGCCCAACAGAAGCAAGGCTGCCTCAGCTCCATGTTGCCACATGCAGTCAGTAGTGAGGTGGCCTATTGCACGTATTCCCAATAGGCCCACACACGCTGTACACTGTATGTATGTGTATATACATATACACATATACACAGGTGACCACACAAACACAGGTGGCACAAACAGCCTAATCCTGTCTCCCTCTTTGGCAGTTAAAAACAAACGTTTGTTAGTGTGACATGCACACATGTATACAATATAGATCCCTCCAGTGGTTGGCCTTAGGCAGTCTGTTCAGTAACTGACCCTGGACCCTTGACCTTCCAGTTTACTTTGCATGTCCCGACACAGACCAACATCTACACATATGCACTATGGATCTCCCCAGTAACTGTCCCTGGATCCCCTGCTCTCTCCTTGACTCATGCACAGAGACATACACACTCAGATGGGTCTCAGTCGACACTTGACCTCATGGTCTCTCCAGTAATTGGCTTGGACCTCCTTATTCAGTTACTGAGAAACAAGATAAAAATTAAATGCCTAGGAAAAACACCTCAACTGCAATCCAGGCACTTCTCCTCCCCCTTTTCTAGTCTCCACTCCCATTGCTTTTGCCAAATGTCACGCTCCGTCCCTTCAGCGAGGCACCAGCAAGCACAGGAGGTTGGCATCAGCACGTACTGGTTTCCTTTCTTGCCACTCCACGTTTCTTCTGCTCTTCAACTACTCCCGTGTGGATTCCTCCCCAGAGTGCAGTGCCCAATGTACCAGCTTCATTCAGTCTTAGGGAACTCAGGATCCTTCTACTTAGGTGTCATGTTTAGGTGGAACCATTTTCATTCTCACCTCAGCTGCTCCACTGGCCAAATTTCCTCAGCCTGTCGCTGCCCTCCAGTGGATAGTGCTGCTTGTCAGCTTTGTCAGCCTGCCTTTGTCAGGTTTAAGGAACTTTCTTTCCTTCAACACCATATCCTTCAGTAGGTGAAAAGAGAGCAACATACCAGTTAGTGTCAATATATTGGCTCGAACCAGTCATAGCATGTGAGTAGCAGCATTCCAGGATTTACATTTAGAATCCCTAAACATCTTTGATTCCTACAAAACCAGAGAGATTTCCTTTCGAACTGAGACACATTCTGGGGTGTTAGAACTGAAGAGCTGAGAGCAGATGCTCAAATGGTCTTTGAGATATCTCAGACAGATGTTTGGGTGAGGGTTTGACCTGTTGATAATAGTTTTCATTGTCATTCCTGGGGTCAGAAGATCTGCCGAGTTGTGTTTCAATTCAGAGTATGTTTAGCTGGGATCAGGAGCAGGATTTCAGGAGGAAGGCTTGTCTGTATTTCTTTCTGAACCAGAACAGTCTAGTTTGGAAGGACAGTAATATCCCTGACAGTAACACAGAATGACTCCAAAGGGGTAGTGGAAGTGAAACTCTCCCTTCTTGGGAGGGCGTTCAAAGAGCTGGTTCCTTAATGCAATGCAAACAAACCCTCATAAAAAACACCCCTCCTTCCCTCTCCACACCTCTCCCCTCTCTTTCTGTTCTCCTGTCCCCTCACTACACATTACACTCAGTGCCTTTGGTGAGGCAGTGGGCAGCGCAGGAGACCGGGGTCAGTGCATGGTGGTTCCTCCATCAAGTGGCAGTCCCTTTAGAGTCGTGCCTCATGGGCCCTGCTGGGGCGGCCCTGTGACTCTGGCCCCTGCTCAGGCATGGTCTCCTCTTTCCTCCTCCTCCAACCTGGTTATTTTTTTCTTTTGTGCTGGTGCTTTCTGTTCTTTCTTAAATACATCTTTTGCAGAGGTGCTACAAATTAGCTGATTGATTGGCTCAGAAGTACCACCAGCTTGGCTGACGTGCTCAGCTGTGGCCTGCAGTGGGTCCCATGGAGCTGTCTGGAACAGGCTGTGCTCAGCATAGCTCTTGCCTGCCCACAGACCTCTCCCCTGTAGCCCCCTCCACCAACTTGCCAATTATGCTTAATACACAGATGTATGAAATTTTACAATTACATGACTTCGTTGTGTCATGGGAGAGATGGTGCAGTGAGGGAGAGAAGTTGGGCAGGCTGGCGTTGTGGTTGTTTTTGCAAGCTCCTCATTCTGCTGGAGAGATGGTGCAATCCTGGAGAGCGGCTGGGTGGGTCCCTGGGGTGGTTCCTGCCACACTGTGTCATCCTAGCAGAGGGTCATGGGTGGGTCATGGGTTTCCCCAAGCTCTTTTCCGCTCCCTGAGTTCCCCAGAGGTGGCAGAGATGGTCCTGCATCCTTGAGCAGGGTCATGGCTCCTCCCTCCCTAGAGTCTTCTTTCAGCCACCTCCAGTAACCCCAGTACCTTTCCGTGTCCTTAGTTACATGACTGGTTCGAGAATACCTCATTGATGATTACACCGTTTGTTTTCTGATTCATTGTTGTTTTCCAATTTTTGCTTCAGTTACTTCGGGATGCTTTTGCACTTCTTGATGATCAACAGATCATTTGCACAGCTTGGTTATCTGTGTCCTTGAGCACAGCAAAACCACCGCCCCCCCCCAGGGTTGGAGCCCTGGCTGGGAAAGGCCCTGGCCCTTGCTACACTTCAGCACAAGCATACTGACCAGTAACCTGTTTACATATGTCCAGCTCCTTTTATCACCTTTCTTCTGTATTTTTCCACACTTGTTCTCCCCAATCCAGTTCAATCTTTCCCTTCCCCTGTCTCCTATCCTTCCCCTAAACATCCCATAGTAAGTCTTGCACAACCCCAAAAATGTTCTTTCCAACTTCTCGTAGTGAGTCCCGTGCTCCTGTAGGCAGTAATTCTGAGTCTGTAACGGGAATGATGGGGAGCTGATGGGGAGTGTCTTCCATTAACTCAGCCGGGGATGTCCCTCCAAACCCATGGGGCTGGTGGCTCCCTTGTGACAGCCAAGGAGCAACCCTTGGAGCAATGCCATCAGGAGCTCAGCTGGCTCTGATGTGGTTACTGGGGTTCCTCTGCCTGTCGTTTTGCCTCTGCTCCTTTGTGTTCGTGGGGATGAGACTTCAGTCACATAACCTAGCAGTTTGTAAACTCTGTCCTCATTTGGGTTCACTTCTTGACGTTCTCTGGGGTAAAAAGTCCCTGAATAGCTCTGTGACAGCAGTCTTTCACGCAGTACAAAGAAAGGGTGCTATCCAACCCCTTCTGATGATTTCATCTACTATGATTTTCTACTATGAAAATTTCATCCATGAATGTCTGCTAATACCCTTTTACAAACCTCTTATTTGTTCTAAATATCCTCACGTGATGTGTGCTTTTTGAGCAGAAGCATAGTCTCTGAAATTTTTAAGGAACTTTATTCACTTTTAAATGGCTTTAAATTCCCATGGGCAGAGGCAAGACACTGCCCCAAAAGCACTCAGTCTACCTGCAGTGTAAACAAGGTGGGGCTCCAGCTGGAAGCATAAGGGATGGCGTTTGGAGTGAAAGACCATGGGACCTACTTTCAGTTACAAAGCCGAAGACAAGCCTTTGCACCAGAAGTAGGGGTGCAGGGCAGCTGCCACTTTGTTGGAGTGAAAGTTGTCTACACCATGCATCCAGTGGTCATGGGGAGACTGGGTAGTGTCGTGCTGTACTCAGTGATACACAGCCTAATATTTATTATTTGCCTGGGAGGATGGGGATAGCACGTGGATAACGATTCCTGTTCTGCAAACATGCATATTGCACAGATCACAGCCTCAGCCCCACCCATCTAGTTTAGACCAGTTCTGTACCAGTAACCCTAGAGGAACAGGTCACTCATTCTGGCTGGTTGACATGCTGGGTCTATGGATGACAGCTTAGCTTCTGTGTGTTGCAGTTCTTGGGCTTCAGCTTCTACATGGTATCGGATGGCCATGTCTGGTGGTCGGCCCCAAAGGGCTATCATTATAACTATTTATTACCTTCTATATTAGATCATTGATATAAGCTGGCGATGACTCTTCTAATCACATGTCCTGAGGTCCAGTCTCTTTGACGTCCTCTATACCTGAGGCCAATTGATAGTTGCTACCGCAGTTTCTATAACCCTCCAGCCTCCCACCCAAGTAATTTACAAGAAAAGAAACATTACCTGTCTTACCAGCTCATACTGAATTAATCTAATCAGTTCAAGCTTGCCAGATGTAATCACAGCTCATTTGTCTGGGCAATTCTTCCAGGTAGGCTAAGCTCAGTGTCATGTACCATACACGGAAGTTCTTCGTTTAATTTTTGCAAACAGTGCAGGGACACTTGTCTGCCCGTCCTGAATTAACTCAGCAATCACATTTATGTATCAGTGTCTTCTGTGTCCTTTGTGAGGCCTGCAGCAGTATAAAACATGAGAAGAGTTGCAGGCACTGGATAGGACAGAGACATTGGGAAGGCAATTAGAAATAATACTCCTCTTAAGAAATTATCAGAGAATATGTCTGGAGCAAAAGCAGGAATCTGGGAAAAACAGATGACCAGTGGGCAATGAATTGTAGGGTTCCTTCAGAGATGCAGTGTTTACAGAAAAAAGTACCTTTTTGACCGACGTACCCAAAGGGTCCCATGGCACAAAGCCCAGACAAAAAGCACTGTTAGTGGAAATCTCTATTGTTTCACACACCAGCATTTCCAAAACAGAAAAGAGATGTAGGGGATGGACTTCATCAGAGCAAAGAACACACAGAATCCTAGAAGGAGTCATTTGAAATGACAAATGGAAGAGTGAGGTGTAAGATTGACAATCCAAGCACAAATACAGGCTGGGTGAAGAATGGATTGACAGCAGCCCTGAGAAGAAGGACTTGGGGTTGTTGATTGATGAGAAGCTCCACATGACCCAGCAATGTGTACTCGCAGCCTGGAAAGCCAACCGCATCCTGGGCTGGCATCCTGGCCAGCAGGTCGAGGGAGGCGATTCTCCCCCTCCAGCTCTGGGGCCCTCAACATAAGAAGGACATGGACCTGTTGGAGGGAGTCCAGAGGAGGGCCACAAAGATGATCAGAGGGCTGGAGCACCTCTCCTATGAAGACAGGCTGAGAGAGTTGGGGTTGTTCAGCCTGGAGAAGAGAAGGCTCCAGGGAGACCTTACGGCAGTCTTCCAGTACCTAAAGGGGGCCTACAGGAAAGCTGGGGAGGGACTCTTTATCAGGGAGTGTAGTAATAGCACAAGGGGTAACAGTTTTAAACTGAAAGACAGTAGATTTAGATTAGATATTAGGAAGAAATTCTTTACTCTGAGGATGGTGAGACACTGGAACAGGCTGCCCAGAGAGGTTGTGGGTGCCCCATCCCTGGAGGTGTTCAAGGCCAGGCTGGATGGGGCTTTGAGCAACCTGGTCTAGTGGAAGGTATCCCTGCCCATGGCAGGGGGGTTGGAACTCGATGATTTTTAAGGTCCCTTCCAACCCAAACCATTCTATGATTCTATGAAAAAGGAAGGCATGAGAACAAATACTTCACTTGTTTTATGCAATAGAATAATTTGAAATTTTGAGTTTGATTCTTAATCTCATCTAAAGGCAATCTTAATCCCGCCTAAAGACAGATTTTTTTGCAGTTTAGGCATTAGCTCTGAAATGTCAATGTGCATGAACCCAGTTCAGTACTTTAGTGGAGCGGGGTGCATGTTACTGTATTTTCCTGACACTTTACCGAGTTAGATGTGCTTCTGTAACCGTGGCTATCTAAGATGCCATCTTGGATCTAAGATGGCAAGATTTGCAGAGACAAATACCATGTATTACACTCGGAGTAAATGAGTGTTTGGGAGGGAAATGCAGTTCTTGTATGTCTGATCCAGACACAGCAAACATCAGGCTGGGAGTGATTGCTCTGAGTATAACATAGTACTACTAACATTTTGAGGGAGGAGATAGTTGGCAAAGAGGGGTGACACAATGATGGGCCTATAGATCAGGTAGAGGTTGTCTACTTGTGTGGAACAGGCATGGCTTAACAGTTGGTGAGATGTGAGGAAAAGTATGAAAATATTTAATGGTTATAAAACATTTATTCAGTAAATACTCAGTCCCCGGTTTCTAATATTCTGAAAAGCTATGACTTTTAGTTCCCAGGCTTGTCTTTGAAGTTATATTGTAGGTCCTTCTGGAAGATCAGGTCTGAGGAGTTAGGAGAAGTTTTCCTTGTCCCAGCTGGGTGTTTCTGTTCTTCACTGACTGTCTCTGTGAGTTCATTCTGCTGTGGAGTAGTTTCACTTGCATCATCTCCACAGAGCCATTTTAATGCCTCATGAACAAAGTGGATCTGTATGTAGATATTTATTTATTTATATATTTATTTATCTATAAATCCATCCATGGATTATGATGACACAGTTGTAGAGCTTTTTTTTTTCAGTGTTTATACTGATGTTCTACCATACACATATCTATCTCAACAACTTAAAGAACACCCTCGTCAAACAAGGACATCTTCTAAGAGGTCAGAGTGTACCTTTGAATGAATGAACGCGTTACCACACGGAGACTTGGAACACTATAATAATACCCTCATCAACCATTTATTTTCAGAAATCTATACAGGAAATCATTAATAATACCATCAACTGAAAGAAGCTTATAACTCCTACCATGTTTTCCTAGAATATTCCTTTCTCCTCCGCCTGTAAAAAGCTCTAGGTGTTCCAGACACAGTATCAGAAATAAACTTCCAGCAACAAATAACAAACGCAATAAGATGATGCTAAGCAATAAACATAAAACTTTCCAACACATTTCCCTTTACTCAGACTTTTTTTTCACCATCTTGCCAGGTGAATATTCTCTCTGCCCTTCTTTGCTATCCCATCACTTCTTACCACTGTAAAACTGGCACAGTGAGATAAGCCCCAGCATAACGTGGAGCTGTTAACCACAGTGAGCTCAGAGATGAACCCTGGCACCTGGGTGCGAGATCAAGAAGTTGAACCTGGGCAGCTGGAACATCCCATTGCTCCTGTCAGTGCTCGTGAGGATTTCTGTGGACCATGGGGTTAGCAGGCCTAGTGTCTTGCAGGGTTCCTGTCCTACCCAATAGCCTTTGGTGTCTCAGGCGACACGAGCGCTCTTGGAAACTTTCAGAAGGGAAGGCTTACATCAAGAGTGGCATTAAAATCTCGGCCTCAACCTGCTACTCCTGCCAACCCACCTCGGCCCTCCCAGCCAGCAGTGGAAGCGTTAGCTTCAGCAAGAGTTGGAGTGACTCACTAATTAACATCACAGGAGGAAGTGTGAAACCCATCAATTACTATGAACTGCAAAGAGTAAGAAAGGCAGTAGATTTGTTCTCATGCCACTTACGAGATTTTGGGGCAGACTGATCATTTCACCATAGTGCTGTTCTGCTACTCGGATACTACATTTATACGTGTGCATCAAAGAAGTCTGTGGAAGAAACATTACCAGAATGTTGTGGTTTATGAAATGTACTTCATCAGGTGAAACCTACCTGGCTTGATGACATCTTAGAGGAAGGAGAGCCATTGCTTATTAGTAGGGAATATCCCACCTCCAGAACTATATTTAAAAAAAAAAAAAAAAAAGATAGGTGGCAGCATCTTCCAACAACTTACATTGTTGAAACTTTCTCTGTGATAAAATGAGCAGCTGTATCAGCCTCCAGACCAATAGCCTAGGCAATTAAAAGAGGCATGGATGGCATCTTGCTTCCAGACTGGTCCCTCATTTCTCTTAGGTCCTTGGGTGGCAGCAGAAAGCATCGTTTCTCAGTCTCAGGTTGACCGGGGTTGAGAATCAATTACTTTTTTCTGTGCTTCTCTAAACTTCCATCTAATCACGTGTGCGAATTCTTCAGAAGCACTGTGATCTTTGTATTCCCTGGTGCCCTACCCACTTAACAAAGGTTGAGAAAAATCTATGCCAAGTCAGAAATGTGAAAAGAAATGAGGAATTTTCAGATTGCAATGTCTTGGGTTTATGGCTTGGTGCAGTCATCTAGCTAATAACACAGTAGATTTGGAGGTTTGGGGCTTTTATTATTTCCCAGAATTTAGGTTTGATTCACCCTTCCTGGGAAAAGCAGATTCAAGGTGCCAATGCCCAAGTAGTGGAAACTCTGTGGGGGAAGATCAGGTTCATGTTGCTGCTTTAAACTCTCCATTTTAACCTTTCCAGCTCTGCAGAGCATACCCATTTTTGATCGCTTCTTCTGACTGCTGGTCAGAGATCTTTGTGATGGGCTGCATGCTCTCAGGGCCTCTGTACTCACTGGCAAGTAACAAAAGCTGAATAAAATTAAAATAAAATAAAATTCACCCACCTTGTACACTCCCCATCAAACATGACAAATGCAGGTTCCTTAGGTAGCATTTAACATAAGACATTCAAAAGGTCCCAAATGAATGTATAAGGTTGTATATGTGAGTTTATATACCACTGTCTTTCTACAATGACAAGCTTAGCTAGACAGACCAGACTCTGGAAGCCTGAAAATCGTTGCAAACGTATTTAATTCAACTGTAAGTGCCGTAGGCAAATTTACTTTGCTCACCTGTTAGGAATGAAATGAGCTGTGTAACTCATTAGTGTGAGGTTTTTCCAGCCCAGATGTGCAGAGGGCAGCAATCTGCTGTGCACCTAAGCTGGAGAGCACATACTTTAGTCACTGAAGACCTGTGGTTTTAGCCAGTGTGGTGATCCATGCAGGATCCAGCTATTATATAAAGAGCAAAGTCCACTTAAAATTTTTCCCCATTCACATTCACCAAGTATCAGAGCTACTGATATCACATAGCTCACATCTCTGTTTCACCTGCAAATACTTCTGTATCCAAGTGTCACTTTCCTCAAAACACTTAGAAAAGATCCCTAGGAATGACCTGTAAACATGTCCCATGTAGAACTGCAAGAACTGGACTGATTTACCCTTGTGAAGGTTCATTTATCTGAGTTAGCATGGTTTTATTTTAATTGTTACTTAAATGAGCAATTAGTGAAGCACAAGCTCTGCTCAATTTCTTTTTTACAAGAATAGCTGGTAAAATTAGAGGGGAGCAATGTGCAGGGTTCAGGAGGAAACACACGCAGAGACACACACAGGCACACGGTCACTAAGTCACAGGGACTGACTGGCCAGCCCAAAAAGGTCCCCGGAGACCCTGGATTCTTGGAGCAGGTGGCATCCTGCAGCTTCAGATCAGCGTGCGCAGCAAGATAAATCCCTCTGGCAGCTCCTGGCTGTGCCTTTTATAGTGTCTGGGCTGCAAGGCCAAGTCTCTGCTGGAAGTTTCTGGGGTCGTCTGGACGAGTGTCCCAGGGCCAGCCACGCTTGCACATCCCAGCCAGACTCATTTTGGGGCTGGAGGATGTGATCTCCTGAGCGGTGCATGCAAACCCCTCTTTCTGACTTCACCCTGCCCTTGGTCAGGTGAAGGGCCAAAGGTTGGTCTTGGTCTCACTTGTCCACGCTGTGGAGCTGCAACATCTACCCAAGCTTACAGGGGAAACACTCACTGGTCTCACACTGGTGGCCACGGAACACATTGGAATAACAACACCAGGCTCAGGCAACGAGAACACTCTTCACAACAAACTGCCCCACAGAGTTACAAAAGAAACGTGGTTTCAAATATGCCCCTAACCAGCCACAGGCAGTTACGGTTTTAGCTGCATCTGTGCCTGACATTAACAGAGGAAAACAGCAGGCTGCGTGAAAAAAAAAGCTGCCCATCTCCTCTCCCTCTCCTTCTCACTATCAAAGTGCCCATTCATATGAGTATCCACTTGTTGCTGACCTTCTGCCAGCAGCAGCCTACTTCCCAGCTCACCCAGCCTGCTCTGCTTGGTTCTCAGGCTCCCGGCCCCTGGCTCCCACACCCCAGCCCAATCTGCAGAAGAAGCTGCTGCAGTTCTGTTTACCAGAAGTCCTAGGATTTCTGCTTATTTGGCTCTAATGCCCTTACCAGCTATCTGACGCCCGTTAGTGTTTGTTATCCCACGTGACTCTGAGACTTAAAAGAAATCTGAGGAATCTATTGCTCAGCAGATTTATCATCATACGATACTTAGCTGAAGATCTCAGAGGGGCAAAGAAATGTCTCCAGCGTGCATCTCTACTAACAGAATTGTTCTATTACTGTAGGTAAAGGTACTTTCACAAAGGCCTGATACATGCAGTTTGTTCCACCGGGAAATGAAGAGTGTATGCCCCTGTCATTTCCAGTATTATGCCTTTTCCCAAGGCAGTTTGCACGGCTCTCTCTGGGAATTTCTAGATCGCTAACTCTCCTTTTCCCTTTCGCCACTTGCCCAGCCCATCTTTATGGCTCGGCACTTGTTCCTCTACTTGTGCTGTTGCTTTTCCAGCTCGCACTCCTCCGGCCAGCCCCTGCCCAGCTCCCACCCCTCCAGACAGCTTCCTTTCAGCCCCCTGCCCCTTTTTCCCCTGCCGATCCCGTTCCTCCGCCCCTTCCCCGGCATTTCCTTTCTGCTCCCACTTTTCTTTGCAAATCTCACGCTTTAACAGCCCGGTTCTCTCTCACCCGATGCTCCAGGCCGGCCTGGCTCCCCCTCCCCCTAGCATCCCCCTTCTCCGGGCCCACCCGCACTTGTTGCCCACGGGAGGAGCCGGACCCTGGGCAGGGGCTGGAGGACAGCCGTCCGTCCCCCCGCCCGCACGCCGAGCCGCCGTGCGGGGTCGCGCTGTCCGCCGGCGGGGGAGGGCCCGTCTCGCCGCGCACATTGACGGCACGGTGGGAGGCCCCCGGCGGGCGGCTCGGCCGCGCCACCGCCGAGCGGGCGGGACCGGGCGCGCACCCCGCGGCGGGAGGACCCGGGGGCGGCCGGGGCGGGAGCGCGGAGCGCGGAACCGGGGCGGCGCGGCGGCAGCGGGGGCAGCGCGGTGCTGAAGGGACAGCGCCCGCCCCGCCCCGCCCCGCCCCGCCCCGCCCGGGCAGGCAGCGGGAGCCCGGCGCGGCGCCCCGGGAGCGGGGCGGGGGGGACACGGCCTCCGCCCGCCGCCGCCGCCGCCACCGCCACCGCCCTGCCCGGCGCGGCGCGGCCGGCACGGGGACCCCGTCCTGCACCCGCGGGAACGGCTCCCCGGGCCCCGCGCACCCCCCCCCCGCCGCCCGCCCGCCCGCCGGCCCGCTGCGCCGATGCCGGGCGTTGGGGCGATCGGAGCGCGGTGCAGGCACCGGCCGCGCAGGAGCCCCAGGAAGAGCCCCAAGGCGGAGGCGGGGCAGGCCGGGGCCGCCATGGACGCGGCGATTTGGATCTACCAGTTCCGGCTGATCGTGCTGGGCGACTCCACCGTGGGCAAGTCCTGCCTCTTGCACCGCTTCACCGAGGGCCGCTTCCCGGGGCCGCTGCACTCCGACCCCACGGTGGGGGTGGACTTCTTCTCCCGGCTGGTGGAGATCGAGCCCGGCAAGAGGGTCAAGCTGCAGCTCTGGGACACGGCGGGGCAGGAGCGGTTCAGGTACAGGACCCGGGATCTTACCCCCCACCCCTCCCCTCCGCCCCCCACATCTGCCGGACCCCGCCGCCCTCTCGGCACCGTACCGCCATCGTCGGACACATCTCCTGCCCCAAGGAGCTTGCCTTGCCCCCCTGCACGTCTCACTCTGCACCAACCTGGCTGCTGCGCCCCAAAGAGCCCTCCGCCCCACTGCCATCCAGCCTCACCACGCCATTGCCTGCCGGTGCCCCCCAGCCCCGTGGCCCACCATCCCTCTTGCCCCACTGCCCACCAGTTCCCCACCAGGAGCTTCCTTCTTCCCCAGCCTTTCCCTTCACACCCACCAGGGAACAGCTACCCTTCCCCTCCAAGCTTACAGTAGGGGGTAACAAGTGGCCTTGTGTTTTTCCTTCCCTCCCTCATCTTTGCCCTCAGGCCCTGGACCGAGGGTAGCAATCCCTCTTCTGCATTTTTCTTCCTTCTTTGCAGCAGGAGGCCCCTGCTTCACTCTGCATTTCTTACTTTGTCATCCCCTCCGAACTCATCCTCCCCTGCAGTATTTCCCTCTGCCATAACTCTCCCTCCCATGCAATCTGGAGTGACCAGGCCACCTCCCTGCGCTTCCTCCTTCCAGCACAGCAGCACTGCGAGCACCAGTGCAGCCTTGGCAGTGTGGAAGCCACCGGGCAGCCAGCTACAGTCCCTTATTAGTGTTTTATCTGCCTTCTGCACCTGCTCTGCACTGACGGTTGCCAGGAGCCTTCACTAATAACCTCTATCATTTATAGTGTAGCTAAACTAGCTCAAATGCTGCACTGAGTATTAAATCCTGTCCTTTCTCCTCTTTGTCACAAAGAGGTAGCAAAAGTACCCTCTTTGCCTTCCCCAAAAGAGTCACGGTCATTCCTCAACATACAAACTGGTACTGTCATTCACTTCTGCGGCTCTGTTGTATGTGTAGTGCTTGTCACTTCAGGCAAGTTGTGTATGGATTTTCGTTTGAACTTGGGGTTCAGTAGGTATGAACTCGGGTGGGAGGCTAACGCGTAGCCCATTTATCTGTTGCAATACGTGATACCTGACACACACGCTTGTTACTGGGGTGCGAGCAGTAGGGTTGAAATGGGTCTTTTCACTGGCCAGAATCGATTCTTTTATGTTCCCTGTCTTCCGCTGCAACAGTTGTGCAGATTCTCGCACTCAGCTGAAGAGGTGGGATTTCACTGTCTTACCAGGGGACATCAAACCATCAAACCCTTTTTTTTTTTTCCCAATAGCAAGCATTACAGTGAAACATCAAAAAACTTTCCCAGGCTTGCATGAGTCACAACTTTATACGTATTTTTGCAGGCAGGCCTCTGAAGGGTTAGCAAAGAAATTAAAAGCGATAATAGCAAGCTCGTAGCATTTTTCATCCTCCTTGTGATTTCCAGCAAAGAACGTAAACTGCTTGTAAACAAGTGACTAAGAATGTATAATCTCTTTATTTTGAATTTGCTGACAAATAGCCGGGATGGCCAATGACAAGGCACTTGACTGAAAGGAATGCAAATAAAGAGAGTTTTGCATGCATTTTAAATCAAATGATAGCCATCCTTTAACCCGGGAATGCTCAGGGGATATACAGTGATGAGTCATGCAGTCAGTTCCTTTTAAATTTACCATTAGTATACATCTGTGTTTTTTCTAATACCCAGAAGACACAAACTGAAGGAAGTAGTTTTAAACATTTGTGTTTGTTTTTCTGTTAAGAGTTTCTTGTCAGTTGGTGTACCAAATATCACAGAGTAATTATATAGTCTGTTTTAAACTTACTCAAGTAAATTATAAATATTTTACTAAGTTAGGCACCACAGGTTAAGATCTTGCATATTCTGTTCTCTGCTAATGGAGAAGACTACAGATCACAAGCAAAGATGGTCTTGGGGAAGAACTAATTATTCCAAGAAGCAATCTAATTTTGTGGAATGCCAAGCAGTTCTGATTCCCAGTTCTGCTCTGGTTCACGTGCATTGGGACTTTAGAGGAGGTAAAACTTGGCTTTAAAGCTCCCTGGGGAGTTCCCTGTGCGCAGGGCAAACTGTTGGCTGCATAATAACCCCCTTCTTTTGGTCCCAGACAGTAGGGACATTCCCAGGGGAAAAAGGTGTGACACACCTGCCATCACACTCTCTTGAAAGACAGCACTTTCTTTCTTGGAGAATTTGTTTTGGAAAAATTCTTACATGCATCTAGTTCATTGATGCTGCTGTATTTGAACTGGATTTCATGCATGGTCTTAGAAATCATCTTTAACATGCATTGTTTGCAGCACTTCTCAAATAAAGTCATTCTCACCACCTCCACAAGAAGGGTGAGCAAGCTGCAAACACTGGTGCCGGACAGTTTACTTATTTTGAGCTCAGACAGGGCAGTTACTGACTATATTTACTTTGACATTAGTATGGCATCACTAAGCAGAATCTCCCATTGTGCTAGGTGCCATACGGACAACAACAACATAACCAGTAACTTTAACACTTTACTAGAACTTGAACAAGAACCTACAGACTTGTTTAGTATAGACTCAGGTCCCTAATGCAGACTGAGGTGAATGCGGGGTACGCCCTAGGTTTCTTTCTGTCTTGAGATTAGTTGTCATTTCGAGCAATGTCCTGCTTTGGCTGTGTTTCACATCGTCTACTTTGCTGTGATTTTTTTGTTTGTTTGTTTAATTTCCCTGTATTTAAATCCAACAATATCTTTAAATCATGAAAATTCCAAGACTATGAAGTGCATGGTCGTGGTGCTAAGACTGGGAGTTCATTTCAAGAATGTAGGGGCAAAATATTGTGGGGATGCCTCGATTATATTAACCCACTTTTCAGTAGACTATGATATTAGATACATTCTGTTTCTAACACACAGCTTGAAATTAAAACACTATTCTTATTCTTCTTTTTGAGTAAGCAATATGTATTTTCAAAATTAATACCATTACAATGTAGTCTTTAGTCATAGTATAAAAATAAGTCTTAAAAATTCGATAAAGCTGTTAGCGAAAGTTTGGTTCATCTGGTAAAGATCAGTAAGATAATGAGAAAGAAACACTCTGACTGATTTAAAGTCACCGTAAAGCCATAGTCTGATGTGATTAATACATCTTCTCATTCATTTTCAGAAACAATTGTTCAGTGCCCATCATCTTACCAAGGCTTTTCTTGAGATTATTAATTAGAGTCTTACATCTTGAACCTAATATTTACCTTAAGCTAAGAGAATGACTTCTGTTCTAGACAGTATTTTCCCCTTCCATAATGGTAGTTTAGGCAGAATTAATTAGCAGAACCAACACACGCTCTACATGAGAAGTCATAATTTACAAAAGAATTTAGGATCTGCATTTAACAAATATTACCAATTAAAACTAAATACTTCAAAGTTATCTTTTGGAAAAACATTCTAACGTATCATTATTGTACATCACAACGTATAGCTTCTTGAGGAGCAGTCTCACCTCCAGCAATTTCAAGTACAGAACCATCAGGAGGAACCTAACAGCATTCAATATCAAAGTATCGTGGTTCCCTTTTAATACTTAGTGGAGTCTCACCTTTTTAGCATGTTCTAATGGGGAAGAGCTGATTTTCTCCAACCCTTTATCTGTATTTACCTTTCTTTTATTACAAATGCCAAGAATTGTACAAAATGAGCAAAAATATTATTCATAGAAGTATTTTTGCTGAAAATAAAAATTTAGGATGGTCTTGAGGATGCCAGGACAGTCCGTATTTAACAACAGCATAGATAAGGAGCTTTGTAATCCATTTATATAGAGTGAGGGAGAAAATAACAATTACCTTTTCAATAATGCTTACGTCAATTTTTGTAACTCTTAGGCAAAGATGACACCCGGTATAATAGCTCACATATTTAGTGTGGACCGACTGGAGGGTGTAGCACACCCATCATCAGTGGCTGAGGTGACACATCTACTCCAGCCTGAAAAAGGAGGAGCTGCATGGCCACATAGGCCTGCGGTCACCAAGGGGTTACGGCCACCTCTGTTAAGTAGGAGGGTTGTTTCCTTTTATTTAGTGTAGCCATAGGAAGCAGGCAAACTCCCTCCCGAAATCTCAGCTTGCACCTTGAACAAAGGCCCAGGCAGACACATTGGTTTGGGCACTACCATTAGCTATGGCTTTGAGTAGGGTTCAGAGTCTTCTGTGAGAGAGAAGCTGAGAGAGGAGGCAGCAAGGAAGTACTGGGCACAAAGGAATAGAAGAAAACCAAAGTGTTTTAGGCAGAGAAATAAGACACACATAAATATATGTATATATGATATATGAAATGAATGAATAAATAAATAAATGAGTAAGGACAGATACAGGCAGGGATTTAAGAGTTCAGTCCCCATTTCATTCAACATTATGGGCAGATTTTCCAGATTCTAAGAAAGATGTTCTGCTTCCCCCTTCCAACCAGGACCTCCTCTGAACGGTTTCCTGGAAGGAGATGGCAGGCTTCATTGCTGTCTTCCCAATTTCAGACGAAAGGCTGCTCTTTGGCCATTACTTTTTCACCCGAATCCCACCCTGTCCCTAACTTAAGACTGTCCCTCTACTAAAGGAGGTACTCCCGTCTCCCTCCTTCCCCACGGAAAATTAATCATGGTGCTGCAAGTAACACATTCCCTTCCATAACGCTAGTTTAATACCATTAATTAGCTGAACCAAAGTTTACACGAGAAGCATTCATTTTGACAAGAATTTAGGATCTGCATGGGGATAGTTAAAGAAATTGAAATTTGAACGTCTTTTATGAATAAGTTGGACTACATCAAACCTGACCTGCCCCAGTTCCTCATCCTGCCTTGAAAAACTTGCAGGACCCGAGCGCTGTTTTCCTTCTGTTCAAAAGTGACAACAATAAGGGAGTTAAAAACTTCATTTTGCCTTTAGAGTCTGATCTTGCAGCACTTACCAAAGTGTGCATAATCATGTAAGTGGATTCCCTGCTTGTGAAAGAACACAGGAAAGGCCAGTCTGATTTCGTCTATGGTCCCTACTCAGATATTTTGTTTCCAATAGAATCTTTGAATTCTCCTGAGTACTCTGCTAGCCTGTACTTTCAACTTGAGGGACTTCTGGAGACTGATGCGGTTTCTCTATTCACTAAAGCTCACTCGGTCTCTTGTTTAGTGCTTGTTCAGTCTTCCATGGAATACCGATAAACTCTTCGCATTCGTAACGTCTTTCCCAAGGAGATCTACAAGTCTACCAACTGTTGCATAAAGCATCTTTTACGGTCAGTCCTCTTTATCTTCTGTTGGCTACCATGCACTCTCATCATCAAGCTTTCCAGTGAAGGCATGTGCAGTACATTGACGTGGCCTGTAAAGTCTATAAAGCTGTATGTCTTCTGAGCAAAACCCCTCGAGCGGCCTCTGTACCGTGGGCTCTGTGAACACTGACCTGTGCCTTGTGAAGGAGCGCACGAGGAATCTGAAAGATAGGTGCCTCCACTGTGCTAAAAGAAAGTTCCTCTGCATTTTGTGAGGAGCTTGAACCCATCTGAGGGTGTCGGTGTGCTCTTGGGAAGCCCTCCCAAGCAGAACCCTTCCAGGCACTCACCTGGAGCAAAGGTTTGTTTTCAGCTTTGATGCAAGCTAAGAGGGAAGGCAGGGCTGTCCCTGCTGAGCGGCGCGCAGCCTGCGCAGAGGCAGAGCACTCCGGTCCCCGGGGAACCTGTTCAGGCACCATGGTTTGATACGCAGCTGAGTGAAACAACTTTAGATGTTGGCGTTATAGTTCTGCCTAAGCCCTGCTGAAGGCACTTAAAAGTCCTATAATCTTTAGCGATAATACTAATAAGCGGCAAAAAATTGCCCTTGCACTTAGTTTTATAAAGAAAAAACAAAGTAAAACAAAAGCAGAGAGACCTACCAGACCACCTGAGTGAACACTCTTTCATTCTTTCTAGGTGTGATACAGGACATAAGTGAGCGGAAGTACATCCACTTCATACAGTTCGTTTTGCATCGTGACATGCATACAGTTCGTGATGCATCCTGGGGTGCATCAAGAAGAGTGTGGCCAGCAGGTCGAGGGAGGTCATCCTCCCCCTCTACTCTGCCCTGGTGAGGCCGCGTCTGGAGTCCTGTGTCCAGTTCTGGGCTCCCCGGTTCAAGAAGGACAGGGAACTGCTGGAGAGGGTCCAGCAAAGGGCTACAAAGATGATGAGGGGACTGGAGCATCTTTCTTATGAGGAAAGGCTCAGGGACTTGGGGCTTTTTAGTCTAGAGAAAAGAAGACTGAGGAGGGGTATTAATGCTTATAAATACTTAAGGGGAGGGTGCCAGGTAGATGAGAAGAGTCTTTTTTCAGTGGTGCCCAGTGACAGGACAAGAGGTAACGGGCACAAACTTGAACATAGGAAGTTCCATCTTAACATGAGGAGGAACTTCTTTACTCTGAGGGTGGCAGAGCACTGGCACAGGCTGCCCAGAGAGGTTGTGGAGTCTCCCATGCTGGAGACATTCAAAACCCGCCTGGACGCCATCCTGTGCAATGTACTGTAGGTGTCCCTGCTGTGGCAGGGGGGTTGGACTTAGATGATCTCCAGAGGTCCCTTCCAACCCTGACCATTCTGTGATTCTGTGATTTCCAAATAACTCTAATCTGTCTACTAAAAATATGTCTAGTACTTAATCTACTCTGATTTTCGTATTTAAGTCAAATATTTTACATCTGTAAGAAGTTTCAGATACTGTTGAACAACCTACCACATTGACGTGCCCAGACGTTATTCCCAGTTGACGGCCTAAACTTCCTGCTGCAAAATTTTATTTTATTTGTCAGGAATTATTTGTCAGGAATACTTTCTTTTAAAATGTAACTGCAAATACTAACTCACTTTAATAGTAAAACTATTCAAATGTTTGTAGACCATATTTTAGCAAACATTATCCTTTTCTCAGATGTTAGACAATCACATAACATGATATCATATGTATCTTTAAAACTTTTTGTGTTACTTTTTTCTTTTGTTACTGTTTTCTAAAGCCTCTCTAGTATATCAACCTTTTTCTGGTAATGAGAAAACTAATTTCAAATTACACGTACCAAAAATATAGAAAAAACAACTGCTGTATCTCCCATATATATTTTGTGATGTGCAGCCTAAAATTACAGATGCTTTTTAATCATCTCCGTTACAGGCAATACATACACATAATTAAATATAATGGCTTAGATCAGCAGCTAGTGTAAATTAGCATATCTCTGCAGAGTGACTTACAAGAGATGAGGATACTGACTCCGGTGTATAAGCACCCAGTAACATGGAGGGCTGGTTTCCAGTACTCCAGAGATACATGATATAACAGTGTTCCATATAGAAATGCTTGGTAAATGATGCACTGCATTTTCAGTACTAACCTACTTTCTTCCCTGGCTAATGCATTTCTTTGGCATAACTGTTTCCAAGATTATTTTTTTTTAATGAAAATAGGTTGTATCACCTTTCACTTCTCCAAATCAAACCCCATTTTTGTCACTCACTTCTGCTCTTTCTAGAACCACTTGAATTACTTTAATATACTCATTTGTGTTTGCAACTGCTCTACAGCAAAAAAAGTGCTTAAGAAAACCCGAAACAGATCTTTATGGTACCTTTATTTAATACTTTACAAAATGTGACAGCCCTCATTTATAGTCTTAAATAATTTTGCTAAACCATGTGTTATTTTTCATATCCAGCCTATTTGAATTAATCTGAGAGTAAGATCCTGTTGTCTTCACATTTGAACTGCTAAGAGAGACACTCCATGGACTCTACTGCTGGGAATGTAGAAAAGATCCTTCTAAACATTAGGACAAACAATCCCTCCCTGTTATCTGTATTGACGCACACAAGTCTATGGGGCCAGATGGGATCCACCCAAGGGTACTGAGGGAACTGGCAGAAGTGCTCACCAGCCACTTCCCATCATTTATCAGCAGTCCTGGCTGACTGGGGAGGTCCCAGCTGGCTGGAGGCTAGCAATGTGACACCCATCCACAAGAAGGGCCGGAGTGAGGATCTGGGGAACTACAGGCCTGTCAGTCTGACCTCGGTGCTGGGGAAGGTTATTTAGCAGATCATCTTGAGTGCCATCACATGGCACGTACAGGACAACCAGGTGATCAGGGACAGTCAGCATGTTCATGAAAGGCAGGTCCTGCTTGACTAACCTGATCTCCTTCTATGACAAAGTCACCCACTTAGTGGATGAGGGAAAGGCTGTGGATGTTGTCTACCTAGACTTTAGCAAAGCCTTTGACACCATTTCCCACAGCATTCTCCTGGAGAAACTGGCTGCTCATGGCTTGGACGGGTGTACTCTTCGCTGAGTAAAAAACTGGCCAGGCCCAGAGAGTGGTGGTGAATGGAGTTCAATCCAGTTGGTGGCCGGTCACAAGCAGTGTTCCCCAGGGCTCAGTATTTGGACCAGTTCTGTTTAATATCTTTATCAACGACCTGGACGAGGGGATCGATTTACACTAGTAATGAGTGCTTGTGTCTACTCCTTGGTAGGCTGTCACTTCTTTTAAAATGTCTCTTCTCGCCTTCTCCATTCTCCCCTATTGCTCATGATTAGAGACTTACAATAATTTTTCAGTCCCTGTATCTTTCTCTCTCTCTGCATTCTAACAATTTATTTTTTTTTCTTCTAGAGCATATTAAAAATCTTTTCAACCAGAGGAAGGGTTTCCTTCTTCCAAAATTCCTTCCAGTGAATGCTCTGGAACATAGAGGGCTCAAAAGTAGAAAATGTCTGTTGCCAGCCCTGGAAGCCTCATGCCAAAAAAAGAGTAAATGCAATTATAAAGAGCTTTTGAACCTCTGTGTGAGAGAGATGCTGGAGGTGGAAGCGTTCCTTTCCAGTGCTGTAACAAGCGTGTGTTTGCCCAGCTCAGTTATTTTTGGACAGTTTTGTTTAGGGAGTTTCCTTTCTTAGGCTGTTACCTGTTTACTTCTGCAAGCACAAAGAATTACGATTATCTGTACAAATTCTTCTATCAAAGGCTTTTTCTGCAAGGAATACAAAAGGATACGCTTGTACATTGGTAAGCTTAGGCTCTGGGTTTCTCAACATCTGCCTAAATATTTCAGTTTGAAATAAGTGATTAGAACAAAGCGAAGCGCATGTTTATATAAAACTGAAGGACTCAGACTTTAACACCAACAAGGATTTGACAAATAAAGATTACTTTTTTTCTGTGAACATGTGCCACAGTTTGCTAATGAAGACTACTTTGCAGAATAATTCAGCATTCAAAATTCACACTAGAGATGTTGGCTTTAAGAATGTTTAGAAAGTGACTTTTGAATGTAAGAAAAAAATGAAAAAGGAACATTTTTGTGTGTAGAATGTAAATTAATAAATTCCAATTAGTTTTAAAAAAGCATAGGTATTTCATGAAGCTTATAGCAGATAAAAACATATGGCCACATGGAAAAGTAACCTATTTACAAATAAAGTGGGTTTTTTTTTTTCCTCCACAGATCAATAACACGATCTTACTATCGCAATTCTGTGGGTGGCTTACTAGTGTTTGACATCACAAATCGACGATCTTTTGAACATGTGAAAGACTGGCTAGAAGAAGCAAAAATGCGTGTGCAGCCCTTTCAGATTGTGTTCCTGTTAGTAGGACATAAATGTGACTTAGTGTCACAGCGTGAGGTTACAAGAGAAGAAGCTGAAAAACTGTCATCTGACTGTGGTATGAAATATATAGAAACTTCAGCAAAAGATGCCACGAATGTTGAAGAGTCCTTTACCATTCTTACACGAGACATCTATGAACTTGTAAAAAAAGGAGAAATCTCAATACAAGATGGATGGGAAGGTGTCAAGAGTGGCTTTGTTCCAAATGTTGTACATTCATCAGAAGAAGCTGTAAAGCCCAGAAGACAATGCATCTGCTGAATTTGTAGCATGCCAAAGAGTATATCAGGTGTTCAGAAGATGATGCCAACCTAAATAACAGAATGATAATTTTGAAACTATATTAGATCATGACATAGCTGAATCATAGAATGGTAATTTGTTTTTTTATCCTTCTGTCTAGGTCATAACTTCATAAAACTATAAGTGCTTTTTTTCTTTTACAGAGTACAATAACTTTGTGTGGTCTTCAGGAAAAGAAATTATATATTGCTAAAGGAAAAACTAATCCTATAGCAAGATACTGAGAAAGCGCAATAATCATCGTGACAACATCCTCTCTTGGGCTTTGTATTTTGAATACTGTTTAAAATCAAGGCTTGCTAGGTGAGGATCAGATGAGCTCATTACTTTTGTTCATCCTGCCTTAGTTTTGGACAAGAAAGTACTATACCGTATACTTTTTTAATGTGATTCTTTACTCAAGTGCAGGGTTGCTAATGACCATTAAAGTTTAGAATGCTGTAGAGTTTCATAATAAAGATAATTCTAAAGAAAGCAAGCTGAAAGATTGCTCCAATAGCAAACACTTTTGATATGACTATGAATACAAGCCTTACTAAAGAAAAAGAATGTTTTAGAAAAGATGATTTATTTGTATATGAAAAAGGGGGGAAAGAAGCAATGAAATTTATTACTAAATATTTTCTGAATTGCCAATGAAACTAAATGTAACATCACATAGGATCCAGCTGTTATTTGACTTGTATACAAAACAGATTTCCCAACCACTGGAGTTACATTTCAGAGACCAGATCCTCAGCTGGGTAATTATCATAGCCACACTGATGCCTAGGGAATTATGTTAATTTACACAAACAAATTCCATATTAGCTTTAAAAAAATAGATCTACTTCTATCTAGAAGTAAGAATACGTTAAAAAGTGCTGCAACCCATGGGGACCCAGGCCTTAAATTTGAATAGAGCAAGGATTGTTTTATTCTCAGCCAGCAAACATTAAATTGTTGTCTAAAAAATGAAGGTTTTAAAACCAAAACTGTTATGAACAGAATGTTTGGAGAGGAGAGAATTTCTAAAATAATGCTTGGCTACAGAGAGCAAAGTTGGAGAACCCCTATTCTAAGAAAGCAACACATAATAGCTTTTAATAACAATAATAATAGGAGAAATCGGTGATCATGTAGCATTTTACTGAGCTTGAGGTCATCTTCCTACGCCTCTGAATATAACACACACTAGCTTTATGCAAGCTATGCCCTATATGTCTAGCACTTAAATACCAAATAAGTCTGTTTCTATTTTATTGTAGTAGTGTAACAAGATGACTGGATCTCTAGAGCTGATAAGCATCTACAATTTATCTGGGCATACTCATAACCTCTGAACATCAAGGCAGTTATCTTCATATAAAGGTGTGTTATCGTATTACAAGTCTCCATTTTCAAGACCAGGCAACAAATCTATCTAATCTAACTTTTTTCTTCAACAAACATGTAATTGGTTTTCCCTCAGGTTACTTTTAGGTCCTTTTACAATCCTTTTGTAAATATTCCATAGTATAGAGACAGGATGTTTGGTTCCAGTTGTTTTATTCATTTAGGGCCACTAAAATTATTGACTTCAAAGGGAACTGAAAGGTTAATTTTTTCAATAGCCTGAATCTCACTTGCACTGAGGCACAGTTACACTGTCTTAGAAGGATACAGAGGCCTTAATATAAACAGGAATCAGCCTTAATTCATTAGCAATTAAAACAGTTAGTTAATGCTAGTCTCAGCATGCCACAAAGTAATTGCTGTGAGCCTGATTCTCTATTAAACTACATATATTCACTGTTTACACCAAGTTGATTTTCATTTGAGGGCATTTTAGGCCCTCTTTACAAAGTAAACGTGACTACAGATGCCAAAAGATAGTGCAAAATCAGGCTGTGTGCATTTGACACCGATTCCCCTATGATACTAGGCCCATGTTGTGTATCTCAGAAGATCTTCTCTTAGTTGTTTAAGAGGACAGAACGGGCCAACAAATAAATCGGTGGCTAGGGAGTCAACAGACCTGAAGTCTACCACGGGTTCACTGTGTGTTTCTGAGCAAGGCATTTACGTTTTCTGTGCCTCACCTTCTGTATCTCAAAAATAGAGATGATTGTTCTTCCTCGAATTCACAAAGACTGCTGAGACCCAATCTGACTGTACACCTTCAGTCTGGACTCTTTTCTCTGTGTGCTACCTGTTGCAGAGTGTTTAGCACCATGGGATGTGGATACTGTTTTTTTCTGCTATACCAAAAAAAAAAAATTAAAAATATTAAAACAGCTTTATAAGTACCAGGTATTGCTATTACTATGAATCTACATTTCATTAGACATTTCATCACTTTCAGGTTAAAATCTTTTATCTTAAACTTTTCTTCCTGAATACTCTGGAGCCAATGAGCTTTTCATTCTGTACGAGAAAAATCGGGTGTGTTGGGGGGGAAGGGACTGGGAGAAGAGGGGAGCAGAGGGGAGGTATGCACAGAGAAATAAACAATCATCAGAACAGAGCCTTAATGATCTCTGCTGTCAATGTTGTACCTGTAGTGTCACATTTATTACACTGGGAATAGAGCTTTTAACCAGATTCAACTGTGTAAGGAACTGGTATTGTCAATGCAACTAGAAGAGAAGTTCACTGCATTTTAAAGTACTGTGCACATAGTTACCTTATTTGTAATTCCTAAAAATGTAGATTAACATGTACATTCAAACATTGTCTATCTTGATGATATATTAAACCACTACTGTACCTTCTCACTACACACTTGCAGTTAATAGAAATGTCTGATCAGTAGATGATTTGCTGAAATACATAATTTTGTTTTCAGATGCTTTGCAGTACAGTATATAGGTAACAGCCTGAGTAGGCTGTAGAACGGATTATAGGTCAGTGCATGTATTTATTTTTTTTCTCCCAAGGAAGGGCAAATGCGATGCTTACTATTGATACCAGAATGAAATTTCCAGAAATTAGAAAAATCTCCTTTGACAGCCAAATAAATAAGTAGAAATTATTTATTAAGAAAACCCCAAAACTTTTGCAAATTAAAGTTTGGTAAATCCCGGTCAGGAAAAGGAAAAACCTGTTGAAATAGTAAACAGTTTGTATTTGGATTCATAGGCCTGGCAAATGAATGGATATAAAGTATTGTTTTGGACTCCTAAAATGCTTAAATTTTCATTGCTTTTATTTTAAGTTTGATGAAGAAGAATAAAAACCTTCCTCTACTGATTTAAATTTTTTACACATGAATTCTTCAGATATTTTGTCTTGCTAATAATTACATCTGTCCCGTGTAAGAAGCAGGACCTAGCCGCACACCCTAGGAATCAACCAAGGAAAAAACGTTGAGGTAGCATAGGCTCATACTATTCATTTATGCCTTTGGTATGGAATAGATTTACCAGTCTAACTTCAAGCTGGTGACTGTCCTGCGCTCACAGAAATTAATACAGGCTTGACTGAGCACCCAAGTACAGTGCAGGTGCTCTGCACTGAGATCCCTTCTGCCACAGCCAAACTGTTACTGGTACCCAAGTTGCCTAACTTAAAGCAAAGATAGGTGCATGCACTGTGCTCACAGACAATTCAGTCTCAGTGTTTCATCTCACTTATAGAATACATGCTTCATTGCCCTGTTTTTACATAATTAAGATCCAGGGAGAGCGCTTTTCCTCCAGCTGTAGACCCCAGCACATGACATCAGCTCTTCCAAGTCTCCACCTTTGCCTTTCGCCCACAGCTGGCACAGTGATCTCAGCAGCCTTGGAGAGAAAGGAGGGCCGAGGGTTTATTCTTTACATGGAACCATACCACAAACATGCTGGACTGTTTAAGAAATCATTAAATATCAAAACACACTTGTCAATAGCAAACATTTGCATTGCTCGCTTCTCAGAGTCCAAAGGCAATCTTTTAAATAAGTGAATGAAATTAAAATTCTAAAAGAGGAATCTGTAACATACAAATCTCTCTAAAAAGCCTAATGGGTGGGACTGCACAGCAAAATAAACAGATTCTACCAAAAAAACAAAAGTCCAAGCATTTGTGTAATGCTGTAGTACTTAACTGTATGTGGTAGCACCTGCGATGCCTAGGTTTCTTAAGGATAATAATGGTATCATTGAATGTATTTAAAACCAGAAGAATTCAACCAAAAATTCATCTGCCTGATCCTCAGAGAAAAAAAATGACTGTGTCTCATGAATGCATGTATACTTACATCCCAGCTCATTTCTGGTGGTAATTCAGTGTCTGGGTTTAGTGCTATGTCCTGTGAGGCTCTCCTCGGAAAACCGACTACCTACATATGCTGTCATTTTACTCAGCAATATTTCCTCCTCTGCGAAGAAAATACAGCTGTGGAAAAGCTGAATTTTACTTTTGAGCACAGCAGAATTGTTTATCACGTTTCCATGAATGTGCAAATCTGATGAAAGTAATACAATTGAAGACGTGCCAGTTGAGCATAATATAAAGACTATGAAGTTGTACAGGTTCATGAAGACAATTTGCCTTGCATAATACTTAATTAGTGGGAGTGTAGCATATGCGTGAAGAAAACTAAGTTGGTTCTGCGAACCCAAGAATGTTTTGCTAACCAGCACTTTTGACGTGGAAGAGCCAGCTCCATAGATGCAGGACTCCACAGAGCAATGATTTTTCTTCATGGAGTTGTTGCTCCCGCAAGCAACCACTGGAACAGCAAAGACACGACTAAAACGTGTCCAGGAAAATAACTTGATAGCATAAATTCCCCAAAATAAAATGTACACACTGTGGGCTTTTTACCCCCGGGGAGAAAGGGAACAGTTGTTCGGCAGCAAATGCCACCGCAGCACTCACATGGGATCTCCTCCCGTGACTGCCCACAGAGGCCACACAGGAATGGGGAGCAACAGGCTCTTCAGGTAGGAGTAGGTAAATCTTCATTTAAACTCAATCTGAGGAATCCCAAAATCCTAACCCCGAGCTGCTAGAATGGATCACCATCTTTGAGAGTGTTTCGTTCACTTGTTTCTCAGAGAAAGTCACGTTTTAGGCTGGGCCTGAGCTACTCGGGGATGGACACCCAGTGTGTAATCTGCTGAGAGACCACTACTCCGTGGGAGCAGTGCTGTAAACCCGCTGACGCCAACCTTCAGCAGCCTCACAGCCTACAAAGGCAGCTCAGGCTAAGAATATCCCTGATTACCTTCACAGGCTGCTAAAGGCCCACCTTGCAGCTAAAGAGCTTCTACAGAAACGTAAGAGTAGAAGTAACAAGAAGAAATTCTGTGCATTGTAAATAAAATCAATGCTTAGGTAAAGAAGCTGAAGTTTCAGCTATAGTTCAAGTACTGTGATTCTTCACTGCTGGGGCTTCAAATCTGCTTGTGTGCAAACTGATTTTTCCTGCTCTGTGAAAACTGTGGAGGGACAGACTGAGCCCCCTGTAGCAATAAACTCAGTCGCCAGGGAAATGAACGCACACGATAGGGATGGAAAGGAAGACACAGATCATTTCTTCCATCCCTGCACAGCCCCGGGGAAGCAGTGAGACTAACCACTGCCGGAGCCCTTAAGACCCTACAGGAATTTCCATCACTGTTATGGGACTCGCAGGATGAAGGAAAGCGCCAAGGACCCAGCGTCGGCACAGAGACGCAGGCTCACGTCACGGAGACCCCTCAACTCCAGCGGCTCCCTAAGGATGGGTTAATTCTGTGGGACAGCTGCAAGAGAGGAACGGGTGGGTATAATGCTACACCGGCGTTACATCTACATGTCAGGCTTCTTCCCCTTTCACCTTTCTCCCCTGCGTGGTTTCTTTGCAGGAAGGCGCTGCCAGAAGCCGTATTTGGCACTAAGGTCTGACAGTGAGCAGGGCGGTAGTTTAAAATGTTAGTGGTAGTTGCTAAGTATCAAGGTACTAACACGGAGGGGAGGAATTATGGAAAATATTTCAGTCATAATCTTAGTAATAAAAACCTTGCAGGGCTGGCACTGCTCTGCAGCACTTTTGAGAATTGTCCATTTAGGTTTTCAATGCCAAGCAAATAGTTTAGCTATTTAGTCATAATTTATATTAATTTGCTATTTTAAAATAATTACTGCTTATTATTCAGGGGAAAAAGCCTCCTCTGTGCAGATCATTCTTCTCATTTCCCTGACATAGAGCCAGTGTTATATGCATTAAAAGAACAAGCTATGCCAGGACATAAGTTTAGAAAACGTTAAGTCTCAATTCCAGTCAGTCAGACCATTGTAGTTCACAGTAACACCGTTCATTTTATTGGGGTTTTTCTCTGCCCAGTTCTCTGTGGAAAACAGTCTGATCCTCAGAGAAACTTTTAAAACAGAAGAGAGACAAAGCTTACTGAAAAAGAGCTGCATATGTGAACAAGGGTCAGAAAAGCAGCACGTGAAATTACGGATTTTCCTGTTGTATCCTCTTTCAGTCTACCATGCTTTGCAGACCACCTGTAACTCCCCGAGTACACAGAGTGAATGGAACAGTAAATTTCTGGCTGTCCGAAAAAGGCTAGGAGAGGAAAAATTAGACCAGATGTAATTCCCCGCAGCAGTGCTCTGCAACTCTGTGCCTGGGCATGGAACAATGGCCACATTTTGCCTAACGCTCGCCACGTGCTTCTCTGTGTCCTGGGAGGAATTCGGCCTCAGCAAAAACCCTCCTGCAAGTTCTGCCTGCGAACAGTTGCTCTGCACCACCTCACGTCATCCTCCTCAGTGCCAATGTGCAAAGTTTTCCAGCAAGGAAACTGCAAGGGAATAGCACTGTTGTCTAAAACTACATCAGAGAAGAATGAACATCGGGGAGAGAGAAGTTATTTAAGCTAAAGGACAATGTTGGCGTCAGAACAAACAGGCCATCCTGAGACGCACAGGATAGGCAGTTCTGGTGATGCTAAGATACCAAAATCTTAGACAACTTTAAGTGAAAGCAACAGCAATCTTTACTCCCCCACACAGACAATTTCTCTAGAATGCCATTGTTATTAACTGAAAGGGTGACGTGAAGTCCAAATAGTAAACACCAGAAATAAAAGTGTTTGCTTTCTTGAAGAAGTTGTTTCATGTCAAAAGTTTGGTCACCAACGGTGCTTCTTTCTTCAGCTACAGGTAGGTGTCCGTGTGTCCTTACCCTTTTGAAAGGATTGTCTTCAGAGACTCTCACGGTACGGTTTGTGCATAGGGTCATTGTGACTGTACACAGCAGCAATAAATGAGGCTTTTCCAATGAAAGAAAAAACATAAGTTTTAGTATCCCTACTGGATATATCTAGTTTGACTGGAGAGAAGTCTAAAACTGACTAATCAATCAGCAGATGCTTTTTTCCACCATGAACTAAGCGAAAAGTAGAAGAAGCTACGTATGTCTTATTTGTACTGTGTGTTTCAGGGCATTAGAAGAGAACATAGCAGCGCACATTTCTCTCTGATGCAACTTATTCAAAGCCTGGTTTGTGCCTGGAATCAATTCACTCTGACACATCTAGGATATTATGCATGGTATTAATTCCACTGATCATCCAAATCTTAATGAGCTGTTGCTTGCAAATCACTTTGAACCCATGGACAGCTCTGGGATTAAGTGTCATTCACTCTGTCTTTTATAACCCATGCAAAGGATATAAAACCATAGGCCAATGTAGTACCATATACTAATCAATAATTAATATCTTCATTACCATCAGAATTTAGTAATAACCCATTTGGAATAGAATTAAAGCAAATAAAACAAGATTATGTAACACTGTGTACTTTCAAAGCACCCTGAAGTGGTACTAAAATACCGCAAAACCTTGAGGCTCATGGATGTCTTTACTTCCCAGAAAATTAATGCACAGATCTTCAGAAAAAAAAAAGTTCCAGTCATTATGTAAGCCACGCAAAATGAGATGCACATGATTTTTTAATATCAGTAAAAAGTACCACTGTTCCCTCCTCTTGCTGCTTCTCAGTTGTTCAAGTTCTTTTTATTCCTTGGCCAACGCTACCCATCACTAGTGGACAAGAGCATAACTGGGCAGGATGCAAGAACTGTTACACTCTACTTTCATTGCTGACCCTGCCGGGCCAGCCCCAAAACTCTTATGGCGACGGCTGCGGAGTACCTAAGGATACTGCGAACAGGCAAGACCATGGAAGGTACTCAGATACTGCCGCGTCCTGTGTGCTCTTACATTTTTGTGGCAATGTTTGGTAGGATTGCATGCAAAGTATAAATATAGAGAAATCCATCATTTCAAAACATAGCATTTTAAAACACAGCACAACTTCATTTAGCCTAAATGCTGGCTAAGCACAATTTGCGATTATAACATTCTAGTGATTTGTGTTGTGGTTTTGTACTCTAAGCTTTGCATCAAAGGGAACTGAGATGAAGTTCTCTATAGCTGGTTTTCTGGCTGAATGATGCCTAAGTTATTTCTCAAAAGCGGTTTAAAAACATCACTGAATTGTGCCACTAATAGCAAGCATATATTAAAAAAAATGAATACATGCAATAGAAATTGAAAGGAACAAAAAATCTCAAATAATTGGAACTAATCACATTTTAAAAGGGTTTAGGGAAAAGAAGATAAATGAGTTCATGGAATAGTGGCTCCCAGAAATGACTGCCTCCGTATCACAGTCTGTAGAATATTTGCCTGTATCTCAGCTTCTCTGGTACTTACATACCTGTCGCGCAGTATGCAGACCATGGAGCAGAGCGGCTGATGCGCAAACACACAGCGCATGCATTTTACTGACCCTGCTGGAGGCTTCCTAACTTCAGCACTGCTGCAGAACAAATATGCAATGGACAGGACGTAATCACAGTTTGATATATGCTGCATAATTATATACTATACACACAACTGCATAACTGCATGAATTATATGTGCAATGAATGCTGTATACGTATATAGTTATAGTATAGAATACACAATATACAATAACAGCAAAGAAAAAATTAAAGACTAATTGAAGCATTCAGAAGCTGGAAACTTTATAAAAACAGGAAATTACTCAGTACCTGCTTTTTACTTCTTGGTTAAGAGAAGGCCTTCATATGGCTCTTAATTTATTAAGTTAATAAAGCTGCAGGCCTTATTTAGCCAGCATTATCAAAACTTCCATAGTGTGCAGATTTGTGGAGTATTTTATTACAGCTTTTCTAACACCTCAGGGTCCCAACACTCTGGAATATGAGTTTATCTCGGAGCCATGTCCCTGTCCCTGCGCCCCGGGAGGGATGAAGGGAGCTCAGCCGTCCCCGCGGCTCCCCAACTGGTGGCATCGACGCTCCCGTTCCCTCACCGGTGAGAAAAACTCGTGGAAATTTTCTCCAAGACACGTTTTCGATGAAGGCTAAATGTTTTAATAGACAAGTAAAATTCTATTTTCTGTAAATAAGACCTGAAAGTTCCCAAGTCCCTCCTAAAGGGTACCTAAACCCCAACGTTTCTTACTGGATAGAGAACTGGTGAAAACCGGCAGGAGGAGTGATGGCTTAGCCCGAGATTTGGGCACAGGGAAGTGTCTTGGCTTCGCAAAACACAGGTTTGTGCCGGTAACCACGCAGTGATGTCCGCCGTAAGCGCTCCCGCCAGAGGCCGGTGCGGCCTCACCCGTGAGGGGGACGGTGAGGCGGGGTGGGGGCCCACGCTCCGCAGCCTCCCTCAAGTAAGACATAGATTTATTTCTCTTCTTGTGAACCACGTTATTCAGCCACGTTGCATTTGGCCCTCTGTTTATGCGGCTCACCCTCACGGGGGTTTGCCGGGGAGAAGGCACAAGGGGGGGATCAGACAGGGGGTTTGGGCGGGGGGTGGCGCTGAGGCGGGGCCGGCGGCGGGGCCGGCGGGGACAGCAGCCGTGCACAGCCGCCGCCCGCTGGCTTCCCGCCACCTGCCCGGCGGCCGGCCCCCTGCCCGAGGGGCGTCCAGCCCGGGTCCGTCCCCGCGGGGTCGTGAGGGCAAGGGCAGCCGGGCCGCGACGGCGGCGCGGGGCGGTGCGGCGGGCGTTCCCCGGCGCGGTGCGGCGCGGCGTGGCGGCGGGCCGCCAGGGGGCGCTGCAGGCGGAGGCGGCAGCCCGAGCGGCCGCGCTTGGCGGCGGGGCCGGCTCCTCAGCGCCGCATCATGTGGGCCGGCCCCTTCCATGGAGCCGGGGCTGCTGCCGAGCGCCTCCTGGGCGGACGCCGCCATGAGGCTCTGAGGGGCGGCTGCGTGCGGAGGACCCAGCCGGTCGCGCTGCGGATCGCCCCGAGCCTGGCGCTGCGGCCTCGCCCCCGAGCAGGGGAGCCCAGCGCTGCGGCCGCTGCTACTGCCGCCGCCGCGGGTCCGGCCGGGCGGGCGGGCGGCCCGGGGCCATGTAAAGCGGCAGCAGCCGGGGGGAACGGAGCCGAGCTCGGGGAGAGGAGCCGCCGCCGGCCGGGGAGGCCCCGCGGGGGGGGATCATGGCGACGTCTAATCTCTTAAAGGTGAGAGCCGGGCCTGGCCGGGCCCTGCGTGAGGAGAGAGGCGGCGGGGGCCGGGCGGCCGGGGTTGCCCCGCCGCCGGCTGGGCCTGCGGGCGGCCGTGGCGGCCGGGCCGGGCCGGGCTGGGCGGCCGGCGGGGGCAGGCCGCGGGCGCCGCTGCCCGAAGTTGCCGTTCCCCGCGGGTGCGGTGGGGTGGGGTGGGGGTGTCCCGGCGGCCCTCCCTCAGGTGAACGGCCTGGGCGCCGCGCCCGCGCTCGGTGCGGGGCCGCTGGCCTCGGCCCGGCCCGGCCGGTGGCCTCTGGGCTGCCAGCACCCCCCCACCCCCCCGGCTCTCCCCTCCCGAACACGGCTCGTTGGGAAACAGCCTGGCGTCGTGCTGTTAGACAGGGCACGGTGTCGTCCCTTTGTTTATTTAAGGAGACCTAGGTGTACGGAAAATGAGTTTTAAGTTAAACAAAGAGTTGGAAAACGTCTTCGCGGTGGGCAGGTGTCGTTATCTGGGTTGCCACCGTATTCCAGTTTTTTTGTTAACTACAGTTTCTCTGCAAAGAAAATATTCCTGGAGGCCTTTCGCTTGCGTTAAGCAGCTTTGCTTTTGTAGTGAGATGTTGTCAAGCACTTTCCCGGCGTTTGGTGACAGATGTCAGTCACCCCAAGCTGCTGCAGATTTGAACAGAAGTTTTCGGTATGACAGTCCAGTGTTTGAGCTCAGGACTGCTTGTCCGGGTATTTGCGGCGTGTGTGTGGAGAAGACTGTATGTGGCCTTTGAGGCCATGCCAGCACAGGGAAGACGGGCCTGCTTCAAACAACTGTTAACTAACGCCTCCAGTAAGTGTTTCTAAAACATGAGTGTTATCAGGGTGAGAGACCTTGGGAAGGCTATCTGCTTGACTTTAACAGTTAGCAATTTAAAATATGTATAAACATATAACTAGACATGTGTTCAGCACTATGTATTATAGTTAAATGTGGTTCTGAAGAAGTGCTGCTTACATTTTAGCAATCTGACCTATTTTGGATGTATAGGTTTTGGCCCGAAACTGCTGGTTGTATTACTCTGACACACTCAGCGTGAAGAAATGAGAAATAACTGATAGCCTTGTTTCTTCCTGGTATTCAAAAAAAGGTTTTAGTTTTAAAAAGATATTAAAAAAAAATCTTTCTTGAAAGTGAAATGTAATTGAAATGAATTTTAATTCATTTCTTTATATATTTTTATGCCTAAGTGGGTAGTTAGATTTTTAAGCAGATAAGACTTAAATAAAAATCTAAAATTGAAGAATCCAGTAACACTGGTGGAAAAAAATAATGTCCCATAAGAAAAAATGTGCTTTTTGTGGAAGGGTGTGGTTTTAGAGCAGGGCTCAGACAGTTTCTCTACTTGGTAATGTTTTAGTCTGTCTCTTTGCTGTATGTTTAAGGATCTCTGGAAAGACCGATGCATGCTTGGATGAGACGCGTGGTTGCATCGCCCAATAGAAGGAACATGGGCCTATGAGATTTGTCAGCATTCCACTTCAGTTGTTTTGAAAGAATAATAGGTGTGCAGTAAGTGAAAACAGAGTCGAAGGCCTTGATTCTGTGAGATGACTCTTGCTGAACTGAGGCCTTTGTGTTGGCTGGTCATGTATTTGCAACTGGCCTTTGAAGCATTAATATTCCATATTGACAGCGAGATATATATGCACAGTATGTTTTAGGAAAAATGCTACAGAGATACCTATTCTAAAAAAGGCTTTCTGGTGACTTGGGGTCATTTTAAGCATTATAACTTACTAATTGGTGAGTTTGCTAAAGACAATAAAGTATGAGTCCTGCATTACAAAAGGAAAGATTATACAGTGATTTGACTTTGTTTATAATGACACAATAAACCAATGAAAGAATTGGAACTAGATAAAGTCTTTTGTTCCCCAGTTCTGCTCATCAGAGTGCTCTCAGAATAGCAAACTGTTGATTCCAGGTTAGTGTCGATTGGCAGTGGATCATGCTGTTTGTGCTTCTGCATTAACGTTTAGGGGGAAAAAAAAGCAGTGTCTCGGCACAGTAAAAATCCCTGGGTAAGAAAGGAGAAGTGTTAAAAATCGGTAAGGTTTTTCCATACCTCTTCCAAATAAGCCTGCATAGTCAAATCTAAGTTGGGTTTAGACAGGCCTTGTTTTTGCTAGGACAAACAGGAACTAAGAGTTTTCTTTGGTTTTCCCCCATCCTCATTCAACTTTCTATATAGTTGAGAAAATGAAGCTAAATATTCTTTTCTTATTATAGTAATGGATGCTAGCTGAATCCAAACCTGACTGGCTGTCATAATTTTAAAGGGCATCATTTTAACTCCACTAGTGCATAATTTTCCTATCTGTGAATTATTTTTTTTAGCGAGAAGCATATTCTCAGAGCCTTCTTTAAATGCAAAGTTAGAATGACCAATCATATGTTGAATCCTGGTGAGATACAACAAATTTTAATGTGATGAAGATATTGAAGTACTTAGTAGAACTACCTGTTAGGTGGTAAGCTAACGCGTACCCTACCTACAGCAGAACTGCTCTCCCACGTTGAAGCCATGGCTTTCCTGTAGGTGACTAAGCCAGTACTAGGTGAGTCCCCTCGAGTTTTTTCTCTCAATGCACATTTGACTCTGGCACTTTTAAAGTGGGGTACTTCGTTTCAGGGCGTGTGTTGGGCTTGTAACCTGTTCCCTTTGCAGTGACAAGACAGTCTAAACCAATTCACTCAAGTGAAATGAGAGCCGTTATTTACCTTTGCTTTGGTTTCAACTAATTTTTTTTAATCTCACGTCTCTGTCACTGACAACTAGAAACATATCTGAAGCTTTTTAATTCTTCAACTTAAAGTACATATTTCCAGGTCTGTATTTTAAGTTTGTCTGTTTCTTCCTGGCTTTTTGCAATTAGGATAGCCTTAAGAAGTTAGGGAATGTTACATGCTAGTTATTTATATAGCAGAGCTTTTCCTGTGGCTACTTTCCTGCTTTATGTGGTAGCTTTGCTACAATCATTACACTGATTTTTTGGAGCTGCTGGTAGCAGAGGTTAATCAGACAGTGAATTTTCATGCTTATTTCAGTCCAGGACTTCTTAACTTAGAGGTATTTAAGGGTCATGTAGGTATAGTGCTTAGGGACCTCGTTTAGTGGTGCGCTTGTCAGTGTTAGGTTAGTGATTGGACTAGATGATCTTGCAGGTCTTTTCCAATCTAGGAGATTCTGTGATTTCCTACTTCATCCCTCTGTGAAGTAGCCTTAATATATATAGTGTCTGTAAATAGTGAAGTAGTAAAGGTGAAGATGTTACTCATATGTAGATAAGATGCAGAGGATGTTGCTTTTTTATGGTACTTTTTAGAGCACCTGATGGAAATCAGGGCTGAATTGTATGCGGCCTGAAATATATAGAGTACACAGTAAAGACAGCTGAATGTCCAAATAGACATTTCAAGGTTCAGAGGGACACTAGCATGGAGCTCTTGTTACATTGCCTTGCCTTGTTATATTCCACGTATATTTAGGCTCTTATACCATATTTTGTGCCTGCTTCTTCTGCGCTTCTCTTAAACTTGCTTACAGTTAAGGAGAGGAATTTTGTGTTATGTGATAATACCCAAATCAGGAAAACTGGTTAGAGGAACAATTCTACTTGCATAATTGTACTAATTCTGCATAATATCCACCAACAAATTTTTTTACCTGCTGCCCTAAAATATTGTGCTTAGGTGCTTATGCATAGAAGTGAAGAACAGGGAAAAAGTAAGTTCGAAGAGTAAAGTTGTAGTATATATTTCAATATAGTGTGTGAAGTAGTATATATTTCAAGTAAAGTTTAGTGTTAAAATGGAACTGTAAATCTCTGAACAAATTTAGTGAAGTGACTTTTGAAACATAAAATACTTCATAAGTGGAGTTATTTTTGAAAACACTAGGCTTTAAACTCCTAGAATGGTTCCTTAGCCAGGGTATGGCTATCAGTTTATTGTAATTCATGTTTCCAGAGAAGATTTGGTAAGTGGAGTAATTTTGTTTCATCAGAGGTGTGATTTACCTTCCTGCTTACCCTCCCTTGGGAATGGACATGCAGTTTTTATGACTGAAATGGAGTTTTATGTGTGCTGCTTAGCATGAACTAGGTAATCACAATCTAAATAGTATGAACACTAGTGTTTGCAGTTCCCTGCCCCCCCTCCCCATGTTTTACAGTGAAACTAGTCTTATTCACAAAGATAAAGCATTCAGTTTTTATCTTCAGCTGTTTTCAGCGAAGGGCTGAACTGCACTTCTTCAAAATTGCAGAACAAGCTTTTTACATCTTCCAGAAAACTTATGGGATCTACCCTGAAGTTTCACTCTAAATGAAAACTTTTGAGGAAGTTGGTTTTACTTGTTGTATCATATCTTTTCTGGAACTTCTAACTGTTCAGTAGCTTGTCTTTCAAGTTCATTATCCTGCAAAGACAGACTGGGAACGGAAATATCTGCAAGTAGAACTAATGATTTTGACAGGACTAGGGAAGATTAGAGCAACTCATCAAAATTTAGGGAATGATTGTAAAGCTAGCTCCATGTGGGGGAAGCATGTAGATGATTTTTCAAAGATGATGCATTCAATTTTTTATTTTTTCTTTTACGGTGGAAGAGAACAGGCAAAACTGCCTCTCTGAATTAGAAAACAATTTCTTTTTCTATTTTTTTTTTTATGTTGAAAGAACTAGAGACTTTATCAAATGGGTGCTGCGTCTGTGAAACCCGTGTAAGGTACCTACCACAATAGGTTGATAACGCTGTGAGGCCTGCAGGTGCTGTTGCTGTAAAAATAATTACTGTGATGCCTGTTGCATCTTTATAACTTGAGGATGAGACATCTTTGTGCTTAAGAGCAGCAGGGGATACAGTTTCCAAACTGTGCTTATTCTGAATATTAAATAACAGATTTCATTGTAAATTTCCATGTAGAAATTAATCAGAAGGAGATGGTTGAGAGAAAGTGGCGTGCTGTTTGTACTTGTTTATCTGAAGAGATGTTAGTGGCAGAACAGTGCACTTGTCAGAATTTCAAGTAGTTAGACTGTTATTTGCTGTATTTGAAGTGAATTGTGTCAAATGTAGTATTACTCGCCAAGACAGCGACCTGTTCAGAACTAAGCAGTGCATTGGAACATAACACTGTAGATAACTCAACCAGTAGTCTTTCTGCCACAGAGCTCTGAATCAAGTTTTTTTTTTTAATTGCAGGTTTTTCTTTTTAAAATGTGGAGTTGTACGCAAACAGGATCACAACAAATGCATGTGTTGGTTTTATCTTACAGTTGGGGTGGTTTTTTTTTAAATAATGAAAGTTAACCTGTATACTACAGTGAGATTTTTTCAGAATAATCAGAATGATATGGGAGTACGTAATTTCTTTAGCTTTCCTCTTAATTTATATCTTAAGTTTGAAAAAATTCACCTTGGATTAGATTTTTCAGCATGGTGTAAATAATTTTTTTCTGTACCAACTGTAGTCTTGGCCATCAAACTGCCGATGGCCTGTTAACCCACAGGAAGGGAGTCTGTGATACAACAGCTCCTCGTTACTCTGCTTCCTTCCTCCCTCTTTGCTGCTGATGCCAAATGCACAGTGGAGAAAAAAGGTACGTGGCAGCATCCACAGGTACTAGTCCTGATTCCTGACTGCCATTTTGGTCGTGGTAATTTATTCAAGATGGGTTTGTAACTCTGCCTCATGACTTTCACTGCGTGTATCTTGGCTGGGGCGGTGAAGCTGACCAAGCGTCATTCATGTTGTCTGCGTATAACTCCATTAACAGGTGAAGAACACTTGCTAGAACTTGTTGCATCGTAGCTAATGCGGTGAGTAAGGGAAGAAGTTGGCAATCTGCTTCTCTAAGAAACAAATAATAGCTCTGTCACTTTTAGAAATAATACTGTGAAAAGTGTTGTTCAGCTATGGTGTCATAGCTCAAATGCTAGCTTATGAGAGACACCTCTGAGAAGAAAATATTTTTGCATTAACCATAGAAAGTGCAATCTTTAAATGCAACTTTTAATAAGAAACTTTTATTAACAATATTTTTTTTTGTTTCTTTTAGAATAAAGGTTCGCTTCAGTTTGAAGACAAATGGGATTTCATGCGCCCTATCGTTCTGAAACTTCTGCGTCAGGAGTCTGTCACAAAACAGCAATGGTTTGATCTGTTTTCGTAAGTAATTTTTTAGTAACTTAAATCCTTCTGCATAATGGAAATACAGTTACAGTACTACTTCTGATACAGAAGTCACGTATGACACGGACTATGTGCAAACACACAGAACAAAAGTACTAGTTTAAGTTTTATTAAGTGGTAAGTGTGCCTACATCACTGTAAATGTGCAAAAGTAGAGTTTTCCTGAGATTCAGATCTTTGCAAATAGGATGGAGAACAGCAGAGCTTTTGACTTCAGCTGATCGTAGCAAACAAGTTTTGTACCTGCCCACAAACCTGTTGTTAGAATTACTGCTTTGACAGTAAGTTCATTTAAAGGCAGTTTGCTGAATGTTACATTATTCTGATTTGGATGGCTTTCTTCTAAAATAACTTAAGAATGCTACTGAAGTAACAGGGTAATGCAGCTTAACTGGTATAATTTGAATAGGTTTATACTCTAAGAATAATATATATATAATATTTTTCAGACAGTGTTTGCATTATTGTACTTTCTAAAAATCCTGCCATTTTCCTCCTTCCAAAAAGCCAGAAGTTGCTTCCTGTTAGGTGATGATTTTTTTCTTAAAATACATTGTGTGACCTTTTCCAACATAATATGGAAGTGAGTTACAAGATAGATAGATATAAAAAAAGTATAACTAATATAATCTTTGTCTCAACATATCCTTTAAATACAGCAGTATCTTAAATATGCAGTCTCTCCTGCTTTTTAAAATCTGTCACAAAAGTGTTTTTTATTTAAATGCAGTCTTGTTGCAGTCTGTATCTTTATTGCTCTTTTTCATGAGGACAGTGCAGTGATTCTTCTTACACCCATCTTACTGCACCTGTCACACTTTTCTGCCAACCAAAAGGGAAGCTAGTTTATCATGTAATGAGTTTTTATATCTTACAATGCCTTGGCTATAGTAGTTGCCAGAAACACGGTGTAATTAAGGTACAAATTTCATTCTCAGTCATTACTTTCATTTTTAATAACTAGTTCAATAATTCTGCATTGCTATTGAAATTTTCCACTTAATATTTTTCTTGTAGCTGAATTATTGAATAGAACTTAAGTAATTTTATGGCTAAATTAAGGATATTGAGAGAAAGGATCCCACTCTCCTACGTTCCTATTTTTGGACAGTGTTCTTTGTTAAGCTTTTTAATAAAAATTCAAAATCTGTAGGTGTCTTTTACCTGTCCTTTGAGTATAATTATCTGGTATTGCTTTTTTCACTGCTGTCAGGAAACAGTGGCATACTAAATACAGTAACACCTTTTCTGCCTGTGAAAATTGCGTAAATCTCACGAGTTAGGTAGACCTCTAAATCCTGGGCCAGCACGTTTGGTCTGTGTCAAAGGAACTTTACCTTGTAAGTTTTGTCTTTTCAGTTAAACTAAAAAGATGTTTTTGTATTGAAATAACTATGATTAATAGGATCAAAGATATTATATATAATCTAATATCAATAGATTACATAGTTGCTTTTCTGCAAAGATGTAGCCTTGTTATTGAAAGGAGGAAGAACCACCAGAGGAAAGTGGTGAATCAATAAAAAGGCTTGCTAGGCCACATTGTGTATGATGTATGGTTAGGAGTGTAACTTGCTTTATTTAGTCTTTAGTATGGAAAGAAAATAGGAATTAAGTTACACTTGCAGGGCTGTCAGCTAGGGGAAACAAGCATTCATTTGAATGTTGATTAAAATTCAATAATAGAATTTTGCTTTGCGATGCTGTTTGGTAGCTTTTCTGCAGTGCGGTTTCACTTCAGAATGCCACCACTGTCATGAATGTTTAAGTGATCTTATTAAACTAATTGAAACATCTTTTAAATTACCTGATGCCCCTGAGCTCAAATTTCTCACAAGGAAGGTCTGTTTCCTTTATAGCATAAGGATGTTGTAGTGCTTGGATTATGAAACTGTGAGTGAAGGCTGCATGTTAATGAGAGTATTGCAGAATAATATGAGCTGAGTAGTAATGCTTCTACTGGCAAGTGATTTCTGTCTTTGTCAAAGAAAAGCTCTAAAAATTGCCCTTAATGCAATAAGGACTATTTAATAGATACTGAAAACAGAATTGGCTTCTACATCTCCTTCTCGACCATAGCCTTTTCCTAGATAGATTGCTGTTACTTGCTTCCAAGACTTTCTTATAGCTTCAGTCTCTTCTCCAAACATGTTTTCTTGCACGTGTTGCTGGGATCTAACTGTGTGTTATTTGACAATGATAGATGAAAAGTGTATTAATTTCTTAGACATACTTAAATTATGACTATTTAAGTCTCATACTTTACAGCATTGAACTTTGAGTAGCTGTTACTAAAAGAGGGATAAACTGTTTTCTAGAGATGTACATGCAGTTTGCTTGTGGGATGATAAAGGTCCAGCAAAAATCCATCAGGCTCTGAAGGAAGACATCCTTGATTTTATTAAACAGGCGCAAGCAGTAAGTTCTTAACATTTCATAACTTCTATTCATATTCTTAGAAAAATAACCAAATAGTTCAGACTTTCATTGGATCTAAATGCATTGCTTTTTTGTTTGAAATTCTGTGATGTTCTGGAGATCGTAATTACCCTGCAAACTCCCATTGACAAAAAGAAGGCTTAGCCTTGAGCGTTTGCCTTGGCTCATTGTTTTCTCACAGTCCTTGAAACTGGGATGGGCAATGATTTTTGTTATGTTAAAAAAAAAAAAAACAACCCAGCATTATTTTTGTTTCTTCAACGGTACTTATGGAACCTTCTTCCACTTTAAAACTTCTTGAGGCAAAATTTTCTATAAGAAATTACTCTCTGAAAAAGCATATTGTTTGTCTAGCTTCAGTGCTATGCTGACATGTTCATGGATGGCTTTAAAATAAGCCATGTGTATGGCGTACTAGAAATATTCATGCTATCAACTCAGCAAGCTCAGCTGTCCTGTTTTATGGTCTTCCCCCTAAATGACTGAAGTCGTCAACAGATTCCAAGGAAATTTTTATGTTTGTAGAATGTATAGCAAAATATGTTCTCTGTAATAAGGGATTTAAAAGAGGGGATGGTTGTGAAATTAAAAATAAAATTAAAAATCCCATGACAAAGGTTTGGAAAGGAGAAAATGAAAGTCTATAAAATCTGTCTTTAGGGAAGAGATTTACACCACTAAGGCTTTGCTTAAAAGAAAATAGTTTCTTATAGAGGTGTTTGTATAACTGGGCATGTAAATGTTGATTTTTAAGTTCCATCAGCTTCCTTGCTTACATGCATAAATGCTATCCTGAACTGAGGCCTTCGATACGGTCTGCATTGGCAGCTGTTTGATGGGCATCTTTGTAGGCATTATGATAGCCAATGTACAATGTAGTTGTAGTTTCCAGGCTTTAGTAAAATAAACGAGTTAACGAGCTGTCTGGACCTAATAAAAGGTTAGTAGATTCCATTGAAAACTTTTCACTGTACAGAATATAACGTAGTCCTTACAGTTTTTTGGTTGGCTTTTTTGTTTTAGAGATGGTTGTACTACTACATGCCTTTGGTCTAAAGATCTTAATCTTTTTGACTTGCAGATGGCTTAAAAGAAAAAAAAGTGGTTCGTTTGGAAAATCTAAACTTACTGACTACTTGTTTGCTGTTACCTTTCTTTTACCCTTTAGAAACGGTCCATATGCCATGGCTTGATAACTACTTTCCCTAAACTAAATGGCACTTAGAATAAGAAAGTCTACATGTTTGATTTATCTGTATATTTGAATTTCATATGGGGAGTTATTTTCAGTATAAGCAAAGCCAATACGTATTTTGTGCAGAAATTTGTTTATAAATTGCCTCCTCTTCTCCCCCCCCTCCTCCAGAGAGTGCTGAGTCATCAAGATGATACAGCTTTACTAAAAGCATATATAGTGGAGTGGCGCAAGTTCTTCACACAGTGTGATATTTTGCCCAAGCCATTTTGTCAATTAGAGATTACTTTAATGGGCAAGCAGGGCAGCAACAAGAAGTCTAATGTAGAAGACAGTATTGTTCGAAAGGTAAGTGTTAGGTATTAAGAGTTTCGTTGCGCACTGTTCTGCCTACAGTAATAGTACAAAAGGGATTCTGTAGCTGAAGATGAAATTGCACCAATCATATAATATGACGTATCACTTCGTTTCAGTGTGAGGGTCAGAACAACCCTGCAACTTTTTTTTTTCTCTACACAGTAGTTTCACTCTGTTTCTTCAGTTTTGCTTTGGCTAGTAAGGGTTTTGTTCCCGTGATTAAAGCACTTTGTTGGGCTTTGGGTTTGTTTGGGTTTTTTTGTTGGTTGGTTTGTTTTTAATTAGGACTTGAATGCTGGGGCAGAAGGCAGCTCTAAATTCACCTACTGTTTCTGTACTTGAGTAGCAGGTGTAGTTTTATATATGAGTGAGTAGTTTTTTCTACTCCTAGTTCATTTCCCTAGGCCAAGATACTAGCTGGGGCACATCTCTGCATTTTATAAATGTCCAATTAAATCCTGTCATCTTAAGTTAAATATGGCTATTGATCTCCTAATTTCCCATTTTTTCTCCAAACTGTCAGTCATATCAATGACAAGACTGGACACGTAGAATCTTGTGAATATGATCTTTCCACTATTTCATGTCAGACACGTAAAGAAAGTCTAGGGTTTTGAGTATGGAGTGCTCAGTGTTCTGAGTCCCGTGAATAATGGTGCTTGAAATTGCTTTAGTCTTTTATTATAAGAAAACCAGAGCATATCAGTTGTAAAGTGCTAAGTCCTTTAGTTTAACGTCATTCATTATCCCATTTCATTGCAGAAAGTATCTGTAGGGGAATTAATTTCTTTAGCAATCTTTCATTTGGTACTGAATAACATTTTAACTGCCCCCCCTGTCTCCAGGATGGGAAGAACAAAATAATTCAAATGCATTACTTTGGGCAAGATTTTTTTCTTCGCCCTGCTATTTTGACATCTGATCCTTTTGAAGAAAAGGAAGAGAGGAATCACCACCTCAAGCTGCCTTTTTTGTTTTCATTGTTTGTTGGAGAAAGCATGTGATCTTACTAGGCTTTCCAAGACCTGGCAAACTTGAACTCGTAACTCTGCTGTATACAGAAGGCAGAAGAACTAAGAAATGAAAGAAAAAAACCAAGGTGGAGTGGAGAAAGTGGTGAGGAGAACTGGTGTCTAACGATTCAGATTTTGTTCAGGACTGAAGCTGATAGAGATGTGTCTTTATCTCTCACGCAGTCCAGTTAGGACCATCTCATGACTGGGACATCAAAGCACAGAGTCTCCAACCTATCTTATTATTTCATATTCACTGCTGAAGGTCACTTCCTGTTTCTGGCATCATTCTCTGTAGTTTTCTAAAAAGCACCTTGTGGAAACTTTTCCCGTGCTTGAGAAGTTCTTTGTGTAGTCACCCAAAATGATATGTGTGTTTTTCCTTCGGGTATCTCCATAAAACTTCCTTATCCATAATGTCTAAAAGCAGCTTGACCATGACAAAGCTATTAATGTGCCTGCCAGGTTGCTTGGCATTATCTCACTCTTTTCTTCTCCACTTTTTACTCTTTTCAACTCTTGTAAACCAATTTTATAATTGTACAGTGCAACCGTAATGTGCATATCAGTAATGTTAAAATAATGAAAAAAGTAATTGAGGAAGTGTACTCAAATAAAGCTTTGCTTCTAAGAACGTTCCAATGTTTTGAACAATTCCCTTCCAACACATGAGACTTTGTCAGAAATGGAAATTTAGCTGAAATTGAGAGACAGTTATAGAAAAGGTAAGAATAAAGGATGGTAAACTTAAGTCTCTCGAAAGGATATCTGACTTTTATTAGGTACTTGCTGTGTTAAAATCTAAGACTTACAAAGCAAGAATGGAACAGGACCATCTAATCTTTACTATTAACTTTGCCAAACCACTGTGTCAAGTCATCCTAACCTTGGTTTTTTGATAAGCTTAGTCACAATCATAAGGTAAAGTTGGAATTGATAAATTTTATGATTCCAACCTGCTTTCTACTGCCAGTGTAGGCTAACAATTGGCATGCTTAAATTACATTCATAACAGTTACTGTCAAGTTTGAACATACTGTAAGTTTGAGCTTTCTTCTAAAGCAATGAAATTGAATATGAAAGCTTTGGCATAATTTCATTAGGTATTCAGTGGTATATAGAAAGAGCCGGATCCAGTGTCTAGGGACCAAAAAAAAGATCACAGTAACTTGAATTCTAAGGCAAATTAAGATTTTTAACAAACATGTAGCATGCTTTGAGTATTTACTACTGAACAGCTGGTCAAGCTTAGGTTGACATAAGCATGGCCTGGCCTGCCAGGGAGCTTTTCATGTTGCTCAGCTGCAGCCCGTTGGGTCTGGTGATCAGGTGTAATGCAATACATTGGCAGAGTGTCAGTAGCAATCACCCAATAAATAAATCACACAATGGACTATGAAGGGACCCTTTGAGTCATGAGGATTTTGTTAGGAGCCTCCATAACTAATTTGAAAACTTTGCAGTGCTTAGATGAGGTCTGGAGTTTTTTACAAATAATATGCATTACTTGCATATTGAACTTTCATGTTAGCGAAGACTGTCTTTTTTTTTTCTCTACATAACTGGCGTTAGTTGAGTTTTTGGTTTTATTTAAGACAGAACCTACCAAATAGTGAACTGTATTTGGATGTTTGGCTCAAAAGTACCCCCCTGATATTGTAACTCCTGACATGTTGCATTGCTGGAAAAGTTACTTGACTGATTACTGAGAACTGTAGAAATAATACAGAATTATGGAATTAATATCTGAATCTGATACTGCTTCCCCTAGCTCTCCTGTTACATAAATTAAGCTTAGAATGTAAGATGACTATTACTTCTGTAACAAGTTCAGAGCAAGATCAGGTTCTAAGGTAGTTGAACTGCTGTATATAACCTGAAAATTACGTTATAAGTTGCTTGATTTCTGTTCTGATCTCTTGTATTTTTTCCACAAACTTAGGTCTGCATGTACCTTTCTGACACGATTTTTTTTTCTTCCTTCCTGATACACAGCTTATGCTAGATACGTGGAATGAATCCATATTTTCAAATATAAAAAATAGACTACAGGACAGTGCAATGAAGCTGGTTCATGCTGAAAGACTAGGAGAAGCTTTCGACTCTCAGCTCGTTATTGGAGTTCGAGAATCATATGGTATGTCTTGCGTAGACCAATCTCTGTTGCCTCCTCGCTTTAGTAGATGAATTTTCATCATACAAAGTTCACAGTTGTGGTAGGGTTGGTATGATTATCTCAGCATTTTTTATTGATTTTTTTGTTGCTGTTGATATGTGATACCAATTGTGTTTAAAATCTTTAACTTCAAACTGATTTAGTTATGTATCAGTTACTGCAAAATCAGTGTTTTCAAAGAGCAAACTACTTTTTCACTTTTTAGGGTTGCAGATATAATTTTATGTCTGTGCTCCTTTCCGTACTGTTTCTGATTCTTCAGACAATTTGAAGAAGAAATGCTAAACAGGCTGCATCTGAGACTCCCACTTTTTTTCTTCTTTGTGAGATATGTGTATCTGAAACTTCTATGATATTTCACCATTGCCTCTTCAAAGTTCTGCAGCCTGTTGAATTAAACTTGTGGCTAATACTCTCTCAGATGGCTTTACAGATATCTGATTTGGGGTTTTGTTTTTAGAGCATATTCCATATTTATTCCATTTAAGGATTTTATTTATTTTTTTATTTCTCCATAACAGTTCAGAGGAAGGTGGAAACTTTTTCCAAATACTGCGAAGCACTGCAGTAACCTCACTGTCTCCATTCTTGTAAAACACAAGAAACCCAATCACAAAAAAATAAATTCTAAAATGAAGATACTGGGATTCTAAGACAACTGTTTGCTCAGTCAGGTGGAGATGTTTTCACTTTATTAGGCATTACACTGAGGCTTTTTTTTTCTTTCCAATTTTGCAGTTGTGTGTGTATTTCTGGTTACCACATTTGAATGTCTAAAATGCTGGAGATAAGTATGCCATTCTTTCCGCTTCCCTTTAGTTAATCTAGCTTTTGGAGCAGTGACTGGACAATTTTGGTGACCCTTAGGGATCAGAGTGCATTTATAGGCTACTTCAAATTGTTCAATGCAACCTTTTAATACAAGACTAATGAGAGAGGTTTGGTTATTATTAGCCACATAAGTTTCCAAGACTTGAGAGTAAGTTTGGACTTTCTCTTTGCAGTTAACCTTTGTTCTAATCCTGAAGATAAACTTCAGATATATCGGGATAACTTTGAAAAGGCATATTTGGATTCAACAGAGAGATTTTATAGAACACAGGCTCCTTCTTATTTACAGCAAAACGGTGTACAGAATTATATGAAATATGTAAGTAAAAATTCTGTTGTAACTTTGTTCTGAAAGTGTTTGTACTTAAAATGATTGCTGTTCTACTTTTGCACAGGCAGATGCTAAATTAAAAGAAGAGGAGAAAAGAGCACTACGATATTTAGAAACAAGGCGTGAATGTAACTCTGTAGAAGCCGTAAGTATAATGTGTAGAAAAATTGATGTATTTATATAGTATTATTACATTGCGGTTTTGATTTTTTTTGTGTGTTACAGTATTATTTGGTAGCAGTAAATTGATAGGAAACTCTTGATTCTATGTTTTTAATTATCCATTATATTTTTTCTTGCAAAAAATCTGTATTACTTCCCAATCTGCATTTTACAATTTCTACAGATGTTTTAATAGTAAGTGTAGATCAAAAGTTCAGATTGAAGGGCAGATTTTTATTCAAGTTGATTTTTATTCTTTCATCTGGAGTCAGGTATGATTTATTTTTTTCTATGCTTAAAAGCAGATTAGAATGATGTTTGAAAATAAGCTGGCCAATCTAGTAGGTAAAGGGTTTCTTAGTGCTCGTTTAGAATACTTGAAAGAGTTATTGTTCATTGCAATCAAAAGGAGCCGTAGAAATTTCATTAAAACCATTCTAGATTTCCTCTTGGGCTGAAATATGGCCATTTAATATAAAGGATGTTTTTTCTTTTTTTCCTTCCCCTTCTCCCCCCCACCCCCGAGCAATATTTTACACAGTTCGGATTCTGGAGGAAGATTTGCCTGTAATGAATAGTTCATAATTGTCTGTGTTGAAATTAGTTCAGAAAACAGGTTATCTTCAATAAATACCCTTTAAATCTGAATTGTCTGCAGTGGATCAAAGTGTATTTTATGTCTTTTGTTAAGTTGTAAATCACTCATTTTGCACAGCTATAAACCGTAACTCATATGAAGAGGTTGACAAAAGAAGGGTGGTCCTGACATGTACAAGCAGTTCCTGTTCTAGTTCTAGCCATAGTGTCTTGTTCAAGCCAACCAGCCTGGTCCAAATAGGGTATGCTGGAATGAGAACTATTCTTAGCTCCTGGATGTATGCTTGGAAACTAAGTAGGGTAGTTGGTGTTCCAAAAGCAATGGCTCCCTTGAGAGAAAAGAGGCAACAGAAATATTAAGCTCATTACTGGTTTGGAAGAGAGCTTACCACATTTACTAACTTACGCATTTTGAAGAAATATGGTTTCTTGTACAGATTTTATTCAAACTACACATGCTTTTATGAATCGGTGAATGAAGTAATTGTTCTGTAGAGCATAGTAGTTGAGAACAGGCTAGATTTTGTGTCATGGCAAACTTGAGAGGGATCAGACTTTGGTGTTCAGATGGCTAAATGAGCTAATACTGTGTTTAATATATTTCAGCTAATGGAGTGCTGCGTCAATGCCCTGGTGACATCTTTTAAAGAGACTATTTTAGCTGAATGCCAAGGCATGATCAAACGAAATGAAACAGAAAGTAAGTGAAGCTTCAAGAACAGTGCAGGATGATCTCAGCATCAACTGCATAAAAATAGATCTGTTTGTAGATATATCAAATTGCTGGTTGTAATAGATGGTGCCAGTGTTTTGTAGATAAAATATTACTGCATGTGGGCAATTTTATCCCACAACAAATGACCATCGTTGATTAGTATTTTTTATATCGCTTCAGAAATCTGTATGTACAATACCCTAATTTGGATGACTGGATAGCTCTCATCGTACTTTAAAGAAAGTAATATTTTGTGCTCTGTTTTCTTTATTTTTCGTACAACTTATTTTCCTCATGTTGACCAATTCTGGTAAATGTTGCATGTGTCTTATTTTCTATTTGATTAGTTCAGAACAAACACTCCCCACTCATTCCACCCCCACTACCCTCTTCCCCCTGGAAAAAAAGTGAAGCATCTCTTTACAAAGCTGTTTTTCTGAAAAGCAGGGAGACATTTTTCTTATTCTTATTATTGGTGCAGAACCAATAGGTCAATGAACAAAGTCTATGCAAGTTTTTCATCTGGTTTTATAGCCAGTATGTCACTCTGAGTATTGAAAGTTAGCTCTGCATGCCTTTTTAAAGTTTTCGGAAGTTCTTTTTAACTCAGCTGCCATAAATTTAGAGGTTAGAGTGAGTCAAAAGTCTTGTGTTGGTCCTGTAAGATAAAACAAACTAGATAATTAATTAAAATGTCATAATTCAAGTGGGGAAATTGAAAAAAATAAAAGCTGAAATCACAGGTTAACTTTTTTTTTGAAGTCTTGGTATCCTGCAGCCAGGAATTATTTGCCAATGTCTATGTGAAATTTTCATTTCTGTGCAAATGTGAAAACTGTTTTATGACTTAAACGGTGTAGAAAATACGCACTTCTAAAGCTAGCGTTTCAGAAAAGATTTGACCTCAAAACTATGTCATACTGATCTGTTCATCTAGCGGCATGATTGCTGGCAGTAGTCCAGAGCTAAATCTAGAAAGCCACCAAACTACTTATGAGTATATGTTACAGCCTTTGGGAGAATACAGGAGGCTTATTTAAATGCAGAGCTTCAGAAGGGTTCATCTATAGCATCCAAAGCATCTTTCTTTAGAAACTTGTTGAAATATTCACACAGTCCTCTCTTTCCTTGTGGCTACGTCTGCCCCATGATAGTGCTTGGTTGCAAAATACTTCCATTTAGTATATAAGAACTCAAGCATCTCTTTCAAATATTTTTTTTCCCCCTAGACCTGCCTATGCTGTTTAAAATGTTTTAATGAAGGATGCAGATGATTAAAAATTTATTTAAAGACTGGAGCTATATATAGTAATATATACATCTGATAGTATCCTCTGCTGTACTTCGCTTATGCATGTGTGCCTCTGGTATTATTCACCCCAAAGAATTTCATGATGTTTTCTTTATTAAACAGCATCTGACAAAAAAGGGCTGGGGTTTTGGCTATGAGCTGGGCACTACTGTACAATACTGTGTTGCATTAAGTACTTAATATTTACATGCCGTGCAAAGGAAGGCAGGCATAATGGTTTCCAACTAAAAGCTATCTAAGATGTCATAACTTGCAAACGCTCTTCAGAATTGGCTTAGTGCCTTTTTGTTTGCTTATAGTGTCGGGGATGGGAGGCCTAAATTTTTATTCTTTAAGTATTTTGTAACAGAAATAAAAAGTAAACTTGGCTTTTATGAACACAGAACGAAAACAGAACTTGTTTAAGTGCCTCAACAACTACAATATGGATTTCTTTACCTTTCAGTGTTATAATGTGGTCTGAGAGAAATTCCAGTGAAATGTTTCTTTTGGTTTTATTACTTTGAAATCTGTTGTTGAAGAATCTGTTTTTTTGGGTTCCTACAGTTTTAGGGATGCACTTGAAGTCTTCGTCTTCCACCATTTATTAGGAGAAACCACTGATATATTTTTTTTTTTTAATATTTATGCCATCACTAGTTTACAGGGACAGCTGTAGAACCATTTGATATATCTCTTTGTTTCCTTTTTTTCCCGCCATCTCTTTCTCCCTCTCACCCTTTTTTAAAGTACAGATTAAAAGATCCAGTAAAAGTTGAGTGAGCTTTTTGGACTTACCTATGTAAAACAGTGCTGCCATCACTTACAGTACATCCTAAATTGCACTGAGAATACCTCTGATTCCATTTTTTTTCTGGTTCCTGAAATCCCATCGTCTAGCCCATTGCGAGTTGTCTCTAGTAGCATTGCAAGTTCTTGTTGAAGGTGGTTGGTAGCTTCCATTCCTTAATTTGCATTGTTATGTTCTAAAAGGATTTTTTTCCTCTTAGTGCATTGCTTTTCTGTTTGGTTCCGAAACAGTTGTTGGGATACAGAAGTCAATAACATCTATTTCATCCTCAGTGCTTACAGGATCTTGCAGATGTCGCTGATAAAAGTATTGCAGAGGAGAAAACAAAGACAGGGCTTCTGGCTTTTGTCCCCTTTCACAGCAGATACAACACTGAGGAACTAAGAAATCTATCAATTTTTTTCTATCAAATAAAGAATCGGAGTCCATGATCATTTTGTTTTGCTTCATTAAGCAGAGTCCTTTGCTGTGTTTAGTTCAAATCTCTGTAGGCTCTCTAAAACAATCTGGTGGCCTTAATCCAGGTGTTCCCTTGTGGACAACTTTGTCAAGACGATTATTGATGTTTCAGTACCTTTTTTTCTTTTTTAGCAATGTTGAAATACCTTCACAAGAAGTAGACAAATAAACCATATAAGTTTTTAAAGTTTTTGAACTAGTGACTTTCAGAAGAACTGTTTTCTTTGGGAAGACAGAAAGGAAAAAATGCTGGTTACCTTAGTTTTGGTTACTGTAGAATTCGGCCTACTTTTAATTAAAACAAAACATTGTAGACAGTATTGGAAGATACACAAAGACAGGTCTGTTTGGCTTTAATTTAAAAAAAAAGTATATATATATCTTGAATCCATACAATGTCCTGCATAAACTCCTGTAGGCTTCCAACTGAAAGAGACCCACTTTTGCCAGGGATTTTAAGGCTGGTATACTGAGAACCTGGACTTAACCCAAATTGCCATTGACTTTAAGGGGTTTTGTTCAAGCTTGTGATATATATGCATAAGCAAGTATTATGTTGCAATCAGTATCTCATTTTGCCTTCAAAAGAATTTCCTTGTGGGACCAGAACTAGAACAGTATTCAAAACATTTTTTTTTTTTAAGGGATGAATTGGAGTATCTATTCTTTATGTATTCAGTGTTCCACTTGAGATATCCTTAGCAGAAATGCAGTGTATTTGGGATTTATACAGGTCTTTGACTGGTGGCTTTATCAGTATTTGTTTCTTTCAGAGTTGCATTTAATGTTTTCACTGATGGACAAAGTTCCGAGTGGCATAGAGCCTATGCTAAAAGACTTGGAAGAACATATTGTTAGTGCTGGACTTGCAGATATGGTAGCAGCTGCTGAAACTATTACTACTGTAAGTTGTATTGGTTTTTTAATAAAATAACAATGATAAACCAACTTTGCAGAAGTTAAATACTCTCTAATTTTGGGACATGTGAATGGAAATAATTTTTGAAGATTTTATGTTTAAACATAAAATTTGGATCCACTGAAAGTTTTAAATGTCTTTTAGAGTAATTTTTTATTCCTTGCATTTTTAGTTGTAGCTTTAAAATGTGAATTCAATTTGCAGTAAGGAGAAGGTTATAAATTAACTGCATGGGATACTTACATGGTAGGATTGTGTTAGCATCCTAATTAAAAAGGCATAATCAATTTTCTCAGAATTCTAATTTCCTGATGAAATTTGAAATTTGCTTTCAGTCTAAGAGTGGTTGTCCAGAGTGGAAATTAAAAGGTTTTTTTCCCCACTCTTCTTTTTCAGCTGTTTATCGTCTTTTTCTCTGTGTCTAGGAGGCCTGAGTATCTGCAGCAATTAGAATGTGCCTTTCATTGGTCCTTGAAAATATTTCTTTTTTATTTAGAAGTTATTATACAATATTTGAAAGTGTTTTTTTCTGTGTATATATATGTTTGTATATCAGAAATACTATCCTAAAAGTCTGTGTTGAGGCTTACATGCTGTAGAGCTCTTCAGTGCAGAGAATAAAGATAAAATGCTCATTCATAGTATGCAGTCTTGAGGATATTACATTATTACAGCTTAGGGAATTACATGTAAGCTCACAATTCTGTGGAGTTTCAGTTTTTTATTTGATTTTTTGCCTCTTTAACTTTAGGATTCTGAGAAATACGTAGAACAATTGCTTACGCTATTTAATCGATTTAGTAAGTTGGTTAAAGAAGCTTTTCAGGATGATCCAAGATTTCTTACTGCAAGAGATAAGGTATGTATTTCTGCTGATCATTTGTTTTCAGTTTAAGAATTGTAATTCATGTTATGATGTCTTTGAAATCCTTGTACCCACTCACTGTTAAATCTAGAAGCTGTTCTTACTCTAGTAAATATGCAGACTAAAATATTGATGAAACTTACTACCAACTGATTAGCTTTTAATTTGTGTTGTAGTCCTGCATAAAGTTGCATTTGTGTTTAGCCTTGTAATATAGAGAACATCAGAAGATATTTGTGTTGAGCACCTTAATGTCTGATTCAGCAGTATATTTATGTTTAGAATTTACTACATATTTGGGTGTAGTCTCATGACTTCAAATATGCAACTTGCTCCATGCAATCCCTTCCTAAGTTGTTGCTTAAAGGAAAGTAGTATGTTCATGGGAAAGAGGTAACCGCAAAACATCAGTTAATGGGAAATTGAGTCATAGGATTTGAATTCTCTTGTTGAAAATCAAATCCGCAAACTTTGGACTCATAAAAATCAGCTTAATTTCATGTTACAGTAATCTAAAAAGAGAGATAAAACCTTTGTGATTCATATGTTAACGAGAAATTGAGTGAAGCACTAATAATCTGTAATTATTTTTTAGGCGTACAAAGCAGTTGTGAATGATGCTACAATATTTAAACTTGAATTGCCATTGAAGCAAAAGGGGTAAGCCATGTAAACTTTATGTGAGTCAAGGTTTTTAATATGTTAAAAATTTAGTTTCTCTTCTAAAATACCTCTTCAAAAAGTAACACTGTGTTTAAAAGGGCTTTGTGTTCTTTGCATTATGGAATTTCAGATTGCTTATCAACCTCTAGTAAAACACTCTGCACGTGGCAGTGAATAGCAGCCTGTTTAAACTCAAATTTATTTGTAGTAATTGGGGATCTTTTCTGTTATAGTAAAGTAATGAGTCAGTTTGTTAGTTGAATTTAATAATACTGTCCTGGGTTATTAATTCCAAAAAACTGAGCTGTACAAATCTGCCGCAACTTCAGTAAAAGTCCTGGGGAAAACTGAGGCCGTAACCTTTATGGGAATAACTGTGGCTGATTAAGGTGTAATCATCCACAAGCTGTTTACCACCTCCTCTTGTGCCAGCTGTGAGTGTGATCTGTCTGGGTGTTAAATTGTTGTTTCAGTGCAGGATTAACCAGCTTAAACAACTTCCAGTAAACTAAGCAGACCTGTGTGAATCACGAAGAAAAACCATGCTTACAGTAGCCGCTCTGCGAACTCTGCCAAGAGAAGGTGGCAGTCAGTTAATTTATTGTTAACGTTTAACATGTGATGTGCCACTTAATTAGGAATCTGTATATATTTAGGTGGTTGGGATTGCTTATATATAGTTTGTAGTATGATTTACTATGGAAACAAAGCTTATGTAGCTGGGCTGCCAGCTTTCCTCTCCAATTACTTCTCGTTAGGGGTGGATAGGTATAAATATCTGTTCAGCATTCTGGTTCTTATTCTGTGTTTGGGTTTGGACTAATGGTAAGCCTGGACAGGGATTAGCCTTGCTTCTTCTATGTTATTGGAGGAACACCTTCACAAAAGACTGGATCCCTGCCTTGTCTACTTCCTATAGATGTAGGCAAGGTAGAGGAGTTTAGGTTTCTGCTAATGTTTTCATTTCCCCTGGGAAATTTCCAAATCAATACCTCATTCAAACTGTGTTTCACTCCTAAAGCTAAACCTGCCTAGTGATTTCTTAGAAACTACCGTGATGGTGACGGTCTTCTGTTCAGCAGTCTTCTTCCCTAGCTCTTTCAAGTTGTCTACATGTGCAGCTTGGTTTAAGTAAAATGAAACTTCATCCTGCTTAACTTGTGCCATTAAATTCAGCATACAAATATGGAATTTGGTAATTTTTCATTGCTGTCAGGATCTTGAAGACTCTTGTTCAGAAATACCTGGGAACACGTGGATTAAATAAAGGTTCTTGTAATCTGTCTTGTGATAACCAAAAGACCAAGTGATCTGTTTGTACTCGAAATGGTCTTTAGGAGGGCAGAAGACACTAGCCTGCAAGCTGCTTCATGAATTAAAAAGGACAAGTTGTCTGAAGAGTTTTAGCACTGTCTGTAGTAGTTGATGAGAGCGTGAGAGAATGAGCAAGAACACTGGATTCCTGAGTGTCCCCACAGCTTCTTACCTACTATCTAAGGGGGCCTACAGGAGAGCTGGGGAAGGACTGTTTACTAGGGCATGTAGTGATAGGACGAGGGAGAATGGCTTTAAGCTGGAAGAGGGCAGGTTTAGAGTAAACATTAGGAAGAAGTTTTTCACTTTAAGGGTGGTGAGGCACTGGAACAGGTTACCCAGAGAGGTTGTTGAAGCCCCGTCCCTGGAGGTGTTCAAGGCCAGGCTGGACGTGGCCTTGGGCAACCTGGTCTAGTGGGAGGTGTCCCTGCCTGTGGCAGGGGGGTTGGAACTTGATCTTCAAGGTCCCTTCCAACCTAAACCATTCTATGATTCTGTCTTACTTGCTGCATTTGTTTTGGGCCTTTGAGACTAGCAATCAAAGTGGTGCCATCTGATTCTAGAAATAGGGATTGGTCTTGGTGCTATTTTATTCACCAGTCTAGACACAAGTTCAGAACGTGACCTTATGCTAGCATGTCTCTTGAAGAACCGCAGTCTGTCTGCTGTAGCATATTCTTGTTCAACTTTAATCTGTTTTTAATCTCCAAGCTGTTCGTCTGCTGTTTATACTGTTATAAAATAGTTTTATGCTGTTACTATGCGATAGATGTGTTGGGTTTTGCCATCTGTGAAACGCAGTGCAGGAGGCTGTTCTTGAGACTTTCACTAGAGCGTACTGACACGTGAAACATTTTACTGCAGCATTTGTTAATTCTTTACTAGAATACTTATTGCCATGCAATATTTAGTTGTGTTAATGTAATCCTTCATTGTTAAAGTTCTAAAATTAAAAGCAGTTGGAATGATGAACCACTAGAAGCTGTCTGAAAATGTTTGGTTGTATTTATTCTTTCAAGAAGAAAAGGGACTTACCCCTAATTGTTCATTAGTTTAACAAGGATATGAGTTCACCACCACGATCCTTGCCAATGGGATCAGGAAAGAGCGGTCTGTCTTGTTAACAGCGTGACTACTCCAGAATAGCAGGTTTCTATACGATTTGAAGATATGTTGTTGTTCTCTTATTTAGCGTTGGATTGAAAACACAGCCTGAATCCAAATGCCCTGAGCTTCTTGCGAATTACTGTGACATGTTGCTAAGAAAAACACCACTAAGCAAAAAACTAACCTCGGAAGAAATTGAAGCAAAGCTTAAAGAAGTGGTATGTTTTTTTGCTTTCTACTTCTTGATTATTCTGAATAATGACTTTATTTCCTTATATGGGTCAAGGCATTGATCTTCAAAAACAGTTATGTAAGGTGTAATAATAGGGAAAGGAGTTTATTAACATCATCAAGTGTGTGTGCATTTGTCTTGTAAACCATGCAGTTTCATGTCTCTGTGTCAGTTCTCAAAATTAGTAGGCTAAATTAATGACTATATCACTGTAAAGTATTATAGTAACTAATGTTAGTCTAGAAAATAACGCTGGAGACTTTTAAAGACCGGTGTCAATGTCTTCTCTGAGTTAAGAGAAGGTTCCTAATGGTTGACAAATGAAGAAATTGGAGGTGTGATTTTATGAAAAATTTGTAGCTGCTGCCTGTGGTAGTATTTGCCATAGGAGCAACTGTGCTATGTCAAGTAGTCTTTTTCTACTTCATAGTCTACAGTGGCGTTAGATCAGCATTCAAAGACTTGTCTGACTGACAATGCAAATAAATATATTAAAATCTACTTTTTTGACAGCTTTTGGTACTGAAATATGTACAGAATAAAGATGTTTTCATGCGATATCACAAAGCTCACTTAACAAGACGCCTGATATTAGATATATCGGCTGACAGTGAAATTGAGGAGAATATGGTGGAATGGCTCAGAGTAAGTAGCCTGACATCTTTCTTTCTTTGGTTGTGCCTCTTGCTTGTAGTATTAATTCCCACTCTTGAACTTAGATATCCTTCTCGCTTAGGTGAGTTTGGTCTTAAATTGCAGGCCACTTAGGACTTCTTACACTTCTGTTTTATTGCAATACTTTATGTTGATCCTAATAGCGGTAGTGATAGATTTTAAAATATTTCACATAAGAGTATCTGAAGGCTTCATATGTTCTATATGCAAAGGAGCAAAATGCAGTGTACTTATTGTTTAGGTATGTGAATAATTTGAGATGTGCTGTAATTGTGAAATTTTGTGTAGAATAGAATATTATTTGCATGCCTTAAACATTCCTTCAGATCTCAGAATTCATGGATTCCTTAATGCATGCACATGTTCTTCAGCACTTGGATTTCTTTAAAAGAATCATCGTATGCCTTTAAGGGGTAACTACTTATGATCCATGCAAAAAACCTTTATATTGCATTGCAGATTAACTCTTCTTGTAAAGCGATAATACCTGTGTACTTTAATGCTCTTCATTTTTTTGAGTTTATTATTTAAAAAATAAAGCTTTTTGTTCATAGTTGCCTATGTCATAGTTTAGTGTTCTGTTCGTTTATACAGGAAGTAGGAATGCCAGCAGACTATGTAAACAAGCTAGCTAGAATGTTCCAGGATATCAAAGTGTCTGAAGACTTGAACCAGGCCTTCAAAGAAATGCACAAAAATAATAAACTTGCTTTACCAGGTATTGTTTTCAAATGATTTGCTGTTTTTCATTTCTCTTAGTGAAAAATAATTCTGTTGAATCTTGATTTAAAAATTATATCAACTGCAGTTTGAACGTAGTCTTCAGGGCATTGTTTACCCTAGATTAGAAGTGTCTGTAGACTTTCTCTTACAGTTGACACTGGAGCTGTATCATTCTGTGAGTTACTGTGGGTTTTCATTATGAGCAATCTTTTAGATACAGACTCCCTACTCTTCTAGTTAAATTCCAAGCAGGCGCTTGAATCAGCATCAACCAGGTGAATGCCTGAACTCTACCCCCTTCTTTTACGCCCTCATCGTTCTTCATGAGTGCTTCATGCTGTGCTCCTCCTTTATCTGCCAGCAGGAGAGCTGGATGCATGCTATGAAGATCTTAAATCACATTTCTGAAATTAAATTTCACTGATGAGAGAGGCTGAGGAACATCCAGTTTTGGACCTGCTACTGCTGAAAACCCTTGAGTAGTGCTTACAAGCATCAGATGTAATGCTGCATCAGGGCTTAAGGAGCTCTGCAGAGGCAAGCCAAAAAACCCAGAGATTTCAATCAGTGTTGCTGGCAGAAAGCCAGTGGTGCATAAATAGAGTACCTTAATGTTTAAGTAGGTAGACGCGATGCTACTTTCTGAAAATTCAGTCCTCCATAATTTATTTAGATTAGGAAAGGAAATGCATTTTGTTTATCTGTCTCTTATACCTGGTGATTCATATAATCCAATACTGTCTTACAGCTGACTCTGTGAATATTAAAATTTTAAATGCTGGCGCCTGGTCCCGAAGTTCTGAAAAAGTGTTTGTCTCGCTGCCCACGGAATTAGAAGATCTCATCCCAGAAGTTGAAGAATTTTATAAAAAGAATCACAGTGGTAGAAAACTGCACTGGCACCACCTCATGTCCAATGGAATTGTAAGTGTATAGTTTTCAGTGTATCAGTCTCAATGACTGTACTTTCTGTGTAGTTATAATAGTAAGAAAGTTTGTGATCCAGAAAGGCTTATAGGTAAAATTGTGATTCTTTTCACAGATAACATTTAAGAACGAGGTTGGACAGTATGACTTGGAGGTAACAACATTTCAGCTAGCTGTACTGTTCGCATGGAACCAAAGACCCAGAGAGAAGATCAGCTTTGAAAATCTTAAACTGGCAACTGAACTCCCTGATGCAGAACTTAGGAGGACTTTATGGGTATTTCCCTTTCTCTTGAAACAGATTTCTTCTTGGTTTTTGTACTCTGATTACTGGATCAGTATTTTTAAAGCGCTGGCAGATAACACTTTGAAACTGAAATGTGAATGCCTTTCTTGCTAATTAATCAGTTGTAATGCTGGCTCCTTGCACTACTGTTGAGCACACACTGCCTTTACGTTAACACATTCTCTCTACCCAGTATTATCTAACTTAGGCTTTTGGAAACAGCAAGACCTTTTTGACCATACGCTGCCTAAAGCACACAGTTATGATCATGGTTTGTGGAGTGGTACAGGTCTAATTCTAGGAAATCAGTAGCACCTAATAAATCTATGTTGCTTAAAAATCACTTCAGTGTTTGCTCTATCAGACTTCTAATTATTTAGCTCAAGAGTAAAGAGAGAAATCGCGTAAATCAGACAACACCACTTCTGTAGCCATGAGTTTGTGTATTTTACTTATTTGTATGATTTTACTTATGCTAATCCATTTCAGAAGGAGATTTGGTAAACTGTGTCCCCTCTCTGGTTTTACTAGTATCTTCGTGTTGCCCTTTAGCAGCTCCCAACAAGCCTACGTGGTTCCCTCACTACAGTCTGCACAGCAGTGAACTATATTCTTAAAAAGTAATTGTTTCCATTTAGAAAGTCTGGTGTTTTATTTTCATTCTTTCCCCCTCCCTTTTCTCTGTAGTCTCTCGTAGCATTTCCAAAGCTGAAACGTCAGGTTTTATTGTATGAACCTCAAGTCAATTCACCCAAAGACTTTACAGAAGGAACCCTCTTCTCGGTGAACCAGGAGTTCAGTTTAATGTAAGATGATGTTTGAAAAGTAAAATAACAATGTACTATTTTATAATTAAAGGAATTCACTTTAAGTTAACCTTCGTCCTTGAAAGTTTTCAAAATCCAGCTAGACACATACTTTGCTGCCCTATCCTCACTTAGTTTTGGTGATAGTCATGCTTCAAATAGGTGCTTGGAATAGATCACCTCCAGCAGCCCCTTCAGACAAATGTTTCTGTGAAATTAAATTTGTTAAACACCTAGGGATGAGGTGCAAAACTGAGGGCTTTGCTATCTTCCTGTTACTAATGAGCCCATGAAATCTCATCTAGGAAGAACAGTATGTAAGCAGAGCGCTCGTGCTATATTGATTATTAGACATACACGGGGTTTCAAAAGCAGACTGATAAGTTAAAAAACAAGTGAAACTGCTTAATAATATGCTGGGATTTTTGGTGTGGCTTTCACCAGAGAGAAGTGTCTTTATTTCAGTGAGAATTGCGGTGCTCTTCTACTGGTGCTTTGAAATCCTTCAGAGAATAAGAGTATAAAGAGAGAATATCTAAATGGTATATACCACATTCAGCATGTCTTACTTTGAGTTTTGCCTCTCTCTGTTATCAATGACTCTGATTAGAATGGCTCCTTGCGAGTAACCTCAGATTCTGGGCCTCGTTCTCAGTAGCAGCTGGACATCTGGATCTGTGGAGAGAGAGAGAGAGAGGGGTGATGAATCTGCTTTCCTGGGGCTTAGTTTCTTGCCCAGGGCCATGATGTTTGTTCCTGTCATCAGGATCATGAGCTTTGGGAAGTGATGAGAGGGCATGACAGAAGAGACAGACCGTACAGAAAGTTTGTGGGTGACCACTGAAGAATGCCATCAGCTTTTTGCTGCATTGGTTACAATAGCTGTTATGCATCCCTTTTTTTTTTTTTTTCTACTAGACAGACAGTTCTTCTGATGAAAAATTAACTAGTCCAATTTCCTGAACCTTGTTGTAAAAAAAATCCTCTAAAGAACCCTATGTTTATATAATTAAACAGAAGTATATTTCTCTGGAATTTTGTTCTTTAAAATAGTCCTGGTAATATTTCAACTTTGGACACTGTCAGTTTCAGCTGATGTATTTTTTTGTAATGCTAGTATATTCAGGTTTTGTTGGCATTGAGTTTTGATTTGTCAGCCAGCTATCTCACTGCCACAATGCTAATAGCCTATAAATGTCTGATAAGCGATGGTACTCCTTGCTGCTGTAATTTAATAGGGATTCCTTAACTGAGAATGCATTTTGTGCTTATTTTCATACAATGCAACTTTTTCAGAAAAAACGCTAAAGTTCAAAAAAGGGGCAAGATAAATTTGATTGGTCGATTGCAACTTACTACAGAGAGGATGCGGGAAGAGGAGAATGAAGGAATAGTCCAGCTAAGAATATTACGGACACAGGCAAGTAAACTGCCGGAGGAATATAAAACTACCCTATTTCTTTTGTTGTATTATTACTGCTGCATACTGTCCCCGCTTGGATGTTGATGTATGAAATGAATGCTTTTGAATCCCATTGGAACTTACTTTTACTATTTGGCTTAGATCTTTTGTGAGTACCGGATTTTGCACGTGTGTTTGTGCACCTGTAGTTATCAGCCTCCTGCTCTGATGTACCAGGTCTTCGTTTTTAAAGAGGACAACGCAGATACTGCGCAAGTGGTGAAGGCATAACTGTGTAGTGGCTGGTGGCAGCAGATGGTAAAGTTGACTGACAAACCACCAACATGAACAAACAATATTGTTGATCTTGAGATCTCTTTGACTACTCTGTATGAAGAGAGTAGAGTAATCTCAGAGATGGGATCGTGCTTTAGTAATAGCAGTATGATTTTTTGAGAGGCCTTCTCTTTAAAGTTTCCGAGTACGTCTTAGCTGTACAAACTGCCGCTCCCTGCTTTGTGGTTCCTTGTCCTTCAGTCAGAAACTCATGTCAAGTCTTTTGAGCTGACAGTTCTCAAAAAATCTGATTTTTTGGGGCATTGGAGATTGTTACCTGCAATGGAGTCTCAAAAACCCCATCTTCAAATTGCAGGTCTCTTCTGTCAGTCAGATTAGATCCCAGGCCGTGCAGGTGTGAATTGTAATGCCTGACTTAACATCCTGGCCACACTTCCAGCAGAAGGATTAATGGCTGGTTGTATTTATGAAGTGAGAACTCCTTGTGAGTTCCAATTTGACGTTAAGCTTGCATTTCCTGAGGTATTCACAAGGTGCATCACAAGTCACGCTGGAAATGGACTTCTTCTCAGAGAGTGAATTAGGTTTTAGTGAGTAATTCACACTCCAGAGCGAAGACTTAACTGCAGATTCTCCTTTGGCTCGACTTACCTTTATCCCTTACATCTTGCCAGTGCTTCATTCTTTTCCTTTATCAACTTCTTTGTAAAAGCAGTTCAGTTATCTACTTAGGCTAAGAAATGCTGCATGTATGTGATTTTTGAGGAAAAATACAGATTTCCTTGCTGTCTTGCCTTACCAGGAGCCCCCTATCAATGCTGTGTTTGCTTTGTCACTTCACACAGGAATTTCAAAAAAATTAACTTTTTTTTCCTCTTGTCTCCCGCCAGGAGGCTATCATCCAAATAATGAAAATGCGGAAGAAAATTACTAATGCCCAGCTCCAGACTGAACTCGTAGAAATATTGAAAAACATGTTCTTGCCACAAAAGAAAATGATAAAAGAGCAAATTGAATGGCTTATAGAGCACAAATATATCAGAAGAGATGAGTCGGATATCAACACCTTCATATATATGGCATAATTCAAGGACTCTGCAGGACACTGAGAACACACGTGGAAGGGTGCTTGGACAGACAGCTGCAACAGTTTGTGCTGCAGGAGGACTTGTTTTGACTTTCGTTACATATTAAAATCCCTGCCTTACCTTACAGAGGACTATATTTTGCCAATCTTATTCAGCTAGCATGATGGCATTCCCTTCATGTTGCACACTTTTAACAGCATGCTGTTTTGTGGGAAACTTGCATTCATGAAGAGCCCATTGTGAACTTTTTAAAGTAGATTTGATTTACACCCACCAGGAAGAATACAGGTTTGGGTTTTTAGTTGACCAGTACTTGCACAAGGAAAAAAATATTCAAATATTCATGCACTGAGGAACTGCTATTAGTTTTGTTTTGGGTTTGGGTTGGTTTTTTGGTTGTTTTTTTTTTTTTTTTTTAAAAATGCAATTAGGACTAGAAGTAGCACTTTCACTTTTGTGTTTTGGATCAACAGAGTAATGTACTGTCCACCTTTGATCCTTTTTATGTAATAACATTTGAGAGACACAAACACATGCATCACAACTGATACGTATTTGTTGCAGTTAAAACCTGTTGGCTAGAGCAGTGCTTCAATCTAGTAACTGGATTTTAATAATTGACACATAAGTGACATAAAAGTAATTCCAAGTCATGGGTGATATTTTTCCTTAAGCAAGAGATCATTGTTTTCAAATTGCTGTAAACAAGTGGATATACATTATTTGTTCCCTTATTTGGACGGATGATTTGCTACAATCCTTTTTGAGAAGGTAAAGCTGTCTTGAATGATACTTCACTCTAAAAGCAGTTTTCATGCGTGGGTCTGTTATACTGAACAGAAATATTAAGTGTATTTCCTTGTACATTTAATATTTGTATTCCAAATATTTAAGTATGTCTACGTATATCTGAATGCATTAAAGAGTAATTGATGCACAACTCCCCCAGAAAGAAAATAACACTTGAAGATCCCTGTACTAATTCCTCCATGGTAACTTTATACATACGTGCAAGGTTAATCCAATTGGACTGGCTTGTTGCTTTGTATGAAAAACAAACCCTCTGCTTTTTATTTTGAAACTGGCAGGGTAGGAAATGCAATTCTAACAAAAATGGTAAAAAGCTAAGGAAAAATACCTTTAGTGTATGCAGAGAGAGTGCCAAATACACATCAGGAATTTCAGCTTTTTAATGTTACCTCTTCTATTTTCAATCATCTTAAGTAGTCGCTTGGCACTGCCTGCCTCTCTGCTACTCTGAAATGTCCCAGCATGTACTGGACTGATAACATGAATCACTGGAGCAGAGTGCCTGTCTTGGGACAAAAGGTAAGTTGTGCTTTACTCAGTTCTGTGTGAATATTCTATAAATCGCAAGTGTGCAAATTTTTTTTAATTAACCAGTTCAAGTACAACTTGTAAAGGTCTCGTCTTCTGTGATGATTGAAAGAGGGAAGAAGGTACAATTAACTTTAGTCAAAAAGGAAAACCTTCTAGTAAGTAAGAGGAGTTTTGCTCTCACATGGTTGCAGTAAGGTATAAAGTAAGAGTGGTTTAAAAGCAGACTGCAGGAATGGCTGTTTGCGCCCTTAAACAGGCTGCATGCTCTATTAGTAATGTAAATGCCAGCGTGACTGCCTGAGAAAAGTGCGTACTTCGGCATCTGTTTGATTAAGAAATCTTTTTCTAGTGAGGGTTTCATGAACGAGAGATGGAGAGAAATCGAGACCTTGCCAATTACAATTGATCGAAATCCCACGGCTTATGCTATGTGCTCTTATTGATACTCTACAGTAGATGCTGTTTAAAAATATTGCATCTCTTATGTTGGCCCTGTGGTGTTGCGATTCAGAATCAAAAGCAAGTGGTGCTCTGTGTCGTTAACCAGTAAAACTATTTGAACGTTAGAAAACAAAACTCTAATAAAAAACTTTGTGCTGCAAGACTTTCAGTCTTTGTAACTTCAAAGTAATAAATGCTCTCTTGGGATGATTGGGGGAAAACGTGACAGTCTGAGCACGCTCTTCTCAGCATAAAAAATTCCAACTCTTAACCTGAGAAGAACAGGTGTGGAAATTGTCACGTAGAAAGAGCTGCAAAGGGAGTAATGCTGATTTTTGAAGCCATTGATTTAGATTTGAGAGAGATGTTTATGTGACTGCATTTCAGATAGAGCTGTTGAGGAAGCTGGAGTGTATGCAGAAAGCAACAGGTTGCTAAAAGCTAAGGAACTGCACATTCCCTCAACTAATAATACAACCTAAATGTTATCTATATATTTCTCAAGACCCAGGATGCAGAAATAAAATTGGTAATGTGCCTATGACATGGTCATTTTTCTTTAAATACACACCAGAAGTGGATGTCGGGTTTTTTATTAAATCTGAGACTCACACCAGCAAATTTGTTCAAGATGCGGAATCATGTTTAGCATCCTTCATCAGGTCACTTTCACCAATATGCACTTAAAACTAGTATCACCTGGGGCACAGGGAGATACCTGGGGTAAACTGTTCTTTTGGGGTGGGTAGAGTTCAGATCTAAATGAAAATGAACTATTCTTCACTTGCAATATGGCAACAACGCACTTTTAAGGCTGCAATTTTTAGCTATGAATATGTATGTCCAAAGACCTACCTTAAAGAGGTGCTGCATCTGAAAAACACGTTGCCACACACACACTGCCACGGTGAATAGCTACGGAATGAAATCTGGTGTAGAAGGGGGAGGGGGGAATCACTCTTAATGGGTTTAATTAAGAAATACTGTTAAGTCTTTCTCTGTCCCAACAACTTGATGAGGATCTGAGTTTCAATTCTGAAGTCTTCCATTTTCCTCTTTCCACAGTTGGTGTCCTCTAGCTTCTATTTTTACTCATCTATCTTTGATTTGCTATGACTGTAATGCAATTACATTTCCAAAAGACAATGTGACTTTCTCGTTTTCACCTTTTTAAACTTAATATAAATGTTCTGAATGTTAACATGTTGCATTGATTTGCATTGGGATGCCATTGTCCTGTAAAGTGCAAATTTTAAAAATACAATTGGCAAAAAGATTTGATAGTTTTACAGAAAGATTTGCTACCTTAAACTCAAAACTGTTTTCTATTTTCATCCAAATGACTGGGATGCTATCTTTGTAATTCTTTGGGGTCATGTTTGTGAAATAAACAATACATGAAAGCTTTCCTGTCATATACATTATATGTAGTCTGGAGTGTTGAGCAAACTTGAGTTCCTGAGTTGTAATATCTATCTGCGTACGGTATTTACAATTTTGAATGTGTGCCACTACCAAGATAATAATGCTGTACAATTTTGAATGGTGGTAGTTTCTGTATGGCAGTCCAGCTGAACTATTTTGATGTACTGCTTAATTTTTGAATTTTATTTTTTAAGTTGTATAATTTATTTTCTTGCAAAATAAAAATGTAATATAAAAGACTACTCATTTAGCGAGGTATTTTGATGTCGTCCCCTGCAAAATTTTTAAGTTGAATTCAGGTGCTGCTCCTGGAAAATCCCACTTTATGAAATTCGCTTGATTCCAAGTCCCAAAGTCCGTTATGATCACAGTACTAAAAAATAAGGTAAAGACTTCCAGTTCTTTTTTTGTTATGATTTTTCAATTACTTAAGGTTATACGCAGAGCTATTTAGTTTTCCAAATTCTATTTAAAGATGAGCTGTAGTCTTTCAATTTAAATGTGTCAAAGCCTGCCATGCCAGAAGTGGCGGGGGGTGCCTGACCTTCTGTTCATGGCGTTTTCAAAAAGGGTTATGTGTCTGTAACTTACTGGGATGTACTTGGATTGCTGAATGTTTTGATTGGTTTGTTTCTGAAATAATGAGTGTTGCTGAAAATTATCTGGTGGTGGGACCTTCGGGTACCTGATCCTGCAGTAAACAAACAGTGATGTGGGAGCAGTCGGTTGCCCGAAGGAGTGCTTTTACTGTGATGGCTTTTCTCTGATTGTCCTTGCCTTTTCATGTGAATCTCTTTTTACATTTCAACTCCTTTTTTTCTTTTTAAGTGCACCAGCTAACATCGACATTTTGTGCTTTCTGGTACATGGCAAAGGCTAGCACTATTTGTATGGAATAAATAACTATTTCTGAGTGACTGTTCAGTGCATATGGCAATTTTCAAACTGGCAGTTCTTGCAGCCAGAACTTTGATGGCAGGCTGCTATTATTTCCATAATTTTATTTTTTTTTCTGTCAGAGTAAAGTGTAGTTTTTCACAACAGTGTTTGTCCAGGTGGAGTTGTTCTGCAGAAATAAGCCAGTTATCACAGGAGTTGCTTGGCTGAATCAACTCCTACCAGTGTAAGTTGATCACAGTTTAGGTAAAATCCTTGACCTAAATACGAAAGGCTCTAAACCTGCTTCATTCTTCTGATAAACTAAGAAGTTGGCTTGCTTTCTTTCTTTGCTTTACATGTAAACATCTCTAGGTGCAGGCACGGTGCCTGCATTTCATCCTCATGTACTCTGGTGATGGAGATCCACTGTGTAACTTCAGCTGGATGCTGTGCTCCACGTCCTTCATGCGGTCCGAAACACCCGTACGAGGGAACGGCTTGGGGCATGTAGGCTGCTGCTTCCGTCTGCTGATCTGAAGCACGGCCAAAGCAAATCTTGGCTCCTGAGCTGAGGAAGAGCAGCACAGCGTGGTTGCTCTTAATAATTAGTCTAAGAGACTGAAAACTGAAAAGTAGCGACTTTGAAATTAGTGCATGATAGTTCTTCTTGGTGAGAAGAGATGCATGATGATTTACTTTCTGCATGCTTTTTTAAGACCAGGGCGTAATACTATGTATGGACAGCTCAGGATTTGCCATCTATTGCAGTCAGTGATTTTTCCTAGTGAAGACATTAAGGAAATTACCACACCTCCTGCATTTTTTGTAGCAGGCAGTTGGAACTTAGCTCAAGCTTAGGTAATATGCAGGATTTATTGCACCGAACAAGTATGCTGCATGCTCCACTCGCCCAGGTCAAATTCAGCCATCACTTCTGAGGGAACGGAGGTGTGAAACGCAACTGCTGGCCAAGGTGTGTCGCCTAGCACTACAGCCAGCTTTGGTGCCGGGGACTGGTGGGCTGCCAGCAACTTCTGACGAGGTTCCACACCAAGTGGTATGAAGGAAATCAAATTTCCGTGGAGCTGGGGAAGCTAGGGCTTCAGCTGGGAGAGGAGAATTCAAATGGGGATGGGACAGCTTTACAACAGCAGAAAGGCAGAACTATTTTCACAGAATCCTGCAACATCAGCACTAGGGCTACTTGATAAAACCAACAGAAGATTGGTTTAAAACACTAAAAGAGGACTTGTTTCCAGGGGAGGCCGATCACAGGTATCAGCAGGCTCAAAAAGGGTTAGACAAATTCATGGGTTACAGATCATAAAGCCAAGCATATACCCTCTGACCTCACCGAACGGGGAAGGTGGATGCTGGGGAAGCCCAGAGAAAGCGCCCTGGCTCTTCTGCTCTTCACTGTAGGAGGTGCTGCTCCCCTATGGTCCCTGTTGAATTCCTGAATTCTCCTAAATAGGAATTACTCTGAAAAATCTTAAAGCACTCACAGATGAAAAAGGCTACAGGAGGGAAAAAAAATAAATTTAAAAAAGCAACCAATTGACTAGAGGCACCAACAGATGGGGGGGGAATATATGAAGATCACTGGACCAGGACCAAAGATGTAAAACGTAGGGTAGCGCCCAGCTGAGCGCCCTTGCCAGTGCCCACCACCTCCTGAAGGTGTCCAAGCAGCCCCTGGCCGCTGCCTCATGGGGAGAGACACGGATCCCACAGGCAAAAGGGTTTCTTCCTTCCTCCCCCTCCAGCTTCCCCTTGGCGGTGGCGCGAATGCCCCTTTGGCCAGGGCCGGGAGGTGGCTGGCGAGGGCGTCCTGCCACTGCCGTGGGGTCAGGAGGCTGTAAACGCACAGATGTGGGGGATTGGTTTAGTGGTGGTGGCGGCAGTGTTATGTGATGGTTGGACTTGATGATCTGAAAGGTCCCTTCCAACTGAGACGGTTCTATAATTCTATGAAAGTGTGGCCCAAAGCAGTGGGAGAGGGGCTGCACCATCGTGCGTCCCAGCGCGTGCACAAGGGAATGCTGGCTGTGGTGGGTTTTTGGTTATCGTGGTTTAGGCCAAATCAGCCACTGGGGACACAGGGGACCCCAGATGGGACCGACAGATGCTCCCCTCTACCCCTCTTCAAAGAGAGAGGCAGAGGAGGGAAAAGAGACTTACGAGTTTAGAAGGATCTAAACTACTTTAATGAAATATTAATAATACAATAAAAAGAAATAATGAGAAATATACAAAACCGTATCAAGCTGCCAGGATGACAATCAGGACACTGCTGGCACTGGGGCAGTCCCAGGCTGGACTCAGTGATGGACGGGAACTGGATTCCGGATCTGGATTCAGGATCAGGACCAAAGGCAGACAAACAGAGAGTCCTCCTCAGACGTCGGCCATTGAAGAAAAGAGGGGCCCTTACCCTTTGCTCCATCAGCTTTTATACTGAGCATGAGGCAGATGGGATGGAATACGCTGTTGGTCAGTTTTGGGTCACCTGTCCTGTCCGCTCCTCCCCGCAGGTGGGACCCCTCTGTGCTTTTCCGCTTCCGACCCTCCAACGGGGCAAATAACACAGTTGGTTGGCCGTGGGTGTTATAGCAATAAGTATAAGCAAGAGCCTCCCTGCATACCATGCCTGGACATCAACTACGAACATTGGTCTTATCAGTCTGAGAGAGTGAACAGCGTCTGCACAATATGCTGTTAATTTCAGTAGTTAGAAGAGGCCCAGCTAAGAAGCGAACTTACTGAACAAAATTGGTCCTGTTTTACCTCAAACCAGGACATTGGTTTACCTGTTAAAGGAGTTCTTTCTGTGTTTTTTTTGATATTGCATTAGAGGGTTAATATCCAGAAATTTTTATTAACTCTGGGGAGGAGGTGTTTCTTTTTTCTTCACTTAGCTGCTCTATGCACTGGAGTTCTTGCACAGCTCCAGTGTAACTTTAAAACCCGTGTTATTTCAAGAGTATCTGGCATCATGTTGGAGACCTGAAGTTGCAGAACAATTAAATAATTTTATTATAGTGCTACGTTGTATCTTCTACGTTCCCACAGAGTTAATACTTGCGTTGTTGAAAACTGTAAATTACCCAGTAACCTCGCGTACCCTTTTGGCCAGGGACGTGATGCTCTGTATGTTACAGCAGTCATAGTTCCGCCATGTCCTAATCGGACCATCGTACACCCAGGAGTTAATGACCACGTACCGGTTAACCTGAGGAGACACAGGTTATGTCACAGCACAGGCTACGCTGTGCCATGGCGCGGGTGCAGCTTGGCCTTCTGGCCTGTCCTGTGCTGCACCTTTCCCCGGCCACAGAAAATACGCGGCCAGCTAATTGTAACGAATGAACATATTGGAGCCCCCTCCTGGCGTTCGCAATTACACCACCTGCATGTGGACTTTATCTCCAAGTGTAGCAGCACGTCCTTGTGTGAACATTCTTTTGTTTGACAGTAGGAATGATGATCAGAATTGTTTTCTTCTCCCAAGATCTACCAGAGCTCTAAAGACCAAAATGTTGGGGAACCCCTCCACAGACGGGATCTGCACCGTGGGCCGTGCCCCGACTGGGGATGTGCCTGATGCTGCCCAGCCCGGGGTTCCCAGCATCTGAGGGGAGGGAGGATTATCTGTACTCTCGTCTTTTTCCTTCTTGTGTGAGTCCAATAAAGGGCATTTTAATCAACGTGTTTGGGGGTCCGAGTGCCTTTCCGGCTGGGATGGTATGAACACTAGTCCTGGTGCAGGAGCACACCGCATCCCAGAAAAAAGGGCCTTATACTGCAGCAGTAAAGGTGGAGTTAAAAAAGAGCTTTCCCTTTTTTGGTTCTATATGTCTTTGGCATTACTCATTTCTGAAAAACATCCTCATCCAACCAAGCTGGATGTCCTTCCTATGTGGTACATATGTATTTTCAGGGTAAAATCTTCAGTTCTTCCTGAGTCAGTATTTGTCAATTCCTGTGTTATCTCTGGTTTGTACCTGAAAACTTTGGCTCTAAATCAAAGGTCTAGACTAGATTGGTTAAACTCTCAAAACATCAGCTACCGACAGCAGAGGAAGCAAAAGAGTACAAATGCTTCCCTCACCCGTGCCAGGCGCAGTCAGCCTCTTACCACGCGTCTGGAGAATCTTTATATATATATGGAAAGCAAGAAGTATTTTACTTTTGAGAGCAGACACAGAATGTGAAATGAATGAGATGTACAGCAGAAACAATGTTGATGAATGTTAGTTTTGCAACATGAAGAAAAAATAATTAAAAAAATCAGTCAAGATAGCAAGTGGATAGTAACAAGTTGTTGAGCCACTCTTGTTTTCCAGCTGCTATACTGAAAGGATGCCTCTTGGCATCTGTTCCAGGTTGTGGTCCGAAGGGAAGGGAAGGAAGGCTGCAAGTAAATGCCTTACCTGGTGTGTAGGCATCAGCTCCAGGGAATGCAGCAGTCAGCCCCGGGATTTTGTAACAGACCGTATGCGAACTCCTTCAAGGATTAAAAAAATGTCCGAGGAGAAGGTAAGCAAGACTGATCAGAAACAAATACGGAACTGCTTGTCCTAGGCAGTGCATAGCAGCACACTTCACAGAGAATGTCACCTGTTCTTTTGAGATATAAAGCTCAAGACCAGGAAGGACCAGGCTTTTCCTAGCCTATCTCCATGCATGTGGACAGAGTGGAAGGAGGCACTGCCAGACAGACAGCTGTAGAGATTCAATACTGGCCTTCACTTAGAAATCTAGAATTGGAGGTAGAGAACGTGAAGGAGGGGAAGCGAAACGCAGGGAAGGCTGCGGACCCAGTACAGGTGTCCTGAGAGCGAGCTGGGGTCGAGCTGGTCTCAACCTTTCTGCAAAGGCAGCTGCCGAGATGGGTGCGAGCCAGGTCTGAATTCTGAGGTAACAATTCCAGATATTTACACCCAGAGCGAGGCAGGAGGGAGTTCAAGGAGAGATAAGCTGCTGGCTTTTGTGAAAGCAGCATGCAGCTACGGCACAAGGGCACTCCAGGCTCGGAAGCTCCACAGGACCTGCCTCCGCACAGACCTTGTACCTGCGCCGGTACCTTTCTGACAGGGGTTCCACACGGGGATGAATTCCTGCGTGGCTTTGCGTGGCTTATCTCGGCTCCCGGGGGTGGGTGAGGGGCCGGCCCGGGGCCCGGCAGGGCGCAGCCCCAGCGCTGCTTTCCCTTCCCGGGGCGGGGGGAGAACACAACCCCGTGACCCGGTTCTCGCTCCGCAGGGATCTTCCACGCCCTCTTCGTACCCTCCGTTACCGGTCATTTTGTGCTCGGCACGGAAACCAGGGCAGCCCGCCCCGCACGCGGGGCTGTCCCTCCTCGGCGCCCTTCCCTCTCCTCAGGGCGGCGCCGCCCGGTCCCCAAGCGGTGGCACCGGCCACGAAGGAAGCGCGCCTGTCACCTGCAGGAAGGGTTCGCAGCGGCGGCGGCAGGAGCTGCCCGGCACGGCTCGGACAGCCGCCCCGCGGTGCCGGGGTACCCGCCCGCCCCCACCGCCTCAGGCGCCGCGCACCCCCACCGCCGCCCCCTCTCGCCTCAGCCCCGCTGACGCTGCGGCCCGCCTTCCAGCCCAGCCAATGGCAGGGACGGGTTTGTGCACCGGCCCCGGCCCCAGGACCAATGGGAGCTGGGAAGGGGGGCGGGCTTCGCCGTCTATAGGCCGAAGCGGGGGCGGCGGTGAAGGTGACGGGGGGCGGCCGGCGGGAGCATGGCGGCGGCGGCGGCGATGCTGGGCTGGCGGCGCCCGGCGGCGGAGCTGCTGCGGGTGAGGCGGGCGGGCGGGCGGCGCGCGGGGCGGGCTCCAGCCCTTCCCCTCTCCCTCCATGCGCAGCCCCGGCCCCGCCGCGGGGCCCGCGAAGGCCCGGCCAAGGTCACAGCCGCGCCTGCGGCGGGGAAGGCGGTGTCCCCCTCACCTCACCCCTGAGGCGCGGCGGGAGGGAGGGGAGTCCCGGCCCGGGCGGGAGCGGGTCCCGGGCCGGCTCCTGCGGCGGGGCCCTCGGCCGGGGGAGGGGGGCCGGCGTCCGCCGCGGCCTGCGGGGCCGGGCGGGTCGCGGAGCCGCCTGGTCGGTGAAGGGCGGCTCCCCCCGCGGCAGCCCCCGGGCCGGGCACCGCGCTAAGCCCGGCGGGACCTTTAGCCGCGATCTTGAGAGCGGCTTTTTTCCACTACCTCATACCCGCCTGCCGGCGCCGGCAGCGCAGCCGCCTGCCCGGGGCCCTCGCCCGGCTCTGTAGCTCCTTCCTTCGTGATTCGGCGCCCTTGCAGAGCGCCCGCGTCCGTCCGCTCCCCGCGGGGGCCGTGCGGGCGGGTGGCGGCTGTGGGCGGCTTTCTGCGGCCGGGCCGGGAGAGGAGCCGGGGAGGCAGACGCGCCGGGCGGGTTCCTCGGGGCGGCCGCGGGGCGAGATGCTGAGCGCTGCTGCCCCAGAAGCCCCCCGGCGCGGTGGGGCAGAGGCGCCGGTGGCGGTGCCCGGGGCGCTGGCGGTGCCGCCGCGGGTCCTGCGGGCCGCGCTGGGGCGGCGGCGGCGGGTGGAGCATCGCCGCCGTGCTGCCATGTGCACAGCTGAAGGCTGTGCTTTACCAGCTGTAGAAGTGGTTTGTTTTGTTGTTTTTGGGGTTTTTTTTAAAAAATCTGTAATGGGCGCAGAGCGTGAACACCAGTAGCAGATGCCAGTTACACAGTCTGGTTTGTCCGGTGTGCTACAAAGGTAAACTTCAGGTGTTGTCCCGTCAGGGCACGTTACTGTGCTAGGGGTTTGGTTTTTGACACTAACCCTTGAAAGCTTTGTGAGTAAAGCCCTGCAGGGACATAATTCACTTCCAGGGAGAAGTTTAATTTAAAACTTTCTGCTGGCTATTAAAACCTGAGCTGGGGGAAACAAAAAAAACACCAAACCAAACTAATTGAAAAACACTAGGAAAAAAAAAAAAATCTGTCTTTTGTTAGTTGAAAGTTGTGAAATGAAGAGAGAAACAGACTACGTTTTCATATTGTGGATGCACCACCGGAAGGCATTCTTTGATTTATAAAATTGATGGTGGTTTTGTGGTGTCCTTAAGTAATTATTTTTAATTAGTATTTATTTAGCTATCATTCAGTAATGACCAGAAGTTTCCAGTGTGCTGAAATGTTGTCTGAGGAAAAGGCTAAGAAAGTGGCTTAAACCACTAATTGAAAGATCATTCTGTCATATATGAAACAATACCTACAGGTGTATTTTTGTATCTTTACACTGCTTAATTAGATGAAGCTAGTAGCTGGTGAATTAGCCTGCTGAGGTGACGCTTTTTTCTTTTTCTTGATTTTGTTTTATTGCAGCATTCTGAATTCATTATCCTCATTTTTGTTCATGAAACACCAATGAAATGAAGCTGTGGACACAAACTGCCACTGTTTAAAAAGCAGTGAAATTAATGATAAGAATGAATAAACCAAAGTCCAGAGAAGCAGACAGAGGGACTAGTATAGTTTTTCAAGATAGCACCACTCAGTCCCTGGTTTAGACATATGTTATATGTGTACATAACAGACTTGGCCAAAATTAATCGTTTTTTGTTTTTAAAGGAGTATCTGTTTATTTTTTCAGGAAATATTTTGTCACAGATGTTATGTTGAGACTGTGCACTAGATTACACTTTTTTTAAAGGCATGTTATGATCTTTACTTTTTCCAGTGTTTCTTAGGTATTATTTTTTTTAATAATGACTTCTATGAAAATGGTACATTACTGTAATGTCACGGCATTGGCTTTCTTGATATGAAATTCTGAGGACTTTCTTATTTTCAGGCTTTGAAATATACAAGCCGGGGCTATGCATCACAGCGTACTTTAAATGTAAGTATAAAGCACCATGTGACTGCAATAAATCACTGTTTTAAATTTGTTTCTTAATCACTGAACTTTTTTTAAAAAACTTATCACAAAAAAATCTGCATTGAAGACAAGGGGACTTGTGCCCAAGTCACACCTGACTGCAAAATCTGGAATAAAAGTAAAATTTCCTTTTTTATTTTGCTTTGCTAATTGTTAGGTAGTGTGAGACAAAACTGGCTAGAAGTTATGTCAGCTAACTTAAGCTTAATGCAACTATCTCCTTGTTACTGGAAAATACAGCTGATGCCAGCTAGTCCTTTTGAGGTTGTATGTTATCCTGGAACTTGCTGTTAAAACATAAAAGATGAGAGTAAGTATGTTACTATCACTGAAGTCAATCACCATGAAGAAGGGGTTACAGAAACAGACCTTCTTAGTTTTAAACGAGTATAATTTGTCTTTTGTTTTAATTTTTTTTGTAGTATTTTCTTTCTTTGCTTGTCGCTTTAAATAAAGAACTCATGGTGAGACCCTGTAAAGCTTTGTGTCTAACTTCCACTGAAACCAGCATAGTTGGAGGTATTCATTGCTTCTTCTCAATAGCTGTCCGGGGCAGCCAGAGGTCTGAAATATGCACCTTTTTGGTGTCAGGTCCTCGTGCTACTCTCGCAGGGTTACCAGGTAGACATGTTGATGTAGCACTAAAGCTAAGAGGCAAAATAAGAGTAAATCAGTTTTGAGGGGCTGCTAGGTATAGAGCTGAAAGTCATACCATTTCTTAAACTACTGCTTACACGCTACGCTGGGACCTGGGCTTTTGAATATTTTCAAGGATGGAGACTCCACAACCTCTCTGGGAACGTGTGCCAGAGTTCAGTCACAGTCACTGCAAAAAAAGTGTTCCCTGATGTTCAGAGGGAACCTCCTCTGTGTCAGTTTGTGCCCATTGCCTCTGGTCCTGTCACTGGGTACCACTCAAAAGAGCCTGTCTCCGTCCCCTTTGCACCCTCCCTTTGGGTATTGATATACATGGATGAGGTACCCCTGAGCCTTCTCTTCTCCAGGCTGAACAGTCCCAACTCTCTCAGCCTCTTCTTGTATGTCAGATGCTCCAGTCCCTTCATCATCTTCGTGACCCTTTGTTAGATTCTCTCCAGTATGCCCATGTCTCTCTGGTGCTGGGGAGCCCAGAACTGGACACAGCACTCCAGGTGTGGCCTCACCAGAGCTTACTCAGCTCTGATCTTCCCCAGAGGGGAAGGATCACCTCCCTTGACCAGCTGGCAATACTTTGTCTAACGCAGCCCAGGATACCATGAGTCTTCTTTGCTGCAAGGGCCTGTTGCTGGCTCATGTTCAATGTAGTGTCCACCTGGACCCCCCAGATCCTTTTCTGCCAAGCTGCTTTCTAGCTGGGTGGCCACCAGCATGCACTGGTGACTGGCATTGTTCTTCCCCACGTGCAGGACTTCGCCCTGCTCCTTGATGAACTTCATGAGGTTCCTGTCAGCCCATTTCTCCAGCCTGTTGATGTCCCTCTGGGTGGCAGCACAACCCTCTGGTGTATCAGCCACTCCTCCCAGTTTGGTGTCACCAGCAAACCTGCTAAGTGTACACTTCCTATCATCCAGATCGTTAATAAAGATGTTAAACAGGACTGGACCCATGGGGAACACTGCTAGTTACTGGCCACCAACCAGATTTCCTAAAGAGCCCGTGTCGCTGCATGGTGGCACTCCCGCTGTGGGAGCCATCCCACCACGGCTCCGTGATCCCAAGGCTGTAGTCCTGCAACTGCACACTGATCTCCTTGTGTTTATTCTCCATGCTGCGTGCGTTAATAAAGGTTATTTTAGTGCTCTGAAACACTTGCAGGATAAAAGGGAAGCTGTGACATGAATGAAAGAGTAAAAGCGGATAAATTTTAAAAATACTGGTATACGTGTGCATATATGAAAGAGGCTGTGACTTTTACTCCGTGATTCTCCTCTTAGGAGGTGGTGATAGCAAGTGCTGTAAGGACACCGATTGGATCTTTCCAAGGATCTCTTTCATCGTTGCCAGCCACTAAACTTGGTTCCATTGCAATTAAGGGAGCAATTGACAAAGCAGGTATAAGTAAATGTTTTTTTCTGTGACAAAGAAAGCCTCAAGTGGCTCAGAACAGCATCAGTCTGTCTTTTGTTTTTAAGTTGCTTGGTAAACAAAAAGTTCTGGGGTTTTTTTTTTTGGCTCCTGTGGCGCTCTTTGAAGTCTGTATCCACAAATGGTATTTATTTAAAGTTGAGTTTTGGGCTTTGTTTCAGTCTGAATTATGGTAAGTGCTGCTTTTAGGAGCAGCTTATTACTTAGGGATACCTGTGCTACTCCGAATCCCATTGGACATGCTCATGGTCTGGCTGGGGTGCGGTTTTACGACACACCTCAGCTGATGCAGAGTCTACTTGCCGCTGAAACCAGTGTCCCTTCCTTTCCCCGCCCATTTTTCACATGGGCACTTACGCTTGTAGGACACCCTTGCGAGTCTATTCGTAGATTCAAATCGGCAAAAAATTCTCCTTGGGGGGAGAGGAGTGTTAATTTTCTCCAAACTTGGCTTCTTCAAAGAACATATTACAAGAGCTTGAACACCAGGGCTGTTGCAGGAGACGCAGGCGGGAGAGCAGGGCTCTCGTGTCTGGTGGCAGCCGGCTGTGGCCTTGGCTCTCCCCTGTTAAACAAACAAACAAACAGAACTGTCTCTTTGGACATAATTGTGGCAGGTAGGAAGTTTTGTGCATTTAACCATCCATGGGCATTGAGCTGCTCAGGTGACTAGTGAGACCTGGAAACATTTGCTTTAGTTAGCCAACCGTAGCTTGTTCTGCAGGGTAACGAGGGAATTCTGTTCATGGAGTCACCAGTTTGCCCTGAGACGATGGGGGTGCGCCCCCGCAGGGACCTGTGTGCCGCTTTTAGCACGCGGGGTGGATGTGGCACGTCTCGTCAGGCTTTGATAGAAAACTTCTGTGGGAAGGTTCTTAAAGGGGAGTTACATCTCCCGTGCAAAGAATCCTAAATCGAAACAATTTTGTCTTACAGGTATCCCTGCGGAAGAAGTGAAAGAAGCGTACATGGGTAATGTCTTGCAGGCCGGGCAAGGACAAGCTCCAGCAAGACAAGCAGTCTTGGGTGCAGGTATTCATTCTCTTGGTTCTGGGGTTAAAGCTTTTCTCTCTCTTTGTAGACAGTATAGATTATTGAGCTGTGAGTTAAAGCAGAGTGGTGCCCAGCCTTTGGCCAAGACAGTCTGTGGATGCTTTTTTCCCCGTGGAGGGTGTTTGTTGTACTCGTGCAAGCGGGGCCTAATTGTGCCTGCTCGGGAAGCAGTTTCCATGTGCTCAGTGGATGTTGCAGAACCTGGAGAAGATGATACTGGAGACCAGGCTGCTACTTCCAGAGCACTTTGCGCTAATGATGGATGCTGTTCTTTGAATCTCTCGTGAAACAGACTTTTTTTCTTCATGGTATCATTACTCTTAAGCCATATTGAATAAGGGGTCAGTGAATTTCCTTGAAGTGCAGACATGAGTATGTCATGACGCTGATCTTCCTATGGAGTCTGCAGCTGTCACTGGAAGGATTCACTCTGTAACATAAACTGCAGCACAAAGGTTATTGGAGTGCAGGAATGATTTCATTCTCCCTTTTGCTGTAGGGATGGGATTCCATACCTTAGCATGATGCTAGGAATGCCTATGGGTCAGGGAAGAACTGGATACTTTCTTGCCTCTGCCCCTGTACTTTTTTGAAGGAGAAGGAACAGCTTCCATGTGGGGCAAAGGGGTGACTATGGTTCTTTTCTTTCCCCTGGCTAGTGTCCCCAGCTCAGTGCTGGCATGGAGGTGATGTGCTGGGAGCTGAGCCGTAATGCTGGAGAGCAAGCCTGGGGTAGAGGCAGTGATGCAATGGTCTCGAGCCAAGCCGCACACAGCAGAGCCCAAAGCTATTGTAGTGAGCGCTCAATAACAATAATGACTCGATAACGACTGTGTGAATGACACTGGCACCTTGCACTTTTGGTCTTGTTGAGTATTGCATGTGTTTATAGAGTCCCTATATTTCTGGGGTCTGTCTTGTTGCCAGTTGCTGAATTCTACAGCTTGTTGATGCCTTTTCAGTCTTGAATACTTCTTAGAGGCAGGGATCGGGGTGCCAGGAGGAGGAATAGCTCTGGAGTCGCTTCCCTGATCTTCTGTCTCTCTGATTCTTCACTTACTTGCTCCCTTATCATGAGTCTGTTGTTGGGAGGGGAGAAACAACAGGAGTCTCCAAGAGGATAGCAGCTAGGGGAGAGGGTAGATAAATTGCCCTGCCAGGCTAAATAGTGCAAGCTGAACACCCCAGGCTTAGATAAAAATCGGCCACATATGAAATGTTGCTGAAACACCAATAAAGTGTAAGTCTACCCTTTGCATAAGAGTTGTTTGTACAACTTCTTTGACTCAGGTCTACCAATCTGCACTCCTACTACAACTGTCAATAAAGTCTGTGCTTCAGGAATGAAATCGATCATGATGGCAGCACAAAGCCTGATGTGTGGGAGTCAGGTATGTGAATTTTAGTGCTGTTTTATGGAAAAAACCCACACAACTAACGTTGTGGATCCTGTCCTACTAATGGTTGTGCTCTTTGATTTGCGACTGTGTTTTGGCTTGGGGTAGTAAAGCTAATTAGTGAGGTTTTGTTTTGCTTATGCACCTGTAGTTTTATAGTCACTTAAGTGTGTTTTGGTTTAAAACAGGGAATTTTCAAGCTTTCTGGTTTGAAGAAATTTTTATAGATTTGGCTTTTGCTGAAACACATTTAATCTTGACTTCCAGACACTTTAAACACTTAAATAAATTAAATATACGCATTAAAGCAATGGTGTTTCCAAGTACATTGAAGATGTTTCAGGCTTTTTTTTATTGTTTTAGAAGAAGCGTAATCTATCGGTGTGAATAGGTGTTTTCATTGAAGAGCTTGATGGAGCGGAATTCCTCATCTCTGCCAACTGTGTTCTAAGATTCTCTATACAGTGGGGAAAGTAGTATCACTTCATGGGAGGATGGGAGAATACACCATCTTCAGCAAGCCCTTAAATGCTGTGCAGCAAAGAATATGGGAGAAGTGTGAATGTAAAGAAAGACATTTCAATTTTGTTTTTAATTACATACTCAAAGCATTTTGGCAACTTCTCCCCTTCTCTGAAGCGGAGGTATGGACAGTTCAATACGTATTTTTGGTTTACAAAGTAAGTGGCTCATAAGTGAGAAATGTACTTGCTATTCTTTTCTTTTTCTTTTTGTTTAGAACAAAAGTGAAATGTTTAAGTTTTGTTGTCTCTTCTGTGAAAATAACAGTATAGCTGAGTTAAGCAGCTGCTTACTGCTTTGGCCTTGCTCTGCGGGGAATGGCACTTTGTGCAGTGCCTGCTGAGGGCAGTGGAAGTCTTATCACCGGACTTTGAACCGGGCCCAGCATGTCTGTGTGAACAGCTACATTTGGATTTAGGAATTTACACCCAATGACTTCGTGAGAGCGGTTGTGCGTTTGGTTGGTTTGACAGATGCAGGCCAGCAGCTCTGAAGAGAACTGGAGCTTTCGGCTGAGCGAATCATACATGCTGTGGTGCCAGTCTCAGCAAAAGCAGACGCTCGGCCAGTTGTTAGTCTCTTAAAGCTATAAATTATGGGGTTTTTTTTGGTATTTGTTTGGTTTTTTCTGGCTGCAGACTGTGAGGTATCTGTGGTATGAAAGTCAGTGATGGTTCCCAGTGGCTTGAGTCAGTGTACATCATCATATAAACACTTGTATTAACACTGTCGCCAAGTCTTTCACTTTATGGACGTGAAATGCCAGGGACTTTTGTTCCTCTGGTCTATTGCTGTTTCCATATCTCAGCTGCCTCTCTGATTTATCTGCTTTTCCAGTCTGTCTCCAGCCTTCTTTCTTTTCTTTATTACCTCATGTCACTGTTCCTGGATCTAGTTTATAATCTGTTCTGAACCAAACCATTTTTTTCTCTGAGTCTTAATTTAAAGAAACCAAAGAAGCTTTTATCTGTTTCTTCTTGCTATTTTCATGTAAAATCTTTTTGAATTTATATTAACAGCAGCATTGAACATGCAAAGACTCGCACTGCTGTGTGTGTATTTTTCTTACATTTATCCATATTTCAAATATGCCATTAAACACAACTGTCTATTCTTCGCATCCCGAGATCCTAGGGATGTGGGGGCTTTAGCCTGATGAACAGTAGCTATACTTACGGTCCTTACAGCTTTGCTGTTTGTAGGTTTTCTGTTTGCTTGCTTTGTCTCAGCTTGACAAGTATACTAGTTTATAAATGCCCATAATGATTCAGCTTAATTCAAGTTCAGTAATCATTCATTATCTCTTTTTTTTTGCTGGCCTTTTCAGATGATAAAAACATATTTTAAGCCATCTCTCTTTACATAATAAGATGAAACAATATGATGTAAAACTGCAAGTACCTGTAAATCTCTGTCTGTTCTTATCAATCTCTTAGATTCTGACTGTTGCTTGTTCCATAGGGATACGGAGGTGTGAATGAAGAATAAAAATGAGAAATGTACAGAAAAAAAAAGCTGTTTAAAGTAAAATTTATAATTTGATCTTGGAAGCTTTTGAAGTAAAAGTACAAGAGACTGACATGGCTCTTGCAACTTTCTAAAACTGCACACAAGATGAAAGTCCAGTTGTTCTGTCAGGGTGGATTAACTGTCTTCAGCTGTTGTTCCTGCTGTTTGCTTTTTAAATGCATAAAGATATTTTTTTTCCTCTTTCTCTAAGACTTCTCAGAAATATGAAGTGTCCATGCTTAAGCTTTTGATAATATTTGTTCCTCAAAGACGTCATAGAGAACACTCTGCGTTATTAATAGTTTTAACCTGCTTCCCTTGAGCAGGATGTGATGGTTGCTGGTGGAATGGAGAGCATGTCCAATGTTCCCTATACAATGAGCAGAGGATCAACGCCTTACGGAGGAGTAAAGCTGGAAGACCTGATAGTAAAAGATGGGCTGACAGATGCTTATAACCATATCCATATGGTAAATATTCCTCCGCAGTACTAAAGTATCAACCATAGACCTGATGCAGCTTTGAAGAGCTTGCCTTACAATTATTATGAAACTGCTTCATCTAGCAAACCTAGAAATGAGGTTTTCCTCCTAACATTAACGGAGGAGGAGAAAGTATTCCATTTCCAGGCATCCTGTAGTAACTGTAATGGAAAGGCTAGACAGAAGATGGAAACAATAGCAAATTGTCTGTTAATATTTGTATGTCTGAAGTCTGAATAGCCTAGAGCAGGGATTTTTAAAAAAAAATAAGAATTCTGCTACTGATAGATGGCTGTTGCTCTATCTGCGGGAGAGAGCAATCAAGTTACTTAGTGTTTTTGAGGGTACCTACTCTGTAGAGTTCAGCAGGCTCTCATGTTTATTTTCCCTCCCCCAATGTACATATCTCATCTTCTGTTAGAAGGTTTGAGTCAGCTGATACGCTTACTCATCAGCATGGTAACTTAAATTGGACAAACAACTGCAAACTTAGGATGGGTTTGGAAAACAACTGAGACAAAGATAGTGAAGAACAAGCATCGGGGAAGAGCAGTTTGAAAAGAGAATGATGGAAAACATGTCATGAAGAATATTCTACTGTGATCTACATATTTGTTACAGACCTCACTGCTTCTGCGTGTGATTTATCCTTTCTGCAGTATAGCGCGCTCTGCTTAGGCTATTGGTTGAAATCCACTCCCATATTTCAGCTTAAATGCATTTTGATTGTGTGGATTTTTATAGGAACGTAAATAGTGGCTTTGCTAGTTCCTGTATGTGGGGAAACCTCTAGGAGCTGGTTATAATACACAAAGTTTTCATAGATTGGGACAATATTTCAGAACCTTTTGTCGTCACTATAGCAGCTGTAGGTTGCTGGGAAAGCGGTAACAGTCTGTGTGAGAATATACAGGAAGGCCCATCCGATGGCTTTGGGAATTTACTCTTGGCTGTGTTTTGGCAATAGAGTAGGTTGCTGGTGCTATGAAGACTTTAAATTCTTTAACTGCATAGAAGTGAACTTGCTTGTTTGAAGAACTGGAGGAACACGGTGCTAAAGGGTTTTGTGTAGATTCACTGAGCTTTCTACAGGAACGAGAGGTGAAACAAAAGCTGTTTAAGAACAAATCTTTCAGGTTGACTAAATGAGTATCCTCTTTTTTTATTTTTGTCACCATGTATTTAGGCAGTGTTGGTAATGAATTATGATTGTATAACTATGATTGACCTATATATAAAATGATTTTATGTCATTCCACTTATTAGAGAAAAAGTATACATAGTTCTATTTGTACAGTTTTCAGAGTACCAGATCCCGAAGGCTAAGTTAGCCCTGTGTGTTGACCTGTTCTTTTTTGGAATAGGCAAGCTAATAATGGAATGAAAACCTTAGTAAGATGATGTGAACATACTGTTCTGTGGTTCAAAAGTGATCTTCAGTCCCTGAAGACGTCAGCCCTAAGCACTTTAAAATTTGCTTTTGCATGCAGTTTTTTAACTTAAAAAAAAAGCCTTGTAAGGAAAGTTCCTTTGTGGCTTTAATAATCTGGATCCAGAAAACATTTGCTAAATCTGAAGTTCATATTCCAAAACCAGAAGTTACTGTTTGATCATGACTGTAAATTAGAAATGGACACCAAATATTAGTCGCATTTAATTCTGGAAATCTGCTGGTTGAGTTTTTTCAGTTACATTTCTACTTCACGTCTCCAGAAGCACCAAACCTAACGTGCCTGGTTTTCTCCAAGGGCAACTGTGCTGAGAATACTGCGAAGAAGTTTACTATTTCACGAGAGGAACAAGACACTTATGCCATAGGCTCTTACACGAAGAGCAAAACAGCCTGGGATGCGGGAATATTGAAAAATGAAATAGTTCCTGTCACTATTTCAAAAAAAGGTATTATGGAAAATGGTGTGATAGAGTGAATTGTGCTTCTTGAAAGCTGTAACATTGTCCGTGTTCAGTGCAAATTGTGTTGTTTAAATATGCAGATCTCAGGAACTTTTAGATTAGCTACGAATTTTCTGTTCTGCAGACTTTCTGGTGAACAGCAGTCAGTGACCTGTGATCTGGTTTTGGTTTTTAATTTTTCTTTAATATTACGTACCATATCTTCTTCCTTTTTTATGTAAGCGGAAGACTAGCTGTTGAATTTAGCTAGTATGGCTTGAGGATATCTGTGTTTTAACTTCCCTATTAATTACCTTAAAGATATGTTCTTTGTCCCTTTCTTTCAGCCACCAGGATGTATAAATGGATTTCCTGTGGATAAATTGGATTAAGGAATAAATTTTGTTTTTTCAGGTTTTGGAAGCACATTTCTTGACATACATTTTACATGTGTTTACATTTTTTTACTGAAATAAGTTGTTTAAATAAGGTGGCATTTAATTGAAGTACTGTGTTAGAATGTCTTAAGAATGGACTGTTCTATAAAATGCTAAACCAAATCTGAATTTCAGGAAAGCCAGATACAGAAGTGAAAGAAGATGAAGAATACAAACGTGTTGATTTTAGTAAAGTTCCAAAGCTGAAAGCTGTATTCCAAAAAGAAAATGGTAAATACTGTTCTATTAACTGCTTCATTTTCTGCCAAGTACGAGGATGCGTTGTTGCAGTGAGGGGTACTGTTGGCAAGAGCTGGAGCGCCCCACAGGGGTCCCTTAAGTGTTAAATGTCTGCTGAGGTAAAGAAACATGCTTTGCAGCAGCATGAACTGGCTTGGATTAAAAAAGATGGTCCAAGAACCTTAAACCAGTGAAAAACTCTGGTTTGGACATTTGCTTTAAAAAGAATGAAACAACTTGGTTTCAATTTAGCTATTGCCTTGGTCGCCACCCAGTAGAAGCTCCTGTTTCAGTGGGAGCGGGAGCACCTTTACATACCTCCCTCTTACTCCCCTGAATCTGTACGGGATAAATCTTTCTGCCTAACTCAAAGCTGCCACTCATTCAGAACGCTTTTTGAGCTGGAATTCTGTGTTACTGCCAGCAGTGCAGCTGACGGGGAAGGCGTGATCTAAACCACCATTTGGATAAAGATACGAATGCATGTCATTGTACTTGTTTAATCACACTGATTTAAAAAAAACAACTAATTTTTAGTTAATTCAGTGCAACAGATACCCCCATATAGTTAAGACCCTTATGTCCAAGGGCCTAAGGTAAAAAAAATCATGAATGGGATATACGTGAGCTAGATCACGCTTTCCTCTCTGCTTAAACAATGTTTTACCTTTTGTAGGAACAGTTACAGCTGCGAACGCCAGCACGCTCAATGACGGAGCCGCGGCTGTGGTGCTGATGACTACAGAGGCAGCCAAGAGACTGAAAGTCAAACCACTGGCACGGATAGTGGGTAGGATTTTTCTTTTCTTATCTTTGAGTACAGTCCTGGAAAATACTCCCCCAGTGTGCTCTCAGACTGGGAGTCCTGTTTGGCCGGGTATCTGATGCTCATGGGCGCCCTTAGGCATTACGGCTGCATCTTCTCAATACAGTCCTTGAACTTTCAAGTGCCGTACCAGAAGGCTTTCAATCACAGAGTTTTCTATATGGAATAATACTAAAAATCTGAAAATGTTGTTATGTGACTCACTTAACGCACTAAACTTTAGATGTATCCATTTCACGGACCATTCTATTCAGAATTTTTCTGTCTTGGCTGGGTTTTCTGCTTGCACAAATAAAAATCACGTATGCTAAAAATGAAAGGTCTTTAAACAGCTTCTGTGATTTTTTAGCTTTTGCAGATGCTGCTGTTGATCCCATTGACTTCCCAATTGCACCTGCACATGCTGTTCCCAAGGTAGGAATAAAACTATTTTTTTGAAAAACAACAAACTTCCCTAGCACTGGATAGTTGGTTCATCCCTCAGTGATTCTTCCTGTAATTAGGATTGAAATTATAATTGTGTCATAAATACAAAGAACACGTTTTTCAGAGGATCAAGGCTAGAATGCAGATTTTCAGAGTAACAAATTTCTCACACCTGTTTTGAAAAAAAATATTTATACTGCTTTCACCAACTTCTGAAGCTTTGCAGCTAGTATGGCTAAAAGGCAAAATAAACGTGGTTATACAAGTCCAGACTAGGTCAAAAAGGAACTGAAGCCAAGTGTATGGCGCGAGGCAATACTCCATCAGCTTAAATGTACTTACGCAGCAGCCGTCCTAGTGTAAGTAAGTGTGATGAAAGCGTATTCTTGGCACAGGGTACTCTCCACTTCTCTTGTGAAAATGCAGGTTTCTGCTTCAGTGCCTCAATTTTGCCTTTTCCCATCTGACAAAGAGGTTCCGAAATGTGAACGTGAATCAGACTACGGGCAGCCTGAGTCACCCACTTCAAAATAGACATAATGATTCCTGTAATTAGCTCCCTAATTTTTTTCAGAATAGTGATTATTTTTATTATTGTTTCTAGATCCTGAGTCAGACAGGCCTGAAAAAAGAAGACATTGCAATGTGGGAAATCAATGAAGCGTTCAGTGTCGTGGTGCTGGCCAATATTAAGATGCTGGGTATTGATCCACAAAAAGTAAACATTAATGGAGGTGCCGTCTCTCTTGGCCATCCCATAGGGTAAGTAAAATATGCACTGGGTTTTGTTCTGTACAGTGGCATTGTTTTCTAGACATTGCTGAAACATTTTCCTTTCTTCTCAAATTTAATGCAAGTAGGAAGGGCAGTAGAAACCTGCTGTCAAGTACATAGTGCCTTAATTCAGGTGTTAAATTGCAGGGTACCTTGAAAAGAGCACGATCCCATTTTTCTCTTCACAGTTATCACCTGCTTTCATAAAGAGCTTGCTTGTCACCATAACTAGATGGATTTATGAAGTATTAAAACCAAATCACTATTTATATGACAGAATTTCAAAACCTCTAAGTAAATACAGATGTGAAGTAACCATGTTGTATGCCAGGAACAAGCAGGAGTACTTCGTGGCTCATAAAAAGCTCTAATCAAGGCATAATCCCACAAGACACGCTGCCATCTCCTTCGCAGTATCAGCTGCTTCTGATAAGGGAATCTGACGGGGGCTTTTTTGTCTTAACAGTTAACTTTGACGACCTAATGACAGAATTTAGGTGTCTGACATTGCAGGTTAGATGGCTCAAAGTAGCGCATACTGCAGTCTATCGAGTTGTAAGCAAATATGAAACTCTGAAATTGATCATTACTGTCGATGTGGGTTTTGTGGTAATTTGTTACCTTCTTTGAAAGAGCTTTGCTACGTGCAGAGGTACTTCGTAATATACAGACGGACTTAGAGGTGATTTCCAGAAGAAACTCTAAACAAACACATTTTTTTGTTTGTTTGGATAGGAATCTTTGTGTTTGTTAAGTACTGTAGCTAGAGAAAAATAACCTGTATGACATCTAAATGTAGATGAAAGGGTTTGTTTGGTCTTTTTGTTGGTATTTTTTTTCCCCCTCCAGTGAATCAGTGCTACATTCTGCCAACTATCCTGTGTGGGTCAAATTAAGAATTACCTTTAAACTAAGCTGTATACATTTTTTTCTTTTATTTAGAATGTCTGGAGCAAGAATTGTTGTTCACATGGCCCACGCGCTGAAACAAGGACAATATGGTCTTGCAGGAATTTGCAATGGAGGAGGAGGTGCTTCTGCGATACTGATAGAGAAGTTGTAGGCCGAATAATAGCGTTGGAAACAAAGCCTTAAACACTCTCTGATCAAACCAATGAGTGGTACCTGTTACATCTTATTTATCCATAAGTGAACGAATTCCTTAACTGCTACTCTAAAATTTCTTAAAACATCATTGATTATTGATACATACCACTGGGCTTTTATTACTTCGACTCAGTGCAAGTTTTTATACAGTACAAATAAAAAATGTCAAATTATGATAATATCTTGAGACCTGACAATAAAGAACATTTGTTAACTGGGGCTCCTCTGTCACTGACGTATGTTTTCTCAAATGCCCCCCAAATGAATTCTCTTGGCAACTCGCGTAGTGCCGTTACTAGAAGCAGCTGGTTTCTTACAGTTTTGTTGCTTAGTTTTCCTAACTACTAAGTGATTTTCATGGAAAAAATAACTTACTCAAAGGTTGGTTTTCTGCTGTCGTGTACCTCGAAGCCAGGTCAAGTGCAGGAGAGGAGCCCTGCCGCAGCACTCGCTCACCCCGGCTTGCGGCCTAGTATCAAAGCAAACTGGAGTGGATGTGGTGTAACTTACACATGCAAGTACTCACGTGGCCTCAAAATGCTGCTGCTCCTTTTTTGTTCATTTAAAGCTCTGTGATGTACAGTTTTGTCAACAGGCTTTTAAGTGGAGGCAGATTCAGGACCGAGAAAGTACAATTACCATTACTGCTTTGTGTATGTGGCTGCGCTCGTGAATCCCCCGGAATCCAGGGTTACGCATTCCTATGGGGAGACAGGAGAGTACAACCCTGGGATGAATCTTGTTCAAGACTTCAGTGAGAAGTTTATGCAGCTTCTTCGGCAGGCTTTTTGCCAGGGGGCAAAAATGGGCTGTTTCACCAGGATAAAACCTACTCCCACCTCACCCTTTTCACAAGGGGTAAACACCAAACACTTAAGTTTGTGAGCTGGGACGTAGGACAACTGCTTTTCTTATTTTGAGATTAATGTCAACAGGAAGTCATCTTTACCCACTGATTGTCCTTACGTTTTCCTCCATAAAGCAGGGGGAATACATACTTTGGCTGGGATGTAGTGGGATCTGTTTCTTCTGGGAAGCAGTGTACTTGCAGAAGTAGCAAATGAATCTGGGGTTTAGATGCTATATACGAAGAAAATTAACCTTAGTTCATGGTGTGACACCCATTCTTCTAAAAATTATTTGCCATGACAGCAGATGCTTCTTCCTTTGAAAGTGTAAGTGAACTGGTAATTCACATCTTTAGCATTACCTCATCACCTGAATTGAAAGAGCTACACTACATCTCAGCTAAATAGCAAATCTATTTAAAAACATCACATATCAACTGTCCGAATACTGTTAAGCATAAAATGCCACCATGTAGCAAAGAGACAATTGTTTTTGCCATTCTGACAATTGCTGCTATTAGAACTTAGTGTTTCATACTGAACTCTTTGTCTTAAAAAACAACTAATCAACATGACTTTTCTATACAATATCCACAAAGCTGCTTAATGGGCTTACAAAATGTTAAGCAAGACACACGAGTTTGTATTAAAACAAAAATATTTATTCAAGCTGTAAATGGTATGCAGTATTTAGTTATTGGATGGGTTTAATATAAACGTCTACTGCATAATATTGGTTCCTTAGGAATCCTTGTATACTATGTGAAACATTGCCCTGTTGCTGTACAGATCTCTTACAAGAAAACTTGCATTTTTTAAAACCTCAATAATTTGAGAACAAAGGAGGAAATACCAGGAGAGAAAATTCTGCAGTATTGGAGCAAGGCTTCGTGTGGTAATTTTCACCCATGCTAATTATTAATAAAATGTAGGCTGAGCTGCTCCCGAGCCCATTTTGAAGAGAGTTTGTATACTAGCTAGGACAAATTCTACCTTAAACAGAAAGATCAGATGCAAATTTTTCCACGTCTGGCTAAAAGCGCAAGTGATATTAACCAACGCTTTCTCAACAGTACAAATGACAGTTCAGAGAATTGACTTTTGCAATAGAACACGCTGAAATTCTTGTCTGGCTATTGCTAAAATATTCATACTGGGGTATGGATATGGGGGTTAACCCACCACGAAGTATATTGTTTGAAAACAGCTTTTGCATTCAAACGACATCCTATGCAGCAAATACTGTAAAGAGATGAGGCCGATCCAAACTGAAGTTCTTATCCGAATGACTGGTTGGGAAAAGCTTCATTAGATGAAAAATACTTCAGGAGGTTGTCATTAGCCTTACGTTTAGTCACTGGCATTTCTTGCAACTCATTCAAAGCCTGACAACATGGGTTTGACCGTTATGAGAGAAGGGAGTGTTAGTACAAGCTCGTTACATCTGGAGATTAAGTCCCTTTTGGATTCAACAAGACAATGGGAAGCGGCCGGGTTAGCTGCCCGTGTGCGAGCACAGTGAACTACAAACACCGCCTTCAAATTCGCACCCTTTTCACAAACTGACGACGCGGCTCCGGTGGGTAAGTAGAGAATGCAGCAGAACACAGACAACGTGGTGTAACAGGAAACATACAACTTTTCTTACATTACATTTATACAAATTTACAATTTGCAAATTAAATGGCTCTATAATTACGCAAGTGCTTTTTCAAAAATAAACATATACCAACTCAATGATATTTACACTTAGCAACCTGCTTCAGAAACAGCATGATTTTGCTATAAAGTGAAACTTCAGTGCACTGAAAGTGCAACTCACCCTTTAGAATTAACTTTTCCCATGCAAAACCTCAGCGGAACACCACCTAGCTTTAGACAGTCACAGTTCAACTTTTTTTTTCATTCATCGTAATGTAAAGACAGCAAGAACTTGTCCACATCCATTCCTGCTGGAAAAGAATTCGGTAGCTTCTTTTTCTGTAGGCGAGGAAAAGAACAGTTGTGTTAAATACAAAGAACGTGGGGGTACTGAAGAGCCCGTAAGCATTTCCCTTCTTCCTCATCCTTCCATCTGCCGCCTCGATAGAACTGCACCAAGCTCGCCCAGAGATCCGAGACCGTGTGCCCCCAGGGTACGAATGGCGTGGAGCTGCGCCAGGAGCGGCTGAGCTCTTGGCTTCAGCAGTAGCCCACCCCGAGGGCAGCCAGCCCCGGCCTCTCAGCTCTGCTCGCGTACACAGTTTTCTTCAGTTACTGTAGTTCAGGAGTATGCTATAACTAAGCGGGGGGAATTACAGCATTATACTGCCTCTCCTTTTTGATTATTTACTTACATCACCTTTTCATGTCTCACACCTTTGCTATTTGCCATGACATCCCCAAGTCAAAGGCACTGTGCTGCAGACTACGGAGACTGGAAATACACAAAATGGGGATTTTACCTGGTGGTAAAGGAGGATGCGAAAATAGCTTGAATTTCAGTAAGGCCTAGTTTGAGTTTGGCCTAAGTCTTACATTCAATCTAGAAACTTAGACTGAAGTTGGAATTCAGAAACTCATTCATGTTTCAAGAGAAATTTGCTTTTCCCAGGTACGTGCAGAGTGTCAATAGGAGTTACCTGCATGTGTCTGAAGATTGCGCTAATCTTAAGAAAACCAAGTTCGGAGCGGGCTGAAGAGGCAAAGTTAGTAAAACTGACAACTATAAATAGGATGTCAGGGATTTGGACTAGCACTTCTGAACCATCCCATTACAAATACTATATATATATGTATATATATATGTCTAATATGTATTTTTTTTTAAATAAAAAGTAAATGCCTGTACTTGCCTTTATTTTCTTCTTTTTTGATGGTGTTGGAGAGCTTTGAAGGTCTTTTCTATTTGCAGAACGAGAATTTCTCTCACCCTCATTCAAGTCCTCTAGTTTCCTTTTCTTTACTGTGCTCCTTAAAGATCTGAACTGTTGAGTATTGTCCTTCAGGGGGGTTGCAGTACTAGTCCTTGCAATAGCCGCCCGTGACAGTATCATCAGCGTGTGAGCAGCCATGCTGACGCTATTTTCGCTACCTGTTTCACTAGCGGGGCTGCAGGCAGGCAAGTCTGGCGTAGCAGGGGGTACCATTATTCTAGGGGTCGTGCTGTCCTCGTTGAAGCGCCGACAGGTCGGTGTCCGTACGCTATCCGTAGTATCCTCTGTATGCCTGTCCCCAACTCCAGATGGCGTACGGGGTACTGGCAATTCTCCGTTTTCAACTGTTTTACTAGTTGGGCTATGCCACTGAATGTCTTGCAACATTTCCACGCATTGTTTAGTGAATGGACTTGACAGGCAAAGGCCTTGGCTGGAAACTTTAGCTGGTTCTCGCTTTGGCTCCTTCGAGGATAAAGAAACGGGCACTGAGGATTTGCTATTCCCATTCGAGAGCGACCCTTGCTTTTTGTTCAGCTCTTGCACTGACGTAACTGTCTTCTCACTCCATAAGCTAACGCTTTGTTGGCCATTTGAGAGTTTGGCAGTGTCCTGGTTCTTCTGTTTTTCATCAGTATCCCGTCGTAATTCATTCTCCTTATTTGCCGTAGTCTTGTGGAAGGGATCTAACGGAAGTCCTGCAGTTGCCACCTTCCGCTCGGGCTGTGGCTCCTTTGCAGATGCGCTTCTGTTGCTACCAACTTCTGGCTTACACAGAATTCTAGGCAATGTTTTATCTTTCTCTCTCTTTGCTACCTGTGCCTTAGCAGAGGATGACGCAGAGTCAACAGCAAATGAAGTATTTTCATTTCTTTCTTTCTGGGATAAATTCTTAGTAGTCTGAATTTGGGTGTTTCCTCCTGGAGCAGGTAGGACGTTATCAAAGCAAAGCACTCTCCTGTGACTTTCACTTTGTCTTGAATTCAAGCTTGTGCTCTCTACTGGTGCAACAGGTAAGTTCTCCTCCACTTTCCTTCCTAGTTCTGCAGTGATAAGCTTGTCTGAATTTCCAGTCCTGAAAATGAGATGAAAACACTTCAGTGTTGTCACTTGTGTGTTCAGTACTTGTCCTTACCAGGCGAGTTCATTTGAGCTGGCTGGAAGACCCCACCTGCCCCTCAAAACATCTGTTTAAAGCTCTCTCCACTTTATCAACTCGCCAAGACCAAGAGTAAGGGATGACAACTGCAGAAAGCTCAGAGAAGGCCAAAAAGGATGACAAAAATGTATGAAACAGAGTGTGTACAAAGAACAATTAGGTAGACTGCGGCTCTTCAGCCTGGAAAGAGATGACTGAGGGGAAATGCAACAGAGCTCTGGAAAAAAGCCACCAAAAAGGAAACTATTTGCTGTATCTCCCAGCGGAAGAAGTAGGGGCATCAAGTAAAACTAGTATCAGGTTCAAAACAAAACAAGGAGCTTTGGACACCGTATATAATTAAGCTTGGGAACATTTTACCCTGGGGTATTTGTGGATGTTGATAGTTTACTCGAGTTCAAACAGAAACTGAGCACACTCATGACAGGATAGTCCACCCCGGAATCCGGTTGTGGCTCTGGCAGTCCCTGGAGCTGCACCTGCTAAGAGGCTGCCAGAATATTCTGGGCAATATCACCATGCACGTGCCTTGTGCTCTCCCCTCTGCACCTGCACGGTGACAGGATACAGAGCAAGGCAAACAGCTTTCATTGGGCATCTAGGCGAGAACATACATACAAATTCCCTGGGGCGTGGTCTCCACCCGGCAATCAGCCACAGGAGTGTGACAAAGCCACCACCGCACTGTAGCGAGGTCAAAAGCAAAATGCTTCCGCTCTGTCAGCTCATACCACTGCTATGTCAGTGCCCCCTTCCTGGCTTAGGCTGCATTTCCCAGAGAGGCTTCCTTCTGCGTATTCATCTGTGCTAGTAAGGCTTTCCCCATGCAGATAAGCCTTTCTGGTTTAGAAAAGGAAAAGTCAAATTAACTTTGGGATGGTAAAGAAGGTACAGATGATAGCAGTTTGTTTGAGATGAGACAGAAGCCAGAGGGTAGAAATGAGAAATCACATCTCTTTACAGGGAAGGTTTTGCTCTCTTTGCTATGCAAAACATAGGTCTGCAGATTGATTAAAATTAACAGAAAACTGAATTATCAAAATTATATTATCCCAAATCTCACTTCTGTGTTTTTTACAAAATCACTAATTTTTGCATGCATGTATACTGTATACCTTGGTATATGTTTTTTTTGTTTTTTCTTAGTAAGTTGACTTTATTGTTCCTATTTTCCTCCACTTTTCCAACATTTTAACTGAGTTCTGAATAGGTAGATTTTTTTAAAGTATGTTTTATTTTCACAATAAAAGAACTTTTCACCTGTAATATTTAAACTGAACATCTTATCTGTTTGTACACTCTTTTGCTCATTCCAACATCCTTTTGTTTCCTAAGTCCATTAATGATACAGTTACTAATGAAGAGATAGTTTCTTCTCTCTCACTTGCCCAACAGAAGACTAGTACCTATCCCAATTAGCAATTAAATTATATTTATCATATACATAAAAAATGGTTTAGTGATCAAAATCTTCTACTAAACGTAACAGGTAATTTCTGCCAGCTTGGACTCTGCTCAAACAACTTTGATGCTTGAGATGGGCTTAAATAAACACAAGGACATACAACACTAACAGAGGAACAGTAACAGCAGCATTCTGGCACAGGCTTGTCGTTAACGCATCTCTGCAGCGGTACTAACGCACATCTACATCAATACTTCTAGCAGATAGACAGGAGGGGGAAAAAAAAAAGGGGGGGGGGGATACTACTCATGCCACTGTTAAAAAGGCTGTCCTGTGAATACAGTATGAAGAAATTCACAGCCTGAAAAAGAAAGCACGTTTGAATCCCTTGCACTACTGACCTTTGCGTTCGAGAATTTGTGTGGTTCAACGGCTCAGCTCCACTCGGTACCAGTTTTCCTGGAACAACAGATGAAGTGTTAATAAACTATAGTATTCCAAGTAAATCAGCTCACGGTTAGTACAATGACATTTGTAGACGTGGCACTTAGGGACATGGTTTAGTGATGGACTTGGCAGCGTTAGGTTAATGGTTGGACTTGATGATCTAAGGATTTTTTCCAACCTAAATGATTCTATGACATTTCACCTGACAGAGAATCAATAAAGAAGAAGCCAGTAAAAAAAACCCTGCAACCTTTCCATAATTTTCAAATCTACAGATTAATAGATTAGCAAAGGTCACAAACTAAGTATAAAGAAGCAGCTTGCTTGCTGTCTACACTTACAGAATATATAGTCCTGGCAAGACAAAACCAATAAGCTGGACTTACAAATGCACAGCAGGCAATGCACAGCAGGCATCTCCAAGTAGAAGGGGAATAACCACAGGGAACTCTGTTACCCATCAGCAAACCAGGATACAGACTAATTACACCATCCTAGCTTTTTCCTTCATTTGCAACTTCATTCTATTTTCATTTTTCTGTGCAAGCCTACTCTTGTTTTTAAAAAAGGTAGATAGGCTAATGCACAAGTTATCCTTATAACTCAATTTATTTTGTATTTGCAAATTATTTTTCTTTACTCCCTCCCAACACTGAGAAATGAATGTAACTCCCGTCTTGCTTCAATTTACTATTTAAAGAAGCAAGGTCTCAATGAAATGAATACACAGAAGTGTATACCTGAAACAGGAAAGAGAAAACAGTGTATTTTTGGTATAAATATGCAACACGTCTATTAAATATTTTCCTTAATAAATGTTTAGAATTGTTGACTTTTCTTATAACGTCTGTATTTCCATGTGGCTTCATTCTGATGGCAACAGTACACTGTACTTACAAACAATGAGATGAAAAATAACCAGAAATATAAAGAAACGTACATTATTTTAAACTGCATTAGAGCCTTGAAACATTAAATTTCCAAAATAAACTTGATCCCAAATCTGGAATTATTTAATATGCTAGCAGTCTTATTTGTAAATTGAGCAAATACAGTTAGAGGCCTCTCTCAAAGCCATCCCAGCAGTTACCTGCCAGAGGAGTATTGGTATTTACAAAACTTTGTAACTCAGAACTGACACGTCTGTAGAACCCTCACTTTTCTTCCGCCCTTCTCAAAAACACAAGGTGGATACCTGTATTAGTCTTGTTTCTTGCTCCAGGAATCTTTTGTGATTTGGGAGGGATAGGAAGCTTCGGGACACTTCTGTTGCACACGGGATTAGCAACAGGCATATGTAGAACCTTGAAAGAATCATAATATTCCATTAAAATTTACCAAAAGACTCCTTATCATTGCAGCTTTAATTTTGAAAAAAACAAACAAACAAACGAAAAAAACCCAAGATTTATTTGTGATGTGCTACCTGGCGGGCAGGTGCTGAGAACGTATTTCCATTTTGTCCTACTACTGAGAGGGGTATCATTCCCACCATTCCTTGCAAAACAGGTTGCACTGGAGATGCAATTATAATGGCAGAACCTAAAAAACATCAAAGTGTCAAAATCGTACAGAAACTAAAACACTATGGTGAAAAGAAAAGCTTCGAGACAGGATTTCTTAAAATTACGCATGGTCAAACCTGTGGCAATAAAAACTCTAGCTTTTTTCAAAAACGTCAGGGTCTTCACTACGTATCACTACTCAAAAACCAGGTAGTAACTGTTATTTTCAGTTCAAATTGGATTCTTTAGTTAAAATCTGTTTTCTTTTTTAAGAAATGGTTCAAAATTAAGCTTGAAGTAAGTATAACATACCTATGTTAAGGCTCGAACTTTAAATTAATTTATAAAAAAAAAGTAACATCAAAGAACTCATTTCGCTGCTTAGCAAAACTAAACTAGTATTTCCATCCTACTCCCTACAATCAGTTGTTAAAGGAATTTTTTTTTAGCTCTAGTGCGCCCATAACACCTTCCCTTTATGAGCACACAAGAAGCTGGGACAGGCTAGTTTTGTCTGTATGTAGATATCTAATGTGTATTCCTGTCTGGTAGGAGGTGTTAAATGCAGTACATGAAGACTTTAGTGAATTACTGGGTTTGAGATCAGCTATTAAAAAAAAAAAAGCACAATGAGACTAATTCGGACTATTTAAGATGAAGTTTCCTACTTAACTATTTAAATCACAGTTAAAATAGTTGTTATATATAGGAATTATAAAATAAGGAAACTATTATAGCATGTTAATTGAAAAGCGAATGAAAAATTCAAAAAGTGAAAGAAAAATTAATTCCACGCAGTTCTTTGGTTACACAACCACCATCAGGAAAAATATCAAATGCAGAAGAATGGGCAAACCTCTGTTTCTCTCCCTGTGAAAAAAGTCTGAAGACAACAGCTGCATAAAGAAATCGTAACGACAGAAAAGGCCAGCACTCTAAGATCCTGCACATACTGTTGCACTGACTTCTGACCACAAGAAAATGACTGCATGCAGAAATTCAAGGATAACTGCAAGAAGTTTTTACTTTTGGAAAGAAATCTAAATGTGCTGATTATAACCAGTTTATAGTTAGGTTTAACATTTTAAAAAGCACTTAAAATTTTTATCACTGTAGTAATAAAAATGTTTGCACCAGGAGAGATTATACATTATGGAAAGAAATAATGTTACACTTTTATATCTGTCTAAATGTACCTCTAGTGTAGACTAGGTCTTTGAAAAATGAAACAAAACAAAGAAGTAATTTGGGAAGGAGTATCTACATCCAGCCAGTTATCCAAACTACATATGCATACCCATAACACATAGCATTCTATTTATAACAGGAATCTCATTAAAACAGACTGCTTTTTTTAGCTGAAACAATGGAATCTTTTCTAGTGTAACTCAAAATACACTTTCTAAAGTTATCACTGCTAAAATTATACAACTTAAGCTTCTGAAATACGAGGCTATTTTTTTTCAAAGCAGCCTGGTCAATGACTCTTCATAGTTCTTATTTCATTTTTAGTAGCAATTAATATGTTCAAAAAATACATAACTCCTGGCTAGTTTCACAGGGCAGACAGAGCAGCATTTAAAAATTTACTTTTAATGCACTTACAAAAAGAGAATAAAAACACTGTATAAACACCACATTTTCAGTCATTTTCTAATAATGAGATTACCTTGTGGGAAGTTTGGGGAGACAGTCTGGTTTGCTGCAAATGCATTACTGGATCTAGGAGGAGTCCGTAACTGTTGTACAGCTGGAGCTTGGGCAGCAAGTGGCATAGAACTGCCGGGCAATACAACTACATTTGATGGTGTTACAGCTGTGCCCAAAGTAGCTGGATCAGTCACACAAGTGGCTATATAAAGGTTGTTTGAATTCCCAAAAGCTGTGCTTGTTGCTGGCATCAACTGTATAAATCCCCCTTCCTTGGAAAGATTCGTTGTACCCGCAACTGAAAAAGCAGTGCAGTCTTCATTCTGAGTGTTAACTGAGGTGCCCACAGGATCCTTAGGTCTAAGCATAAGAAGATTCTGCTCTGCCAAAGCTGAATCCACATTTTTTTCTGTGTCTTCTGAAGTCAGACATTTGGACAGGCCTGCTGTTTTAGTTGGGGATTTGGCTGGAGAAGACAATATTATAGTCGGCAGATTTTCTCCTGTGATGCTGGAAACAGCATTATTTAACTCTGTGTCTGATGAAATAAAAGGATCATCGCTGATGATAATCTTGAGGGACATTATATTAGAAGGATCAACATCCATTGGTTGACTACTAGAAGATACACCGCTTATACTTTTGGCCTCCGTACCTGACTCATCTGTTGAGGATGCAGTTTCTGGGAGAGGAGACTGGCATATTTGAGATGTAGTAAGATTATTTTCAGTGGATACTACGGAAATTTCTGTACATGCATCATCACCGGAAGAGAAATATATATTATCAGCATCTACTTTTGTAGAAGATGAAGGTTCTTGCATTTCTCCTTGTGTTCCTTCTGAGTTTGACAGTCCTGAAGGGAGGTTAAAATCTTTCCTACAAGGCTTATCAAGTGTATGGTGATCATTCGAGTAAGGTTTATTAGAAGTGTCAACAACTTCAAGCTGCAATTCTGTTTTGTCAAGATCCGAAATCTTCGCTGCAGATCCCGCAGCACAGTCTGACTGTGTACTCTGTTCCTGATGGTTAGAGCGGGGGCTAGAGTTCTCCTGTGAAATACCAGGTAAGGCAGCTGTATCGTTTGTTACAGCCTGTTCTTTTCCCGCCTCTGCTGATGGGCTAGAAATTGATGAACTGTTTTTTCTCAGCAGTACACTGTGGCCAGGGCTCCCATCAGAAGGGCTTTTAGTAAGTGTTTTTTCAGATAGTGATGTATCTGGTGATAAGTGACATTTACTTCCAGAATGTGTTTTGTTTTCACTGGCTGTAGTACCTTCTGCCAGCGAAATCAAAGAAATCTGCGGATTACCAGAATGAACATATTCTAAATTAGGACTACTTTGAGCACTATGACTTGGTGGGCCTTTTTCAATTTCCATAGCTCTTTCACTTTCAGATGATAACGCAGATGACTCTTTTTTAGCATAAGAATCTCCACAGCGTTCATTACATTCGCTATCGGAACTCTGTCTCTTGTTAGGTTCAGTCAAATCAGGTACAGAGTCCAAAGCGATTTCAAGCTCTCCAATATGTTCAGGGGTAACGGTTTTAAGTACTTCGCTCTGCTTCCTTGGTCTACAATTTCCATGCAACTGTTCGTCGGTTGTATTTTTCTTAGCCATATCACCATCGTTAATGCTGGTCTTCAAGGCACATGACGTTTCTCCTAACTGAAAACCTTTACAGGATAGTGATTCTCCAGAATTATCACCTGTCAAACAGCAAATAAATTAGTTCCCTAATTATTAGAACAGATGATCCTTTTACAGCATTTTAGAAGCAACTTATCAGTTCAATGGAAAACTGTTTCACATGAAACTAAGTGGGAATAATGCTACTCATTCGTACTTTCAAGCTGAGTGGAAAGTATATGAAACGTATGGTTATACACATTAGGCAATCTGGCAAATCAGTGTGTACACAAATAGTAAGTGAACACAATAAATAAGTAAGTTAATAGCTCAAGTCACTGAATCAAATTCCCAGAAGCACAAAAAACATCTTAGGATGTTTCTCATCTTGGCTCTGTTTCTCATATACTTTCACTAAATATCTGCTAATGATGGACTACTGTTAAGAATGAGGTAGAGACTAAACATACCTTTTGTCCACAGTAAGACTCTTTTTGTGTATTAATTAACCAATACGTTACACAATATTGAGAAAAGATTAATACAGTTAGATGTAAAGTATTATCTTTATGTGTCCCACAATAAATATTGCAAAGTATCTCTGTTTTGAATGAGAAAACAGATTTGCAGATATTCCGGTTTCATTTAGGAGCTTACCAAGTACAACTTGTAAGTATACTGATGGACTACTGTTAAATTTAATAGACTGAACCTTTCTAACAGACTAGGTGTATTTCTATGTTCATGCAACGTAAATGTCAGATTGGATACTACCACTGAAAACAGAAAGATTTTGAAATGTAAAAATTGTCTGAAAATATTTTCATAATGAAAAGTGAACAGACTAGAAGTGATCTTAAAGAAAAAAAAAAACCGAACACCTACATCTACTGGTTTCTTCTGTTCCTAAAGAACTTTCAAGTGTTTCCAGGTTATCCTCATCCACCAGGATTGCATTTTCTACTCCACTCTGACCAGAAATACCAGCAGGTAAGTTTTTGTTCACCTTGCTCTTTCCTGTTTTCAAAATAAAACATGAAGAATGATTAAATATGTCATTTTGCACACAAATGTGATTATTACATTATAAATGAAGCACAGAGATTTCAAATTCAAGAAATGCCATCTAAACTCAAAACTATTAGTCTATAGTCACTACAAATCCAGAAATAGCATAAAAACATCCTTATATTTTACGTGAGGATATCCCTAATCAGACAAACAGAAAAATTTTACAACAGCATAGAAAAACAAGTATGAACTATCATCCTTTAGAACAGAAGAGTCTAAAATAACAGCACTAAAACAATCACTGAGCCAGCACAAAATCAGAATTTCAGCCACGAGAAAATGCTGTACTTTATAGTCATACATAAATGCATATAAAAAATCTAATTCTGAATTAAGGGACACAGATACCATACAGTCCATTTCTCTTGCAAAAGAAGCTTGCTGAATTACCTTTGCTTCTTCAGGCAATACTTAGGAAAACTCATCATTCATGATGCTTTATAGTAATGGTACAATTGAGTATAATATACCCTACCATAATCAAACAAGTCAAAGAGTGCCTGAAAAGCTGGATCTGATTCTGTCTGTTCTAGAATGTCCTGTATAGCCTCTTCTGACATATGAATTTCACCCTGAGAAAAGACAAGATGTACAGAACTGTTAGACAATTACTTTCATAACTTAAAGAAAAACAGACAAGAATTGTTTTCTTTGCAGATTGTTTTTAGTTCTATTACTTCTGATCAGCACAGAAACAGACTAATGCTTCAGATTTAATGGCTGTTAAAATATCAGTGATTGAAGTTTAAGAAATAAAGTCCCCCAGAACTCAAACATCTTTGTCAGACATTACACCCTGCACATGCACATCGGAGTATTCTACATACAATGACCAACATTGTTTAAGAAGGACTAAATCTTGAACCGCACTGGAAGCTTAAGCAGATGGTATGACCGCTGCCAGCCTGCATTAGCCAACCACAGTAAAAAAAAATCCCCCAATTAACCCTTGCATTTTCATATCTAGAAAACAATGCTAAGGCAAAGGGAAGTTTTATTTCATTTACTCATTACATGTTCTATAATACAACTTCCAACTACTTTTCTGTGGAAGGCACAGCTACATAGGACACTGCTCTAAGGTTCTTGTTTCAAGCTGATTTGTTGGTAGCAGCCCAGGAAGAAAATGAGTGGGGCCCTCAGTACATATTCAAGTGTTCAAATACAAAATTTCTCCTGACTTCCTGGAGATCCTCTAAGCACTCTACAACTTTTGATATGGTGGTTGTAAGGGTGGATATCCCATGTGATACGCTTGATTATTTTGTCTCAGCTACTTGAACTAAACCAGGAAGCTGCTTTGATTTTGTTCTGCGCAGAAAAGTGGAATATAGCTTTTCAGCTCCATATTTTGACAAAAAATGACCTAAAACCTGCCAAATGACAGAATAATAGCTTTTAAAAAACAGACACCTCCACATCGTAAACAGCCAACTGCCTCTACTCTCCTGCCCTTTTTATGAGCGCCGTGAAGATTATAATTCCCTCATTAAGAGTCCTTTATAACTCTGTGATTGCCAGCTTGATGGTTGTAGGAGAATGAAGGGAGAACACTAGAAGTTTAGTTTGTAGAAGTAGAATGGGTATTTCCTCCAAAAGCAAGAAAACATTATATTTCAAGAAAAAGCATCCTTATTTAGGCTCTAAAGACACTTTCTCTTGCTATACTAGACAATCCATGTTTATCTTACAGCAAATCAGAAAATCAGATCAGACTAAACGTGTTTGGAGACCACAAGATTCTTTCCAATTCCTTTTTCTTTTACACGGCTATTGATCAGATCCCCAGTCAGAAGCTGGTACCCAATTACTGGTACCAAAGATCCAGTGACAACAGGCAGCTGGTGACTGTGGGACAGCATACATAGATGTCAAGTCTCAGCGTAACGTTAACAGCTTATCACTGCCAGAAGCGGTCCTACTTCCTTGGCTTTTGACCCTGCTGCATGCTTCTGCTGCCTTTTACAGGCACTGGGAATGAATTCAGAGTGCTAAACTGGCTCAAAATTAACCCCAGCAAAATACTAGTATCCTGTCAGTTCAGCTCCTCATAGCTGCCTACCACCATACAACACGGTAAGAGGTAATGCCTGTGCAAGGGAAGTCGTGGAACTGCCCCTGGGCAGAAGCTAGCCGTTAGATAGGCTTGGCTCTATTGTAAGACAAAGAAACAAATAAAAACAAAGAAGAGAATGAGGAGAGCAATCTTAGATATCAGACAGTAGACAGAGGTTCAGCATAGTTCCCACACCTGATCGATCTCATGTGCCTGGTCTTCAAAAAATGTAAACAGGGCAATCCACACCTACCTGAAGTCCAAGGATTTCATCAATTGAAGTCTCCTGTTCCGTGGGACCACTGTCCGCCTGTTTAGGGGCCTGAGCGACGTTGCCATCACTGGGAACACAATAGTCCTTAGTTCAGAACTCAAAAATAAATCAAATAAGAATACCTATGAAGTTTAGAGGTTCCTTTTATTACCTGCCCAGGATTTTGTTAATGTTCTCAGCAAGCTTCTCCTGAAGAGATTTGTTGCTCAAGATTTTTTCTCTGGCATTTTCAATAACCAGTTGCTGGAAAACAGAGTTTTAAAGTGGTCAGGTTTCCATTTTTATCATCACTAGAAAAGGAGCATGAATTTCCAACTTACTAGTAAAAAAAAAATTCAACACAGAGAACACTCTTTATAACAGGGAGACAGCTAATATGTGACTGCATGACATAGCTATGAAAATCATCCCGAAACATTCCTGTACTTCTACTCTCCTAAGGTACAGCAAGGCTTATTGTGTCTTCTGGTTTCTATTCTCTGAAAAATTACTGTATTCTGACGGTTTACAGGTATCTTAGCAAAGCCAACAAATCAAGGAAAAAAACCCCTCTACATAGTGATGCCATCCTCTCTAGTTTAGTACACAGAAGAGCTAGTTCAAATACAAAACTAAATTTATCTTCTGAAGTTAATTTCTATAATGCTCCAGACAAACAACATGTAAAAGACTAATTCTCCTTAGTCTGAATTTGTTTCTTAAATGTAAATACCTTCCACAAGTATATACTCACTGGGAAGTTACCATCTATGAATTCTTCAAGTGGCTCACTTTCTTTTTCTATTATTACTTCATCAAGGTCTTGAGAACTTTTAGCTGCTGAAAGAGGTCCAGATGTTGCACCACTTTTCCTCTTCTGAGAATCACTGAAACGTTCCAGGAAATGTATGATGTGTTTTGTGAGAATGTAGCAAACAATAGACCTAATGGTCAGTAAATCAAGTGCTTCTCTTCCTTCTTAGTAAACGAAAAATTTTAATCAACAGAAAATTAATTACGTACTGGAAATACAATAAAAGCCAATATCCGTTTCATTACATCGTATGCACACTTTGTGTCTGACTTCACAGAAGTTACAAACGAATACACGAACTGTGGGCAAACAGCGTAATGGCAAACTGAATTCCATGCCCACTATTCTGTATTTTTCCCTCTGTAGTACATGTTACTTTAACTGGTGGTGCAGGTTGTAATTAATGGGCACTCAAGAAAAAGATTTGGGCATCACCACTGAAAATAAAGCTCTCTCAAGGAGCAGCTGTTGTCAAAGAAGTAAACAAATGTTAGGCTGCCTAAGAATTTAGATGATGAATACGAAATGTAATGCTTTTAGATGAAATCATGGTATAGGCTCTTCTGAAACCATCAATCACCAGTGGCACTTAAGTCACTTGTATACAAAAAAATCATGCAAGAATAGAGAAGACTTGGAAAAGGTATAAGTGAGTAATGGTCTGGAAAAATGATAAGCAAAACCACTATTTGGGATTTAGTCAGGGGTAAAGACAATAAATGAAACACAAAGACTAGTCAACTCATTAAAAACATGAGGACATTTGAATAAAAGAATAAAAAAAAGCTAAATTAGTGTAAGAATGGTTATTCATACTACTTTTAGTGCAAATATGAAAATTTTTGCTGACAAAATTTACAGAAGCCAATAGTTCTTCTAAGTTAGAAACAGATAAAATGTACATTTATATCAATATTGAGAATTTTCATAATTGATAAGGACATTTTGGAAGGAATACCAAATCTCAGGCTCCAAGATTATTTGCCTATGTCTAATACTGGAATAGCGTAAAGACTGGCTATATGTAATAAAGAAGCACAAGTAGCCTCCTGTCAGTCTAATGTTAAGTTCTTTGACTTTCCTTTCCTTTGTGAAACATCACACGCTGGCCACTCTCAGCGGATCTTAAATGTGAAACACTCTACCACCTAAGAAAATTTAGAACACTGCATTATCTCTAAATGACCTGGAACAAAAAAAAACAAAACCAAAAACTCCCTCTTTACCTTTTTCGCCTTCCTGGAGAAAGCAAGTTTGAGTGAAGCTTTCGTTCTTGTGATGCTGGAACTTGAATGTGTATGAAATCTCCTGCTTTATAATGAAATAAAAAATAAAAAATCATGATGCCAGTACCTTTTCCAGTGACATTGCTGAAGCACTACAGAAATCTACACGTTACTTATTACGTTCCAATCAATTCCTGGCAATTCATACAAAATAATTTGGTATTATCATGAAAATCAGAACGACTCCTTTTAAATATAACCTGAGAAAAACATCTACTTGACATGGATCATCCCTGTCTGCTAAACCAAGTGTTTTGGTTTGGAATAGAATAATGACAAATCAATGCACTTCTGATCTCCAAACCTATCTTAGCAAGCAAGTATGCAAGAGCTGTTTCTCTTTTGGGCACTCAGTTTATTTTAATCACCTGAACCAGTTTGAAGAGCTAGGGGAAGAAAGCATGAATTTTCTGAAACTTTTTTGGTGGAAGATGATTAGCCCTGGCTTTAGAAAACATCCATCTATATCCACAGATTTTTCACAGAAAAAAAAGGTTTAAAAAAGCGTGCCACTTACTGCTGATCTTGTTTTCTTGGGTTTGTGACTGGTGAACAAACAACGTATTCAGTCTTGTCTGTGACATGCTTTGATTTATTGTTGGCCTGTGAATAACTTGAGGAGACACAATAGAAGAGGAATTCTGTGGCCCTGACTGATGGGCTACTGACAACAGTCCTGAGTTTGCAGGAGCTGATTGCTGAAGCATTCTCTGTCTTTTCATTTCTACAATTCCACTTCTTGTACGTGCTGGAGATAATAAAGACAAGATGAAAATATATGATAAAGGAATTTAAAAAGGTTGCTGATTTTCCAAGACCTAATTAAGGATGCTCCATTGAAACTTTTTTGTGCTTTAACAACTAATTCATGAAACTCAGAAAGTAAGCAACACCGATCTTTGTCTTCTGTGTTACAGGTTTGAGCCAGAACAATTCAAGAAGCACAGCCAACTTACACAGACATTGTAAACATGCTTGTTTCACCACTTAAATATTTACAGGAATAACTCATACCGAAAAGATATTTCATTACATGATATACCACTCATAATTGACCTTAACCGAAATAGCTAAACCAAGGTAAGTTTGCATTTCTTTATCAGACTAAACCTGGCAAATTTAAAGAACAGAACACCCGATCCATTGAATCTCAGATCCAACAACAACCGCTACCTATGTTTCACGTTCTCTTTTCTCACACAAGTTGCTCAGTACTACTACAGAGAGAAAAAAATTATTTTTAAGTAAAATAACTTTTTGAGAGTTCATTTGGCAGTTTTTGTAGTGAAAGAAACAATTATAAATAGAACAAGTATCTTTTCATATTTTGCTTAGATGTATACTTGTACGCATAAAAAAGAATTTATTTCAAGATTGTAATACATTTTTATATTCTCCTTCTACAGAAATGAAACTGCATCATAATTAGACTGGTTATGTTTTCAGTTTCTCGATGAACCACAAATTAACAGCTTCAGGACTGAAGCAGCAGTTTTTAAACCTTTTAACCATGTAAACTTCTAAAAAGTTTTCAGCAGAGAAGAAAATGCTATACAGAGAATTTAAGCCCCTTGCAAAAAGCTCAGCTTTTCTTATTTTTCTTTCTTGATCATCACATTAATCCACAGACTGCAGTGAAGGCAACAGACATGCTGAAAAAAACCACTGCAGAAGCAATTTGACAACATTTTAAGAGTAAGGATGCATTACTGATTGCTGCAGCATTCCCCCATTTTTTGCCAAAACAGATAACTTGAAGATAAAGCCTATTGATCCCATGGAATTGGTTCAGTTACTTACTCCTTTGATTAGCAGAAAATCCTGTGGAATTCTGCATGCTCCTAAAAAATAAAGCAGGTGACATAAATAAAAGGAGCACAATGGAAACACTCAGCTACGCAGTGCGACAGTATCTATCATATGGTTAATGTCAGTCTGGTTTCAACCACACGTTACTTCAGAAAGCTTCAATCTGCTGACTGTTATTTTTATTCTTTCAAACAGTGGTCACAGATACTTCAAATGAAGCTTACTGTTATATTTTTGATCAAGTAACCACAATGATACCAAGTTCTAAATGAGTCATAGTATATTGTTTTATTACAGGAAGGCAACATACTCACACTAATGACCTCCTTATCTGCTAGTCCTGCCTTAAAATCCTGAAACGTCTACTCAACTATCAACTCTCACATACCCATCTTTTTCACCATCTCAGAGGCAACACAGAGTAAAACCATTCTCATACAATGATAAGGGGAGCTGATCAACATAGGGACTCACTCTTGAGTGAAATTTTACTTTATTGATTTCAAAACTGTATTACCTGATCTGAGAAAGCGTATAGTCTAATTTTTTCCACAGAGATGACATCATTGCTGGAACTTCATTTGTTGTTTCTAAAGTAAACCATAAAAAGAAAATAATTAGATGTCTAAACCACATACACGTTGAGAAAAAGTAAAACCACAAGCAAAATAATTATTATTAGTTATTCTACGTGTTTCAGATATCATCTGACTTTAGGTGTCTAGTTGCCTTCTAAATATTCTGTTAATTAGAGAGCCCTAACTCCTAATTTAGGAACTTTGATTGATATGAACACACACTCATCATGGATACAGTTCTCAGTTTTAGAAGCCTAAATGAAACTGAGGCAAAGACATTAATGATGATAATTCTCAATGGAATCTGCACATGGTGTTGACTCCTGGGCAAACGCATGCTAACCTAACCTAACCTACTTCTGGAAATAGTGTTCATATTCCCAAGTTACTCGTGTGCTTTTGAAAATTGTGATCTGGCAGACAGGAATGCTAAAGTATAAATGGAAAGATATAAGCAGATCAATTTATAAAGTTTTTCAAGGTGCAAGTACAAAGTATTTTGAAGAAAGTGTATATGTGTCTTAGTTACCATTTCTGTTAAACCTAGTGCGAAAGGAAAAAAACATTCAGAAATGTTCTAAACATGGTATGTCTTAAATTGCAAGTCTTAGAACCAAGGACCACTAAAATCCGATCAGATAACACGTATTCAAAAATTGTAAGACTTGTCAACATTCAGAAGCTCAATAACTGCTTTTAAAACCAGAAATGCTCTGTCTCTAATATTCATACAAAATATTAAGTTATTCTGAAATTGTTTCAATTAATTTTAAAAGCCAGACGAAACATTTCACACCATAGGACTCCTTCTGGTTATTTCATAGAATCATAGAATATCCCAAGTTGGAAGGGACCCATAAGGATCATCGAGTCCAACTCCAAGCTCCTCACAGGACTACCTAAAACTAAACCTTTTGACCAAAAGCATCGTCCAGATGCTCCTTGAACTCTGACAGGCTTGGTGCTGCGACCACTTCCCTGGGGAGCCTGTCCTAGTGAACAGCCACTCTCCCAGTGAAGAACCTTTTCCTAATGTCCAAACTGAACCTCCCCTGATGCAGCTTCATTCCACTTCTGCGTGTCCTGTCGTTGGTCACCAGAGAGAGGAGATCAGCACCTCCCTCTCTTACTTAGAGTACAAACAATAAACAGTATAATTTTACAAGCATAAACCCATACATTTTGCACACTTTATTATATCTTTATGCTTTTTTACATTAGACGTTCTGCTCAAATTTGAAGTGAAAATACATGCTGGCAAATCCAAACTAAGATAACTAATTAATTTTGCTCACAAGATGCTGGTCTAATTGTCTGTTATCTGCATAATATGGAAATCTCAAACTTCTAGCATAGACGGAGGATTGCCCTAAGTCCAAATATAGATGGAGATACGACCTCTTCCTCAAGGAGTTCACAACAGATAAGAAAAAAAATAAAATCTCATTCTGAAGGCTTACCTTTTGTTTTCATGGCTACGTACTCATTAAGAATAGTTGTCAAGTTTTTTCCACACAGGGACTGGAAAAAAAATACTGGTCTCAGAATATTCACTAACACCTTATACTTCATCTGCTGTATCACATTATATTTAAACAGTTCTTTAGAAGACTACACCATGCTGACCCTCACCACAAGGAACTGTACTTTATGCTGCTGGTGCTGAGCTGTGTCGAACTAGGTAGAGAGAAATCTATGGAACAAAATGCCACTATGAACACAAAATCTGAAGTGCTTGATCTCATTGCACAACACTGGTTAGATCTCCACTCATCTCTGTTATTATGGAATAAAAACACAAAAATAAGATAATCAGCAGCTGTAACAGAGTAATGAGTATGTACCCTTATGGAACACAACATGCGTTAAGATACAAATGTGAAGAGAACGTCTGTCTAAAGTAAAATTTGTAAGAGTCACACAAAATTAACTTTCATGTCATATTTACCTGTTCTGCTATTGTAGGTGAAACAAAGAATTAAGATTCTAAAATTATCGCTATCTTCTTGTACCTCAGGTTATCACTATCATATTGTACCTTCCTCTCTTGTTTACTAGTGGGAACTCTACAGGGTACGACAAATACAACCCTTTATTGCAAGTATTTTGAGCCGCAGTGAGAATTTTTTCTTAGACACTATCATATCATCACTCTTCTATGAAAAACAGCAAAAATGTTTCTACTGAGAACAGGAAGATAATTAAAAGCTTTCAGAGTCTGGATAATCTATTCACATTTGTTTTTTCTAATTTTTGCTGGCCATAGCTTGGTTGTCAATTCCCTACCCACGACGAACAGATGAATAAACACTTGTAAATGAGATAAGTTCAATGGTCTGTTTTGAGTAGGTGCATCGAGACCTCAGAGCTCAGAAAAGATTTCCACAAATTTTGGATACTGTGGACAAAATCCCAGACGATTAACTGATCTATTAGAAGAATGAAATGGAAAACAGGAAGAAGATGCACATATGAACATTAAAAGGTTGATACATAGCAATATCTAAACCCTGTAATTTGTATACTGTTTTAAAAATACCATTTTGTATATGTTAAAAATGCAAAGTATCTAATTACTCTGTAGCTATATGCACATATCTACATATGTAGCTATACACTGTATATATGCACACCCAAAGTTCCACATGTCATCTGGAACAAAGCAGATGATAGCGATCAAAGAGGAAGCTGAACCGAAACACAGTTTTTGTCAACAAAATTTGGTAGCTTTAGGTAAAGCTGAGGTACCTTACCTAAATAGTTCATATGAACTTGAAACGGACCATTACTGGCTGACCTGTCTAGGATACGAAAGCGATCTCCAATAAATTACAAGAGCAGCTCTGAAATCAATAAAACCCTTGCGACACCCTTCCATAAATCAACCTCAAAGCTACGAAGCAGACTAAATGTAATATGCTGAAACCAATTTGCATATTTTACACTTAAATGTTTCTTAGTAAGATTAAATACTAGAAACCAAATAACTGCTAATACCACAGGATGCAATAAAAAAAAGAACAGAAGGGACAAACTAACCATTTTAAGCCGCATTTGGGAAATAATTGTTACACAGCGAAATCTCAATGTTCTTTTCTATGGATGTAAGACAATTTAATTTTCTGCCTTGCAAATACAAACTCACCAGCAAGCAGGCTGGAATAATCCCATCCTCTGTACAGTGCTCTGCATATTCTTTCAAATCTGAGCTTTCCAAAATAAATTCACGGCAGGTAGCTAGAAGCTTTTCCTGTTGTAAATATCCTGCAACAGATCAGACAGAAGAAAATTTCGCTATTTCATTCATTACTTCTGCTTAATAGGTACCAAAGAATCAACATAAACAGCCACACACAGTGTTGAAATAATCAGGTAAAGATTTGTGTTAGACAAGGAAAGTATATTTTGAAAGAGCATATATCTTGCTAAATATTTCTTTAGCAGTTAAAACCAGAAAGCGCACAAAATATTATTGATATGCTGCATTTACAAACTATTCAAGACTGGAAGTGAGGCAAAATTTCTTGCTGATCTCTAATACAGACAGTACTGTACGGACAAGAAAATAAAAGTTTAAACAACACAGTTCGATAATTAAATGGAATTTTACAATATTTTGTTAATAAAATGCATTGCTATGTTACAGTAACTCTCCACGCATCCTCCTGTTTCAAAACAGGTAAAACCTGTGTAGCTGTTACAACAGTGTATAAGATTTATTTTAAACATTGGCATTGTACAAAAATTAATAACAGAAAAAGGTTTTCTCCCCCCACTTACTGTAATTTTCAGTTCAAATAGATGTACTAGCTGCAACTTGTGCACTGTACACACCCCAAGACTCAGTAGTTACCTTAATAGGAAACACACTGAAAAAGCTTACTTTCCCAAAATTCCATTCCTCAGCAAATATGTTCTGCTTTAATCAAACTTTTTAAGCCCTACTTTAATCTTCAAATACTCTAAACATTAAAAGATAGAAATAGACCAATCTGAATGAAGGATTCTAAAACAAAGAACCACAAAAGAAAATGTCTTTTCTTTCTTGCTTGTAGCAGAACTGAACACACAATGTTTTAAAGAAAGGATAAAATATGTGCCTAACTATACAATGCAGGATACATATACATTAGCATATCTATTTCAAGGGACCCCCAAAACAGTCCACCTCAGTTCAGGCATGCCTATAGAAAAATGTGGCCTTTAAGTTTGCATGAAGACAAGTATCTTTCAGCAGACCTGAGTACAGCTGGAAAAAGATAGTATTTCAGACACATAAGCCCTTATTCAGGTCTTCAACAAATAAGCAAACTTGAAAGTTAAACACAGTTTGGGAATAACCACCGCAAATTTAATCATGATGCATGAGCTGACCTATTCAACAAAAAACATTAGTGGTACCTGTGGAAAAGGCTGTCCTATTTAATTTTTCCAATACATTTTGCTAGAAAACTCTCAAGCCACCCACTGCTGGAAGCTGAAAATATATTTCGGGAAACACAATTATACGCTAGTCTTATTCCTATCCACTATACCATCCACTGCTGGCCTGGATGAAAGATAAGGTATCAGGCTAGGTGGAGCTTTGATTTGTGCTGGTATGGCTGTTCTTACAATCAAACTCCTTTGGACATTTATGTAAAAAGTTGCAATTTTTCCTTCTTGAACCTACTACTACAGTACTGCAAGTGATGACCAAATGTTTGCATATAGGCACATTTGGCACATACACCAATTTCCTGCAAAATAAGGCATTTCAAAGTTTAAAAATGTCTGAATTAAGACCTTCTGTGCAACTGAACTGCTTGTGCTCACATTGTATAATGACATAACAGTACACAATCTTTAACATCACCAAAACCAAACTAAAAGCACAAAAGGCAGATTACCTTCTGATCTAGGAATGATTCAATATTTCATTCTATCTTAAGAAATTTAAAGACACACGTCTAACTCACAATACACATTCACTCTTACATTAATTAGAAAAAGATAAATTTTCTTTTCTATTTTTTTATGGGTGAGCTCATCTTATCATTTTAGTTTTGGTTTTTAAAATAATGTTCATCAACCTTCACAGCACCAGAAAGACTTAACTAAAGTGGATGGGGGGGAGATGGAAGAGGAGCTGCACTAGGGAGCCTGTTTATCCGCCCAAATCCTCAGATGCCTCACAGAAGAGGAATTCCTATAAGACAGAAATGGCTACAAGGAATATCCTGTTCTACAACCTTAGGTCGCTCGGAAGTTTTCTGGGTATGATGCATGCACCATGCCACAACAGACACAAGACAGGATCGCTCATCCTTAGCACACATGACGTTGCCAAGATTGTCTACTACGTCTGCAAGTCTCTGGTTGGCATGTGAGACAAACTTGTAACTTAGCCTTTTTTTTTTTTATAGAAAAGTACAGTGAGAGATCTCCCTTACACGATTTTAAATCTTCTTTTGCAATGCATAGAGGTTCTAAAAATCCTCAATTACGTCACAGCAATAAAAACACTGCATCTCTTACTAGCCTTGTTTCTCAAGATGGGGCTGAGAAACGTTTCAGGCAATATTTAAAGATAAATTGTGCTGGAGGAACACTGAAGAAAAGATTCAGCCTTAATGGCTTTGGATTCAAAAACACTTGTGGACAACTGAAAACGGAATCTCACCACGCCAGCTGCCAGGGAATCCTGACAACCTGCGCCTACACCTGCTTACGTGTGGATCTTAAATATGTGGGTCATCTTTTTTTATTACCATCCATTTGCGTTTATCTTTGGCAGCATCCAAATAACCTAAAGCATAAAGTGGTTTAAAAAAATTTGGTGTCTGCTGCCGACGTCCTGAAGAACCCTTACTCTGCCCTCTCCACAGACACGGAGCAAACCCCCGCTCTCAGTCCCCCCTCACAGCTGACAGAAACTGGGACGGAAAGAGCACCCGGCTGAACCTTAACCTAGCCTCCTCTGGCGTTTCGGATCACCCCCGTACTCCTCCTGCAACCACATACCTTATTACACCCCATTCACCAGGCATCTCGCCGCAGGTGGACACCAGAGACCACCACAGTTTCGTGAACCCGCCCCGGGCCCGGCCACCCCCAGGGCGGCGGCGGCCGAGCAGCGGCCCGGCCCGGCGGGCTCCCCTGCGCCCGCGGCGGCTCCAGGGACCCGAAAATCCCCTCCAGACCGAGCTACGGTTGTTTCCCTCTGGAGACCGGGCCGGAGCGAGGCGGGGGGGACAGCCTGGAGACCGCCGGGCCCGGGGCTACGCCTCAGCGGCGGAGCCAGTGACAACCCCCGCGACGCGGTCGAGGGTCAAGGGCGCAGCCGCTTCGTTCTCCTGCCGCGCCCGGGGCGCTGCGACCGACAATCCCCGGCAGAGCTCCTCCGACGCGGCCGCCGCCGCCCCCCTACCCCGGGAGTCCCCAACCGCGCCTCAGGGGCGAGCGGCGACCCCGCCCCGCCCGGCCATCGCCCACTCACCCAGCACCAGCCGGGCCACGTCGGACGGCAGCAGCATGGCCCGAGGCGGCGAGGGGAACGGGGGGAGAAGGAGGAGGAGAAGGAAGAGGAAGGGGGGGGGGAGGGTGGACAGCGGGACACGGCTCCCGGAGGCGCAGCGCGGCCGCCCCGCCAGCGAGGGGAAGGCGCCGAAACTCCGCCAGCCAGCGCCGCGCCCGGCCCCTTCCGCCGGAACCCGCCGCCGCCGCCGCGCATCCGCTTCCAGGTCCGCCCGCCGCCGCACGTGCGTGCCCATCCGCGCCCCTCCGCTCCGCTCCGTGCCGCCGGCACGGGAGGGGAGGGGACGCACCGCCCCGCACCGCCCCGCACCGCCCCGCACCGCCCCGCACCGCCCCGCCGGTCTCCCCCGCCCGCTGCTGCTGCTGCCGCCGCCCGGAGGTGGGCCCGCTCCCGCCCTCCCCTTCCGACCCGCACCGGGCCGCGGTGGCGACGCGGCCTCCCCTGAGCTCCGTGGGCCCTGAGGGGCTGCTCGGCCACCCCTTCCCCTTCCCTGCGGCCCTCAGCCCCGCCGCTCCGTGGGCGCGGGCCCCTGAGGGCGTTCAGGCGTGCCGTGGGGCGGGGTGCGGGGGCGGCGGGACGGCGCCCGTTAGTTGTCATTCCCCTCTGCGCCGGTGCTTGAGCATCTCTGCGGCTGCTGAGTGAGCAGCGCTCCGTGGGTTTGGGGTTTGTTGTTTTTTTGGGGGTTTTTTTTAATCCTCTTTTTGTGTGTTCCTTCTTTGCCCTGTATAATTTTTATATGGGGTGAGCGCAGTCGTAATGTGGTAATGGGAGAACTAGTAGGAGAAATGATAGATGGACTCAGTCTTGGGAATTCTTCGCTGTTATTACGGCAGTTGAAGTACCACGAAGCACAAAGGAGAGGGCTGAGTGCTTCCCCGTTGGTACCCAGTCCCTGGGACACGCAGCCCGTGTTCCCACAGTTCTCAGTCGACCTCTTTGCAGCCCACAAGTGTTTTAGAAGCCATTAGTGTTTAAAAAGTTGCGTCTTCCTTTCTGTTTCTTTTTCAGCAAAAGCGGGAAGTTAGTAGAGGAACACTTCCTCGTTTAAATCAGTTCAGTTTCGTGCTTCCCATGTTTTCATACGTGCCTGATCCGTCACCATATCTCTGAACATACCCAGCCCCAGCCTGATCTTGATTGAAGCTGAAGGAAATAAATATACTCTAAGACAGTAGATATTTAAAGTTTTACTTGTCTAAAGTGGATATTTTTATATTCTAAAGGGCTCAAGATGCAGTGCTACACATTGTGGATGCCCATTCTCGACTGCTTATTGCAGCCTGAGCAGCATATGCTTGGAGTTACATCCAGCTTGTCTTATCTGTCTTTTTCAGACAGCGGCTGCTTTGCAGGGGTAAAAGGAGAAGAGTGGAGTTGTATACTACATCATTGTCATCATCTGCTTCAACATAACTTTATGTAAGCCAGAAATGCGGGGTCTAGCTAATTCTAACCTCTGTTGAAGGAGATGAAGCGTAATTTTAAGTGGTCACAGAAGGAAAAAGTTGCTTCCTCTTATGATTGATAATTGAGCATCCTTTGACATGTTAAGTCCAGAGGGATTTGTCAGTATGATAGTATATACCTATGAAAATGTAGGATGTGAGAGAGGAAGAGAGTTTTCAAATTGCTACCTCCTCATGGCAGCATCAGGTTAAGACCGCTACTGGTGACAGCAAGCTACAGCAAGTTAGTGCTGTTTGCCTGAATGTATTCAGCTCTGCGTCATTTTGATCTCATTACAATTTCGCACCATATTATCTGACCAAGTCTACACTTATCCCTCATAAAAAGGGAGGAAGTCAGACTCATTTTAAGGGGGTCTCTGCTGTTATTCTTGACGACTGTTTTATTATTTATAATTTATTATAAATTTATTCTATAATAGTAAATTTATTATTATTATTTATTATTTATAGTCCTGTGGGAATAGATTACATTCTTGAGCTGAGACTTTGCTTCAGTCTTACGGCCACTAAGACTAACTCAGAGACAAATGAGCTTTTCAGTGAAATAACACTATGGTTGTCTTTGATACTGGATTTTCAATACATTGTATTCTCAATTTTTGGACTGGTTGACTTGGCTCCGTGTTAAATAAAATAATTACTGTTTTATCCTTTTCTTCTCTTTGCAGATATAAATGACTCTTGTATTAAACTGAACCATGAGTCTCGCATTACATGATCTGCTCATTTGTTGTCGTCGCCTTGAAAATGAGAAAGCTATGGAGCGAAGGGTAACAACTTTTCTTTTGGTGTGCATGCCTCAATTAGCGATGAAGGGAATCGTTAAAAATTCTTTTTCTTGAAATACATTTTCAGAAGGAAATTGAAAATTTCAAGCGACTTCTCCGTGATTCTGAAACAGTTCTCCAGCTGGACCGGAATTCTGATTCTAAACAAGGAAAGCAACTCAACTGGGATGCTGTATTTAGGTAGTTTCTTTTTTTTTTTTGTTCTGTGTGAATGGTTGCAATTTTGTTACATGGAATGTCATTCTTTTGTTTATTGGGCCTATTTTAGTGCTAATCCTTCTGCAGATTGATTTAGACTTCTTGTCAGCTTGTAAACAAGAAATTAGTTATGTTGGTCTCTAAAGGAGGTAAATTTAAAATAGCCAAAAATGCAACACTTATCACATACAGAAAACTTAACATCTAGGAAGCTGATCGTTAATTGCGTGGTCATTTTTCCTTGCAAAAATAGTAGTTACTTTCTTCTATTGAAAATTATCTTCTGCATCTGATTTTCAACGTGTAGTTCATATGTAGATTATAGGTAGCTTATTAAAATTCTTTGTGTTACTGGGCTCTTCAAGACACAGTAGGACTGTGGCTTGTAAATTAAAGAAGCTGCACTGAGGTTTGTAGAGGCCCATCTTTGATATAATGTGCTTTAGGTGTACTACAAGATTGGACTGAGTGTGAGTGTGGTAAGTTCTTAAAACAGCTGGGACCAGTGTTAAATTTCATGTTAAAAGTGCATCTGAAGTACTAGTTTTCATAGGCTGGTGTCTGGTATCAGCTTTCGATGAAGTTTTTTACTTGGACAGCATTGGAATAGTTCTTGTTTCATAGCTGTACCAAAAATACTGTAAGAAGAATTTGATAAATTTTATATGTTGCTTTTGAGAGGGCAAATAATATGTTAGAAATACAGAGGAGGAATACAAAAGTAGAGACTGAATACAAACAAATAGCAGGCCAGAAAATCTACAGTAATTGCCAGTGATAAAGCCAGTGACAAGTTTAGTCTATTCTTAGATGTAAAATCTAATCTATATGTTAATTTTAAGTGATGGAGAAATAGGACTTGAAGATTTTCCCCAATAAAAACAATGACAAGTACTTCATATTATTTTGTTGTATAATGTTGTAGCATAACTAAAAAGACTTAGCATTGCTTTTTTTTCCTAATTATAAATTGTATGCTTAGCATTATGCAAAGTTTAAAGGAAAGTGTGGTTCCTGTTTGAGTTGCTTCTGGATTATCTTTGAAATGAACAGCTCCTTTTATAGATTATTTCCATCAGTCTTAGACTGTAATACATTTCAGTTGGTTTTAGTCTGTGATAATTAGAATTGTGAGAACAACAAGCACTGACATTCTAGGCTAAAACATTTACTTATTTTACTTAGTCATAAATGTGCAGATCCTTGATTAATCTCTCTTTTATTTTTGAAGTGTCTTGCAGAAATATTTCCAAAAAGAAATGAAAAACCTGCAACTGACAAAACCAAATGCATCTGCTTCAACCCAAACTACCAGACAGAAAAAGATGCAAGAAGTTGGAAGTTTGGTCAAATATTTCATCAGATGTGCTAATAAAAGTCAGTTATGTATATTCTTATAGAATTACTGTTTTGTTTTGGTGCTTTGCTTTCAACTTTAAATTTTTACTGTGAAGTAAATTACCAGGGTAGGTTTCATCTTGCGCTCTTCCAGGTGTTTACAATTTAAATATCTTCATGTGAATCAGTTCTTTGTTCTCCTTCTCTGTCCTTGTTGATGCTTACGGTGCCATTTTCTAATTAGTCAATGTGTATAAAAATGGTGTATATAAGTTACTTCTTTCTTAGAAACAGTTGGTTAAGAAGATAATTCCTAGTGGAACTGTATCTGAACTGCAGTGGGTTTTTTCTTGTTTAAGTAAACATCTACAGTCAATTAATTCCAGATTTGTTTGGCACGCCTTGGGTTAATCACAGTTTCACGTTTTTTCTTCATATAGGAGGACCCAGACTGAAATGTCAGGAACTTCTGACTTACGTCATGGAAATTATAAGAGATCCAACAAGTTGTGCTGCTTATGGATCTGACTGCAGTAGTATACTCCTAAAAGATATCCTCTCAGTAAGGAAATACTGGTGTGAGATATCCCAGCAGCAGTGGTCAGGTAACATTTTTAAGCCTACTTACAAATGTCTTTTCCTATTACTGAAGTATGTTTAGGTACATTTTAATTTGTTTGAGGCCCTGTTGTGTGAGGTATTACACAAAACACGGAGTAAAATAGCATCAGCCTTGAACACTTACAGTTGAAGTAAACAAAGCAGCAAACATTAGGAATTGATTTAGGAATTGATTTTTTTCTTTCTGCCTACTGTTTGTCTATTGCTTGCTGAAACATATCTACTTATATATGTATGCACGGTCTCCACATGTATAACAAATCCATGGAATGTGTGTGCTGGAAATAGCCTCGGTAAAACTGGTGTTGGTGTGCAGTTGTTTGCAAGTTATTAGGTATTGGCTGGTATAGTTTTGATATAGTTAATGTATTACTATTAAATTCTATTGTCTGAGTTTTGTTGGCTTATGAAGGCCCTAAAAACCCATTGAGTGGCTGTTGTTACATGCACATATTGGTTATAAAGAAAAAACGCGAAAGCTTAAGATTTAAATAGACGAAAACAGATTAAAAAGTTGGGTAATCATATAGTATGCAACCTGAACTGAGTGGAAGTGCAAATGTAATTTTTCACTTTCCAGAGGATTACTTTTGACTCCAAGACAGTTAACTTATTTAGCATGAAGAAGAAGCTTATGTGTTTTGAATCCTCTGACATATAGTAAGATCTCAACTCGTGTGTTTTCATTTGTTGATGTAATAGAACGGTAATTTGGAAAAAAAAAAGCTATTAGGAGTTTTACAGTGTAGTTTGTTGGATGTTGCATGTGTGATTCTGGAGAAAGTGTAGAAATACTGTCTTTATTTCCATAGTGTAGTGCTTTGAAGTCAGAGTCTGAATTTCTGAAAAGCATTTTATAAGAAAATACTCTGCTCTGTAGCTTGAAGAGAGTCACTTAACTACAGAATAGAAATAAACCTGCAAAGAACTCAAAAGGAGTCTGGTGAATACCGGGAGTGAAGGAGGAGACAGAAAAACCTGCTGAAGGCTGGGACATCAGAGCAACTAAAATGGAACCATTTAGGATGGAGGATGTGGTTGGGTAATTGTAGAGCCTGAGGGTGGGATCTGAGAAATTAAAGAAGTAAACGAAGTAAAAGTAGTAAAGTACTACTTTAAGTAAAGTAAAGTAAAGTAAAAGTAGTAAAGAACTAAAAGAAAAAAAAAAACCAAAAAACAAAAACAGTACCAGTTTGACCATGGAGGTAGGACTGGAAGTTGAAGGTTGAATGTGAAGCTGGAACTGTGTAGGAAAGCTGAGACTGGGAGCCAGTGAAGGGGGTGGAAGACAAAGGGCTGTCAGCCTGCAGGTTGGAGCAGAGTACGAAGGCAGAGACTGATCAGGGAGGCTGGAGTTCAGAGCAATAGACAGGAAAGGTTTCTGAAGAGTTGGGTACTCGGGTGGAACTGAGAGTAGGCAATGGGACACGAAGCCAGGGATGTTGAAGGCAGATATTGAAGGCGGCAGAAAAGGAAGACCGAGGCCGAGTGTCACTGCAAGAGTACATACGGGTTGCATGAAGAGCCTTTGGGAATTGTTGCGTGGTAGTTAGGTAGTTTGTGAACATGGAAGTTAGCTGAGTCTGTTTGCGTATGGATGGAAGCTGGAAGTGTGACGGAAGAAATTTTTATATTAGATCATAAAGGGCACAGTGGAATTTAATTACGGAAGTGAGGCAGGACTGAAGGCCATAAATCTAGAGGAAGTCAGACTTAAATCCATTAAATGGAACAAGTTGCTGTTATTAAAGGAGGGATATATGAACTTTGTAAAGGTTATCATAACCTTTTTTAGCAATTCCACCTTAATGCTTGTTTATAATTCTTGGAGTACACTGGAGAAGTCTGTGCACTGGTGACAGTGTTAGACCAACAGAGATTTACTCAGTCCTGTACGTGGTCTTATCAAAGGCATGGAAAGTTGAGGGGTGGTTGCTCAAACCCATTCACTGTTTGACAGTCCCATCAGGCTCGTGTGAAAATCCAGTGGGGATTGGAGATTAATCAGAGGTAATTGATATTTGAATGAGGTAACATCACACTTGTATACCTGGTACTGCAGTGTTCTAGAACTACAGTAGGAGCTCAAAGCAAAGAGTGCTACCCAGTATGTGACCATTGACAAAGCCGATGCATTTTTTTTCCGTTTCTTGGCCCCTGAGTATAAACCACAGTTTGACTTTACCTGGAGAGAAGTACAATATGCCTAGAACCTTCTACCACAGGGATGGAAGCATAGCCCATCTGTCACAGACTTGTACAAAAGGTTTTGGAAGAGGGTGGTGCCCCGTAACACTTAACTACATTGACGACGTTGTAGTATGGGGAATCACTGCCCATGAGGTGTGTAACATAAGCAAAGGGAAGATTACTAAATGCAAGATTTGAGCTCAAAAGAGATAAGGTGAAAAGACCTGTGCAAGAAACAGTTTCTTGGTGTCAAATGGCAAGATGGGTGCTGTTGCATTCCTACTGACATGATTTACAGCGTCACAGCAACAGTACTACAGATCAATAAAAAGGAAACACAAGTTTTTCTTGGAGTGGTGCGATTTTGGCAAGTGCACATCCCTGGTTACAGTCCACTCACAAATCCACTGTACCAAGTCACCAGGAAAATTGGCTCATTTGAGTGACAACCTGAGCAACAGTAAGATCCCACCATAGGCTACCAACTATACCCTGTCAGAAGAAGAAATACTGGCCATCTATGAAGGAAACTGGGCAGCATTTGAAGTAGCGGCAATAGAATCAGAAATGCTGCTGGCTTCTCACTTGCTGGTACTTCACTGTTTGCTGAAAAGATAAATGCCTGTGCCTTTCCACACAGCAAGTGTGACCTGGAATAAATGGACTCATAAGGGGAAGCAGTGGTACTCTGGCCTGCTGGAGGAGTTGATGGATTGGTCCAAACATCGTGACTTTTGGGGTATCACCCAAGGTATTACCACATCCTCAAGAAGCCTTAGAATATGACAGGCTTTCAAAAAATTAGTAATATACCCTGTTTGCTAACGGTTCTTGCCTAATTGTTGGCCTTGGCAAAGGTGGAAAGCTGTCATTTGGAATCCTGACCAACAGGTGATAGAAGTTGATGAAGGTGAAGGACAGCCATGTCAATATGCAGAAGTCCAAGCCGTAAGGCTGGCCGTTGATGCAGCATTACAGAAGAAACAGTGCAGATTTTACCTGCGTACTGACTCTTGGATGGTGGCCAGAGCCTTCTGGGACTGGCTCACGCAGTGGAAACAGGAATTGGCAGAGACGGAGGCGGCCTATTTGGATAGCTACCTTGTGGAAAAACATCACACGGGATTTGGAAAAAGCTCAGTGTATGGTTATGACACATCATTAGCTATGTCCCAAAATGAAGAGCCACCAAAGAACAAATCAACAACTATAACTCAGATCAAACTACTCAAGCTGCTGCAATCAACAAAGTCCTGGGTTGGGAATGTGGAGTGGGCCTGTTTGTAACTTGATAGACTCATGAAACATCTAAGATGAGATTCCACCTGTCTCTGGGCAAGAGTCTGGGGAGTGATTTGTCTAAAGATGTGATTCTGCACATAATGAAGGTATTTGAAATTTGTTCATTGGTGAAAAAGCTAAACCACAAAAGGTATTGGAGTGTGAAAGCTGCCATTTAAGCTACAAGATTGGAAATGTGTGGTAAGTACACTACATTGGATCTTTGCACAGGCCTGGTAGGGGAAATCGATGTGTCCTAGCTGTTTTAAAGACATGACTGCGAGCTGGCTGGAGGCTTGCCTAGTAGCTTATGCCACTGCTAAAAGCACTATAGTAGGTCTTGAGAAAGGAAGTTTGGGTGACGTCATCAATGTCACCCATGCAGAGTATTCAAAAGAAGAGATTCTGAGAGAGTGCCTCAGAGGCCTTCATCGTGACCATCTGTCGAGAGCTTGCAAACTGATGAACTACTAACTGGTAGAGTTGAGGGTTGTTGGGATCTTCTAGGTCACAGTCACTCTACAGAGCAAAAGTACAGTAACTGGTCATTCTGCATCCCACGGACTGTATGATACAGCTGGTCTGAGCTCATGTCTGTTTGACTGAACAAAGTAGTCATAGTGGCTGGGGTTCCCAAAAGATCAATCTACCTATAATTTTCCTTAGAGAAAAGGAGGCCTGAGAGGGGGATATCCATTCATTCAAGGTGGTGTCCCAGAACAGCTACCGAGATCATACGACTGAATCAGTATTTCTTCCTGCTGTGGTTCTTTGCAGTGGATATTGTTCGTTGATGGACTGAGGGACACTGTCGTGTCATTCGTAGGTGGCATAAATGAAATAGCAGCAAGGCTTTTGTATGTGTCATGTTAAACTGATGGTGATGGTTGGATCAGTAATGTCGTACCATGATTTGTATGAGGCTGATGAAAGGACAGTGTGGTGATTCCTAAATGGGCCTTGAGATAAGAAAGCAAAAATCTGTGGAAGAGGTCTTTCTTTCTGAAAACTTGTGAGTGCGAAGCATGGATGTGTTGGTCTGCGGGCTGGAGTGAACTCGCTGAACTGCATGTAATGGAAAGATGGGGAGCCTCGCTACCAACTGTTCCGATCTGTTGGCCTGTTTCTGCTGCACCAAATTCTTTCTTAACGTATGCGTGGCTGTAGATTGTTTCTGAGTACTTTTATTGTGTAATCTGCAATGAATGGAGCCCTCTCTGCTGAGCAATCAATGTAGAGTAGAAGTTGAATGTGGAATTAGTTGTGAAAGTTGATCGTGTGGCTATAGCTACTTTGTCAAAGCAGATTGTAGCCCAGCTCAGAGCGAATGTAACTTTACTTCCAGTGTAGACAAGACCACGTTTTATTTTTTTTCTACAGTTAACTTTTGTGAATAATGTCATGCCGCTGAATTCAGAATCGTGATTTCTGTACATTTAATGTAATATTTTCCTTCAAGCAATTTTATGTAATCCTCTGTAATATATCTGGCTTTATATATATTTGTATATTTATAACATATATATATATACTTTTTTTAATACACTTGCAGAGTTGCTGATTCTGTATGGCCAATTATACCTCAAACCGTCTGGGAAGATCAACAGAGTCTTGGTGGCTAGGATAATTCACACACTTATGAGGGGGTACTGCTTCCAAACTGACGGGTTGAGTTCTGATATGTTCATCTTCTTTTCAAAAGCAATGCAGTGTGCAAGGTATGTTGCAAGTCCTCCTTTTGTATGCTAATACCTACTTTTAGACAATAACTCATTTTAAGTATTTGAGATAAGACTTGAGTAGTAGCAGGTGATGCTTCTTTGGACATATTTTGTTATTCTGTCTTTGACCATCAATTTAATAAATTCTTTAAAGTAATAATTTCTTCATTTGTTAGGCAAATAATATTCTGAATATAGTTACTTGCTAGTATTTACATTTAAACAATTCCCGTGAAATGAAATAAGATTATTTCTTCTGGAAGTTTGAGTGGTTGGTTTATATTGCAGGCAGGAGAAGAATACTGCAGGTCTGGATCATATTGTTGGAGCAATGAATATCTTCTGCAATAAGTTTGCTGTCAACTGTCGCATACGGATTTGTAAAATAGGGGAAGAAATTTTGCCTACAGTGCTTTATATATGGACTCAATATAGACCAAAGGATTCCCTGAAGGAATCAATAATTGAGTTATTTCGTCTCCAAGTTCATGTTCATCATCCAAAGGGTGCAAAAACTCAGGGAAAAGGTACAATAAAAAGCTCCCTGTTTTGTGGTGGTTTTTTTTTCTATCACTGTGTATGATTGTTTGAATTATTGTGCCAACTTTATGAATTTTGATACTGTCTTGGAAACATTAATGGGAGTGACAATTACTTGTCAGTAGTTTTATGCTATAGGTTAATATTGAGTGGAACTGAAGATGAGTTTTCAGATTGTATGCACCAAGAGAATATTAATTGTATTAAGTTCTGTAAAGGTTGACTGTTTTTTTATCAAAAGGTTATTTTAATTACTAAATCAAAACACAAAGTCTTTGGGGACGGGAAATAATAGTTTAGATTGAGTTTAGATTGCCATACGTATTCATATCGTACCAGGTTTATTTAAGCCCAGAAACTACCACTGTGGTCTGAGTATGACTTACTGTATAAAAGTGGTCAGAAAACATCACTCAGTAATTGTGTTTGTCCATCATGGCCTATTTCAGTTATAGCATCATCTTTTAAAAAACTTTTTTTTTTTTTTACTTTGTCTACAAATGGCAAGGAGTTTATAATTAGTCTGAATTTATCCATTGCATTTCATTGTAGTCTTTCCAGTTAACTAAAGCATTGTTTATTAGAAACTTTGTTCCTACCCTAATCACTTGTGTACACTGATTAAATTCTCTCTTAACTTTTTTCACTTTTTTACTTCATTCATTCGTCTTTGTAAGACTTGTTTTGCAGGCCTGCATTTGTTAGGCTTTGTATGCTTTACTCTGATTTTGGCTGTATTTTGCATTGTCCAGGTAGGTTTACATAGTGTATCAGGTGGGTGGTACATGTTATCTTCTCATTGTTTTTGCATGTACAGGTGCATATGACTCAACAAAATGGCAAAGTATCTTACATAACTTATATGACCTGCTGGTGAATGAAATAAATCTCATCAGTAGTAGAGGAAAGTATTCTTCAGGCTCACGTAATATTGCTGTAAAGGAAAATTTGATTGAGTTAATGGCTGATATTTGTCATCAGGTAACATTTTTAGTTGAATATAAGGTTGGCTATATTTACTGTGTTGTATGTTTTGCTTTTTAAAGTAATATGGCTTTAATGTTTCCTCAAAATCATTTACTGAAGTATTAGTACCTTTTGTCTGTGTTCTGTTGTGTTTAGTTGTTAATTTTTGTGCAGTTTAGAAATGTGTGGGCTCCTAAATTGTGCTAGATTTCACTAGTGTTGATTATTGGACTATAAGCAGAGATTCTGTTTTAATAAAGAATAATGCTCATTGCCTTTTAAGACCCTTTATACACAGTAAAAAGTGGATCAATTAGTCTGACATTTCCATTTTTTTGTAAATACTACTTTTTTTATTTATATACTTTTTAATGTTTCTTTATAAAAGGTTTTTACAGAGGATACCAAAGTTCTGGAAATTACGCAGTCATATACCATTTCCCAAAGAGAGCCCAGTGATGAAACAGTATCAAGCAAGCGCAGGAGGATTGAACTAGGCTGGGAACTAATTCGAGACAACCTACAGAGATCACAGAAGGATTTTGATGTCATACCTTGGTAATAACGTCTTTATGTGAAGGAAACATCTCTACAGACATCTTTTTACATTTAAGTGTTTTCCTGAATATGTTGTGGTTTCAAATTAGGTGCCTGCATGTGCTGTAATTATATATCTAAGCGATAAGCTTAGATTCTCACAGCATTTGGAAAGTAGTGAGTAGCGTTCTTGGCACTCTTGCTTTAAAACCTTTTTATCTTTGGTTTCCTAGGAAATAAAAAAGCAGGTCTCGTAAACTGTGTTGTAGTGTATAAGATAATACTGCCTCTGTTTTTTTACCTATCTTTTATGCTAGATACTACCAGTCATTCTGTAAGTGTTGTGTGTGTGATCCAGCTTGTGAGTATTAGGAAATTAATGTGAGTTTTACTGCTGTCTTAAACTGGCTCTGTCACAGGACAGCAACCATTAGCAGTTTGGCCATTCTGGACTAGTTCGCACAGTTTGCCATAATACCTGGCCTAGGAACTGTTGCAGTGCAAGGCCTGGCATCTTAGCTTGGACCCAGATAGAGGGGTATTTTGTTTGACATGATGGACTTCTGAACTGGAGGTATAGCTACGCATTTTCATCCACCGACGGCCGCAGAAGGACTCTGTAGCAGAAGGCGTAGCAGGGAGTCAGGTCGTTGTCAAAAGACCACAGCTAGATTTTTCCAGTTACAGTCCTAAGCCAAATAATGTTGACTAATTTTAACTAAAACAGGTTACACGGGATGTTTTTTTGCTGTTCCTGTTACTCTCTGTCTGTCTGAGTTTTCTGTGAAACTGCTGTACGGGATTCCAGAACAGTGTAGCTGTTTCTGAATTGGGTCCTGAGCCGGGGCGGCAGGTTTGTGTGTGTGTGTGTGTGTGTTTATTGCTCACAGTATTGAGGCAAAGTGGCTGTTTAGGATCTGATTGAGAAGCTAACACGCCATTCTGTGTAGAGGTGGCAATTTCCAAGAAATATTGTGAGTACTGTAATTTACTCACTTGAGTAGAGTTGCATGCATTGCTGTGAGCAAAACCCTTCCAACTTATCATCCCCAGCTTAACATTTTGTTCATATGATAGATTTTATTATTCTTATCTGCAGAGATGATGATGATGATGATGTAATGTTTCCTGGTTATGTAATTTCACCCTTGAGGTCACTCCCTGGGTCAGCGTATATAACAGGCTAGTCCAGAAGAAGGAGAAAAACAATTTTGTTGCCTGAAATTTTCTTCCCCTGTGGTCAGAAATCAGTGAAGTCAGCTTGTAAGAAATTATTAGAAATCAGTGAAGTCAGCTTGTAAGAAATTAGTATTGATATTGAGGCTAGACAAGCAGACTTTTCAAGTAAAAACAGTGGAAATACTGAATCTTTAACCTTTGATAGTAAACAAATCAGATCAATACTGGAAAGTCTCAATGTGAAATGACAATCAGAGAATGCTTTGTCTGTTCATTTACTTTTGAAGAGGCAAATTTATGTATGTTTGATGTTAATTGCTTCACTTTGTGTTTTCAAGGTTACAGATTACAGCTCAGTTAATATCAAAGTATCCCACGAGTCTTCCTAACAGTGAGCTGCCTCCCTTGCTCAATGTGCTTCACCAGTTACTGCCTCAGCAGCGCCGAGGAGAAAGGACCCCATATGTGCTGAAGTGTCTTGCAGAGGTAGCTTTGTGTCAAACCCAGAAAACCGATTTGAAGAGCACCCACATGTTGGAGCTCCAGAGAACCTGGGCAAAGATTTGGTCTCTTACTATTCGTAGTATAAGTTTCCAGCAAATTGAAGTGGAGAGCTTTGGGCTACTCGGAGCTATGATTCAAGGAAACCTTGTTGTAACAGATAAAGAACTCTGGAAGATATTTTCAGGACCTGCATGCAAGCCTTCAAGGTAAAATGGGAAGCAAGGATAATATTTTGTGTCTGATTCACATAGCTCTTTACTGTGCAACCAGACCCACTGTATTATTCAAAATAATATTATTGTTGAGGCTGTATTTCTAGTTAAGAACTGCCCACGTTTGTGTTTTAAGCATTTGAAATGGGCATGAGTACATACATAAGTCTGAAAGCAGAGGCAGAAGAGGAGAGGCAAGCATCTTCAAATTTAAAATTGACTAAAAATGTAAAATCTGACTGAAAGATGTGTTGATTTTTTGAACTTAAAAAGTATGTTTTCTTCTAAGTATATTTTGATTCTGAAATGAATATTCTGAAATAGCCTTTAAAATTGACAGGAAATGTCTGTAATAGCCAAAATGTGGCTTTTGAAAATGCAAAGATTCTAATACACGAGTTTTCCAGTACGCATGCTTATTAACTTGCTTGTGTACTTAATGCTCCCTGAGCATGCAGAAATACTGACTTTGCTTTAGAGTGTTCAACAAATACCACGGTGTTTCTTATAAATGCCCTGTGTTCCATTTGTGTTACAGTTCTGCTGTATGTTGTTTAGCGTTAGTGATGTCTGCCTATTCAGTGCCAAAAAATTTGGATGTAGGAATGGAACAGAATAATTGTGAAAGAAATCTGGATTCTGTGTTAAAGGAAGCGATAATGAAGTGGGTACTGTCCTCCTATTTCGAGGAAGAAATGGAAGAATGTGCTGAGTTGCCTCCTGTGCTCTGCAGGTAAAGTCTTTGTGGCATAATTTTATGTGTAAGCTGGCTCTATAATACATAAAATTGTCCAGGGACAAGTGGGTACGCAGAACTGTATTACGTTAATGCTTTGCTAGAGTTTATAGGGTTTTTAAGCTTACTGTAGAATGTTATTCTGGGGACGTAATTTAGTTATCTGTCTAGCATAGAAGATACATGAAGTATATGTTAGAAATCTTAAGTGAAAATTTAAGCTTCTTTGAAGCTACACTGTGAATCTGGTTAAGATTTGGGTGCCCTTCAAGAATCCCATGAGCTTGTTTGATTACAAGAAAATAACAATTTTCTTTTTTTACAGTGATTTTCCACATCTTGTATTACAAAAAATTCTTGTGAGCCTTACAATGAAGAACTGTAGAGCTGCCATGAATTTTTTCCAAAATGATGCTAAATGGTATGTTTTTAAATCAATCATTATAGATACTTAAGCTTCTTATATTTGTCATTTTAGCAAGCAGAGATAATGAAATGCATAATTCCTTAATTCACGTCTTTCTGTACAAAATCTTTCAGACCCCATAAAAATAATGGCGCTTTTGCAATTTGTTAAGATGCTTTAGGCAGACGTTAAAAGTCTCTTGCTGACAGTCAAAACTTCAGGTATAGAATAAAATATGTTATAAGGAATACATGTATCATCTCTCTTCAGCAATACAGCTAAATATTTGGCTCTTTAACCATGAGTACATTAGGTATTTTTAACTCATTACGATAATATTTTTTTAATAATTTGTAACTTTTATACAAATATATATTCATGCTTATTAATGTTACCTTCCATTCTAAAGAAAGCATATATCTTAAGATTTTCCCTGAAGATAGATGTAGAAAGTTGGCTACATGCTTACCGTCCATTACGTCCTCATGCCACTCCACCTATATTTGTGGTCCCAGCCGCATCTTACTTGAGTCTGTCAGAGTCACTCTGAATGCTGTTGCATCTTTCACTGATGCATATGTTCAAGCTCTCGGACTATATCCAGTTTCCTCTTAATTAATCGAAACGGTGTATAACTTGTTCTGATGGAAGATAAGACTTTCCTACCTAGAAGTTAAAACTACTAGTTTCAGGGGTTTTGTGGATTTCTGCTCCAACTGTGTAAAGTAGGTTGAGGTCAGCCATCTTAACACAAAACAGATGCTGCTGTATGAACTACAGTAGAACGTATGATGTGCAAGCAGGGACATCTTCAACTAGATCAGGTTGCTCAGAGCCCTGTCCAACCTGACCTTGAATGTTTCCAGAGATGGGGGCATCTACCACCTTTCTGGGCAACCTGTGCCAGTGTTTCACCACCCTTGTGGTAAAAGTGTCTTCCTTCTATCTAGTCTAAATCTACCCTCTTTTAGTTTAAAACCGTTACCCCTTGTCCTGTTACAACAGGCTGTGCTAAAAAGTCTGGCTCCATCTTTCTTATAAGCCCCCTTTAAATACTGAAAGGCCGCAATAAGGTCTCCCTGGAGCCTTCTCTTCTCCAGGCTGAACAGCCTCAACTCTCAGCCTGTCCTCACAGGAGAGGCGTTCCATCCCTCTGATCATTTTTGTGGGGCCCTCCCCTGAATCCGCTCCAACAGGTCTTTCCTGTGCTGAGGGCTCCAGAGCTGGACGCAGTACGCCAGATGAGGTCTCACCAGAGCAGCACAGAGGGGCCAAATCCCTTGACCTGCTGGCCATGCTTCTTTTGATGAAGCCCAGGATATGGTTGGCCTTCTGGGCTCTGAGCATACGTTACTGGCTCATGTCCAGCTCTTCATCCACCAGTACCCCCAAGTCCTTCTTGGCAGGGCTGTTCTCAATCCCTTCATCCCCCAGCCTGTACTGATACTGGGGGTTGCCCTGACCCAGGTGCAGGGCCCTGCACGTGGCCTTGTTGAACCTCATGAGGTTCCTACGGGCCCACTTCTCGAGCTTGCCCAGGTCCCACTGGATGGCATCACGTCCCTCAGGTGTGTCAACTGCACCGCTCAGCTTGGTGTCGTCTGCAGGCTTCCTGAGGCTGCACTTGATCCCACTGTCCATGTCATTGATGAAGATATTAAACAATACTGGTCATAATACGGACTCTTGAAGAATACCACTTGTCACTGATCTCTTTCTGGACATTGAGCCGTTGACCACTACCCTCTGGATGTGACCATCCAACCCATTTCTCATCCGCTGAACAGTTCACCCATCAAATCTATACCTCTCCAATTTGGAGAGCGGGATGTTGTGGGCAACAGTGTCAAAGGCCTTACAGAAGTACAGATAGATGACATCTGTGGCTTTTCCCTTGTCCACTGATGTAGTCGCTCCATTATAGAAGGCCACTAGGTTGGTCAGGCAGGATTTGCCTTTGGTGAAGCCATGCTGCCTGTCTTGAATCATCTCTGTGTCCTCCATGTGCCTTAGCATAGCTTCTGGGAGGATCTGTTCCATAATCTTCCCATGCACAGAGGTGAGGCTGATAGGTTAGTGGTTCCCAGGGTCCTCCTTTCTACCCCTTTTAAAAAGGGACGCAATGTTTCCCTTTTTCCAGTCACTGGGAACTTCTGACTGCCATGACTTTTCAAATATCTTGGAGAGTGGCTTGGCAACTACATCAGCCAGTTCCCTCAGGACTCTGGGATGCATCTCTTCAGGTCCCGTAGACTTCTGTATATTCAGGTTCCTCAGGTGGTCACGAGCCTGATCTTCTCTTACATTGGGAAGGACTTTGCTACCCCAGCAATGTACCCAGTGGATGTGGTCCATCCACTCGACAGGTGTGATAAGAGAGGTTGCCAGTGAAGACCGAGGCAAAAAAGTTGTTGAATACCTCAGCCCTCTCCTTGTCCATTGTTACCAGTTTGCCAGTTTTGCTCATCAGGGGGGTGTGCTTTCTTTGACCTTCCTTTTCTGGCTGACATACCTGTAGAAGCCCTTATTATAGTTCTTTGTGTCCCTTGCCAACTTCAGCTCCAATTGTGCCTTGGCCTTCCTCACCCCATCTCTACACAACTGGGCAGCATCCCTATATTCTTCCCGGGATACCTGTCCCTGCTTCCACTGCCTGTGTATTTCCTTCTTGTCCTTTAGTTTGACCAGCAGGTCTCAACTCAGCCATGCTGTTTTTTTGCCTTCCTTTCCTAATTTCTTACACCTGGGGATCAAGAGGTCGTGTGCTCTGTGGAAAGCATCCTTAAAGATCTGCCTGCCCTTGTCCCTGGGGGCGGTTTCCCAGGGGTCCTATTGACTAACTCCTTGAAGAGCTGGAATTTTGCTTTCCTAAAATTCAGGGTCCTGACTTTACTCTTCTCCTGACCCATATCCCTCAGGACTGTGAACTCCACCAGTGCATGATCACTGCAGCCCAGGCTGCCTCCAGTCTTGATGTCACCAGTTAGCTCACTTGTGTTGGTGACCAACAAATCCAGTATCACATCCCGTCTGATGGGGCTGTCTGTTACCTGGCTGAAGAAGTTATCCTCAACACACTCCAAGAGTTTCCTGGATTGCCTACAGGTCACCCTGCTACTCTTCCAGCAGATGTCAGGGTGGTTGAAGTCCCCCAGCAGGACAAGAGCCTGCGAGTGCGATGCCTCCTGTAGCTGGAGTAAGAAGGCTTTGTCAAGAGGCTCACCTTGATTGGGCAGCCTGTAGTAGACACCAGCCACAAGCTTTCCTTTTGTTGCCTGAGTCTCTAATTTGTATCCATAAGCTTTCAACCTGCTTATGGCCATTCTTCAGAGACAGCTCTTCACACTCTATCCATTTCTTGATGTAGAGGGCAACACCTGCACCCCTCCTTCCTTGCCCATCCCTTCTGAAAGACTTGAAGCCATCGATAGCCGCACTCCACTCATGGGATTCATCCCAGCAAGTTTCAGTAATGGCAACTAGGTCATAGCTTTCTAGCAGCACGGTGGCTTTCAGCTCCTCCTGTTTGTTGATAGATATTTTATAGGTGTCTATAGATAATTGAGATAATAGAGGGAATATTTTAGTTTGCTTTTGTTTATTTCTTGCATTTAAATAATAGTTTTAAACGCTTGTAAGTTGTATACTGGCTGCTGAAGTGATAATGATGTCTCTTCTCCAAGTGTGCAACACTTTCAAGGGAAAGAAGAAAATTTTTCTGATGTTGAAGAGCTCTATCTGCAGACAACGTTTGATGAAATGGATATTTTCACTAACTTTGCAGTAAATGTCGCAGATAAAAATGCAACTGGTTCAAGACTTGCCATCAACCAAAATCTTAGGGAAACACTGGAGTACTGTCTTTTAGCAATGTCAGAAAAGCTTTTAAGCAGCTATGCTCCTAAGGTAAGTTAGAAATTACTGTTACATCCTTATATTTGTGCTCGCAAGCAATGTATTTTCAAGGCAAAGTATATAGATTTTCATTCCTTTTACTGCTAAGAATGACCTGCAAGCATTTTAAAAACTATATTCAATAATGCAAAGTAGAGAAGTCTGTATTTCTTTACATCATCGGCAAAATACCCATAGTTTTCATAAGTATGTGGGAGTATGTAGAAGCTATATAGAAGTGGAAGCATGTGCAAAGTTGCCACATAAACCACTGCTACCCTGCTTTTTATGATGTTTGTTTCAACTTCTGTGCCCCTGTAAGGCTGTAAGCTCTTGCATGTTTTCAGCCAACATCACCTGGGGCATAAACATCTTAAATAGTTACGTTTTGTAAAAAGAGGCAGCTGTGTAAAGGAGTAATTGTAAAGGAAGCTGCGAATACAGGCTATATTAAAAGGAGCACAGCCAGCACGCAAGGGAACTGATTATCCCTGCCTACTCAGTACCTTTTGATGGCATCTGAAATACTACATCCAGTTTTGGGCCTCCCAGTACAAGACAGGTATTTAGCGTGTTCAGTGGTGAGTCAAAAGAATGTGTTAGGGAGCTGAGGCAACTGCAGTGCAAGACACTAGGATGCAAATCTTCATTAATTTTGGTGAAATCTGTATATAAAACTGTTTAAAAAAGACTTTAAAGAATTCTGTATGTTAGTGAAAAGGGTTAAATATAAACCACTGGTATTTATACTGTGTATTTGATTTAGTCGAAGGTTATTGCTGCAGAACACCTTGTCCGATGTGTCAGTCTCTTGATTGGTGTTCTTGGTTGCTATTGCTACACTGGTATATTTAAAGAAGAGGAAGCCTGTAAATCAAAGTTGTTCCAGAACGCTAAGGTAAGCAGCAATGCGTTTGGAAGCTATTAAAAATTAAAGAAACCGTTAAATATAAAAAAAATTATTTTTCTGTCCATAATTTTTTTCTATCTTTATTGACACATTTTCAGAGCATGAATATTTCCACTGGTTTCTGCTTTAAAAAAGGCAGTTGAGAGGGGTTTAAATATGTTACTGCTGCTGAAAGAGAGGAGTCACTGAAATTCTGTCAGTACACCAATGCATCAGTTTTGCAGTGGAGAGTATTCTAAATATTGATACATTTCCAATCACCCCATTTAAAAAACGAAAATATCATGGAAATGTGGACAAAGGACTACTTAGAGGATAACAAATCCTTTAATTTATAGGTCTTTTATGCAGGAATTTGTTAAGATCATTTGATGGTTTAAACCAGTATGAAGACAGCTACTATTATTATTATTACTACTACTACTACTACTATCTGAGATGGTTTCTTGCTTAAATACGGAAACACAAAACTTACACATTATGGAGAGATGCTGTATTTTTCTTTTGTGATGAAAATATCAATGTTTCAGGCAGGTCTAGGACATCTTTTTGTCACTTCTGCAGCAGAATGAATGAAACAAAAACCAAATAAAAAAAAAAGTCCAAACTCACTGATGCATGCTAGAAATATCAAAGCTGTATGAATGAGAATGTATGAACGAGAATCATGTCTTTTTGTCTCTCTGTGTGCTGTGTATGTGCCAATGTATAAAGGAATTTAACTGAGGTATTTTAACTGTGCTGTATTTTTACTAGTCTCTGTTTCATTACGCCGGAGAAAGCATTTCTCAGTCTAAAAACAAACTAAATGAAGATACGCAGGTCAACTCACTGAGGACTTTGATAATGCAGTGTACAAAATGTTTATGCAATTGTGCCAAGGTAAAGTTTATAAAGTAATTTGTATTTCTGTCTTCATTAATGAGATCACAAAGTTGAATATCATACATATGGTACCTGAAAAAAATGAATTAACCTATCTGTACATCTTGCTTTCTTACAGAACAGTGCTAATAAGATGATGTCTAATATATTCCTGCATTTGTTAACATCAAAATTTATGAATGATCTTGTAGATATTTGCAAAAATCTGGTAAGTATGTTCTGTCTGTTTCTAAATGCAGTGCTCTTCAATTAGAGGATTATTTTTACAGTATAATAATTTGGAGGCAAACCAAATGAGATACTTGTTACTGAAAAAGTAAATCAAAATACATTGAGTTTTATAGAGAATTCCTAACTGGAAACATTTCTATTTAGCATTTAAACACAGGCGGAGGAGAAAAATGAGAGCAGATGGATAATACTTGATCAAGGTTAGCATGTCAGCTCACATTAAAAAAAAAAAAATGTTATTTTTTGAAATTTTTTAATATGTTATTAGAGTAAAAGTATATACAGATTTTATGCCACAGAAAGAATTCTGTAACACATGACATGTAACTTTAATGCACTTGTAAAATTTTAAAAGCTTCTTTTTTTTTTCTGGTTTGATGGACTTATGTGCCTTAAAACACTTTAAAGGTATTTAATATATAGATATTAAATCTTCTAACTGTAAATGACTCTCTCACTGACAAAAGTAATAAGGTGGCACATCACTCTTGTTTAGCACAACTCTTAAAGCTTCTCTTTTTTGGCATATTGTCCTGTAGTCGGGTCTAGGTAGGCAGAATCCTTTGTTTTTTCAGGTGAGGAGAAGCTGAGAGTCTTAACTTCTGTTAACTTGTTATCTGGTGAGGAAAGTAGTAATTAGTGTGCCCTCAAAAAGGTCATATGCCTTCCTTTCATTTTTCTGTAATTACGAAGTGTAGTGAGAAGTTTGTGAGCCTTGTAGAAAATTGTTTTTCAAATACTAACAGTGTCCCTGGGACTATCTAAAACTGAGTCCAGTATCTGTCTTAGGAAGCTTGTGTCCTAAAGAGAATAGTTCAAATCAAACAACTCGTGTGTGCAGAAGACAGGTTTGTCACAAAGGATGAAAGTCACCAATTCAGTGTAGCCATTGTTGTCTTCACCCGTTCTAGTTCACTGGGAAACTGTAGTGTCTTGTTATGCCTGTGGTGTTTTGCCTGTCCTTAAAAGCCAGCTTTAGAAGGATGTGGTGTTTTTGTCAGATGACATTTACTGGAAAATCAAGTGAACTGGGAGAAGTGGATCTAACGGCGAATGATCCTGAGGAGAGTATAATGGAAGTAGATAACCAGGTATCTGATGATCTATTTGATGATCATTCAGTGGCTGACGTCAGTGATACAAGTGAATCTGGTGAAATGCAAAATGTAACAGGTAAGTCTTCTCTGTGTCCAAAATTATTTGCAAAAGCTTGTTTTTATAAATTGCTCTTTGTTTGAAAGACAGTGAGATACAAAATTGCGCTGCTTTATTAATAGTTGAAGGAGGTCATGGTTGTACCAGCTACTTTCTAAACAATAGTAATTCTTCTCTACCTCCTTAGTGTTTTAAAGGTGTTAGTGAAGTGTTCTAGCTCTTTTGGAAAGAAGTTTATTTTTTATTTTATGAATAGTAAAACGCAAGCAGAGAAGCTAGCTAACTTTTTCAAAGTCAGGCAGAAGTTTTAGCAAAGAAGAAACTAGGAAGTGTGTCTGTGGGATACCTGTCTCTTTCATTAGACTGTGCTTCATTTTCTTAAAAGTAGTCCTATTTAACTTTTCTCCTTTTCCTGATCAGTAATTGACAAGCTGCTTGCTTGTATCTCTGGACCTGCAGAGGGACAGGAGCATGAGTCTGTCTCTTTATTCCTGTTATGAGCTACAAGTACTGGTGTTCTCTTTTGTTTTAAATTCTTTCTTAAAATGGTGTGTATCTTAGTTTTTAATCAGGACTATGTCTTCTGTGTGTTACTGAATGAGAAGGAAATCAGGTGTTAATGCCACTAACAGCAGCTGGTCTGTTTTCCCCGTCATGTTGAATAAGTGTCTTTAGAAGTATCTTCTCCAACCATCTGATAAATAATTCTAATAAAGTTTGCAATTGTAGAAAGTTACAAGAGTTCTAAATGTGACAGGAAAATGGCATTTGTAACTATTTCATTTAGGTCATAACTGAAATATCAATGAGGATATTAGCATAGTAGTAATTGTCATCATTTCAATTTTGGGGAAGCTTTGGATCCATGGTTTAAAATATATCCTAAGATATAGTTAACAAAACAAAAGAACACAGCTGCAGATAGTTCCACTGAGTTCATTGTAACCTTGGTGGAGAAATCAGCCATGTGTATGGGCACAAAAAATTAAAAAGCCTCTGTTCTGAGGCTTTGTAGAAGTGAGAAAGAAGAAGAGAACGCCTCCATAGAAGTGGGAAACAGTCAAGAAGCTGTTATTAATGCAGTAACTGCTCTATAACAAATAAACTTAAAGGTTGCTTGTAATCTGTCTATTCTGAGAACTTAAATTAGTTTTGTGATTACCTAAAATGTTATCAACTTTTTTATTGTCCTTGGAGAAGCATTGCTTACATGAAAATCTTGTTTTCAGGTGCTTTGAGCCCATTAGCTGAAGAACAGTTGACAAAGCAGGATTTACTTCTCCTTGAAATTCTGCGGTTCCTATGTATTTGTGTAACTACAGTCCAAATTCAGACAGTGAGCTTCCGAGCCTTTGATATACGGAGGAAGCTGTTGATGCTCACTGATGGCATTGTCTTCGATAGTGCTAAGCCGTTGCATCTGCACATGGTGAGTGAGAGCTCTTTTTACAGCAGAACCACCTCTGTATTTGGACTGGTTTTAAATTTGTACATTCTTGTCAATTCTATGTTCTTGTCTTTCTCTTGTCATTTGTCCCCTAAGAGGACATTAACATGGCTACTTTTAGTGTTTCGAAGTGTGCTGTGGTCGGGGAAGGAGCAGTTAGAATTTGTAAACCAGAAAATTTAAAAGAGTTGAGAAGTATAAACATCTTGCCTTTATCATCAATTATTTGTTAAATAGCTAGAAATGGTCTCTGTAGTGCAATAGGATCTGTATTTTAGTTTACAAAGGAAATATTTTTGAGTGCCAAAACTAAAAATTCCAGGAGCCATATTAATGTGTGACAGTCTTTGCATGAAAAGATGTTCAGAGTCTAACATGTAAGAGCTGACGATAGGTATCCTTGCTGCATGATTTCATGTAAGAGTTACTGAAAATGTTTTATAGTTTTTTCTTTTTGGTTACTTATTTGCTTAAGTATTATTTTCCATTTTGGTTCTTTCTTTTGTTTATTCCCCAGTACTTGGTCCTTTTGAAGGAGCTCCCTATTGAAGAAAACCTCTTGCCTGAAGATGATGTTCTTATGCTTCTTAGGCCTCTTTCGTAAGAGAGAAACTGTTCAGCATGTATTGGAGCTATTTTAGTTCAACAGCTAGAGGATTTGGGGGCCGTTTAATGTTTCAAGATATTTTTTCTTTATTTCTTTCACAGTGATGTGTGTTCTTTATACCGTCGAGATCAAGAAGTTTGTAAAATGATTCTAAACAATTTGCTTCCTATAGCAGTAGGGTTGGCCCAGTCCAATCCACATGCTGAAAAGACAAGGGATGCCCAAGGACAATTTTTGACAGTTGTTGGAGCTTTTTGGTACGTTTTATCTATTTAGTGCAGAAGTCTGTTGGGCATAAATTTTTTAACTTTGCTATCAGTGTGAAGACTGTAGTGCTGTTGTGTGTCTTGCTATCGGTATCCTATGATATCTTTATCCAACATTTAAGTTTCCAGATTTTCTGTGTCATGTTGTATTTGTAGCAAATAATCATATTGTCCTTAAGATAGTATTAGAACAGTAAGTGCTACACTGTTGTATATTAACAAAGACTGATTGTACTCTGAATTGCATCAGTAATTATAACAAGTGGTCACTTCAGCAACCAAAGACTAATATTGTTTACAATTGTAGATTATGAATAACAACATCATATCCTCCCAAACATGCCTACTGAGGGCAAAAGAATGAACTGTGAGCAGCAGAAACTAACTAGTTAAAGTTTTTCTCAAAATTGTTGGCAACTTTTTCCTTTATTCAAATCTTCCTTATTTTAGGCATTTAGCTCAAGGAGGGAAATGCACAGCACCAGTAAGAGTGGCCCTTTTAAACTGCATGAAAGCCCTACTTGAGGTAATCCCAGATTTTCTGACATCCATTAGCATGTTAAGTATATACTTAAAACTGGTACTTAAAAACACTATCTAAAGATCTTTTGCATACATCAGTGTATATTCCATTGTAGGTCTTCTGTGTATTTTAAACCACAATTTTCATTTTCTTCAGGCTGATCCTCATTGTAAGTGGGCAATCCTTAACGTGATAAATGAAGATCTACCTGTGAGTGATGCTTTCCCACATTTTCTCGCAGATAGTCACCATCAAGTTCGCATTCTTGCTGCAAAGTCGATTACCAGGTGATAATATAGATCTTTTTTCTGTTATAAGAATAACGCTTAATTTCGCTTAACCGGGTGTTACTTCTGCTGCTGTATAGCTGCCCTTTTCAGTACTTCTGGGGCTTTAATCTTGATGGAATACAAAAGCCTACCAAGTTACTTTGGTTAAGGTGTTCAAACTTTGTCTACATTTCAATTATTCTGTGAAGTGAGACATATATATAGAGAGATAAACAATATATATATTAAAAACTATATGATAGCAAATTTTGCACTAAATTTATTGTGGAAAACTTGACTAGGAAATACTTGTTTATCCTCTAGAAATAGATTAGGTACACTGTGTGGCATAAAAACTTTTTCGGATGATCTTGTGTTTTGAATACTGTATATAGTTCTTTCTCTGTACATCAAAAAGGATGTAGTTGAGCTGGAATAGAAGTAGAGGAGGGATATTCAAAAGTATGAAATGCTTTATGCACAGCTATTGGTTGCATAAACTGGAGCCCTTCAGCACAAGAAGAGTTGAATTGCAGGAGGTATAACATAAGTCTACAAAATCTGGAGCTGACCAAAGTGAAGATTGGCAGTCTTTTCCAGTTTAAAGATTCAGGGACATGAAGCGAAGCGAACACGTTCAGGATTCTAAGAAAATAGGGTCTGCTTCTTTGTACAACATTCAGTTTTCCTGCGTGTTGTCCTACTATCTACAACTGTCTGGAGGTTTACAGGGGTTCAAAAAGCTACAAATTCACGGAAAAGGAAATCATTGAAGGACATTAAATATGGTCGCCATGTCTAACTCATGATCTGCCTAGGTCACCTGTGGTCAAATGTTATAATATATTCAAAGAATTATGTACACAAGGCAAGCATGTGGTGATCTTTCTTGGGTATCTGCTAATAGTCACTTAGAAATGGCTAGAGTACCATTTGGTCCAATCCGCTGTGGTGTTCCCAATTTTGTTACAAAGAGCAAAGTGGGTTGGGGCTTTATCTACAGAAAATAAATTATTTGAGAAACTCTTTTTACATATACATCTGTTCAATAAATATATTTCCAAAGTACTTCATTACATGAAATGTTCCATTATGGCAGACAACTGAAGTTTGGCTTCCTGCACTGGCAGAGGTTGGGAAACTTTTCTATGTTTTGAGGCTATTCTCTGCCATTTCACCCCAACAGATTTTTTAGTGTTATTGATAATGTTTGAGGGAGGGGAAGGAAAGACTGCTGTACAAGAAAGTTAAGAAGAAAATAATGATATTCAGAAGATCAGAATCTTACTATTTGATATGCATGATATACAGTAATTCTGTAGACTAAATGTTATGCTAATAATTATTGTTCTTTTTTTGAAGTTTGTTTCAGGATGTGAAACAGAGAGATTCTTCTGGAATGTCAAAACCTCTTCCCTTGAAGCTCCAGCAAAAGGCTTTTGAGAATGCATATCTCAGAGTTCAGGAAGGAATGAGAAATCTGGTACCAACATGTAGTCATTAGTTTTGCCTAGTTTTCATTTTATGAATAAGATGACTTTTAAAGTTACTGTGTTTACTTTTCTGAAAACATTAATTCTTCTGGACTTCTGATAATCTGAGGCGGTGAAACAAAGTGGTAGTCAGGAAATTCCTTATGCATCCGGTCAGTCACTGTTTTGCCCACATTAGAAGTTTGTAAACTTTTTCACTGTATGTTCACAGGTGGTCTTCTGCATCATACTATTTGTTGTTTTGGGTTTCAGTGCTGTAACACTGAAGAATGAAAGAAAAATGGAGCCTGGATATTCTAGACAATGTATAAACAGTGAATAAGAGGCAATGTAAATTCAAATTATGTGTTTATACAGTATAAAAACAGATTTGTAAATTTCAGTAAGATCACGTTTACAGTGGTATTAGAGCAGTAGTTTTCACAAAACCAAAATTTGCTTTAAAAATGAAACCATGCAGAAGAAACTTCAAGTGAAGGAAAAGTTTTACTTCAGTGCAGTGACTGGAAATGCAATGGTGTATATTACTGTGTAATTTCTTTAGCTATCAATTTCCTGTTAGTGTCTTTCCCTTTTTCTTCTTCCTTGCTACTCTGCTAAGTCATCTACATCATCGTGGTGAGGCACTGGAACAGGTTGCCCAGGGAAATTGTGGAGGCCCCATCCCTGGAGGTGTTCAAGGCCAGGCTGGATGGGGCTTTGAGCAACCTGGTCTAGTGGGAGGTGTCCCTACCTATGGCAGCGGGGTTGGAACTCAATGATTTTTAAGATCCCTTCCAACCTAAACCATTCTATGATTCTGCGATCTGCATTTTCTGGGTTTTTTTTCTGTCATCTGTCTGCGTGTCATCTCTTTACTGCTTTTTCTCTCTTTTCCCTTTTTCTGCTGTCCTGTACCTTGAGCTCACTGCTGAGGCCTCATCTCTCTGTCATCTCATTTCATCTCTCTCAAGGAGCCTCCAGCTCTTTGTCGTCTCATCTCATTTCTCTTGCCTTGGCTCCCTGTTCTGTTGCCTGTTAGCTTCTGCCCTTTCATTGCAGTTTCTTGTTACTTTTATTCAATATTCATTGCTTGTCAACACCATGCCTTAATAGGGGAAGAACGCATTTGAATTACAAGGCAGTTCTTTCCTGTATGCATCAGGGAGGAACAAAAAGGAGACTTGTCTTGTCAATGCCTCCATCATTTCTCTGTTAAATGCGTTGCCTTTGTTTAAACTGCTGATACTATAACATGAACTGGAGTGTATGTGTCAGCATGTGTGCTGGCGTGTTGGAGGCAGTAACTGCTGGTTGAGGAGTGGAGCAGACAGCTGGGGGAAGTAAGTTTTAAGCAACCAAAGCAAGATTTTCAGCAGTATTTATGTCAATACCCTTAATTTTAAATTATTTATGCTAATTCATTAATTAGGAGATTGCTTTAACAGGATATTGGTACGAGTTCTTCATTATTTCTTATTGAAGGGCAGGGGTCCTGAAGACCTTTTGGACAAACAGTGTAATGGAAAAGCGGTTTTGCTGATGCTTATAACCATGGTTCTGTGCTGCAGTCCGGTCTGTGAAAAGCAAGCTTTGTTTGCTATTTGCCAGTCAGTGAAAGAGAATGGATTAGATCCTCAGCTTGTGAAAAAGGCAAGTATAAAATTCCATTTTATATTTAGGTTATAAATTATGGTCAGGTTAAAATTAGAATAGTACAAAACGCTTTTGTGAATATTGGAAGTTGTTAAATTTTGTAAAAGCATGACTAATGTGGGACTTAAATATCTGAACGAATTTGTAATTGTATTTAGTGACCCTACATAGAAATAATGACATCATAAAAGACAATTTTAATGGTAAATCTTGTATGTTAAAAGCACAGATCTGAAATACAAATAGATTTTTATACATTGAAGATCACAGATCTCATTTGGAAAAAATCTAAACATTTAAAAAAATTTCTACCCAGTGGAAGTAAAGTGAGTTTTCCAATGTGGAAAATATGTAAGATAAATGCAAAGTATTCAAAGATGGTATGTCTTGTGGACTTTTATTTTGAAGTTCACAAGGGCATACTGAAATCATTGCTGTTTATACTGCAGCCTTTCATGGCAGTCATTTTTTTTAGTGTGTATATTCTCTTTTTTTATCCTTTCTATTCATTGCGTCTTGTTTTTATACACAGTCTCTACCCCTCAAAATGTGTACTGGCTGTCCTTTCTTTGCTTACCACCTCATGTGGGGTGATTGTAGTTCCTTGGTTGTACTCTTTCAAGATACGGCTATACAAATAATAAAAAAAATGCTGATGCTGAATAGGAGCAGAGTTATAAAAATATCCATTAAGAGGCTGGGGGATGGATGGACACGGAGGTGTAGTATGGTCAGTTTGCCATAGTGTCATGTACTCTGCATGCTATTTCTGCAATCTTATTTCATGCACAGGTTTTGAAAAAAATAGCTGATATTTTCGGCTATAAAAGTATAGAAGACTTCATGACATCCCATTTAGACTATTTGGTGATGGAGTGGCTGAAAATAAATGACAGTGGATATAGCCTGTCTGCTTTTCCTTATGTTCTTCTGAACTATACTAGCCTTGAGGAATTCTACAGGTATGTTTGCTATATGAAAGCAGGTTATTTAGATTTATTTACAATTATGACACAGGGTTTCAAATTCCTAAATGTAGTAATGCATCAGGATTTTGTTGTAAGATAGCATTTTGAGAGCTTTTAAAATGTATTCCAAGTATCTTGTATATTATATTTATGCTGGTAAGATTTTTGGTACTTGCTATATTATGCTTGAGATTTTTTAAAGAATCCAATTCAATGACATTCTGGAAATGTATCTGCTACGTGTAGGTCTTGTTATAAAGTTTTGGTTCCACACCTGGTGATTAGAAGTCAATTTGAAGATGTGAAATCACTTGCCAACAAGATTGAAAAAGACTGGAGGCAGGTTCTAGCAGACTGTTTTCCAAAGATACTTGTGAATATCCTGCCATATTTTGCCTATCAAAGCCATGGAAAGAGTGAAGTAGCAGAGCAAAGAGATACGGCTTCTAAAGTATACGACATGCTTAAGGATGAAAACTGCTTAGGAAAACAGGTAGCTGTTTTAAATGTGTAAATTGAGTTCTGTGGCATTTCATGGACCTGAAAGAAACTTTTATAGATTCTGTAAAAATGTAAATAGTTCAAGTTTATAGATACAAAATTATTATTTTAATAAAGCCAAACTTGCCAAATTTTTATCCCAAGGTTTTCAAGTAGCTATTCAATGGAACCTTTCAGGCAGAAAGTTGACTTGAAGCATAATTTTTTTCAGAATGTAATAAAATTTTTTTTTACCATTCATTATACAACCTGGTGTTTCCCTGTTATATACCTGTTTAAGTCAGTCATGTTTTCATCTTAAAATATTTTGTTAATGCTTTATGAGAAGCCATCTTCCCCAGAGGCAGACTCTATATTCAGAACTAGTAGTAAAATTAAACATAATTTTTTTTTTCAGATACTGTAGGAAAGTAAATTGGAAAAAATGGGTTTTCTCAGAAGGAAAATAAATGTTAAATTATTTTAGCTAAAATATTTTTTTCTTTTTAAAACATTATTTTTTCACCTTCTAGCAAATTGACAATTTATCACATAATAACTTACCAGAGATTGTGGTTGAACTATTGATGACCTTCCATGAACCACCTGATACCACGACAGAAGGAGCTCATCCAAGTAAATATATAAGGTACGTGTTTGTAGATTTTCTAAATGCTGAATGCATTTGTATAATATTGTGCATTAAAACATCTCTTTGGGCATAAGAAGACATCACCTTGAAGTTGAAAATTAAAGTATTTTGTTGCCATTAGTAATGATGTATCATAGGCATGCTTTCTCACATAGTTATTCCGCAGTATCAGTAAGGAGAACATCTATAATACTTCCATTAATGGAAAGAATGAATGGGTGCGCAAGAGAATGCTGTTGTATGTTGGTGAGCTGGACTGTGGCAATGCCAATTTAGATCAGTTCAGATTTGGATGGACAGCCCTCTCTGTAAAAGTTTCTGGTCAGGTTTTAATGTCTAAATTAAAGTGATTCTTGTAAAGGTCTTTAAATATTTAGAATTCACTGAGAAGTGAGATGAACCGTTTCTTAACAGTTCTTGTTGTGGCAGCTCTTGCCTTTAGTAAGGAGATTGCTTAAGCAACGCCAAATAAATGAGTTCCTAATTAATATAAATATTCTAATGCCATAAATATCTTAATTTTTATGAGCTTTTCAGTCTGTGTTGTTGTCCTAAAATATCACTATTTGCATAATTCTATCTGGAAGTAATTCTCTAGGTTTTTGGTTTAAATACAAACTATTTGGAAAAACATTACACTTTCTGAAGTTATTGAAGAAGATATTTTTATTGTAGAAATACAAAGTTGAAAGAAACCAAAGCATTTCTGTGAAAATCTGCCAAAAGCTAAATGGCTGAGGATTTCAGAACTTTATCAAAGAAATTTGTTTCAGTGAGTTTATTAACAGACTGCGGTATCTGCTTCTAACCAAAGTTTTTCTTTCTAAGAAGGGGATGGTAAGAATTAAAGTGATGAAACTTAGATTTTGCTGTTTTGTTACTATCATGATGCATTTCTTTTCTTTTTGAGATCCCAGAAAAGTTCACTACCCTTTTTTTATAATGGGGAGATTCATAATTACTTTCTTCTCAACCAAATTATTTCCATAAGTACAAAATACAGAAGCTTTATCCATGACTTGCAATTAGATTTTCCTACAATGTACCTTAGGTGAGACAAATGTGTGGGTTTTAGCAATATGATCTTTCAAAGAGTAATGAAAGATTATTAAGAAAGTACAACTTAGAAAGCTACCATAGAGGGACAACAGACAGCTGAAAATAAGATGTATGTCACTCTGCTGGATGCTTTTGGTGCTTCTTACTTACTGAAAACAGCAAAGATTTCCTAGGAGTTACGTGTTTACTCAGTGAGACTTTATTTAATACATGGGGTTTGCTTTTGGGAAGAAAAAAAAAATCTCTTTTTTATTTATTTAGGGAACTGGATCCTGCTCCTAATCCTCCTCATTTTCCATCTTACGTGATTCAGGCAACCTTGGACTATATTAGCAACTGTCATAAAAGCAAATTAAAAAGTCTTGTAGCAGTTCTTTCTAAAAGCCCTGTAAGTATGTAATGGTTATTTTCTTTTTCAGTAGTATACAAAGTTTCTTTTATGGGTACGTTTTGGTTTCATTAGACATTTTCGTCATGTACATATGAGGAAAAAATACAACTTTAGAAACCTTTCTGTTCTTTTGTTTGCCTTCTGAAATGGAAGAAGTCCTAAGTTCAGGAACATAGAAATGTTATAAAAATTACATGCTTGAACTATTACATGCATTATATAATACATATAAAACACTGTATAAATAGAGAGGATTTTAAAGGTTGGGGAAATCTGTGTGTACCAGACACAATTTAGATGCAATTTATTTCTTTGGCATATGTCTGAAGAGAATTCTAAAATAATTACATTTGGGCAATTTTATCTAAAGACTATCTACAGTTAAGATATTAAAGTTTGCTTCTCTTACTGACAGTGTGAAATTTTAAAGTCTGATATTTTTACACATTTGATTTTCAGTTGTTAAAGGCAAATACGAAGGCTTATGAAATTAGGCAGACCTTGCAATAAATCATAAACATATTACTGTTTGTAACATCATTCCTTAGAAACATTTTTTTCAAAGTTAATATATGTTGCATATATTGTCAACAACTTACGTTGCCTATCCATAAACAATCTAGAAATAAGAAAAAAAAACCTTTTTCTGGACCATGTTTGTCTAAATCTTTTGAGTGTAAAAGTTAATATCACCAGCCAGTGGAATAAATTCTTTAAAATGTAACACAACCTGCCTAGTACTTGAAGATAGTTACTTCTTTTTTAATTTTACACTTTTAACAGTTACAATCTGTACTGATATATTCTATGAAATAATGCATTTTGTACGTATGAACATTATGTTTGGTATAATATAAATTGAAGCCCTACCTGATGTTTTAATGGTTTTTATTTGATATTTCTGCTGCTGGTGAAAACTGCCATATCTGTTTAGTTTTCTGAAAAATGTGCATACCCTTTCTCATGGGGTGAGGGGTGGGGGAAAGTAGGAGGTATGGGGCTCATAGTCCTGCTTGGAGAATTGGTTTCTATGTGGGTCTTTTGTTTATTTAAAGCAGTAAAAATAATAAAGCCTTTTTGTCCATGTCCTTTAAATATATATATATGTCTTACCGCTTAAGTTTTTCCTTGATATAAAGTATATCTGTATTGGCATTATGAATTATTTTTTTACTCATAGTTTATTCATTTTTAGGATTCATTCCAGAAAATCCTTCTAGCCCTTTGTAAGCACGCGTCAGATACAAACAACATTTACAAGAAACACAGAGTTCTTACCATTTATCACTTGTTTGTTGGTCTGTTACTTAAAGAGATAAAAGATGGTTTAGGAGGAGCATGGGCTTTTGTCCTCCGAGATATAATTTACACCCTGATTCACCACATCAATAGCAGGTAAATATGGTAAATATATCTTGTTCTTCCTGTCTGTGCTTCCTTGTTATTGTAACCTTACATTTCAGTATCGCTAGTAGATGTTAATTCATTTGTAGAAATGATTGAGATTTGGTGAAAGAAAAAATTAAATTGCCTTCCTTGATAATTTCAGAATTTAAATTTAGAACTCTTGCTAAAATGTGGAATGTTTTGTGCTGTCCTTGTATTTAAATGTTTGCTGTACTGCAGAATTTTCTATCTATAATAGGCTATCAAATTGTAGAAATAAGAAGTACTGGGAGGTTTTGATGACAGAAAGGATGTTTGGGAATTTAAAGGATATGGGAGTAAAATTCAAATTGTTGAGTTAAGTGCGAAGTAAGCACATGTCAAATAAAACGTGCTTGTATTGACATTTACGTTCTCACCAATAAGTAGTTAACAAAATGAGAGAGACTCGGTACGTGTTATCTTGGCTTGTCTTCAGTTTGAGAAAACTGATACTTCATTGGGCTTAAAATTTAGAGATTCTTATCTTTCATAAGGACTAGAGATATTTTCTAACTTGAGGTTTAGCTTTGGATTTCCAAGGCAGTTATTCACCTAAATGTCATTGAGTTTAAGTGCAAACTGGAATCATAGAATTGTCTGGGTTGGAAGGGACCTTTAAGATCATCGAGTCCAACCATTAACCTAGCAAAAAATCACCACCACTAAACCATGCCCCTAAGCGCCATGTCTACACGTCTTTTAAATACTTCCAGGGATGGTGATTGAACCACTTCCCTGGGCAGCCTGTTCCAATGCCTGACAACCCTTTCTGTGAAGAAATTTTTCCTAATATCCATCCTAAACCTACCCTGGCACAACTTGAAGCCGTCTCCTCTTGTCCTGTCGCGTGTTACTTGGGAACAGAGACCGACCCCCACCTCGCTACGACCTCCTTTCAGGTAGTTGTAGAGAGCGATAAGGTCTCCCCTCAGCCTCCTTTTCTCCAGGCTAAACAACCCCAGTTCCCTCAGGTGCTCCTCAGAGGACTTGTGATCTAGACCCTTCACCAGCTTTGTTGCCCTTCTCTGAACACTCTTCAGTACCTCAACGTCCTTCTTGTAGTGAGGGGCCCAAAACTGAACACAGTATTTGAGGTGGGGCCTCACCAGTGCTGAGTACAGGGAGACGACCACTTCCCTAGTCCTGCTGGCCACACTATTCCTGGTACAGGCCAGGATGCTGTTGGCCTTCTTGGCCGAGTCATATTCAGCCAGCTGTTGACCACACTGGAGACATTTAAAACCCACCTGGATGCCATCCTGTGCAACCTGCTGTAGGTGACCCTGCTGTGGCAGGGGGGTTGGGCTAGATGATCTCCAGAGGTCCCTTCCAACCCTGACCATTCTGTGATTCTGTGACCAACACCCCCAGGTCTTTTTGATTGCTTTGCTTGTTGGAAGCATTTCGTACTCTGAAATATTGAAGGGGGTTGTGGATTTTGTGGTAAATGCCATTATTATGAGGCTTACTATTGTGATCAACACTGAACTGGGGTGGGGGCAGTTGATGCATTGGAGAGCAAGGCTGCCATTCAGAGAGACCTCATCTAGTTGTAGGAGTGGGACAGCAGGTACATTGTGAAGTTGAACAAAGACAACCCCTAAGTTTTTCACCTGGGATGGAATAACCCTGTTCACGAGTGCAGGCTCAGGAGCCGGCTGGCTAGAAAGTAGCTTTGCAGAAGACCCAGGAGTCTTGGAGGACAAGCCGGATGAGTCAGCAGTGTTTCTTTAATCACTGAAAGCTGTGTGCTGAACTGTTCTAGCAAGAGCATAGCCAGCAAGTTGAGGGAAGTAGTCATTCCCCTCTGAGTCTTATGAAGCTGCAATAGGACCACTGTGTCCAGCGTGGGGCTGCTTTGCCAGGACGTGAGAGATAATGACAAACTGGGATGAGTTGAGTGGAAGATCCCCAAGGGGATAAGTGGAGGTGGTCTCATTTCTGTTCTTCAGTTTCTGGAGGGGGAGATACCTTGTAGAGAAGATAGAGCCAGATTTTTCCTAGAAGTGCACAGTGAAAGGACAAGAGATAGCACCCACCAAGTTGCAATATGGGAAAGTCTGGTTAGACATAAGGGGAAAGTTTTTTTCGGTGAGAATAGTCAAATACTGGAGCAGGTTTGCTCGGAGAGGCTATTGATTCTCCGTACAAGGAGTGTGTCAGAATTCAGCTCAACAAAACCCTGAGAACCTGATCTGACTTTGAAGCTGACCCTGCTGCAGGCAGGAAGCTGGACTAGATAATCCCCAGGTGTCCTTTGTAACCTAAATTTTTATTATTTTTTTTAAGCTAATGGTTATGTGAGAGAGATGAGGGTTCAGGAGCATTTTTTCCAGTTTGTTCTGTTTCTGTCATTGTTATCCTGGCAAATAATAATCTAAAAGCCTTTTTGGGTTGTTTTTAGTTTTTTATTTTCCTTTCTGGAATATATTTTTCTCTAAGTGTTTTACTTCATTTTTTAAAGTGGTCAGTCAAATTCTGTGTATTTTAGTTCTCCAGTGTCTCCTGAGCTAAATCCTTAGGGTTGATCAAGGTGGCAAATTTTGAAGTTTAGAATCAGTTCCTTCTATAAGATTTATTTATCTTTCCCCTTTTCCCCTATTCTTCCCTGTTGTATAATAGGCTAATACTTGAGACAATGACAATTTGTATTTCTTTAATTTCACTTTTTTGTTTCCTGTGACAGACCTGTTATTATCAGAGACATATCAATGCGCAGCTTTTCACTCTGTTGTGATCTTCTTCATCATGTTTGCCACACAGCAGTTACGTGTTGCAATGATGCTCTAGAGAGCCACCTTCATGTTATTGTAGGGACCCTTATACCTCTTGCTGTGGACCGGCCTGAGATTCAGGAACAGGTAGTTTTGGGTTGCTGCTTATTTCTTACCTGTTAACTTTTTAGTTCATGTTCATTGTTGTTAAAGCTATATCTATACTCATGTTCAATTTTAATTCCTTTTTTCTATGCTTTGTAGATTTATATAAAAAATACTATTTGGGGTGTAACAATATACCTTTAATTTTTTGAATAAAAGTATCTTTACTTTTCGTACTTCTATTTTAACATTATATTCTGTTCCGTATTTAATTCTTACAGCTTTAAACAGGGATTGAGATGTATTTGTGTCATAATTGCTGAGATTACTGTATCACTTAGTTTCTAATTCTCTGTTTACTTAGTCTATAAAAAAGCAGATTTCTTGAAAAGCTTTAATGCTGTTGTAATGTCTTTTATGTCTGCTTTGAATCTGTGTGCCTTTTTCAGTCAAATCTGAAAGAGGCTTAAAACCTTCAGGGTAAGTTGCAGAAAAATTGTTACCTTAGTTGAGTAGAGACACCAAATCAGTGATGCCACTAAGGAAAAGACAGAGAGAACGTAGGCGTTGCTAAACTACTGGTGAGGGCAAGCTAATCAGTACAAACACATCGAGTAGCCAAGTAATTACCGACAAAGCTATGTGCATGATTTCACAGGAAATATGATGAAGACCTTTGGAAGGGGAAGGTGTCTAGAGGACAAAGAGGAGATATGTGCTGAGAACAGATTGCAGTAGTTCAGCTATTTACTTAACAAATTAGCATTAAAAATAAATGTAGCGCATACGCCTTAAAAGGGAAATGGAGCTGTTTCTGTTGTGTGACAAGCCTTGTTTTCTGTCTGGTGATGATTTGTATGTGCATTCTGCTGGGCGTGGAAATATACTTAGATTCAGAGACTTATAATTAGTAGCCGAAGATGAGAAGAGTATGTCTGTTGCATTTCAGTCCTCATGGTTGCCTTCTGGCTTAATCTGATCCCATGGTACCCTATGCACCTTCATGTTTGCAGTGTAGCCCTACACTGTCTTCCTCTTTGTACTGTGCTGATCCAGCTGGAATAACCTGGCAATCTTTTTTCCCAGCTTAATGATCATGATCAGATTTATGATGTCTGTGCGGACAGTCGTACATGTACCACTGCAAACACAACATGTCAGGGCATCCCTGGGCAGAAACAAAGTGGGGAGGGCAGAAATTTCTCTGAATTGGAACTGATATCAAATATGAAACCTTCTCAAATCATACTCCTGCAGGGAATTCCTTCCTCTAGCGATCACTTTTCAGTTTCTGCTCTTTATTTTTCTTCTAGCATTGAATGGAGGCTACTTAATAATTTTCAGGTAAATACAAGTCTCGAAATAAAAACCTCAATTTAGATTGTGGCCTCCTCAAAACCACCTGGGTTGAATAGCCAATTGCACTGATTTGTAAGTAAAGCATAAAAGCAGCATTTTTGCAAAGACAGCATGGTACCCCTTTAGCAAGCATTCATTCAAGTTGTAGAACTGTTAGAAAACAAATCTCCCAGAGTTGAGTGATTTGGGCAGTAAATTATGATATTTAGACATTTGTCTAGATTTCAAATTCCTGGCACTTCAGTTAGTAAGAATAGTAAAGTCCTAATATCATCAAAAGGACTGCTTGCGTGCACTGTGTTGCTAAATCATTGCCAATATTCTAATAATTGTGTTGGCCAGTATTTGAAATGAGCTTCATCGAAAGACAGGATAAAACTGCAGCCTGTGATAATAAAAGCTTGGATATCTGTTTGGGAGGGGGAGTAACAAAAACACCTCACCGTTTTAGAATATATCTGTGATTTCCCCAAGCCTCTAAACATTTTATGATTATTAACAGTGTAAATAAATTATCTTACCATTTTGTTATAGAGTTCTCAATTTAATGAAACTTGGAGAAATACAGGCTTTAGAACCTGAATAAGAAATATGGCTGAAAAAGGTTTCCCTGTCTTTTCTGGTTTTAATTTACTTTTTATGTTCAGGTCCTAGGCTTGTTGAAGTATCTGGTGATAGATAATAAGGATAACGAATATTTGTACCAAGCAATCAAATGCTTAGATCCTTTTCCTGAATATCCTGCTTTTAAAGATTTGCGAGCAACTCAACAGAAAATAAAATACAGTAAAGGACCATATTCTCTTTTGGAGGTAATTATATTTTAAAATATATCTCATGGCATAGTGTATTTTGTAATGCAAACTTCCAAGAGAAAACCAATTTTCTAGCTATAGGTGTAGTTCAGAAAGATTTAAATTAGGCATGTGGATTCTTTTTATTGCCAGTTTCAGACACTGAGATATTTGTAGGTCTCCATTCTTATTTTGCTTCTATTAATATCCACATTGTGGAGTGCTGAGAGCTGCTTGTTTACTTGAAGCCTTTATTTGTATGCTATATGAGCTTTATACAAAACATTGTTTTGCAGGAAATTAATCACTTTCTCTCAGTTGGTGTTTGTGATTCACTGCCCTTAACACGTCTTGAAGGACTGTATGATTTACGCAAACAATTGGAACAATATAAAGATCAGATGAAGGATCTCCTGAAAAATTTCCAGGGTACTGACATCTGATTATGTATTTTATTTCTTTTGTATCTGGTTTTAGGTCTGTAGCGATATAACCCTATTCTATTTTGACATTGAATGTTGTATTTTGTGTCTTGGTTTTTGTGTGTTTAACAATGTAACCTTACTATAGTTTCACATGCAGAGTAGAATGGCATTTATTATTCATGCAAAATCTGAAGTATCTTCAGCAGAATGTATTATAAATATTATATGAGGTGTTACATGGCAGAGAGGATAAAATGCCCTTCTAGCTTGTGGCCTGGGGCACTTATGGTTGTGAATGACCGGGATAACGTATGAGTGTATTGGTTTATGGCTGCTTACTGAGTTTTCTTGTATATGAATTTCCCTACTCTTTTAAATGGAATGAAGCTAGATTTAAAATGGTAGGATTTAGTTTAGTTGAACCTTGCCACGTCCCACCATTCTGTTTCAGCCCTCAGTCCAGACCCAGTTCCTTCCTGTTTTGGTTTTCGGATGCTTGTGCCAGACCGTTCCACTTTTCCCCTCTACATCAGGTCTTCATCAGCTTGTGTGCATGGCGGGAAGATAAAAAGAGCTGATGCAATTCACTGTAAATAAGTACGCAGTAAAACTTGGGGAAGAATAGTAGTCTGTCATAAGGCCGTGGTGTAAGTGCATTATGTCCCCACATCTTTAATATCATTTACAATTTTAGTCTCAAAACTCTGCTTGAGAAGAGAGTTAGTAAAAGGGCAACAATCTTGTGTGGAACATCTTTCATCAGAGAAGAGCCTTGGGAGCTTGGAAAAGAGATTGAATAGGAATACAGAGGGGTGTATGAACTGGTAAATGGTATGAGGAAGCGGAGTAGGAAGCGCTTACTGCTTTTGTCACAGTACAAGAATAGATTAAATTATCTGGTAGCAGTTAAACAAGAGACACCATGTATTTTTTTCAAGTAAATATATACGGCATGGAACTTACTGCCACTTACTGTGGAGATCAAAAGCTTAATGGACCTTAGAAGGCATTAGACATATCTCATAGAGATTATTAGGTATGAAGATCTGCTCAGAAATCCCCAGTCTGCTGATTGGCAAAACTCGAGAAGAAATACTTACTCTTGCTCTGTTGGAGGTGGGCTAGCAGGCTTGATGGGCCTGTTGCCTTGACTTTGCCTTATACTAAAAGTCTATTAAGCACTTACAAATAACTTTGTTATTATTATTATTTTATGTTTTTAAAAGAAGTAAAGGACCAGTTATTGATAAATGATATAAAACTGTATGCTGAAAGATAGCATTTAAGAAATAACTGCTGCAGTTTGGCCACATGTGTATTAATTTTTATAAAAATGTCAACAAGCATAAAGGTTCCAGGTTTCCATTCCAATCAGCAGGGCAGCAGGATTTTTTTTTTAAAGAAAATACTGCTTTTATTTTTTTTCACATTGGCAAATCATCATATTTTTTCCTAGACTTTGTTCCTGGAAATGACAAAAACATTTTGTTTAGAATGTTTATTTAAAAAAAATGCAGGCATCGAATATGTAAGGAAATATCCATCTTGAGAGTTTATAATTTGGCAAAGTTAATTAGGCAACTGAAAGCTAGTGAAATTCCTGGCAGAAAGCCTTATTTTGGGATATGCCTTGGATTCAGATTTCGAACAGAATGATGATATTAGCTTGAGTGCTGTTAGTGGAGTCACATAGTATGACTTCACTGTTTCAGGTAACATTCTTACACTAACTTATGTTGATATTTCATGTATTTAATTATAATTTCTACATCAAAACACTGACAATAATAACATTTGTGTATTCTAGTTTGGGGGATTCTTTCGCATAGTCAAATACATAGAAATATTTCAAGACATAACAAATAAGAAAAATGAATAATTTTTTTAATGTACTGATTAATACCAGCTTCCTTCAACATTAATAATGTATGTTGACATTTGTAGATAACAAATACTAAAGCAGTGTTTTCTTCTAATATGTTCACATTACAAATGCACAATAACAGTTTTGGGGTTTATTTTTCTTTTTGAATGATAGAAAAGCCGGAAGATTCTGTAGTAGTGAAATTGGTGGTGAGCTTACTGCAGCTGTCCAAGATGGCAGTTAACCATACAGGTGAAAAAGCAGTGCTGGGTAAGTGGATTAGTCCCACAGGTGTCTTCAGGCTGTCATTGCAAACCCCAGGTTGGAACTGCGGCCGTTCTTGGTGTTACTTCCCACTGCTGTTTTGCATTTTCTGGCAGAGGTAGCCATCAGGAATGTTAAAATGGGTGATATGTCTTCTCTTGAGTCACTGCATTTTACAGCTTTGGTTAATAACTTAAATTGTCATCAGTTTAGACCCTGGTCTCTTCTATACTCAATAAAGAGTCATCTGCTGTTATATGGGTCACTTTATTAGGTTGAAAAATAGTAAGAAAATTTAAAGAGAACTTGTCTGAAAATTTGAAAGGTATCTTGTTGTGGAAATTAAAATAGTTGTTCTCCATCTTAAAGCCTCTTCTGTATTATTAAAATTATTCTTACTGGTTACATTGAGCACCTGATTAATGTTTGATCCAAAGCACCAACACTAAAATCCAAATCCCCTCTTCCCCAAGGGGGGAGTACCTCCATGAAGGTGGTGTTTACTGAAATTAGATGTCTAAACTAGGCAGAAACACAAGTAATGAGAACATTTGCCTTAATATATTTTTCGTCTAAAAGACTAATAAATGATAATTACAAATGCTGAGCAATTGAAGCTCTTATTGACTTCAGTATGATACATTCTTCAGCACTTCTGCAAGCTGTAAGTTTCAGCCTTTTCTGCATTGTGTTTCCTTAGATAATTTGTTAAATTTAGTTCAAAACACAACCTGTATATCTTCAGTCTGTTCTTTATTTGCTCTTGTGGTTAAAGCAATGTTGTAGAAAGTGGAAACATTTTCAAGACATATGCTCAGTATGGAGGAAAGAGCAGGGAAATAGATTTTGGTTTCTTTCTGAGGCACATTAACATCCCTTTTTTAAAACTGTTTTCAAGGTTGTTGTTTCTTATATGTAGTCGTATGTTTTTATAAAAGATTTTGTCTGGAAAGCAAATGAGGAACACATTGATACATCATTTAATTTAAAATGTACTTTAATTCTTACTGAGTTTACAGGCTACTGTTTGTGTTCATAGGCTACTGTTTGTGTTTCATACCCTTAGGGAACAAAAATGAGTGTCTCTTAGTGGCTGTGATTCTCCCCTTCTGCATGTACCTGTTTCTGACACAAGCAAAAATAAAATCCATGTCTGATTTAAACTGCAAAATCCAGAGCCATAGGCCCTCCTAGAAAACTGAGTTAGAATGCATAAGTGTATTATTTATGAGTCTTAAGCTGCAAAATTTGTGTACATGTAATTTTAATCATAAAGCTCCTCGGGTGATTATTTATAAATGTTTACAGCTTTTTACCCTGTAATAATCTGAGTTCTAAAAGTAGTTTATATAAATTGAAACTTTTTAGTTTGAGACCTTGTTTTAGTGCACATAAGACTATAAAATTACCTGCGTTTGCAGAGGCTGTTGGAAGTTGCTTGGGAGAAATAGGTCCCATGGATTTCTCCACCATAGCTCTTCAGCGTGCTGAAAATGCACTGGATTCTAAAGCAGTGGACTTACTTGAAGATAGAAAACTTCAGTGGGTCTTCATAATGTTAACTCACATAAATAATGCTTTAACAGATAATTGGTGAGTATACTTACTTATTTAATTTAATTAGTTCAAAGCTTAATACGAGCCATTAAAGTGTACGTTGTTCAAATCACATAACACTCTGAAAGTGTTATTAACACCTGTTAATGTCCAACCATTTGCTTCTTCAAGGCTCAGATTACTTACCCAGTCACACTTAGATGTTTCCTAGAAATTCTTTAGTTGGACTGAAGCCAGAGAGTCTCTTCTGTGCTGTAAACGATAGCACTGCTGTGGAGTGAATACTGAGGCTTTGCTTTATAACAAAATATGCAATGGCATATCCTAGTCCAAAATTTTCTGATTTGATGCACACATCGTTAGATTATGGAATTACTTGTTTTGTATGTTTGTAAAGGTGATTTTGAAAATCAAACATCTGAATGAAATTAATAATAATGACGTGTATGTTATTCTTTCAGTATTGATGTTAGAGCTGCTGCTGTTTCCTGTTTGAAAAACATACTAGCCACCAAGTCTGGCAGTGAATTTTGGGAAGTTTATAAAAATAAAGTTGATCCCATGTTAATCTATCTACAGCCTTTCAGAATGGCTAGGAAAAAGGTACTTCTTCTGATATACCTTATTTATATGGCATATGGGGTAGAGAAAACATAAAAGTACATATTTGAAGAAATTAAATTTGAAAATATTTTTGAGATAGACTTGGATGAATGCAAAATTTGGACTTTTCATCAGTCTGATTGCAAATGTGATTGCTTTTTACATCTGTTTCTCCTTTCTGTTTCAGCATTTGTGACTTCTTATAGGAAATTGCCAATTTGGCATTAGAAAGCTGTGTACTTTCATTATTAGACAAGACAATTTTTTATTACCTGCTCAGTTATCTGATACATTCTTTCTCAGGATTCCAGTATTATTCGATGCAAAAACATAGTGGAAAATAGGTCAGGAAAAAAAGTGCATAATTAACCGTAAATCAGATATTTCCTAATTTTCAAACTTTTGATATGTAACCTAAATTTGATGTCAAATGTGGCCTTGTTGATGTTATCAGTAAAATTTTATTTTTAATACTGTCAGATTTCCTTCGAAGACTTTACATTTACATGAACAAAAGTGATATTGTCAACAATTAAAGCACAGTTAATATTTAATATGTTTCGATCTGTGGAGATTGCGGTATGGTTTTTTTTAAATGCTGTAGCATTTGTTTATATTTGCAATATATATTTTTTTCTTCTAGTTTTTTGTAGTACCTGCTAATGATACAGAGGCTTCTTTAGAAACTTTGGATGACACAAACCTGTGGATTCCTCTGGGAGAAAGTCATGAGACCTGGATCAAGCGCCTGACTAGTTCAATACTGGACAGTGGAGGTGTGAAAAATGAAGTTCTCCAGTTAATGAAGCCGCTATGTGAGGTGAGCTAAATTATATATATATGTATATGTATGTGTGCTGTGATGCACAAAAATATATTATTACTCTCCTTGATAGCAAACAGTAATTTCTGCTGTTAAGTTACTACTTTTTCTTAACAGTAATTCAGATCCTTCACAGTCAGATATTGTAGATACCCTTAAAATACACTCTTGAAATACAAGATTTGAGAGTTAATTGGAAACGTAGATGAACTTTATATGACTGCTTTAACTGAGTGCCAGCATAACCCTATTGAGTGGTTTACATGTTTCATATTACATGTTCTCTCTCAAGCATTACATAGTTGTTTGAGTAGTTGTCAATTTGGTTATAACTTGAGAAAGAAAGGCTTTTGGTTGTTTTTCTTAGCAGCTGCTGTGCATGATTGTTTTCTAGGTGAAAACAGACTTGTGTCAAACTTTGCTTCCGTACCTGATTCATGATATCCTTCTTCATGACTCAGATGAATCTTGGAGAAATCTTTTGTCAGTTCATATTCAGAAGTTTTTTACAGCCTGTTGCAGATTTGCCTCATCTAGTAGATCTACTACACCTCCAAATTCTGATTCAGGTAATGTCATATTTTTGTTTCAACTGCAAGAGGGATTCTAGTTCTGAAAAGATTATCTTTGGACATCAAACATATGATGCACACTTGTAGGCAGACAGAATTTTAGAAGCTTCTGTCCAATTATTTGATCTTTTTCAGTGAGGTACCAGTAATTTTGAAGCTGTTCCTTGGCAGCACCCAAGTAGTTTCTTCTGTATCTTGTATTTCTTTCCTTATTCACAACTGGATAATGTTTATTACTTGCTGAATTTAGATGTGATCCAATGTTGGACAGTCTCTTAAAATGACCCAGCGGCAGTTAAATTCCTCTGTTACTCAGACAAAAGTGATTAAAGGCACCTGGATTTTCCCCTTGGAAAAAAGACTAACCTTGCTTTAGCTTTTGCCTAATGGTGATAATGGTCTCCCTATACATTCAAAAGACGTGTTCCATTCCAGCAGAGTAAAGGAAGTTCTAACCAAAAGAACTGCAGCTGAGTATGAGTGATGCAGTAAGTTCCATTAAATACAAAGCATCTTCTAATCAAGCTGACTGGTGTCCTTTCCAGTTAGATTATGGTTGAAGTTAACAGAAATGCTGTGTAAAAAATAAGATCTTTGTAATTAGACTATGGGAATCGTGCATGCAGTTATCTTCAGGAGCTGAAATAATGTATTTCTTTTATTTGTGCATGTCCCTTAACACAAATACAGGAACTACAGGTTAATACTTTTTTGTGCAGTGGCTACTCTGCTATATCTTCCAACTCCCTTCAGTGACAAATCCCCAAAGGAACGCGTCTGTACAATATCTTGCAGTCTCTTTACAGGCGAGTCATGCAAGCATCAGGTTGCCAGAGATGTAAAGGAACCCTTAGTATTGCAGTTTGTACTGAGTGGTGTAAGTAAGCCTAATGATACTAGGTGTATTTTAAGGTACTTTTCATAGATGCTGACTAGCCTGGCCAGAAAGATTAGAGCAGTATTCTTTCATATTTTTGAAGTCAGGTACCAAGCTGTTCCCACAATCCGGGTATTTTTATTATTGTCCTACTTTGTAAGATAGAAAAGGATTAGCAATTTCCGGTTTCCTTCCTGTAAGCAGCCAGGGAAACTACTGTACAGATTTATGCTCAGATGTACAGAGTAACCCAAAATGTTCTGTGAAAAAGATGAAGGGATTTTTTTAAGTTTTATAAACTTGCAGTTAGTTCAGTGGCACCAATGAGCAAATGATAGAGGCCTCTTCAAACATTGTGATTCTATGCAAGGGATCGTACTGAGGCAATAAGAGCAAAATAAAGGACATGCAAAAGCTTTAAATAGAGTTCTTCAGATTAAAAACTGTCCTAGTACCAAAAAAATAATACAGGAAGTAGCACACAGCTCGTTGTCTATGTAGTTGTTTACAGATAAACTGGAGGTGCGCTAACCAGCAGAGCAAAGATATGTTACTTCCAAAGTTGGAATTATAGAACATCAGCAGTATTCAAAACAGAAATTTTAAACATCTGGTGACTAACAGTTTCTCCTTGAGAAACTCTTACCCTATCAAAACAAGGCGAAAAACTTCCTGGAAAACCTAGATAAATTTCATTCCAATCCATCAGGATTCAAACTGTGGCAAAGACCAGGCAGTTAGACATGAGAGACTTGAGTGCTTCTGAACAATTGGCAATTTAAAAGCATAAAACATCATGCCAATCACTGCTGTGCCTGAGAAACCAAACCTAATCGTAAATTGCCAACTGCTTGACAAGAGTCAGACCCACCAAACAAAAAATAAAGAATATTTTGGATTTAGCGCATGTCAATCTGGCCAGAATTATACATCAGTTGAATCTATTATTTTGCAGCAGAGATGTAATTTTTTGTTGAATGAATTGTTCATGTTCAGTTATTTCTCCTTAGAATTTAGAATTTCTGTGTGATGCGATGAAAAAACAGACACCATTTTCGTTTTCTGTCTGTAAGCTTCTTGTTAGCAAGTGAGCATGAACACCATGCTGACAGCTTATAGTTACCGTTATTATAGTAATTTGGTCTGTTGTTCAAGAGATGCTGAAGAATAACTTTTTTTCTTCCAGCTTTCTTGGCCAGTGCCTTTTCCTTCCCCGACTCGTTAATAATTTCCGGTACCCAAATATAATTCATAGAATGGTTTGGGTTGGAAGGGACCTTAGAGATCATCTAGTCCAAATTTTTTTCATTCAGAAATTTTCAATTATTCATCTGATCAAATGATGAAAGAGGAAGGAGCAATCTCTTTGGGGCATTGACTGCACAGTGCTAACAGAATGGACCCTGCCTGTGAGACGCTACATGTACGTTTGCACGTAGCGCAGCACATGGGGATGGATCTGCAAAGCAAAATGTGATGGTGCGTTGGGAACTGAGAGTCAGATGTCTCTATTGTATGTCTTTTGAAAGTTAAGCATGTGGGAGATGACTTATAAAGAGGAGTTGGTGTTCCTTCTATAAGGTCTTTGGTAGCAGTGGAAAGTAATCGTTGTTCATTTCTGTTTGCTGGGACACGTGAAATGCCCAGATACTTTTTTTTTTTTTTTAATGTGGCTTTTGCTTACTTCAGGGGAGATTTCTAGTTCTGCATCTTACTGCAGCGTAGTAATAATCAAACCTTTGCTTATGCTTTCCCTGTTTCTTGCTTCTTGTAATCTATAAATTAAAAATTTCCAGAAAAATGAAAAAATTACTAACCCAATGACCAGAATACAACCTGTAGCCACCTGAGTTTTTTGTAATCCAGAAGCAAGGCATGGAACTATAAATTCTTTAAAAGTACATGTCTGTGTATAGTAGATGGTAGTGTTTTTTTTGTATAAGCATACACACTCTATAAAATCTACAATAAAGCTATTAATGTATTTCTGTGGCTTTGGAATAACTTTATACGGCTCAGTCCGAAGGGAAGAGGTCTGTTTTGGAGCTTTGTGCAATGACATTGGATCATCTCTGAATGCTATAATAAGAAAAAGAATCCACAAATTATTAATGCAAAGATAATTTGATAAAGCAAATTGCGGTATAAACTACTGTAATGTTACTAACATCATATAAGGAGGGGAAATACATTTTGTGACAAACTATTAATTTAACTTTGAACAGGTCGTTCAAGGAAGTTTTTAGTTATTTTCTTGGGTGCAAAATACCCCTTTTTATTTTGTAAATGGATATGTTATGACAAAAGTTCATTATATTCTTTCTTTTGAAATATACATCCCAGAGCAAGAAACCCATAATTTCAGAAGTTTGGATAAAGTATCTCGACGAGCCATGCTTGCTGTTGTTGATTACTTACGAAGACAAAAGAGGTGAATTACAGCTTTCCAAAATGTTACTTTAATTATTATTATTTAATTATGACTGTTCTAAGATCTGTTGATGCTCTAGATTAAGGAAGAAGGATGTGGTAGAGAACATGTCAGTTAAAAGTATGAAGGCATAGTAGTGACCTTGCATTTGTCACAGAAGTGATATGGCTAGCCGTAATTACAGGGTTCTAACTAAGCTGAAGGAGTTTTCTAAAATCTTTTTGTCTGATAAACTTTTTGTGGTATGGGTTTGGGCTGGAGGGCTAAGATAAAATTAACCTTTGGAAGGCTTTATAGGTAGACTGGATTGATTTTGTTTAATGTTAGAGAGAAGATCTGTTACAGCAATATTAATGTCTATTTAATCAGATCTGTTTCAGGTACAGTTTTTGATGACAGCTTCTGGCTGGACCTGAATTATCTTGAGGTTGCTATAGCAGCACAGTCTTGTGCTGCTCACTTCACAGCCTTGCTCTACACAGAAATCTACGCAGACAAGATAAATATAGACAAACAGCAAGAAAGGTACAAGGCCTGAGGAATGCAGTTTAGTGACATTTCTGGTAAAATGGATCATGGGGTTTGTGTCCCAGTAGTGTTTTGTTATGTGAAAAGTCAACGAAACTTTAAAAAAATTCCTTAGGTGTGTGTATTGACCTGGAAAATATTTCTACCAATCCTTGAATGTGAGCCCAACCTTGCTAGTTTGCTAGCGGAGAGACACTCAAAATAGTGCCATTTTGACTTCTAACCAGAAAGTTTTCTTAGTAGCGTGTGTTCTGGAGAAACTTCACTAAAGCTAGTGCTTCTGAATACTAAACCGTATTGAATCTCACTTTCTAAATTGAACACTTTTGAGATTCTATTTCTCATAATTAATAGTGTGCTAGTGGTTAAATTACAGCCAGAAGTGAATCAAAGGGAGAAGGAAACCACAGAATGATGACCAGAATTGTGTGGGTAGAGCTGAATGATCCTTGTAGAAGGAGTTTTCTTCTGTAATGGACAATTATCTTTGTCTTCCCGTCTAGCAAGATCAAAGTATGGAACTAGTTTATAGCTTTGTTTTGGTGACAAATATCTCTAAGGCAGTGAATATATAACAAAAGTATGGTTGTAAGCATATATGTTATGTAGTTGCTTTCATTCTTTCCCAGAAGAGAGCATTCTTGCTTCAGGTGTTCACAAAAGCAATTTGATTTAATAAAAGATTAGATATTACAAGGTGTTGGGTTTTTTCTCTGAAAAACCACCTTGATGTTGAAATCCCTTGATGTTGATATTCTCAGTTTAGCTGATCACTTTGTCATTTTGGTGGAAAGCCATTTTGAATAATAGGCCTGATCTTGCATTTGGTGTTTGTGCTCCTTACTTCCTAAGTGTTGTTTCAAAATTTCTTTGGGTCTTTGTATGAAATTTCATTTAACTTTACTGGTTGAAACATTTCTTCTAGGTCATCTTTTAAAGCAGCTAAGAGTTTGACATTTGAAGAAGAAAGTCAAAGAACAACTATTACTATTTTGAATGAAAAAAGTAAAGAAGAAACTGGCATAAGTTTACAGGTATATGTGTGTGCTTCATAATCTGAAAGCAAGCCTCATATAATTACAATAAACAGTAGATTTCGTCTAAGCTGAAGACAGATCTAGTTGAACTTCAAAAACTGTATTTGAAGGTTGTCCTCATGCTCTAATTCAAAGTGAACTCAACTGCCTTTTGCTTTTCAACCAGACCACCTAAGGCCCAGCGCTGTTTTTTAATAACTTTAGCAGAGAAGTTAGGTAGTCCTGTAGAGTTTTGCTAGGCTACTAAACTTTTCTTCCTGGGATGATAGCAGGCTCAGATATTGCATAAAGGAAAATTAAGCAATGATAGCAACATGTTACATGGAAGGACTTGTATTTATAAACTCACATTGATATGTATAAAACCCACTTGAACCAGTTCCAAATTCTTTGTTTTATGGTGCGTGTTCTAGGACCTTCTCATGGACATATATAGAAGCATTGGAGAACCTGACAGTCTCTATGGCTGCGGTGGAGGAAGAATGTTACAGCCATTAGCACGGTATAATTTGTTAATGTTCTTTTGTTCTTTAAATTTATTGCTTTCATTTAGTAGTAAGGAACTTAAATTGAAAATTTCTTGTTAACTTACAACAGGATAAGAACATATGAGCATGAAGCAGTATGGGAGAAGGCCCTTGTAACATATGACCTTGAGACAAGCCTCTCTCCATCTACTCGCCAGGCAGGAATAATAGAGGTAATTTCATTTTATAATAGGAGATGGATGTAGGGATTGATATCCATCATCCTGAGAGTCATTTGTAGAAAATGCAAAATTGGTTTAGGACTAAAAGAGATATCTTTGGTCATCAACTCCAGACCACTATCATAGGCATCCAAACTTCATAATATAAGATAACTCAGTATTTGTCCTGAAAACATTTAGGCTTCTAGTCCTCTTGTCACTTACCTGTAATCCCTATTTTGGGATGATGAATGTTGTGAAATACTTCAGAATAAATATATTTAATTTTATACAGAATTTGGCCAGCTCCTAAAATGACAGGATATAAAAAGTAATATAATTGGTTACTTTTGCCATCTCATTCTTTAAACCTCTCTATTATGGAAACTATCTTACTGAAACTGTGGTATTTCTGATAAAACAAATAAATAGAATTTGTGTTGTCTTGTTTTGATCCCTTAAAAATATGTTGCTTTTTTAGCCTAAAAGTGTTTACACCAGTTCTGTAATAACATAGCACAGGTATATCTGTTTCACCTCTTTTCATTTTCCTATGGTACTTTTCTTTTCCTACCCCAAATTATTTAGTATAATCGTTAAAATTCCATTGTGTTTCTCCTTCATAATGGCTGCATACGTAACCTGGATAAGTGGTCACAATTACAAAGTCATTGTGGTCTTCAAACAGATAAGAGTTATGGGAGTTGTAGGATACTTTTTCAAACCCTCACCAGGAAAAACACTTCATTAAGGAGTAAAACCAGTTTTGGCCTTACTACCCAGGAATGATGGAATGGAGAAATGTGAGCAGAGTGTTCATTTGAAACACGACATAGCAATTTATTTCAAAGACTACCAGCCACAGTAGTAATGAAACTTGATTTTCCGGGATTGCAGGTGTCAGTAGTGTGGTTAGTAGTCTTATTAAAAAGTTTTCATCTTTTATAGTGCTGCATTTAGAAATACTTATGGTTTGGCCTTACCCGTGAAGGCTACTTTGTTTCCAAAGGTAAAACAATTAAGTTTGTTTAAGGAGGAAAACCAACTATCAGTAATTTTGTTAATTCCAGGCTTTGCAAAATTTTGGGCTCTGCCACACTCTTTCCATGTATTTAAAAGGACTGGAACATGAAAACACTGAGTGGTGTGCGGAACTACAGGAAATACGCTACCAGGCAGCGTGGAGGAATATGCAGTGGGGCCACGTCTCTTCTGTCAAGTAAACCAACTTACTTTTTTACTAGTTCTTTATAAGTGAAAGGCATCGGTTTCAGTTCCAAGCAAAAAGACATCATTAGAATATAAATTTTATGAAGCAGGTGACCTGATCTATCTTAATCAGTGAATTGAAAAGCAGTCTTTTTCACTTAGACCTGTCTGTTTTGTATGCACATCACTTTTCATTTTCCTGGGAAACTGTACGCAGTTGATTCTTCATTTTCATTGTTCATAACTATAAACTGAAATTTTCCATTTTGAACTCAGGTAGTAGGTGTGTCTTGGGTACGTATGAGGGATAGATAGCTTTTAATGTTTAATTTATGATCAAATGGGGGAAATATTACTTGGTAAGCCACAAGAGGTTATCAATACCTGGATAAGCAAACACCAGTGTGTTGATTCATGGCTACTCCCTCTTAAGGAGTAACCTTCTCCCTTACGTCCTGTTGGACGCCTGGCATTAGTTATTTCATATGACTGGCCAGGGTATAGTGTGAACTCTGTCCCTTCTGAGTACAGCTACATCATCGCGCATTTTAGGAGGAATACATTACAGATTCACTACATTTTGGCAAAAGCAGGAGTTACACGATGGGGTCTTCAGTAACTCCTACATTAACTTTTAGTAGTCATGAGAATGGAGGATTTCTCCTAAGGCTCTTACAGAGAGATGGGTCTGGGGGGACATACTCCTGGTGTGTTTATTCTCTTCTGCTGCCCTGCCTTAAGATCATTGTTTTGAAGCACCTGAAGGACTTCACAGACATAGCCTGTTGAAGGGCATAGATCAACCAAAATAAGCTTCATATATGTAAACTGTCTTTGTCCTGGGTTAGGGTTTTTATAAACCTCTTAGGCAAATAGAATACTCAGCTTTAATACAGGAGCAGGAAAACAACATGTAAGATGAAAAGAGAGAGAATGAGATAGCAGGAGAGGATCAAGAAGAAAAAAGAAAAGTGAAAAAGGCAAGGAAGAGAAAATTAAATTGAACACTATGGGGTTTTTCAGCCTTCAATTTTCTTTGTTTTTTCCTTTCAAAAAATATTGCTGAAGGTAAATGTAAAAAATTGTTGATCTGAACTGAAGTTGCATATATACCATAATATGTATCTTTCAGCATAATACTGTGAGAAGTGTGTTATGATTAAATTTTTATTGTGCGGTTGGTTTTGTATCGTATTTTTGATACAACCTTGAACATATTCTCCATATTCCAAACGTTTGGACCATTACTGTTCTTTGTTTTAAAGTAATAGCTTGAATTTATAAAATACTAAATGAATTTAAAATTTAAAGGGTTGCATTGATTTTTATCATGAAAAACAGCAATCCATCCAACTGCAGAAAATGTACTACTAAAAATATTTGTCATAAAGATAAAATTGACTGCTTGGTAGAGAAATATAATTTCCCTTTTTATTTTGTGCTACTTTTGTCTTATTTTTAAGAGATGAGACAGGAAGACCAGGGTACCACGAATCATTGTATGATGCTCTTCAGTCTTTACGAGATAAGGAATTCTCCGCTTTCTATGACAGTCTTAAAGAGGCCAGGTAACTGTATGCAAATATCCTGCTATTAGAGGGAGAGAGAGACGGAGAGTGTGCGCGTGTGTGTGTGTGTCTGTAGTCACAAGTTATGTATAAAAGACTATACTGGGGTTCTATGAGCTTAAATAGACTCATGCATAAGAATAAAATTAATACTTTCGGACTGCAACTTCATTTATAAGTTTTTTAAGTTAGATTTCTCTTTTGTGCATATACAATTTGTGTGCTAACTGAAGATACATTTCCTATAGTATACATGCCTTATATTGCAATCCTTTTAAGTGGATTTGAGTGCTGGCTACTCTTCTTTAGCTGAGCTGCCACATAGGCTTTGGAGTTTATATGTGCTTACCATGTTTGATTTATTGACAAACTCAGTTTTTTGACCTTAAATGGTAATACAAAATAATTCTCAACTGAATAGTTTTGCTGCTTAAATTCTGTTCACTGTATGGAAATTATGGATCTTCGGAATTATTTGTGGATATTAAAAAAATAATAATTTATTACTCTTTCTCTGTTAAATCCATAGAGTGAATGAAGTAGAAGAGCTGTGCAAAGGCAGCCTTGAGTCTGTTTATTCACTGTATCCAACTCTTTGCAGACTACAGCTAATCGGAGAGTTGGAAAATATAGGTCTGCTGTTCTCCAGGTATTTTTTTTAAGCTTGTTTCATACTCCTTTCTCAGTTTTCAGGATTTTTGGTAATCAAGTCTAGCACAAAAATAAAATGACCTCAACAAATTTTATTCAGGAACATCTCAAACTTCATCGTAAAAATGATATGGATTTTAGCTTTAATATGTGAAGACAAATCTAGATTATCTTTATTTCCAGACTAGATTTATTCGTGGTCTGGTTTTAATTGTTTGATACTATGCCAATATGGTGTTTTAAGTAGTTGTTTTCTTTCCTTTGTTTTGAGTTCCCTGGTATACTCCAAGGTAGCAGTCATATCATATATCATATCATATCATGCCTTTGGTTTACTAAAGTAACTGAGCATTGCTCTTCTAGTTTCCTTTCTAAAAATGTTTTCCATTTCCTTGATGATACCCATAGATCTATTCAAAGTTGTTTCAGTTTGAATCACTTTCTTCATGGACCACTATTACCATCAGTGTTCTACCTGAATTCTTAATGTTGCTTTTTAATCTTAGTAAGGTATTTATCTCTGTAGGGCTATTAACATTGATTTTTTTTCTGCTATAGTTATGTCAGTTTGGTAGCTCATAGTCATACTACAGTCATTTAGCATGTCCAGGACCTTATGAACCATTGCTATTTGCAGTTAATGAATCGCCTAAGAAAATAATACATATAATGACAACCTACACAGCTACAGTATCACAGTTTGGAATTTATTCTTATATTAGTCCATATACGATCTCTATAATAAAATAGGAGTCTTGGTCTCTAATCTTTTAAGTAGCCCTATGTTTGAATGCAGTTCCCTTTGCTGATGGAGCTTTAACACCAAAGTTTTCGATGCTTAATCAAGAATGTTGACAGTGGAGTTGTTCACCATACTAATGCTGATCTCTTGATCTTTGTGTTTGTTAAAACTGGAAGCCTGCCAGTTTATTCTGCGTATTAATCACTGTAGGGTTTTACGGACTGTTTCTTGGTTTTGAACTGTAGATTGTGAACTGCCTCGGTAGTTTACTTTTGTTACTTGTCTTGCATTTCACCAATATTTAGCAAGAATTAATAGCAGGTCTTTTTTCTTTTGCTAACAATTGCAGATCTGTTACTACTCAACAACTGAATGATACTTATTTGAAATGGCAGAGACAGTCCCAGCTTCTCAAGGACAGTGACTTCCATTTCCAGGAACCTATCATGGCTCTGCGCACTGTAATTTTGGAGATATTGCTTGAAAAGGAGAATGAAAATACCAAAAGAGAATGTATTAAAGACATCCTGACCAAACATCTAGTGGATCTCTCTAGATTGGCAAGAACTGCTAAAAATACACAGGTAACAAATTCCAGGAAAGATCAGTGACGGGTGTTTAGTTTTTTAGTTTATAAAAGAACTTCATTTTTTAACAGTACTAAAGATTAACTGTATTGTAGGTTTATTCAATAAATCAATTAGTTGGAGAATTAAACAATGTAGAACTTATTCATTTATTTACGGGCATGTTTTCTGAGTTTTGTTCATAACTGTAAGCTACTCTATGAGGTAGATAATATAAAAATGAAATTTTTAGTGAAGAATGCTCTTATAGCTGTTACTTTATTTTGGTGCAGTTGTATATATCCAGCTTTCATTTGCATCATACTGTTGCAGTGTTCCAGAGTAAAGCTGCAGAAAGAACTCCATTGCATCTGTATATTTAGTGTTGTCTTCAAGGTTTTATGCTCTCAAAGCACCATTGCACTGTGGTAAATATCTCTCTGTGAGTGACTTAATGGGATTTGCAGTATTAAGTTTCTGCAGCTGCTAACGCATTTGAGGTCCACTGTCAGCCTTGGTTTCTTCTGGATAGTGCATCTGGAGGAGTAACTCAATAAGAATCTATAGAGCAGCAATATCCTCTAAGAACCTCAGCAGAAAATAGTTCCAGCTAAATATATAACCTGCAAAGACATTTAACACTTCACATATGTGAAACTATATTAAACTTTGATTTCAGGAAGGCTCTAACTATTCTTGTGAATAATGATGAAATCAGTAGAACAGCTGTCTTTGATTTCATAAATTTATAAGGTTTACTCAGTGCCTCTGGAGTTGTTTGGGAAAATTACTTCTTCAGAATTTTTTTATCTCATGCCTGCTCAGCCACTAACACTGTGGTGGTGAGTGTCTGTAAAAGCCTCAAGAGAAGTTAATTTTTTTTCACTTTGATTTTTAGTTACAGAAGAAGGTTAAATTGGGGTGCCATATTTTGGAAGGATTAGAAGGTTCTGAAAGATTGAGCCAGTGTGTTTCTGAAAACACTATTGTTTCAGCCTCTTCAGTGTTGTAGGTGATGTGCAACCTTTGGGGCATAATTCTGCGCCTTATCAGTCTTTCAAACCATGGGGTGATAACCCCGTCCTTTTGGCACACTAGTAGCTGACAACACTAAGTGTCTGGAGGGAGGAAAGTTTTTGAGGAAGCATTGTTTGCAACTAAAGGCTTTTCTTCCTCTTTGGTGCCACTACCATCCATCAGGAGAAGCAACAGAGTGCCATACAGAATCATCACACTGACCACTAATTTACATTGTCATTTACAGACATTCTTACATTTTAATTGTTTACCTCACTTACTTAAAAATTTGATTTGGTTATTGGTTGGACAACTTGTGAAAACACACTTTAGTCTCGATATTTGACGTTGTTGAAAAGATAGTTTGCTCTTTGTGCTATCATAGTGATATTAGATTACTAAATAATGAGGACGTTACTTCACCAGTGATACGAATTAGGAGGTAGGCATGGACAGGAATTAGTGTATGGTGGTATTGTTTTTCTTACTATTTTTCTGCGGTCTCTCAGGGTTTAAGAATAATCACTAAGCTAAAATTATATATTCATTGTTTCAGTAGGTACAGATTGTAGAATTTCTATACTTTATACCTCCAAGTAATTTAAAATGTTAAACATTGATACTTTATTTTGGGGGTTGTGAAGTTTAATTCCATAGTCTATTTTTGTTGCAAATCAGGTTTTTCTGCAAGTATATAGAAAAATAACTTCATCTCTTTGCTGCAAATAAGTTCTTAGCATTGGATAGGCAGAATATGCTCCACAAGTAGAGCAAATGAAGATGGAGTTTAAAAACAAAACTTGCTATGATATACATGTATTTGACTTAAAGAATTATTTATAAAGTTTTTTTCAATTTCAGCTTCCAGAAAGAGCTATGTTTCAGATCAAACAATACAACCCAACAGGATATGGAGTTTCTGAATGGCAACTAGAAGAAGCTCAGGTTTTCTGGGCTAAAAAGGAAGAGAGTCTTGCATTGAATATTCTTAAAAGGATGATAAAAAAATTAGATGCAGATTGGTTTCAGGTATGTGTTACATAGTGTATAAACTTATGGGAATTAAATTATTTAAGATCCTATTTCCACTTTCTGAAGTTTTTCCTCAGAAGAAAATTAAAAGGCTGTCTGCAATATTACTAAATCTATTTTGTACTCTCAAAATGTCTGAAAGCAAAAAAATCTGTATTAGCAAATCTTATCAGGGGTTTTCAAAGCACATCTGTGAGAGAGGCAAATGTTAGCATTCATTATTTTACCTCCAGTGCCACCACTGTGAAATATATAGCTTTTCAAAATCAGATGATTTCCCTTGATAAAAAAAAAACTTGTTTTAAACAAAACTGTTACACAGAGATGTATCATCTTGTTCTGTGCCAATAAAGAAACTAATCGCCAAGCAGGATTGTTTAGACATAGAATGATAGAATCAGTTAGGTTGCAAAAGACCTTCGAGTGCAACCATTAACCTAATACTGCCAAGACCACCACTAAACCATGGCCCTAAGCACCACATCTACACATCCTTTAAATACCTCTAGGGATGGTGATTCCACCACTTCCCTGGGCAGCCTGTTCCAATGCTTGACAACCCTTTCAGTGAAAAAAATTTTCCTAAAGTCCAATCTAAACCTCCCCTGGTGCAACTTGAGGCCTTTTCCTCTTGTCCTATCACTTGTTACTTGGGAGAAGAGACTGACAACCACCTCTGTACAACCTCCTTTCAGGTAGTTGTAGAGAGTGATAAGGTCTCCCCTCAGCCCCGTTTTCTCCAGGCTAAACAACCCCAGTTCCCTCACCTGCTCCTCATAAGACTTGTGCTCCAGACCCCTCATCAGCTTCATTGCCCTTCTCTGGACACACTCCAGCACCTCAATGTCTGTCTTGTAGTGAGGCACCCAAAAGAGTATTTGAGGTGTGGTCTCACTAGTGTCAAGTACAGGGGGACAATCGCTTCCCTCATCCTGTTTGCCACGCTATTTGTGATACATATTATGTTGGGAACTGTAGTAGTGTACATGTTTTTGTTGTATGAGTTGAGGCTTCTATTTCAGTGGGGCTGAAGCTGTATCACAAAGTGTACAGAAATTCCAGCCTAGTTTTTGACTGATAAACATTCACTACTGCACCTCAGACTTCTTTGTCCCTTGAACTAATCCATTATCAAGGAACAGAGATACGACTTGGAGTGCTGTTTCATGTCTTTGAATCCTGCCCCATTTACAAGCACACTGAGCTGTGAGTTTTATGTTGTACTTCTACAATGGAATCTTACCTCAAACAGGGGAATGTTTTCTCATCAAATTTGACTTCAGCAAGTGCCTCTGAATCTTAGTTATCTTAGATATTTTTGTAAGCTTTCTGAAAAATTCTGTCATGATGTGAAGCAAATACTATATTCCCATCTCCAGTTCAGAATACAAAAACTGAAAAATCCCTTGCTCCTATCTCAGCAATATGAAGTTCCTAAGAAAAAGTATAAAGAATAGTTGGGCTGTTGTGGTTTAACCCTAGCCAGCAGCTAGGACCACACAGCTGCTGATGCAGTTCTCCCCCTTCCCCCTGAAGGGCAGGGAGAAGAGGGAGAAAAGGAGGGGGAAAGGAAAGAAAAAACTCATGGGTTGAGATAAAGAAATTTTAATAGAACAATAACAGAAAAGGAAAATAACAACAGTAATAATGACACAAGTCACTCTCACCACCCAGTGAATTGGTACCTTCCTGAGCAGTGATCGTGGATTCCTCCCCCCAAGGCCAACCCACATTTATATACTGAGCATGACATCTATGGTATGTTATATGGCACTGGCCAATCTATTTTTCTTTCTGTGCTCCTTCTCAGCTTCTATGGGAAGCTGTCCTGAAAAGAATCCTTGAAAAGTATAGACATCGCTTAGCAACAACTAAAACAATATGCATTATTGACAGTCCTTTCACAGCAGTCACTAGACAGAAAATTAACTCTTTCCCATCTGAAACCAGGACAGCTGTATAGCCAGAGTACTCCCCCAGCCTGATTTGTAGCACAAGAACTTCCTGAACCAGAGGTAGTTTCTTTGTAGGTAATTCTTTCCAATGTTTTTATACCATAAATCTGTCCAGTCACTTTCTGACTCTATGTATGCTTTTAATATCCAAGAAAACCCTGTAACAAGGAGTTTCACACCTTAATTCCCACTGCTTTAAGAGCCACTTCCTTTTGTTCATTTTGAACCCCCTATCTTCATTTGACGTTAGTTGTGATCTTGGAAAAAAACACTGAACATGTGTTCTCTGTCTCCCATTCTCCATGGTGAGGTAATGTTTTATAGTTATGTTTCCATACAGGAATAACTTTCACAGTCCATCGTTGTATACAAGAAGCCTTTTTGCCCCTCTTGGGCATAACTTAACGATTTTTTTCCTGATAATTTCATCAGGGTTTTTTTATTCCATTTATTGTTCTGTATTGTTTTTGTGCAGTTCTTCAGTCTGTCCTTGTTTTTATCACCTTGAATAACTCAAAATCATCGCTAGATTTTGCGTTCACTGCTCAACGCCTTCTCAAGATTAATATCTTTTGAACAGTGCAGATGACTGGATCTTTGGAGGCTTTTCACTGGTGACCTAACTAACTCCACTGTAAGAAGCGGCCCATTTATTTCTTTCTCTTGCCTGTCTTAGTTCTTTATCCCTCCAAGAATCATGCATCTTATTTCTTGTGACTTAGTTTCTTCAAGAGCCTTTTGTAGAAGAACCATGTCACATGACTTGGAATCTGTTGGAGGGGGGCTGAGTCAGACAGATCTTCCTTTGCTTGTTGAGTTCTTCAAGAAGTTCAGTTGAGTTGGGAAATGGGATGCATCTGAAGATGCTAAGAGAGTTGGCTGACATAATGGTAACGTCACTTTCATATCATCTCTGAAAGGTCATGGAGATCAGGGGAAGTTCTGATGACTGGAAGAGGACTCACACCCATCTACAAAAAGGGCAAAAGGCAAGATCAGAAATTACAGAGCAGTCAGACTCATTTCAGTCCTTGGAAAAGTTATAGAACGGGTGTTTAGGGAAGCTGTGCCATGCACATGAAGGAAAAGAAGGCAGTTGAGAAAAGCCAACAGAAATATGCTGTCATGCTTGACCAACCTGGTTATCTTCTGTGATGAAACAGTTTGGCCAGTAGACATGGGACACACTGTGGATGTAATCTACCTTGATTTTAGCAAGGCATTTGACACAGTCTCCCACAATATCCTTCCTCACAAGCTGGTAAGATACAGACTGGCTAGATAAGACCACAAGATAGGTGGAAAACTGGCTAAACCACTGAGCTCAAAGGGTGGTTGTTGATGATTCAAAGGCAGCCTGGTAGCCAGTCGGAAGTAGAGTTTCTTAGAGTTTGTTGTGGGGTCTGATACTATTTTTATGACTGAGATCTGTATGACAAGACTGAATTTCCTCATCAAATTTACAGATAACAGCAAACTGGAAAAAGAGGTAGATTTTCTGAAAGGAAGAGCCATCAGTCACAGAGACCTCAGTAGTCTGGGAGATTGTGCTAATAGGAATTGCATGAGATCAGTGGGAAGTCCTTCACCTGGGATAGAATAATCTGAAGCAGCATTACAGGGAGGGATCTGTCTGGCTGGGGTGTAGCTTTGCCAAAAAGGAACCTGGGGGTCCCAGTGAACAGCAAACTAAAATGATTCAACAGTGTGCCCTTGTAGCAATGAAGGTGAACCATGTCCTAGGCTGCATCACCAAGAGTGTAACCAGTAGATTAAGAAGTGTGATTATTCTACTCTGTTTGGCACTTCTTAGCCCACACCTGAAATAATGTGTCCAGTTTTGGTCCACCATTCAAGAAAGACATTGAAAAATCAGAGACGGTCCAACACAGGGCCACAACAATGATTAGAGGGTTGGAGAACTTGGCAAAGGAATAAAGGTTGTAGGGACTGGGTTTTTTCAGCCTTTAGAAGTGAAGGCCTAGGGGCATCTAGTCAGTCTTCCAATACCTGAAAGGTAGTTGTAGTGAAGATGGAGGTAACTCTGCTCACAGAGATGCACAGTGAAAGGGCAAGAGGCAGTGGCACAAGTTGTTTCAAGGGAAATGCCATCTGGAAGAAAATTATTTACCATTAAATACTGTGAACAGTTTGCCCAGAGAAGTGATGGAGTCTCCCTTGCTGGACATAAACAGTCAAGACTCGGTTTAGGAGAGTCCTGGAAAACTTAATCTCAAGTCCTGCTTTCAACAGAAGGTTGAGTCAGATAATCTCCAGAGGTTCCTTCCAGCCTCGACTTTCCTGTCACTCTATGATGTCCTTTACAAAAGCTATTCTGGGTTTTCTTCATATTAATCCATCTGTTCTCTTTGTAAGGTTTTTTGGTAATCTGTCCACTTCTGAGTCTTACTGACCTGTGCTTCCCTGGAACTTGTTAAAATATTGGTGTCACATCTGCCACCTGCCATTCCTCTTATATTAAGGCAGTTTTAAGCAAAAGCTTTTATACCTCTTTTAGTAGTCCAGTTATTTCATCTGTAATTGCTGTGGGCCTCTTGGAAAAACACATTCTGATCCAGGTGAGTTGATAGTTTTCATTTTGTCCATTTGTTCAGTAGCCTTTACTGGTGACACTTCAATAGCAGCCAGACCTTTGAATCCCTCATAAAGAAAGGCTTTGCAGTGGGACTCTTCAAGCTCCTCTACAGTGAACACAAATGCAAATAATTTAGATTTTTTTCTGCTTTATCTTCTCAGAGCGCTATTTGTTTTATAACTCTATTGTCTTTTTATCAAGTCGACCGTCTGGTGGTTAGCTGCTCCTAATATGTTTAAAAAATGCTTTTTTTTCTTATTTGTTGAGTCTTCTTCAAGTTGTTTGGGTTTTTTGGACAGCCTGATGGTGGGGTTTTATTTTTTCATTTTACAGGATATTTTTTGATTTCTTTAGTATATTTTCATTTTCACTTGGACAAAACTTCATTTTGTGTACTGATGTGGTAAAAATTTCTTCATCATCCTTACCTTTGTGTTTAGCTATGATGGCTTTCTTGGAGTATTTTTTGAAGTGTAATTTTGAAGTGTCATTTCGAACCCATACACATTATTAAGGAATATCACACTGCAGAAAAGCTGGAGACTTTGGGCCAAGTGCTTCATACGTATCAGGGCAAAATCGAGAGCTGCTGCTCCTCGTTTGATTTTCATGATTGCCCCGTGAATCAGTTGATGAGAGCCTCCAAAAATGTAGTCATTCTCTGACCTCCCAGTGTTGCATTTACGCTGTGTGCGTAAAGAGGTTTTGTATTTTCGCAGCCCATGATATCCTTCAGTATTTCACAGTCAGTGTTGCCATCTTGATCAGGTGGTCTTTAATATGTACCCTGGACTAAAAATATTTTGGAAACTTGTCCTACTATACAGTTAAAGTTGAGCTTTCAATCTGGAGGCGAGTCCTTTGCTCCACCATCATGTCAGAGCACTTTTAAACAAGTTTCCTTGTAGAGGTCTGTCTGAAAAATTTAATGATCACACATAAGTTACCACAATTCCTGAATGTTTCCTACAGAGTGTACTATAGTACTTCAGACTAAATGGGGTTATTAGAAAATACAATTCTGGAAATATGTTGCACATTTATTTAATTTTTATTACATTTTGTCACTGTTTTATTCTGGTTTTCATTGTTCAAACTCTCAGGTATGTAAAAATAAGTGCTCTCCTTTAACATAGAATGTGAATGTGATTTAAGGTTATTGACTACTGTAGATGTGATGGTAAATACGTTACCTGTAATAGGCCTGAGTAATTGATTTATATTCAGGGTTTAAAAGCTTTATAAATTGCCTACCTCATATGTAAAAGGTATTTTTATTTAATGCCTCCCTCTCTTTTCTTTTTTTCCCCGAAACTGGTTTTCTCAAAGGTTGAGAATGATCCTCATCTGAAATTGATGTATACAGAGTGTTTGAGGCTATGTGGAACCTGGTTAGCAGAAACATGCTTGGAAAACCCTACAGTCATCATGCAGAAATACTTAGAAAAGGTGCACCCAGTCTTTGAAATGTGTGGTCTTTGAGATAATGCCGTGCTAAAATATGATGTTAAAATGTCAAGTAAATTTTTTTTGCAGCCTTTATTTTTCTGGATAGAAAATATTGTTTCTTAGAAAAAGATTGTAGTCTCACATGGTATTGTGTAACACTGTAATCTTATAAAATATTCAGAATATGGCTTTATAGAATTCACAGTGAAACTTTGGTGTAATAATGGCTTAGAAGTGGAGCGATTACAACTACTAGTCCAGTTCCCTTTGCTATGCCCATTCTTTCCTTCTCAGGACAGATCACCCGCTTACAATGCCCATTCTGAAAACATGGTATTTGTAACATTTGCTTTCCAGGTGCTGGAAAGTCTTGTCCTAGTGTTTCAAAGTACTGGAATTTTTTTTTTTAACTATTAGTCAGTAGTAGAAACATTTTTATTACTATTTGTCCACTCTGCATTTCTCTATTTCATGCTACTTTGTGAAACTCTACATAGTTGCTTTTCTTTGTTACTCTCTACATGCTTTCTTCACTCTCATTATTTGAATCAATGACTTTCACATATAATTTCCTTTTTGGCACTTTGTGGACTGTCTTCTATTTTTTTCTCACCATCTTACAATATAAGGTTGTAAACTTCATGCCTAGTTACTCTAAAAGATAGATAGCTGTAGGAGACTCTTGTATGGTTATTACAGCTGTTTCATACAGCATAATCTTTTTGACTGCTTGCACTGAAACACTCCTCAAAGATTAAATTAACTCAGGAGAAAAGTACTCAGCCTGGTAGGTTTTATTTTGTGTGCATATATATTCCATCATAGGCAACACTAAATAACCTGTTTGAGCAGATGACCCTGCTTGAGCAGTGGGGTTGGACAAGATGACCTCCAGAGGTCCCTTCCAAACTCAACTGTTCTGTTTTTCTGTGATAATAGAGTTTAATCAAGTATTATTCCAACCCTGACGATACTGTGATACTGTGATTATGCAGCACTATTAATCTGATTATCGGTCTTACCATTATTATAACTTCCATTTTAGGCTGTGGAAATTGCTGCGAGCCACAGTGGAGACAGCAGTGATGAGCTGAAGACGGGAAAGATGAAGGCTTTCCTGTCTTTGGCTCGTTTCTCAGATAATCAGTACCAGCGAATTGAGAATTACATGAAATCCTCAGAGTTTGAAAATAAGCAGGCATTACTGAAGAAGGCCAAGGAGGAGGTCGGTCTCATCAGGGAGCGTAAAGTTCAGACAAATAGGTGAGCATTCAAATGGAGAGGGGGATACTATGGAGCTGTCGAAGGCTCCATCTTTACTAATTCTCTGGGCAAGTGGTACAGCAGGGGGCACATCTCTGCACCTGAATTTTGCCTTCTCCACAAAACAGTGGCCAAATCTGTGGTGCTTGTTGTGAATAGTTTCTGAACTGTGTCTGAACATGGGCTAGGAGAGTGCTAGGTAGTGTGGGCATACGTGTGTGTGGACCTACACCAAAGGAATAGCTCCCACAATTTGGTTTCTCAATTGTTTGTTTTATTGTGCTTATACATACAAAACAAGTTAAAAAATGTTAAATTAGTAAGTGAGAGAACTCAGGATGAGCTTGCTCTAAGTTCATTAGGAGATAATTTGTTGTTTAAAAATAATATCTGTTCACATAGATATACAGTAAAGGTTCAGCGAGAACTTGAACTGGATGAATGTGCCATACATGCCCTAACTGAGGATCGTAAACGTTTCTTATGTAAAGCGGTGGAGAACTATATCAGCTGTTTACTAAGTGGAGAAGAACATGATATGTGGATCTTCCGACTCTGTTCCCTGTGGCTTGAAAATTCCGGAGTCGATAAAGTCAATGAAATGATGAAGGTATATGTCTGCTGTTGCTTTTTCTTGTGTGTTGACATTAAATTACCCATCTTCCTTCTTCTCCTGTGTTTCTAGAAGGTGAATTACAGTGCTGTGCAGTATGCTTTCCTATGTATCTCCTTACCTTTTCCCTCAAAACTTGCTTTTTTCAGTCATCATTGCTCATCAGTTAGTTTTTCATCAGAGCACTGTAATTCTCAATGCACTTTAACTTAATTTAATTTAGTGTTTTAATTTGACAAGTCTGTATGATTAAGCATATCTCATGATCTTTCACTGTTGTCACCTTGTTCTTTACATACCTTGGATACTACCCATCTTCAACATCGTTTACTTCATTATTCTGGTTTATGTTATATATACTTCTAGGTGAAAGGATACGCTTTTAGACTGTCTGTATAACACAGTACCCACGGACCAGTTAAGTTCTCATTCTCAGGCTGGTTCTATCATTTCTAGATTCGTGCAGGAAATCTGCTAATTCTTACCTGAATGATCTGTTTCTAACAGAGACGTGTATAACTTCATTCTTCATTTTGTGTTATAATTAACTTTGAAAAATAGCAAGTGTTCCTTTACTCTCATTTTTAACACACAATTCTTTCTTGTCTTAAACTAGATTATAATTTTTTTTTTATTAGGATTAAGAATCTAGAAATGAATTCTGAATCAATACATCTAAGCTCTGCTCTAATGGAATAGAAAATAGTAGTTTACTTATGAAGGACTCGTAGCATTCAGGAGGCATGGACAAAGATGATGTGATACTCACTGGATTGCCATTTGATCATACAGCAATGATTACTCTCAGTTTAAAAAAAAAAAAAAAGCAAAACCAAAATTGCTACCCCTTACCTAGGAAGGTAGTAGTTTATGATTACAACTTTTTTTTGGTGTTTAGTACAGCTTTCTAACTGAATTTTCTCTACTACAGAAAAATGCAGAGAAGATCCCTTCATACAAGTTTTTGCCTCTGATGTACCAGCTGGCTGCTCGGATGGGAACCAAGATGATGGGTGGTTTAGGATTTCATGAAGTTCTAAATAATGTAATTTATGTTTTTCGTACCTAAAGATATCTTGATTGGCTTAGTAGTGCATACTTCTTAACAATATGTATCTTCCTTTGTGCAGTTATAGCTAAATGAGTTAAATGAGTGATGAAAAATCAGTATAGTGCGGGGAGAGGGGGAGATTAGGGACTTCTTTCCTTGCTACTTAATTGATTTCCTTGTATAAGAATAGTCTTATGCAGGTATAGGAATATACTTTGAATGTATTTTAGTTGTGGAAATACCATCTAAGTATTACTTCTATTTCTTATAAGGAACCCTAGAAGTTCAATAGAATTAATAATGTTAATTAAGTAAATTTTTTTTCTTCTGTACAGTTTGCAATAATAGGATCTTTTTGTTTTTCTTGACAGCTAATGTCTAGAATTTCACTGGATCATCCACATCATACTCTGTTTATAATACTAGCTTTGGCAAATGCTAACAAAGATGAACTCCTCTCAAAACCAGATGCAATAAGAAGAAATAAGTTAATTAAAAATGCACCAAAAGAAATCTCCCAGCTTGATGTGGTGACTACAAAAATTCTGTTCTATTAATCATATTCAGTCCTTTCATTTTGTTAAAAAATAAAAAAAAATATGTCAAAGGGTATTTTAGTGTAGAGCTCATCAGCTGACTGTGTTAAGAAAGAGTAGGAGGAAAAAAGTACTTTTAATAATAAAAAACCCTCCTTTTGTGCATACATTGGTAATTATTATTGAAAGAAGTAATTATGGTGTTGAACAAAACGTGATTAACATTTCCTGCAACAAATAGTACCAATTATTGTGAAGAGTCTTGTGATAAACGTCCTTGATGTGGGATTCTGTAAAAGGCATTTTAGATGCTACAAAGACTTGAGAGGGTTTATTGTTAAAAGTACATACTGAATTGAGTATTTTTTCTGCTTTGAGTGATAACATCTGTTCTATCTAAGTATTCAGCTTTGTGCAGTATATCTTTTGTTCCTGTATATGACCTTTATATGTTATGATGATGGGTAATACTGAACTGTGGCTTCATGTTAATATTATTGCGTAATTTTTAGTGGAACCCATCTTTGGAATCATCTCATATGTAGACTAATATCCCTTCTTTCCCCCATCGCTGTAGGCCTGGCATGGTCGTTTGTCATTACCCTCTTAGCCCTCCCCCCCGGATACAGTTTTTCACCACATTTTTATGTGGCTTTTTTTCACCTTTCTCTCAGATTTGTAGTTCTTTTGTGGTGCCACCGTTAGGAGCAGGATTGTGCTAAACTCGGATAAGTCTGTCAGAGTTAGGCACAGAAGGGGCACATAGTCAGATCTTTGCCTTTTGCATACAGGCTTTTTCTTCAGTTGGGAGGAAATAACAGAAGCAGGAAGGTGGTGGAAGAACATCCAAAACTGCCTGTCCCTTTTTCTGAAGAATTTTTGCACTTTGCCTGGACAGATTTGCTCCCTCTTCATCCCAAATAATACTTTACTTTACTCTTTATCTTAGATTAGACAACACACAACTTTTCTTCAAATTATTTCTGTTGATATCACACAGGGCTGTCCATTATTGCAATTTCCTATGTCTTCATAGGATGTGTCTCGATTGTATTTATTTGACTGCATGTTATGATGCATCTTTAATCTTACAAGGTGTAGTTTGCAAGACCTGATGTTTGTATTCTGTTGGAGTTTTTTAGGACAGAATGAAGGCTGCTAGCAATATAATCAATATCGTAAGAAAAAGGAGAGCTCATATGGTTAGAGACGTTGAAGCACTTTGTGATGCTTACATCACATTAGCAAATCTAGATGCTAGTCCATGGAAATCTCAAAGAAGTAAGTCTTGGAAAAATTATTTTTGTTTTTAATAGTGAAGATATATTTTATTTTCTTGGATTAAAAAGTGTATTTCTAAATACTGATATTTAGTTAAAGGAGATACTGTGCTAGCACTGTGTCCTATTTTTGATAAATGTAGAACTGAGTCTGGATTGAAAGTCGTAGTAATTAACTTGCACTGTAAGGTTCAGACTTTCTGAGTATGAAACTCCAGAAGATTCCAGTTGTCCTGCAGTCATCTTCATCAGCTCTACAGAAGTATGCAGTGAGGTTTTGGGTCCCAGAAGCAATGTAAGCTGTTCTTTGTGAACTTCGATGTATGTTTATGGTTCTGAATTTAAAAATATTACTTCCTTTTAATTACAGAAGGAATAAGTATTCCAGCTGACCAGCCAATTATTAAACTGAAGAACTTGGAGGATGTTGTTGTTCCCACCATGGAAATTAAGGTGACTGAAGTTGAAATAAATTTCAACAGTTTGCAGTCAGGGCATATATCTCTTCATCAAATTCCCATGTTCTTTAGAGGTCAGCCTGCCAGGGGTACTTTCCTGTCACTTGGGAGATGCAGGGTGAGATGGCTTCCTTAGGCTTTAGAAGACCTTGACCCCAAGTCTTATATTTGCTGGATAGCGGCTTATTGTATGAAGATGGCTTTGCTGCTGCCACTGTCACCACTGACTAGTCTTTCAATATCACAAGGGGTGATGAGCTACCTCAATCACAGGGAGGATTTGGGAATCTGAATCTCCTATTTTGTAGGTGCTAGCTCAGAGTTTCAGGGAGAGACTGTCCAGGAAGGTGTGAGAATTAATAGGTATGCCTCTTCTGCTCTTCCTAAATGGGCAGCTTACGTGTTTTTACCATTCAGTAAAGGTGAATGATCCATTCCCATTAGCATAAGTGGTTGATTGGATTGGTGCACAGGTACTCATTCTTCGATGCCACACACTCTACTTATGAATCTTACTAGTTTCAGGAGTGTGGAATTGCTTTTTGGGCCACCTACCTAAAATTTAAATGTTATGAAGTCAAACTTCCTGTAGTCCCCTCAGGCTACATCTATAAAGCTGAGTAAAACAAGCCAAGGGACTGTTTTATGCCGTTTGACTTCAGAGGCCAGAAATTACAACCCATGCTGAATAGCATTTGTTTGTAGGGCTCCTGTTGGCCCCAGGTGTTGCTCCTTTGTACAACTCCATTGTCTTTTTCTTTGCCTGCCTTCTTCTCCAGTACAAACTATCTGAAATAGTTGGAGGTCTGATGTAAACAGCTGGAGCGATATTTCCTTACAGCTCACTGAGTTGGGTTGCTTTGTGGCATGGGGATGTGGAGGAGGGCTGAAGATACAGAACCCGTAGATTGCAACAGTTTTGGGATTGTAGATTAGGTCCATTTGCAGCCTAATGTAAGCCTAATGCCCCCCCAACCGTACATGAACATTTTTGGGGGGAGAATGCTAGTTGGGACAGGCTGAAATTGTGTCAGAGCTTGTTTAGTGGAAGTCTGCAGCACCGCATCCCCTCTGCCAATGAGGTGAACAGGGAGGAATCAAACTCACTCCTTTGCTCAGCATGTTTTTACAGCCTTTGTGGGTATCATCCTCGTAGATGATGGAATGCTTATATTAATATATAGCATATAGTCTGCTAATGAGGTTTGCAAGCAACTCATTACCACTTTCTCTGAGTAAAGTGGAGGTAACATTTATATTAATTTTAAACTAATTTATAATTTCAGGTGGATCCCACAGGACGATACGAAAACTTGGTGACAATAAGGTCTTTTAAGCCAGAATTTCGCTTAGCAGGAGGCCTGAATTTGCCTAAAATAATAGATTGTGTCGGATCGGATGGTAAAGAAAGGAGGCAGCTGGTTAAGGTGGGTTCTGTTAGTTGTGATGACATCTCAGAGGCTTGGCATACTGGAATTTTTCAGTTTCCTCATGTATCATTTCTGTACCTTGAGCAGACTTTTTACAGTTCAGTGTAAGTTTTCTTAGTTTGGGAATGTTTTAATAAATGAAATTGCAAAGTAATATTAAGCAATATAATAATGAAAAATTATAAATAATAATATAATAATATTAAATTTTTTTGTAATTATTTTTCAACAGTGCATGTAATATACATTAGCTTACCTGACAACTACCAGACCTGCGATTTGCGTTGTCATGTCTCAAATAGTGACCTGGAGTGTACAGCAAATAAAAGCCATCAACATTTTGTGTTAAATACCTCCTTCTCTCTTTCTTCCCTATATAAAAAGAATTACAGTTCAGAGACAATCAAAAACATGCACATAGAAACACAAATCTCTAAAAAAAAAATGTATTTCTCTTCAACCTCAAGCGATTTAATTCTGTCTTTGAATGTAAACATTCAGCAGCTGTTGGGAGAATTCTGTTTTGCTGTTAAGTATTGGAGTAGTTTTGAAAGTTGTAAAGAGAAGCACGAATCACTAGATCTGCATCCTGTAATCAGAACTGCTGTGCTAACTGATGCTGTTTCAGCTGCGTCCTGGATTGCTAAATATGGTGAATGAAACATCTATTTTTTAAAAGGGTACCATAAGGCATGTCGGTTGACTGCAACCTTAATCGAATAACATTGGTCAAAAAAAAAAGAAGAAAAGATTTAAGTTAATGATGGTTCTGCTTAAGCAGCTGAGCACTATTAGAAAACCAAATACAGAGAACAAACAATTGTTAATTACATTTTATTACAGATGATTATTTTGGAAAAGTAATTTGCGTTTTGTGTAATTTTTTAAAATATTTTTTAAAGTTGCTGAACAAGAAGTTGGATGCTGAAAAGTGTTTTTGAACTCCTTTTCTGTTGATGCTAAAGGGGCGTGATGACCTGAGACAAGATGCTGTTATGCAACAGGTTTTCCAGATGTGCAATACATTGCTCCAGCAAAACACTGAAACACGAAAGAGAAAATTAACTATCCGAAGATACAAGGTAATGCTGAAAAGCTGCTGCAGCAGAGGAATAAATGCTCCTGATAAAGCATATTTCCCCATTCTCCTCTTTTTAACCCAAAGACAATATAAAGGTGCATTTACTTATGTGTTCTTAAAATAGTCGCTGCTCCTTAAGGTATGGAATAAACAATTAATACAATTTAATTATTACAATTACAGCAATTATTACAATTAAATTTTTTTCAAATCCTTAAAAAACATTCTGATGTCAAATATGTATTTAAATACTCTTCAAAGCTTTCTTTATATGAACTTAAAATTGAAAAGAAATTAAGTGATGCACTGTCCTTGAATTGGAAGTTGCTGGTGATTAAACTTGAGCGTATGAGTTTGTTTATGAATTTGCATTAATTTTAGTTTTGCAATATTCCTTAATTAATTAATAATTAATTTTAGTCTTGCAGTATTCCCCACAGTTGAATCCAGAAGTCCCATCTAGGGTCTGTTCATGCAGAATTTGAATTGCAGAACTATTTTTGTTGGAATTGGGACTACAGCGATAAATTCTTATTGTGAATGCAGAAAATGTATTTGAACAGGAACTTTCCCCTTCTCCTTTCTTTTTATGTGCTTGGGATTATAATAATAGCTGTGAAGGTGACCTCTGAATAAGTACTCTCTAAGTAAAAGTTCTTGTATTTGATAAATGAGAAGTGTGCACTCTGGAATCTCTAAAGGAGTTTACCTGAATTGCTGGCATAGTATTAAGAATTCACAGGTGGAGTTAGTCACATTTTTTGAGTAATTTTCAATGAAGACTCCGGTTTTTATGTGTGTAAAAATGACTGAGAGCAGGGAAAAAGAGAATGGGAGTTGCATTATGAGACAAAGAGACTTTCATGAAGAAAGTTGAAGGAACTAGGCAGTAGCTGTTCCTCTGAGGACAGGAGATCATTTATTCTGGCCAGTTCTGTCTGCTACAGCAATTGAGGTAACTATTAGAGCCAGTTTTGAAGTGAGCAACTGGTCCCTAGGGTGGGAAGCAGACTAAGACAAGCCTAATATTTTCACGCAGCTAGGATGTGTTTGTTCCGGATTTTACTTTTACGTGCAATTCACACAATGCGTGTATTATCCCCTTCAAGCATAGCAAGCTTTGGCAATCAGAGGTCATCTAGAATACCGATGCAAACATGCAAATTGAGTAGAATCATTACGTTGTACTGAAGTATGTAGTGGAAGGTTCTCTGGGCTAGGAAGAAAAATTGCAAGTATTTGATAGAAAACCCTTGAGTGTATTTTATGTATGTATACATGTGTATTTAAAACATATATTGTGGTCAGTTGTATGGTTTGGTCTTTTGTCTTTTTAAACAAACACAAATATGTGTCCGTGATCTGCAGCATGCATATTCATAGTTGTGTGTGTATAACCTTCCCCCATGCAGCACTGGTTTTGCTTTTACAGGTGGTTCCCCTTTCTCAGAGAAGTGGTGTTCTTGAGTGGTGCTCAGGAACAACTCCCATTGGGGAGTTTCTTGTGAACGTCGAAGAGGGAGCTCACAAGAGATACAGGCCGAAAGATTACTCCGGTTATGAGTGTCAGAAAATCATGATGGTGAGTCCAAACAACTGAAAAAAATAAAAACAAAAACAAAAAAGCTGGATCATATTCTTTACTGGGGCGGAGGAATTTATGGATAATGATATACTATACTTTTAGTATATAATAATGAATGTGACCAGTGGCACGGAATTAATAGATCTTCAGACCTTTAGTTTAGTTTAGTTCCACAAACCACCTCACCATATGTTTAGAAAATTGCAAACAGGTTTACCTGTTACTTTACATAGCCATGATTGTGCAAGAAATTATTTCCTGTTAAATCTGTGCAGTACACTTAATTTTGGCTTTGTGCAGCTTTTGCATGTGAATGAGTGAGAATGACTTTCTCACAGTGACACGAAGCCATCAGATAAGCAAAGGTACCAGAACAGAGTGCAAGGGGAAGTATCTCCCAACAAGACGCATTCACCTGTACACGTATATAAAATACAATTATCTGTACACTCGTATAAAATACATACACCTGCTGAACCAAAGAAATGGGAGTGTGTTTTTTTCCATGTAACCCACGCATTGTGTATGAAAATAGAATTTAGTAAAACAGATAGATAGGTGCATTAATGATTGGTGTAAAAAAGACATTAATTCATAGCTCAGAGAGAGAAAGGAGTGAGAACAGTATTTGATGGGGGCGGGGAGCAGAGAGGAGGAATGTATTTCTTTCAAAGGAAGAGGTAATTTATTTCCAAAGCAGTCAGTCATGGGGAAAACATTTCTTATGTGTTTAAAGGATGCACAAAAGAAACATTTTGAAGAGAAATACAACATCTTCATGAAAGTCTGTGAGAATTTTCAACCTGTGTTTCGTTATTTCTGCATGGAAAAATTCCTGGATCCAGCTGTGTGGTTTGAAAAACGGTTGGCGTACACTCGCAGTGTGGCTACATCTTCTATAGGTATTATACTGCATTATTAACTTTGGCTTTTTAGATTATGTAAACAAAGAGTGTATACCATTTCAGAGGTAATGGCTATTCTGCTTTTGTCGCGTCAGAAAAGGGGGAGTACAGGGCAAAAAATGCCAGCAAGAACACCAGCATTATTTTTGTAATTAAGATTTCTGATTCATTCCTCCCTATCCCCCTTTCTGCAGTAGAAAGATAGAGTGAAATTCTGTGTTTATTTTATATAGCAGTTTGTATTTTTAGGTTCTGGTAGGTTTTTTTAAGTTTCTGCTTGACTAATTCTGTTATTTTGATTTAACATTTATTAATTTCATCTATAGCCTCAATTAACTGAGTTGAAAAGCTTAATCTCTTACTTTCTTTGTACTGGCATCATTAGCTATGGTTGAAATGGTTATTTAAACTCTGGCATTTTTATATATGCACTTGGATTGTGGATTTTCTTTGGATGACTCAGTTCTTTATTGAGTCTCTGGAAGATATTTGATAGTAGATTGTACACATTGCAGTAGATCCTATTTTAGATCATAGAATCATAGAATGGTCACGCCCCCTGCCATACTGTTAACATGTTATTTATACACTCCCTTTCTTGATGAAAATCTACAGTTTTGCAGAATTCAGATGAAAGATTTTTGTGGCACACTACTGCTCTCTTCGTCCATCAGCTAATAGAAAAGCAGTAACAGGTGTAAATTGCAGCAAGGGAGATATAGTTTGGAGGTTTTCTACATTAAATGACAGTGAAGCACTGAAATAGGCTTACTTGAAAGATCGTATGGAATTTATCACTGGAGATTTTTAAAACTGACTTAGACAAGAATCACTCAGGAACTCTTTAGGTATAGTTGAGCCGCACCAACTGAATTACAGACTGAATTATGTCCAGTCCTTTTTTCTGGATTACATGATACTGTGAGTTAAAAGGTTTTCTTAAAAATAGTAGTAATAACAAACCCTAATTTTATTATACACTTGCTTTTTAACTTTTTTGTTTTTTGTAAGCTGAGAAATTGTTTGCTTAACCTATTTACAGAGAGAAATGGGCAAGAAGTCTGTGGAACAGATAAAACAGTACATGTTTGTGTGAGAATAACCTTTTTGCAATTGCATTCAGTTAACCTTTTCTTTTTGGATTTGTGGAATGGCATTTACCCTTTACTGGAGTAATATGCATACATGGGGGAAGAAATAGTCTCACTTCTAATTTGTTTGCATGTGTTACACTGATTCTAATAATCTCCTCTGTGTTAAATTTTCCCTGTTTTTCATGGTGTATAAATATGGTTTCAGCACTTACCTTTTTGTTTTAGTTGGCTACATTGTTGGACTTGGAGACAGACATGTTCAGAATATCCTGATAGATGAACAAACTGCAGAACTAGTGCATATAGATCTGGGTAAGTGGAACAGGCAAGAGAACCTCAATTTTTCTTTACTTTAACACTTTAAAAACATTTATTCATTTATTATCCTTTTATTTAGGGGTTGCTTTCGAGCAAGGTAAAATCCTTCCCACACCGGAGACTGTTCCATTTAGATTAACCAGGGACATTGTGGATGGAATGGGTATTACTGGTGTGGAAGGAGTATTCAGAAGGTAAGTGCTCCTGTACTGCATGGGGGTAAGGAGGCAGCGGAGTACTTCCGGCATTATGGTTGTTGTACGTTGAAGAGTTCTGATGCTGGGGAGGAGACTCAGATTTCTGTTGATAATATCCAAACATGAATGCTGTCCTCTAACTCATACGCTGTTATTTATATAACCAATTACAAGTTCATTATTGCTGCCCAGCTTTTCATATTTTTCACTAACTGATGGGTTGTTGTCACCCTCTTGTGGAGTTCTGGGATGGCTCAGTGCTTCCAGAGGCTCCACAGCTAAATTTCATCCCTTGATTTAGACTGCTGGATTTTTTTCCTTCAGAACTCTGCGTTTCTTTCAGAGCTATACTATATATTCGGAGCTATTAAGTCTCTTCTAAACATTGTGTTCTGTCTTTTATTTCTGTTCAGTTTTATGTAAGTAATTTGAAGTCTTTTTGCTCTTTCGGATCATATATTTGATATCACTTTGCAAGTGCAAAATATAAATCCCACAATAGATTTGAGCTGTGAAACAGAAAAATCCCGAAAGAGGCTGAGTTTCTGTCAGCCTCCATCCTGTTTCCTGTGAATGACTCAAGAGAGCCCTAAAAAGCAGGACACTTCTCTCATTCAAGACTTTTGTGATGTTCATTAGCGTAGTGCTTGGAAACCCCAAATTTGATGGCTTTAAAAAAGTCCATAGTGTAAGTGTTGTCTTTGTAAGGTAGGAATTAACGTTAATAAGTAGTTCCTAATATACCTTTGTCCTGTGAGGGAACAGTCACTGCCACTTCTGTTCTAAACATGATGCTGTCAAATTCACAGTTTCATGTTACTTCTGAAACTTTTGTCCCATGATACAGAAAAACATTAATTGTTTGGCTCCAGCTGAAGTAAATACAGTATGAAAGGCACTGGTGCAGATACTGTTTCTGCCTCAGCCAGACTGTCTTGTAATTAACAGTATAGGTGTAAGTGCACAAACAAGTCATCTCAGGATTAGGTGTGAACATAGTCAGTTAACTTTGCTCTGTGTGTGCTCATCCTGAAGTAGACAGGAGACCTAATCCCTCTTTCACTGGAGTACCTGTCCCATAAGGAAAGTTTCATATTCCTTCCACAAGCTTACTTTACTTGGGAATGGACGTAGGTCCACTGCTGCATCTAAACTCGTAGGAGAGACTGCAGAAATAGCTTAACGTCTCTGGCTGCTGGATCTGCTCATTTCATGTTCAGGAACCCTACCAAGATTCTCCGATGTATTGCCGAGCGCCTCTGGCACACGTTTCCATCCAGCCAAGCAATTCTGCCAATTCAGCAGTTGACAATCGATGTTAACTCAGTGGTTAATTCTGCATATAGAAACATTTCAGAAGTGAAACGGGTAATCTCTTTCCTGTAGGGAATATAATCGGTGAACTATCCAGTCTCCTTCTGGTCTTAGATTTCTAAATTTTGCCATTTATTTTTTCCAAAATGGAAACATTGCAAAGGTTACTCACTTGTTAGAAACTGACCTTTAAGAATGGTAGAAATGTCCATTATTTAAATGATGAAAATACCATCCCATTTTGCTGAAAAGAACCTAAAACCACAGTAAAATATTTTCTAGATGCTGTGAGAAAACAATGGTTGTCATGCGAAATTCTCAAGAAGCTTTGCTGACTATTGTAGAGGTAAGCATTTTTTCATTCTTTCTGAGAGTAACCTGCCAAAATATCTTCAGTTTCTTGTCTCTGTGTGCATTACTGTACCAAATATTCATGGGGGGGGGTTGTTCAATTTTAACTTAGTAACGTTGGTTGGTTTTGTTAATTTATATAATCTTCAATAAAATCAAGACCAGTTTGCATTTTGTATGGGAATTATTCATTTCAGTGATATGCAGTTTTCCTTCTTCAGTATCTAAACGCTTCTAGCCATAGTGCGACATTCTTAGCATGAGTAGTGCCAACTGAATTAAATCCTCTTTGCGTAAGTCTCAAAGATGAGAATTAAACTTATTTTTAAAAGCAGCTTATACTATGCATTAAAAAATAATGACGTGCCTAGAAGTGTATTAAAAAATGACCTCTTCATTGCTCAGATGGTACCCAGTGGCAAAACTGAGTCAAGTATGAACAACACAGACACCTGCAAATGATGAGATGAGGTTTTATTGTTGGATTGTTCACTAAGCAATTTAGTCCAATTCTATTGGATTCTAAAAAGACCGCCAAAACTCGTAATATTGTGGTTAGCCTGAGTGTTACCAACTGCGTGTTTCCCTTCCTGCTAGGGCACTGGACTAGCTGTGCTTAACAGTTTAAATTAAATAGAGGTTTATTTACTGTGTAGGTGCTGCTCTATGATCCGCTTTTTGACTGGACCATGAACCCCTTGAAAGCTTTATATTTGCAGCAGAGACCGGAGGATGAGGCTGACATGAGCTCTACGCTCAATACTGATCCGCAAGAATGTAAAAGAAAAGCCAGGTGCAAGATTTTTTTCTTACCGTCTGCCTACTGTGCTGTTGCCTTGCTTTACGGTTTTCTTACTGAATGTCACTCACATTGTTTGGGATTCATATCTAGTGCACCTGTTTTTCTTCTATTCTGCCAGCAGTGATGACCAGAGTTTTAACAAAGTGGCTGAGCGTGTTCTGATGAGACTTCAGGAGAAGCTGAAAGGTGTTGAGGAGGGAACAGTGCTCAGTGTGGGAGGGCAGGTGAACCTCCTCATACAGCAGGCCATGGACCCTAAAAATCTGAGCCGACTCTTTCCTGGATGGAAAGCTTGGGTGTGACTTGGAAGGATCCAGCACGTTTTTAGAAGAAACCTGGTTTCATGCAGCAAGTGTGTCTTAACATTTCAAACTGGGATTTCACAACTAAAACTTATATCAGGAGCAACTGTGAAGGCTTATATGTATTAGTATTCGGTGGATGTTTGGGGGGTTTTTTTCAATAACCTGTTACCGAGACAACATTTTTTTGTCCACTTATGTTCACTGTACAGTATAAAACACCAACCAGTGCGTTGGTGTTCCTTGTGACCTGCAAGGACTTTGCTTGGGCATACTGGATGCGTTACATTGTTAAAGCCTGAGGTTCATCACTTTTGTGTATGTGTTAAATAGCCGCAGTCTTGTATATAATAATTCTGTGTGGTACTGTGACCGTGTAGAATGGATGATCTAAAAAACAGGAGTCGTGAAATGACTAGCTAAAGTGCATTTCAAAAGAGGGGTTATACTTTAAAGATAATGCTACACTGAATATAAACGAAAACCAGAGAACCTCACGTTTAATGAACTGAGGGTTCTTGGAGTTGGTTTTTTTCAGCTTAGTTAAATAGGCACTAGATAGGGACTTTGAGCCAAGTATTACATGGCTGCTTTTTTTCTTGCTGTAAAGGAAATTATATTGGTACTTTATTTTTATATCATTACTTTAATAGTATAAAACAATAAGAAATATTTAGCTTTTGTAGCTCAGATTTCCTTGATAAAATAGACCGACTATACAATGAAACTTAATGTACCAGAACGGTTCTAAAGCGAACAGTCATTCTGTATCTGGAATAAACACCTGTCGGAAACATATAAGTTGTATTTTGAGCACAAAAATCTCATTCTGATTGCATGTGGTTTTACAGAACATATTGCTGCTTCTTAAAAAGACCTACTGTAATTGGATAGTCAATGAATATGGATAATAGGAGAATCCACTCAAATAACACTCACTGGTATATTTAATAAACCTTCTCAAATAATCTTTATATTTGAAAACATGAATAAAATTTGGCATACTTTCACATTATCTTCGTTTACACTTTATGCATTTTTACAGCAGTATAAGTGAAGAATTTCTTTTCTAATTAGCATTTCACTGATTTTATTTGTACAGTGGTCCTGCAATTTTTATGCTGTATCTTTGTTTTATAAGTTAATGTCAGCGTGGCGAGATGAGTCTTTTGTATTCTGTTTTTGTGAAGCTGACATAAATATCTGTTGATCCTTGGAACCAAAAGCGCATCCTGTTTTTTCTGTGGGGAACAGCTCTCATCCAGGGATGCAGTGATTTGTTCTCTGGAAATGAAACTCCACTGACAGAGCACGCACGCTGTATGTGAATTTCAAATGACGCTCAGGAAAGGGAGAAGAGTCCTACCAAGCAATTACAGAATGGCAGGTAGGAAAGGACTGAACAAAAAGCAATTAAAGAATTTTTATTTTTAAGCACTGACTTAAAAAAATCTGGTAGTATTTCTGCAAATTTTTCTCATGCTTCTTATAGAAGAATATCTTTAGGCGTGGTTTGGGTTATTTAATACTAAAACTCCTAGCTAGCATATAAATGAATATTGCATAAAAGCACTTGGCAGATCCTGTCCTTCCTTCGTGAGTTACTTGGAAAGGAATATTTTCATCATGTTGGGCCGCAGTTAAGGATTTTTACTTACAGCAAACAGTGAAACATTAATATTAATAATTGTCTCTGGAGGAAATAATTTAGTTATTCATCTGCAGTGCTGTTAACTTGGTGCCTATATTTTGAATGTCTATGCATTTTCATTGTTCAAGCTGAATGAAACGCAAATAAAAATGCATGTAAATACTGTAAATGTAACTGAAACCTGCTTACATGATTTGTAAGCTCCCATAGCAGTGAAATACCAGTTAACTGACAAACGTACCACCACGTTTGCTTTCACAAAAGCAGAGAAAATTGAGCTTATGGATTGGCAATTTTGTGTTCTGGAAATTAAACAAGTGGCATAGCAGGAATGAAGCCGTTTCCTAAAATGTAGTGCTGCTTCTGCATCACAGCTAGAACTTGTTTTACAGGAAGCTGGACAGCTGTTGAACATAAAACGTTCTTCAGCCTGTGATGCCTTGATCAGCATTATGGAATAGATTTTTCTGGTGGGCAGGATTAATTTCTTAGTATTTGGAAAAATTCCTTTATGCTGTGTGAGATGTCAGCACCTATAGTGCCAAAATGGCAGTTCCTTAAGCTGAGTGAAGTGCATACAGTTGTGATTTTGGTGCATCATTTAACAGGGGTCAGTTAAGTAGTTTTTAAGGAGATTTTTGGTTAGTTTCTGAACTACATCTCTGCAGACCAATCTGCAGTTGTTTTAGGATGACGCTGAATCCTGTCTTGCATGAATGGGGTGTAAGGCGAGGTTATCTGGGAGCGGTTGAGGAGATAACGCCTGTTGGGACAGTGTGGAGCTGGGAGGAGCCAAACCTCATGCAGTGCTATCCACTGTCCCTTTTGGACCCTGTTCCTGGCATGGACTGTCTGCCAAACTAAAGCCAAGTATTGCTCAGAAAGAGCCAACTGGTGCTGTCCAAAGCAGAGCCCAGAAATAAGATGATTATTAAGCAGTGTGCAGAATCAGAGATCCCGCTTGCTTGACCCACAGCCCTCGAGCAAGCTTCCTAGCCCCTTTCTTATTTAGCAGCGTAGACAAAGACTTTAGTTAAGCAAAATCCAAGATGAATGACATGGTTCTTTAGTGCGTAGAGCTAGCACTTAGGCAGGCCCTGTGGTTAGGCTTCATCTTCCCTAAAAGCCATCCTGACTGCAACAAAATATCCCCTTATAACATCCTTTCCTGAGCAGTGCTTCTGTGTTCAGTCAACTGCCAGAAGTAAAGCAAATGGCCTTCGACAGAGAGATAGAATAATCACAGTTTACCGCTGAACTGCAAAAGGTATTTAAGTAAATGTTTTCAAAACAGGTTAAAGATTAAAATTCCTGACCATAAATGCTAAAAATAAGTAACACTTTGTAATAACTTTTTCAGCTTTCAGTATAAAGTTTGTGCATTAATTCAGCAATCTACTGTGCAGAAGCCTTACGCTGTGCTCTGAAGAAATGCGTTCTGAAAAGGGAAACAATTACAAATGTTTTTTAGAGCAGAACTCGATTGCTATTTTTGTTTATAAACAGCAGATTCCATTGTAAAGTAGCTGACATCTGCTTTTTCAGTCAGGCAGTGCTTGTTTAGTCAGCTTCTATTGCTGAAATTAGAACTCCACATCACAATGGAGTAGAGCGAAACATAAACAAATATTAGCAAAATTACCATTTAGGATTTGTATCCATTGGAAAAATGTATTCCTCAGAGAAAAGTTGGAACTAGCTGGTGTTACATCTCGTCCTGATGTGGAGTCTGCTTCTCTTACATGAAAGTGAGTAAAAGTTTCTGCTCTTTCTAAGTTATGATGTGGAATCTGAGACAATTCATATGAATCATGCTGTGACTTAAGAAACTGGAAGTCTAAACAGAAGAGTGGAAATGCAAGTATATCTATAATTTAGATCTTTAAAATTACACTGTCTTTACCTATACCCGCTACAAATCCTTATAACACTGACTAAAAAAAAAAAAAACAAACCAAAAATATCAAAGCGAGAGACAGTTCTATTTGTGTTACAGAAATGGAGATAGAAGAGAATTAACTTTCCCTAAGACTGCACATCTAACAAGCTAGTTTCTGTAATTATGAGACACAACCTGATATTGATGCTCTCGTTTTTTACTTAATAATTTCTCCTTAATATTGCTCTTGTTAAAAAATATATTATTTCTCACAAAATCACTTTGTTGGCCAATTTTTTTCCAGACAGCAGTGTAAGTCTTAAATTACATCAAACATTTTCAATTACATAAGTGCAAATGAGAAGAGAATCTGGCTCTTTACATGATTTTGTTTTGGTTTTTTGACTTGGCTCACTACCTTAATCAGTCGATAATGTATGTTAACACACCTATGCATTGCATAACATGTAAGTAGATCATACACACTAAAAGCCCCTTGGCTATGTCAAAACACAGAAACTGAGGCCTAACTGATGCCCTATCAGCACACAGCAGTCCTACCGGTGTAATTAAAACCAGTTTTAAATCAATTTATTTAGGTCTGTGAAAACCACTGTGGGCACAAACCTCCATGTGACACACATCTGTTTATAATTATCTCATCTGTTTATCTTAATTCTGTCATTTATACACAAGGTCTCAGAAAGCAATGACAATACATGAGGTATTGTGTTAAGGTAGACGTTATATAGAGAAAGATAAACACAGACCTTTGAGACTGTGGTTCTCCTCAGGATATACAACGATTACTTAAAGCAAAAGTGTTCTGTCATCATTCAGTTCCAAATTACCAGCTTTGCTTTATGTAAAACATGGAAGTAAGCTTGTGGGCTCCCTGTTTGCACTGTTTCCACTGTCCTCAACTGCCTTTATTCTCTCTCCTACACTATTTTTTGAGTCTTGGTTCTAATGGTTTCGAAGTATCCTTTTTTTTTATTCCAAAAGTCCTTCCTGGATGCGGCTTTCAGTCTGTCTCCCCAGTACTTCACTCATTGTTTCCTCTTTTCATTATAGCATCTGCATTACAGATGTAGTCGAGGGGGTCTTTTTATCGTTTGCTGCTGTGAAAGAACTACTCATCACTTAATTATAGGCATGCTTGATGCTTTTAAAGATAAATAATGCTTTTAAAAATTGCATGTCTGTAAAACCATTTTAATAAATTAATCTGATGGCATAAAAATAATAATTCTTTTTCCATTTCTATCCCATTGCATTGTCCAATTACTCTTTATTAGAAATATGAATGTCTCAGTAAGCAAGTGGTTCAATTGACTATACACCAAGGAGTTTAATGGATTTCTTAGCTGGAGGAGCCGGCTGTTTCAACATGTTCTGTGTATAAAATAAGTAATTTACTTTAAATGCTGGCTGGCACAATGCATTTAACATATCCAATTTATGAATAACTCATTATTTTGATACTGGTCTTCCAAGTCTCACTATGAACTAATTTGAATTTACTGAAAAATGCTTTATCATCCACTAAGAAGAAAATTTGGGCTTCCTTTCGTAGAGTGCTCAATTTTTTTATGGCTTGAGAGTGATTTATCCTTGTGGATTAATATGAACCAGCTGTTTTTCCTGAAAGATTGATGACATCACTCCCACGTATTGATGTCTGGCCTTCGTGACATTTTTTGTTACATGCAAGACACACATTTCCTAATATTGGAAGTGCTAAATACAGACAGAATGAAAGTGCTGCAAAGAACCACATTTGCCTTTATGAGATTGTCTGTTTCTCTTCAAAAAGGGCAGTTAAGACCAAAATAAGCTTAATTCTAAAATACATTAAGTACACATGCAATTGTATTACAACCTTGATTAACAAACCCATATGTCAACAATAAAAGACAATAAAACTAATTAATCCTTAGAGTAATTTGAAAGTATAGATGAAGTATACAGAAATCTTGATGACTGCAGCAGTTGCGTATTTCAAACCATGCTTCAATGGACTGTTAAGGCTTTGGGCTTCAGCTGGGACTGCCTGCCGTGCTACAGAGGAGGGTTCATGACAATAACTCCATATGATACTTCACTGTGGAAAGACAGTTTTCTTAGGTAGTGTCAACCTATATGATAAGAGTGACTATTATTTGCTTATTTTCTCAAAGATGAACACCACCTGTGTCTGGAGTGATGACCACTGAACTTCAGAAACAAATGCTGAATTGGCAATGACGAGTCTGGCGCAAAATATCTGCCTTTCATAAGTACTTTCATCTGGAGTTCTAACTCACTGCACAGATGGTACGTGTATTTTTTTCTCTAGAAAGTTATGAAATGGTTCTGTAATTTCTACCTACACACTCTTTCCTTACTTCATGCTAACTCTTACTGAAGGGGATCATCTTGTAAAAAATAAATTAACTTCTCACCCTCGCCTCTACACTACACCTTGAATAGAAGTCCAGGTAGTGTCTAATGCTTCATTAGCCTCATGTATAATTGATGTGAGGTATACTAATGATGTTTTGTTCATAAGGCAAAGTTAAATAAGGAGGAGGAGGTTTGGAACAGAAACCAAATAATTATCGAAGAAAAGCAGAAATTTAGTAAAAATGCCAGACAGCTGGGCAATAATTTTGGCAATAAATTAGCTTCCTTCCAGCAATTTCAGATGTTGTAGCCTAATTCTTAGTTCTTAATTAAATAACTTAAAAGCATGAGACATTTACATAGGACTATGATATTTCAAGTTACTTAAATATCAAAAATCAAGAGGCAAGTATGCCTGAATCGAAGCAGATGCATGTACCATTACATTTCAAGTAAAAGAATATTTAAGCATTCCATACCATTTTTCATATCTGACTGTAGTATCTAAGTCAGAAGCCTATGCACCACAGGCTCGCTCTGTAGACACCAGAGCTAGACAGATACTTCCCAGAGCAATTTTACAACAGCTAAAATATTAATTGCCATACAGAGATAACAATTTCCTCCTGTTGACTACACAGGGACATTGAACAACTATGCTCTTCACTGATGTATCTCCTCTAAGTGATCAAAGACAGGTAGAATAAATCTGGCCAGTAAAAGTCTGCCATATAAAACAGGTTCAACTGAAATCAACAGAAAAACTAAGATTGAGATTAAAAAAGTTGTGCTCTTAATAGAAGCAGAGCACCCACAAATCTCTGAGTCAGTAAGACTGGCAAGTGCTTAGGACTGCAGAGATCATGGATTCAGGAATCTAGTTTTATCCACCTTGACTTGCTTAGTTGAATACATTTAACGTATGCAAATATACTTGATACTTTCATGCAGTGGCAATTTTTTGCAGCCAGAATGAATACCCCAGTGAATATCACATACCGTAAAATTATACTTACAGTGTCTAGTCTGAATCCGATGAAAGCACCTGCTGCAACACCTAGCAACTCTGCCTGCAAGTAGAAAAATAGTAATTTACAATGTTTCCATCCTACTGAGAAAATAAGTCAGAAACAGTATATTGCTGTTAATAGTCTGTTTCAATTACTTGGTAGTACTTGCAGAAACAGGCTCTTGATCAGGTTTAGGTCCTTTACTAGAGAAACTAGAAAAGATGCAAAACATAATGAGGTTTCTAGCAAGCAAAGTTGCTTAAAGAATACACCATCTCCAGTCTCCCAGGAATAAGCAAAGGAAGTCAACTTGGCCTATAAATATTTTTATAATTATCAAACAGCTTTCAAGTGGCTTGTAAGAAATGAGTTCCAGTCCATTATAATTAATTCTAAAAGACAGCTGCCTTCTGTGTGCTTAGTTTCTTCCTTTCTTCAGTTTTGTTTTGTTTGGCTTTACTTTGATGTTCAGCCTTGTTTTCCCTTGGATCATAGTTTCAGTTGTTTTCAGCCTCACAGTGCATCCATAACTGTGGGACCCAGAAAAGACTGGGGGCAATCAAAAATACTGTTTGATTTATATTACTGTAATGAGCCTTGTTTTACAGCACTATGCCACAAACAGAAAACAGTGAGACAAGCCACTAGTAGACCGTAAGTACCTGACTTTGCACTGTACTGTGTAACTTGCACAGCCCTTCTCTCCTGAGGGCAAATGCTCTTCACCAGAAGAGGAGGATCTGTTCCTCTGACACTTGTAAGTTCTTTGTTGTAGTGAAATATATGCACATCTTGTAAAGAAGTGCAAATACACCAAAAAAAGCCACAGTCTTGTATTTTACAGTTTTGGAAAAAAGCTGCAAACAGATTTTCCCATGTCCAACTTTACAGAACATGGCTAAAGGAATACAAAATCCTAACATACATTTTCATCAAATCTGGCTTGGGACAAACAGAGCTGGATGCGGTGCTGTTCCTGCCTGTGGCCATTTTGGTGACTGAGACTTGTATCACACAAACTAATCAGAGCAGGAGTGTCTCTTTTCCAAAAAAAAAAAAACATAAGGAAGGATTCAAATTGACAGAAAGATTTGCAGAATAAAATCTTGATTTCTGGAAAAGATACATGGGATACATATTTCTTACTACAGGTATGAAAAGAACTATTTAAGCCAAATAAAAATTATTGCTAAAACCAGCAATACAGCTAAGAAGCGAGAACAAAACCACTTAAATGGAAAATCAAGAAAAGTTCCTGGAAGACTTACGCACTAGACTGGGAAAAGTAGCTAGTAATGAACAAATCTGCATTATCAGTGGCACAAAAAGCATGACCTAAAGGGACTTTTAGATGTCTAAATGCTATGATTCTGATCCCCATAAAATGGAACATACTTTCTCTTATCTCTGGAGCAATACAAAAGATACACCCGCTGGTTAAAAGAAAAAGCTATCAATGTTTCTGCTTCAGCAGGATTAATCACAGGCGGTGATTAAATTACTAATGATCTTTTCTCTTTTTGATGCATAAACTCGATTTCCGTCATCGCTAATGAGATTACACATTTTGAGCAAGCGGAGACCAGCCCCGTCAGTGATGATACCTACACAAACCTCGTTATCAGAGGGAGAAAAGCGAACAAGGGTTTACGTGAGGAAAGACAGAAGACTTTCTACTATGTGTAAACATCTCAACAAAACATTAGAAAATTAAATGCAGAAAATTATCCAAAATGCTAATGAGGTGGCGTGCAAGCTGAGTCAGTATTTCTTGTTGCTAATTACCTATGCTTAGTCTTTCTGGCAAAAGACATTGCTTGTCACCATCCGAGTATCCGACTTTGGGCAATATTCCTAGCCAACACATTTATTTTACCTTCATACTCATTTTTCTTCTTTATTTGTTAAAATGTGATCAGGACTCTACCATATACAGAAATAAACCCAGTTCATTTATAAATCAGCTTTCTTTCCAAAACGTATTGATTTAAGAAAGCCCTAAGGCAAAAACTGTTTCTTTAAGATCCATGGCTCCCTCCTCTCGTTTTGGTCTGTAGTTTTGAGTATGCAAAAGGTGGTGCTTTTAAAAATGTTTGTACTGTATTAAAAGCTCAGCATTTACTGAAAAATCCCAGGGCTGTCCACTCACTCACCCTTGTTTCTCAAACACAGTACTTCCTTCAAAAAATCTTAACAGCTTTCAGGAAGACCAAGGAAAGCTATCCCCATGCCTGAAAGATGAAACAGCCTCCATTTTCACGTTTCTGGATTCATTTATCTTCCCTCGGCGATTATTTCCCCCCTCTCATACACAACGCCCATCTCTGGCGGACAGGTATTTTCACCGGCTGAAATTCATGTCGCCACACGACGGCTCTGGGGGCTCCGCAGGCCCCCGCCCGCCTCAGCCGCCTCAGCGCAGCCGGCGGGGCGGGCCGGGCCGGGCCGGGCCGTCCCCTCACGGGGCACACGACGGGCCGGGCCGGGCGGCAGCGGGAGAGGGGGGCGAGAGCGGGGCCCGCGGGCGGAGGGGCCTGCAGCCGGGCCGGGCCTTCTCCTCCGGCGGCGAAGCGCTCCCTGAGGGCCCGCCGCCCCCCCCGGGGAACCGTGACGGTCCCCCCGCTGGTGAGGGGGAAGGCTGACGGCCTCTCCGGGAAAAGGGGTGCGGGTGTGCGTGTGTTAAATAGTTAAATAAGTGTTTAAACCCACGGTAAAGGCGGCGCGTTCGTGTCGCTAGCCCCTCTCCCCGCCCCTGAGGGGCAGCCTGTAGGAACGGTGGCTTCCAGCAGAGGAGGTAAGAGCTTTGTTAGCCTGCTCCAAATGTAAGGTCGAGCTGGTGGTGAGGAGGCACCGGTGCGGGCGGTGTGCCACGCAGCAGCACGCAGGGAGCGAGAGGAGAAATCTGCCTTCTTCCTTGAGGTGCAAGGAAGGAGGAGAGGGTGGGTGACTCACGGGGAGCCGGCGCTCCCGCAGCAAAGCCGGCCTGCCCCGGGCAGCGAAGGGCTTACCGGCTGCCGCAGGGGGCGGCCCTCGGTGGGGACGAGTGGGTTTCTGGGGAGTGGGCAGGGTCCTGTGGCGCCGGGCTCCCTGGCGGGGGTTGCCAGAGGTGCTGGAGGCAGCTCGGCCTTCCCGGGCTGCCGCCACCTGAGGTGGAGGCCGCGGTGGGCTCCGCCAGAGGAGGAAAATTAAGAGAGACTCAAGAAACTACTTCACCGAAGAGAGCGACGAGGGCGTAAAGACGACTATTTCGGGAAACGAGTCACTGTGAAATGCAACTGCTGTGTGTTTGTAGCCCTTGAAAAGACAGGCTGCAAAGAAATCAGTGCGCTGCTGAACACTGCTGAGTACTACAGGGGGCAAACCAGCCCATTCCCCCTCCCTTGCTAGTTTTTAAGCACGTAACAAAGTGAGATGACAGTATTTATAGGGCTTTAGATTACTCTGTTTACTTCTGTCAACAGAAGCAGCAAAAAGGTGGTGCGTTTTTGTTATTTTTTTTTTAATTTGATAATTCTTTAGTATTTTAGATAATAGATTCTTTAGATAATAAATAGATAATAGTAGATTCTTTAGATACTTCTATTACTGAATAGTTTAAGAGTTTAAATTATCATTAAATCATGAACATTCAGGAAGGAAAACATTGGTGAGTATCCTCCCTTGTGAGAATATCTCATTTCTTAAAGAATAATAGGAAGGAAATAATACCCACTGGTCAACAAGATAAGTTTTGTCATGGATTTCAATGACAGTCGGAAGAAATGCTATTAAATCTCTCAATCAGTCCCTTTTTGCATGGGTATGTATCTCCCTTTGTATTTTTATGCAATATGACCATCCCTTTGGTAAGTAAGTGGAATCTGTTTCTTAAATCAGAGTTTATTAGATAACCTAGTCAATCCCTTTATTTCTGGATAACCTAAATTGCCCTGCAATCAGTTAGATACTGTAGCAGCATCTGTACTACTTTGACTTTCTTTGTCAGTAAGGTGAAGACTGATAGATGACTTTCATGTTTGCAGTGTAGATCCGGATCCAGGTAATGGGAATTTTTAAATTAGTCAGAGAAATAAGAGAATTTGTTTCGTTTTGATTTATTAATCCTTCTTATCATGTAACACATCATCCTGTATTATTTATTTTATCAAGTGCAAAAAATAACTAAAACATTTTAAAATAAATCTTTTGAATGCGGTTAATGCTGTTAGATCAGCTATATCGATAAAATCAGATGGATAAAAGAGAAGGAAAGAATGCTTGTACTGATTAAGCCAGGAGATACTGTTTCACCAAAACTTTTGCCTTACGTGTAACGAGATTTAAAATTCTTGAACGAAGAAGAGGACGTAAAGCACCAGAAGAAACCCACCCTGGATTTACTGATGACATTGCAGTTTGGTTTCAAAGACAAAGACTTTGAAACGGCGATCAAAAAGCTAAGTAATATGAATTCTGTTTGAAAGTAGGCCCAACTATGCTAACTCACAAGATAGCTTTTGAAAGGTGCTCAGGCCAGCTCTAAGAGCTAGATCTTGCCAGAGGCCTTCATCCTCATCAGTACTGCAAATTAAAATTTATTACAGAAAGTAATTACATGTAATTTCATATTAAATTAAAATGCAAAGCTAAATCCAGGCAAGTATTAGTTTGACAATATGGGAAGAATACGAATGTATGTACATTATTATACAAATAGGTAGCTATAAAGATAAATACATGACATTGCTCACTGGAAGAACGGAGAGAACCCTGTAATGAGTGCTAACCTAACTGAAAATACAGGGGCTAGTTTCTCTACTGTGAGTAAATTCTGCTTGGTAATAGGGAAGTGCCAGGAGAAGTGTCATGGCGGCTCTCAGATCTTGAGACACTAAGAGAGGGAATATCTGCCAGCTCCGTGCCAGGAGCAAGTATTCCTGTCAAGTTGGAGCACTAATTTAGCTACTCAGGACTTCGTTTTCTTCACTTTTTTTCTTTCCCAAAGGAAAGACTGTCTCAGCAGTCAATGAACAATTGATTCTTCATGAATTGATGATTTTTTCAAGAAGGGAAAAGGAAGAAACTTTATAGGTTTTGATTCAGTTCAGTATACAGTATCTCCTGTGTGAAAGAGAGCCTTAGCTTTGTTCTTTCTGTCTCCTTTTTCAGGCAACCTACTTTAAGTCTTTGGGCACTGTCGGAATATATTTATTTAATCAGAAAATATTTATTTTCCATGAAATCACTGAGTTACGGGAAAGGGATTTTAACCATTTATTAACTTGGGACAATGTGTCAAAGTGATCCACTTCAAAAACCCCAGAATTAATAAAATGGTTAATTAACACAGTTTTTCGGTAAAAGCCAAACCATTTTAAGTGAGAAGCCCCAGAAAATGTCTGAATTTATTCCCTTAGTTATTAAATTATGTTACTTATGTGGGCACTATCATCACATATTTTCTCTTTTTCAATAGAACTGAGAATTCCTTAGGAACACACCGTTTTGATGTCAGAAACATGTAGGAGACTACAGTCCCATACGGTGTAATTTTCAAGGGCCAGTTTTATGAGTTCAGTGAGAGTTTATGTTGCTTCTGTTACCCTGAAAATTACATAGTTCATCGGGCACATTCATTAGGCTCTTCATATCGGGATATAGATTGTTAAAATTGTACTTGATGGTGTAACAATAAGAAGTAAACCGAAGTGGCAAGCAGTAAAACTTTCTTCACAACTTTTGCCAGTTTTGCATAGCATTTCTTACTTGCTTTAGGTTTTTGGCTAGTCTTGACAAATGATGGAGTGATTCAAGGGAATTGATTTAGGGGAAAACTTGTCAAGGTGTTGAGTCCCTAGAAACAGGAAACTGCTTAGCTAGTCTTAGAAGATGTCCTGTGTCTCAAACTCAAAGATATTCAAGCTAATTCTTCATTTGCCTGTGAACACTAGGTGCTTTTCCCTCACTTAATTTTTTTCATTGGATCAGGTAACCTTCTAGACCTTATCTTTTATTACAAATATGAATGCACTCAGCAAAAATCCTGTGCCATTTACTCTAATGAGGACAGAATTTGGCATTTCTATGTGAATATCATTTGTATCCTCCATCAGAAGTGATTTTATAATGGCTTCCTTAGCAAGATAATCCATCAAGGAACTGATGACAACTGCAGCTAGTAACCTACTTAACAGATCCAGTTTGACAACTATTACTCATTAGTGCATGTCATCAAAGCAGGGTGTAACTTAATGTTAAATTAATATAGCAAACACATTTGATAGTGGACCATAGTTGCTTGAGAAGGTTAAAGGTGATAACTTACGGGCAGAAGAATTGTTTGGCTTTGGAGTAATACTGTCTTGTGACTGGAATGGAGAAGAAACCTACGGCTTATGAGGGTAGTTCGATCATCAGATTCAAGTAAATGCTTGAATTTGTTTGCTAATGGTACTTAGAGCTGTGTGTTCATGAAGGGCTTCCCCAAGATTTCATTTCATTTGGTTCATGAACAGACATATGATAGTAACTGTCCCTAGAGGAGATCTCTTTCAAATTGGCATCTTCCAGTGCACAGATTGCCTGTTTTGAGTTGATCAGTTCAAGTTTTACAGGGAAAAGCCAATTTTCCTGTGTCTCTGTTCATTTTGAAATAAAAGATGCAATTGCTAGTGTTTGTTTCGGTGACTGGAATGGAACTGTGCTGACTGAAATATATTATCTTGCAAAAGAGTAAATAGCAATAGCCATGGTCTTAATTCCAGTGAGTAATTCACTATATATATAGTATTATTAATAGTCAGGAAAAAGTTGCAGTTTTTCTGGGTCCTTGGGAATATTTTTTATTTGATACAACATTTTATCACAGGAAAACTTCTTTTCCTGCAGGTAATCAGAGTTTGGAAACTATTTCGTGACAAATGCTCAGAATTATTCTGTATGTACTACTTGCATTTAAGTATTGCCAAATATTTACCATATGTTATGAAGCCATATCTATGTGATCTGTACCACCTTTAAATACCTGGGTTTTTTAAAGAGTGAAAAGATAATTATCATGAAGTACAAATCAGGTATTTCAAACATACACCTACTTTTCAGGTTCAGTTATGGGAAGTTTTGGATCAGTGTGACTGTTGATTACTTTGCAGACACAAGTGAATCTCTCAGGGAATAGAGGAAATGCCAAAGTCTGTAAATAAGACGGAATGGTTGTAGTGTGAAAAGGCAGGCTGGAGTCGGTCAGTGGGGGTTAGTCCACATTAAAGCAGCTTTGTTCATCGGGCAGAAGAAAGCAGAATTTATTGGCAGAGATGCAGCTTCTATCAGCAACATGCATTCCTGACATTTTTTAAATAACTCACCTTACCAAACAGCATACGTAAACTATCTTAAGGACACTTGCCAGAATGAGTTGAGTCTCTGTATAGGATTTTTCTTGAGTGGTTATGTCAGAGATATGATGTTTTCTTGATTCTTCTGTATCTTATACTTTTGTGGATAAAATGTTTTGTATAACCCTGACTCTTAAAATTTTACTGTTGTGAATTATCCAATCTTGGAGTTCACTATTAGGGTACAGTAATACAGTGTAGACTATTTGTGGAGTATCCCTTTAAAATTATTTTGCTTACACAGTTTCCTTCACACTTTGCCTTCACTACAAAGAATATATCAAAGTATCTGTAACAGCCATCTTTCTTTAAAAGTGTAATAACTTTTACCAGCAGAGTGGTTTTTGGTTTGGTTTGGGATATTGTTTGGTTGGGTTTTTTGTTGTTGTTTTTTTTTTTTAAATTCGTTAAATAAAATTAAATTTACTGACAAAATTACCTTCTTCCTGAGGTCACAGCTGATGGTTTTGAGCATAGGAGTGAAAACATAATCACTTGGAAGTAAATCCAATTTTCGCTCTAAACCATTTTCACTCTGTTGGCAAATTTCCTTGCTACAATTAATAAAATCTTTCTGTTGCAACACTGAAAAATTTGGTGAGAGTATGTCATGGTTTCAGCTGGGGTAGAGTTGACTTTCTCACTAGCAGCTGGTGTAGTGCTATATTTTGGATTGGGGATGAAAGTAGTGTTGATAGCACACTGGTGGTTTTGGTTGTTACTGAGCTCTCAAGGCATTTTCTGCCCCTCACACCGCCCCATCAGCCAGTAGGCTGGGGGGGGGCACAAGAAGTTGGGAGGGGACACAGCTGGTACAGCTGACCCCAACTGACCAAAGGGGTATTCCGTGGCATATGATGTCATGCTTAGTATATAAAGCTGGGGGAAGAAGGAGGAAGGGGGCGACGGGGACGTTCAGAGTTACAGCTTTTTATATTCCCAAGTAACCATTATGCATGACGGAGCCTTGTTTTCCTGGAGATGGCTGAACACCTCCCTACTGATGGGAAGTCGTGAATTAATTTCTTGGTTTGGTTTGCTTGCATGTGCGGCTTCTGTTTTACTTATTAGACTAACCCTTCTGATTCTCTCCCTCATCCTGCCATGGGGGGAGTGAGCTTGAGCTGCGTGGCCCTAGTTGCCAGCTGGGATTAAAGCACGACAGAGTAACAAGCAAGATGAAGTTAGTGTTGGACCTGCAGGATGCTAACTTGGTAGTAACCATTTTGGTTTATCCTGGCTATCAGTCATAAGGTGGCATATCTCTACAGTTGTAGTGGTGTAACCGTTTGGCTGGACGTCTAGGGAGAAAGAGTAGCTGGAAGTGTGGTTACTGTTGACCCAAAGGTAAGCAACATCTGCTAATGCTAAACAACCCCTTTGAGTTGCATGAGCTATAATGGCAATTACGGTCTCACAAGTATAGCTTGACTTGATTGGCTTTTAAGACAGGTACCATCTGGAATAATGTATTCCACAGGTATTCAGCAGGAAGGTAACCATGTGAAGCTCTGTCCTATTTCAGGTGGCCCTTGTGGTATTCTGCTGAGTTGTCTTGAGTATCTCTATGCTACACTGCAAATCTGTGGTACAGATGGATCCTAACTGATTTTTTTAGTGTTGGGAGTGGGCTGGGAATATGTCATGCTCACTCACCAGTGGCCTGCAGAGTATGCTGGCATTTAAGTATATGTATAACTTATAAAATATATTAATATTCCCATTTACTGCTTAAAATTAATTACTTTGGTTCATAATTGTACTCAAAATCTTTTGTAATTGTCTCATACATATAAAGTGTATATTCAGCTTCTTGAAAGAGCAGGTCTTGCACTTTGAATCAGTCCAAGCATGTAATGCCAAATCAATGTATCCTATTTCTGTTGAATCCCCTGTGTACTGTATGACTATGGTAAATTGTGAAAATATAAAGATATAATATTAATATATAATGTTATAGCCTTGTATGCCAACATTAAAATATCTGCCAAACTTAGTCAATATTATCAAGGGAGACATAAACATGAGTAGTGTCAAAAGCGTCAGCAGAGAAAGGCTGCATTGCCTCTTGGAGACACTCAAGAGCTAGATGTTTTTATCCCTCTGCTATGTGACTAGATAAATGCTTGTTGTATGATCGAAATGTAGTTCATAGAATAACGAACATCTGGAGGTCATGTAGGCCAAGCTTCATCTCCTTGGGGATATCAGTGTGAAAATTTTTTTCCCTTATCTAATTGGAATTTCCCATGTTGCAGCTTGTGTCTGTTGTTTGTGGGCTTTCTGCTGTGTACCTCTGAGAAGCCTGGCTTCATCTTTTCTATGCTCTCCCTTTAGACTTCAACAAGGTAGTCTTTCCCTTGCCTTCTCTTTTTTAGGCTGACCTAACTCTGCTCACTTAGCTTCTCCTTGTACTTCGTGTGCCCCAACCCCTTTATCACTTTGGTGGTCCTCAGCTGCATCTGCTCCGCTGTCAATGTATTTCTTGTATAGGGGAGTCCAGAATTGAATACAGTGCTCCAGTTGCAATCTCAGAACTGACAAAAAGAAGGGAAGAAACATCTCCCTTGACCTGCTGGTCACACACTTGCTGATATACCTCTTGCTTATCACCACTCACATGATGGGACTTGATTAAGGTATGTGCTACAAATGTCTCAAATGTCTTCAAACAGACATGCAAAATAATAATTTTTCCCTTATTCTTACAGCAAAATACAAAATTAGTGGCATAACTCTCTACAGTATAGATTTTCTTATATTATTAACAACTCAAAACAAAAGCCATGCATTAGTACTCATATAGCCTTATTAAAATGCTATAAAAGCACTCACAGAGAAGAAGATTCTTGTGGTTAAATCCTGTGAACTTAAACAATAATATATTTATATAAAATCTTGCACTTCATCACTGCCCTTACAAGAGAACAGTTTTGAAAAACTAAAGCGGTAAAGGAGCTGATAATATCCTAGGTTTATGTAATGCTTCTTTCCCTTATTATCATTTCTTTGCAGGCTTCTCAAACGTGCTCAAACAGGTGATGTATGTTTTCCCTGTCAGCTCTCCTCCCTTACTAAATAATTTACTTTCTAATGTAATAAATGTTGGGCGTATGCTTCCCAGGATGGATGCTTGAATCTAGCATTCCATCAGGCAAGCTTTGATGATAGGGTTTTTTTAATTATGAATCTACAAGGCGGACCTGGCACAATACTGTCATGAAACTAGTGTATTAGTTATCTTGAGGTAAATCTCAAAAAATACCATCTAAAAATGTACTGAATTTATATCTGCTTTATGTTCAACAGATCATGATTTACTAGTTTTTATTTCAAGATGAAATCGAGGTCGGGTGAGTGTTTCCAAAGATGCGTGCCTAAATACATTAGGACATAGATATGACATAACATAAAAGGACTAATTTTCTGGAGTGTTCACTGTATGAAACTACTGTTAAGCTTAAAGGGATCTGAAAATAAGGAACCTTAAGTAAAGACTCTATATGACCAACATTTTTGGAAGTCAGACCAATGTAGATTCCTGTTTGAAAATAGTGGCCCTGGACTTGAGGACATACTATTTCAAACAAATAAACCTGTCTCTGTCATCAGTGATAAGTTCTACAGTGTGTTAAAAATTACTACTATTGATGAAAACAGGACAAATTTTACTCTCTATATTAAATCCTATGTTGTGTATTAAAAGCTGAAAATACTGTAGCAAAATTAAGTACTGTGGTATGGTAACTGATTTTAAGAATTCCACCAACTGCTAGGTGTACAAGAGATTTACTCAGCTGCTGCTCAAGGACTGCTATAGAATAATAGAAACTCTAGTGTATGTATGTCACTTAAAAATACTTTGTAATGTATGTATCACACTTTGTACAAACAGGTTTTACTGAGTATTTAGCAATTCCTGTAACACACCAGGCCAATGAGTATCATCCTGTCATCAAACTAGAATAGATCTGACATCTTTTCTGGCCTGGAGGGGTAATTGTTACGATTGCTATTCATTACAATTCAAATTGCATATAGTACCACCAATGGAAAGAAGAGAGGATTTGCCTTACCTTCTTTTATCTTTGGGAGATCTGTAGTTATAAATTGAAGCAGATTTACTTAAATGACTAAGCACTTTTAATGAAAGTTCTACCATGTCTCTACTGTTTTTAATTTTGGCAGGAAGATGAATGTATTCATATTTTTCAGGATATTTCTTGCCTCTAAGCTATAAAAGCATCTGTAAGGCATTCTGTGACAAACAAGTCTTTGCTTTGAAGGGATGCTTATTACAAAAGCAAGGAGGGGGTTTTGGCAGAGAAGAATTTAGAATCTTTTTTTTCCCTTTTTATGAGGGAAGAAAGGAGGGATGAAATGTTCACATTTATATTCGTGACCATTTAAATTTTATCTGATTCTTCTTCCAGCTTGAAAGACATCTGTTTGACGCCAGGCAAGTTTTCCTACACAGATATTTCCAAAGAACCCTAAAGTATGCATGATGACTCCCCCTGTTCCCTCCCATTTTTTAAAATATAAACAGATAATTTTTGGACTTTTGGTTTGAAATATGTGTGTGAGAGGTTGTCTCAGCCATCTGATATGCTTAATTGCCTTTGCTGAGCACACCACTTCCATAAATACTGGTAAATATAAAATGCACATGGTATAATGGATATCACAAAATAAGATCATATCACAGTAAAAATGACTGTACACAGAGAAGGAAAGAGGAGTATATACTCAGTTTTAAGTGTCAGCTTCAGCAATGGACCCCTGGGCCTGAATTTTGATGTAGAAAATTTTATGTCAGTTGAGCTGAACATATATTTATAGTCTGAAGTTCTCAGACTGATTGTCATGCTAAATAAAAATACAACCACTGTGCATATTAGTGTTAGAACCAGAACAAAGAAGATGATGGGTAAAGCAACACATTCCAGGTTTTTTCTTAACTGGCATAATGGAATAAATGACGGATGGACAGTTGCATTAACCTCTTTAGAAACCTGAAGTTCTTCGCATATTTAGCACACTGAAAAATCTAGTCTTTCTTCCTGTTCTAGTGCAGAAATTATGTTTCATGTATTTTATGAGGGTAACTTGCAGTGTAGAACCGAGAATGAAGCCTGCATGAGTTGTAGAGCACCGAACTTTGCACACCTAAGCAATTGGATGAGTCCACAATCTTAAGGTCTTTCCATTCGTTTTTGCATAGGGCAAATTTGGTATCCATGAAAGACATTATCTGAGTATAGCTGAGTAGGAAGTTGCTCAGACTGGTGACATTAGCCAAGATGAAAATGCAGAGGGCAGAAATGGGTGCTTGTGGGCGTTGGTCTTGGTATTGGTGTAGCTTTCCAGGATTGTTTATGCATTTTGAAGTAGACGAACCTGGGTAAAAATCAACAGAGGTATTGGGAGCCAGGACTAGGATTATTCCTCTGCTCCACCCAAAGGCACATGTTTCTGCAATGGTGTGACCAGCTCCTTCTGGCCCTGTGAATTTTGTATGGTCACCTCCATGGCTGCACAACTTCAGTGGAAGACCTGAAGACCTGTTCGCCAGTCTGGAGCTAAGGCACTCTCTGGAAAAATGGCTTTGGTTCAAACCAAGGAGGACTGCTGGCTTCCAAATTGTTTAGTATGGTCTCTAACCCCTAGACTATTACACAGAAAGTGCAGCATAGGTTTTTCTGTCATATGTATGAACCAAACCAATGAAGTCTGATCTGCTGTCGGTTCTCAGTATAAAGTCAGGTATGATCAAAATTCACAAAATGGCTTAAGATCCCTCTGAGGACTCAGGCACAGGAAAAGGCAGTTCATGAACTCAAGTGAAAAAGATGATGGCATCCTTAGCTCTACACAGAAGTAAAACCTAGGCAGTCTAAAGCTCTACTAACAAATTTCAGATGTGTGAATATTCAAGTAGCCTAGAATACTGTAGACTGTATTGTTGAACTAAGACCCCAGTATTTCACCTGTCCTCACCTGAAGATCTTAAGTCCTTCTGTGGATCTGTGCCTATATTCACAGACATGGTCACTGGCAGGGAACAGGTCTTCAGAGTGGTGTCTTGGCACTCAAAGCACTGTGATTGTGATAGCTACAGTCTGCTTTAAAGCAGCATTTCATTTTGGTGATTCACAGCCATGGTGCTTATAAAAATATTATTCTGATCTCTCCCCCTCCTCTCCATTTTCCTCTGAAATTGATAAATACTATATCATGTTCTCTATTCTGTTATCTGTCATAGACCACAAAAAAAAAAATCTCAAAGCAACACTGGATTTGATATCTGTAAATCTCAAATATTCATTTTCTTTGTCTAGTTAGAAAATTGTTTTGTATACAAGGAACAATCTAACACTGAGGTAAACTTTATGAAGAAATCATAACACTGTTTTAGTATGTTGCAAATGCTCCTTTAGAATAACTTGCACTGACTCATGGAAGATCTGTTGTGGACAACTGGTTCCTCATAAAACTTTGGTAACTAGGTCCCAGCTGGAACATGAGCAGCACTGTGCTTTTCTTCTTGATGATGCAGTACATCAAACAAATCCCCTAGACGCTCCCCATTCCAGGCTCAGTATCTGTCTGGTGGTGGCCATGGAAGCAAAATTGTGGGAATCAGCACTGCAGATCAGAGTCAGTGTGAAAAAGGATATGTAAATACAAGAGGAATACATAACTAAGAATGTTTGCTAGTGCATAAGTGTCTTAGATTTCACAGCTTAATTCCTGTTTAAATTCTTGCATTGTAAGTGGGTGATTTTCTCCATCCGGTACAGTTATAGATCTTCCCTTAAAGGCTTTTTCCTGTGGCAACTGCACACTGAATCTCTGTCATCAGGCTGAGGCACAAGTTCCATTCCATCCCGTATTTCAGGTTTGCTGGCTTGGCGTTTGGCATATTTCTGAAATATGTAAACAACATTTAAGAATGCTATAAGCACCAACGTATAATTCATGAAACAGATTTTTCCTCCTCCCTTCCACTCACAAGCTTGCCTTTATTCAGGCTTCTTATGTCATTGTTTACAACCTGTTTACAAGGTGTCTTTGTAACACACCTACTAATAAGCTACATTGCCTCTGAAAACCTCCTTTAATGTTTTCCCCTGTCTTATTATTAATGGTAATTTGAATATTGTCATTATTTGTGCCTGTAACCACTTTATGCAGATAATGCTGTCATTTTTGTACACTGAACAATACCAAACTTTGTGTCAACCTGTGGCTGCTGAAGCTGAGATCTAACTCTGCATGGCAAAACAGGAAAAAGAAATTAGTGCTTTCAGGGAGCAGAAGCTTCTGTCACTAGAGGTTTGCATCTCCTGGGGAAGCAATGACTGTTTGGCCTGCTTCACCCCTTATGACTCTGCTAGCCATACTTCTGGAATTTCTTTTCCATGTATTCACTGTTTTGTAGTACAGCAGAGTAGCTCATGAGGGATAAGTATGAAGGGAAAAAGGAATAAAGTTGTGTAGAGATTCTCTCTTAAGTCTATTAGAAACCACATACCAACTGACACTGAAAACAGGTCTGACTGTGGGGGTGGGGGCAAAAAAAAATTTAAAATATCTGATTCTGTAAATCAACCATTATGTTAGACTGCCTCTTCAATGATTAAGCAAGTTTTAGCAAAGCTCTTCAGAGTGATCTGTGAATAATACGAACCATGTCTGCTATAGATGTTAAGTAAGGACTGAATATGGAATTTGTAGCATCGGTAGCAGTAGTAGTTGGGGGAAAGTGATCTATTGTACTAACCTGGAGCACTTGGTAGTAGTAGCAGTAAAACCTATGAGGCTGAAGTAATTCTCTTGCCATTAACTGTCCTTCTTTAGCAATTTTTCTTGCTTCTTCATCATTTTCCTGGAAAATTGAGACGAAACGAATGAATAATAGAGCAGTCAGTGAGTTACTCAAAGCCTGGCTGGCATCACAAGTTTTATTAAAGGGGCTATTCAAATCTGCAACCTTACGTGCAATTAATGGTAGACTGCAAAGGCACTCTTTAAATTGCAGATTTTTTTAACATACTGGATTGCTTTTATGGTCACAACTGGTACCTTAGTGCTATCAATAGCAACTTTCATGGATAATTGTACAATTTTGAAAACTCAGTTGGTTACTGCTCTACTGTTTTGTCCAAACCACAAGTCTCTTCAAAATCAGGTTTGACATCTCCCACACAGTTTTACAAAAGACAAAGCCATAGCTATTGTCCTCTCCTATGCAACTGAATTCAATGTCTTCCTTTTAAAAATAACTCCGCTTGAATTCATGTACTTACTCTTGAGATTTTTAGGTCTGCATTTCAAAGCTTTTAGTATTCTCATTTGATTATTTATGAAAAACTAAAGTACTCTCAGAACAGAAACTTTTCCTATGTTTTTTAACCTAATAACTAAAATTAAAGCACAAATGGTGCTTTCAATCACACAATTTTATCGCTTTGTGTGGTTACATAATTCCAGCCTCTCATTCTAAACATGTTACGGAGCAGCAATTTTTTTGTACATTCAAACAGAACATGCAGTGCCTTCTAGTCAGGGCCTAAAAAAAGTGATAGAATTAATGAAGTAGTATCAAGGATTCTGGGCGTTTCTTTGACAATTACCTGCATTAGTCAGTATACTGAGGCTCTGACTCATGAAACGCTTCTGCACATACCTAAAATGACTTCTTAAGTATTTCTCTGAATACAAATGGTTACTTGAATTAAGGCCTTCTCATCTTATACTAACACCAAAATGTACTTCCTTTATCCCAGCATCTCAGTAGAGTTGATGCAAAATAGGTATGTGGAAATCCAAAAAGAAGAGAGTATTAAGATAAATTGTTTACATGTTTGTTTATCACTTTTAACTTGAACTAGTAATGGAACTTACCTTAGCCCATTTTATTTTCTCTAGCAAGTCCTCTAAGTTTCTCTTAACTGGAACATAATGTTTCCAAGGTTTTAATCCAATATAAAAGTGTTCATAGTACTGGGAATCTTGCTTCAACACTAGGCTGTCACCCAGCAAGAGGTATGGAAACCTGTAAGCTGCTACGGTCCCATCTACATTCACTTGGTATTTGTACTACAATATGAAGATAGAGGGAGAAAAGGTGAAATGTATTGAATCAGAACACTGACTGTATAAAAGATTATTTTAACAGGCAAGACATAATTGTATTTATTAATTCTCATCTTCAAACCTGTTTTAGTGTTTAGTCGGTGTAGTTTCATGGTGTTCTGGATAACATAATGGAAAAAAGATTTGTTTTCAACCCAAGATTGACAGTCAATAACCTTTGTGTCACATGAACTGCCTGATGGGTATTCTGCTAAAGTGCCCTGGGACAGAGCAAGGGGTGGAGCTGGGAAGGAAATAAAACTAATTTATACTTCAATTAAAAAAAGAGTAAATTTATTCTGACTTAAAATTATATTATTATGTAGAATAATCTGAAACATTATACTAAAAGTAACCATGAATGTACTGCTCTGGCAAATGCTTTTGGCTTGTTACAGCATTTCTGATATATTCTCTGGAACAGAACTTCAGTTGCCATATATTATAATTGCTTTTTACAGGACTCTGTCCCCTTTACTTTTTATACCTCCGTTGCAGTAGAATTAGTGTGTTAAAGTGCAAGAAGAACACCCATCTATTTTTCTAACTTGTTACTACAAGGACTCTTTCTGACATCTGTAATGTACTTGCAATAGACACAAGTTGTGTCCATTGTTTTCATATTTACCCCAAATAGAAGAAACCCGGAGGGTAAGAAATCAAATTTCTTAATCTATTAAGCAAAAATAAAAATCTCCAAGAACTCTCTCTAAGGGCCTCCACGAAAGAAATACAGTGGCTTTCTTTAGAAGCGTGTCACACTATGACTTTGATTACAGGTGGTCTATCTACCCCCAGTGGACCCGTGTTCCCAGTGTAGCATAACTGTTCTGTTTACTGAATGGAATTAGCAACAGTAAGCCTTGTCTTTTCAGTTGGTAAGAACTTGACAGGAAAATTAATCCAAGACTGTAATTTCCTTGCTACCTTAAAGAAGTCAAAGAAGCCCATCAGCGGAACCTTTCCCAACTCCTTTTCTTTTTCTCTGAAGAAGAAATATCCTGTTATTCCAGCATCTAGTAGTTCTGGATTTTCCTTGGATACCTTGACAAGATGGAGACGTTCCTCTCGGCTGTCTCGACCTCTAAATAAGGCTTGCTCAGTTTTGTTTTCCCAGAATGGGCCTATGAGCATTGAGTGATGAGATAAAAGCAACCAGTAAGGAAATGTTCATGATATGCTTAGTGCAAACAAGGAACTTGCTATGACAGCGGCATTCCACTCAGAGATGTGGTAAAACAGGCTTGATTTCTCATGAATCCATAATCACTTATTAATCACAGGGTTTTAACTCCCAGTTCTGGCTTGAATTTTGGGATTAGAAACTAAGCCACGTATAAAAGGAAAAGCAGATAATTGCTCTTCCACTCAACAATTTTATATTTAAATAACTTGAAATATCTTGAAAGCTGCATAAGGGATTACAATCAAATTACGTAAGTAAAATACTAATAATTAAAGTAATACTCTGTCCATAAAGCCTGGCACAATAACCAAAATTTCTTTAGTAAAATCCACTTCTGTTACCCAGCAATTTAGTTAGGTCTTTCAGGAATCACTTAATGATGACTTAAAAAAGAAAAAAATGGCTCCTGTGTCCTCCAGATACTTAGCAAGAGCTTGAAAGACTTCATCTCTGCTTACTGCTCACTTTTAAAAACATTCAATATGTCCTTCCTCATCCTTCTGCTGGAAATTTCCTTAAAGGACCTGCTAAAGTGGAGTAGGCTTTTACTGTGTCCTAATTGGAAAAGAAGCTGTACTACATCAGTAAACAGAGAGTGCTTCAAACTGATCATTTAATTAAAATATTTAATTTAAAAACGAAAAAAGAGAAGAGAAACTGTGAACTAATCAAATAAAACAAAATACCTCCTCACTCAAGTTTTACTCTTTAGGTATTGTTCATGCCATTTGTCTGATCCCTAAGTACTCATGAATTTCGGGAGAGGGGGACACCTGTCAGTAAAGCTGACCCTTCAAAGCTAGAAAAACAACTCAGAAGATCCCACTGAGGTAATTTTTTATACAGACAATATTTTCTTATTTGAAAGAGGCTGCAGCATAGTACTAGTTTACTTCTGTCAGGATTCAAATTCATTTTTATGTAAACAGAACACTGGGCCGCATCACTGTCAGGAAGAGGATTGTTATTTGATTAGAAGGAACATAAGTCCTTCACTGAGGAGAAGGGCCTTTTAATTATATTGACTTTTCTTTTGACAGGTCACAGTAGCTATCTTCTGGATACCTTTGAGTTAAAATTCACCATTATTGTAAACTGGACTTCTTAACTTTTGGCTCTAAATCCTTATTAAACACCTGCTTAGTAGCAGCACTGAAAGTGTTTACAATCTGTAAAGACTAACCTGCTTGTATCAAGAGACCTCCTAAGGCACTTGTGAACTAAAGACTTTAACATATTATTTGAATGCAACTTCCTTCTTTGATGGAATTTACAGATTCCTTTTTTAAATCCACGATGTATAATTCACCTGTATTTCCTTGAATAGAAAGGAGGTCATTTGTGACTCCACGTAGGGTTTCAAGAGTCGAGTGGGTTACATCATACGTTGGAAGGACTATATCTCTTGAATCCACAGAGCCACACCACGAAATGACAGGTATGGGACCAGGTGTGTCATTAGCTTTCCGATATTCAACTGGCCAATCTCCAACATTGAGGTAAAACTCCACATCAGGAAGACGAACCTAAATGTATACCCAAGAAAGGATAATGACACAAAGATAAAAGCTGTTTGTCACTCGTACATATATTCCCCAGTTCTCTTGTCATGCAGAATCAGTAAGCCTACTAGATATAGTTAATAGATAGCTGAGCTAAAGGTATGAATTTCAAGTTTCTGCCCCGCAAGCAAGTATGAAAGGAACAGTTGCAGAGGCCAAGAAAAGGCTCGCAGAGTCGGGCCTTAGCCCTGCAGCTTTCGTAGCAATGTCATTACTGTCAAGCTCAGCCCCCACAGATTATCCCTAAGATACACTGTCATCTTGATTAAAAAAAAAAAGTCAAATCTTGGTTCAGGAATTCTAAATCTGAAGATACAACAGCAAATGCGGTATTGCCATATTAGAACATGACTTAATAGTCTTAAATGATCGAAGTTGTTACCTTTCTTGCCAGTGACAGGAACATTTCATCAGAGAACATTTTGAAGTCTGTATACTTCCCTAGGGAGCGGCGGTAGATGTGATTATTGAGAATAGTGTAGTGAACAATAGCACCTCTTGTTTGACTGAACTTTGTTGGGATTTCCTTAAGCATTCGCTGAAGGTCAATGGTGGGAAAAGAAATGAAGTCCTTTGTAATCTGTGGTTCTTGGGATGGACAAGACATAACGTTCTGCCAGATCTCAGGGTCTTCTTCTGGACAGTCACAATATTCATGATAAACTGGTCCTGCAGAGAACAAAGCACTGAGAGTCTGTATTTGTGATTCTACATCGATCATAATACCCTGGACACATGGGTATATAAATGTAGACATTACAGTGGCTTGACATTTTTTATTCAGCATGAGGAAAAACTTCTTCACTTTTTATACTCAACATGAGGAGGAACTTCTTTACTTTGAGGGTGGCAGAGCACTGGCACAGGCTGCCCAGAGAGGTTGTGGAGTCTCCTTCTCTGGAGATATTCAAAACCTGCCTGGACGCCGTCCTGTGCGACTGCTGTAGGTGTCCCTGCTGTGGCAGGGGGGTTGGACTAGATGATCTCCAGAGGTCCCTTCCAACCCTGACCATTCTGTGATTCTGTGATTCCGAGTTTTCTAAAGTTTTCCTGGGACATCAATCTGCCCTACATCTGGGGTTTAGCAGTGTAACTGAGAAAACAGCAACATTCTTCTCTTTTCAGATATCAAAATACTAGATTTTTTGTTATCAGGGTAAAATTAATCTGCAAAACGAAGCTCCATTATTGAGCTACCCACCAACCACAGAGGGTATTCAGAATTGTTCTGACTGTCCGTAACTGCCAAAGCTCAGGTATTACAGTTTCAATTTTAGCCTAATTCAGAACTTTGATACAGTAGTCTACCTCTGGCATAAGGTGTTTTCTTTTATGTATAATCAACTATTCTTTCTGTCCTTTTGTTCTGTCCTTTTGAAACAGAGAGCTTGGGTATAAGCAAGACCCATGTAGAGTGCGAAAAAAAGCCCTTATTTCATGGACTTCCAATCAAAACAGGTTCTGTCCTGTGTCATAGTTTCATGGCTGCTGGCAAATATGCACCAGCAAAACGAAGATATATTACTACTTTGAGGACTCAGGACAGTTCCATTTCAGTCTGAAGACATTTCTGAGTTTGTATTTAGGAAATTTTATCAAGAAAACCCCATGAACAAATTCTGGTTAGAAGTAGTGGTGAACTGAAACAGGACTCTCCAGAGAAGTAACTTTATATTATCTTTTTCTTTGCTAAACAGCTGTCCATTTGAGAGCAAGAGAAGGAAGTTAGAGAAGCAGATCTGGAATGAGAGAATAATTTGCCTTGATTTCCCTGCTTTTAAATAGTTCTTCCATAGTATAGACCTGCAGTGAATTAAACTCTGCTGATGGAAAGAAAGTTAAATATTGTCTGGTTAAAGAAATACTGTCTTTGTTGTTATAAAGAATCACATTTTTTTAGAAATCACAGGCATTTGAAATAAAGTGTTGGGAACAACACAAACTCCTTGCTTTTGCAAGTAGTATTTTCTACTTTAGATAAAAATAACACAATATTTAAGTGAATACCTGCTTGAAAACAATAAAAATACAAGCATTGCTCTCTTTTTCCCTACCAAATCTGAAGAGATCCATTTCCTTATGCAAGAAGGAAGAGATGTCCAGACACATCACCTTAATGTCAGAGGCAGTAATCTGCATGCTTATGCATCTAGGTCCTGTAGCTTAGCAATGTATAGAGATTGTCGCCGCTTACTTCTCTATATAAGGAGAACATTTGTGAGGAGAGTACATGAACAAGGGCAAACCAACCTCTAATTTCCCAGCTCCTCCTCTAGCAGTAAATTAGTCCATAGCATTTCTGTAGCTACCATCATACATGACATTAAATAAAAAAAATAGCCTTACCTTTCAAAATATAAGGAGATTGAGCTACATGCTGATCACCATAAAGTATCTCAATTTCTAACCCTTTTCTGACACTCCCATACATCCGATACCGCATAAGAAATGTGCCATCATTTCTATCCAAAGGGCGAGGGGTGTAAATTCTGGGGACTTCTTTTGGAGAAAGTGCCTTAATTACCACTTTAAACTGTGTTTTTCCTGAAAAGAGGAAAATAAAAACAGACACAAGCACTTTAAGCTATTAGTATCACATATATGAAATAAAAGTGAGAGCAAACTCTACTGGATTATGTCCATGGCATTTAATTTAACTTCGCACTGGAAATTTTGTGATTATACCAAGTTGGTAAAATTGATTCCCAGTGATGGAGGATCATCCTACCAAATTTTCTTGATCATCACATACCTAATAAATGGAAAACCTGAAGATGAAGATAGTTAAATAATGATTACAACATTGAAGGAAAGGCTAACAGGATTTTGAAGCAAAGATTAGGTTTAATATTAAGCTTTCAAGTTAGTGCTCTGAGGAACAATAATTTCCTCTAGAGTAAGACAGAGGAAACCAAGTTAAAATAACAGGAGAAAAGGATACTTGCCAGCTTGGGGAAGGGAAGTTGCAGCATGCAGGAGTCAGATACAAATTGTTCACCTTTGGGCTGCAGCTGACTGTCTTGCAAATTTAAAGTCCCAGCTACTGAAAAGCAGGGATAAGAGAATGATAGGAGAGATGTTTCCCAGACATCTGTCTGACCACTGCTTAAAGATCACCACCATTTCATCATTAATGCACTGTGACTTATTAACTGGGCATGGAACATTTTGTGCACAACATGAGTATGCATAAAAATAAATCTGCGATATTCCCGTATTTCTGTCACAGGTGGTAATTGTCAACTTTATTCTTCAAAAAAGAGGGGGACAGATATTTGCAAAATGTTACAGTCTAACCATTGCAAACCAGACAAATGTAATGAATGTTACCACAAAATAGTATTCGGAAAGAAACAGAACTGAAAAAATCCAGATAAAATCAAGATGTTACTAAAGTCTGAATGTGTTTCAACAGCACTAACAAATTGAGATATTGCAGTTATTTCTATACAATCCATAGCTTCACATGCATAACCGTATCCTGGGCTGCATCAAAAGAAGTGTGGCCAGCAGGTCAAGGGAGGTGATTCTGCCCCTCTACTCCGCTCTCATGAGACCCCACCTGGAGTACTGCACCCAGCTCTGGAGTCCCCAACATAAGAAGGACATGGACCTGCTGGAGTATGTCCAGAGGAGAGCCACGAGGATGATCAGAGGGCTGGAGCACCTCTCCTATGAGGAGAGGCTGAGGGAGTTGGGGCTGTTCAGCCTGGAGAAGAGAAGGCTCCGGGGAGATCTTATTGCGGCCTTCCAGTACCTAAAGGGGCCCTACAGGAGAGCTGGGGAAGGACTTTTTACTAGGGCGTGTAGTGATAGGATGAGGGGGAATGGCTTTAAGCTGGAAGAGGGCAGGTTTAGATTAAACATTAGGAAGAAGTTTTTCACTTTAAGGGTGGTGAGGCACTGGAACAGGTTGCCCAGAGAGGTTGTTGAAGCCCCATCCCTGGAGGTGTTCAAGGCCAGGCTGGACGTGGCCTTGGGCAACCTGGTCTAGTGGGAGGTGTCCCTGCCTATGGTAGGGGGGTTGGAACTCGATGATCTTCAAGGTCCCTTCCAACCTAAACCATTCTATGATTCTATGCTTTGCATCCACGTATAGGACAGTGATAATGCACCAATGTGGTATATCAGTACAATAGTCATTTAATGATCAATCGTGTCTTCCTTAGAGCACTGCATCTTGAAATTGGGTTCAAGTCAATTACTGTGCAAGAGTCTCCAGATTAAATTAGGCAGAATTCTTATGATTTTAGATGTGTATTTTCTGACAACAGATGTCATGCATCTTTACAGAGAGAACCCTGAGTAACTCAGATTCTTCCAGATACTGTTGGCAGAGTGGATCCCTCTATAAACAAACACGCTGTCATGAGACCCCACCTGGAGTACTGCGTCCAGCTCTGGGGCCCCCAACATAAGAAGGACATGGACCTGTTGGAGCGAGTCCAGAGGAGGGCCATGAAGATGATCAGAGGGCTGGAGCACCTCTCCTCTGAAGACAGGCTGAGAGAGTTGGGGTTGTTCAGCCTGGAGAAGAGAAGGCTCCAGGAAGACCTTATAGCAGCCTTCCAGTATCTGAAGGAGGCCTACAGGAAAGCTGGGGAGGGACCCTTCATCAGGGAGTCTAGTGATAGGACGAGGGGTAATGGTTTTAAACTGAAAGAGGGGAGATTTAGATTAGATATTAGGAGAAATTCTTTACTGTCAGGGAGGTGAGACATTGGAACAGGTTGCCCAGAGAGGCTGTGGATGCTCCATCCCTGGAGGTGTTCAAGGCCAGGCTGGATGGGGCTTTGAGCAACCTGGTCTAGTGGGAGGTGTCCCTGCCCATGGCAGGGGTGTTGGAACTAGGTGGTCTTTAAGGTCCCTTCCAACATTAACCATTCTATGATTCTATGATGTGGTCAATGTCTGTGAGCAGAAGGTTCTCTCAAGGCTGAACACATCCTCTCTTCTGCATTGTTTTCCATTGTAAGAATATAAAATGTAGATTATTTGTAATCAGCCCTCAGTTTTCTTACTATTCAAAGTCCATGCCAGCTTAAAGATACCATGAAGCCAGGCAGAATATCTTCATTTGACAACATACTGAGGAAATAAAAAAGTAAGCATTATTCCTTCTTGGAATGCCAGTGTGGCAAGCAGCACTCCTGCTGACTAAGGAATGCAGAATATTGTCTGTGGTAGGTAGCAGATCTATCATGAGGAGCCCTCAACTGACTAAGTATCAGTCCAGAATGATTTTCAGAAGTGCACTTCTGACTTCTGAGAAGTAGAGGAATGTTAAGGTTGCTCCAGATATGTGGTACGTATTTTTCAGACGAATGATGAGTGGACACCTCCCTGCTTGCTTAGGTGGTAGACTGAAGACGCATTAGCAGTACAGTTATGCAGTGTGACATCTCCTTGGGCAAGCAATGCTCAAGCAATGCTAACAGACTTAAACTCCAGAACAACGTCTATGAATGGTACATTGGTTTAGATCTAAGACCGTCACAGCTTTGGATCTCTACAGCTTGGATCTATGCGAGTAGAACTGATTCAGATTGGCTCCCAATTTGGGAGCCCCTCACCTTGTTTTGGTGTATTTGCAAGCAGAGTCATCACCAGAAAAGAGGCAGAAAAGTCTAGTTTTGTCCCCTTCATATATTTTTGGCATTTAGCTACTGATTACTTGTCAAGATGACATAAAGTAGAACTACACTGATAACATAAGAATGGCTGTATGATCATAGGACAAGAGGAAAGGATAGGACAAGAGGAAAGGATAGGACAAGAGGAGATGGCCTCAAGTTGCCCCAGGGGAGGTTTAGGATGGATATTAGGAAAAATTTCTTCACTGAAAGGGTTGACAAGCACTGGAGTGGGCTGCCCAGGGAAGTGGTTGAGTTGCCATCCCTGGAGGTATTTAAAAGAGGTGTAGGTGTGGTGCTTAGGGACATGCTTTAGTGCTAACTTGGCAGTGCTAGGTTCATGGTTGGGCTCGATGATCCTGAAGGTCTTTTTCAACCTAAACGATTCTACAATCACAGGCCATAAATTGACCTTTAAACCAAAGGTCCGCTCAGTATCTTGCATCTTACTGTCACTAGCAGAGAAGTGCAGGATAGCAAGAACAAAGAAATTACAGAGGAATATTTCTGAACTTACTGTCTCCCCCTTTCTAGAAATCTGCAAGAAAAGGACGTGAAAAATCACAACTTGCATGCACATAATTTTAATGGCCTTCAGTGGATATTTTCCATGACTGCTGAATCCCCCATTTAAACATCCTGGTATTTGTTACATCAAAAGCATCCTAAGGCAGTTCTTTTTCCAAAAAGTGATTACATATTACAGATAAGATATTTCTTTTAAAAATTCTGTCTGATAACACAAGAATTATAGTCATCAAAGGAAGTTATACAAAACAACGAATTACAGTTCCCCATTTTTTTCTCCTCCTTGAATCAGCCTGAATCCTGTAGCCAGTTTCAAAACTCTCCATGAGTCAGATATCCAGAATTATTCTGAGAATAGTCAGGTTCTTTCTAAATATATCCTTCAGTTCTTCTTCACTCTGTGCAAGATCATGTTGTACCATGCGACACTTAATACCAGAGGCATGATGGAGAAACACAGAAAAATGAGAATCACAGAACTGTTGAGTTTGGAAGGGACCTCTTGAGATCATCTAGTCCAACGCCCCTACTCAGAGGAATCAGCCTGAGCAGGCTGTCCAGGACTGTGTCCTGTTGAGTTTTGAGTATCTCCACAAACAGAGACTCCACAATCTCTCTGGGTAATCTGCTCCAGCGTTTGACCACCCCCACAGTATAAAAAACCTTTTTCTTGTGTTCAGATTGAATTTCACGTGGCTTTTTCCAGTCTTCGGGAACCTCTCTCATTTGTTGTAATCTTTCAAGGATAATCGAAAGTGGCCACACAATGACATCAGCCAGCTCCCTGAGCACTTGTGGGTGCATGCCATCAGGCCCCACAGACTTAGGTGTGTCCAGACTTTTAAGTGTTCCCTGACCTGATCCTCCTCCACCAAGGGTAGGTCTTCCTTGTGCCAGACTTTCCCTCTGCTCTCAGGGGCCTGGGGTTCCTGAAGGCTGGTCTTACCAGTAAAGACCAAGGCAAAGAAGGCATTTCAGTACCTTGACCTTTTCTGTGTCATTTGTCACCAGGTCCCCTGCTGCATTCAGGAGCAAGCTCACGTTTTCCCTAGACTCTGGTTGCTGTTGATTTACTTGTAGAATCCTTTCTTGTTGCCTTTCATATCCCTCGCCAGATTCAACTCCAGATGAGCTTTGGCTTTCCTAACCTCATCCCTGCATGATCAGACAGCTTCTCTATATTCCTCCTGGATCACCTGACCCTGCTTCCACCTCTTGTACACTTCCTTCTTCTGTTTGCGTTAGTCAGAAGCTCCTTGTTCATCTCTACAGGCCTCCTGACATCTTTGATTTCCTGCTGATAGGGATGGGACCATTCTTGAGCTAGGAGACGCAAGCCTTGAATAGCAGGCAGCTGAGAAGGCAACAGGGAAGGACTTCTTCTTCAGAAGAAAATAACTATTTAAATTTTTGTTCTTCACAATGATTCTGATGGAATTAGATTTCTCTTGGATTTGGATTACAGAGAAAATATATAAATGCCAACTAGGATGACACTGCAAAAGCTTGAGCCCCTGTCTCATGCTGTCTTAGACCTGGGTACATTGAGAGACCCCAGAGAGATCTCAACGTACCCAGGTCTAAGACAGCTGGGACAGCATTTTATTAATTTCCTTGTGTAACCCATACTTTTACAGCCAAAGTATCTGCTTTTCACTCTACCAGAGTGAAGAGACTTCAGAGACTCTGAAGACTGAATCTAGTGCCAGCACAAACACTAACACTGTCGTAATTCTTTTGAAAGGCTTGAGAATAAAACATCAGGGAGTTGGGTTCCTCATAAATGGTCTTTTGCATGAGGACAGTGTGGAGCTGTAGTCCAAATAAGAGGAAAGACATTTTTCTCCAAAGCTGAGTAAAAATTTCTGTTCCTCATTCAACTAAATACTGCCAGAGGTCTTAATGCAGCAGTAAGTCTCCTCCTTTTGAATTTGGCAACGGATTCCATAAATGACTCTCCCAAAGGAATGGACACATCTGCCTTTAAATGTCACTGCGGTCACAACCACCTTTTGCAACTTGCTTAAAAGCAGCTGACTTAAGTATTCTTTCCGTGTGAGTATCCCCTAGTATCATCTGGATGAAGAAGCCTTGGAATCCAGAGCATGTCATGAGGTAGGACCGCAGAGACAATAGTTTTCTGTTGGTATTACGTCTTTGTCTCTTTCTACCCATTTTATAAAACAGCATTTTAACTGGGTGTAGAGATTTCCTACCAGAGAAAACAAAGTTTTCAGTTCTCATAAAAATGAGTGAATATTGAGAAATCACAAGTCAAATACTACTGAATTTGATCTCCTTGTCCTCACCTACGGGAAATAACTAAGCGGGTCTTTGTTCCCAGCTGGTTATGTCCTTACTGCTCTAGAGACGTGAGAAGCTCCAGATCTACCCAAAGGAGATGTTAGTTTTGGTTGGTGGCAGTTTAGGTGCAGGAAGCGTTTGATAAGGGAAGAGTGACCTGGTAACAAAGCTGTCCGGGAAAAAGCTAACCCCACTGAAAGGCAGGGGGAAGAGAAGGGAGACTGAGTATTTAATGTCAGTACAGATTATTCACTGGAGGCAACAGGACTTTTGTTTGTGATTTACAACGTTCATTGAGTAATGGGGCCAAGGCCTCTAAGTACTACCGCGGTATTTAATTATAACAGCTTTTTGCCGATTTCTTTTTTTTTTTAAATTGGAGGAAGGTTACCATGGTACTTTCACTCACGTTTTTCTGTTTCTCTCAATCCAAATAAATGATAGAAGAAAAAAGTGTCCTTGTTGAATCGTCACCACTAGTACTTCTGTGGTACCCTGAAAACCTGCCTGGGGCAGCATTTTAAGTAGAAAATAATTTTCCAGTCCTGAAGAGAGACTACAATACAGACACAGTCAAAATGGGATACTTTAAGAAATTCAGATGATGAAACCTGCTTTATGCATTTTTTTTCCTCTTGTGTAGCCTGCAAAAGAGATATTCCATGCATGGGTGAACGAGTGAAGAAATTCAGGGATGGCAAGAGAGAAAAGGTAATAAGGTATTGATTTATGCAAATTGTTAAGAGAAGAACAAAATACCCAGTCACCCTATTGATGACATGGATGCAGAAGAGAAAGTAAAAGATCAGAAAAGAAGGGGTGTTTTACTGAAACCATTGCTGGTTACTTTCACAGATGGAAATTGCGAAATCAATAGTCTCAGTAAAGAGGCAGCTGAACAAAACAGGTTCACTTTGCAAAATGGGCTCCTTTGCGAACCATGTACTTCCACAGAGTCGGACATGAGGGCATATGTCCAGGAACAAAGAAATACAGGCCGTGGTAGGAAGTTGTGTGTGACCATCACAAACGCCCAGGCATCGTGGTCAACAAAAGACCTGAAGGGAGGTCCTGCAGTGCTGCAGGTACGAAGGTGAGCGTAACCGAGATGCACTCTGTTTAGCTACGCTGAATTGAGAGCTGGAAGAGGTGCGCCACTTCTCTTTGAAAGTATTTTGTAAAACCTGCAAGAATACCTGGGAGGCCTTGAAAATACTTGTTATCAGAGTATGTAGATCATCTGACAAACAGTTAACAGCTGACTTTGTCATGGTCAACCATACATAAAGACATGGCGGGCAGTTGTTAAACCTAGCAGAAAAGAAGGATAAGGGGATCCAAGTGTCCAAAGAAAAAATTGTGCAGTTGATATTAAAAGTAAGTTCTATATTTTCAGCAGTGATTTTTTAACCTTTGGAGTATTTTTTCTACTGAGAGTGAATTCCGCAGCATTTGTATCCTCGTTTCAGCTGAGACAGAGTTAATTTTCTTTCTAGTGGTTGCTGTGTTTTCAGATTTGGTATGAAAGGAATGTCAATAATGCATAGTGGTTTAGTTGTTGCTAAGTGATGTTTATACCAGTCAAGGACTCTTCAGCTTCCCACAGAAGGTGAGAAGGAGCATAGACAGAACAATAGAATGGCCTATGAAATATTCCATGCCGTAGACATTGTGCTTGGTATATAAATGGGGGGGTGGGGGTGGGGTGGATTCTGCGATCTCTGCTCAGGTCAGGCTGGGCAACCAGTTCACCAGGCAGCGAGAGTGACTTCTGTCTTGTATATTCTTTTACCATTATTACTGTTATTTTCCTTTTCTGTTATTGTTCTATTAAACTATCTCAACCCATGAGGGTTTTTTCCCCTTTCCCCTCCTTTTCTCCCTCTTCTCCCTGCCCTTCTGGACTGCCCCCCCGCCACCGAAGGCAGGGTGAGCGAGAAGCTGCGTGGTCCTAGTTGCTGGCTGGGGTTAAACCACGACAATTTGACATCTTCCTACAAAGATGAGTCAAAGAGTTACAGCCTGTAGGTCGAAATTATTGTGTGGCGTGCAGTGGTGCACATCGATTCTTGTGATTAGACTTGACACTCAGAAAACTCATCTGTTTTGAAAATCTACTAATTATTCTATGTAAATTTCATACTGGATACCAGTAACTATGACCTACTTGACTGAAATTCTAATCCATACCAAACAGAATTTAGTAATAGATTAGGACAAGCCTTACAAATGGGAAGCCTTAACTGCTGTGATCGCAGTATTCTCGTTTGTGCAATGGAGGTGATAACGCGGATTTATTTAGCTATCCCAGCAGGGATGCTTTGAGATGTATTTAGTTTATATTGGAAAGCAGTGTCTTAATAAATATTATTAATTGCAATTCTTACTGACATTTTACAAATCGATTATGAACATTTAAAATCATTTGAGAACTGAAATGTGTAGCCCGTGTCTATATGAGTACAGTAAACAGTGCTCATGCACTGGAATATGATCAACTGTACTGCTAAATCGTCAAAGGACCCTTGGCACCCTCCTGGATAATTCTCGGCGTGGCTCAGGAGTTAGCAGGGGCCGAGCCAACAGCTCTTCCCCGCGGGCAGCACGCACGCACCGCCTCGGTTCGGAGGCTACGGAATGCCGTGGTATGAATGGAGACCACTCCATGCCAGAAGGCATCGGGACCTGGAAACATTCCCAAAGTCACTGAATTTATTAGTATAAATACAGACATACACAAACACAGTGAGGTCAGAGCGAGGTTCTCAGTACCCATATCCTATCAGTTTAGCTTGGAGGATTTAAACTGGGATGAGAATCCAGCTGAGCTTCACACCTTTTTACCTTTAGCGACCTCTTGTTTGAACCCAAGGCTCTCCCTGCGCGGCTGAAATCAGCCTCCGCTTCACTGGCAGCGGGCGCGCCGTTGCATTCTTCAGCGCAATTACAAAACTGCGCTGCGATCCACCACCAAGTTGCAACAGCAGCTGGAGAAAGTCCAGACCTGAAGTATCCGGGGTTCCGTCAGACTGAGGACGTGAGCTGTGTAATACATCTCTGCTCTTTTGTTTCACAAGCAGCAGCCTTCTAACTACAGGCCACGGAGAGGCCGTGCGTATTCGGTACATACCCTCCCGCCACCATCTATACGAATGGTAAATAATGCAGAGCAAAATAGGCAGCTCTACCCTACGTACATCAGCAACACTGGATTTCCGCTGGGCGGGTTCTCAGGGTTATCTTCATTATGAAATCGGCCATGCCACAGTTATTTTTATTCTGAATTAAAACTATTACCATAGAGCGCGTGGCATCGGCTTGCAGCAGAGAGCTGGGCTGCGAGAAGAACCCCCGTCCCCACCCTGAGAAGAGGTGTCACGGGACGCTCTGTGCTCGCGCTGCATAAACGAGAGATGGAAATTACTCCTTCTTAACGGAGCAGCAGTGGGGTAACGGAGCCCGGAGCGCCGGGCTTACCCACATGGAAATTTTAAGCAACCAGTGTGCGTGCAGCGTTAAAGATAATTACGTTAGCACTTCTGAGGAGGGTACTGGGATTTCTTTACATCCACCAGCTCCAGGAGCACTGGTTTGTTTTGAGCTTACTGGTTTGTCGCTGTCAACCACACACGGTTCGGGGGAGGCACTCGGCCGCACCGGGGGAAGGAGGGGAGGGGGTGACCATGTGCTCCGCGCCCCACCGGAGCTGCGCGTCCCGGGCGGGACGGTGAGAGGGGCCGGGGCGGGCACGGCACGGCCATGGCACCGGCAGCGCTCCGGGGGGGGAGGATGGAAGAGGGGAAGGGGGAGAGAGGGGGAAGAGGGGAAGGAAGAAAGCAGAAGAGGAGAAGGAGGAAGGGGGAAGAGGGGAACAGGAAGGGGGGAAGGGAAACTGGAAGAGGAGAAGGGGGAAAGGGGAGGAGGGGAAGGGGGGAAAGGAGGAAGGGGGAAGGGGAAAGAGGGAAAGGGGAAAAGGGGAGAAAGGGGGGAGAGGGGGAAAGGGGGGAGAGGGGAAGGGGGAACAGGGACGGGCGAAGAGGGGAAGGGGAGAAGAGAGGAACGGGGGAAGAAGGGAAGCGGGAAGAGGGGAAGTGGGAAGAGGGAAAGGGGGAAGAAGGGAAGAGGGGAAGGGGAAGGGGGTCGGGCGGCCCCGAGCAGCTCCCCCGAGGCCGTGGGTGTGCGCCCCGCGCCCCCGCCCGCCCCCGGCAGACGCACGGTACCTGGCGGCGAGCGGGAGAAGTTGCGTCCGGCGGCGCTGACCGCCTGGATGTAGAAGTGCCGCACGGGCAGGGCGAGCCCCGCCCGCAGCCCGGGGCCCCACGCCAGGCTCCGCTGGGCGCTAACGGCGTCCGCCGACTCCGCCGGCCGCGGCAGCCCCGCCAAGGCGGCGCCCAGCAGCGGCAGCAGCGGCAGCAGCAGCCCGCGGGCCCCCATCGCCCCGCCGCCGCCGCCGCCGAGCCCCGCTGGCCGCGCCCGCTGGGAGCCGGGGGGCCCGGGGCCTCCTCCGGGCCTGCGCGGCCCCGCGCCCGCTCCCCGCCGGCGGCCGCTCCTCCTCCCCGCCCCGCCGGGGCCGGGCAGTGCCGGAGGGAGGCGCGGGGGGGGGCCGGGCTGTGCTGGGAGGGAGCGAGCGTCCCCCCCTCCCGCATGTGTGTGTGTGTGTGTGTCTGTGTGTCTGGAATTCAGAGGAGGAAAAAAAAAAATCGCCTTTCTCTAAAGCGTATTAATTGTTACTGCCCGGTGCCGGCTCGTGTACAGGCTGAGGCTGCTGTAAAAGAAAAAAAAAAAAAAAAAAAACCCAACCATAATTTAGAATTCCTCCTCGCTGTTTCTCGGATTTCCCGCAGTGACAGTGCTTGAAGTGAAGACAGCGCAGGGCCCCCGTGGGGCTGTTCCCTGCCGCTGGGTCACCCTCCCGCCCCGTCCCGCGGAGCACCGCGCCTCGGCGCGGCCCCGCGCGGCGCAGCTCCGAGCGCCGAAGGCCGTGGGCTGCGGGGGAGGTGTGGCGGGCGGCCCACGGCAGTGGGAAAGAGGGATCGTGGTGGTACTCTCTGGAAAATGTAACCACAAAGTAATTTCATGGGTTTAAAGTGATGGAATACGAGTAAACAGGGGGGACCTCCCATGATTTCTCTGCTAAGGCTGCTGTATCATTTTTATGAGAAGCATTTGCTGCTACTAGGACATATTTCAGGGTGTCGGTAGATGGGGGGGGGTGTGTTTACGAGGCTGTAGGAGAATTAAATCAAGCTTCTGTGCAAGCCTGGATTTTCACATGCAAAACAGCGCCAGCATGAATGAATGCTGCGTGTTTTTGAATAACATGAACTTCAAGTCTCTGTGCATACAGACCATGAAAACAGGTTCCTTGAGAGTGAAATTATCAAGTCTGGTTTCCTCCTTGCTTTTGTCTTTAGTGTCCTAAACTCCCTCACCTCAGATAACCACAGATCTCCACCAACATACTCCCAACAGGCAGGAGAAAACGTGTATAGTCTTAATCTGGAGTTAGGTAGGTGCTCCTTGGCCAGGAGCACATCCCCATCCCCGGCTGCTGCTCTTGGCACAGGGATCGGCGAGGGCGGCTTTCCCCTCCCTCTGCACCAGTTGGGAGCACATCTGCAGAAGGTGGTGACGGGGAGCAGTCACCGTGGATTGACCAGGGGCCAGCCATGCCTGGCCGACCCAATCGTCTTCAGCAATAAATGGGCTCTGCGGATGAGGGGAGGGCAGGGAATGGCATTTACCTGGAATTTAGCAAAGACATCACTGTCTCCCACCACGGTCTCTTATCCAAGTCAGGGTGTTACGGTCTGGATGGGGAATAACCAGGTGGGTAAAAAACCATCAGGATGGTTGGCTGGGCTTAGAGGGGGCTGGCTGATGGCTCATCTCTACCTGGCAGCTGGTGAGAAGGGGAGCACGACAGGGACCTGACCTGGGATGAGGCGATGGAGAGCTCCATCATTGGGTTTGCAGATGACGCCAAACAGGGGGACTAATAGTTGTGCTTGAGGGCAGGGCTGCCATCCTGAGGGACCTGGGCAGGGTGGTGGAATGGGCCATGAAATTCAACAAAATGTCCTGCACTTGGGTGCAAGGGAGCAGTGAGGGCAAGCTGCTCCCTGGGGAATGGGGTTGAGGAGCACAGCACCATGGCTGGCAGCAGGGCTTCACCAGGGCCCGCCCCGCGCGTGGCAAACAGCATCTGGGGCAGCCGAGAGGCCACATCACCCAGCAGGCTTGTGGGGACAGGGCAGGGCTGAGGTCAGGCAGGGACATCAATGTGCAGATCAGGATCAGGCCCTGCGAGGGGAACCGGGGTCAGACACGGCCCTGGGGACCTCAGCCTGCAGGTGGGGCCGGGCTTGGCAGGACCCATGGCTGGCCAGACAGGGCTGTGGGGAGATGGAGGCCGACATCCTACAGCATTGCTGGGGCAGGGACTGGTGGCTCCAGGCTGGGCTGAAATGGTGTCCTGGGCCGTGGGCAGGGTGAGGGGAGCGCTGGGGAGGGGGGTTAGGGCCTGTTGGTGCTCTTGGGGCGCTGTCCCTGGGGAGGAGCCACCCCTGCCCTGGGACTGGCTGGGACCGGCTGCCAGGAGCAGCTCTGAGGGAACGGCCCTGGGGGTCCCGGTGGGCAGTGAGGGGCACATGGGCCATCAGCAAGTCCTGACAGGAACGACGGCCAACGGCAGCCTGGGCTGTATGAACAGGGGCAGAGCCAGATGTCGAGGGGAGTCGTTTTCCCCCTCCACTCAGTGCTTGTTAGACCATGTCTAGGTACTCCATCCAGCTTTGGGCTCCCCAGTACAAGACATCAATAAACTGGCTCAAATGCAGGGGAGGCCGCTGAGATGGTGGGGCCGGAGCACTGGCCCTGTGAGGAGAGGCTGGGGGAGCCAGGCTTGTTTGGCCTGCAGCAGAGATGGCTTCGGGGAGGGGATGGACCTTACAGAAGCCTTCAGTGCCCATGGGGAGATCATTGAGGAGATGGAGCAGGGCGGAAGGATGAGGGACAACTGGCATAAGTTGAAAGAAGAGTGGCTCAGCCTGGAACACTTTTTCCCCATAAGGGCCATCAGGCAGAAGCACAGGTTGCCCAGAGAGGCTGTCCAGTCTCCACCCTTGAATGATTTCAAGACTGGACTGGGTGAAGCCCTGAGCAGCCTGACCTGACCTGACCTGACCTCAAAGCCAACCTGCTGTGAGCAGGAGGTTGCAGCAGAACTTCCTGAGGTTCCCTCCCAGCATGAGCTACCCTGTGATGAAACCATGAGATTTCCATCCCTTCTTTCAAATGACACTGAGATGTTAGAATGGTCAAAGGTCATCTGGGGACACGAGTGACATAATGGATGGACAGTGATCTAGACAGAAACACCACCTTCGCTCATAAGCTTTGTTTCCTTCTGAAACCAGGCTGAGGGACTGTGCCACTGAACTCAGGTACCACATATACTGGCTGTAGTAATTAAGGTTGCAAGACAGTGTTGAGTCTCACACGCTGTCACACTGCATGTGGCAGCCAGGCTCCACTCAGGCCTCATTCCTGCTGAAGTGATTTTCACATGGAGCTCATCACCTTGTAAAACTACTCATCAAATGCTACCCTTGGCCCCTACGTGGAGTATCGTCTCCTCAAGGCAAGTTGTAGGCATATGGCTCGCTAAGGGGTTCACACATCTACTGTGAAGATACTACTGCTGATGGAAAACTCTTTGTGTGCCAGAGACCCACCGGCTGTCAGGAAAGGCGAAGGCAGCAGTACGCCGGTATGTGCACCAGCACATCCTTCCTCTGCCTCATAGCCACGGAGCCGGCGTGAGCGCTGCCCACCGCTGCTGATGGACGCCGCATCGGTGCCTGTTAAAGAAATAAGCTTTTAAGTGATTTAAGTAACTTAGGCCTTGTTAGATTTTTTTACATATTTTGAGAATAGTCATAAAATGGTTGAAGAACAGATGTAATTGTATAAGGTTGATTAATAGAATGCAGGTGCTTAAAGACAATACTCTTGAGAATTATGTAAGCACTGCTCATTTATCCCTTGTGTAGTCCTGACCATGGCTGGCCTGAAACCCAGTCAAGCTGAATCAACAGAATAGCAAATGTAGAACATAATAATAGGTAGGAAATGAGTGATTAACCCACAATAAGCAATTTATAAAGCTTAGACATCTGGAAGAGGCATAGAGTAAGCATAAGTTAATGGAACATCTTGAGTTTTTCTAAGTCTATAGGTGGACTTTGATGGATACTCTTTAAAGAAGATAAGAGGCTGTGGTGACCAGAATCTGCACCATTGAGCTACAAATTCAGAAGAGGAACTGGAATGGAACGTTAAGAGTCAGCTGAAAATTAATGAACTTCTGAAGAGTGAAGAACTGTGGGACTTCAAAGAAACACTGAGAGCTTGCCAGACAGAAATATCAATTATGTAATGCTGTGTAGAATCATATATATAGAAGATGTATTTTGTTAGCCGCTTGCCACTCACTGAGGTGATGGCCCAACTCTGAACTGTTCATAAAGCAAACCTAGAGGTACCCACAGGCTGGTGAAATTCTTTAACAGTGCCCCCTTTTTAAATCTATGGCCTGGTTTGCCATCACCACCCTGGCAACAATACTAAGCTGCTGGATTTTAATTTTTTTTTTAAATAAACTGACTATGGCATTCCCAGTAAGTGAAAAACAAACACAGTACTGATACATTTTTTCATTTGAATGCAGAATTTATTTCAAACAAATAATTTTAAATATGAAAATCCTATAAATTATGAACATTTATAGAATACACTTTTGCCAAAGAAAAAGCTTGGAAGAACGAAGGTGTCAAAATCTGGCTCTGATAAACTGCACGGAGTGGATCGCTATTCAAAGGGTGTTTCTCCCTATGTTTTCACACAATCGCCTGTTTTACAGAATACCATTATTCGGTGTAAATATTCGTTTACAGATCCTCACTAGGCTGCAGTCTTCCACAACTGATTTACGGCCAAAAGCAGTTTTTACTTGCTTACATTAAATCAAGCCACCTGATCTCCTCTACATACACAGCATAGCAAATGAAAAAAAAAATGTATGCCAACAAGGTGAGAACTTAATCCAACTTCTATTGAACAGGTAGAAAATATTTACAAATAAAAACGTTCTAAACCATCCACTTCTAGTCAAGAAAAACTGAATGAGCGTTTACTTCCCTTGTAAATGTTTATTTTATTATTCTTTACCTTATGTAGGCTGGTATTCCCAATTTTTGGATTAACATATTTTGCAGAAATGTACAGCAGCAGAAATTCCTCACTGATACTCAGCTGGTTTTATTGTCTTACTCTACAGAATCCTGTACGTATAGAATATATCTGTTTACAGAAAAACACAATTTCTCCTTAGAATACCACATTTTACAAGATTGCAATTATACGGGAGTCATTTCCTTCCAGCATTGCATATGTCAGCATACGCTTATATCCTTCCAAAACAGGCACGTCGTAGAGCTCAATTCTTACTATAAACACATAGTTTATATTAGTCCTTCTATGTACAACAAAATACAAATTACTCCAGTATAAAGTAATAATACTTATATATCGGTGCAGATTTGAACTACAGACCCACTTCTTTAACGAAGTTTACAGCATAAAAAAATAAGGATACTAGTTACCTACTATAATATTTTCATCTTTTAATTTCTTGTGGAGTAGTCAGTGATACAAGCATTGCTTGTTTTGTGTAAAATATATTATTTTAAAATACCAGTATACTGTCCTTCCAGTTACAAAAATATAATTATGTCCTACAGAAATTTTACTGAATTAAAAAGTGTATCAAAAATATGGATCATCACTTTAGACCATATGCGAAATTAGAAATAAAGTAGAAGTAAATGTATAATTATTTAAAAATACTATCGCCTGGCTCAGTGAGCCATTTCTGATTTTGCATAAAAAGAGATCAAAGCTTAGTTAGAAATTTAATGGCCACAGATGAGTTTTGGCTACTGAGTAATAATACTACATTATTAGTGTGGCTGAAGAAGAGCCACTGGAAAATGTTTACAGCCATTCAGTTTGAAGGATAAAAAGTACCATGGTGACAGCAGGAGTGGTTGAAAAATACCAAAAAAGGGTCAGTAATTTAGCAAAAGGCAAAGAGCCTTTCTTCCTGGTTTTATTTACTTCATACATAAAACCCAGCCAGTCTGTACGGCGCAGTCGCGGCCCGGCCAAGTGCCCTCTCGGGCCGCTTCGCGTGGCGCTGCCTGATGGAGCCCAGCGGCTGCAGGTGCCTCACCCCGGGACCGGCCCGGCACAGAGGCAGCAGCAGAACTTCGGGACGTAAGGAGCTGTACTGGTTATGGCTGTCTTCCCACTATTAGGACAACTTAGGATTCAACCTATAAGGTTTATATAGAAAATAAATAGGGTAAATCTTCTTACATTTTGCATGGTTTAAAGTGTCGGATTATTAATCCAAATGAACCTGTTCCTAAACCAAAGGCAGAAATCTGGCTGTTCATCCTGACTGTAATCAAAGCTGTGCCGGTTATGAATCTTCCATGCCTGAAAAGCAGATTTCCACGCTCAGCTGTGTTTCTTAACATCCTCAGGAATCCTGGTGGTTTTTCCAGCGCTGTGCCCTTTGCCGAGCTGTTTCCCATGCAGTAGCAGCACTTCTGTAACTCACATTACTCACTGCTCTTGCAATGCTGAGGAGAAAAATCCTGGTGTGGAATCTGTCTCAACTGCATGGCAGAACAAACACCACCAGGGACATTGCTGCTACGCTTCCCAGGAATGCAGAAAAAGAAGATTCGTGCAGAATATGCTGTAAAAATTGAACAGGTTTCATTTTGTGGGGGTGTTTATTGGATGGAATGGATTGGCGTTATCACGCTTGACCTGGTGAATGAGGAAAATGGGAGAAACAGCAATTTATCAGCAAAGTAACCTCTTGGTTCTCTGTTAAGTCTTGTAAGAAAAAGTAGCTCAAGCTAGAATTTATCCATTCCAGCACTGCATAGCTGGCAGGAGCCTAAGCCACTGCTTGCTGACTCAGAGGAAAGCCATCTCTGGAGTTACACTGCCCAAAGCTCCACAGTTGTTTACCTTCTATTATTTTGGGAAGGGATTTTTTAACATTCTTTTTCCCTGCTAGGAGAAACAACAATGGTGAAGCCACATATTTAATACAAAAGTCAAATGCTCAGCGAACATAACATACTGACTTCTTTAAAACTAATGAAGTTGTACCAATTTATAGCAGCACAAGAACTGGCTCAAAGTATTTTATATGTTTTTGCCTGCCCAGAAACTACCGAGCTATTGTGCCATCTTAGTATCACGGGCCCTTCACAGCTCCGATTCTTTATCTATCTCATCTAGGTAGTATTCATCATCGGTGGTGGTATCACTGTCTGAGTCCGAATAAGCTGCTGGGTCTTCCTGATAGATATCAATCGGCTCTCGGGGGGATGAAGCAGCCGATGACATCTTGCTCCCAGCAGAACTTGAGCTCAAAAGCTCAGCCCTGTTTGTAGATGGGGTCTCTCCATCTCGGAGAGCACCAGGGTTATTAAGAAGACAAGGTCTCCATAATCGCCCTTCTGTGAGTGACCTCTTGATATTTTCCAGGAAAGCCAACTGTTGTTCTTTGCCAAATATACCAAATTCAACAGAAGGATACATCAAATTTCTAGTGCTGTAACATTTTTCGTCGTCCGATGCCCAGTTTTCATTTTCATCACAAGACAACAGCTCCGAGTAAGATTTAAATCTCTTCCCATGTATACCATCTTTTGGTAGAATATTGCTTCCCGAGGCAAAGGTCTCATGGGAATCTCGAGCACAAATACCCTCAGAAAGGTGACGCTCACGCTGACTTTTGGCATGACTCTTGCGTGACTGATAGCTGTGCAAGTTAGCATTTTTTAAGCTAGCAGACTGAGAGGTATTTTGATGCTGACCAAGCACTGTCTGGGCAGTCAAGTTTTGCTCTGGGCATATGTCTGCCTGCACACAGCTATTTACATACATGTTTGAGTTTTTGTCAGTTAAAAGTGGCAGGGGAGGGCTGCAGGCACGACTGCTAGCTCTTCTTTTCTCATGATCCGGTGAGTCTGATGCAGTAGCACTGGGAGACATGGGCTGGCTTTTGCTTTCGAACCTGAGATCAGGTGTTTGGGAATTCTTATTTCTTGTGGTTACTGCTTTATCTGGAAACAGTGTTGTAAGACTTGGCCTATTTTCCACATTCACTGTAGGTTTTTTGGGACTGATGTCTTCCTTCTGGGTGTATGAGCTTGTAAAAGACCTCCAATTGGTGTTATTAACAAGCGAAGAAGGATCATTCTGATTTTCAGTCTTCTTATTCTCAGCTGTTCTTGGTCTTGGCGTATTCCTATCAGGGTCCAGACTGTGATTCTGATTTTCGTTGTCCGACTGCAGGAATGGCTGATGGGAATCCGTTGAAATCAATGAGTCAAGGGACACGTTGACCTCTGAAGAAGTGGCACTTCCATCATTCTGTGAAAAAATGTTACTTATGTGCGGTTTGGGGGGTAAATTTTTACTTGAAAATTTTCGACTTGTTTTGTAAACAGCTGCCAGTTTATTTTTAATTGAAGGTCGGTTTTTCCTTTTTTCTATATCTTTGACTTTGTCTCTTGTGCAGTCAGAGAGAAGCTTGCTCTCATCTTCTGAACTCTGTGTTATCTTCTGATCTTGTGTAACCCCAAGGACTTTATCTTTACAGTTACTGTTCAGGCCACCTTCACTGTGCTGCTCTGATTCCTGCAAACCACTATAATCTTTACCCATCTGAGTAGTCTGCGGGTTTTGCTCTTTTTTAATTTTTGAATTCTTTAACTCATCTGTATCTGTGCTAACCACTTGATCTAGCTGAAGTAATGGATCAGTACTGGAAGCTGTGCTTACCTCAGATGCTTTGTTCTGAGACTCTGAAAGCACTTTGCTACAGGAGTTGAAATTATTTGCATTTTTTCTCGAACTGTCAGCCCTTAATTGCAGCCCACTACATTTATTATTATACAGAGGGGTGGTTTGGTGCAGGAAATTCACTCTCTGTTTGACTTCGGTACTATCCCTGTACGTGTCTTCCGCAGGAGGAAGCGGCGCATCAGCACGCTCTGTGTTACTGTTCCTTCCAAGGGAACTCTTCTCTACTGGGTAGAGGAATAAACTATTCAGGTTTTTATTGGTGTTCACTTTAGGGGGCTGACAGCAATTTTCAGAGTTTCCCTTCTGTATAGTATTTTTATTTGTTGAATACAAAGGATTCTCTAAATGTCTGCCTGGTTTGGGAGGGGTTGATGAAGTGGACATTGGCGGTGTGGCTGTTTGTAAAATTTCCTTCTTTTCTTTTAGACATATTTCTGCATTTTGGCTGCTTGAAGCATCAGAAATGGCCTTACCTGACTTAGCCACTATTGCAGTGGATTGTGGACCACCAAAGGAAATTTCTTTTGTCACCATGTCAGAAAGCACATTTTCTGCTAATGAAAGATCTGCTGAGCTATCTTTCCTGTTATGTACCATATTCGTTGACTTTGAAGTACATATTTTCTCAGAGCTAGGAGATAAGTGGGAATTCATTTCTTCACTATCAACAGGAGTTCCTAAGTTTTGAGGTGCGACCAAAGCTGAAGATACTTGGTCAGAAGAATGTGAAGGCACCTCTTTTTCCAAAGTACTGGGGAAATAAACATTTGCTAAACTCACATGACCTTCGTTTTTCTTGTTTCGTATTCTTGGTGACTGAGCATTTTCTTTGGGACAAGGTAAATCTGCATCCTCTGGATTATCTCTAAAGAGGCTACAAAATGTTCTTGAATGTCTCCGCGGTAATGTGTAATAGATTGAAACTAGTTCATGATACTTGACATGATCTTCATCAACACAAACCGTAAATGTGCTTGTAGTTTTATATTTCTGCAAAAAATTTCCCCTCTCCTTACAGTCTGAAAACACAGAGGATTCTCTTCTGCTTAGATGTTTACATCTGTCTGTCAGTTCAACTGATGTACTACTACTTACTGAATCATTAGGACTTTTGGTTAAAGGACTGGGGTAATCTTTTTCTTTGTTACTTGTAGCAGCATTTAATGATGCTGATGTTAAAAAGGAATGTTTTGAGTCTAAACAAGACACATCTCTCTGATTAGAACAAAAGGCATCAGCTCTACATGGAGTTTCAGACCTTAAACAATTGTATGCTGTTCTACTTTCTTTAGGTAAAGCGATGGGCGTATCTGACATAATACTACCAGCAATGCTAGCTGATTTTCTAGGCAACGTGTAATAAATAACAAGTGGGTCGGGAGATTTGAGGCTGTTTCTGCTAGGGGAGCCAGTAATGCTGCAGCTACTGGTATGTCTCAGCAAGCTGTCTTGCTTGTGAAGCCTTTCAATACAAGGTGAATTACTCATTTTTCCGCTTTCTTTTTCAAGGCAAAAATAACTTAAACTATGTTCAGAGGTCTTGGGATCTCCCTCAAAGCTATGCATATAAATATTTCCAGAATTTCCATTTTGTGGAGAACTAGTAGTGAATTGTCCATTACAGTCCTTAGTTACTAAAGTGCTTGTATTATGCAGTGTTCGCTGTGAAATCTTATTGGTAACACCTCTTCTGCTCACTTGAGCTGTTCTTCCACCTTCTGCTTGAGATTCCGTAACTGTGCAATTTACTGACGAGCTAGTTAGTGTTCCTAAACTTTTAGAATTGTCTTTATAAGAAAGTGCTTGTGGAGAGCTTTGTGAGGACCTAGATGAACACTCAGGAGGACAGGACAACATGCGTTGACAGTTTGCTAATTTTTCAGTGGATGGAGCAGAAGTAATGTTCAGCAGTGAGGACTGCCTCTTTGGAGTAGCTTGGTTAATGGGTTCTGCACTCTGATTATCTTGTTTGATGCTCTCTCTTTTTGCTGCATAATGCAGGTTATATTCCCATTTTTTCTGACTTGGAAGAAAAGGTTCCTTCCTGCTGTCATCAGCTGGCAAAGTACAGGGAGGCTGACTGAATGCACTGTTGCGTGGGCAATTGTTTTCCTTCATTTTCATGTTTCTTTTATCACCGTTTGATGTATGCATTTTTGCAATATCTCCTCTGGCAGTGACTTGGGTTTGTCTCTTTGATCTCATTGTGTTAAAGAGAGATGCATCGCTTTGCAACATGGCAGAAGCAGAGCTGTTAGAGGGAAAACTCTGGGTGTTGATATAGTTGGTATCTGCTTGTTGAGAAACTGACTGTAATGGCATGTCTTCATCTGGCAGCTTCACACCTTCAATGTTTTCTAGTTGTTTAAAATCTGCCTTAGTACTTCTTTGGGTAACAATGACTGAGTTCCTGTTCAGTCCTATAGGTTTTGTTTGGTCCTTCGAATTAGGAAAGACTGACTCATCAGTTCTGATACTAGATGAAGAAACTGAAGAGTTACAGCTTAGCCAAGGCTGACAGCCCTCGGTGAATTCTGAAAAAGTTCTATTTGCATTTCTTGTTATCCTTTTGATATTTATATTTTCTGGAGAATACATGTGAAAATCGTTCTGCAAGCGCTGTGAACCAAACTTGGCATTCTTTGTATGTGCCCACTGCTGGTCATTTAAATTAGCCATAATCACTTCAAAGCTGGCATCAGGAGAAATAAATGCGTCATCACTGTAGTACTGGGGAATATCAGCCCAAGAAGGATAGCTGTCTTTTTTTCCATAAGGAGAATTTTTTTGGTTTGCATACCACTTGCCATGAGAAGAAGTATCTCTATAGTAGGATCTAGAGAGATTATTTTCCGATTTGTATAATGGATAATTTTCCCAGTTATCAAAGGGCAATGGAGAAGTAGCTTTGTCAGGGCAACTAATTCTACTAAAACAATTACTGCTTGAAATAGATCTTCTGTAGTGGTGTTTTGAGTGGTAACATGCATATTTATTGGTTTCTTGCAAAGAGCTAGGATATCTACCATGGTCTGTAGCATGAAACTCCATCAGTGATTGGGTTCTAAACATTTTTTCTTGAGTTGATGTTTGTCCAGGAGAGTCTGGTGTGTTGTTCCATACAATAGAAGACAGAGGAATTCTCTTTGGGTTCTGTCGACCAAACCTTGGTACAAAACCATTGTTGCTCTCCCTTGCCAGCGGATGTTGTAAACTAGATGCTGATAGCTGGTCAGAAGATACTGATGATGAACATCTCCGAAGGGAACATACAGAGTAACTTCTGCCAGCTGTACCCCTGTTCATACAACTCTTGTGCCTAAACCCACTGTTCTGTGTGATGGAAGGAGGATATAAGCTACCTTCTGAAGACCGTCCGAAAGAAACAGAAGACAGCTTGCTGCTTAGCGGATGAGGATTTCCATCAACTGGATCACCATATTTGTAATCTTCTTGAAAGGCTGTCTGGTGCCAGTTTATATATGCACTCTGTAATTTCCTTGGTCTGATGAAAATCTTGTGTTCATCTTTGGCCCTTATTGTTCTCAGTCCATCTGGGAAAAATGTGCTAGGCATGTCACTCCAGTCATTTTTGTGTTGCCCCCTACAAGCAGTCTGCCTCTTTGAAGTAGGGAATGCACTACTGTATTGGACATTTGATGCACTGCTAGTGGAAACTGTCCTGTCCAATGGGTCTTGGGCTTGTTCCTGGGCCAGCTGGTCATCCAGATCATTTAGAACTGCACAGGAAAAAAGAAGATACTTGCTTTGATTTTTCTTTAGTAATCTTCGGACTATTTATATTTAAAAGTTTCATGTACTACATTAATAATCAGAACTGGTTTTGAAAGGAGTCAGCTTCTCAGCACTCAAAACCCTTCCCAAACCACACATTCTTCCTCCACAGGACCTTTCAGCAGTCACCCATTATGATTACAAGTTAAAAAATGCGCTGCTCCATGACTGATCTTAAAACTGCTCTTTATGCAAATGTTAGTCTTTATGTTATTCAAAAGAAAAACAAAACAATTTGAAGTCTGAATTCTTACTCACATGTGTGTTTATGTAAACTTTCCAAATCTAGTTTGTAAGCAAAAAATCCCTGAAAAGAATTCACTAAGCAAACATGAACCTTTCTGTGTGTTCACAAAGCACAGTTATGATGTAACTGTAAGAAAACACGCAATTCTGCAAACCATCAAACACGCATATTCAGTAGTCTGGCATGTCCACCGTTTGTTTCACTCACAAAATAAGTTCTCCACTACATTGTAGCTTACTACTTTAAAATGAGCACTGAAAATGGCATTTTCTTCATAAAAAGAGTAATGAAATAGTTAGGAACCTGTGATTCATTCTAGCAACAAAGCTTTATTTATGTATATAGTCTCATGAACTGGAGTTAGACACTATACAGCTCAGTCAACCAAGATATTGGGTCATAAGTCTAAGTAACAGCAATGTATTTAAAGTATTTTTACTGGCAAAAACAATTATGCCTTCACTAATTGCATTCTTTTTGTACTTTGGAAATAGCACACATAAGATATAAATACAAATCGATATGGCTCTTCTGTTCCAGCATTTCCTAATCCATTTAAATAAAAAAGACTGACTGATCAGTCATTACAGATTTGTGCTAATAGTACAGAATCATTAGGAAAGCATTGCTAGGTATGTATAGTTAGAATAAGAAGTACTAAAATTTTCCATTTGTCTATGTTTCTCTTCAGCACAGAAGAGAGAAGACTCCCAAGAGAGTCAGTTTAGAATAAGCAAAAAGACAAGTTGTTTCTGAGTCTTCCATTTGGAGGACATCAGCGAAGCTATGTACAGTTTTTCTCCATCAGTGGGCAAGCATGCATAGTTATGACTGACACCCAAAAGCGGTGACAGGCATGTGAGTTCCAGAAGAACCACTGTCCACCATGCAGTGCTCTCGTCTTCCAGCACTGCCAGCTCACCCACTGCTTCCTGATTGATCACGCTTCCAGTCTGTGGTCTCTTGTAATTTTGGGTGGTAGAAAGTAGAGATGGAGATTTTTTTTGCATAGATCTGAGAAAAGTTTATGGAAGAACACCACTGTGCTCCCATAGGCTGGGTCTGATCTTGCCTTGCTTGCCAGCAGTGAGGAAAAAAAAAAAAGAACCAGCAACTTTAGACTGGTGCTATAAGGGCTCCCACAAAGCTAACTGAATGCCATAATGCCTCTTGCTTCTGTCGTCTGAGGCTTTACAATTCATAAAACCAGGCGCAGTAACTCATCACTATCAAAATTATGCATGCAGGTAACTGGGATTAAATTCTTCTCACACAACTTTTTGTGTGCAGTATGGGCTCCTGTCAGAATCAGCAGAGAGAAATGCACACTTTTAAGGTGTGATTGTTCTGAACTGGATCAGTATGAGATGAAATGCACTCTAAGAGTGATCCAGTGACATATGTGAAGACAATGTCAACAGTAGACATTCTGCTGTCAGATGAAGCCAGCAAAAAGTACCCACTGTGCTAGAAAGTAACGGGCTGTATCTTTACATCCTATTCCTTTGCAGAAAATTCTCTGAAACCAGTCACCACAGTCACTTCTGGTAACAATAATATCAGAACAAAGTAAGGACACACACTTACCACTGAAAATCTCCTTCTCTAGCTGTTCATTCCACTCCTGTGTACTTTTCTCCATCATTTCATTTTGGTTTGCATCAAAAGAATGACCACTTGTTTCAGCTGACATTGGGGAATTACACATTTCAGCCTGTTAAAAATTGCAAGGCAACATGATTTTAGTTCTACAGGTGGGTTCAAATCACGTTTCGTGTCATATCACAAATCGTGTCACAAGTCACAGAGGTCAGTAAACGCTTTGTGGGTCCATTAAATACCATATTATTAAAAGATACAACTGAGGATTGTAAAGTTGCATGCATTTTAGAGGCTTTTACATATGCAATAAGGAGATTTACTCATTTGTCTCTATACTGTAGCGTGTTTTGGATACATGAGTTATAATGACCTTACAATAAGGGGCATAGTTTACTTGTTTTCTCCATATGCATCCTTATTGCATTGCATCTCTTAATTTAGTTTTTCCTAATCACTTCTTCCTTGACCAGCACATTTTGAAATTCACACACTGACTTCCCAACAGAGACTTAATAATTTAACAGTCAATTTTCATATTGCAAGACAGCACTTTAGGGGGGTGTGATAAATTACCTCAGCAGTGGGGAAAATATCATCCTATTCCCCATGTGAGTTTAGTTTACATGTTAAGCTGAAGAGGTTCCTATCCCATCCATATTTCTCTCAGCTGACAGTCTCAGATGGTAGAAGTCCAGACAACTGCCGAACTGCTGATTTATTTTAGCTGACTCCTCCCTTTTTTTTTTTTTAATAAAACCTCTTACTACTTTTTAGTTCTCAATATTTGTAATATTTTACTTGTCTAGCTATGATAGTCTGTTTATATAAAAGGCAGGATTATCTGATAAGAGTTTGTTCCATCATATATTAATATAGATTATCCCTTTGTTTTTAAAATATGAGAGAAGGGAGGTGGCCAATTTACCTCCTCTATGCCTTTGATTATATACTGTATACCTGCTTAGTCCCCTCTGTGATTATACTGCACAATTGAAGAGGAGGAAAGACATGCTAGTAATACAGGGCAATAAAGCAATTAAAATAGCAAATACCATCCTTGGAGGAAATCTGTTCAAATTTCAACAGTGTGCACTTACATTACATCAGAAATAAATCTGTTGTTTCATCCTTAAATTGAGCTTGTGCTTATAAAATGGAACAACAAAATTCACGTTTACACATTAATTCTGCGCATGGAAATGTTGCAGGAGGAGGCTCTAGCTTACTGCCTGCCCAAGTCAGCTACTCTTTTTCACCATTATACAAATGAAAAGAAACAAAGTAAATACACTAGACTATTTATTCAGTGTGAGTTTTGACCTATTGGCAGGATGGTTACAGTTGCCAAAATATGTGAGGGTTTTGGCTAGGAAATTATCCATGCAATTATTCCGTCACTAAGAGAGAACTGAAACCTGATCAGAGCTAGACTGAGGGCTCACGTAAGAAAGCTTTGGACTTGGATAGTTAACATGGCAAGCTCACTCTACTGCATTCAACAAGTTCACAACACAGACGGCTTACTCAGTGTTTAAAACAAGAACTGCGAGAATAGTATTTAAACAGGCGTTATATCAACAGCCTAAACAAAAGGGACTGGTTTTTGAAAAACCTATGGTCTAAACATTGCTGACAATAAAGTTGATAAGCTACTTACCGTTGCCATTTCTTCCACTTTCGAAGATGGGCTATCAGAACTGTCATATCTGTAGGCAGAAGGATTTAAAAGTTGGCTTTGAAAAGGAACATGATGTAATTTTACCATGAGTAAATCCAGCAGTTTCTCTTTAGCAACTATTGAGAAGCATCTGAAAGAAGACTGCTCTATGAAGAATCCACCCTTTCCCCCAAAAAAATTCTGATAACAAAAAAACGCTGGGGAAATGTACCATTCAGTTTGGCCTTGCATCTTGCAAATGTTGTAGCTGCACAGCCAAGAATGAGCTCAGCCCACTGATATCTGCAACAGCCATAAAGTAATTGTTCCAATCCAGCATTATGATAAGACAGTATTACTTCCTTTTCCAAACAACAATAATTTAGTAGGTACTATGAATAGCCAAAGTTAACTACTTGTAAATTTGTGAGTGGTTTTCATCTGTAATTCTATTGTTTTTCTCTTCCATTTCACGCTGCTCAGATGCAGAGCTGTGCTGTGCCCCTGCGAAGGAGGAGAGACAGACCGCAGATTGGTTTTGGTGTGAACTTTGGGACTTGCTGCGACTCACCCAAAACAGCCTTTATTGTACCAATTTTTAACACATGGTAGAAGGCTCGTCTGCTTTCCTAAGCTATATAGGACTGCAAGGGCTTGGCAGAGAACCGGCTAGAGCGTCTGTGAGTAATGCAGTGGTTAGAACAAGCCGAGAAGCCCTGAACATAAAAGGTATTCTGTTCTACGGGGTGACCTGCAGACATACAAATACAAAATAAACCAAAGAAACAAGAACAAGGACTTGACTTCACTGAGTCTATTTGAGTCTGCAGACCCTTATTTTACAACTAAGCAAACCCAGTCCCTTCAAAAGCCCTGAAGGAAGTTTTGGTCAGCTTCTGCTTATTGCCAGTTCTTTCTTGTCTCAGAAACTGTTTTTTTCCCAGGAAGTTAATTCTTGAGAGAAAGTGAGGTAGGGAAAGACAGTTCTGCTCAGTCCTGTTTGTCTCAAAGTCTTTTTGAATGACCTTGTTCTTAGACTCTTAAAACCTTCTTGTGCTCAGGCAGACTACTTTATTGTGCTTCAACAGCAAGTATAAACCGGCTCGTTGGCAGGTTCTTTGTGGCCCAGCCTTTCCTCCTGAAGTGCTTTGTCATTTGTTTGCAATGTGCTTGCAGGCAGGGAAGAACAGTTGAAAGGTGCAATTTGTTTTTGCTTCTGTAATTGTGAACTGTAAAACCAGGATTCCTCTCTGACATGGGGTCCAACTGAAACCAAAGGAAACAAGCCTGTTGACCTCAGTGGGCTTAGGATCCAGCCAGACAATCTGAATCTGAAATTCCTAATTTTTCCTTGCAGCACTGAATATGAACAGCCATTAATTCAGTGGGTTACCGCTCCCTGTGAATGAAGCTTACAGAACCAGGACTCAGAGATGTATGTAGCTCTTCCTTTAAACTAAAATAACACTGTGTATGTTTTAATGCTTTTACAACAAATTAAGAATGAAACTTAAGTTTCAGAGTTTTTACAATAATTTCCTGCAAACCAAACTCAATGAAATCCTGTGGCTTAGCGAGTTACCTTAATTTTAATTATATGCATAACAAAAGCATAAAAGCTTTGTTAGAAGCTCTCCAGCTTTACTGTGCAAAGCCACTCTACTGTTCTCCCCACTTGGTGTTGCATTAATTGCTCCTTGCAATGAAGCTACACGAAGTAGACACGTTAGTTAGAAATGTCTTCTGATAGTCTAGGCAAAAATTAAATTTTCATTTGCACCTCTGGCACTATTCTAAATTCCACCATGTCTTTGTTGTCACTGTTCTTTCAGAAATAACTGATCATTGCATCCTGCTTTATTTTCCTCCCTGCCAACTTATACAGACAAGGTTATTTTAATCTTTTCCTTCTGCCAATCCTTCCACTTCTCAACCTGCCTCATTATTTTTTCTGAACTCTTTTAAGTTTTTCAGCATTTCAAAATTAAAGTTTTGCTTACTTCCAGAGAAATATTGCTTAATTTTAGGAAAAAGTAATTCAGTTTCTTTTTTGGTTAAGGATATTGAGCAATGTTTACATTATTTCCCACACACATGCACATGCACATACACACATAATTGTAAACATTATCTATTATTCATAAACAGAAAAGAAGTTAAATTACTACTCAAGTTCACAAATATTTGCCATCAGAAAAATACTACTCACTATGAAAAACAAGAAATTATATTTTGTACTTTTTCACTTATATACATACGCATCTTTTTTATGATAACCAAATGTAAGATTAAAAGGAAAAGATGACTCTACATGCTACTATCACTACTGGTAACAGTAGTATTAATCCATGAATCAAAATCTGCTGTGAATTAGTATTTTCACTGAGGCACCTATATTGCCCAGGCCATCTCCGAGTTGTCTAAAGTCAAAGTCTAATCCATTTTCTTCTATACTGTTCTTATCAGTACTACATAACAAGCCAGCTAAGCAACAAACGTAACTCAAATATGCTGAAAACACAATTAAACAGCATTTCTTTTCCAGTAAGAATCACACTTACATATCAGAAAGGAATAACGATGAATGCAAGAACACCAAACACCTTTGAACCAAAAGCAATCAAACATTTCACTATCTTCAGACTACAGTTACAAACCTTTTATTAGCATCTTCTGTATCTCCACATAAACATACTCTTTTTTGCAGCATCCATAATTTATTCTTACAGCAAAACACCACCGTAGCTGATGAAACAGTCTCTCCAGTAGAGAAAGGACCCTCTAAACAGCCATTAATATTAAGCTATTTAAAAGCTTCTGCCAGTTAGGCTTACTTACAGGATTTACAGTGCTGCCTCCTATTGTATTTCACTAGCTCTCCAAAATAACTCTACCTTGAGAGCAAGAGAGGCAGATTATTTCAGTGCTTTGTCTATGCATAAAGCAAACCACATGCCACGGCAACACCTAGAAGAGGGTGGGGGAAGTTTTCGACAGAGAGGCGTGACTAGAAAATGTAGCAATCAGCTCAGTTACACGTCAGGATTGACTTGTTTATTTTTCAAGCTGTGCTGGGTAAGAAATCAAAGGCATCTGCGCCTGAGATAGGATAGATTTTCTGTGGAAAAACCAGGTAAACACATATTAGAAAAGCTGATGCAATGGGTAGGCACGGTTTATTTTACCACCTTCTTAAATTAAGAAATGATTTCAATGCTTAAATTCTACAGCAAAGCCTAGACCTTCGCTTGTGTGTTGACGACCTTACCGTGCACCAGGATAAAGCGCTTTTGAAATGTGATTCTCAGTTACACAAGTGCCCCTTTATTCTGCAGGGAGGGCTGCGGTCCCGTGTTGGTGTGTCTCAGCGTAAGGAGCATTACCATGTCACAGGAAAGAGGAGAGAGCAGGTGACACGTATGGAGCAGTGTTAAAACTTTGCAATTTTTTTTTTCTGTGCTGTGTTGCTATGTAGGAGTATTGTTACCAGTAAACATCCACCAAGCTAACCTCACGGCCTCTATTCAAACCTCTCCTTAAGTCTCCTTCTGCTTTGATACAAACACTCCACAATGGCAAGCTGCTGTGCTACAAAACCTACATATCAGACTAATCATCATTTCTTTAGAGGCTTGCATTCCCTGTCATTGTTTATTATAGCTGTTCCTTGTCTTAGCGTCATGCCTCTAGGAGCCCTAGCCATGGACCAGAATACCAGCCTGAGACTCATGAACAGAGTGAAAATCGGCTCTTTGTGCTAAAGATCTTGCAGCTTCATACTTAGATTTCACATGACTGCACGATGCACATTTACCTGTGATTGCCAGTCCCAAACATTACCCTACGGTGCACACAAAGATAGTGATATTTCACTTAGGTGTTGCTGACGTACAGGATAGAAGTTAGGAGAGAACAGCCAGCCTAACTAGCCTGAGCACAGCCCCACGTTCCCTCTGAACAGCAGCTTTAACCCTGTGGATGGCAAGGGAGAAGGATGCTCTAAAAACAGCAGCTCCAGCACTGCATATGAGACCACCTTTGGTTCAGATCCAGTTGAAACCAAAGCCCCGACAAGCACAGAAGACAAAAGCACTGGAGAGCTGCCCCGTTTGCCCAGCTAGAGCTAAAGCTGCAGGCGTGCCTCTAAGCTGCCTCTGGGCTAGAAATGGTGGGAACTGATGCAGCAGAGCTGCCTGGGGCTGGTACTCTCTGCCATGGCCTGGGAAAGCTATGCTTTCCTGTTATATCACAGCCATAGGGCACCAGATCCCCATGAGCCTTACACCTTGTCCTCCTGAGAGGGGATGAAATAAGATGCAGCTGCTGCTAAGTCTAGGGGCTTTCATACGTGTAAAGCGTTTATGCAAAACCTGAGCAAAATAGATTTAGCCAAGAGACTTTACCTATTACTTGCCACTTACTCCTCATTTTTCTGACACAGAACAGAGAATCTCTCATTACATGACCAAGTAAAATCCCAACCTTCGCAGCAGAGGTGAAAGGCAAAAGACTGGAATAATAATTTTAACAAAGTTTTCTAAGCAAAACACAGAACAATTCATAGAAATTTTAAAGCTGGAAATAATGTATGTTCTGATTATAGCTTACCGTGGTTGCTTCTGAGTCTGGTTTTTCCTTGATTTTCTAAAGGAGAAAAGCCAAGCAAAAGGTGATCTGAACCCCAGAAAGGAACCTGAAGTGTTCTTGTGTGCTTGAGGAGTTGGGCGAGATGACATTTTTAATTCTTTATGATCTAAAAATATTATAAAAAATTTATTTGTTTCAAGTTCTTACTAAACACAGTATTGAAATATACATAAAAAGTTATGTCTTCATAAACAATTTTCTTTTGCTTACCTTTTATGCCAGGAAAATCCAGTTTTGTTTACATTTTTGGACAGACTATGTGACAAGCTGGTTTATAACAACTAACTAGAAAACTAAGAGAAAGATAAACAGGTCTAAAGTTCCAAAAAGTATTATTGGTTTTGGGTGATGCACGTGAGATAAATGAGGCTGATTTTCAGAAAGTAATCACCACTCAACCACATGAAAACCAGAACCGTTTCAAAATACAGGCAAACTAGATATTTGAAAATTGAGTCCCCCCCAATCATTAGTCACTTTCTTTTCACCTTTGTAAAAAATGGTGGACAACAGGATGACCATGAGGCAGCAATGTGCCATGGTGGCCAAGAAGGCCAATGGCATCCTGGGGTGTATGAAGAAGAGTGTGGCCAGCAGGTCGAGGGAGGTCATCCTCCCCCTCTACTCTGCCCTGGTGAGGCCGCGTCTGGAGTACTCTGTCCAGTTCTGGGCTCCCCGGTTCAAGAAGGACAGGGAACTGCTGGAGAGGGTCCAGCAAAGGGCTACAAAGATGATTAGGGAATTGGAGCATCCTTCTTATGAGGAAAGGCTCAGGGACTTGGGGCTTTTTAGTCTAGAAAAAAGACTCAGGGGGGATCTTATCAATACTTATAAATACTTAAGGGGAGGGTGCCAGGTAGATGGGAAGAGTCTTTTTTCAGTGGTGCCCAGTGATAGGACAAGAGGTAACGGGCATAAACTTGAGCACAGGAAGATCCATCTTAACATGAGGAGGAACTTCTTTCCTTTGAGGGTGGCAGAGCACTGGCACAGGCTGCCCAGGGAGGTTGTGGAGTCTCCCACACTGGAGACATTCCAAACCCTCCTGGACGCCGTCCTGTGCAACTGCTGTAGGTGTCCCTGCTGTGGCAGGGGGGTTGGACTTAGATGATGTCCAGAGGTCCCTTCCAACCCTGACGATACTGTGATACTGTAAATATAAATATGACAACCCTGAATATACAATGGTTAAATAGACTGTAATGGAACTACATAACAGTAACTCCGACTAAGGTGTCTCCTGTATCATACAATTCTTTATCATGGAGGATTCCCATGGCCACTGGAATACATTTTTTCTGCTACAAACTGCATATCAGTACTGTATTTTAAATGCAAGATATCATGAATGATTTCTTTGGGAAGGTTATGATTTGATTTCTTCAAACGGAACATAAACGCAGCCTACCTGTAAAAGCAGCTGGCTATTAGTGTGAAGGAGAGGATGAGTATTGCTCACAGATTAGGGAAAGAAACTGCAGGATCTGCTATTAAAACGTGCCACAGGAAAATGGAGGACACAAGGAAACAAGACTTCACTCGGGAATAAAGCACTGCATCTTTTTTTTTTTTTCTTCATTTAAAACATCACATGCCTGAAACAATACAACCAGCCTGAAAATGGCTTATCCAATGACTGTAGCAAAAACCAAAACCAGAAATGGAAGCAAAGTGTCACTGATAACAAGAGCAAGGGGGAGCATTTGGGACCTAGTCCAAAATGGAGTGATTCGTGTCATGTGATTTAAATCCTGTGTGTAATACACGGCTTCCACTTCAGTGACAATCACCGTGTATTACGAAATGCTGCATCCTTTATCCCTTTTTAGAGCCTAAGCTCTTGGTGGCATTGTTTGACTTGACAATGAAGGTGACATCAGGAAAGTCCTAACAGCATGCTGCCGTAGCCAGGATGGTCTAGGGATGTAGACAGAACAAGGTTTGCGGGTAGAAGTAGTACCTTTTTAGTACCTTTTATTAAACCAACTTATACAGTTGGAAATATCAGACAAGCCTCCGAGGCACACAACCCCTTCTTCAGATCTGGAACAGAAACAGCAGCTATCAAAGTTAAATACCAGAGAACAGAGTTTACTTAGCTAATGTATCAACTAGTCCATCTCTGAAAGAGAAAAATAGTTGATAGCTGTGGACTAGAGAGGATGTTGGGGAAAAATGGTCAGGAAACACAGAGATCTGTTCTGTGTAGGTCTAGTTTCAGGAGAATTTTTAGGGTTTCACTTTTCTTTTGAAATACATGACTCTGCTTCCAGTTGCTATGAAGCACAAATAGGAAGAGCTCAATGAAAAACATGCAGAAAAGTGACTGGAATAAAAGCATATATTATGCATGAAAAATATCTGGATGGAAGATGAAAAAGACAGTACAGAATGCCATGCTTGGTATAGACACACCATGTTTCTTGTGCATGTTCATTTTGAATGGGCAACAGAACCTGTGAAAAGAGATCTCCAGAAGTTCCTTCCTGGTCAGCCCAACTTTCCAGGCTTTGTCACCCGCCCTGATAATCAGCACTGGCATGCCTTTAGCCCAGTGTTACCAGGAAAAGTCTCCCCTGGTACAGTCAAACCTCTCTCACACAAATCCAGATTACTTATTCCAAATGTCATTTAGGTGCTTCTAGTTTCTTTAAGAAAACTAGGTAAAACTGAAACAGTTTTTGTACGAAGTAAACATTACTGCTTTGATTGGGAAACCACTGCTATATTTACTGTAACTACAACAACTTCATCTTGGTTAAGAAAGAAATTTTTTACAGTGAGGACAATCAATCAGTGGAACAACCTCCCCGGGGACGTGGTGGAGTCCTCATCACTGAAGGTTTACAAGATGTGACTGGGCAGGGTGTTAGATAATCTCATCCAGGCTCCCTTTCCCACGAAAGGTTGGACCAGAGGTCCTTCCAATGTCCTTCCAACCTGGGCTGTTCTATGATTCTAACTACTGGTAAGAATATCAGGAATTTCCTGTTGTGACTCCCAGCTGTGCTTTTAACAGAATCTGCTTAAAGAAACATAGTCACTTTGAAAATATATCTTTGGTGAAACTTTGATGTGAGAAGAAACTCAATGCAATTTCTGAAAGTCTTTAGCTATTACACTTTGAAATGCTCCAAGACATTGGTTTGGTGACCATTACCATGCAGATAAGGAAATGGAAAAATGCAACTCACTGGTGTTTTTGCTCTTCCTTAGCTGATGTTCTAATGGTGGTTTTAGCATTCTATTGACATCAGTGTAATTCTGAAATTTTTTTCTTTGTATTTCTTCAAACCATTCTCCAGTCACTCCCTGCAGCCCTGTTTCAGACTTCTTTCTCTTCAGAAGTTTGCTAGAAAGGAACAAAAAAATATTTTAAAACCATTTTAGATATTACAGCCACATGATTAGGAACTATCCCTGTTGTTCATTTAAGTATTTGCAGTGCAATTCTACATATAATGACTTTTTAAAAGATACAGCGGGACATGATACATTCACAGCAATTGCATAAAAGTTTTACTGACAGCAGAATTCTCCAGCTTAACAATGAGATTATGTGACTGGTTAAGTGGACGACTCATGTGCTTGCATTATTCTCTGCCTCGGAGGAGTGCATCCTTCTTCCTTGCAAAAATGAGGTAATAATTCATAAGCATTATAAAACTAATTGAAAGTAAGACTAAGTTCAGCCAATAATTGAATTAGAATAAATAAAACTCTAACAAAGCAATTCTTGAAATATTTATTCACTTATTTAAGCAGAAGCACAAACAAGATTATTCTGATTTTCAAGAGGAAGCTCACTGAGGCGCTGACAGTGAGGTGCCCACCACACATTTGTGTAAAGGAGAATAATAAATTGTGAATTCAGCTAATAGGTATTCATGCAACATGTTCAACAAGTTTATCACATTTTCCTCTTTCCTTGCTGCATAGTGATTCTGCCTGTATTTAATATGTATGGCAGCAACTAATAATGAATATGAACGTTCTGCCACGCAGAGGCAAGGCCTGAACAAGCTACACACATGTGGCGGCAACTGAAGAAGCTGTTTAGTAGCAAGTTCAGGTTTTAGACCAAGAGGTCACAGGAATGAATTGTTTATCTGGACACAAAAGAACAAGGTACAGTTGCAAAGGAGTCGGAATAGTGCAATGGACATGCAAAGCTACTTGTTTTTAAATTACATTATACAAGTGCCTAAAGTACAGATGCAAACAGAGCATATCCACGCCCCAGCTGATTCTGATGGCAGCAGAACAAGACTTTGTGCACAGCCTGGAGATGTAATACCAATGTTTTAGCAAGGCTTTCATGTAAATCTTCCGCCTTAATCAGTGGTAAAACCCATGTCTAAGAATAGAGATGCTCTCAGAGAACATAAATTATTTCAGTAATCAATTTAAATGAAAACTTATATTCTCTGAGACAACATTACTTCACAAAAAAAAAACCCCTAAAATTAAATATCTAGTCTGGAAACGGAGGTATTTCCATCTGGAATTGATGCAGGGTATATTGCCCATACCTGCACCTACTGTTCATCTGGTGGTATGTGAAGAATAGGAGGGCAGGAGAGAGACGTTTTTGGTAGATGAGCGACTATTGCCCTTGAGGAAAATACACAGACACACGCACAAGCACTAACCATTCGAAACAAACTTACTACAAAGGCAAAAATGTTAATCACCACAGATACTGCCGCACCATGGGAGTGACTAAACACCGTAAACGCCATCCGCAGCGCGGAGAAGAGCCCAGCAAGAATGCGAAACAGGAGGAGGCGATGAACGAAGCGCTCTCAAGCGCCAACTTCATGACCTCACTCCCGCGGCCTCGGCAAAGGGGACCCGAGATACCCGCGGGAGCCAAGGCAGAGCGAGCCAGAGCCCGAGGCGCTCGGGGAGCGGCTGCGGTCGCCCGGAAAACAAGCCCACCGCCAGTTTTGCCGCAGTGCCGAAAGCGGAGACCACCCCTCACGTCCCGGCCCGGCAGCGTTTTAACCCCCCGGCCCGGGGCGGGCGGGTTTTTCGGGACGGGGGCGGGGGGAGACCCGCGGCCCCCGCCCGCCGCCGCGCAACCCCCGCGCCGCGCACAGCGCGCCCCCTGGCGGCGGCCGACAGAGACACAGCCCGGGACGGGGGGCCCGCCCCCTGCTCCCCCGCTGTCCGCAACCTCACACTACTTATATATATACATCTAGCCGGCTTTACATTTATGCCTTCCAGAGAGAAGGAAAAAACACCCAGAAACCCACGCTTACTCTAAGGCGTTGCATGAACACGCCTTTCACCGAAAAATGTGTTAAAAAGCTTGCACAACCACTGACTTTAATATTTAAACGCTGTAAAGTCTTTACTGGTACATGCTTGGCATTATCTGTAGTCATTATCTGTGGATGTGCTGCTTTTGAATTGTGCTGTCATCCCCAAATCACGAAATAAAACCCTTTAAATCGCTTGCACGTATTTATATATACACACACATGCAGGCCCATATATCGAACCCTACATATATAGTTATGTCAGTACCGAACAGTATTAATATGATACATAATATGTAATTGTAATTTCGCACGACTATTAAATATTTCTCATTTGTGATGACTCCCAGCCAAACCACATCATTTCCCTATATACCTGCCCTGCCAAGTCTACATGTCCCCTCATGAGACTGATGAACGAGAGTTGTGAGGCAGAAGGAAAGCACATCCCAAGAAACAATTACAGCAGAAGATGGTATCTGCAGTCAGTATTGCAATGAATTTGCCTTTGAGGCAGCGCTATTGTTACTCAGATTGCAAATTATATATTGAGACACTGGTCCGTAGGAGTGTCAAAACACCTAATGCCCTCTAAACCAAAGGTACTAATCCCGCTTCCCTGTCTGCTCCATCCATCCTTCCTCCTCATTTCTCCACAGCCACTTTGGACACTGGGAGCCACTTCCTTTTGAGAGGAGACAACATCATTGTGACTGGGAAAAGTACCTGTAAGCTGCTGCAGGATTAAAGACAACTCCATTCCCAGGATAACTTACAGGCGACTGCTCCACAAACCGGAGCAGGCAGCAATCCTAAATGACCTCACAGGCTACACCTTGTTACCTTTTCCCATCTATTATCCTACACAGGATCTAAACTAATGAATCACTCAGGAGCAATTCCTTTGCACAGTTTTTAAAAACATCTCTTCCTTATTGGCACAAGGATGTCCCCGTATTTCTTATACAGACATCTCTGGGGAAAAGTTAACCTAAATGTTTGTATGTGCTAGACTTTCATGTGGGTTATCATAAATATTGTGAAAAGACCTGTAGCCTCCCTCTGCCACTTCCTGTTAGGATAATAAGGAGCTTTAATTGCTACTGTAAGAGGAAAGGTATTTTCTCTACCATCTTCATCCTGCATATAAAGCAGAAGACAGATGTGTAAGGCAGCAGAAACTGGGTTGCCAAATAAGACGTCTGGGGACACCTCTGCTGTTTGCAGGGCACAGGGGACTCAATCCCACTTTTGCCCAAGCAGAAATTATGATTCCTATTGATTTCAGCAGAAGCAGGATTTGGCCCTAAAGGACTCTTACCACACACCTCACGAGAGAACAGATACACAGCAACCACTGAGCGTGAGGAATTGCATCGGGTGCAGCATAAGCAGACCAGTATTTGCTCATTGGATCAAAGCTCTCAGTGTCTGAGAAGACAAGGCTGAAAGGATTGCAGACAAAAACAGTGACGAAAGAATTAGATAAAAACTACAGCAGGGCAGATAATCTGCAAGAAGAGTTACCTAAAACAAGCTTATGTCTCTACTCTGTTTATGTTCCTTACATACACACATACAAAGGCTAGAGATGTCAAAAAATAGTGATTGTGTTCCTGAAGAACCAGTTCTTTCCTAATTTTTTGGCTTCAACTTATCACCTTCCCACTGTTTTATACATTATGCCAGACTGGTGAACTGTGCATCTCTATCATTTCCATGGCCAGTTAACTTTCTAGAAAACTCTGGCTGTTATCACAGCCACAGGTAGATCTAAAATAATGCATATGCAAGGACATTTTCTTACTTATAGTTCCTTTTAATTTTATAAAAATAATTTAAAGACATACTTTCAAGTTGTCATCTTATTTGAAAAAAAAAGGGGAAAAGAAGTACTACTGGCAAAGACTTCCACAGCTCAAGTAATTTGAAAAAAATTATTATCCACCATTTCACATAAATATATAATAGCAATAACAACAACATTCTGGTTTCCAAGGTGCCAGAGAAGCTCCTGTGGCAGGCTAATCCTACCAGGAAGAAAAATAACGATATGCAGAGCCAAGATACTCTTTCCTAGCACGTCAGACACACAATAGGTCTATTTTCTAAGGCAGTCTTTACTCTTAGTAGCTGGTATATTTTTACTCACATTAAAGCAATCTTTTGTTTATTTTTCTTTCTTACTGTTTTCTGTTTGGCTAATGTCAATAAACCAAGTCAGCTTGGTTATTACATGTAAAACATTACGCAGATGTAGGTGAATCAGAGAGGAAAACTGACTCCTGTGTTTTGGTTGCATGCACTACAAGACAATGTAAAAAGATCTATCTGAAAATGCACTTATTTTTTCTTGGGCTTTTGTATTTGTAAAATTAAGCATTTCTGCAGTAATTGCCTGAAAAATCAAGGCCATCACTATTTTGATGAACAAAATGTTGTATTGGCAATAATGCTTGAATCTAACCTGCTAGGTCATTACTAATCAACCACTCAATTTTCTCTTCTCCCAAAATACCGGGTTTCTATCTAAGTCTTCATCCTTTTCATTATTATTACTGCTGCTGTCATTTTTGTTATTATGTATTAATTTTATAATGCCCATTAACCCACTAAGTTGCTTTCAGAAAATTTATTTGTCTGATTATGTAACCAATAAAACTAAAGATGTGTACGGGCAAAGAGGATATGCCACAACAAGGAAGACCAAAGAGTGTGTTGGTTCAGTGTTTCTTTCTGACCATGACTGAAATACCAATAAATATAATGGAAGGACTTTCACTGTCGTGAACAGGCTGTCAGGTCAGGCTGCTGGAGAGTCACCTAGTGGTGACATCCCTGGATGGAATGGAGTAACTGGAAGTGCCAAGAAAGGTTCACCTGAAGGACAGGGGAAACACTTCACAGCCCAGCCCTGAACTCTATGGTATATGTTTTCAGTCCCACTTTGATGGGTGCATCAAGTTGCCAGCTCACAATTATCCCTAGATATCTAGATTCCGGAAATGTGCAAAACCAGGAGATAGAAGCGGGGAGAAACTGAAAAGGGAATTAATCTTCTCTAGTTCTTCCCCCCAGACTGTACATTTAATAGGCAAAAGTACTTTAAACACAAAGATACCACTTCTGCATGTGATTTTGCCACCCACCCTACTACTGCCCTATAGTACCCTTTCAAGCAGCAAGTATGGCTACTTAAGCAGATAGCTGCAAACAGCACATGTTGTTTAGTCCCCAGAACACTTTTCTGACAACAGACATCAGATTCACACATTAGGTCCTGTTGTGTGTGTCAGAGATACAGGCAGGGAATATGCAAGTTAAAGGCAGAACATCTTTTCTGCCCTTACAGAATCACAGAATCACAGAATGGTCAGGGTTGGAAGGGACCTCTGGAGATCATCTAAGTCCAACCCCCCTTACTGAAGTTCCACCTTGTCTGCTTATGGGAAAAATCCTTCCATATCCACTTTTCTTTTTAACTAAAAAGTAGAAAAATCACAAAATCTGACCCAGTGATTTTCTTTCACTAATGTTCACATTTATATTTGTAAAATTCTTCGGACACTTCACACAGCTTCCGAACTCTCAGAACAAAGGAATAATCAGCAGCATCACATGCCATCTAAATGCCAGAACACACATGAGAAAAAAACCAACCCCAAACAGAGCAGTATTGCACTACCTCTATTCAGTGGATTTATTCTTTGAAATGAAAACTGATCACCTGCTTTAAGATTGCCTAACACGGTGGCAATGTGTACATCCATTACACTCAATCCACAAAGACACTGAGACTATCAGCATACACAAAACATTCTTATCAGACTCCCACTGTGCATTGAATACTTCTTTCCACTCTATGACTCACAATGTCTTTCGTGCCTACAATTTTTTAACTTAAGCACCCCCTGTACAGTGGTTAAAAGCTACCTCTGTTTTTTCCCAAAGGATTAACGTCTCATATTAAACTATACGAAATGAATATACTGCAGACAAGTTACTCTAGCTGCCGTTTTCCTTCACTGAGTCCAACACTCCATTTCTCCTTGAAGCTTTTGTCTGTTCCCCTGGGCAAGAGCACAGACTGACACTTTCCTTTGAAACAGAAAACTAGGAAACGTTGTAAGGGCAAGGACAAGGTTCATTCTCATGCTGACCACATAACTCCTCTCTGCTCCGGCAGCTCAGGAATCAGAAGTTCTTGGTTAAAGCTCAGAAATCAGGAGCCTAATGACTGTCTTGACAAAGTTAAGTTTTTAAAGCACAGAGCATTGCAAACTGAGATCACGGGAGCTTAGGGTGATTAATCACCCATCTCAAGCTGTAACAATGCCTCAAAACATTACTTTTAACATCAAACTATTTCTTTAGTAGTTACCCTGGGTTTACAGTGAAAACATCATTTCAGCCCTGCTGGAACAAATAGAAAAGGCTATAAGTGTATATCTTTTAATTGAGTTTGTACATATTCAGAATACGAAAGATTTTAGTCTTTTGGGCAGCTGGTCAAGAGTGAATGAGATGAAATACCACTAGTAACGTCACAACTGTTGGTGACCCTCCAGCTCGGGCTGACTTTCTGCCATTTCCTCTACAGTGAGTGTGAAACAAGAGAAAGTGCCACTCTGAGAATGTTTTACAGATGATTTACAATCTCTCTGTACCGGCTGCAAATGTCACATCAAAAAAAAATGGTGTTACTTTATTATGCTGTCAATACTCACAAGCTACCTACCAATATTATATGGTAATAACAAAACAAATCCATGATGCAATGGAAAGGAAGGCTACCTATCATTTTTAAAGTGTGTCACATAGCTTCTGAATGGTAGTAATTAATATCTCTAATGAGATGACTTCATTAATAGGAATTTCCATTAGCATTAATACATGCTAATACATACAATGGATATAGTTCTCCATGCAAAGATTCTGATTTGTTTGCAGGGGTAGATGTAGTCTCAGTCCAAAAACATTGCGTGACAGGAGTAGTCATGCTCCTGAATTTCTATCCCGCAAATCTTACATGGAAATATAGATGTATACTGTGTGTGCCACATGATGGGTTGGAAGGCTGGGGATCAGGTCTTCTTAGGTGTCCCAGTACATCTGAAGCTAATGATTAACAGCAGACATATTTACTCTTTAGGGTAGAGCTGCTAGTTGATTGTGAGACCTTTTATAAATATTGATAGCATGCAAAGAGACAGCCATCTATGCAAGTAATTTACAGCTCAGCCATGTATTATAAATTTAACTGCCTCACAAAGGCATACAATGCAAATGCTATTCCTCATGTTACTGTACGACTTTCTTTATGCAAAACCTTTCCTAGGCAACAATGTAAGGGGAAAAACAAGAAAACAGACACAAGCCAGGTGAGAGCTCTGCATGAGGGGAGCTGGTTTCAAAAGAAGACCAAGGTCCCATCTCTGCAAGCAGGTTTGTGTATGATAGCCCATGGGTCTGGACAGAGCTCTAAAATTGAGAGGCTCCAGACAGGCTTAGACATTTGTTTGTACAGAGTTAAGCTTGAGGCCTAGGGCTCTCAAAATACACCTTTCCAATCTCAGATAATTGTGCAGAGTCTCACGCAGAGCTGAAGCAAGATTCTGGTCAACAGAAGTAAGACAGAAGGTCAGAGTGTACCTGCACACAGTTTATGTGTTACTATAACGCTACAAAAGCCTCGTTTACATTGCTTTAAATTAAGGAAAGCAGTCATAAGAATGAATGTAAGCTCTAGAAATTGACACAGTGGATGTTTTTCATCTGGGAATATAATGCTTATATACATGTATATAATATATACTTACACAGATCCTCTGCTATAGCAGCTTAGAATCTCATAATTTATCACAAGTCTTCCACTGGAAAGAGTTATGTACTATATTATAGTATAAAATATCTCTAATAATATATACTTTTAAATATAATATTTACATGTATAGAATTTTATCTATATACTTCTACACATACAAATACGTATTTAAGAACATGCAAGTCTAATGCTGGAAGAGGCAGAATGCAGAGCCCCCAGCCACACTGCTGCAGCTTTGCTTGACAGCAGCTCTCTGCACTCAGGCCCCTCTATCTAGAAATCCACAGATATGGCAAGCAGAAGTATAGGAGTTCCTTGATTATTCCAACCACAAATCAAACCGTGCGTAATTTATATGCAATAATGTACCAACAGACTGCACTTTTCATCACTTACTCCTAGCTTTTGTTTTGTGATTTTGATGTGTTTGGTCACAGTTAGTACAGTACCAGTACATATACCTGTTTATTTTTGAGGTAAGACTGATAAAAAAAATATAGTTTCTAGTAGTTTAAAACGCAGGCATTTAAATACAGCTTGTTATATTTAACAGTGTTAACATAATAATCTAGCTGCAAAGAAGGATTAGAAATACACTTCATGTGAACATTTAGATGCACAAATCCTCAGGAAAAGTTCCCAATTCTTCTCTACTTGCTTTAATACATTTCTTACATGAAATCTGGAAGTTGTGAAACTTTTCTGACTGTCAGCTCCAGGGAATTAAGTAATTTTTCAATTTAAAACAAGTACAGGAAAGGCTGAACTGAGGCCAGTCCTTAGTCTGTGTAGTCCTGTGTTAAAGTTATGGAACACAGAAGAAAATGGCATCTCTGTGCCCAAAGCTAAAAACTCCATTGGGCCAAACTCCACTTGATTTGAAAATTAGATTCAGAGAGCAAAAAGATTTTAAAGGATGATTAAATTCAGTATACATAAAGCACTGATAAAACTTAAATTTTAAACAAGAAAAGGAGATGGATACAGGCAATGTTTTTCAAATGCTGTCAAACCAGTATCTGATACAAACCAATGAACATCAGCTGAATTCTTGACATACAGCCCAACAGGCTTTGCTCTCAATCATTAGCCAGGTCTCTCCAAGAGCTACGTCTACAGGAGGTGCAAGTGCTGTGTGTCCAGACAGACCCAAGAGTCTGAAGTACCTCAGGGACCAAACCCAGCAAAACTCCAGCACCTCAGGCTTCACCACAGAAAGCATATGCTGCAGTCTTTGACAGGATTACAAGACACACGTAACCTGAAAATGCCACTGGAGCACAGCTGTGTCAATACCCGGGGAGATATCCAGCCACTCTGAACATCAGTGAGACATGTTCCTGTGCAACACTTTTTTGACTTCCTGGCATAACGCATTTAGTATTTCTGAAATACATGCAAGGACTTGAAGGTGTTGGGACAGACTGTAGAAGCTGTCAGCACCTGAAAACATTTCTGGGGTCCTTCCAGGGCTGCTCACTGCAGACAGATACTCATTCCCTTCCTTACAGCAATGATAGGCAGCGTGTGTTACACTTCACTGCCATTACCTTCCAGAGGCCCAGTGACTACTGCACATGCCACTGGCATTACAAGCAACTTTTAATAGACATATATAAAGAAGTTGAGCTAAAGTGAGAGTGACCATGCTGATGTTTTCAGCATTTCAGACAGTTCTCCACACACCTCCATGACTCTTTGCTTGCTTAGTATGGGAAGCTGTTTTCTTCCACCTGATGGCCATTTCCAATCCCCACTAATGTCAATTATTATTTTAACTTCTGCACTTCAATTATGGAGGAGATAGAGGGTGTTGAGAACATAAAAACACTACTTTTGGAAAGGTCAAACCTGGGAAGTGCACAGACTTCCTACAAAGTGCACAAGTCCTTAAATGGGTCACAACTCCAGAGAAAAACTAACAAAATTGGACTATTTTGCATTAGCTATTCCAGAATGACTCCTCATATTGACTGTCTACTCAGTAGCTAATACTAGCTTGTACTGCTGTGCCTAACCTGTTTATTCTTGAAGCCTGTTAAATTTATCCATATAGACAAAGCCCAATTAATTCTACTTTCACCATTAAGCTTAGATTTAGAGAATGCCTACCTATGGGCTCAAGAGTAAGCCTTGGCTTAAATCTCATCAGTTTCAACAAATGCCTTCTTTTTGGCAGCCCTAGTGACATCAGAAAGTGGGCTAGATGATAATAACAATAATAATCATTATGATTATCATTTTTACAGTATTTTGTCCCTTGAAAATGCAAACATTACTTTGAACCCTGGCACAAGGCCTGTGTTTGAATGAGCATGGGCAAAAATGCTCTGAGCGTGTCCTTCCCACTCCTGCGGGTTTGGCCACCTGGGCCCAGGGCCAGCTTGGAAAGAGCAGAGCTGGTGGCTTTGGAGAAATCTGTCGTAAAGACAGACAGAGGCCTCAGCAGGAGCCATCCCTCCTTTCCCCAGGAGCTGCTTTTAAACAGAGGCTGTCCCACTGGGCCTTGCCCCAGCTACAGCCCCAGACATGGCCACTGCCCCACTGACCTGGGCCTCGACACCCAGGCTGCCGTGCCAACCTGGCCTCAGCCCAGCCACCCCACCCCTGGCCTGCCCGGCCGTCATGGGGCCATAGCTGACCCTGGTGACCATCACCAGGCCTGACCCTGACGTGACTTCATGGCTTGACCTTGGCCCTGCATCATCACCACGTCCCTGCCCCGTGATCAGTGGGCTGTGGTGGACCTGGTTACCCTCACTGGGCCTGATCTGGACCCTGACTCAACCCCACGGCCTGGCCTCGGCCCTGCCGCACCGCCATGGTGATGGGGCTGGGGCTGCCCTGGCTGTCTCTCTGGGGCTGCCCTGGTGGCGAGGGCCTGCCCTGCCAGCCCCGTGGGGAGCCCCCGTGGCCCCATTACATGAAGAAAGAAGAAATACATTCAGTGCACACTACCAGGCAGGCTCTTCCAAACATAGCACACCTCAAAAGATGCTTCTGGGTCCCATTCTGCTGCCACACAGACTGTAGAAAAAACCCTGCTCTCAAACACAAAGGGCAAAGCTTTGGAGAAACGGACTGACCTTTCACTAACACTGAAATTAGTTTACTATGGAAAGACAAGACCAACGAGCTGGCAGCGATGCTGGTTCAGACCCTGGTCTGTAGATGTAAAACTGGAGCTACACCACAGACTGCAGTTTAGTTAGCCCAGATGCACAGGGCTAAAGCCAAAACAGAAAATGGCACACGCTGTGCCTACCTGCCCATGGCTGTGACCACCTGCTCTTCCTCAGCTCACATGAAGCCCCAGTCCTTGACCCCAGGCCTCACCACAAGATAGGATTATTGAAAAACATCAATGAGGCAAAAACTTGATATGCAACTTAACTAATTGCTGTTGGTTACAGTACCCCCACTCAAACAAGGGAAGTCCCAAAGTGGGATTATTTACTGTTTACCAAACCCAGTAAAGGTTTTTAAAATCACAGTCTTCCTTGCCATTTTTGCTTCTACTTACACTTGTTTAGCATATTAGCACTTCAGGGCTTCAAGGACCTGTTTTCATAAGTGTTTACAAACCACCAAACATGCCAGTGGCACAGTATCAGTAGTAAATAATAATAGTATCTCCTCCACAAACAAGAGACAATAGAGCACTTGTGCCCTGAAACATCCCGGGTGGAGTATCTCTTATGAAAGAATTTCTTTATTAATGCTTTGTTCAGGGAGGGTGCTCCACTGGAGCAACAATCTACCCAAGTGGTGCTGTCCTGGTATCCTGCTCTCCTCACCCATGCAGCTCACAGGTAGTTTGGGGTTGATTCTAAAAATTGTTTCAAATAATAAGGAGTTGGACCCCTAATCTAGATCTCTAACACGCAAGAAGTTATTGTTAGTCTCTGAGAGGCTGCAAGATGGTCAACAGGACTACTTCTGCAAATAAGCCAAAATAAAGGCTGCAATGTCAGACCCCTCAAACTGTAAGCAAGACAAAATAATTGAAGAACCAAGAGGGCACTGAGTATGGCTGCACCTCCGCAACAAATGCCTTCCATGGCTATGAGTATGGAAAAAGGCGAAAAAACACATTCCCTACGCAGGGTTTTATTTCCATGTTCTATTGCCAGACCTGTGAGACCAAATGTCAGTCAAGAGAATACAGTAAGGAATTATTTGCAACAAATGATGAACTCAGTAAATGATCTGCTGTAAGGCAGTAAGAACAGTTGTGTTCCTGTAACAAATAACTATGTCCAAATGATTTGTTGTAGAGACTGTCTACAACAAAATAAAGCGGGGATTAATCTTTCCCACAAGAATCATGTGCTGTTAAAGGGTCACTGAGAGAGGAGCAGTGAGTGGTGCTGAGTGTACCTCCCAATTAATTTCTTTTGCTTTCTATCTTTAAATTTGAGGATAAAATTAAAACAAACCTCTACTTTGCTGCCATCTATTTGCATTGTCATAGATCTGTGCGAATAAATCTACTAAATAAAAAAAAAGCATACACAAACCTGGAAATAGGCAAAGGGAATGAGTGCTCTTCTCTCCCAAAAGCTCCATTTCCCTTTCCTCTTTTTTTCAGTTCCTATTCATAAAGAGTGGCTGATGCCCAAGATATGTTCTGGAGCTGCTAATTAATTTTTTTTCCATTCTTTCCACTGAAAAAGAAAATATTCCTCACACAATACAGGCATAGTTACTTCTCGAAACATGATCTAGCAGGTAAACTGCTATGCAGGGAGGTAGGTTCATTTCCCCATTCAGTGGCTCAGTCTCTCAGTTATTTTCAGTGTCTCGTTTGAAACCGAAGATAACAGTACTTCCCTTTTTCTGAAGGGTTATTAAACTAAAATGGCACAAGGCTATTGTATGTAGTCATAATAGGGCCATTATATAAAGCAGACAAATCTCCTAAATAAAAGTTAATAATTAAAGAATTCATATCTCTTCTGCCCTTTAAAACACATTCTCTATTTATCTGTAGCTCTTCTGTTGTATCTCCCGACTGCTCATTTTTCAGACAACATGCAAATGTACCAGCTACCTGTTCCCGTGCCACAACCCCTCCTACCTGCTGCCTCTTTTAAGTAGCTGGCTCCATGTCTCCCAGCTCCTCTTGTCCCAGCTGCTTTCTCTGGGCCATGGTGCTGTTTCAGCGGTGGAGGTGCATCTCGGCACCCAGTGCTCCGGCAGTCGGAGGCATCGGAGCCCCAAAGCTGACTGGAAAGACACCTGCTTGGGCACTGTCCACGTCTCCACGCTCTGCAGAGGGAGGAGCTGCCTCGGAGATGAAAGGCAGCGGCTCCACCTCTGTATCCCATAGCTTCTCGCCCTGTTGCTGCCGAGCCTTCCTATGGGGACTGCCAGTCCCTCTGCTACCTGCCAGGCTCTAAAGGGCTGTCCTGAAGAGATGGGAAGCAGCCAGCTTCCCTTGTCACCCTGCCCATCAGCTCCTTGGAGAAAGGACAAAAAAGAGAAGCACCTACAGGTTTGTTTGGCCTTTGGGACCTGGGGCTCTGCATGCAAATATCAGCTGCCAATTCTTTTTTAATTTCTGTCCCCAGCAGCTGCAAAACAAAGCTTGAGAAGATGGGCCGGGTGTACCCTGAAGCCTTGAAACCAGAAGTCGAATAAGACCTGGAATGTTTTCATGTCATGATTTCCAGGCCTATTTCATTACGTATGGAAAGCTGACCTGTGGTATTAATACCTGTGCCTACAGCAAGCATTCACTGTGTCGTTATGGAAACTGAATTGTTAGTGAGCCATCTCAACCTGATACTGCCCTCTGAGCACGCTGGATTCCTCCCTGTCTCCTCCTGGGCATCTAACTGTGATACTGAAATATTTGGGAGAAGGAACCTTCTTGCACAAGCGTTTTCAAAATCATCAGTTTCATTATCCAGGCTTACTAAAATAGCATTTTGTGACCAAGTTGGACTTGTGTCTTAACATTGCAACTATTATTACGGAACAATGCATGTATACTGATATACAGACCCTATATTCCATTTTGTCTCCCACACTAATGCTTATATCAATGAGATTTTCTCCAAGTTCTCCATATGAATGAGACTGGATTTGGTGAACAACAAAGAATACTGAACTTGGGTGCTACCAAAGTGCAAAACTAACGTGTAGTTTTTCTTTTAAATGATGAAATACGTGGTTACTAATTATTAAATTTCTTATTATTTTCAGTGTGTATGGCAGTGAGCAGACATATGAGTTGTGCCACAGCTGACTGTTGCTGCTTCTGTTAACCTGTTTCGTGGGAGAAGGAGTCAGGTGTGGTTGGTCTGCTGTTGCTAATCAAAGGTATTGCTAAGAGGAGCCACGAGAGGGCACTGCAAAGGAGAAAACAGGCAAAAAAATGCAGTCCTGGAAACCAGCGGCGCAGGGTACATCAGGAGCTCAGCTTCCTCTCGGTAGCAACAACAAATAAAGGTCTAACAGGTCACACAGTTCATTCCTGCATGAAAGGAAAAACAAAACTTGAGAGGTCTTCCAAGCCAGGCACAGAGGTGTGAAGACAGCCAAAGGAGAAGCAAAAGGGCTGATGGTACCTGGAGCATACGCCAGGGCATCAGGAGAAACAGGGAGGGACAGCACAACGTGGGGCCCACAGCTACACAAATGTGCACAAGTGTCCACAAAGGTCACACGTTCCCACTCCACACAAAGGCTCCAGAGAGAAAGAGGGGTGGAGAGGGGTTGTGTAAAGCCACTAGCCTTTCCCCAAAGAATGCCCCCAATACACGTTTAATTTCACAAAGGTGTGGGCTGTCTGGGTGAAGAGAGATCCGGTGGTTCTTATCAAGCTTCCAGTGTAGGTAAGCAGTAAGAAAAAAAATATACATTTTAGTCTGGAGACCTCATGGTCACTTAGCTGAGAGCTCAATGCATTTGAGGGGGAGTTGGCCAGTATTTCATGCTACGCTGCAATACATTTGTGTTTATGTGAAAATCAACTCCCCTAAAGCATGATTGTCATTTGTTGGACAAGATAAGCCATGCAGGATGTCAGGATTTATCTTTTGATTTTATTTCTGATTTTGTCTTTCAAAATTAACTGGTGTTAACATTTGCTTATATAACAAATGCAGCTTGTAGAAAGAGAAAAGCCTGTTTCTGCTTTTTTTGATTCCAGTTGTATCTGGGAATGAATTTCAGGTTTTCATTGCTCTTTTAAGAGATTTTCAGACAGCTATGTGCTTGCTTGTATGACATCAAACAGCACGCACACAATGAGTGCAGTCATTAGAACCTGCGTTGTGGTCTGCCAGTAAACACTTCATTCTCTCTGTCAGTCCAGTCCAGGTTGATCTATATGGGGACATGCTATATCGTAAATAAAGATGGTCACTGAACAAACTTGACCAGTGAGCCCACTGGTTATTATTGACTTGTTCCCTGGCCCTGCCAAGCTCCAACTAGCTCTTCCCAAAACTATGCTCAAGAGCAGTTCAGAGGACAACTCACTTAGTGACATCATGCAAAAAAGTGGTATTGATGAAACTGCCCCTTCCATTCCACAGCACCTCCTATATGCCTCATTTGACTGACGGCATAAATCAAACAGCTTCAAAATCACACTTTGAAAGTGTCCCAGGAGTGGGCTGCCACAGTGCTCAGGCATTATTTTAAAACTTTTGAACTGAAAAAAATGCGTACACAGTTAATTATCAAAATAATAGTAACAGGAATGACACAGAGCCAAGGGAGCAGGCATATGGGACCAAGAGGAGCAAACGCAATTTTGTTTAAGGCCTCTGAAGCTCACTGTGGTCATATAGGAATTGCAGGATTTGGCCCTGCAGGGTGATCACTGTTATTACTTAGATTATAGTAGCACAGGGCAACACCACACAGACTGGAACCCGTCTGCTCCTGATGGGAGTCCCCTGGCCTAAAGAGCTTACAGTCTAAATGATACCAGGTAGACAAGTGGAGTGAGAAAGAAAGTACTTTTATTAGGCCCAAGAGAGATTAAGAAACTTGCCCAAGGACACACACAAAGCCTTTGACAGATCCAGGGTTTAACCTAGATTTCAGTATGGTGCCTTGATCATAAACACTTCACCTATCTTCTGCTCAACTTCTGAATGCCTCCTCAACTGAGATTTAAAGTAGACTCTAACTCAGTAAAGCATCACCAGAAATAACCTCTTATACCATGTTTATTTTGACAGCTTTTGCATAAGGAGAGACCACTTTCTCTCGACAAAGTTGTAAGTACACAGACGGAGAAACAAATACAAATTTGGGGGCAGGTGAAAGCCTTGAGTTCAAGAGCAGGCTATTGCTTCACAAGCCTGTCTACAGCATTGGAAGCCTCACTGCATTTGCTCCGGTTTTAAAGTCTTACCCAGAGTTTTAAATTTACAACTATCCAGCCAAACTTAGTCTTTTTTTTTTTTTTTTTGAGTCATAATAGGGCACATGGAACACAAATTAATCAAAGAAAGGTAATGCCAGATTATGGAAGAAACAAACTGCCAAACTTAACTCAGTCCGGGTTCACATGCTGCAGAAAACCAAGACACAAGTCAGTGTTGACATATAATGTTTAACCATGCCCATCATAAAATCCACTTGACTGAAATAAAAAATACATAGTACAAAAATCCACTTGACAGAAATGTTACTCATTAACATTCCTGCTACTTCTTACATGAAAGCATTACTTGTGACAAGTGCCCGCTTGTGAATCCCAAAGGACACTGCCTCTCACTTGCAAACTGCCCACAAGGTACCTCATCTCATCTGGGGGAAGAAATTATAACCTTTAATAATAAACGGCTGATTTTCCAGCATAATTTCTATTAATTCCTTGACCTTTGCTTTCACTGTCAACCCAAGTAGCTTTGGTGATTGCACACAGGGGAGATATCAGACAGAAACAAGGTCGAGGCCGTTCTATTTCTTCATTCGGCTCATGTAAGCTGTTGTGACTTGCGTACCGGCATGCGGAGGGAGTTCAGTTAAGTCACTTGTGAACAACCTTGCAGCCAGGTGAGTGCCTGGCTCGGCACAGCCACCACGTTTCCCTGCACGGTCCCGCAAAACTTCCCCGTCACCGTTGTCTCCCCGGGTACCAGTGTTCAGCCTACACCGACACGCTGCAAGACCGAAGCGGCCTCCTCCTCCTCGGGGAAGGAGAGGAGCCACGGGGAGCAGCAGCCGTGACTCAGAGCCGTCTCTGCCACAACACGCGTTTCCCAAACACCCCCGACGCTGCAGATGCCCGGCACGGGCACTCGTGGGCGGGCGGCACTCCGCTCCCCCACTGCCCCGCTACCACCGCAGCCTCCGGCGCAGCCCCCTCGGCCCTCCCCGCCTCCGGCGCAGCCCCCGCTGCCCTTTGCCCGGCGCAGCCCCTTCCCCGCGGGGCGACCGCCCCGCCGCCCCTTTTCCCGCTCTTCTCGGCGGGGCGAAGCAGCAGCGGGCCGCCCTGGGCCCTCCGCTCCCCCGCTCCGCGCCTTCCACCGCCGGGCGGGGCGATGGGCAGCGACGGCGGGGTGGGGGGCATTAAGCCTGGTACCTGACTCTGTCCTTCTCAGCCCGCCGGAGCTCCGAGTCCCTCTGCAGCACCTGAAAAATCGCCCTGGCTTCCTCCTCGTTTAAAAAACTGAGATCTGGCCCCTGAGGCGCTGCGGTCATGGCTTGGCTTATCTTCGGGCGGGCGGGCGGCGGCAGGCGGGCAGCGCTGACCCCCCGGCAGCCCGGAGCGACACCAGCATGGCCGAGCCCCGGCGGCACCGCGCACGCCGGCACCCGCGGGACGCGCTTCACCTCCGGACGGCGGCGGCGGCAGCCGGAGCCGCGGCCGCCCCGTACCGCACCGCACCGCCCCGCCGCGCCTTGGGCAACACCTCCCGCAGCCAGCGAGCGCGGCCCGGCGGGGCGGGGCGGGGCGGGGAGGCCGCCCCGCTGCCGGGACCGGGGCCGGGGCCGGGGCCGGGGCCGGAGCCGGAGCAGCCGCCCGCCCTGTGCCTGCGCCGCCGCCGGCGCTTGAGTCAGGGGTTTGCGCCGAGCGCTCGGCGCGGTGTTTGCCTTGGCGCGGCCCGGCGGAGCGGCGGCGGCGGCGGCTGGTTCGCTCCTCCGCCACGCCGGAGCGCGGCCCCGCCGCTCCCCCCTGCCCGCCCCTCGGCCGCCCGCAGCGTCCTGCCGCTGCAGAAGGACATGCCTGTAGTCCCGCGGAGCGGATGGAAAGGGGGTAACTTTTCCACGGGGGAAAAACGGGGCAGCGTTTCATATTTACTCTCCTTTACGGTTTTCCCGAAGAAATACGCGGGAAGAAGTTGCCCAGAGAGGTGGTGGATGCCCCATCCCCGGAAACATTCCCGGTCAGGTTGGATGGGGCTCTGAGCAACCTGATCTCGTTGGAGATGTCCCTGCTCATTGCAGGGGGGTTGGACGAGATGACCTTTAAAGGTCCCTTCCAACCCAAAACTATTCCATGATTCTGTGATAAATGGTAGAGGACAGAAGTTCTTGACCTCGGTGTTGTAGCCGCATCTCAGAAGTAATTTAATCCAGATTTCATTCTAGCGGCTCTGATGCAACTCAGCTCTGCGCTGGGGCTGGTGTGAGCAGCACAAACAGGGGTGTCTCTCCAAACTACCCATCTATCTAGTACACCGTACTAGTTGAATATTTAGTAAAATGTCCTTTGATTTTTTTTCGATCAAAGAAGGGCTTTATTCAACACCAAACTGCAGATGTGAGTGCAGCTGCATGGAACACGAAAATTGAACACAATTTTTGTTATGGAAAAGTAAGTCAGTGGAAACATTGGCACAGCAGTGTGCAGCGGCAGCGGGGCCGAGCATCGTGCAGTCACCTTCCCACCCCGCAGCGGGCTGACGTGGGGCTGCGGAAGAATGCTTCGCTGCTAGGAAGTCGTGTGGTGCAAGTGGAAATAAGGACCTTGGAGCACAGCGGGAATAACAGGTTGCAGGAAGCTCCTTGTTTCGGTGTAGCTTCTGGCATCACTAGTCTGGCCCAAGAAGGAACCTACCTGATTCCTGGTGACCAAACAACAAGGCTATGAGACAAATGATGAAAATGTAATGAAAGCTATGAAGAATTATGATGTTCAGAAGATGTCAAGAAAAGGTGTCTCCCACAGAGAAAAGACACATTGAATTTTTAATAGGGTGTGGGAGATGCGTCTGGGTACAGTCCAAGCGTGGTGTTTCTAAAGGTGCAAGAGCCGCAGCCACCACTGGTGCATTAGGAGCTTACAGAAGTTCTCTCTAAGGGTAAACATCCTGTCATCCCCATTCTGTTGCCCTGAGCGTACTGGAGAGAACTGTTTTACCAGCAGGAGCTGAGTGTACGTCATTCTCGCTGGGATTCTCCCAGGTGGCGGTTTAGACATCACTGTCCCTTTCTGCCTGGCACCTGCAGGATATAGAATCATAGAATCATCTAGGTTGGAAGGGACCTTTAAGATCATCAAGTCCAACCATTAACCTAGCACTGCCAAAACCGCCACTAAACCATGTGCCTAAGTGCCACGTCTACCCATCTTTTAAATACCTCCAGGGATGGTGATTCAACCACTTCCCTGGGCAGCCTGTTCCAATGTTTGATAACCCTTTCGGTGAAGAGACTTTTCCTAATATCCATCCTAAACCTCCCCTGGAGCAACTTGAGGCCATTTCCTGTTATCCTATCTCTTGTTACTTGGGAGAAGAGACCGACCCCACCTCACTACAACCCCCTTTCAGGTAATTGTAGAGAGTGATAAGGTCTCCCCTGGGAAGCTATTGCTCACGGTGCTGCTGCATCACACTGGATCTTCTCCCAGAGTGGAGGGGCAATGAGATAACATTTTTTTCTGAACATCCATTGCAATGAACCTCATCAATGCCCACTCTTGCCTTAAACCCAATGTTTTATAATATTGGTGAAGTTGGGTTTTTTTAACTTTTTATGCAAACATTAAATACATACAGAATACATAGGAAGGATGTGGGTGTTCTTATGGGTTTGCAAAGGAATTTACATACTACAGGCCTTATAAAGAAAGGCTGACATTCCCCCATAATTTTGGTGACTTCATCTATAATTGTATTTATCCTGCATGTAAGTCGATTGGAATCAGTATTTCTAGATTTCTGTCATCCTTTTTCTTTGTTTCTAGCAATATGATTAATTGTCTTTTTTTTTCATCACCAAAACGTATATTAGCATATTTTCAGTGCAGAGGGGAGCAGGGACAAGATGTGCGTTTAATATATGAGCAATGTATAGTCTTTCAGGTAGTAAGAAATAAGTTTTTCATTCTGTACAAAGTGATGGGATTATTTAGAAAAGTGACAAGTACCTACACTAGTGGCTTTAGAGAAATGCTGCCAGACATCACAGTAGTTATCATTTCAATGGCTTTTATTCAGAATATTTAGAGATTTCGGCATAGCCATCTTGTATGGTAAGAAGACCTTCATTTTACACAGCATCTTTGGTATGTCGTATCTGTATTACAAAATGTATGTTGGATGGTGACTAGAAATACACACTAAAAAGATAGCTGCTATCTATGGAGTCTCCTACCAGAAATGTATTTTGTGAAAAATAACCACTTTTCCACATCTCTTCGTTACTCCACCTCACCTTAAAGTTTATGTCTTTTTCATATATGGATGATGATGGCAAGGAAACATTGCCTGTATTCCAGTATTTAGAGTCTCTAGCACCCTACATACTTTAATTTCTGTTGCATAAACCTAAGGCAGTATACATGCTTCACATTTTTTCCCATGATTTTTAGCTAACAGCTGTTCCAGGAAGCTACAGAAGTATTTTCTTCTGTTTCTTCTGTTTAGCAACCTGAAACAGAGGGCCAAAATAGCATATGAGAGGCTGCAGACATGAGACGTCTATTAGTAATGTTAATTGCCAATGCCACTAAAGAGGATGCTGACACACATACCTTAATTATAGGGCAAATTCTTCAAAAACTGCATTTCACAAATACTGTTGTACTAATGGGTGGTGTTAACTCCACTCACTCTCAGTGGAAGATTTCAAAGTGTAGGACTCCAGAAAGCCAGAGGGGCTGTTTCTAAAGGCTGATCTGTAGCTAGGGAACTGAGGGGAGTGTGCAGGAGGGTTGGTTGAATCTTGTAGCAATTGGCCTTGAGGCTCATATCAGCCTTGAGGCTTGGAAGAACTGTAAGGTCTTGTCTATTCCTGTTGAACTAATTACTGTGTAAATTGTCACGCAGATTAGTGAAGGCTCGTTTAATTAACTCCCTGTGTTAAGTGAAAAAGGCTTCATGGCAAGGCAAAGAATAAATATGAAGCGTCTTTCATTTAAAATGTGTTAAATCTGCTTATTGTGCTTGAAATAAATATTTCTAACACTAACCTAGGTCAAAAATAGTTTGATAATACTACTCTTAAGAACAACAGCAGTGCTGCTGCCTCTGTTTAACAAGCCCATCCAATAGTCATTATTGATTTATGTGTACTAAGTTAACAACTAGAGGTCCAGCTGAGTTTCAGGGGAGCGGTGGCTTGCAGCGCATGGCTCCCACTGCCACAGGTAGACATTTCCACTGAGCAGTGAGTGTCCTCCAGCACCTCTCACTGGGCCCTCAGCTCCCACTTCAAAAGGGCTTTGGACTTTCATTTAGGCGTTTTAACTGTGAAGTGGTACACTTTGAAGATTGCCTGGAAGTCAACATCCAAATGCTGCTCGTGTTATTACAGCCGTTTGCGTGCTACGCAGCCTCTTGTGAGGTGAGGAGGGAGCCAGGACCGGGCTGAGCAGGTTGCAGAGCGTCGGCCATCGTCCACCCTGAAACCGCCACAGGCGGTAGGCCTGCTCCCACAGGGAAAGCCACTCTTCAAGGTACACCGCATTCACAAGTCACATCTTGCAGCCTGTGTGGCTGCAGACTGCTCCTTTTCACAATTTCCTCAAGCACTTCCTCTCGCCCAGTCTCTCATTCACCTGCTTTTCTTTTCCTCACAGTCCCTTGAGTGTGAGCCGCTCCCTTCCCTCACTGTTAGGCTCTGCCCTACCAACATGGCGGATTTCCTCACCCGGCAAGTACTGCTTGCTGCTGCTGCTGCCTCTCGTCTGGATGCCCTCCTACCCCACACATAATCTATATGAGCTCCTAATTTTTTTTCCAGTACAGTGTTGTTTCTGCTGAAATAGACTTCTTGTTCCCTGGCACAAGGGCAACCTGGCAAAATTTTTGCTGACAAGAAAAAAGGCCAGAGCGATACCCCAAAAGCATATTAGCACTGCATGGCAGTAAGAAAAAGCGGTCATGAGGGAGAGCTGTGAACTAGTGGCTGCAGTCTGACCCTTGCATTTCGCCATGCTACTCTCGGGGTATTTGGTGCTGCTTTGGACGACTCCGTGACACACCTTTGTTTTCCTTTTTGCTTGTGACTGTCTGTCTGTCCTCCTTCCTCCCTTGCTTCTAGGATTCAGTTAGTCACTACTTTCATTTTGAATACTCATTGGGACGGCCCTTTCTCTGGACTAGAGAGAAGAGAAGGTTGTGAGCAGGATCCCTCACAGAGCAAGACAGGTTGGGATTTTAGGGGCTGTTGCCTGGAGAGGCAGATGAAGAAGGAAGAGGGTGGTTATCTGTACATCTCTGGAGTATAAAAGCACTGCTTGGAATGCGAGGGGGAAACTGTTTTGTTGAAATGATGCAGGATTTCTGCTTTATTGGGTGTACATCTATGTCTGATATCCTGACTGACAGAGCCTTATGTTGGTTAGTATTGTGTCTAACATCTAATCTCCTGGCAGAAACTATGTAACCTTCTCTTCCTCCTTAACTAATATGTGCATAAACATAATCACCAGAGACCAATACCTGGGACACAGCAGAATTATGCATTTAATATATTAAGGTTATAAGCTAGTGCACGCAACCTATTAAGACAGTTTTGAGTAAAGGTAAAATGAACAGGCATGACTAAACAATAAGGAAGAGATGCTATTAGAAGGAAGAAGGTGACCTTCAAAATGCTGAAGTCATATCCAAATGAAGAAAATAGAAAAATTAATAAATCCTGGCTGATAACATATAAGGCAAAATTAAGCAGACCAAAAAAAAAAAAAAAAAAGAGCTGTGAAGGAGCAACTTCCTAAAGGATTCTAAACCAGCACCAAACCCTTCTTCAAACTCATCAAGAAGCTCATCATAGAGTCTGTAGGGCTGATCGATGATCAGAGATCAGAATATAAAAGGCAAACTACAGAGAGCAGAAGACCTTTTCAGAGAAGAAATTGGTGTTCACTGTGGAAGAAACTAGGAAAACCTACATGCCAGAATTCCTTTCCAGAAGAGGATCTGACTGAAACTGAAATGACCGTAAGAAAGATTATGTAACAAATTGACAACATGAACATTAACAAATCACCAATACTAGAAGTTATTTCATCCAACGGTTCTAAGAAGACTTACCATAGTCTGTAACTGCTCACTGTAGCCCTCAATACCTGAGAACTGGAGTGCGGCAAATAGATACCAGCTGTAAAATAGTTTTCAGAGAGCATCAACGGAACTACGGGATTATGCATCAGACTTTGTGGAAACTGTAATAAAGGAGACAATGAGTGATTACCTGCATTTATACAGGCTACCTCAGAAGAGTCAGTATGGCTTCTAAAAAGGGAAGTCCTACTTTATCATCCTCTTTTTGAAGAGTGTCAGCAAATATTTGGACAAAACCAGCCAAGTTGATCCAATCTGCTTGGACTTTTGAAGATTTTTGAGGGGACCACCATCAACAGTTTCTAAGGAAATTCAGTAGTCATGACATTAAATAAAAGGTCATTTTATGGGTAAATAACGGGTTACAAGTTGGGAAAAAGAGTGTAAGAGAACTGGTTACTTATTACAGTGGAGGAAGGTCACCACAAGAGTTGCCCAGAGCTCTGTGCTGGGATCTGTGTTGTTCATTACAGTCTTTAAGTGACATGGAAAAGAAGTGAGTAGTGAGGTGAGAAAGGTTGCTGGTGTGGTATGAAAGTTTGTGATATGATGATATTCAGGATAGTAAGGATGAAGGCAGACTGTGAGGGACCACAAGAGGCCTTCCTAACTTTACACATAAGGTAGCGTTCACGTGTAAGCAATGGACTCTGAGCCAACTATTACCATTTGGTAGCAAAGTCTTTGTGATATGCATAACTTGTGAAAACATCAGAGAAACAAACAAAATATTAGAATTTATTAGGAAAGAAAAATAAATCCATGGTTTGCCTACAGCTTGCATAGGAATATGGAATTCCGTATGGAATATATATTATATTATTTATGAATATACAATATGAACATAGATTCATCTATTTATATATTATGCATATATATTCTGAATATATATTCATAGATATTCTCTATAAAGATGATGGAATTAGAATATGGAATTATATATAATCTATATTTGTAGATGGCATAGAAAGGGTGGAAAGGAATTGACTTTGGCATTTCTTCAAATACAAGAATGAGGGGCCATCAAATTGAGCTAATAGAATCACAGAATCACAGAATCGTCAGGGTTGGAAGGGACCTCTGGAGATCATCAAGTCCAACCTCACTGCCACAGCAGGGACACCTACAGCAGGTTGCACAGGATGGCGTCCAGGCGGGTTTTGAATGTCTCCATAGTGGGAGACACCACAACCTCTCTGGGCAGCCTGTGCCAGTGCTCTGCCACCCTCAGAGTAAAGAAGTTCCTCCTCATGTTAAGATGGAACTTCCTATGCTCAAGTTTGTGCCCGTTACCTCTTGTCACTGGGCACCACTGAAAAAAGACTGTTCCCATCTACCTGGCACCCTCCCCTTAAGTATTTATAAGTATTGATAAGATCCCCCCTCAGTCTTCTTTTTTCTAGACTAAGAAGACCCAAGTCCCTGAGCCTTTCCTCATAAGAAAGACGTTCCAGTCACCCAGTTATCTTTGTAGCCCTCTGCTGGACCCTCTCCAGCAGTTCCCTGTCCTTCTTGAACCGGGGAGCCCAGAACTGGACACAGTACTCCAGATGTGGTCTCACCAGGGCAGAGTAGAGGGGGAGGATGACCTCCCTCGACCTGCTGGCCACACTCTTCTTGATACACCCCAGGATGCCATTGGTCTTCTTGGCCACCAGGGCACATTGCTGGCTCATGGTCATCCTGTTGTCCACCAGGACTCCCAGGTCCCTTTCCACAGAGCTGCTCTCCAGGAGGTCAGCCCCCAACCTGTACTGATGAATGGGATTATTCCTCCCCAGATGCAGTACCCTACACTTGCCTTTGTTGAATTTCATCAGTTTTTTTTCTGCCCAACTCTCCAGCCTGTCCAGGTCACGCTGTATGGCGGCACAGCCTTCCAGTGTGTCAGCCACCCCTCCCAGTTTTGTATCCTCAGCAAACTTGCTGATGGTACACTCTATCCCTTCATCCAGGTCATTGATGAATCTATTGAACAGGACTGGACCCAGTACTGACCCCCGAGGGACACCACTTGTTACTGGCCTCCAACGGGACTCTACACCACTAACCACAACCCTCTGAGCTCTGTCAGCCACTGTTCAATCCACCCCACTGTCCATTCATCTAACCCACACTTCCTAAGCTTGTCTGTGAGGATGATGTGGAAGCTGATTTCAATGCAAACAAAAGGAGACAAACTTGTGCAACTCCTTGCCAAGGATTTTATGGATGCAAAAGGCTTCAAGGGGAGACTGTAGAAGTAGTTAGAAGAGAGACTCATTCGAGATTATGTAATAAAGATACCACTTTGGAAAAACCTTGAGCTGAGAACAGACACATTTTGTGAGAACTTCACATACACTTGCCCTGTTCTTGTTCTTCCTTAGGCATTTGCTTATGGCCACTGGTGGCAACAGGATACTGAGCTAGATGGACTTGTGGTCTGAACCAGTATGAGCATTTGCATGTTCTAACAGACATACCTAGAGAGTGTGTGCATGGAACCTGAGGAGATGGGCTCACAGCAGGGTACCCTCACCTCTAGACAGGCTGTGAATTGGACTAGCTGTGGAGCGTTAGCTGGACATTCTTTGAAAACAATAACGCCTCAGTGTTAGAGGTCTGTCTCTGGGATCTCACCTGCCACACAGTTAGATCCACATCTGCAGTCATGAATATGTGTTTTATATGGCTGCAGAGGGTTCCTTGTCTTAGATAAGACATTCCAGAGGTTTTCTCTTCTTTTATGCCTTCTGTTCAGCTGTTCTGCTAATGTGATCATGACCAACTGCCATAAGATCTTTTTGGAGTGGCTGTCCCCAAACAATATCCAGATATTTACAAATACTACTAAATGTTATATACTTGGGAGCCAAACAGATCCTCTGTTGATATCAGACATTCTTCACTGTAAAAGTCTTAACAATTTTGCAGCTCATCAACTACAGCTAACAGAGGGGTGTCAGAGTTGAAGCAGAGTGGTGTCAAGATATGAAGGCATACAGAGGGATAGGTGCTCTATATGATGGGACAACTTTATAGGGTTGGAAGTAGTCCAATTCAAATTACTTGTGCATTTTTTAGATCCAAACTGCTTACAGGAATTAGGTTCAAACTCAAAACTCCTCTAGCTGTACCTTAATTCCTTATCAGGCCAGCTTTCTTGCTTAGGCTAGACTCAGGCTTATGTGAACCAGCACATGAGGAATATAGGCAAGGCATGCAAATTTAGGTCCAAGCTAACATGACAGTATAGACATAGCTCAAGTGTCCTTGTGCTTCCCTCTGCACGTGTTGTCACATAAAAGCTAGCCAAAATCTGACTGCTGCCTCATAAAGCCATCAGTAACCCCTGGAACTGCTATAGCTGTGTAGGATGATATATCTGTTCTTTCTTCACAAAAAACTAATGCAATTTAAGAGCAGCCAGCATGGCTTTATCACAGATACTTGGCTGCCTTCAATGATGAGATGACTGCTTTGGGGATGAGAGGTGAGCAACGGATATTGCTTATTTTGACTTTAGCAAGACTATCAAGACCACCTTAGGTTGTATCCTTGTAATCACACTTGAGAGAGATGGACAGGATGGGTGGACTACAAGGTTGATGAAAACATGACTGAACCATCAGGCTCAAAGAGTTCTGGCTAGTAGCTGAAAGTCTAACTGGCAGCCGCTTAGGAGTGGTATTCCCCTGAGTTAGATCCTGAACCTGATACTATTTAACTTCTTCACTAACAACCTGAATGATCAGATGGAATACATCCTCACTACCTTAGCAGGTGACGTTAAATTGTGGGGAGAAGTTGGTGTGCCGGAGGACAGGGCAGCTATTCAGAGGGATCTCAACAGGCTAGAGAAATAGCCTGACAGAAACTTCTTGAAGTTCAAAAAGGCAAGTAAAAAAAAAAGACAAGCAAAAATAGGCAATTAAAAAAAGGCAAGTAAATCTCATCTAAAGCTCTATCTGGGCATGAAAAATACTATACCACCGTATTTGGGGACTGGCAGGCTAGAAGGCAGTCTTTCAGGAAAGGAGCTGGGGGTCATGGTGAACAACCCAAACACGAGCCAGCAATGTGTCCTTGCAGCAACAAAGGCTAACTGCATATTGAGCTGCATTACTAAGAGTGTAGCCAGTAGGCCAGAGAAAGTGGCTATTCCCTGTGAACTCAAGAGGCTGCACCTGCAATATTGTGTATGGTTTTGGACTCCTAAATACAAGAAACATTAGCATACTGGAGCCAAGTACAGTGGAGGAGCACAAAGCTGACTAGGAGGCTGCAAACTGTGAGACATGAATAGAGGCTGAGTGAAATGGGTTTGTTCAGTCTGAAGAAAAAGTTAATGGGATCTAATTGCTGTGTACGCCTTTCTAGTGGGTTATTACAAAGAGATCTTCTTGGAGGTCCACCCTAAAAGGACAAGGGGTAATGGACATAAATTGCATCAAAAAATTCTTATTCACCATTATGAAAAAAATGTTCATAGAACCATAGAATGGAGAATGGTTTGGGTTGGAAGGGACCTTTAAAGGTCATCTGGTCTGAGCCCCCTGTCATGGGCAGGGACATCTTCAACTAGAGCAGGTTGCTCAAAGCGCCACCCAGCCTGACGCTATAACAGGTTGTGTAAAGAGATTGCAGATACACAAAACTTTACTGAGAATGGCACTGAGCATAGACTCATAGTCTCACAGAATGTTTTGAGTTGGAAGGGACCTTCAAAGACCGTCTAGTCCAACCCCTGTGCAATGAGCAGGGACATTTTCAATTAGATCAGGTTGGTCAGAGCTCCATCCAACCTGACCTTGAATGTTTCCAGGGACAGGGGCACTTACCACCTCTCTGGACAACCTGTTCTAGTGTCTCACCACCCTCAGCGTGAAACATTTCTTCCTTATATCTAGTCTGAATCTTCCCTCTTTTAGTTTAAAGCCATTAGCCCCTGTCCTATCACTACAGGCCCTACTAAAAAGTCTGTCACCATCTTTCTTATAAGTATCGAAAGGCCACAATAAGGTCTTCCCGGAGCCTTCTCTTCTCCAGGCTGAACAACCCCAACTGTCTCAGACTGTCCTCATAGGAGTAGGGTGTTCCACCCCTCTGATAATCTTCGTGGCCCTCCTCTGGACCCAGTCCAACAAGTCCATATCTTTCCTGTGCTGAGGGCTCCAGAGATGGATGCAGGACTCCAGGTGGGGTCTCACCAGAGTGGAGCAGATGGGCAGAATCACCTCCCTTGACCTGCTGGCCATGTTTCTTTTGATGCAACCCAGGATACAGCTGGCTGCCTGGGCTGCCAGCACACGGTGCTGGCTCATGTCCAGCTTTTCATCCACCAAAACATCACGGGAAGGTGCACCTTGCACCTACTTAAAACAGGACTCCGTTCTGCTCCTCAGCTTGTTAGCCAAGCCTGTGCTGGCTTGGTATGCAAGTCAAGTCAAAAATCAAAATAGTTAACATTTGTTTTGTTCTCCCTCCCAAGAAAGCTGAACTGAAATTAGCCCTGCTTTGAGAAGGGGACTTAACTTGATGACCTCCCAAAGTCAATCATCTAGATTATTCTATCCTTCTGTGGTTCCAAGTGGTTTATAGCATACATGCCACACTTAAATCTTCAAAACAGAGGTTACCCTTCTGTGTACTGACTGCAAGATGTAAATGTAACCCATTGTGAGGAAGTTTGTTTCATGGTATACATCAGCTCATCTTTTTCTAGAGAATAACCACCAGATTATGAGAGATAGTAACTGCCAGCAACAGTGATTGGTGTCCTTAGAATCTCATAATTTCCAGTGCTGCCTGAAGAAGAAAGGTAGTACATTTTACAAAAATTATTACTTCAATTTAAATTTAATTAAGAAAGTTAAAATACATGAAACAATAAAAATCTCACAATCTAAAGTAACAGAAAAACGTAATGATATCTTAAGTTAAATTGTTTGAGCTAAAAGTATATCATGCTTTATTTAAACCCTGAAGCAAGTACAGTTATTAATGCCCCAGAGAAAACTCTGATTTTATTTACATGCTCTGTTTTGGAGGACAAGGTACAGCAACTATGACATAGCAAAATCAGAAAGCCTCTGTGAATGTACCAGGAGAAAAGAATATAAATTGTAGAGTGAAGACGCCTTCCATTCCGGCTAAGAAGCAGATTGTCTAAACTTAACTATATCACAAATAATTTTGTGATCCTTTTTTAGTGCTTAACTCCAAGAGTGCTTTCATTGTAGGAGGATCACTAGGATAAGGCAAAATTCTTACTCTACTTTATTTGCATAAATACCCCCAACCGTGGAAGTTGGAGTTCACATCCTTCTTTTAAATATCAGTGGTTATTGATGTTGGTCAGCTGGGAATATAGTATGTTAGAAGAACAAACATAAAGAGAATTATTGACTAAAAAATATTTTACCCTTGCTCTGTTTATAGCAAGCAAGTTCCACCTGAAAGATCAAGTAAAAGACACATTTGTGCTTCAGTTCAACTCGCTAGTTAATCGTCTTCTACATACATTGACAACTTGACAATGAGTCTAAATATCTTCAGCTGCCAGAGAAAGTATTCATTTTACTAATTGTAAACACTTGTAGTGTAGACAGCTGCCTTTAAATGAGTTTGCCTAATTACCTTTATTTTCAATGAAGAAAACCAAATGCTTATAGCACACAATTTATCTCATTCTAAAGTAGACATCTAAAATAGGTCAGATGAATCATGCCTTAAAAGAGGCTCTTTCTCTCCATTGAATATAAAGGGAGTCTGGCATGACTAGCTTAGAAGCGTACACTATATATATGTCTCGAGTTAGGTGAGAGGAATCCCATTCCACCTGTTCGTACACTTAGTAGAAGAAGAATACCAATACAGTATAAAAATGAACAAACTGTCCCCAGGCTTTAAAACAAGTTGTTTTAATCTTGAGCAATTCATCTCTTAATTTCAGGTTTGATTCAACTCCCATTGAAGTCAACAGCTGTATGTTTTAAGAGGAATTTAATGAGGCTTGTCAATTATTTTTGTTTACTCTTTCAGCAAGGATACTTAACTAAATTCAATGAGAAATGGATACCCAATGCTTAATGAGAAAGGATATTCTATAAATGCAGGTTATACTTGGAACAGGATTTTTTTTGTAAATTAGTTTTTTTCCTTCCATCTTTTAAATTAAATGTGAGCAGTATAGATAAATCCTTAGTGAGAAATTAATTTAACAATTCAAATTCAAGTAACACCAGAAAGTACAGATGATGTTTCCTTCTGCAGAATGATTAGCCCTTTAATTAATATGTGCAATGTATTAAAGTCCAGCAGGATGTTATTGCTCTGTTTAAGCGACGACTCTGAAACTTGCTTTGCGCTGTCAGTTTTGCAGAGCTTCTCAGCGCTGGACCCCAGATGACAATAGGCATACAGTACTATTCATAACACAGAGTACCATGGAGTTGTAGTTGGAAAGTCTGGCAAAAACTTTAGGAGCCTAGTATAGGTGATGAAAATGAATAGCTATCTAAATGAAACCATTGAAGATTTACTATGTAGCCTGGGTGTAATCCAGTCCTGATCCCAGTGTGGGGATTTGAGGAAACAGTGGGCATGCACTTACATGACTGTGACCGAGACCTGTAACCAGGATTCTCTGCTGGCACTAATGGGAGAGATGAAGCCAAATGATTTGTGTTCTTTTTCCTCATTGCTGAATTCATGCTAAATATTTAACTGGCTTCACAGTTCATTGATTTGCACGTGCGACTGGTATGGAGGTCTTGAAGGAGGGGAGAAAGGGAATTCTGTTGAAGGAGTTAGCATCTGAGTGAGATTAACAAACTCTGGAGTCAGAGTAAACTCTAAATTCCTGTTCCCTAATTCAGTTTCTATTTCTATCTGAGAATCTGCTTCAGAGTAATACAGGTGTGAGATTCTGAAGCCAGAACATTACCAGGAGCTGTGTGAGGAGTGTGAGAGAGAAGGCTGTCTTTCCTTGGCTCTGCACTGAGAACTGTGCATGACAGGTTCTCCAGCCAACCCCTGTTTGACAACACTGGTGCAACAGCAAAAGAGGTCAGCTTGGAATGATTCTTGTAAACATATTACAAACTGAAGAAGCAACTCTGTATATTAACAACAGGAATAAATTAAAAGAACTGGATCATTATGGGAGTGGCTGAAGGCAAAGGACTCTCTCCAGTGCACCTGGTAGTAAAAGAAGAGGATTTAACTAGATGGGGAAATATAAGCAGCTTCAAGAGGTTAGAAACAAACAATGATGCAAAATCAAATGCTTTGACTTTTATTCTCTCTGCCCCATTCTTGTGGCATGAGATTTTTGCTAAACAAGCAGTTCTCCTGTAGGATAGCTCTGCTGTGCCATTCCTAGCTTTCATCCACTCAGCGTCCTGGCTACCTTTCACTGCGGCACCAAATCCAGCCACTTGTGATCAGCTGGTCTGTGTAAGCGTGTAAGGGAGGACTTGGTGCTCTGCAGAGCTCTTCAAGGGCAGTACTGAAGGTGATAGAACATAATGCTAGTAGGGTAACTTCAGCACCTTTGGTGCTCTCCTCCTGGGGAAATCTGTGCTTGAATTGTTCTAATTGTGTCAACCTGTATTTAAGAAAACTTGGTGCAGGCTAACTGAAACTCTGGGTCCTGAAGGGATGCAGAATTAAGAAGTCTTTCCTGTTCCAATTGATTTAACTACATTAGTAGTTTTCCTGCAAATTACCACTTTGTTAATTAACCTTGCAGACTTTATATTTCACACTGAAAGAAACATGAAGTTTGTGTGCATTAAAAGTGGTAGATATGTAAACTCTAACTTAGTTTTCTTATGAGGAATAATGAAAAACAGAGAAATTGTATCAATAATCCACAGGGAAGGTGTTAGAGGCTGCATATATTGATACAACTGCAGCATTTTCTGGTAACTTTTGATATGGTGACATGCTGAAGAATTTATATATGATCTCATTTTCCTGTAATACCATCCATAAATTTTGCCTTATACAGGTCTATTTCATCAGACGAAAGAAACACACACAAGTTTTGTAACACTAATAAGGTAGGATGAATTTCACTTTCTTAATTACTAGCACAAAAATGCTAGTAAAAGCATTTTGATGGCATAAGAGCTGTCAAAATAACTTACTCAGCTTTAGCTTCTTGTTTTATTTACCAGCTCACATGAACTACATAAAAGCCTCTTTCTTAAGAGCAAATGAAAAATACAGAACCAAACTGGCAAAGCCTTAGTAACGGCTGGGAGTTATCTATGATTTGTATATTCAGCAAACAGTCACGTTCATCGACTCTGCTGGATTTGCTGGTGGAAATGTTGCCACGTGGTCAGCGTGGCAACAGTAATTACAAATTAGTAAAATTGCACAATAATGATTTTGTGCCACACGTAGCATGGATACTCTATCTAGTATCACAGACTAATTTGCAAGGACTTGCCTACCCTGCAGGTCCTTTGATACCAGTCCTATTGCATTATAGGCATCCTTATGTAGTGGTGCTGGTATACCCGGCAGCCTGGTTTTGAGATCAGTTGCAGCCCCAGGAAATAGAAAATGGCACTGGTAGGACTGACTACCTTAATCTGGCAGGATTGACTACCCATGTGTCTTAGCGTGTTGAAAAGCATTGTGTTGCATTACCTGAGTGACACAGTATTATTCAGCAACAGCAGCAAACATGAGCAGCAGGAGAAGTAGTAGTATGGCTACCAGACGGAAAAATAATGTGGAGGGAGTTAGGAGCTGCCTATCACCCTTAACTTCTCTCCCCTCTATGGGCAAGCTGTGGTGATGGTAGCTACTTTTTATATGACCTTAAAAAGCATGACGTTGTTAGCAGCTGGACATGCTGTCCTGGGGACGGGAAGAATAGTAATGAAAAAACAGTCTATGTTTCTAAGGAGGAGCTGAATCCTGCTACCCAGAACAGCAAAATTTTTCTCTCTCTCCTTAATTTCCTCGACACACTGATGCTTGGCAAAAGATGCTCAAAAAGGAGGCAGAAATAATTCTGTGCCTTTGCAATTAACCCTTGTCATGGATGACTGTTATTAGGTCAGAGCAGCAAAGATACTTTTTCATTCAAACACTTCCTTGTTCAAGATCAGGAGCAAAATCAGTTCTTCCTCCATGCCCTGATAGTGACACTTGTACATATTTTCCATCAGCCCTGGTAACAAAGAACAGATCTGTATTATTTCAGGACAATGAAAACACTTTGTCAGCAAAGGCCAAGGTAGTGCGAGTGCTGTGGTGGGCTTACCGTGGCCAGCAGCTGAGCCCCCACCCAGTCTCCAGCTGACTCTCCCCCAGGAGGGATGGGGGAGAGACTTGGAATAACAAAAGTTGAAAAGTCATGGGCTGAGATAAAGACAGTTTAATAGGTGAAGCAAAGCTGCATGTGCAAGCAAAACAAAATCGGGAATTAATTCACTACTTTCCATCAGTAGGCAGCCACTTCCTGGAAGGAGGACCTCAGCATGCATACCGGTTACTTGGGATGGTTTAACCACAAACATTCCCCTTTCCTCCTCCTTTCCCCAAGATTTTATTGCTGAGCACAATGTTCTATGGCATGGAATACCCCTTTGGTCAGTCTGGGTTGGCTATCCTGCTTGTGTCTCCTCCCAGCTTCTTGCATACCCCCAGCCTACTTGCTGGTGGAGCATAGTGGGGAAAAGGAAAAAAACACAACCCTTGACACTATGAAAACACTGCTCAGCAATGCCCGAAGCACTGGTGTTATCACCACTGTTTTAGTCACAAATGCAAAACACAGCAGGGTATGGGCTACTATGCATAAAGTTAACTCCATCCCAGCCAGACCCAGTACAAGTGCTGATCATGTTCTGCTGCTGCTGTAGTACAAGTCATCACGAGAGAAGGAACACGTGTGCTGGAAGGTGTACCTATAGAGGAGCCTGACGTGTCTGAGGATAGCATATCACTATCTCAACCTACAAATCAATTACAAATCGATAACATGTTAGATGTCTGATTGATGCTTATCTGGGAGAGAAGCATACTGTTACAGCTCATGTTCTCTCCTTTTCTCAAGCAGAATAAATTATAACTGTACCTATGTATATGTTTTGTCTGCGTTTAAAATTCAAGCCATCAAGCACTACAGCTTGATGGACCCAGGCTGGGTTCCACCACTGGGTAACCGTGTGGAGGAAGTCTGTAGGGAAGCACAAGGTCAAGGGTGTGGGGAGGAGCCCAGCCCAGAGCATGGCTTCACAGGTGGAGCCGACGCAGAGGTGTTTGCGCCAGGACCGGGGCTGGCTCCACTGCAGGGGTGTAGCGAGGGGTGCGGCCCCAGGCACGGCTCCAGAAGTGAGGTAGGCACGAAGACATGAGGTCCAGGGTGGGGTGGGAGAGCAGCATGTGTGCTGGAAAAATGCCCAGATCCTGGCTCTGTGCCCAGAAAATGATAAAAACGGAAACCAGGAAAGGACCTACCAAATGATCTTCTTACCTGGGAAACCTAATTTTGACTCCAGTGTGGGCTGTGGTGATAGCCTGCTGGTGCACAAGATGGTGGAAGCAACAGTAAGGGCTGAAGGTGGAACAAAACAGGCTCTGAGGAAGGCAAATGTGTGGAGAGATTGATTAAAAGATTAGGAGAGTTCCAACTGATCTTCGAGTCTGAAGATAAAGCAAAATGTTAAATTGGAACCTGCAGCATCCAGACCCAACAATCACCAGCTTTGAAGACTAGGAGGGAGGGTAGGAGAAGCTGGTGAAAAGGATGGTTAAGACAGCTGTGGAGAGTCTCACAGATCAGTTGCACGGAGAGGCAATGCCTAATCTGACAAAGCTTCCCAGTCCATAGTTGACCCAGCAACATATTTGAAATAACTTTGAACTGTGAGAATATTTTTGACTAGGTCATTGGTTTGTGTCATGAAGGTAAAGTATTATTGACCTAGTTGTAGGAGGCTTCAGCTCCACTCTAGTGGATGATCAAACCAGAGTGACTCCTAGAATGGGGAGGGGGAAGGATGTTGATTTAGTTGCATGACAATCAGGCTGCCTGACTGTAAGAAAGCAACCAGCAGGTTAGAAAGAGCATTGGAGAGCATTAGTACTGTGGCCTGAAGGGGAACCCAAAAGGAGGAGTAAGTCTTAGTCACTGGCTTGCAGCCTTCTTCAAATCTTCTCTTGGATTTTTAATTCACATTACTTAATGACATATCATTCTCTATGTCATAGAGTTATGTAATTCTTATTTAACAGAAAATAGTAAACATCATGTTCATGCCTGTATTCCACTATAGGAATAAAACAAACAGTAAAATCCTGTACTTGTAATTCTACATGGATCAGAAATTCTGAACTCAGACCTATGTGGAAATAGAGCTAGGCTTCTGAATGTGGAAGTTACCTCCTGCTGTCGTGTGTTGCTACTGGAGTTAGGAAGCAGGACTTGGGACAGATGATTTGCACAACCAGGATATGCAGAGAGAGAACAGATATTTTTCTTTCAGTGAAAATGATCCAACAAAATAATCTTGAATACTGTCTAGCTGCTTGGGTTAAGGGTAAATGCAGTTTATGTATACTGAGGTATTTGTAAACTGGCTGAGTAACTTTGTTAAATGGGGATCCACTTAACCATACACTTAATATCAATAATTTGTTAGTAACTTTATGAAATAAGATCTTGCTCCAGTGCAAAGTGACTATAAATCGGAGGCATTGTTAATAACAATACTAGCATATTAAGATCATGTAGAGATAATGTAAACTTTTGTTCAAAGTACAATGTGATGGAGCCATTGAGGATATTTCTTATCTTCTGTCTATTCTTCAGTCCCCTGAATATTACTGTTATTTTCCACCCACTCCTCCTAAGTTGTCTTCCTGATAAAAAGATAAACCCCGTATTTCCAGTGCAACTGCATATGATTTTACTGTAATTCTGGATTTCTAGATGTTTTGAATCTCTTTATTCAATGTTTTTTGAGTCAAATTGCTGGTGAGGGTTTTTTTTTAATACTGTTTATCTGTGGGAATAGTTTGTTTCTCTGTCACCATTACATGTAGAAGCCTTTGCAGAAGACTAAAGACATCAATTCATCTCACTAAATGTGGTATCAATGCAGGTATCCATTTAAATGTTTGTGAACGATGTCACTCAACAGCTGTAGAGCTTCTATATAACAATCTACATATCCTAGTATGTAGCTATGCTATGGATATTATAAGTGGCAGTGAGGCAAAAAACTACAGTGGTATCTTAGAAATTACAGTGCAAATTTATTGCCCTACTTGGAAGCTCCTGGAAAACCAAAATGACAAATTACTAAATAAGTGCATAAATACTTGTAAAATTATTTCAAAACAAACCAGCATACGCCACTGTTTTTAAAGGACCCATTTTCTAAGGAAGCAAAAGTTGGTTTTGTTTATTTTGAAACTCAGGAGAAGAGAGGAACTCGTATGTCACCGGTTCTCATCTCCTTATATGTCCCAAAATGAGACCTTGAGTCAGAAGAAAGTTCTCTAAAGGCATGCATATGTATATGATATAAACAAACCCAGCTTCTATGTCTGTACTCTGCACTGAAAAACTGTAAATGTTGAATTCTATATGAGAAACTACTGTAATACTGTTATCTTGATAACCGTTGATAGTAGCCTTCTATCTTTTGGAGACTATCCAGCTCGTAAAGTACTTTCCCAACTGACTTTTAAAGGCTGCATTATGGTAGTAAAATGAAAGTCTCAAATGCTTCTGAGTTTTGTTCCTCTCTTGTCATAATTTGTTCTCCCACCTTTTTATTATTGTTCCTGTATTTACATGCTGCAGAGGCAAAATGATGTGGTTAAGTGATCAGAGTAATAAACTGTAAGCTTATGTCCAGATAATGGTCTCCTACTGCTGAAGAAAATCATGAAGTAAATCCAAAACATTTATTTTTAAGTAAATTTAAATCATTATTGGAACAAAATTTACACCCTGTTAATGTTGATGCTAGACCACAGAATGTGCAAGAAAATGAAGCTTCAAGGTTTCTAGGGCAGCTTCTCTCTTTTTAACAGTAAAAAGTTAACCCAACACAGGAATGTCACAGATTAATAGAATGGTTTGGGTTGGAAGGGACCTTAAAGATCATCCAGTTCCAACCCCCTGCCATGGGCAGGGACATCTCCCACTAGACCAGGTTGCCCAAAGCCCCATCCAGCCTGGCCTTGAAACACTTCCAGGGATGGGGCCTCTACAGCTTCCCTGGGCAATTTGTTCCAGCGCCTCACCACCACCACAAGTATAGAATTTGTTTCTAGTATCTAATCTAAATCTCCCCTCTTTCAGTTTAAAAAGGTTACCCCTCATCCTATCACTACACTCACTACACTCCCTGATAAAGAGTCCCTCCCCAGCTTTCCTGTAGGCTCCTTTTAAGTACTGGAAGGCTGTTATAAGGTGGAGCCTTCTCTTCTCCAGGCTGAACAGCCCCAACTCTCTCAGCCTGTCTTCATAGGAGAGGTGCTCCAGCCCTCTCATCATCTTCATGGCCCTCCTCTGGACTCGCTCCAGCAGGTCCATGTCCTTGTTATGTTGGGGGCCCCAGAGATGGATGCAGTACTCCAGGTGGGGTCTCACCAGAGCAGAGCAGAGGGGCAGAATCACCTCCCCTGACCAGCTGGCCACGCTTCTTTTGATGCAGCCCAGGATGCAGTTGGCTTTCTGGACTGCAAGTGTGCATTGCCAACTTATGTTGAGCTTCTCATCCACCAATACCCCCAAGTCCTTCTCCTCAGGGCTGCTCTCAATCTGTTCTCCACCCAGCCTGTACTTGTTGTTGGGATTGCCCTGACCCAGGTGCAGGACCTTGCACTTGGCCTCGTTGAACTTCATGAGGTTTGCACGGGCCCACCCCTCAAGCCTGTCCAGGTCTCTCTGGATGGCATCCCTTCCCTCCAGTGTGTCGACCGCACCTCACAGCTGGTGTTGTCAGCAAACTTGCTGAGCGTGCACTCAATCCCACTGTCCATGTTGCCAACAAAGATGTTAAACAGTGCCAGTCCCAATACTGACCCCTGAGGTACACCACTCGTCACTGGTCTCCACTTGGACATTGAGCCATTGATTGCAACTCTTTGAGTGCAACTGTCCAGCCAGTTCCTTATCCACTGAATGGTCCATCCTTCAAATCCATGTCTACCCAATTTAGAGACAACAATGTCATGCAGGACAGCGTCAAATGCTTTGCAGAAATCCAGGTAGATGATGTCATTTGCTCTTCCCGTATCCACCAATGCTGTAACACTGTCATAGAAGGCCACCAATCTGTCAGGCATTATTTGCCCTTAGTGAAGCCATGTTGGCTGTTATTGATCACCTCCTTATTTTGCATGTGCCTTAGCAGAGTTTCCAGGAGTATATCTGCTCCATGATCTTGCTGTGCACAGAGGTGAGACTGACTGGCCTGTAGTTCCCTGGGTCTTCCTTTTTTCCGTTTTAAAAAATGGGGATTATGTCTCCCCTTTTCCAGTCAGTGGGAACTTCACCAGGCTGCCACAACTTCTCAAATATGATGGCTAGTGGCTCAACAACTTCATCCACCATTTCCCTCAGGACCCGTGGATGCATCTCATCAGGTCCCATGGATTTGTGCACCGTCAGGTTCCTTAGATGGTCTTGAATCTGATCTTCTCCTACAGTGGGCAGTTCTTCATTCTCCCAGTCCCTGCCTTTGCCTTCTGCAACTTGGGCGGTGTGGCTAGAGCACTTGCTGCTGAAGACTCAGGCAAAAAAGTTGTTGAGTAGCTCAGCCTTCTCCATATCCTGGGTGACCAGGTCTCCTGCTTCCTTCTGGAGAGGGCACCCATTTTCCCTATTCTTCCTTTTGCCACTGACATACCTATAGAAGCTTTTCTTGTTGCCCTTGACGTCTTTGGGCAGATTTAACTCTATCTGGGCTTTAGTTTTCCTGACCTGATAGCTGGCTGCTTGGACAATTTCTCTGTATTCCTCCCAGGCTACCTGTTCTTGCTTCCACCCTCTGTAGGCTTCCTTCTTCTGTTTGAGTTTGTCCAAGGCTTCTTGTTCATCCATGCAGGCCTCCTGGTGTTTTTGCCCAACTTCTTCTTTCTTGGGATGCATTGCTCCTGAGCTTGGCGGAGGTGATCTTTGAATATTAAGCAGTTTTCTTGGGCCCCTCTTCCCTCCAGGGCTTTATCCCATGGTACTCTACCAAGCAGATCCCTGAAGAGGCCAAAGTCTGCTCTCCTGAAGTCCGGGGTAGTGACTTTACTGTGTGCCCTCCTAAGGATCTTGAACTCCACCATCCCATGGTCATTACAGCCAAAGCTGCCCTTGAGCTTCACACTGCTCACCAGCCCCTCATTGTTGGTGCAGCAAGGTCCAGCATAGCACCCCTCCTCGTTGGCTCCTCTGTCACCTGGAGAAGGAACTGCATTCCGTCGATGCATTCCAGGAGCCTCCTGTATTGCTTGTGCCCGGCTGTATTGTCCCTCCAACAAATATCGGGGTGGTTGAAGTCCCCCATGAGGACCAGGGTTTGTGAATGTGAGGTGGCTCCTATCTGTCTATAGAGGGCCTCATCTGCTCGGTCTTCCTGGTCGGGTGGCCTGTAGCAGACCCCCACTGTAACATCACTTGCCCTTGCCCTCCCTTTCATCCTGACCTGTAAGCTCTCGGTCGGCTCCTCATCCATCCCCAGGCGGAGCTCCATGGCACTCCAGCTGGTCATTGACATAGAGGGTGACACCCCCTCCTCGTCTCCCCTGCCTTCATGAAGAGCCTGTATCCTTCCATTCCAACACTCCAGTCATAGGAGCCATCCCACCATGTATCCATGATGCCAATAAGATCATAGCCCTGCAGGCATGCTCATGTCTCTAACTCCTCCTGTTTATTCCCCATGCTACATGTGTTTGCACAGAGGCATTTAAGTTGGGCCCCTGATGAAGCTGACTTAGTGGCTGGAGCAGCTAGAATTCCTTTGTGCTGCACTCCAGGTGCTCTCCTGCTGACCTGTGATCCTTCTGCAGGCTCTGGGCATCTGTTGCTGGCCCTGGCATCAAACTGGTAGGAGTGGGATGGATTGAGGTTCCCCTCCCCTGACAACTCTAGTTTAAAGCACTCTTCACCAGCTTGGCAAGTCTATGACCGAAGATGCTGTTCCCCTTCTCTGACAGATGGACCCCATCAGGCCCCAGTAGACCAGGTTTCTCAAAGTGAGTCCCATGGTCTAAGTAGCCAAACCCCTGGCTCTGTCACCAGTCCTGTAACCACTTGTTGATTTGCCTCATTTGACTGGCCCTATCAACCCCCTTCCCTTTGACTGGGAGGACTGATGAAAAAACTACCTGCACTCCAGAGTCCCTTACCACCGCTCCCAGCGCTCTGTAATCCTCCTTGATACTCCTCAGACTGCTCCTGGCAGTATCACTGGTGCCCACGTGAAACAACAGCAGCGGATAAGAGTCAGTGGACTGTATGAGGCTTGGTAGTCTCTCAGTGACATCCCTGGTATGAGCCCCTGGTAGGCAGCACATCTCTCGAGAGAGGGCGTTAGGGCGGCAAATGGGTCCCTCTGTACCCTTCAGAAGAGAGTCGCCTACTACTGTCACCCGTCACCTTTTCTTAGTTTTGCTGGTTGTTATACAGGGAGCAGATCAGGCTGCCTTACTCAGCTCCAGCGCCTCTCCTCATGTGACTGGTCTTTCTTCTTCACTCTGCAGAGCAGTGAAACGGTCTGCAAGGACACCTCAGGCTTCGGGGGAAGTCTCTTCCTCCTGCTGGTCCTTGCTGTTGCAAGCTTCCATTCTTCTGCATTACTGGCCCTCCTCCCTTGTGTGTGTGCTGGTGGGGGAGATTTTGGTTGTTTGGCTGTGGGCTGTGGGTCCGCTGCAGACAGCACTTGAAACCAGCTATCTCTGTCAACTGGCACCATTGAGATACTTCAAAAGTGATACAGTGCGAATGCTACTTGTACATTTAAGCTGCTAAAGACAACAGAAATGGTCATAAATTTACACTGGGGACCCTTAAAAATCTGCAGCTCATTGGAAACTTACCTGTTAACAAGAGTTTTAATATTCTGAGTGCAGCCTGTTCCTGGCAGCTGTAAGAAGTGCAAAGAGCCCTTGTGACTCCCTGCTCCTCCACGCTCCCCTGCAGCGTGGTGCCGAGCTGTTGAAGAGTCAAGGAAACGCACTGAATTTAAGCATCCCATCACTACGTTGGCAAGCAGGGTTTGATGCCAGGTACTGTGAGGAACCATTTGCCTGAACTCTTCAGAGAAACAGCTTGCACAGTAGAGAGATTATGTGATAGTTCATAATATGGTTAGCCTGTAATTCCTTTTAAAGATATAATTAACTATGTCTATCACAGGATTTACAAAGGCTTTTCTGTCTTTCTAGAAAGAGCATGTTTTTCAACAGTTTATTTTTTGCTACATTTTTTGAAAGTTGAATTGATGCTCATGTCCTTCATGAATGACAATATATCTCCAAGGTCTTTATTTGGCAAAGCACATTTTCCAGTCCATACTGGCCAGGAACTGACACAGAATCTGTTCATCCTGTACAAGGATTTTGGGGGGCCTAAGGAAATGCAGTTATCCATTCCAACCTGTAGCGATCGCCTTGCCTGCCTGAATCGTGAGGACGGTGAACAGCTTTTAAAAACCTGTGACACTAATCTGTCTTTCCTGTTGCATTTGTTGCCCATTGAACCCCTCCCTGGAGCCCCAGTAATTGGATTCATTGCAGAAAGGCATCCACGAACAGGAAGTTTCTCGTTAATATTACTGCAAGGAATGGGGTGGAGTGATTAGAACAAAGATGCTAAATAGTTGCTATCAAGAGCGAGGATCAAAGGGAAGGTGATGAATGGGCAGTGTTGGTTGTTATTGCTTTTGAAAGGTGACTGAAGGGAAAACAAAGCAAAACACACACACAAAAATTGTTGTTAGTAAGTTAAAGCTATTGGTCTGGATTCTCAGTCCACCGAGTTCACTCGTGCTGCTCTGTTTAAAACAATTCCACATTACAGAAAATGTATCTTTTTATTCTCTTCTGTAAGAACATAAATAGCAACTCAAGTGCCTCTTCCTTTTTCCTAAATTTAAACTGTAATCTCTCACTGTGTATCCTGAGTTTTCTCCTCTGTTCTTTACTTTCTTTTCAAGCATGTGTTTTTAAGCAAGACCTGTCTTTTTGTTATCTTTGTATTTCATTCAATAGCATAATATGCCATATTATGCTGATATGTATCATGGCAATTTTTATGGCACAACAAACAGCACAGATTTGCAATGAAACACAGTAACAATAATAAATGGTAGGATGAACGGAGGCTTTTTGTCATTCCTAATTTGAATTCATATTTGTTTTTCCCTGAACCCGTCAATACTATCCCGAGCGCAGAGGCAATGCCCGATGAAAGGACACATGCCTGCCATGGTGTGCTTCAGTGAACACTCAGTGTGATTAGATGTGCTTCTTACATTTTTATTGATCCCTAAAAGGAGCTCCCTTCTTTCCACGTCTGAAGTATTGCAGTCAGAGTGAAACCTAAGCCTCGTGGACTTCCACAGCAAAACTCCAGTGAGGACTGGATTTCAAGTTCTACCAGTATTTGAGTTGCTGTGTTTAAAAGGAAGCAAGTGTTCTGGGCCTTCTTCTAAGAGAAGTTAAGCTAGTCAGATGTTCTCTGCTTTATTCACCCTTTCTATGCAGTGAAGGTGCATCACACGGCTGTTGAGGATGGCACGGAAAGCCCAAGCTGCCCGATACAGGTTGATGTGAATGAATGCATGCAGTTTTCTTACGTGCCAGACCAGGAAAGCCAGAACATAGAATATTTGCTTTGGACTTTACTGACTGATATGCAGCATAAGTTCTTCACAGACTGTTTACAGTCTGCAGGGTAGAAAGTCATGTACTGTTGCTACTAAAGGTCTACATGTAATCATCCAACTGGACAACATATACATATATAGCATAATGGTATACAGCAATAGCACTGGGGCTTTTGTTGCTTTTACTTTTAGTTGCTCCTAGTTGTCCCGCACAGGATAGTTTCTAGCTAGGTATCAGTGAATGCCTAAATAAGAATCTTATAATAGAAACAGTCTCTTCATATTACTCAGATTTTATAGGTTGTAAAAATCAACTCAAAGCCCATCTTTGGTATATATAACATTGGGATGGTTGTTCCCCATGTACATAATTTCACCTTTATTTACATTGAATTTTAATTGCAGTTTTATTACCTGGCCAGTTATTCTACAGGCTTCACAGGAAATCTTTTGTCACACCACGTAACATACTTCTGGGAACAGCAAGGCTGCTCTGCAAGGAAAGGTGAGCCGGGAGTGCAGAGTGACAGCAAAGCAAGCAGGGGCAGTGTCCTCCTCTGTGACAAGGCACAGTCCCACAGTGCCTGAGCAGGGTGAGCAGAGCAGGTCCCGTGGTGGTCACCTAGCTCAGCCACATGCCAGTGATTACCAGACACACAAGTCTGTGGTGATCCAAGGTCCAAGGTCAAGCCAGGGAGTCAACTCAGTGCATCAGGGTCTGTGTCCAGATCAGTGAGGTGCATGGCCACGCACAGGAATGCTCACAACGTAGCTCAGACAAGGACCAGTACCAAGGCTTCGCCTCCTCGCTCCTAACTCCATCTTCAGATCACTTCTGAATGTGTTGAAAATGATGGGCCAGAAAAGACCCTACAGATTGCCAGCGGTGCTTTCCCTTTACTCTTCAAAATATTTGTTTAGGCAAGAAGCACTTATAAATATAGCTTAAATATTGTTCGGGCATATTTGATTTGTTCCTTTTTGAGCAAAATAGGAGACTGCCAAGTAACATCTGCATAGCTGAGTGCAGACAGTTGCATGGTTATCCACGTCCCCCCTGGAAGCCATGAACCTGAGCTCTGCGGTAGGAAGTTTATGCTGCCAAACTCATACTGAGCGGCAGAGCCTGTTAGCTTAGACTGAGTGGCCGCGGCTGTCAAGCTCCTGAATTTGGCAGGAACCAATCTTCTGTAGAGCTGTGTAGAGCTCTTACGGGGTTTTTTGTTTGTTTGTTTTTATGAGTTGCTAATCCTGTATAATTTAAATCCGAAATAGAGATGCTAATTTCATTAGAGAGTCCTGAACATTTTGGGAACCAGATCCAAAAAATAGCAATTGAATTAAACTGAAAGATTTGTTTAGGCTTTAACCTTGCCCATGAATGAACCACATCTGCTGAAACAACCTGTTTCCTGAGTGTTATTGTTGATGCTAAAATGATTTAAAGGATTGCTAAATGAAGTGAAACTGGAACACTAATCTGCTGAGATGCTCAGCGAAGCTTTCTAGGTCTGTGTTTTCACATGCCTCTTACTGAGTCTTTACATTTGGTGAACATTAAACTCTTTGGGGAGGGTTGTGGGACAGTCAGTTCCAGCTTGTAGGCACTTAAATGTCATGTCTACATGTCATTCTCCCATTATAGTGAGTGGAGATCTAGTCAATACAGCTAATGGACTCTAGAGGGGGATTCCGATGACTCAATGAGATGTCTCTCAAAATGAGCCAAATAGCTCTACAGTTTCCAGTGGGATTAAACATAAGCATCTCATGCCCTGGGGTATAGAAGCATCTGCATGAGGCTGGCAGATATGACATGGGGCATATGAGAGATCTGTGCCCTTCTGGAGAAGCAGCTGAAACTCAAGCAGGATGCCTCAGAGCGTCTCAGATGGCAACAGAGCAACTGAACCAAGCCCCTCCATTTAGATGCCTATATGTATGTATCTGCAGTCTGGAGCTGAATCCCACCCCTAGGATTTGATTGTTAAGAAATGTTAAATCATTAGGTTGGTTTGTTGAAGAAAAGTATCTTGAATCTCCCATAAAAAACACTGTTTTTTCTTTACAGTGTTTCTCTTTTCACTTTTTCCTGTGTTCTTGCAACCAGCAGTAGTATAGAAACGTCATTAGATGCAATCCTACGGCACATGGCTGTACTCCATCCATCATGAACTGACCTTCAGTAGGGAACTGCAGACAAAGCTGCACAGCTTCATCACCATACTGCTCCCCTTAAAGAAAATCTGGTACCCTTTCCTTGCGTTAGCGAGTGTGTAGAGGAGGGGATTTAGTGCAGCAGCTTTCCTGTCTCCATTTTTTAGAATGCTGTGATGACTCTGTTTTTTGGGGGGGTCACATGTGGCTATTCCTGACTGTATGGACACATGCTATAGTGACAGTATCCTTTTCACCTGAGCCTTGACAACACCTTCTACTTGAGAAATCTGGTACAAATGAAATAATAAAGCGTGAAGATAAATTTATTTTTGATGTGACTTTGCAGCCATAAACGGGATGAATTTGATTTGACAACTTGGCAGTTCACGCAGCTGTTACCCGTATGGGCCCACATGGGACTCCTGCCAGAGCACAAGTACAGGGATTGTCAGCAGGAACGGTTGAGTGTTATGGACACGGGTATGGCTCCGGCCTCACCTCTGTCAGCATAAACAGGTACTACGAGGTAGTTTATCTTTGGTTTCCTTTTGCCTTCCCACATTGCCCTTCTGTGACTGACTCCCAGCCCATGTCTCTTTCTAAAATTGGTCTCATGACCCAATACTATCAAATATGGGCTTATGAGCATAAACACTTAAGCTAAATTTAATTTCTACAGCCAGAAATATGCAGATAGATAGGGCAGGCTGGGTGGATTACACTTCACAGACACAGAAAGAGGTGTTATTAAGTCATTATAAATAGGAGAGAAATGTGCACCTCAGAGTTGAGCAATATACCTACTGCATAAACTGCAGAATCAAAATAATAAACTATGACTCTCTCTCCAAATGCAATAATAATCAAACATATAACACCAAGGACATTAAGGCATAAGTGCCTGCCACATAAAGGTGCAGTGCCACTTTTTACATATCTGACAAAATAAATATATTGTACTATGCTAATGGGTTGGGAAAAACAATACATTAACTGTCTCCTGAAATGACTCTGAAATACAAAGAGGCCAAGAACTGTGCTAAATCAAAGTTCTTTTTTCCATAAAGTTATTTTCTAATTAAAGGACAGCATTTAAGTGTGTCATTTTTACATTAAGCCTGAGTAGCACCATGGTGTTTACCATTCTGTTTCGGAAATGGCGTTCTTCCAAAATGTGTGATTGTCTGAAAGGTTAACTAATCTTTCATAATTTGATTTGTCAACTCTGTATCTGAGTCAGGAAATCAGCTCAGTTTACGAAAGAACTGTCAAACACGTTCAAAATTAAACACATATTTATGGAGCTCCCTGAACTGGAATAGCCCTGGGACTGCACACAGACCCCGGCCATCACAAAAAGGCAGGCTTGATTATTTACTGGTTCTTTTTAGCACCTATCTAGTATGATCACAGTTTCTTAGTAATTTTTATTTCTAGAGGTCTGTTACGGCCCCTAGTGGCTTAGATACGCCTAAACATCACCGCGGTCCCTGGGCCAAGAGCTCCGAGACGCGCAAAGTGCTGCAGGGCAAAGTGTAGGAAGCGGAGAGGTGACCCGGCCTGCAGAGCCTGGGTGTGTTTGGCAGTTCTGGGAGGGAAAACAAGTTTCAGCAAAAACCGTCATCTATTTCTTGCAAGATTCGTCATGCTTATAATTTTGAATAAAAACACCTTTGTTGGCTTAGAGGAAAAATGTTTCAATTTTGTATTTGTTGTAACCTCCATCCTGTGTCGTTTTAAAAAAAGCATCTGCATTTCATAACATTGTGAAGAGACAGATGGTTTTATTTAAAGACTGAAAGTATGATGCAGTAGGTCATTCATTTTTAAAATTCGTTTCCATTTTATAGGTGGTCACATTGTTGTCTGACAATCTGATCGAAAGATTTTTCCTTGACTATGGAAGTGTTCTCTTTGGCCAGGGCTTTCATCACAACTTTCCCAATGTTCAGGTGGGCTTCCACTGGCAAAAAATTCATTTTGAGGGCCCTGCAGACTAAATCATGAATATTAAAGTCACCAACAGCAGTCCCCTAGAACACAAAAAGTCCTTTGTCATTCCAAAAGAAATGTGTTATATGTCTTATTAAAGAGCTCTTTAGCTTTTTCCCTAAAGCGTTCTGTTGTGTCATACAATATCATCCAATGCTTCCTGACCAATATTCTTTGGTGTTTCTGGAGACCCAACAAGCTGGTTTTGCCTCTGATTTGGAAAAAACTTGGTTAAATTTTCCCCATCACTGTTTTTCACATACATCAAGTGTTTTTGAAGCATCACAGCACAAAGTTCAATTTCATTGTGTAAATTTCAATCTATCCTTTGGAGGGTGGTTTTCATTTACACATTTAGTAAGTTGGTTGCTGTCATTCTGATCAATATAGTTGGCATTTAGTCAAAATCCTGTTAATCAAGAGAACAGCAAAGCATAAGTCCTCTCTCCTCCCCTGCCTTTCCCAATGTGTTTCACCCCAGGTTTTAAGAGAGTAACAGGCTTAACGCCCCGTATGTCTCCTGAAAGAATCTTGATTTGGAAAAGGACAATTTAAAGAACCGAGGGCTGATTCCATGGTGGTGGCTACTAAATTGTCCATAGCCAAAGAGAATGAGTGAGGGACTGGATTGAAGAGGGCCATATTTCTCTCCATGAAGACATCGTTTGTGATCTGGTAGGCTCAGGGTTGAAAAAGAAGTAGCTAGTTTCTAATATTATTTTATATATGACAGTTGGCTTTTTCAAAATAGAAAACTATTTACCAACATGGAAGGAAAAGACTAAGTTATAAAATTTTCTGTGGCAGGAACATTTAAATCCAGATACCTGTAAGAAATCTTTCAGAATTAACTCTATGTTGCCTATGCATGTCTTTATTGCCAAAGTTGCAACCAGTATTTTGTTCCAAGAGTTTTTAAGCTGGACCGTGCATTCATGTTTAGAGCAACAGTATGACTACTTCTTTTCCAGAGCAGAATACATTTTGGAGTGTCTACATAAAACCAAATTCCTGTAATTTATATACTTGGTAAAAGCGTTCTCATTTTATTACTTCCACAAGAAGAGCCCATAATGTCATCTGCAAAATCATATTTTATTGTTGGGCAACAGCAGCTCATTACTAAGAGGAAAGTACAAACCCTCAATTATACCACACAATATTCTTGGTCATAACTGACAATATTTATTCATCAAAACTTACCTGTTTGCTCAGACCAGGAATTACTGAAACAGAGTGTTTCTACTGTGTTTTTGAAAATCCAGTTTAATTTTTATCTCTTAAAATTTAGTTTCTTGGGTGATAGACCTTTTATTATAGGGCTACCCAATACAGGAAAACCCAGTTCTATGGGTTTTCTTTTTTTTTTTCCTGTACTCTTTTGTTCTCCATTACAGACACCTGCTGTGCCTCCTTTTTAGAGTGGGTACCCTGGGTCTGCGTAACAGTGCCGAAACCTCTCTTTTAAACTGACAGCATTGATTTTTTTTCACCATGCAATGCTCAGAGTAATACATTTAGGCTGAGGTGAAATGGGTTCCTGAGCCTGTGGGCAGGGGTCAGAAGGGGCCCCAGGGGAGGCAGGCAGGGACAGTAAGGTCCTATAGCCCCTCAGGGCCCTGACACCCACCTCATCTACAGTTCTGGTCACCTTACCTAATAATGCTCATTTAAAGAGACTTTTCTTTTTCCAAGTAGGATCACCTTTTTTCTATGTCATACTGTACCTCCATTAGACCAATAAATGTAATAATAATTTCTTATAGGAACATTACTTCTATTAAAAATAACATTCACAAATCTCACTGCCATCTTCATATTTTTTTCAAAACAGTCTGAAGTTACATCGTAGTACTGCAAATATTATATTGAAGATCCATCCTTTCACTGTGGGTGTTTTCAAGCTGCCATGTCTCATTCACAGACACTCAAGCACAACATTCAGATGCAAATTCTTACATGCTTTTTCTCACATCTCCTGAAGAATAGCAAGTAAGCCTTGGAAGATAAGGAGAAGAGTGTCCAGAGCCTCTCAGTTGAGGAAATTCTCCTAGCACTTGGCTGTTTCACTGAGAAAGACTTCAGTGGTATTTCATTGGCCTGTTGTGACCCAAGAAGGGTCACTTTCTCTGGTTTGCTGATTACTTCTTTAGATAGGTGATCAAGATTATGTGGAAACATTGAAAGAAAACAGGTTAGTACAAAACAATCACAGACTTAATGGAAACTCCAAAGTTTAACTTAAGCACACACGTTACTTTTTTTTTTTTTTAATTATTAAATCAACCCCCAGTTATCTTAAATTCCTGTAGACATTTGTAAAAGAAGTGTTTAACTGGGGTATGTGACAGGTGAACAGCAATCTATGCGGCAGCATGAGGCACCAAAAGAAATGGCACAGCAGGAGTGCAGGGAGTGATGCATGTGCAGCAAGTCAAGAGATTAAGACCAACCCTGAAATGCAAGAAAGGTAAGAACGGGGAATTGGCAGGATTTGAGTGTAGGACCAATTGTACTAAGTCCATGCCGTGAAGAAAGCCCCACAACACAGATACGGAGCAACAGCAGTATGATGCAACTCAACCTGGCCCTGAGGTTTTGTCAAGAGAGAATATAAAGGCTACCAAAGATCGTCCACCATCATCACCATTCAGGATGAAGCCAGAAGAAGTGACGAAGGACGCTTGACTGCCAGGGCACAGTGAGGGCTGACTGCTCCCTAGGAGGCAGGAGCTAGGTGTGATAACACAGCCCCTGAGCGAGGGAGTGGGGCATGCTCATGGGTGGCAGCTGGGGTCAGCCAAGAGTCCAGCTCATCAGACAGGTCTGTGGTCGTGAGGCAGGTCCAAGGTCAAGCTGTGAAATGAATTCCCTGGTCAGGGTCAGGATCATAATCAGGATCAGGATCAATGTCTGGTGGCCATAACCAGGGTCAGACCATTGATGACCGAGCAGGTCTACAGTGACGAAGCAGGTCCCAGGTCAAGCCAGGAGTCAGTCTACAGCTCAGAGTCCCAATCAGTGGGGTCTATGGCCAAGGACAGGCATGGCTGTGGCTGAGCTGGAGACCAAGATGCCATATGACATAAGTCAGGCTGGGCCTGAAGCTGCAGGGTGGAGCTGAAATGGGACTCCTGGGTCGGGTGTAGGGGGAGGCCTCAGGTGAGGCCATTAAGGTCCACGAGTGCCCTCAGGGCCCTGACCTTGACACTTGGTGCCCCTTGTCCTCCTTGCCACCATAAATAACCCTGCCCAGACACATACATGTTTGTGCTTATAAGTAGGAAAGCCTGAGTATGCATGAGCGTCAAATCTATGTGGGAATGACTGTTACTGAAATTGGTCTTGTTTAAAATAAAAAATTGCCGCCGCCTTCTCTGTGGTCTTGTGTGGAGCCTTGTTACATTTATTGCTATAGCCATACTCCCTTCCTTCATTTCCTCAAATTGCAAGTAAACAACAGTGCTTGAACCATTTATTTGTCAGCTTGTAAAAGCAAATTTTTCTTCTCTCTCTCCCCCTCTCTCTCTCTATTACTCAGAAGGATCTCTGGTTTTCTCACAGTTTTAGGAATAATATTATTACGAGACAACTGAAGTGGTCTTGCACTTTATAAATAAATCAAATTTAACATGGTAGAATTTGTTCCTGTATAAAGGGGAAACTTTCACAAACCACTGGCTGTCTCTCAGGCAAGCCCTTCAGGGTGAAAGGACAGCAGAGAAGATGGAAAGGTGGCTCCTGGGCCTTTGCAGGCTCCCAGCGCAGGGCCAAGCAGCTCTCCAGCATTTCACTTTTTACTGGGGGACACAGGACAGGCCGCTTTTGACTGTCTGTTTTCCTTTCCTGATATATGGACCTCTTGGCTAATGCAGAAATCATTAAAAAGCATCAGAAACATAGGCATAATTAACAGTGTTTGTCACGATAGCAGCAAAAAAAGGTTGTTTTAAAAATAGGATGGCAAGATATTATTTTCCACAGAACATTTTTCATTGAGGATTTATGTCCGTAGTGACTCACAGACCAGTGCTGCTGCTCTGCCATGGGAGAGGAGCCTGTGGGCAAAACATAGACCAGGTGAGCAAAGGCAGCGTGTTCAAACACAGCACTTTCACCTGTACGTCTGCTTACAAAAAGGTTAAACTCACTCTGGTGCTGCAACGGAAGGAATTCTCCACAGGATAGTTTTTGTTTGTTTGTTTGTTTTTCTAGTATAGGCAGATAGAAAAGTTTAAAGTGGCAGTTAAGCTCTGCAACACTCTGACTTGGCTAGACTGGGACCTCGTTTTGTGTCTCAAGTTAATGTGCCATAACTGTGGGAAAGCTGTGCCACCCCCCAGAAGCACATCCTTCGGGGTGCAACAGCACCTCCTGCAAACAGTTTCTCACCGGGCGCTTCTGGAAAAAGACATTTTTGTTTCAAGAATAAAACCTTCAGAGTCATTCCTGGTTCTTCTTAACAGCAAATAAACCCCTAGGGAAAACCATTGCATTCAAAGCTGTACCTGGGAGGAGAGATCTCATTGTGGCATATTTAATGGAGACTTTTCCAGCCCTTCCTGAAATTAGGAACTTAATGTATTTTAAAGGGAAAACAAACTTTTCTATGATCACAGGTTTCCCTGATCTCAGGGAGGAGGGAAAACATCCTCAGTGATACACTCAACATACGTATGGCAAAAGTGGAGCTAATTAAGAGACACTCCCTTTCCCCTCGGCTTTCTGGAATTCCAAACCCTCACCAGAGACAGTAATTATTTTGGGAGTCTTTCACTGTTCCCCTCATCATTGTGTTTACTTCCTTCTTATGACATTGCATAAATATGCTTGTAATTTTCTCATCCTGATGTGGCACAATACCTCCGCAGCCTGTTTTTAATTCTGTGCGCTGATGGAAGTGCTACAACTGACTCAGCAAACCGTTCCTGACCGTGGAACACACCTGCGGCGCGATGCAGACCTTCCCCCTAGGCAGGCGTGAAGAATCGGTGCACCTAGAGATAGCATAACGCAAATTTGTAGGTTGATTACATGTAGTTATTTGGAGAAATACACACTTCTTACAGAGACCACTCTTACAGCGCCCTGCCTGTTCCCCGGCTCTCCCTGCGGTGCTCTGCCAGCCCGTTGCGGGCTCCGAGCCGTTAACTGATGACTATATTGTGAAGGGTCAAACTGCCCATCTAATGGAGCTCGGGTCCTGCACCTTAAACACGAGGCCCACCGTACGTCTCCCAGTTGCTTTTTCATTTTCCCGAATTTGTCAGTTTCTCCCTGTAACAAATTAGCAAACGGAGCATTAACAGACTTGGGACAGAACTCTCCTCCCGGTCCCCCAGAACGCCGTACCGCAGAGGACAAAATTTATCCCAGCACTGAGCACACATTCCTTCTCTATGCAGGCCCTATTTTTTATTTATTTATTTTTTTTTTTTTCCACAGAATGGTCAGGGTTGGAAGGGACCTCCGGAGATCATCTAGTCCAACGCCTTTTTTGCGTTTTATAATCTCTACCACACAGCACATTTTGCATGCTGCGACAATAACTCATTTTTTTTTTTTTCCGTTGTATTACGCGAAGTGTGATTTTTCTTTAACGCCTGTCCGACCCCTTCACCGTCCCACAGGCGGGGGAAGGCCCGAGGCCCCCGGGCCGCGCCCCTGGAGGCTGAGGCGGGCCGAGCCGGGCCGAGCCGGGCCGGGCCGGGCCGGGCCGAGCCGAGCCGAGCCGGGCCGGGCCGAGCCGAGCCGGGCCGGGCCGAGCCGGGCCGAGCCGGGCCGAGCCGAGCCGGGCCGAGCCGAGCCGGGCCGAGCCGAGCCGAGGCGGGCCCTCCCCCGGCGGCGCGGCCGGCTGACGCGCTCCGCCTGCGCCCAGCTCCGCCCCCGGCGGCCGTGTGGGTCCCATGCGGGGCGGTGGGGAGAGCATGGGTCGGGCCGGTAGCGATGGCGGCGGCGGGCCGGCGGAGATGGACGCGGTGCGCAGCTTCGAGCGCTGGAAGAAGAAATATACTCGGCGGACGAAGAGGCTGCGGCTGCAGCGCAAGGAGAGGAAGCGGCCCGAGTGGCAGGTGGAGCGGGAGGGCATCGACCGCCTGGTGCAGCGCTACCCCGAGGTACGGCAGGGGCGGGCGGCTGGTGCTGCCGGGCCGGGCCGGGCCGGGCCGGGCCGGGGAACGAGGGGCTTTGCAGGGCGGGGACCGGGGGGCAGCCGGCATGGCGGGCCTGCGGGGGGCGGGAAAGCGGCCCCGCTCCTCGTGTGGTGTGTGTGGGGGTAGAGGGGTCTGTGAGGAGGAGGAGGAGGAGGGGGTCTGTGAAAAGGAGTAGAAGGAGGAGTGGGGTGGTTGTGGGCAGGAGTGGGGAGCACCGGGGGTCAGGCGGGTGTGGGACCTGCCTCTGGCTGTTGGGGGTGTCTGTGGGTGTCACGTTAGTTGGGTGACACTGCTCAGTGGCAGGCAGAAGGGCTTTCACCCCCGTGAGGCAGGGGTGATCCTCCATTCCTTCCCTTTCTGCCCCCAGGCAGGGGAGGAGAGGGCGGTAACTGCAGTCCCGGTGGTTCTGGGTGGAGATGGCTGCGGAGCAGCGGGGTAGTGAGGCCCTCAGGAGGGGAGTCAGGGGTGGAGAGGAGGTTGAGGCAGATGGCGGGAATGGTTGTGACCGAATGGCACTTGGCCCTTCTGACCCTGACCAGGCAGCGTGGATGTCTCGCTGTTGGAGGTGGAGACATTTGTCTCCATAGAGGATGCCCTACAGGTAGACATCACACCAGAAGAGTGCATTGTTTAACCTCATCAGGAAACAGGTTTTTAAATGTTAGAGCCAGGGTCAGTTGGTGTTGGTTTGGTCACCCAGATTCTGTTGAATTCCTCTGGGAGAAGGCCGCCTGTTGAACCATACTGATTAGCGGAAGGTACTGTATTTGTGGATAACGGCTTAGATGCGCTGTGCCTGTGGTGTGGCTCTACGTCCTGCCAACTTTTGCTGGATTTGCAGCTGTTGCCGGGGAGGAGCATGGCAATTGTACTTGGTTACACAGCGCTCAACATAGCTGATAGTGGAGACTTTTTGGTTGTTGTAATTTGTTTTGAGCAGAAAGTAATGACAGTAGGTATAGAAGAAACGTGTCTGTTACCACAGAGAGGTCGTGATAGCTCCTTTGGTTAAGATTTGGCAAGTTAGTATTTTGAGGCTTCACACAATCATTGGCTTTACTGGTTTGAAAGCAAACAGTATGCTTCCAAAGATGGTCAAATTACTGTTTTGAATCACAGATTATTTCTGAGGGAAAAATTGATTTATTAATTGTTTTTATGATAAAAATTAAAGATGGTAAGTACATAAACGATTAATACATTTTGTTGTGGATAAATTTTGAGTTAATTTGTTTTTGGCAATATTTTTCTGCTCACTGTGGAAATAGAGGACTTAGATGCTGACTGTGAAAGCAGACTACTCAAACTGTTAGAAGCTTGTATTTTTTTCTGAATGGGATAACCACTGGTAGGTATGTCTTTCATTGTGGAATGAAAAACCTCCTACACTACTACAGTACTGTTGGACTGCTTATTGTAACCTAGATTTAGACGGTTGCCTCTGCATGGTCTCTGGAGGGTGTGTGTCTGTAAGCATGAGACAGAAACTGAGTTAAAGCAACTTGGCAAAGGCTGTGTACAGAGTTTGTGAACTCTCTGCACAAATCCCTGAGTTCTGGGCTTATTGTTTATATGCCAAATGGCAGTATTTCTACCATAGATTGCTTTCTATTTCTGTGTATTTGAACACAGACAGGAAGATGTGTAGTGTGAAATTAATTTTACATGTTGTCAGGCCCTAATAGTTTCTTTGTTTGATAATAGCTTGCATTTACTTGATAATGACTTAGGCAAATTACTCTGCTGCATTCATTACCTTTAGGGTACTATGGCAATATCTAGCTGTTCTTTCTTCTCTATCTCTTATTTTGGAGTCCCATCACTAGCCGTTTAGTAGTCCGAGCAGTTAACCGCCATCAGTCTCATAGATAAAGTGGCCGAGTAGACGCATGTGTGCAGAAGCGTAAGTAGTGTGTTACTTCTGTGTACTGGAATCCTGTGCATGTGGTGTGGACGTATTGAGAGGCAGGGCAGGATCACCAGAATCATCAACTGGAGGAGGTGCTGGCCTTTTGGACTGGATTACAGCCTCTTCGTCTGTGAGACTGAATGGCCAAACGTGACCCCCATTCATGTGTCGTTTGCCCTTAGTTACCCTGGATTTGCCCATTTGCCCTGGATTCATTTGAGGAAGATCTAATTGTTTAGAAGGAGGCAGCAAGAATGCTTGAAGTGGAAGATTTATCTTGGGCATTTGGTCTCAGAGATGAAATGGCTGAAATACTGTGAAAAATGATCTCTGGGAAGCCAACAGCTCTTCCACCTGATGCTTCTGTTGCGTCTTCATTCTCCACATATACACTGTGTATGTTCTCCATACACAGTTTTGCCACATTTATGCTGTACGCATGTATTGCATCCCTATCTATTACATTAGTTCTTATGGGGAAAAATTGCTTTGCTGTCTGTCATACCACCGTACTTTACAGGAGTGCATCCTTGGCAGATAGTGGGGCATGTCTGTGCTGCTCAGAAATGTATGTAAGCAGGAGAGAGGTTTAAAAGGAACAGACACAAGCAGTGAGTTCATGAAACTGCATTCTTTAAAGGAATGAAGTAACCCTTGCTTTTCTACAGTAAGGTCAGTATTCCTTTCTCATTAAAATAAATTTTAGGGTTGTATATCTGGATCATGGTGGGTAGATGTGCAGTCCTCAGACCTTTTAGTTTGAGTAGTCACCATTCTGGTTTTGTACAGTAGTCTGTTCTTCTTCTCCTAGCCTGAAATATTTTGCGTAATATTTAAAAACAGTCACTTTCCCCTGAAACACATCCGATACATTTGATACTTGCGTTTAATTTCCACTCAGTCTACATAGATTTCTGTTTATACTGACCTTATAGTCACCTCTATCAATTACTTCCATAGATACTTGTGTTTATTTGCTGTATATATGGCTATGTGAATATGTATGGATGCCGCTGTGTCACCAATGTGCGTGTCTGCACAAGCATCTATTTCTGGGACATGGGTGATAATTCTGTGTCTCTGTGGAACTTGGGACAGCATAGGTAGGGCATGGGTAGTGGGAGGTTGTGTTTGTGTGTGTATATATAGAGGTTGAAGAAGAGGAGTGGTAGTGGTCAGGCAATGCATCCATCAGAATGAAGACAGGGTAAATGTATGTTTGTGTTAGGATAGTTTTGGGGACTCCTGGTCTCAACTCCTTGGGGTTTTGCTGTCAGCTTGGTCTAGGAGTTTCCTGCCTGTACAGGTGGATGCCCACCTAGCTTCCCATCTTCAATCCTTCATATCTTCTTTTCTGGTCCCTGACAAGGTTTTCCACTTGGTCTCCTGAATTTCTTCCCTGTTACCCCGGACCTGGTTATAGTGAGGGTGAGGATTGTGAGCAAGTGCCATGTGGTTGGATCTTCAGGGGTCTCCAGTGAGTTCTGCATGAGGCAGATCCCTTAAGGAGAAGGGAATTAGAAAGCTCTTTGGTAAGCTCCTCTCTGTGAGGAGCACTGGCTGGGGTCTCTGGCATGCAGGCTGTCAGTGGGTTAGGTCTTCGTGTGTTTTTGTCATCTTGCATGTGGCATGGAATAGGGGTAGCATGGCTGTTGAATGCAAGAGTATCCATATTGTCCTCCCTCTTAGAGTATATTGTCTATAATTTCCGGTGTGAGAATGACTGCAGTGGATAACCAAAATGAAACAATAATGAAGAGATAGCCAAGATACTTTGTTACTGGATTTTTTTTTTTTTTGGTCATTTGTTGACATGTGATGGCAAATGTGTGGCAGCAGAGATGGAAACATGAAATTTAGTTTCAGTGTGTCCAGATCTTGGGACCTTTTTCTGTGTTACATGTTCCTGTGTGATCTGTTATCTGTTGATCCTGCGACTTTGTTGCCTAACTGTAAGGCTGTTGCTGAACATCGTCTTCTCCATCCAGTTGTGCTCATGAGAAGTATTAACAGCTAACTGATGTACTGGGGGAGCTGTTTGTGTAAACTCTTTCTAGTCTGCTTTATGTCAAATTAGTCAAGTTAGATCAGAATACCATTTGAAGTATTTGAAATGAGCTGGCTGCTCTCGCCTAGAGCAAATTAGAGAGAGATCAGAAGTACAGATTCCCAGCAGATTAGAGGAGGTAGTAACTTCTGACGGTGAAACAAGGTAACTAGAAGTTGGTGTTGTTTTCCGCTGGTACATGTAAATATGGAATAGATCTATCGGAAGATCTACCTCTAATGCCAGTCCTTCTTACTCCTGCTATTCAGACTTTATTTAAAAATAAACCAGTATCTTTGGAGTTTAAGGGTGCCACAATAGATTGCTCTTGTGGTCCTGAAAGTTTGTAGGGCAGAGAAATAATATAGGAAGCTTTGTGACATGACCTTTCCCAACATTCCTGTGCCTTGCTCTTTTAATACTGTTCTCACTTTTTTTTCCTTCTTGGACATCTTTAAAAAAGCTGGGCTTATGCATGTAATTATTTTTAAATCGATTTAGAGAAGTTTAAGGTAGAAGAGGAGAACACTGTCTGCTTTGTGATTAATACATCAGTTCTTACTGGGTTGTCGAGAGTTAAAAAGAAGTTGACCACCGAAATACTTAAAGCAGCCTTAATTATTTAGGACAATTTCACATTGCTGCAGCAGTCCGTTTCATGTGTCACAAACCTATTAAAATCTATCCCTTTAGTTGCACATAACGGATGCTTAAATTATTTTTTTATATTGTTAAGATAGTTTTCCTTCCTGTCGGCATACTGTTTTCCTGTGTGGACAGTCTCTTGGTTGAAATTAAACTGAACCTGTCTGAGTTGTGATCCTTTAGCACGCAAAATAATAAGATTGTGAATTAGCCCAATATGCATTGTTGCATGTGATACATAATATCTTCAAAACTATCAATAAAATTTGGAAATATTTGTCAAAATTCCAATTTGTGAAAGTCAGAAAAAAGTTTTTTTTTATGGTGATTTCTGACAGGAGTTCCCCCCCCCCCCCCCCCCCCCCCCCCAACGTGTACTAGCTTAAAGTATGTGCTTCTCAACACAAGTAGGTTTTATAAAAATAATTCACCTTTAAGTTTTCTAAGTAACGTTTCGCAAAAATTTAATTCCTCTGCTAGGACGCAGTGGAAGTTTGAAATCTACTTTGCAAGAGCTTTGTCTTGAAATATGTCAAAAATGGGTTTTAGTAAGGCTGTTGTTACCTTTTTATCTAGAGATCAAATTCATGCATTAAATTTTTATTTTATTTTTTTTTTTTTTTACTAGAGAGAACTAGGCTGAAAAGAGTAGTGGTGTGATCTAGATGCTTTAAACAGGTCTAAACCCTCAGGAAAAAATAGTTTAGTTTTCTATAATAGGCAGAGCCTGCAGAAGGCTTAGTACTTCAAGGAGATGTAAGGCTGATCTGACAGCTCAGTAGCTCTTCATTTGAGGCCTTCTCTGTAATTGTTATCATGAGTTGTCAGGAATGTCTGAGGACCATTTTGCTTGCTCCCTGTGTTGGGAGATTTCTGTTCAGCAGTCTTTTAGAGATAAATGGTACCTATTAGAAATGCACAAGTTGTGTAAGCTCAGAGTCTGACATTTGGAAATCTCAGTTTATGGATGCTAGTCAGTATGAATTCAAAGCTGTGTGGTCTACCTTCCTCTTTATCTGCTCACGCTTTATAGATACAGTAGTTGTGGGTTTTTTGTTTTTTTTGTTTTTTTTTTTTTTTCCTCCTGGGTTCTGTGTTTTTTTTCTGTTCTGCTGCTGTTGATTGTTGTGAACTTTGCTGGTGGAAACTGTCCACATCTTTTGATGATCTCCTATCAGCTAGAACAGACTTGAAGGTATTACATTTTTTCTTAAGGTCTTTACTTGACATCTCAACATTTTTGTAAATCATTCAGCCAACTTACGGACTCAAAGACATCTTGGGGGTTTTGAGAGCTGTTAATTATACATAAACACACACAAGTGTGCTGTAGAGGTGGATGCATACAGAGAAGTAGATGACTAGGTGTCAGGACAATGAACTAGTTTTTTAGTATGTTTTGTACCCTGTAGGACAGCTTTAAGAAATTAAGTATACCAAGTACTAGAGGTTGGAGAGTCTGGTGAGCTTCAGGGCACAGGTGGACAATCAGTTGGATGTAAGATTGCTGCGGTTCTGGGTCCCCAAGTCCAGCCTGCAGCGAGGGTGCGCACGTATTCCCAGTAGGTGCACATGTGTGCACAAACACGTGTCCAGCCACAGATGAGCACTGACAGAGCAGTGCCTTTATCAGTATCTGTGCAGACACACACCCCCAGCACTCACACACACGTGAACAGCACAGGCGGCAGGTAACTGTTCCTCTCTCACTGATCAAGATTGATGTCCACTAGTGAAATATGTACTCTCAGGTGGAAAATGTGTCTCTCTGGTAGCTGGGTTTAGCTACTCCGTCTGCCCCAGAGCAGCCTCAGGCCCCGGTTTCCCCAGGCACTGGCGCCCTCCAGCCCCTGAGGTTCGTGGTCCCGCTCCAGGTGCCGCACTTGGCTCTCGTGCTGCTGCCCACTGGTCGGGCTTGAAGGTCGCTGGTGGTCTCTCACACGGGCTCTGAATAGAGGGTGTGCCCAGACAGACAGGGGATAGAAAGAATGTAAGAGTAATTATTATTAGTAGTAATAAATAATTATTCTTATTATGGTGTGAGAATATTTAGCAAGGCTGTAGGGCCGGCTGTGGGGATCAGGTGCAGAGCTCAGTCAGATGAACATACTGACCCACCAGGTGTTACCCAGAACCAGCCCCTTTTACCCCCTTTTCCCTCTATTTTCTCACGTTGGTTTCTCCCCAGTCCACCTTGATCCCTCCTTTCCCTGCCTTTGATCCTTCCCCTAAACATCCCATAACAAGTCTTGCACATTCCCACAACTCCCTTAAAACACCTCAAAAGAAGTTGTACAACATCCCCAAATGCTTTGCCCCCTGCGAGTCTCTGTCCCCAGCAGGCGCTGACCCTGCTCAGCCTGGGGAGGGGGTGGCCCCACCGGCTCCTTGGTGGGGTTCACCCAGGAGCCACGAGCTGACCGCTCTCCTCCCACGGTCCCAGGGAACAGCAGGGTCAGGGTGCTTTAATACGATGTGCAGTCATGACGTTATTGGGGATCCTTCCCTGTGTTGTTCCACTGTTTCTCATGGGGTCTTTGAGTTCACAGTCATTAATCTTTAATCGCATAGCCTAATGCTAAGTATATGCAAAAAAATCTTGACACTGGCACTGTAGAGTCAAAATGGAAAAGTGGAGTGGGGGAGAAGTGGGTTTGTTGACTGGAGCTATTTCCTGAAGCGTTTGTTTATGAGGCCTTTACCCTGCAGAACATTTACCTGCTTTTGTAGTGTTGGATCTCATACAGCAGCTGGAATACACTTCATCCTCCTTGCTTTGAGACATCTGAAAACACAGATGGGAAAAGGACAGCTTAGCCCTAGTAAGGCTGTAGGGAGGCTGCCAGCAGTGTTTGCATGTGGTCCTGGCAAACGAAGGAGTCCGCCTTTACGGATAGGACCCATAAGGGTTAAATTTTTACAAGTGCAGGTGAACTTCTCTTTTTCAAGAAGATAAGAGCTGTGTACTTTGCAGCATAATAATTATTATTTTTTTTTTTAAATGGGTAAAAAAGAAGGTAGGTAAGAGCTCTGAGTCCCATTTTATGGCATATGACTATCACTACTCCATTTGCAGTAGCCTCCAAAACCAAACTGCTCCTCTGTGGATGTTCCCAGGAAAATGAATTTATGCTTAGCGTGCATGAATCATAAACTTGGTGCTTGTTGCAGCCACACAGAAATATGAAATAATTGGCTAGTTACACGTTTCGCCACAGATATTTTATTATAATCTCTATTGGCAGTTAGTCTGACAGGGACAGTTTTGGAGAAGGCGGCTATGGAAGTTCTGATTTTAGAGATACTGTATGTGAAATGCTTAGCATGAGTTTTAATTGCAAGTTATGTCTGGGGCTTATGGCACACTGCATTGTAGAAATTTTAAACCTTGCTTGCATACTACAGTATCTTTTTATAAAGTTGTTTTTTTTTTTTTTCTTTTCCCTGAAAAATACTGCGTCCAGTTTTGAACATCCCGTTAAGAAAAAGAACAGTTGTCCTGTGAGGAGAGGCTGGGGGAGCTGGGCTTGTTCAGCCTGGAGCAGGGATGACTTTGGGATTGGGACCTTACAGAAGCCCCCAGTGACTGTGGGAAGATCATTGAGGAGATGGAGCAGGGCGGAAGGATGAGGGACAACTGGCATAAGTTGGAAAAAAAAGAGAGGCTCAGCCTGGAACACTTTTTCCCCATGAGGTCAGTCAGGCAGAAGCACAGGTTGCCCAGAGAGGCTGTCCAGTCTCCACCCTTGAAAAATTTCAAGAATGGACTGGGTGAAGCCCTGAGCAGCCTGGTCTGACCTCAGAGACGACCTGTTGTGAGCAGGAGGTTGGAGCAGAGGCCTCTTAAGGTCCCTTTCAGCCTGAGTTCTGGTTTCATGATGGTCTGAGCTTTAAATTGTGCTATTAGCTTGCATGATTAAAGTGTATCTTACTGCTTTCTAAACAGTTTGTGGTAGAAGAGCAGTTTGGCTTAGGTCAAACTAGTAGAGGTTGCCTGACCACCTAACTTGGATCAGGTCATACTGAACTACTACATATTTATGTTAACAGCAACTTAAATTTAATTTCTCTGTTATGCTTAGATTATAAGCACTGATAAAACTTATTTTGTTTCAGATAAATCCAAGTGAAATTCAAAGATTTTCAGATTTTCCATTGTCAAAGAAAACCCTAAAAGGTGAGTACAAAAGTTTTCTTTGGAAAATAATTTAAGTAAAAATGAAGGTATTATTTATCTGCATCTGAACATATTTTTGCTTTAAACTAAATTTTACATAAGTATTGCTATGTACAGTGTTTTCTAAACAAAGGAATACAGCTCTGGGCAAGACAAAAATAAAGATTTTTTTTCTTTTTTTTTTTTTCCCCCCCACTCCCCCTCCCACACTGTCTCTTCTCTTCTCACACTGCAAATACTAGGATTGCAAGAAGCTCAGTATCGCGTGGTAACGGAGATACAGAGGCAAACCATAGGTTTGGCTTTACAAGGTAAAGATGTACTTGGAGCTGCAAAGACTGGATCAGGCAAAACCTTGGCTTTTATTGTCCCAGTAAGTAATTTACATCCTTCCATTTCTACTTAAACCAAGTTATCTGGGAAGTACGGGATGTCAAACAGCTTAAGTTAATAGATCCTGGGAGAAAAGTTATAATTCAACTGATTTAAATGTTGCAAGAAAGCCAAGATACTAATTTAATAAAGCTGCTTGAGTTCTGAAAGAAGTATATTTTTAGCCCTAGGAATATTCTGATGCTTAGAAATCCCATTTTGATCCTTACATTAGTAGACCTTGTGTGATTTAGGAATTGCTTTTTTTTCTGTCAGGAGTCTGTTTTCTGGTGCAAATCTAGTTGTCCAGTCTTTTCAAATTTTCAAACTAAGTGCATGGGATAGAACGGTGACATTTCTTCAGTTCCTTAGGCTTTTTTTTAGATGGGTTGTTTTCACCCCTGTAAAATTTTAGGATTTGGACTTTGTATAGCAAACAAGCTTAGTGATTGTGGACTTCCATTTCCTTCTTGTCTTTTGTGGACTCCTTAGAAATCTCTTCCAGGTGCAAGCGGGAAAATAGGATGAAAACTCCTGTCATGGATAATACATGTTTGACTGTTTTCCTCAAAACATCACGCTCTGCATTTCATTTCTTCAACATGAAAGTACAATTGAGAAGCTTGTTTGCTTAAGGTCACATATAAGTGGATGCAAAACCCATCATGTTATGATTAGATAAAGGGGAAAAAGAAATGTCATTTTGATTATGGAGTTTTTTTGGTTTAAATGTTACTTGTATTTTTGTAAGCATAAGTTTCTTTGGAGCCTGTTCTGTCAGTAACTGTGGGAACAGCAGTAGGCGTTTTGAATACCCTCTCTAGTTGAGAAGAACTATGCTTTCTGCTGTTTTTTTTAAATTTATTTTTCTTATTAGTAAAGAATAAAAAAATAGGTCGTTTCAAAAGATAGTCTTGTGAACTTGAAAGACAAAAGTGAGATTGCTCAATTTGTTAATCTAGGAGTAGAAGTACTTGGTTTTACAAACCTTATTTTAAAACATTTTTAGGGGAGAAAGGTGATGAGAGGAGCTGGAGAGATGAAGAATGGAAGAAAAAAAATATTTGTACGAGGATGCTTAACAGCCTTCAGGATTTCAGAATGCTTCAGATATTCATACCTATGAAATCTTTGTTAGGATTAGCTGACTAGGACAGCGTTTCTGCAATGTGAATTCATAAGAGGAGGGATAATCCTGGTCTTGGGTGTATGGCAACTTTAGTTAGAATGCTCTGTATGTCGTGTGTGGTTAATGCTGCTTCGAGTCTACGACCATATTTAAAGCTGCAGTAATTGACTTCCTTGTTTCTCATTCTGTTTTTGGTTCCCACAAAACCTTATGAGCAGGGAAGTTTCTTGTGTCTTTCTACACCTGATTTTTAATCTCATATAAATGATTAAGGCTTAATTTCCAGAATTTAGCAGAGTAGGATTAATTGTGCAGTAAAATGTTTACGTTTTACCACCCATTACTGTCTGTCGTAGATTGGTACTGGGGAGCTTTGCTTCAGCGAGTATCATTACCATCAGTTAGAACTGATATATAATCAAACTATGTGAAATGCATACTGATGTTTCTTCAAGTCAGTATTTTAATTAGTATGACTTTATCTTTTTTTTTATGACACTTCTTGTTACAAAATTTGTTGTTACATATTTTCCTTCTGAGAGATTTATAATGAAAATACGGTATTTTTTTTCAGGCTTTGGAACTCCTGTATCGCCATCAGTGGACTTCAGCTGATGGACTAGGAGTTTTGATAATATCGCCTACCCGGGAACTGGCATATCAAACCTTCACGGTTCTGCGTAAAGTGGGAAAGAATCATGAGTTCTCAGCCGGCCTTGTCATTGGAGGAAAGGTGTGTCCTCTCTTGGAGTTTGCTGTATGGAAGTGTAAATGAGTGCTATATTAAGTGCTAGTTTAGGAAGGAAACCTTGGAAATATAAAGTGAGCGAAAAGAGTAGTTAATGGGAACTTATCAATGACTGACTTGTTTTTCTGTCTGTGTCTTTTGAAGCTTTTGCATATTTACAGTCTTCCTAGGTTACATGACTGGATGGACCTTCCTGCCAATCTTTCCAGGACTATCCTGTTAATTTAGATTATTCTGAAATATTTTTTGCTTAAGCCACAAGTGTGAGCATACTGAAGAAATGATGTTATCTCTGTGGAAAGAGGAAAAGCTGATCCTTGATTATTCTTTCTAAAAACTCTCAATAGGTTAAGCTGGCCTGGTCATCTCTGGTACCGGGCTTCTAATGTGCATAACTAGAGCTAAGCTGGTTTAACTCCTTTTCAGGATCTGAAAGAAGAGTCTGAAAGAATCCACCACATAAATATGCTCATTTGCACTCCAGGCCGCCTTCTACAGCACATGGATGAAACTTCATATTTCTATGCATCTGATCTGCAAATGTTGAGTAAGTTTTTTAAGTACTTTAAAGTGCTCAGAAATATTTTGTAACAGTTCATAGTTGTGTGGGAACACTTCCCTTGGGTAAAAAGTTTATCCTGGTCATGGTATGTAGATGAAATGGCATTTAAGTTCACACATACAAATTAAAATAGGAAACAAGAAGACTCCTTTACTGTGTGTACTTTCTCTCCAACAGTTGCTGGGCATGCTTCCTTAGGGTGATAAGAACAAGTGGGTGAGTTAGTAAGGAACCCAAACCCAAATGTCATGTCCTGTATAATCCTTTAGATCTGCTTTGGCTGATGCTGGCCTTTCCTTCCTGGGTATGGCTTTTGTGTTTTTCCTGACATGATAATTAACTATATGGAATATCCATTGCAGTGTGTCTATTTTGGGACAGTCGTAGAAAACACTTTTCTTTGAACTTTGACAGATTGCTGCTCCTTTCATTGTTTGTTAGCATTGTGAACATTGTTTCTTTTCATCCTTTCAACCTGAATAAAAATTTCGGTGTAATGGAAAGATTTGCATGCCACTAAGAACTGCATAATCTTTAGCATAGCTTGAGGAACTTAGAAGCAATTAAGAAGCTAATGAAGCTGATAAAATGTGAAATTATGCTTGCTACACTTAGTACAATTCATGGCAGTTAGATGGAAATTGCATTAAATGTAGGCCCTTTTCGTAAAGCTTTGTCTCTGTGCTACTCTGTTTATACCCTGTGTTTCAATGATAAATTCAGTTTAGGTACAGGAGAGTCTGGTTTACTCTGTCATGAATAGTACAGCATTGTTTTATATTCCATGCTTTTGTTTCAGTAACAGGAAAGGGAGTTTGTAATTTGCAGTCTGTCTGCAAATTGCTGAACTGTTTACTTGAAATGCTGATCTTTTATGCTTCAGCATGTGAAACTGAGAACTGTAGTGCGTAGATTATGGGAAATACCATGACTTCTATTGCAGTTTTTTTTAAAAAATATTTTATAGAGTGCATAAATATCTAAAGATAATCCTGTCATATACAGTAATTAATCTCTACAGTTTATGTAGGCATGGATATTTGTACTGTATTTGTTTGATGTATGAGTTTAAAAAAAATATATAAATAAAGCTAAAACCAGATTTTCTCTGTCTCTCAATTCAGTTCTTGATGAGGCTGACAGAATTCTAGACATGGGGTTTGCTGACACAGTGAATGCAATTATAGAAAATCTACCTAAGAAACGTCAGACCTTGCTTTTTTCTGCAACACAAACAAAATCAGTGAAGGATCTTGCACGACTGAGTCTGAAAGATCCGGAATACGTTTGGGTTCATGAGAAAGCCAAATTCAGGTATGTTGGGATAATTTATTTTTTTCCTGGGTGGTTAAACAGATGATCCTACTTAACTGCTTCTCTGACTCTCAGTTCCCTGAATCAGAAGTTACATCGTGCATCCTCCTTCCTGCAGTGTCTGATCCTGTTATGTGCCTTCCTGAAAGAGAGGAATTTCCAGATAAGAGAGTACTAGTTCTGACTGATTCGTTGCAGGGAGGCTGAACCTGCGCTTTCCTTGAGGTTCCTGCGGCAGCTTCGTAGACTGGAAATTTTCTTCCTCAGGAGCAAGCCCCAGCGTGCGTTATAGGCTGGATGGAGTAGTGTCCTGACTGTAGCACTCACTTATTCTGAATTGCTACTTTTTTGTTGTTTGGCTTCCCTGCCTCCTGTGTGTGCATACTTACTGTGCAGAACCACCAGATGTGTTGCACAGATACAGTTCTTCTGTGTGCCGTTGATAAATTTGGCTTTCCAGGGAAATGCTACTCTATTGGGAAAGCACAGAATGGCAGTCTTGTTTGTGTGTTCAATATTAGCTGCCCAAAGGAAAGCATGTGGCATTAGTCCACGTGCAGTAAATCTTGTGACTTTCTGACATGCTGGGTTTACTGTGCACACAAAATAAATTTGCCATACAACTTGGATCAGAATGGGAGGACCTTGTGAGAAGTGCAGCATGTGGTCTGCCAAGTTCAAAAAATCTAATGGGTTGCTAAATGAAAAAAATGTGCATGTTATTTTTGGCACGCTTTCTTCTTTCAAAATCTAAGTGAAGAACATTATTTAATAGTTTTCATTTCTGTGGGTTCTGTCATCTAAGTGTCAAATTGCTTATGAACATGTGTGATTTTTTTTTTTTTCTGCTTTTCTGTGAGGTACGCATATATTTCCGTATGTAAGACGCAGGAGAAAGGTGAAGCACAATGATAAAAATGGCTTTCCATAGAGCAAACGAGAAATCATCAGCAAAATGAACAGCAGAACCAGGCTGAATCCTGAGGCAGTTTTAACTGTTTGATTTGACTATCTCTGTATTGTACTGCACATACCTTTTTTTAACCAGTAGTACTATCAAAGGCTTCTTAAATAAGCATGATTGCCTGAAAAAATTGTGTGGTTAATAGCCTCTTAGCAGAAGAGGATGTATAAACATAGTATGTAGTCTTCATTTTGAGGACTGACTATACATCTGTTTCATAGACTCACATTTTTTGTGAAATCTATTATAAATTACATTGATTTTTTAAAAAAATACTTGGGAGAGTGCAATTGGATAATAAACTGAATCAAAAAAAGGAAAGTATCAATTTGTTTTAGAATTTACTGCCTTAGTATACAATAGGTTATTTCCTTATGAAAAGTTTCCTGTGAAAGACTTAGAAAGCAAAAGGTACTGTGGCATAATTTAAATTGACTAGCAGAACTGGAGCAGCGTCTTGTAATTTTATCCTCCCAAGTGGCACCTTTAAAATAATTTTGAGTACCCTTGGTCTGTTTAGCGTGTAGCAGAGGAACTGTGAGAGATGAACATCTAGTTTCAAGGGCAAATATGCCAAAGAATTTTTTTTCTTTAGCTTAGTTTATTTTGTAAAGAACTGAAAGGTGAGTTAAGATGACAATTCAGAGCTTTACAAAGTCACTTTGCATGTCAGGGTGTAATCAGTAGAAGTACATCAATGCTCTTTTTTTGTGCATGATTAGACTGTGCTTTGACATTGCCTTAAGCACAAATGATGCTTTAATAGGACTAATAGACAAAATTGCATTTTAAGTCAAGGCAATTTGAATGTCACTCCTTAGACATGGAAAGAGTTTGGCTTGCTAGTAGTAACTGAATTTAGAAGTAATGTCAAAAGTCATTCCCTCCTCCCCACTGACTTTTAATAAGGAAATTGATTCATCTTTCAAGAGTAGCTTTCTAGTGGAGCTGCTAAGACTCGTTCCTTGAAGTGGGAGAACTTTCCAGTCTGACTTTTTTTTTTCTTTTTCTGGGTATTTGTCAGACACTCTTCACTTAAAAGAAAGGAAAGGCAGCTCTGTAGATATTGTATGCCTGCGTATTCTCTCTCTTCCCTTCTTTTCTTTCTCATTTTAATGTTATGGGAACTAACTGTATCTAAATGTATTTTTTTTCCTTTAGTACTCCAGCAACTTTGGATCAGAACTATGTTGTTTGTGAGCTTCAGCAAAAAGTAAACATGTTATACTCTTTCCTGAGAAGTCACTTGAAAAAGAAGAGCATTGTCTTTTTTGCAAGCTGTAAAGAGGTATGGCTGTTCCCCCCCCCACCTCTCCCCTTAGCATGTTAAAACTATTAAAATTAAGGTATTCATGTAGATGTCAAGGCACCAGAGAGGTGAGATTCTGGACTAGTTTATAACAGGAAATTGGGGGAGGAACCAAACATCACCTACAGCCGTAGCCGTGTCATGCAGGGCCTGGCTGCCCTGAAGCTCAGCAACCCAGGCTCGATGCAGGAAGGCCCTGGAGACCTCAGTGTACTCAGCCATTTTTGTGCTCTGCTGTTAAAAATGAATGCTAAAAGTTACGTCACTAAGGGCCAGGAATTTCAGTTTTGTCTCATGACACATTTCATAGTTGGGCTACAGGGTATTTTAAGTTGCACCTATTTCTTTACAAGCTTTTAAATTTGCCTATATAAGAAATTATGATTGTGAAGTAGAGCAGGGAAAGTTTTTCTTATGGTTATATAGGAAGTAATCCTTCAAATATATACTTGTATAAATGTCCTGGGACTATTCTGTTGAAGTTATTTGTATGTGTTTGTATGGCACAGGTATTTATTCCTATAACTACTGCATGTATCAAGTATTTTACAACATACAATGGTGTAGTAAATATTCATTGCAGTTCTTCCACTTGTGCAAGACATTACAATATTTTTGTTGTTCTGCAGCTGGCTGGTGAGTACAGTGAGGTGATAGGCTGAGTTGTACAGAAATTTTCTGAGCTGCAGCTGTTCCTGCAATCTGCAGTTTCTGTAACTATTTTCTTAAAAAATATTAGATAGCTGCTGACTGTAAAATAATGATGCCTCATGGTATTGTATGTAAGAATAAACAGACTGCTTTTATAAGAGAAGCTGTTGAAGCTTGAAATAGTAAACTGAGACTGTGTAGACTGCTTTGAGTGCAAGCATAAGACACTACACCCCTCCAGTATTGTCTAAAAGCAGTGCTTCTGGTGGACTTTTGATACTTCGGTGCCTTGCGTACAGCCTCACTAGTCGTGTTGCAAGTCGTTCTTGCTGTTACCTACTCTGGGTCCTTTTAAGAAATGCCATCCAAAGGCTTGCCAATCTTGAGTGCCACAGTTTATTTCCTCTTTTAGTACCTGGGCATCTGACAAAGTCTCAAAATAACATCTCTTATCTCTGACGTGGAGAAAAGTGTATTTTATTTGATGTGCTAAGCCAGTTGCTATATACTGGATATGGTCTTAACTAGTTTAACATTGCATCATAATTATTTTTCCCCCCCTGATTTGTCTGGTAGGTCCAGTATCTATTCAGAGTATTCTGTAAGCTTCAGCCTGGTCTTCCTGTACTGGCGCTCCATGGCAAGCAACATCAGATGAAGAGAATGGAAGTCTACACTTGTTTTGTTCGGAAAAAGGCAGCAGTACTTTTTGCTACGGATATTGCAGCTCGTGGCCTCGGTATGTACCCACAGGAGCAATATTTATTCACAAAGTGATGAGCTAACCCTATTGAGACTTTATCAGACTTTACGCTCTGAAGACCAACCTGATTTGTAAGAACTGAAGCTGTAGTGTGTTTAAGAGCTTGTTAGAGTATCTCAGAAGAGATATGCTTCTTAGAGTTCTGCTGTTTCTTTACTGAAGAGGCCCGCTTCATTTGTAGTTATTTTTTCTTCTTGTCCCAGAAAGGCCTATGTTGTCACTAGTTTTGTAATGACATTTGTTAGTCTGGTAGTCAGTGGAAGCTGTCATTTATTTATTTCTTTATTTGTTTAAGTCTGTAGACAATCTAGTTTTTCCAACCATGGTCTGTGACAAATATCTGGAATGAGAGAAAATGGAAATAGTGATGTATTTGCTTACTACATGCCTTAGGGCAATATTTCAGCAGTTTTAAGTATTTCTGATGTGCCTGTATCCTGTGGGTTATTCCAAAGGGTATGAAAAATTACTAATATACCAGGATGTGGAAATGAAAACCTGAAGAAATTTTAATGTCTGAACTATAAGTGGCATTATAGGACTGTACTCTTAAGTATGCAGAAAAATAGGTGAGGGAAAGAGCAAGAATATTTATAGTACCTGTTTTGGCTTGAGTTTCTTTCCTCTGGTCGTTACCTGCTGAATTATGATGTACTTCTTTATATTTTCTGTGGATACTTTGTCCTTTTTTTTTAGTGCATGGAGTCATTTAAGTATGACACAAGACTGTTTTCAGGAGTCTAGTCGTTATTCTTTCAGATAGTGAACTCTGTCCAAAATCTAAGATTTTGTCAGTATGCTACAAAAGGAAGGAAGGTGCTCTAAAAACTGAAGGCAGAAGTGAAAACTGTTTATCATACCTTCTACACTGCTGAAATCTCTGTAGTGAGGATCTAATGTGGGTACGGTTGGTTGGGTTTGGAGTGGAATACGGCGTAGCTGCAGACTTGGTCAGGAAGTAACACAAACTTGCTCCACTGCAAAGCGTGCTGCTGCTGGGTGAAGTGCAGCAGTTAGAAAATGCTTATTAATTGTATCATAAACATTCAGTGTTGACTTCTTTGTCAGGCTTGGTCACCCCCTTCTGTCTTTAAAAGGGATTATGATATTTCTGTATGTGGACAGCTGATGTAGTGCTGTCTCGCCACAGCTAACTTCAAACCACGGTGGTGTAGGATATTGATACTCTGGGTCAAAACTGGGTCAGATATTGTTTTTTAATTATTAAACATAGTGTTTTTTTATCATCTGTGTGACACAAAGGATGTCTGTTCTTGTCAAGTGTGAAATTATGTTCCATTCAGTGCAGTGTCATAATTTAGGAAATGAAGACAGCATTAATTTTAGCTTTCTCTGATGAAGATGATGATTGTTTATGATATGCTAATACATGCAGTTAATTTTATTTCTATTTCAGATGTTGCACCCAGTGTCTGTAAATTGGTCTAAATGATGGTTCTTACAGGAATTAATGCTCCAAAATAATATGTTGCTCTTGAATAGGAGGATTTTGAGTACAGTGAGATTAAATTTTTACATTTTTTTTCTCTTTACACAGATTTTCCAGCCGTGAACTGGGTCATTCAGTTTGATTGTCCAGAAGATGCAAACACATATATCCACAGAGTGGGAAGAACAGCCAGGTTTGTTTTCACTTTTCATTAATATTTTAATGTTTAAAACTAGATTAATATAGGGACATATAATTGGCTAAAGACTTACTTGGGAAAAAAATAAAGATATAAATTCAAAAGAAAGAATGACTGTTATCACCAAAAGACCCTTTTGATTACTTAAGAGTAATGGTTTGACTTAATCATTTCTTATGAGCTTCAGAGACTCCTTACAGCAGACAGAAAAATATCCCCAGTTGTTTAATGTGATCAGGGAAGATTAATAGTGAGGAAGCAAAAATCTTTTGCACTCGGCAGGATTACCTCAGAGGCTGAGTTGAGCATGTTTGTGGATTGAAAAGCTTGTTTTGCTACTGCCGTTTATAGATAAATAAGGCTTTAGACTGTGGATCCAATTTCTTTGTGTCATTGAAGACTCTTCAAAAGAATGGAAATATTTCTTCCTTATTTTAATTTGGGGAGGAAGGAATCAAATAATGTTAATTACAAGTTAAATTTTTAATTTTCTAAGTCTTTTGTAGAATTATGTTCTTAGGGATAGCTTTAGTTAAAATAGTTGTGGCTAACCCTTGATGATGGGAGTTACCCAGACATACTGTTGAAAACCTGGTCCTTGATCTCTGAAGTAGATTTTTAAGAGAAACGGGAGTTGTTATTGTGTATAATTCAGTAGATCAAAAACTTTATGCAGTTATCTGAAGGACGAAATGTAAGACCTGGCATTATACCTTGTACATAATTTAATTTGTCGTAGGTTTTGCAATATAGGCGCCTGTCAAACCTAATGACAGAGCAGTTGCTTAGAATAGGACTTCAGCACTCTGCACTATGAGAGTTTGAAATCTGTCTTCTTGGATAAGGTGGCATTAAATTTTGGTGACTGTAATAGGAGTGTGTACTTCCAGCCCTCTTTCAGAACCTGGAAGTTCTAGACGTGTTTTCACTGTAATTGGTAACACTTCTGCCCCATTCTGTCCTGTGTTCTCTGTTTTCCTACCTACCTGTTATAATAGAAGGGAATAAAAAATTTTTAAATGCTTTTGGAAAAAAACTGTCTATGAACAAAATCAACAAATGTTATATCTAAATAGATAAAACATGTAGGTATTTGGCTAAATTCATATCTAGGTGTAATCTCATGCATCCCAATGGAGAGAAAAGCATATAGGCTTAGAGTTCCGGGTTTTTGGTTTGTGTTTTTTTTTTCTTTTCTTTTTCTTTTTTTTTTTAAATCCTGTATAGCTTCCACAGAAGGCTTGTAATTTTGTCTTCATGGCATACTGTCATCGTGGAAGGGAAAACAATATATTTGGCACTGTTTAATTGGTAGTTTCTGGAAGGCTTGTTGAGCTCTTTCCAAGCCATGTCACTGAGTTAAAGCACCTCCCTGGAGTTACAATCCTCAGGCCTTGTCCCAGTTCTCATGAGGTGCTGCGAAGAGCAATTGTAAGTAGGTTTATAGAGTGGAAGCAGCTACATGAAGATGAATAACCCTCCTTTTCCGCAATGCTTTTAATAAAATGTCGCTCTGATGGGGACATGAGCCTCACAACCTCAAGGGTCTGTCTTCAGCTGCCTCTTAAATACAGCTTTCTGTTATTGCTTGAGGGACAGATTTAGGGAGAAAATTGGGATAGCGGGTCTGTCCTGTAGGCCGAGGGCTGTGCCGTGGCCTGCCCCTTGCTTCACCGGGCTGTCATTCACGTTGCCCTTTACGTGCGTTTTTCAGTAGCCAGACGTTGCTGAAATTGGGAGTACATCTGAGCAACTTGTTTGAGCTGCCAGGGTGGTGATTGGTATTGAAAGCAAATTCCTGCTGTAGGAAAAGCTTTATGGGTATTTTCTGTCTGTTCATCTGATACAAAGGTCAAGAAAGGTTCTGCCTGCCCTGAGCCTTCGTTTTGGAGAAACGTACAGGCGCTCTCTGTTCTTGCAGTAAAGCAGTCCTGGGAAGAGGTTTATTTAGTGAGCTTAAGGGCATGAAATAAATCTCTTTGAAGATAAAACACAGGAGATGTCTAATAGTTTTAAGCAAATACTGTGCACTAAGTAAACCTGCTAATGTAGTGTTAGATGTGGATATTTGAGAATGTATTTCTCAGTGAACTCTAAATGTTGAGTGGGAAACTTCTCTTGTTTTCAATAGCTACAGTTAGTATGAGAAGCTTGCGTTTCTTCTAGATCCTTGATAAAAATGAACTGACGTGCAGTTTAGTAGTCCTCATTAATGAGGTTAGAGATAATTACAAATTTTCATGGATTATAAGAGTGTATAATTGCATGGAATGAAAGCTAAATTAAATATCTCAGCTAATTAAGAGACTGTGTTAAACTGTAATTAAAACTGGGATGCCAAATACTGTTTACTTTTGAAATCAAATTATTTTGTGATACAAAAGTAAATGTGAAAGTCAAGAGAGAAATTGTTTTGGGGATGGGGCTGAAAAACCTTTGACTGACAATTGTGGATGTGTTCCCACATCTGTTTTGCAGTTTTGCAAAGCCTTATCTAAGATGAAAGATAACGAATGATTTTGAAGTGGATAAGACCACCGTGTTCCATAAGTAGCATTTCGCTTGCATTTTATCCTACTGAATAACATAAATTGCAATCCTGCATTTTTGATTTATGGTAAAGTAAGATCAAGAAAATCTGGGTGTTGGCCAGTAATGCTTTTACTTTACAGTAGAAGTGTCATATCTTGTGGGTTTTTTTTGTTTTTTTTTTTTTAAACTTGAAAGGTGTGCTATGATTGGAGTGATTGGAAGCTGTTTCTTCCAACTGCATTTAAAAGTATACATTTAAAGTCTTAACTGGTTCAGTAACAGTATTTCTAAAATGGTAACAATATTATGGCCATGCCCATAAATATTTTTGTCACACAGTCTCTTAGGAAGGTCTGTAATTTAAAATACTAGATCACAGTGTTTTCCTGTGGGTTTTAGTTTTAAAAATTTTAAGTAAATAAGAGATACTTGCAGCAATTGTCTGCAAAACTAATTTCTTCTGGCTATTAATTTCTGTTGATGCCTTCTGTTCTGTAGCCTATGAAGCTTACAGTTGAAAATATTCTTTGATCGATTTTGCGAAACAAGTTACAGTGCCACTAGGGGACAGCAGAAGATAATAATTTGTGAAGCACACTGATAATCACTTTTTTTTCCCCCAGCTGTTTTCCAAACATAATTTGTAAGTTGTGTGGCATGAAAGGAACATATATAGGGATGTTTTTCTTTCAGTCATGATTGCATTGATGACTAGAAAAGACACTGAAAAGTCTATTTTACCTTTCTATTCATGCGTAAGTATCTTGTATTTTGGATGTACCTGTATCCTGGCATGTCTCAGTAATTAATTACTTTCTTTCCTGGCATTACATTCATCCCTCTGCTCCATTTTCTTTTCCTTTAGAGACTATTAAAAACTGTTACTTGAGTTAAGCGATTTTTCTGTCAGGAGTCTTTTTTTAAAAGACATTGATGGTGGAATGTTATACACAACAAATTTTTTGCTCTGTAGTTTTTATCTGTGGTATGTCCAGAACTTTATATAGGCTTTACGTCTGACTTGGGCTCAGACTTCTGGTGGTATTTAATCCAAGCTAGTTGGTCAGGTTTCTCAGGTGCTTAAACTGATTTAGGAAAGTCACTGTAATTTTGTTGTTGTTGTTGTTAAACATAGTGTGCATACAGACATGCATGTTCTGTCTAGCTCTACATATGCTTTTTTCCTTGTGGTAAATCATATTCTGACAACAAATGGAATAATTAAAGTCCATCTTGCCAAAGCAGGATACTCTATTGCCTGCCACCTTTGTACTGGCTAATATGATGATTAGAGCCAAGTAGTATGAATAAAGACTTAAATGAGCTATAGTCTTTTTGATGCCTTGCGAATTCTAAAGAATACGCACACGTCAAATTTTGGAAAGGTAGAAAGGGCAGGTCATATAATGATCTTATTTTGTCATGAAGTAAAAAGCTTTGAAGCATGCTCATTTGGGCTCTCCTGAAGTAATTACACATTTTATGTGTGAAAGTGAGACTAATAAGCCTTTAGAGTAATCCTTGCAAGTGGCACTAAAGCATTTAAAAATGTGAGTGACTTAATGGAACTATTTTTCAATGGTGGAAGCTTGATCTGTGTGTTAGGTTGGGTTTTTTTTGCATTGGGAAATATATCCAGGGGATATGTGTCTTGGGTGCTGAAGACACAGTACAGTCAAGATGGCAGCTCCTTATTTGATTATTATTTTATATTTAAGGCCTATTGAAGCACTTTTACTGATGTTTCTTTAAAAATAAATGCAGTATTTAGACCATCTCATATCATATTGCAGTCAAGTAATTATCCTAACTCAAGTTAAGTAAAAATAGCTGCCAATGGAGGTCACAAGAAATTGTTGACACCACATATTTAACTTGCATTTCGCATTATTAAATTCTCTAAAATTAAACACTGTACCCTACCTACATTGCTCCCAGTGGCCTGCGATGCTGCAGTCATACTGACTGGCACTGTATTAGCTATTAGAATTCTCTTCATAATGGCATGAGATGAATGTTCCAGTACACTGAAATATTAAGTGGCTAAGGGTATTACCTGCTGACATGAAGCTATCCTGTAAGCTGTAATAAAAAAATAACCTCCCAAGGATTCTTGAATTCTGAGACTAGCACGATAAGGCTGGTGGGCCACTGCCTATTCTTGTCCATTATTTCTTGTGACTAAATCGGTCTGGCAAAAAAGGACACCTAGCCAGTATGACTGAATGGAGGGGCTTATGGTTTTGTGGTATGAAAAAAAACCCCAAACCAAAAACCAGTTGCATGGTTCTCAGAACTTGGCAATAGATATAAATGGGCTGCAGTCCAGACAGGAGAAGGAAAAGGATATTAAGTGATCAGAGGAAAATGAAACAAAAGAAGCCCCAAAATAAACAAGCCCCAAAGCAATCTCTAACTTCATAGCGATATTTACTACTGATAGTTCAGCATCCTAAAAAAAACTAAGGTCCATGCAATGGAAAAATAGGAGTGAACAAAGCATTAGGAGTGAGCTAAAGCAGAAGGAAAATATGAGGCCTGTTCATTTTTTGGTGTTTGTTTTAAATGCTCTGTGGGATGTTGGACTGCTCACAACCCATGGGAAAGAGCTCTTCTCCCTGGCTGAATCAAGGAACCAGCCGTAAACACGGGCTGTCTGCAGCACTGACTCAGCTGTGAATAGCAAGTGTGCTTTCTCATCTATTGTAATTTTTGTTGGGTTGCTTTAGTAGGACTTGCTGTAGATCATACAGCACAGTTTCAGTTAGCAGGGCACACAGATCTCTTGTTAAAGATTTGTTGTTTTAAAGAAAAATATCTATAGAAAAAGAGACTATTGATCATGTAGATGGGATAGAAATTCCAACATTCATGCCTCTGTTTTTCTGTGCTCGTTTGTCACTTAAAAAATAGAGTAACAAATTACCACGTTAGGGAAGAAACCCAGCAGTGTAGAAGGTATGATAAACAGTAGATAAAACTCTTCTTGCTCCTGGGCTTGGAGAATTAATGTTTTCTTGGTTTGAAGCTTAGATTTCACCAGTTCTCATCATGTCAGAGGCCTGGAAGGTAGTATAATTGGAAACAAAGTTTTGCCTGAATTGAGCCCAATATGAGAGACCTAAAGCTGTTACTTTAAGAAATATGTTTTAAAATGGTAGCTTATATAATCACATTTAATAGTTGAAGTTTAAAACAAAGCTCTGAATTATTGTATTTCTGTGGAAGGCCTTAGGGGTAGATATGGATATTAGTTTTTCTTGAAGAATAGTGTGTGAATGACAGATTTATTTGTATGCATATCAGATTGAAATAGGTCTTCTCAGAATAAAACTGTCCATTTTCATACGGTTTGGATATATTTTTATAGATGTCTTATATTGTTCCTTTACATAAAAAGTGCAACACATCTGCATCAATGAAATGCTTTTTCCTTCACTACCATAGTTGTTTTATAAAGGAATTGAAAAGAATTTTAAAATAAAATATAAATTAATGTTAGAAATAATAGATTTTCAAGTACTTTTCAAGTACTTCTTAAAACAGATGAATCATAGAATCATATGGACTGTACTCTGCCAGGTTTGTTTTCCTCATCCTCAAGTCAATCGCAATAGGGTGTACGTTAACAAATACCTATATAATTTTACTGCCATATTCTTTCAGTCTTTGCAGGGGTAAATCCTTGCATTAGAAGCAGGGATCTGTGCTGCTTTTTAAATTTTGCTTGTCAGTTATTCCACGTGATGGGATTGTCTTGTTCTGGATTCTTTGTGGAAACTAAAATTGGATGCAAAATCAAATGCTCCAAAATATTTATGTTCTGAGAAGGGTGTGAATGGGGCGCAGTGAACAAATGATTGCCTTACATGGTGAATAATTAATAGTTTGTCAACCATGTAGGATGAACAAAGGGTCCAGCAGAAGAACAGTAAAAGCATGTAATTAGAGTGTATCATAATGCACATGCAAAACCAGGCAACCTTAGTGGGCCTGGTTTTGATGCTATCCCAAATGCTTAACTTGCTATCCGTAATGCTTTAAGGAAAGCAGTCTTTTGCTTACTTCTGGTAAGCCTCTAGAAAATTTGATCTGGGTGAGAAAGAGACAGTTGAGAAGTTAATTTGGCTTCCTTCATGCCTGATTTCCTTTCTCTGAATGGATCTACTGTGCAGAGTTTCTGCAGTACTAATGTATCTGAAGGTGGCTTGTTGGCTTGGAATGCAAGACTTCTTAGGAATGGGCTTTGATTTAAGCTCGCAAGTTTTGCAGTGATACCTTACTTCCTTCTATGTCTTTTGACAGATGAGATGACAGCGTATGTTGATACTATCCATCCTGGCTCAGTTAGGCTAAAATTAGATCTTTAATCAAGTCAACTTGGTAAAGTCCCATTAAAGTTACAGATTAAAAAAGCCCACAAAACGTGCTTTTCTTTTTGAGTATGTTGGTAGATGTGTGGCCTCCAGAGCATGAAAATTATATACTTATGGTTCTTTGCATGTTCATGTGTGGTAAATATCTTCAAAAGCATTATTACCTCCTTTATATTGAGTTTTCTGTAATGGGAAAGATTCCAATTCAGGAAACTCTAATGCAAGTATCTTTATATCCACAACCCTCCTCCCCCAAATTTTACGATTATCTCATCATCTCCATTTTCTCCTTTGCCAGTTTTTAAAATAGATTATTTTTTGCTTGCCAAACAAAGCAGAAATACTGCCTTTAACTCTCTTGAAATTTGGCATCAACTTATGTCTTCTGAAATACAAATGTTAGGGAAACATGTTGCAATACATCTGTTCAAGACAACCTGTATAATGTTTCCTGCAAGGTCTGCGTATCCACGCAGGCTATCCTTACAGTTCTTGTTCCATTGCTTTCCTATCATTTTTTTTCTCCTACTGGATGTCTGCCCTACAGCAGTACGCTGGTACCTGATGACCATCAATCAGATGGTTCCTGTTCCTATTTTATTCTAGTATCACCATGAACTCGTACGTCAGTGACAATTAAAATATGGTGCATTTGACTGAGGTATATGTTATGATCGTCATGGCAAGGATGTAAAATGACTCTGAATGTAGTTAGAACAAGCTCAACTCTAGCTGCGTGGCAAGGTGGAATTAATTAATAACCATGGTATGTTTTCATTTATTGTCTTTGCGATAATGGTAGTACTGTTTGTTTTAATAGTATTGGCTAGGGATATATGCAGCCTTTGGCTGGATCTGATCGAGGGTAGGTTAAGATAGTTTAAGATTAGCAAAAATTGCGTGTCTGCTTGGTGTGCACGAAAAGCATTTTTTTCTCATCCTCACTGAATTGTTACCATGCTATTAGTTCCTTCATGCTTGATACCAGCTGTCAGCTCAGCCTGATTTTTAGCAGAAGTTTAAGATAGATTCTGTCATGGTGAATAAGCTATCCTCTTGATTTTAGCTTTTCTGGTTGTTTTTTTTTTTTTTTTTTTTTATGAAATGAAACACTCTGGCAACTCTTTGTGCTTCTTTGCTAGGGAAATGGTGCTCTTGACATTTTAAGCCATTTGTCTTTACTTCTCATTAGCCAGCACCATATTGTCCTAAATAATTTATCCCATTTCCTTCTCATCCAGACTTTGGTGCTTACCCTTGATTATAGGCATCCTTTTTTCTCATCTGCAGTCAGTGTAAATATATCACTCCTACCCTTAGCTTTATAGTGCTAATGATGATTTGTCACAGCTTCCTTGCTTGTAAGTCAAGATTGAGTTGCAGACAAGTTACTTGCCTTTTTGATAAGTGTTGAAGCCAACAGACTCTAGAAAATAAGACAGATATGAACTAGAAGTATGTAATTTTTTTTCAAAGACTTTCTGCAAGTAAGATGCAATTTTCCATAGAACTGGAGTGAATTGTGTCTGGTATCCTAAGAGACTGTTAAGATCGCAACGCAAAGATGAGTCCCTGCTCTGGTTTCTTGATCACCTTGAAGAGATGACAAGATAAGTAATATTGTCAATTACCACACAGTCCAAGAAAGTTTGATTACTTTGAGGTTTTTAATTTACTTTTCTCCAGCACAGTTGAGGTGCATACTTAGTGAATAATAAATCACCAGAGTAAATTAGCCTTTTAGGACAGATGTTTGGTTTTGGTGATGATAGACAACTTGAAGGCTACAGTCAGCAAGAATGGGGAGAACTTCTAATGTCTTCTCATCTGCTGCAGAAGTAGTCTTCCTGCTGAAGAATTTCAGTAGCTGAGGTTGACTCTTTGCTGCTTTATTGTCTATGGAAGTTTAAAGGTTTTATCTGTCTACTGAAAATAATTACAAAAATGTTATTTTGTTGGGTTTAGTGGAGAACTTTATTCCCTTAGAATGCTGAGGGGTGTTCTTTTCTACTATGTTTTAGGCATTGTAATGGAAACAAATTTTGAGCAGAACATCTAAGTGTTCTTTTTTTTATTGTTTATGCCATTTTTTAGTAGCTTGTGCTTTCATAAGTGTGCCAATATAGAAGCTATTAGTATGAAAGACACAGAGAAAAGAGTTTTGAAAGCTTAAGTTTTCCACTGAAACCCCTCTTCTTGAGGTTATCTTTAGGACCATAATTTTCTTACTAGTGCGTAACTAAGTTGTTCTTTTCTTTTTCGAGAAATAATACTCTGCCTAAGTAAAACTCCTTTTTTACAGACTTGCATTTTGCTTTCTTTAACTAAACACCCATTGGGAACATCGAACAGATACAAACCTTCCCAGATGGTACTTAAGATCATTTGGTTGTCAGCTTTCTCAATTCTGTAATGATTTCATTTTCATGTTTAGCTCTGAAGAACAGCATTAATATTAAAATATCTGTTTTAATTAAATCACACTTACAGTATAAAAAATGGGCAAAGACTGTTCCTCCTTAACTTCAAGTATGTTTAAAATATTGGCATTTAAAAGAGTGAATGTTTCCAAAGTAGGTAAGGAAAAAGATTACACTGCATCAACAGTTACCAGATGTCTTTCAGTCTCTTTGCATTTCTGAAGGCATCAGCTCTGAGAAATATTTTTAATTGCTTTTTTTTTTAGCCTTAGTAGATGCCAAAAGATGAGAAAGTATAGGTGTTTGGAAACCTCTGTCTCTTTCTTTTTGTTTGTCTTTATGTGATCATTCTCATAGCTCTTTTTTGAATCCTTTCCTTTCATAGCATCTGTTTTGAAGAGAAGAGCAGAGCTGTGTGTTATTCTGTACTCTAAACCAGTGAGACTGGTATTGGCAGCAATATTATCTCTGTCTTCCTGTCTGATACAAGCCTTGGGTAGATAAAAGAGAATATTTTCATCCTTCCTTCCAACAGTGCTCTGAGAGCTCAGGTTCTTTTGATGAATAACTAGCTGCCTTGGAACTGTGATCATCAATTTTTGCCATAAAATGCAAAGTCCTCTAAGATTCAGTGCCTTTCCAGGATTTCATGGCTAGTTCAGTGGCGTGTGTTCATGGCAGTGTCTGACATGCACCCACTTTGCGGAAATATCATCTGGAATTTGGCTGGGTTAAAATATATAGAGCTTTCTTACAAGGTGCACTTGGTCTATATAAGTAATTCCCAACCTTAATTATTATATAAAAGACCCAAACATTCACGGGATGTTTGGCCACCAGTAACTTACATCTTCCTATGCTGTTGGTAGAGGTAATAAATTGCCTTAAAGCAAGTGTATGGGTCGCTTTATAACTCTTTCTTAGAAAGGTTCTGCAAACGGATATTTCCGCATTAAGAACACTTTAGGTCCACTAATTAAATGGATTAAAGTCAAGTTACTAATTTTTGTACAGTATCTCTCCCTCACCCACAACCCTAAAGCAGTATTGTTTGGGACAAAGTCCAAATGTCTTACCGTTTGTTTTGGTACTCTTACCAAACCATAAAAATTTTGAAGTGTTTCAAAATTGTCCTTCAATGTCAGTCCCCAAACCCATCATGTAGAACATTGAGGGCGGGGGGGAAAAGGCAACCAAGAACATTTTGTTGTGATTTTTCAAATTCATCAAATGAAAGCAAAGAGCTGTAATAAAAGCTGTCAGACTGTTTTAAATGCAGATTTTGTTGCTGCTTGCATTGCTTACTATGCTGTGACAGATAGTGTTTATAGTTTTCAAACAGTTTTGTAGTACTGTTTTTGCCAAGTGATAACTGTTTATACTTGGAGAAGTGTGGGCTTCCTATATTCCATCTGAAATGATTTTTTTTTTTTATCAGTTAACACTATGATTTGTGTTTGGTGTGCCTGAGAACATCCTTCTGCACTCTCTGGCCTCCAACTTAAAAGCTCTCTTAAGCCAAGGAGTCTTGACTCTAATACTTCCTTAAATAGCACTTAATGTCCCCTTTTCTATCCACAAAGACTGAACTGCTGTTTTCTTCTGTTATTGCTGAGCTTTTATTGGAAAGGTATGTGACCTACCCTGGCATAGTCTTGTTCTGTGTGGTCTCTGACCCAAAGACAAACTAATAACATCTCCCACCCTTCTGCTGACGGTTTATACCTTTTGTATAATATCCTTTCCTTGATGGTTCTCTTGATGAAGAAGAGTGAATGCAATTGGAGTAAAGATCCAGCAGGAGAATGTATGATGGAGTAACACAAGTTGAAGATTTATGGAATGGCAACAGACTGAGTGGAATAAAGATTGAGGAAACAGTTAACTTTCCTTACAGAAAACGGAAAGGGCAAACCGGATATGGATGAAAAATTTTACCAGTGTAGGAAAAAAAAGACAGATATGACTGGAGTAGGAACCAAACCAAAGGCCTGTTAAGGTAGTAAATAATTGGATTGAAAATGACACTTGAAAAATAATACAATGAGTATTTCCTGTTTCAAATAAATGGAATACTTGTAGTCATAGCAGTTTATGGGCTTACAACCTGCTGCTGCCTAGGGGCTTCTGTGTGAGTAGCTCTTGGCAGTTAAAGCTGCTCTACATAGTAAGGTACTACTCCTATATTTTGCTTTGTCCCACACGTTGTTGTCATCAGTTCACTGTGAGTTGGATTCTGTCCAGTTTTGGCATACTTCTGAAATGTAGTTTGATTGCTGTTTTTTGTATAATTGAGGACTCCACAATATTTTCCTATCAGTCCATACTCTTAAGAACTATTTGTAAACCTAAATGAAGAAATAATATGTGTTACAATAGCTATGGACTTAGATAATGCAGATAAGCTAACTCATCATTACTACTTCTGGCTTCGGCTGGGAAAGAGTTAATTTTCTTGCTAGTGATTGCTGTGAAAGGAATGTCAATAATACCTATTGGTTTCAGTTGTTGCAAAGTGATGTTTCCACTATTCAAGGACTTTTTTCAGCTTCCCATAGAAGCATAGACAGAACAATGGAATGGCCAATGAAATATTCCATACCTTAGACATCGTGCTTGGTATATAAATGGGGGCTAGTTCAGGGGCAGGAATTTGTGAGCCAATTTACCAAGTGGTGGGAGTGACCCACGTCATCATTATTATTATTATTATTATTGTTATTATTCCTTTTCTGTTATTGTTTCTATTAAACTGTCTTTATCTCAACCCACTGTTGGTGTCCCGTCCCGTTTCCCCCCCCCCCCCCCCCTCCTTTTTCTCCCCTTTTCTCCCCACCTCTATGGGTGGGGAAGAAGAGGGGTGTGTGTGAGCTGCGTGGTTCTAGTTGCCTGCTGGGGATAAACTACGACACTACAGTAGGACTTAAATGCATTGTCTTGTTGTTTACTAATGCTTTTGGGAATTTTTTTTCCTCCATGAATGTTCTCAAGTAGCTATGTTTGCTGAAAATAGGAACTGACATTTTCTTATACAAGAAGGAAGTTAACATGAAGATGCTTTAAGAATAAAATAGAAGAATTTTTATTTCTTTGCCAACCATGTATCTTGAGTAATTACCAAGTCAGCTACATTTGATACAGCTGTGACGTACATTGAAGAGTGAATACTAGATATGTTCTTGTGGGATCAGTCTGATTGTATTTTTTTCTTTTGCACCTAAAACCTGCTTCTATAAATGAAAGAACTCTTGTTTTTGTGCTTTTCTTTCAGTGATGCCTCTGTGACCTGTTAGAAAAGTAGCCTTTATTGAACATGCAAGTAGGAGTTGTTGTTTGGGATCAAGGCACTTACCCTTTGTTAGCCTTTACACTTGCAGGGTGTGCAAAGGATAAGTTGTTACCACATGCTAAGACTTGCCTGTTGGTACCACGAGCCAGCAGTGTGCCCTTGTGACCAAGGTGACCAGTGGCATCCTGGGGTGCATCAAGAAGAGTGTGGCCAGCAGGTCGAGGGAGGTCATCCTCCCCCTCTACTCTGCCCTGGTGAGGCTGCATCTGGAGTCCTGTGTCCAGTTCTGGGCTCCCCGGTTCAAGAGGGGCAGGGAACTGCTGGAGAGGGTCCAGCAGAGGGCTACAAAGATGATTAAGGGATTGGAGCATCTTTCTTATGAGGAAAGGCTCAGGGACTTGGGGCTTTTTAGTCTAGAGAAAAGAAGACTCAGGGGGGGATCTTATCAATGCTTATAAATACTTAAGGGGAGGGTGCCAGGGCGATGGGAACAGTCTTTTTTCAGTGGTGCCCAGTGATAGGACAAGAGGTAATGGGCACAAACTGGAGCACAGGAAGTTCCATCTTAACATGAGGAGGAACTTCTTTACTCTGAGGGTGGCAGAGCACTGGCACAGGCTGCCCAGAGAGGTTGTGGCGTGTCCCACTCTGGAGACATTCAGACCCCCCCTGGACACCGTCCTGTGCAATCTGCTGTAGGTGTCCCTGCTGTGGCAGGGGGGTTGGACTTAGATGATCTCCAGAGGTCCCTTCCAACCCCTATCACTCTGTGATTCTGTAAAGGATGAATACAAGTAGCTAGATCTAGTATTGTTAGCTTTGATCAAGTGCTATTTGATTACTACAGAAATATTTCTTATCTAGGGAAGAAAAGATCCACTGATCTGAAGCTATGCCTTAGTCCCAGATGTTTAGTGCTCTAGGTGTAGTTTTGAAATCAGCTCAAGTGGACATATTGGCAAATCGCTTAACTGGTTTGCCTTTTCTTTTCCCTTTGTGAAGTGAGGATTTTTGTCTGCTCTTTGGGCTGCTTATAAGGAAGCAAATGTAAATTCTTACTGGTTATTGAAAATATCAACAAAAACTTGTATTTTTTGCATGTTTGCTTAAGGTCTCTCTTAGTAGTTGTTTTTTTTTTTTTTTTTCCTCCCCGATCAGATACAAAGAAGGTGGTGAAGCTTTGTTAGTATTGCTTCCATCAGAAGAAAAAGGCATGGTGGAACAGCTGGCACAGAGGAAAGTACCTGTCAGTGAAATCAAGTAAGTGACTGATGGCTTGTCTTTGTTATTCAGCCTTCTACCTACAGGAATAATGTGTGATGAGTCTATGACAATCCTGATGGAGTAAAGTGCTTGAATTGTCTGGAGCTGGACAAACAAGGGAGATAATTTGATTTTAATAGTGTTGTAGAAGGAAAAGACCTTGAGAGGTTACCTTTTCCATCCCCTTTCCCAAAGGCAGGATCAGCTGCACAAATCATTCTTCTCTAATTGTCTAACTTGCCGATGAATAGTTTCACAATTTCCCAAAGTGATCTCATCTATACTTAACACTTCCTGCCATTAAGGTTTTTTCAAGTGTCTGATAAGCTTTGTAAGTATTTTAAGTGAAAAATTTCCTTTGTCCTGTGCCAAGAATATATGGAAAATTATGTATTCTCTTACCCTTTGCAACTACTTTTTATGTAATTGAACATTTTCATGCTCTTTCTCTTCTTTTCTTTTACAGATTAAACAATTACAATTTCTTTAATCTGTCCTTGTACGTTTTTATATCTTTTATCATTCTTGTTTCTCTTACCTGTCTTTTCTTTAGTTCTAGACCGTTTCTCCAAATTGTCATGATCTTTCTGATGAATCAGTTAGTTGAAGAACAGGAAATAAAAGATGTGGCTAAATGGTCATTTTACATACCAGAGAGAGTATTCCGATGGTGACCTATAGAGATCTATGCTATCTGTACAAAAGAGAACTGACTTTAAGAGAGTTGCAGAAGCATATAATGATACCATGTAAAAATAAAAAAGCACTTATATTTCCAATGTCTGTTAAATCCAGAGTAATGGGCATGTAAGGACAAAAACCCTAACTGTAAAAATAATAGAAAAAAACTACACTACTAAAAAGCATTGGTGGTAATTTCTTAATTAGCAGCTATAGGTAGGAAGGTCTTCATTGTTCTTTGGGCGTCTCAGTCTAATGCTAAATCAAAAGAGGAAAGAGGAAAGAAGAATTGAAAGCAAGCCAAAAAACGCGGTATGAGCCTGACTGAATTTTGAATACTTACATAGTTCAGGTTATGCAATGCCAAAAATCGTAGAGTGGAGGTAGAAGAAATCCAGAGAAGGATGACAATGTAGAAAACTAAGTTTCTCTACAAGTGGGTAAGAGCAAGGCTAGGGCTCTTTTAGTTTGAAAAGCTGTGGTTTGAATGTTAAGATATGGATATCTAAACAAAGAAAATAATTAACTGTGTGCAGAAAGTGTTTGTGGAATAATTGTTTTTGAGAAGAAGTCAAAGTCGGGTAAAACTTTTAAGTGGTTATTGTTACCTCATTGCTTAAACCTTCAGGTCTGCTCAAAATTAACTATGCTTTATTCTTTGGATTCTAGTGTAATGAAGGATGGTAAGAAATTGCCACTACTTATATTGTTATCTGGTTTTTGTTACACTTTTCATATACATTTATGTCAAAACTTGAGTTAAGGAATAAAGTGAACACATACCTTAGGATTTGTCATTATTAAAAGCTGCTAAATGAGAATCTTTTTAACTTCATTAGTTTTTTCTATTGTGAATTCAATAATGGGATGCATTAAAGTAAGTCAGGATAGCCTGGTCAGTTGCAATTTGATATGTTGGTGACTTGTAACAAACATTTTGCTTTTACAAATGAAGAGGAAGGCTTGTGTGATCAACTATAATGAAGGGGAAAGAAGCAAGAGCTTGGCATGATAAAATACTGTCAGTTCCTACTGAATCTTACTCTTTTATGAGTGCCCCAGTGTTCAGCTTTGCTAGGCTGATTTTTCCGTTTGGTTTCCCTGAGGATTGCCATTTTTGATAGCATACTTGGATGTCATCACTCCGAGCATGCCACACCTGGACACAAGTTGTCATTTTTGCAGAGGAAAGAAACATGCATAGAGCACTTTCCAGATTTAAGGTTTAGTTTTACTTTTTGAAAGTATTTTTCATGTATGGGATATTCCATTTCAGAGGCACTTGTGAACTGCACTCTTGAATGCTGCTTCTATGTAACAAACTGAGTACACAGCAGCCAGTGAAGTAAATATACCTTTTTTGGTCAAACGTGGGTATCGATTCTGCATAGAACATGCGTGAGCTTCAAACGTAAGACAACTTTTGCTATAGCAGCGAAAATGAGGACTAGAATGGAGTCAAACAACTACTAAAAGTTTAATTGTGCTTAAAGCTTTCTTTTGATGTTGCTGTTTAAAAACCCAACAGAATGACAACAAAACAACAACAACAAAAATACCCAAACAACAAAAAAACCCCATGTGGACAATATCAATAAGGAAACTGAATTAAAGTCTGATATTTTCTTTTCCTTTAAGCATCATAGTGCTTTAAAAGGATCTGTTGTATAACCACCACAGCCTAAGCAAATTGTTTTTTTTTCCCAAACTTAATCTTTTTCCTTCTTAAAATGATAGTTATTCAAATAATTTATTTGGATAGTCACTAAATAAATGTCTGATCTCATGCATATTATAAATATTTCACCTTTCTTTGACAGCTAAGCTTTTAACTTCTTGAGTAATGCAGTTAATTGTTTGCACAGCTTATCATAGGACATGGTAAAATAGCCTCTTTAGCCTGTATTTATTCATGCAAATATAAATTGGCATTTTTGTACCAGAATAATAATTCAATTTTAAGGGAAATATTTCATTTCCTCCCCCAATAATCGCGTCTTCTATTTGTAATCCAAGTTAGATGTGTCTCTGGAGAGACATCTGTGGCTGCATCTCTTAACACATTCTTGCTAATTTGAAGTTACATCAATGGAAAACTGTTTTGTCTTGGTGGTGTTTTTTTTTTTTTCTTTTAACACCACCCCAAAAATTGATTCTTTCACCAAGCCCCTAGGGCATATGTATAATAAATACATTTAAGTAACATTCTTAACTGAAATCATTATAAGCAATTTCAGGGCTTTTGATGAATAATATATTTGAACAGCCTGCCTGAGATCCAGTTCTTCAATCTGCAAAATATACCTCAGTATTTGTAACATCGTAATGAAGGGGAATGCTTTTACTGAGAATTGTTTACCTAGTGGGGTAAAGGCTTAAATGGTTTAGCATCGTACTTCTAAGATGCTGACCAAAATCCTTAAAAAAAAATTAAAAATCTTGTAATTACTTGTGGATTGTAGTCCAGTTTCATCCTAAAAGTTTTTAACTACAAATTTTCTTAGGTTGTTTACTTTTAGCTAGTTTCCCAATTAATACAATCCTGTTCAGTTGATGAATTGTTGAAGAAGTTCCATCAACCCATGGATCGTGTTCCACATCTTCTGTTGAAGTCTTCTGGTGTTGTTTGTGCATATTCACCTAATTATAGATTCTCAAAAATTGATTTAACTTGTGAGTTAGAAGGTAATGAGCATTGCTTGCTGCCAACAGAATTTGACTCTTCAAACTTCTGAAATTCCTTCCGAAAGCTTTTTGTTTCTAAAACCTGTCTGTCAATTAAAATGTTTTGGTGTTCTTAACCTGTTATCTTGCACAGGGATTGCAAGAACCATTTTTTCTGTTACTTTCCTTGGTTTGTATTTTCTGACTCACAAACAGCTCTTCACATTTCTTTATTTCATTTAGACAGAGCTTTTAAAACAGTTCCATAATTTGAAAGGAGAGAGGAGAATAACTTTATTCTTTTCCTGAGTACCTATTCAAAAAGCTGGGGTTTGGGCTGTTTTCTTAGTTTTCAATTTTAAATCTAAGCTCCCTGTAGAGCCTGTTAGTGTGCCATACCTTTCTAATCAGCACAAGCGGCCAATTTACAGGTAGTGCTTTTAACAATACATCTCTTTTTCATCGTTCAAACAGAGCAAGAGAAAATGCAAAATATGCAATAATAAATATGGTATTTTTGAGCATTCAAATATGGCAAAACTAGACTGAATGTATTAAATATTATTTACATATTTATAAGGAGTTTATAATGTCAAAGTTTTAGATACAAGCTGTAAACTGAAATTATTTTTGATAATACCTTGAGACTACTTCATTGCATCCAATTTTCTTGAGTAACAAGATAAGAGCTGCTTCCTAAGGGGTTATTGTAACAAATTTTGTGCCCAGAAAATTTTACTAAAGGAACTGCAAGTATGTAGATACCCACGATGAAATATTGCTTTCTTTAATATTATGGCAAAAATGTGGTCTTGAAGAAAACGACTATAACAACAAAACCCCACCTTTTTTTTTCTGACAGTGGAGAATATTTGGATATGTATTCCATGTGACAATGATATTAAAACTAGAGAATCTATTTAAACTTGCTGCATCCCAGTTACCATGATTACTGCGGGACAGTCCAGTGGTGTCACCAACCAGCATGGTTGTACTTCTGTACGTGATCTGCTGGTGTGAGGCTGGCAACTCTGAGCAGCCTTCCTGAGGTCCCAGCTCTTCCTCATCTCTCCAGCCTTCCAGGTTGTCCAGTGTCACCAGGCTGAGAGCGCAGAGCAAAGCCTGCTGCTGCTTGGAAGCTGGGTGGAATATGGAAACTGTTTTGTTACATCATGGCAGCAGCGTCTTTTTGGTGGTGGTTGCGCTTTTTTGTTTAAATTCCACTTTGGAGAGGAAAGGGAAGAGAGAGTATCTGGTTAAACAGTGCTTGTATCCCGCTGTTAAAAACAGGGGAAATGGGAGGAAAGCAGAGTGCGTATCTGCCAGGCAATTGGGAGAGTGCTGTCTGATCAGTTCATAAGAGCAGGCAAGCTGAGGTCATATTTATATCATGGCACAGTCAAGTGTGGCCATTTATGTAACTGCTAGGCAAGCAACAGTTTTGAAAAGTTATACTGCTCTTTAAATGCAAGATTTGTACTCACAGAGTAAGAAAAGAAACAGCCTAGTTAAAATGATGGACAATGTCATAAAATCCCCTTCTAGTCTTTGCATAGTTGGTTCTAGTTCACTGGTTATTAGCTGTTTAAGCAACCTTATAAACTACAATAATTCATTTAAGTGCTTAGTTTTTATGTTTGTCTCTCCAAATAGTCAATGTATATAATTATTGTAAGGAGTTCTATTTGTTCAGAAAGAAAAAAAACATGCAAACTCATTAAAACCAAAATCCAATTTAACAATGACTAGATTTCTTATTTTTGGAATCCCAGCATGAGACAAAGACAACAGTGGGTGGTTGTCACGTTACAGTGTTGGAAAGGAGAGTGTCTAGTATTATGACTCTTTTTTTAATATGCAGTGTTGCAAATTTACTCATTCATTAACAAATGCATAACCTCAAAATGTGCTCGGGGCACCGTATTTCTGGTTGACATTGCTTAGATTTACATCACGTTATCTCACCATGCTTTTAACTACAAAGTGTCTTGTGTTTTCTGTCTTTTTTTCAAACCCTTTTCTGCAAATTTCACCGTATTACTAAAACTAAAATTCATGTGCAGTCAACATACATATTGTCTAAGATTGTTGTCCAGTATGCTTGGGGCCCTAATGATGTATTGTCTCCTCTCAATAATGAATCATATTCCTACAATAATCAAGTCATAGAAAATAATGAGTTATTGTGGGCCCAGGTGAGAATTGGAACTTGGTGTGCATTTTGAGTTTGACAGTGACAACAATAAGTCGTTGACAGTCCCAAGTACTCTTTGAGTGCAGCTCCAAGGCCAATTTTCCATTTGCTTAAAAACTTCTTGTAGACCATGGTTTCCTAGCTTGAGAGACTGTGCAACTGCCAGGTGCTTTGCTGACATCAAATACGACTTCTGCTGTTTCTTTCCTATCAGTAAAGCCTGCTAATGCTGCTGTGAAGGATAATCAAACTGATTAGTCATGTTTTGCTTCTGACTAAGCTATGTTGGCTGTTGTATGTTTGTGTATTTTCTTCAGGTGCTTACAAATTGCTTTTTAGGTATCAAGAAAAAAAGTTAATTGTTGAACTTCTCTTTTTTTTTCCCGCTTTGAAGATGAGTACTGTGTTTACCTGCCCTTTCCCTTAGATGTTTATCTCAGAAGAGTTCTCAAGAATAGGTGCAACTACGACTCAAAGTGGTCTGACTTTCCTTCTAGTTGCTGTGGAGCAAATTTCTTTTGACTCAACTGATTTATTGAAGTACTTGTTATCCCGTGATTTGCAATTCTGGTGTGAGCTTGGACTGTGCTGTGGCTGTTGTTAGTTGTTTGATTGCAGCTGCCACTTTGAGTGAAGACAAGGGAAAAAAGACACTGGCTAATTTAAGTGCCTTGAGGTCGTGTCTTAATAGCTTTCCCATAACGTAAAAGCAATCCAACACTTCTCTGGGCTGTCCTACTACTGATGTTCATGTTGGGTTTTTTTTGTTTTTTTTGTTTTTGTTATTCATGCTATCCCATCTTTACTTTTTGTATCTCATTTTCTGCTTGTATTTCTTATTTTATCCTGGTGTATTTGTGCTGTTTTTATACTTGTCTTCAGTTCTACTTTAAGCTTGCTTCTTGAGTTTCAGGTCATTGTAAACATCTTGATTTCATCTAGCCAGCCTTTTTACTCTTCCTCCTGTTTTTCCTCTGCAGTGTGATAGTATACTTTGTATTGTAACTTCTAATATGATTTGGTATTAAGCAAACCACTACTTTTAGTTTGCTATTCTACCATTTTTTCCTTTGTTAGGATCATAAATATTTTCATTGTCACCTTCTTAATCTTGTTTTATAGAATAAAATCTAGAAGAGCCTTGTCTCTATTTACTTTTTCTGTCTTTGGTATCTTGTGTGCATTCCATCCTGCATTGCATTTCAAAGACTTGTTGGTCAGTTTGTGCTCCACTGAATTTTTCATGCCTCTTTTCTTTCTTATGTCTTTACACTTTCAGAGTAAATTATTTGCTAGCTTGAAACTGGCACTCAGCTTTTTGATCTTTCACTAAAACTGTAGCTAAATAGCTTTTGTGTGCACTACAGCCTTCCACTGGCTGTATCTGACAGAGATAAGAAATGGAAATGGTGAGGAAATAAAGCTTGATGTCTTCATAAATTAAACTATACTTTGGTAATCCTATCCAACCCGCTTGCTTAATTGCTGCTTTCATATTTGGTAAGAATAATTAATGATCATAATGGCTTATGTTACAAAAAATGACTAGAAAATGTTTTTTAATCAGAGTCATGTTTTCTAGACTGACTTAATGCTATGTGGAAAAGCATGATTTTGATTCATTTTTTTTTCTTTACTTCCTTCAGCAAAGGCTATGTTTTGTTGTACAGTATGGGATGAAATGGCACACGGCAGCAAGAACCGGATTAAGAAATCTGGTAGTTGTGCATCTCTTGATGACCTCTACATGAGTGGTACCCTCCTACCATGTTTGTTAGCTTGTATGATACACTTGGTGGCACTAGCAGATCCAAATCAGAAGTAGATAAGAAAAGATCTGGGCAAATAAACCTGGAATAGTGTAGGTATCACTGGAATAACTGTAAAAATCCAGAGCCTGGGAGAGGACTTGCATAACTTCTTACTAGGTTTAATGGCATTTTCTATAATACAGTCACTGTTCTTTATTCATCTGATCAGTATCTTGAGGAGGTCTTAAATCTGTTTAATCTCAATGTCCTCTATTTTTGCTCTGCTGGCTGTACTTTAATTTCAGTATTCCCAGGGCAGTGGATCTTATTTAAGCTTTCAAAAATGTTGAGAATATCCTTATGAAGACTGCTATCTCCGTATAAAGTAGTGCTATAATTCATTATGCTGCTTCTATATTTTTTTTCTCAGCATTTTTATACATTCAAGAAGTTCTTTACTGCTGATTTTGGCTTTGCTTTGAAAGAAGTTTCACCATCTTCACTGAAAACTACCTCTGGATAAAAAGTCTGAACTCCCATTTGTCTTTTCTGTATTATTCATTTCAGGAGCGTATGCTTCGTCCTTAATATGGTTCCATTCCAAGCTTGTTCAGAGTCGTAACAACTTTATGCATATGAAAGCAATGCAAAAGACGTGAAGATACTCCTGAGAACTTAATAGGTGCTTATTTTTGCATGTTCTAATAATTAAAGCTAACTTTCTTCTTTCTTTTTTTTCTTTTATTAGAATTAATCCTGAAAAACTTACAGACATCCAAAAGAGGATGCAAGCTTTCTTAGCTCAAGATCAGGAGTTAAAAGACAAAGCTCAAAGGGTAAGTGATTTGATTTGCTGCACTATAGTTTTTGAGGCAAGCTAGTCAAGTAGAACTGCTGTTGGAATAACTGACCTGCTCATACATGCCCTAGCAGCAGTGTTTGGAACTGCTAAATTACTCTAATTTTTAAGCTTTAAAACATGGCATCAGTAGAAACAACAATCATGTATTAGCAGTTGGTGGTAAGTACGCCTGTTATAGCTTGTGTCGGTTGACATGGGCTCATGACCCTGATGCCTGAAGAGCCACCTGACCTACTGCTGTTGTGCCAAAGTTAAGGCATAGGTGGGGACATACTTATTTTAGAGTCTCAGGTATGCAAGTAATTTTTGATTTAGAGGTCACTGTTTCTCAGCTGCTTGAGGGTTTTTACTGTTTTGTTTGAGTCTTTCCCAGCTGTTTGAGTCCTGGACCTGGGGAGGAGTAACCCCATACACTAGTATAGGCTGAGACCGAATGGCTGGAAAGCAACTTTGCAGAAAAAGACCTGTGGCAACAGGTGGTCCTAGTGGGCAACAGGTTGAACATGAGCCAACAGTGTGCCTTTGCAGCAAAGGAGGCCAAACACATTCTGGGCAGCATTAGGCAAAGCGCTGCTGGGAGGTCAAGGGAGGTAATCTTTCCCTTCCTCTCTGCTAAGCTCTGGTGAGACACAGCTGGAGCACAAAGCTTGATTCTGGGCTTCCAGACAGACATGGACATACTGGAGACAAGGCCAATGAAGAACCACAGAGACGACTGAGTGCTTGGAGTATCTCCTGTATTAGAAGAAAAGTATAAATTAGGTGGAGCCTTTCTGAGTGGTGTCCAGTGGCAGGAGAGGAGGCAATAGGCACAAATTTATATACAAAACCCCCTCCATTTAAACCCAAGAATAAAAACTTTTATTGTGAGGGTGGTTGAACACTGGAACAGTTTGCAGAGAGAGGCTGTGCAGTCTCCATTGCTGGATATTAAAATCTGGGCGTGTTCCTGAGCAGCCTGCTCTGCCTGACCTTGCTTTGAGCAGGGGCCTGGACTAGATGATCTCTGGAGGTTCCTTTCAACTTCAGCTATTCTGTCATTCTGTAAAGCATAAAGCTGTCAAATCAGTACAAATGTATCTTTTTTCATCATGTATCCTTGGTAGCACGATGGAGAATAGGACTGTACCCTTTTCACTTCAGTAACCCTTTTGATTGAAGGGGATAGGTAAATTGGAAATTCTTCCTGAGGACTTTTCTTGGGAAGCTAATATAGAACAATTTGAAATCATAATAATAATAACAGTAGTAAAAGGTTACTGAAAAGTACCAGATCTCATTCATTGGCTTAAAAAGTTAGAAATAGGAAACCATATAGGCCTCACGTGCCCACTTTCTTAATCAATTTTTATTGTTCTATCTCCAGAATATATACAACAGTTTGTCCTTTCTCAGTGGTAAATTCAGTGCATTGAATATAGCATTTTAACTTCCATTTGGATTTAAACGAGAAGCAAAATAGCTTAGAATAGCTCTTCTAGGTAAAATGGAGAAGAGTGTGAATGGGACAATGAAGAGGATTTTTTTGCTGTCCTGGTTAATACTGGGAGACTCCATGAACAATATGTGAATTTCACGAAGGTTTCAGCAGGTTTGGGAAAGGTTAGGAAAACTTAAATTAATTAGGTATGTTCCTGGACTAGAATGAGCTAGTTATTAAGGACACTTTCCATGGAACATGGCCTGTGAAACATTTCTGGGCATCATGCTGCCTCTTCTTGCCATCATTAGACACGTTCCCTGACCTTTCACTGCTTTTATCTTATCTTTAGGCAGTGAACTTTTTGGGATAGAGCTTACTACTTGTGTTATTGAAGCACTGTAATGTGTTGGTTTTCTGAGGTTGATTTGCTTGCTTGTTTGTTTGTTTTTAAACAGTGTGGATATCATGAGCTTATGAATTCTGTAGTTGTACCAAGGGTCTTCCAAACTCTGCAAAATCAGGAGTTCAAATTGAGATGCAGGGAGACAAGATGATTAGAAGAAAAATAAGAAAATCTTTTCCGTCACACTGTTTTCTTTTATACCTATAGGTCAAATTTAAAGAGCACTACCAAGGCCAAATGATCAGAAATCCATAAATGCCAAAGCCTGAGAAACACAAGTTCTACCAAAGGCAAAGATTGCAGAAATTCTGGATTAGGTTAAATAACTCTTTATTTGTCTGAGCTGGCATGGGGATTGATGACACCTGAAGATATTCTGGTAAACCTCAGTGACAGGGTAAAATGAAAAGGGGATCATGAATGTTTAAAGATAGACTGAGTTTTAGCCTTTCTGCTGAACTCAGATGTAAAAAGGAGGCAAGTTGCCATATTTAAAACTCTTAAGGTGAGGTTTGCTTCACCTACCTTTAGATGTCCAATGTGAGCTAGTCTGTCTGAGCTTTCATTTATAGCTGATAGAGAGAAAAAGGCACTTCTAGGATGCATCCTGACGTAGTACCTTAAAAACCCTTTGGGATGGGTGAATGGCGGTTTCTTTGCACTGTGAATGTAGCCTGTGTGACGTGACCTAGCTTGGATGCCTGCAGTATAGACACTTACTGGGTCAGAGGAATGCCATTCTTACTTTCCTAAACAAAGCATCTTAAATCAAAGTGCCTGAGGAAGTCAGTGGGAGCTTTGTGAATAAAATGTCTACGGCAATGTTCAAGGGACAACTTTTGAAAATATTTCTGGCATTTAGGTATCCCAGGTTTTTGTAGTGCACGAAGTATTACTTGTAGCATATGGAATGTCAGCATAAGCTTCATCCAGACGTTTTACAGGCCAGATGTCCTGGTGACATATTACGATCATCTGCAGCTGGCGCAGGAAGTTGCAGTTACACCAGTTTGCATCAGAAGTGACAGAGCAGCTGGCTGGGGGAGGACGGGAGTAGGAGGAAGCCAGCATCATCTTACTTGAAATGAAAATACTAACAAACCTCTCAGTTTCTGGCTTTGGCTTTTTAAGATCTCTTAAAAGGCAGAGAAAGATAATTTTGAATTAGGCAAAAGAAATAATGATAAAGTTTAAAAATAGCACAAGAGTAAAATCAAACATGGGCTGTCTGTTAATGTTACAGATAAAAACGTAAATTCATTTTGAAATGTTTTTAATTGCCATTTAATTACCCTTTCAAGCTATTTTTATTGCAGTTTTTCATTTACGGGTAGCAGTGCAGTGTCATCTTGCAGACAAACTTTATATACATTCAGTTTTTGAAAATCTTGAAGTATGGACAAGTGGTTTATCATAGAAGTGTCCCTCCTTAATAAGATTTAGGTATGAGTGTTTGGATATACTATGCAAATGTGCCCCAGTAGTCTTACACATCAATATGAATGAAACAATAAAAATAATGCAAATGAAATCCTGACCTTGGATCCTTATATGGAGTGCTGGATTTCTTAAAGGCATGGGTGGTGTTCTGTCTAGCCCGTCTGTTGCAAGCTGCCAAATTCTTGACATTTGTAAGAAATAAATTCCTTACCTGAATGGATCAGATAGCAGTGAAACAGCATAGCTATGCACAGAAGTTCACATAAGATATAGTTTACTGTGTTGAGGGTATAAGGTCTAAGTGGTTGTGTCCCCTAAGCTTGTTGATTTAAAAAGAAAATTCTTGATTACTACTTCAACAAGCTTTATGGTTCATTTGATAGGACATGGTTCTTCTGCTGTTGCTTGGGAAGAGAGAGGGTGAATCAGATTGGGGCTCCTTTGAAACGTTTGCAGTTTCTGTCATGGACTGATGCTGCTTTTTGGCATTTCTTGTAAATTTAATATTAAATATGCCAATTTATCCAGTTCTGAAAAACAATTTTAAAAAAAGTGTTTTTCTTGCTAGTTTGAATAATACTGCGTAGGGGGTAGTGGAACACCAAAGTGATGTCTGTCCATTAAATTCTTCATCACACCCAAAGGGATGTGCAGGGTGTTACAGCCTGAGATTCCAGTCATGCCCTGTTACTTTGAATTCTGTCAAAACAGCACATAAATTGAATTGTGTGTGTTTTAAATATTAAAACAATTATGCAAGAAATACATCAATAAATTACAATTTAAATTTTGAAAATGAGTAGAACGTAGTACTTGTTGCCTTATGTATTTCTAGTACTTACACAATAATCTCAGGTGGTTTTGGGGCCCTTTTGCTACTATTTTATTTTTTGCTACTATTGTAATAGAGCTGTAATATGTTTCTGATGCCCAACATTAACATTTTCCATAATGGTATAAATTAATTCGTGTAATGTGCAGAGATTAAAAAAACCCCAATACCTTGAAAGTGATATCAAAACAGCAAAAATAGTAGTGGATAACAGCAATTGATAAAAGAGCAGGAAAAAAGTTCAGACTGACTAAACTTGTTCTCCCTCAGTGTGTCCTCCTTCAGTGTGTGTGCACAGAGTGACTACGTCTTAGGAGAATTGAATAAAGTCCAAGAGAGGTGACAGTATTTTAGAAGGAGGTTGAAGTGAAGGTACTGAAATCAAATAAAAATTGGAGAAGTAATTTGCTCTTTCTGTAATTCCTTTCTATGTTTGTGAAGTAAAACTGTTCCATGCTGTATATGACTTTTCTAGTTTGGGTGTAAGCTCTCGGAGTAGAGAACATCTTTTGCTGGAAGTGTTCACAATGCCTAAACTAATAGAGAATGAGGTCAGCTGAAGACTTTAATCATCATTATATTATTATTGTGTGATCTTTGAAGCATGTTGCCTTAATTAGATGCCTATTTCTTTGAACATAGAGCTATACCATCCTGCATTCAGTCCATGACAAACTTGAAAAATTGTTTTGTGTCTTAGTGGGCTGAACCCTGTGTACAGCTGGTCAGCTGTTCTAACTCACGTCTGTGTTTGTTTTGAGAGTTCATTCTTAGTTATTGTAGGGCTTGATACGTGTTCAGAAGGTATGATCTTTCTGCCCTTTATCTTTCATTTATTAATTTCTAGACCATGTGTACCAAAGAAATGCTGGTAACGTAAGTGGATAGCTTTACAGGTTATGGAAAAGGCAGAATGACATTTCTGTCCTGTGGCATGTAGTGACTCATGTAGATCTTCAGATCTGTAGATACTGCAACTCTCTCAGATTCACAGGAAAGGTGGTACATGTTTAACCTGATTTTTTCCAGCTGCCACTACAGCAAAAGAAGAGGCTCTGACATTTCTCTTTGTCACTGCTTGTTAAATTAATGAGATCTGTCAAATTTGAAGCCTTTTCCTAAAGGTTCTAATGTTGCTTTACCCCAGCCAGCAACTAGGGCCACACAGCTGCTCGCTCACATCCCCTCCCCTGTCCCCGAGTAGGGTAGGGAGAAGAGGGGAAAAGGAAAAAAAACTCATGGATTGAGAGAGAGACAGTTTTTATTAAACTGTAATGGAAGAGGAAACTAATAATAACAATAATCATGGTAAAAGAATATACAAAATGAAGTGATACAACACAAGTCGCCCTTACCCTCTCACCACCTGATGATGAATTGCCCGGCCCATCCTGAGCAGTGATTGCGGAATCCCAGCCCCACTGCCAACCCCATTTGTGTACCGAGCATAATGGCTATGCTATGGAATACTCCTTTGACCAGCTTGTCCTGTCTATGCTCCCTCTCAGCTTCTATGGGAAGCTGAAAAAGTCCTTGAGTAATGTAAACATTACTTAGCAACAAACAAAACAGTATGTGTTATGGACGTTCATCTCATACGAAGTCCAAAACACAGCAGCTGCTAGAAAGAAAATTACCTCTATCCTACTTGAAACCAGGACATCTAGATATCTTTGTAAAATGATTAATAATTTAATGTACGCAAACAAGTGTTTTATTCCATGCCTCATTCTTGGTAGCAGCTGACTGGATTGTGCTAGCACCTTCCACTGCTAAAATTAATTGAAAGACGTAATCTGGACAGGAAACTTTACCCAAAAACTTAGCGTTCACAAGAATAAGCAAATGAAAACTTACTTCTTTTACAAGGTGTTGGGCAACTTGAAAAGTATATCTCAGCTCTGCATATCTTATAATTAATAGCTGTTATTTCAATTTGCCAAGTGGAAAAGTATGACTTTATAACATTGCCTAATTTACTGCCTCATCTTTCTTTTCACCTTTGGAAATGTTTTTTCTCTTATACGCGTTTAAAGAATCCCCATAAGAGATCGATGCTCCTAACTGTTGAGTCTTTTCCTCCTGTATCTCAGGTTAACAAGAAATAGATTTTTTTTATTTTTTTTAAATTCCACATGAACTCTTTATACAATAATTTCCTCCGACAGGTGCCTGTACATAGCAGAACAAGTGTGTGATTGTAGTATGCTTGAATATAACCCTATGAGCTTAATTTGCTATTGTTGCTAGCATTTGCTGGTGTAAGCCTCTTGATAGGAGTTTTGGCATGTGTTAGAAATTAGGTTATGAACAACAGAAATCCAAGGATCTTTTCTGATACTTAAAATATTCCAGTATTTATGCTGCTGATGATGGCAGAAATAGAGTATGTAAAAGAAACATGAGAAGAATAAGAATCTTTCCTTTTGGGAAGGATGGAGGGAAAATACAGCACAAGATTAAGTTACTCTGTTATGCAGTGCTCCCAGTTTTCTTGGTGAAAGTCTGTGATTAATTAAAACTTCAACCTTGGACTGGTCTTAGTAAATGTTGTGTAGTGAATTTATGTTGGTCAGCTGGGTTGCATTCATTGACTGCATTTATGTGATGAGCTGATGGCAAATGCAAGGTAATATGGATAATCCTAGGCAACAGGGAAATGCAGCTACATTGAGTTGAGTGACTTTCCGTTAGTGGCTAAGATTGCCAGGACACCTCAAATTGATAGCAAGACAGTCTGTTCTTACTTCCACATAATTTAGATGTCAGAATAGTATAGCAAGATTCAGAAAAGCTGGGAGAAAAAAAATATTGAATCAGTGATGTTTCCTCCTGACTAACTTGCTGTATTTCCTTTCTAGCGAAAATAACATGACATACCGTTGGGAAATTCAGCCAATTAATGTGCATTTAATGAAATATTTGCATATTTGAAATTGCATCACTTCTGTAGGACTGATAAATTTTGGCTGATGGGTATTGGGTAAAAGAATTTCAGTCTGAAATCAACCACTTCATGGTGAAATTCTATTTTGTGTTTAGAGCAACAGTATAATTTTAGTTTCATGTGTTGGTAATTGAATGGTTTCATTTTTGTTAAATAATTTTATTTTTCTTTCAGTGTTTTGTATCCTACTTGCGTTCAGTTTACTTAATGAAGAATAAGGAAGTATTTGATGTTTTCAAATTGCCTCTAGCAGAATATGCCCTGTAAGTATGATTGACTTGGAAAGTGAAAACTGGATAGTGAGAAGTTTCGCAGTGTATGATAGCTTTAAATAGCTGTTTTGACTATGTTAACACACAGAATTAGATAGTCTTGTGATGTATGTACAGTTTCACATTTATGCTGTGCTTTTGTATATTTTCAAAGACATTCTAAATAGAAGATATGTGTGAAAAATAATATATCTCTACAAAGAGAAATAACAGCAGAAGGTACATTTACTGTATACAATTCAAGACAAAACTTTTGAAGCAAAAGAGTAGAGAAAAATAGGTTTCTTGGGTGGGGTTTTTTTTCAGGTTTGCCCTTCAGCCTCATATCTAAAAGCCAACCTGTAAAGTGTATTATTTAAAAAGAAATTGGCGTATCTGAAGATGATACACTGCAGTCTCATTTTGAGTGTGATTGGGACATTGCTCCTTGGACATAAATTACTTTTCAGAAGATTCAGTGCACTTGATAAAGATGAAACATCTGCACTGGACTGAATGGCATCTATTACTGCATCTGTTTTTGTACATATATGTGAACCAATCCACATCTTGTATGGGAGGGAAATTAATTTTGACAGGTTGACTTTACAGATGACAACCACCTGAGATTGTTTTAAGACATAAAGTTTTTGAATAATCTCACGGGACATAGGGTAGTCAGAAGGGACCAGGAAGGTGCTCAAAGATGCATGGTAAATTAATTTTACGTCTCTGGAATTTCATACAGAGAAGACTTAAGTCTTCAAACTTGTCAGCATGTGGCATAATGAACTAAAATGTGACAAATTACTAGACTGTAGAACACCTGGTCTTCCTGTGCTGTGCTGCAATTAACATGATTATGTTTTTAAGGTACATAAGCCTAGTATAAAAGATGCTTTATTACTTTACAGACTGAGAAATTTTTAGAAAGGAAAACTAGTAAAAACTTGAAAAATTTCACTACGTGCATGCTTGCCCCTTCATCTGTGTGATTTCTCAGCATCTTTAAAAGCTTATTGTAGGTCTTACTATGCTGAGTGTAAAGCGTAGTGGCAGAAGAGGGATGACCACACAAATTTAACCAGTGTGTTAAGAAACTAACTGACAGATGGTGGTAATGCTGAATTTTTGGAATCCCAGTGCCTCTTTCTGGATTTCAGCATGGTGTACCATCTAGTATCTGACATTGATGTGGACAGAGTAGTCCAGTTCTGTTCTTCTCGGGCCTCTGTGCCAGGATTTGGTCCTTCATCAAAGTGAATTCTAATCCCAGCTTTGCAAAGTTACTATTAAGTCATTTCTGTATTAAAATGGAAGAATCATAGAATGATTCATAGAAGCCAGACAGTTGTTTGGAGAAAGCAGGAGAGATTTAGTCAAGACTGTGAAATACACGGAAACGTAATCAAAAAGTCAGAAGGTAATAAATCTGGGAGATAATTTGGGGATTCTGCTCTAAATTAGCAGTTGGTTGGCACTCTTCTTCTCCACTCTCCAGACTGGTACATACACCCCGCAGTCTCCTGGCTTTCAATTCAGTGCACGTCTACTGATACAGTGGATCAATCAGCTTAATTTATATGAAAGGCCCTAAAAGTCTGATACGTTTGAATTCTGCATTCAGAAGCAACCCTGGTTTATGTTCTGCACACAAACTCATGGCAAAACCTGGAATGAAAATCTGTTCTTCCCTTTACTTTCTGTGTGTATCCTCCGAGAAGTATTTCAGAGTTTCTGTGCAGATTTACTGCTAGCTTGATAGATGTTACTCCACTAAAAGTCCTGCAGAGAAAACTGGCTGCTTAATGCCCCTGTCAGGTTTGCATTTCAGTCTGTCAGGCTGTTGCCCACTTTATCCATTGCTCGCTTGCCTGGCATGTCTGTGCACTGAGATTCTCTTAAGCTGTGTTGATTGAGTCTGCAAAAAAGCAGTAGTCTTTTTGATTTTTTAAAAAATATTATATAAAATTATTATATATCGAGAAAACTATATATATATATATATATAAAATAAAAAGCGTGTATGTGCATGTCTATACACATAGGTGTTCTAGAGACTGATCACCTTTAAGCTGTGGTACATTAGTATTCTCTCCAGTATCCTCTCATTACAAATTGCTATCAAGAATAATTTGCTGGAGGAAGACTTGCACAGGCCTTGTGTTAACATAGGCAGCCTTTAAGTTTGGTGAATGAGAACCTTGATAGAAGAGAAATTTGTCTTTTCATTGCAAAGGACAGCTTTGAAAATATAAGGAAAACATAAACAAACAACAGGGTGGAAAGGAATAAATAGTTAGTCTGGCCTCCTGGATGGGAGACAAGGTAAAGAGGAGGCAAGGATTTAAAATATTTTACTTCTCAGGCACTTTATTTTGTTAAATGTTAACATATATACATCAGTCTCCAGGGGCAGATCTTAACAGGCGAGTGTGTTGGATTGGCAGATTAGCCACTGCTCTAAGGGGCTGCCAAGGAAGGTGATTTCCTCTGTGATTTTTGTCATGTCTTCCAGGAGGAACGCAGCATATTCTTCTCTGTTTATCCATGTATTGGTACATAGAGAATAAATAAAGCAGGTTGAAGCCAAGTTATTTTGGAAATGTCTGATATGCGCAACTTAGTGCGCAGCTAATTTTGCAAGTATTGTTTACACATCAGTGTTACAAAGCAGTAGGTAGCTGCAGGTGCTGTCAGGTGATACCAGGATACATGATCCATCTGTCCACATCTGTCTGTCCTCTCACTGACCGCGGAAGGCACCCACTGCACTCTCAGCCCAGTCCCTCTGTCTGTGGATGTAGACCTGACCCTTGCTGCATGGTCAGGGCAGAGGGTTTGGTTCGTTGTCATGCTCCAGCTGCCATGAGCAAGTGCAGGACTACCCATCACATCCCCCAGTGTCCATCCCAGGCTTTGCACATCTCATTATCCCTTTGCTGCTTCTTGGCCCTCTTTCTTGCTGCCCTTGTACTTCCTTTTCTAGACCCCAGTCGTCTTCCAACTAAAAAGCCTGTCCCTAATTACTTTTTCACAGTTGTTTCTAGTCTTCATACACCTGTAACCAGACCATATTTCTCATGTTGTTACCTAGTTAATCTCAGCCTCATATGGTATTACTTATATGGACCTCAATATTCCTTCCAGTGATCTGTAAAGTTTGGACGTTTCTCACGCTCCTCGCCCTCAGCCACCTGTGAGATCCAGCCATCCCTTTCTGAGCGTTCTGTAACTACTTTTGTAAGCTTTTGAGCTTTCTGATCCTGCCATGAAGGTCTCTGAACAAGCTGCAGTCTCCTCTCTCAAAGTCCAGGGTTGTTATTCTCTTAGTCATCATCCTCATTTCTTCTAGGATCTTCACCTACCTTCTCTGATTGTGCAGCTAAGCCTGCTATTGATCTTCATTCACCTTAGAAGTAAATATACTTGCATATGCATGAGTAGCAGTTCCAGTAGAGTGCCTCTCAGAGTTGGCTAATGCGTCTAAATTGGAGAAGTGGTCTTTAATGCACTCTAGAAAATCTCTGTTGCTTGTGCTCTGCTGTGTTGCCCTTTGAGCAGGTGTCAAGGCGGTACCAAGAGCACCAGGGCCTGCAACTGCAATGTGGAGGCTTCTTTTACTTTTGTAAAGAAAGCTACAGCTCGGTCCTCTAAACAATTGGATTCCAACCGTGGCAATCCTCTTTTGCCTTCTCTTTGATCCTGACCCATAAACTCTTGATTAGCTTTGGCTCTCATTATTATTAGTAAAGTACCATGCATTTGAGCTCCTTAATGTGGAGGGCTAAAGCTGGCTAGTCTAATAAATAACACAGCAAAAGCAATTTCTCTCTTCGCTTTGGTTATTAATCAGACCATCTGGAAAGCCTATTAATTCAGATTTGTGTCACTTCAGTTGATTTGATTTCTCCTGTTTTCAAATGGTTGCTCATCCTGTCTTTTGAAAACATTTTAAATGTTAAATGTAGATGTAGCATGTATTGCAGGACAAGTAATACACGTTTCTTCTCTTGAAATAGCTTCTGGGAGTGTTTAACCTTTTCCAGGCTATTTTAAATCTTTGTCTGAACCTGTTCTACAGTAAAAGAAATTGCTGTGCTGTATTTTCATGTGTTCAGATCATTCTGAAGAAGTTCACTATGGAATATGTCTTTTATTTAGTAAATTTATTAATACTGGAATGAAGCACTAACTTGTGTAAAATTGTTGCGCAGCAGTTCTGCAGAAGTGACCTCAGATTCTTTACAACTGGCTCATATTTCAAAAAGGACTGGAAATCTTCTAGGTGCAGATTAGGAACTCTTGTGACACTTGAATTAAAATATTGTATTGGTCCTAAATTTCCTGTTTAATTTGTTTTGTGCAAGGACAGACTTTGCTCTGAATGTCTAAGATCCTGTCTTTTTAAAGAGTTAAGAGAGATGCCCAGCTTTTCACCCAATCCAAATAGAGGTATAGTGAAATTAGTGTCTTACTGTAAATATACTCAAGATCTTTGTATAAGCATAATTAACAAATCTTGGAAAGGCAGTATTTTAAGTCTGATACACCGTTAATTTGAATTAATTTTTAAAAATGTTTACTAATGGTTGATTTTCCTTACTGAATAGCAAACAAAAGTGGTATTCCTCTTAAAGCCGCACAGTGTTCTTTCTTTGGAGTTTTACTCTTTTAACCTATTTCCTGAAAATAACTGTTAACTTGTTTTGAATTGAAGGAGGTACCTGAGGATTGTAGGTGTTTTGTTCAGTTACTTCTACGCGTTTCCTGATCAGTGTTAGGGGATGATGATGTCTCGCCACCTCAGTTTCTGTTGATGAACAGAACTGTCAGCTGTACTTTCATTTATAGTAGCAAAATAACTCATTGGTTTCAGTATTGCTTTTAGAAGCTGATTTAAAATGCCCTTCTGTAAGAGCTTGCTCCCAAGAAGTCATGGCATTTCACACCAAAATATGTAACGGGATTGTTTTTTCGTTTGTCAGCTGAATTTGTTTTGCCATTTTAAGGCTACCATAGTCTGACGACTATGTTGAGGTATTAGCATGTTTTTAGTGTTCTGTGATAGAATTTATGAAGTCTCACTGCTTACCTGCTTTTTGTCTGTCTTTATGAGAAAAGTGCATGTTTCTTATTCCAGAAGAGCATATGATTACTAGCACTGAAATCAAAGAATAGATGTAACTTCAGTTGGAGTAGGATTGTGGTCTGAGTTTGTTGTGGTTTGGGCTGGACTGGCCACTGAGGCGAATGGCAGATGCTCTCCCCCACCTCTCCTTTCAGGGAGGGAGACAGGGAAGGAGACTTGGGAGTTTAGAAGGAACTAAACTACTTTAATGAAATATTTGTAAGAAAATAATGAAATATATATAAAACTGTGTGAAGCTCCCAGGATGACAATCACGTCACTGGCTGACACTGGGGAAGTGCCAGACTGGACTCAGTCACAGACGGGAACTGGATTCTGGATCCGATTCTGGATTGAGATCAAGGGCAGACGAACAGACAGAGTCCTCGGGCACCGGCTCAGAAAGAGCCCTGACCCTTTGATCCCTCAGCTTTTATACTGAGCATGAGGCAGATGGGATGGAATACCCTGTTGGTCAGTTTTGAGTTCCCTGTCCTGTCCACCCCTTCCCACAGGTGGGACCCCACTGCGCTTTTCCGCTTCCGACCCTCCAACGGGGCAAGTGACAAAGTGAGCTGCCCTTGGGTGTTATAGCAATAAGTATAAGCAAGAGCCTCTCTGCATACCATTCCTTGGCATCAGCCATAAACATTGGTCTTATCACTCTGAGAGAGTGAAGAGTGTCTGCACAATATGCTGTTAATTTCAGTAGTTACAAGAGGCTTAGCTAAAAAGTGAAGTTACTGAACAGAAAATTGGTTCTATTTTACCTCAAACCAGGACAGAGTGGCATCTAATGAATTAATGAAAACTAATATTTCCCTTTCTAGTTGATGGAAAGAAAAGCTGGTTCATATATTCAGGTTTTTTAGTTGGACTGAACTCTAGATTTGGCAATGATGAAGAAATACATTCTAAAGAAGCTGTCAAATCTTACAACCTGAGGAAACTTTTAGCAGTAAGTAGAATGCGTTTGTCCTAATTTGTTCTCCATTTGGAATACAGTATAGAAAAGAGGCAGTAATGTGCCAAAAAGCTGATATTTCTTTGAGAAGGTCTTTAATTAAAAGCGTTTGGGGATTTTTTTTTGTACACAGCTTTGCTTAAGCTTATCTACTATTACTTTCTTACCAAATTTGAACTTGACACCTTCCCTCTTCCCTAAGTGTAAAGCCTGTATTCTTTTGTTTCAGATGTAATTTGAATTCTGATAGCACTGGTCTCTTTTGGTAGGGTTGCTAAGCAGTGCAGAAAAACTGGCCAACACTAGCTGATAATTAATTTTACGCAATTATTAAAGAAAGACGTCAGTGCAAACCAGCAATCTGGCAGGTGGGATTTCTTGTCTGAATGAGAAAAGCAGTGCTGAAGTCTCCTCTACATCATGGGCTGCTCTTTTTGACTTGTTTTTTTTTTTAACCTTTCCTGTGGAGAGAGAGTAGTTTCTTCACCTTGTCACACAGTTTTTTCCCCTTGTCAAACTTTTCTCTGCAGCCATGATCCTGATCTTTGATACTAGCTCTGGAGACATAGAAGAGAAGCTGTGATAAAATCAGAGTTGGCAACCCTGTGTGCATTGTGTCTATGTCTGTCTGCATGAGAAAGAGAATAAACACAGATTGCATAGTTGCCGTACAGTACTGATACTTGCAGTACTTTGTCAACAGTTGACAGCAATACTTTATGTAGAATAATGTTGTGAAATCCGGAAAAGCAAAATAAATGTTTGTCATGCAAAGGATTTCTTTGCTACTTTGATCTCCCAGCCAAGGAGACTGCACGTTCATTGACACTGCAGCAATCTCTTTATATGTGTTTTGCTGTGCCTGGTGCTAGGGCCTGATTCCAGGTTTGAATCTCCTCCAGCTGCTGCAGTGAAGCATTACATCTCCTTTGTTTGGTTATTTTTGTTTCAGGTTTCCAGTAGGCCAAACTAACACATAGTTTCGTTGCAAAGGTAATTAGTGTTAGCTGTCAAACACTGAAACAAGTTTAAGATTACTGGTTGCTCCAATGTCAGTTCCCAAATGTGTTGTGTTGTCCTCTCAGCAGTGCACTGTCAGTAAATGTGGAAAATACGTTAGATAAAAACTTACTTTGATTTTTTTTTTTCATAAAACTCTGTTTGTTTTTCTATTGCTGTTAATTGCTTGCAGAAGAACAGTATTGGGTTTATTAGAAATACTTAAAATTAACTTTATGTTAGAATTAAGGCTTTATTTATTGAAAAACTTGTTCCTCGTCCTAACAGTGTGGGTTGCTTTTTGGGTGCGTGTCCACTTTTCAGTGTTTTAACCTGTGGCCAACACCAAAACTGCCCCATTTAACCACAAATGTGCATGAGTTAGGTTTTTCCCCCCCTGTTGTTTGTTATTTAAGCAAGGTGCCTCTCCTGTTGACTGCTCTGTCCTGTTAGGTACAATTAACAGTTCTAGGCCCTCCGGGGCCTACAGTCCAATCTTGCTGCTCTGCAGTACGGTTTGGATGCTTCATGGACTGTTTGTAATGACATTTCCACCAGGGAGTATAGATTCATTTTTTTTTTTTTTCCTGTGATGTAACTCAGATTTCTTTATTCAGAGCTGTATGGTGAAGAGAAGAGATAATACTTGAAATGAGAGGCATTGAGGAGAGACGTAGTGTATAACTGCATAATCTGAATCAAGAGATTGGTCTTTTACATGTGTGTGTGCACATGTATATATGTAGCCATTTTAGTTGGTTAAATACTTCTTTGCTAACTGTATGTATAAGCCTTGTGTATTGCAAACACTATCAGTTCTGTATTATGTGTTTTTAAATGTAGCTGTGGTTGCCATGTGTTCCTTGCACAGTACCAGTGTCCACCCTCATTTTTTTTTCACCTAATGAGAAGGCTCATGAAGTCTGAAAGAGACTTAAATGTTGCTTTTTTGAATTTGGATTTGACATGGTTAGGTTTAATAATAATGGGCAATTATAAAGTTTACTGAAGTCAAATGATCTGTTCGAGACAGAGTATTTGTTCCCATGCAATGCTCTCCAGTATTGTTGCTATACAGTATTTTTGCGTTTTGGTTATTTTTGTCCCTTCGTGTATAGAGTATTAGTATAACTTTGAATTGTCATGAATAACTGGGTAAAATAATAGTATTGTTGGCACTGCTAGTTGCATATGCCATGAAGGTAAAGCCTTGTTGTACAGGGATGCAGGCTGGTGAGATTTCATTTAACGGAGAAATGTCTCTCCCTTAGCTTTTTTTGCAATTAGTCCTTTATCTGTATTGTGTTTGTTCTTCTAATCTATCCATCAGTGTGAGATGGGGGGGATAATGTTCTGGGTGCACTTGTAGCAGTGAAGGACACTGACAGCGATCAGTGCTTTCTCAGTCCTTGACATGACGTCTGTGTATCTTCAGTACCAAATTACCTTGATTTTACTGTGAACCACAGATAATTTGTTCTTGTCTACAGCTTTTCAGGTTCTTTGTTTGCTTTCTTTACTGGGAGGATTTGTAACTGTTCTTGAGAGTTCAGTTATTTATCTCCCTTCCTCTCCCAGCGTTCACTTGCATTTTTCAAGCTAGATAGTCCTGTTGTAGGCTAAATATTGTTTTGTAAATATGTTCGTTAAAACGTGTCAATCTGAATCACCATAATTAAAATTGAATTGCTTGAGCCATCGATGAGGGCTTCCAATTTAGTCAACTCTTCTGTATCTACCTTTCAGATTAATGTATTTGTTTAATTCCATTCTTTAGATCGCTTGGTCTTGCAATGGCACCTCGTGTGAGATTTCTTCAAAAAGTTCGGAAACAGCTGTGTGCAAATAAGGCAGCTGATGGGACAGATCACTTGAAGGAGACAGAGCAAAATAAAAATACCATCTCCTTGATAAACAATGAAGGAGTGGAGAAATGTGGAACTAATTTCAGTGGAAAGGTGTCTGTTAACAAAACAAAGGAAAAGGAGAGAAGGAAAGAAACCGAGGAATGTTCTGCTTCCAGCGAAGGTGCTTACAGTGATGAGTCTGAGGATGAATCGAAAGAGATATCTAAGGAGGATGAGGAGGAAAAAGAAGTTCCTGTAGCAAGCAGGGCTCCAAACCCAGACTCCATGCAGTTCTTTGAAGATGATGAGGATGATGAGGATGATACTAAAGATCTTGATTTGCTGACAGTGAAACGACGTGATGTTTTTGGTTTGGAAGCTGAAGATAATCCAGCACCGGTAAGTTCACCCTATAGTAAGGCTTACGAATCTTAATGATTTTATATTAGACATAACTCCAAATAAGGAGGAGGAGAAAAGAGAAGATTCTGCTCTTAGCAGAACACTCGATTGAAGCCGGATGTGTTGTCCGTATGTATCAGAAGTCAGGATTGGTACCAAAAGATAAGTGGTGTGACTTACACTTTTATAATTTTGTTATCAGAAAGTAATTATATTTCCATAACGAATATCCTTGTAGTTGCCTTAATTTATGAATACCATGATTTGAGTATCTGGGAAGTTTTGACAGTTTTTATGCATATCCCGTACTAATTAGCTTGTACCTCTCTAAAATAGCTGCCACTTTCAGTCATAATTTTGATGCTGTACAGCAGTTTATGGCACTGAGAACCAAATTGCAAGACATGATGAGCCGCTTCCCGATAGAAATCGTAACAAACGATCTTTACAATAATGTAAACTTCAAACTATGATTTTTACTTTTAACAGGACCTTTGCTATTAGGAATTGAGCCAGTATCAGAGAGAGAGATTGTGCACGCACTTCTTTTAATAAGCCTTTATAACCATGCTTTACAAGTATTCATGTAGATCTTTCATTTCCTTGGCGAGTAGCTCTATAATTCAGGATTTCTCTGTGCTTAGTGTTCTGAGAAATGTTGCCTTCATTTAATTTTTAAATATGTTAGGGTGGTTTTCTTATTATTTCTATACATCAGATTTGGTATGTACATATTGCATATCCTTTGCTATCTAGCAACTATATCTCTGTAGTAAAGAGATCCAAGTGAAATAGCCATCTGCTTCAGCAAGATGTTTTTCTGAACTTATACGCATGCAAGGTGAGCCTCTTGTTAAGCAAAGTATTTGTTTTTCCCACTGGTATTTTAAATCTTTCTGTGCTGTTCTTTAACAGCACCCAGCACTTTTCATGAACTTATGCTAATCAGCCCACTAGCTGCATTTATACACGGCATCTTCCCTTTAGTATTTAGTGGTGTTATAAGCTAATTTTATCAGCTAACTTTGAAGATGAGCAGTTGCACAGTAACCTAACCACTGCCTGCACTCTCTTCTCTACTATGAGGAGGCTGCCGCAGATTGACATCTTGTCCCAGAACAATGGGAGGAGGATGCTCCTGGAATTACCTTTCTGTCCCAGTTATTCTAAGCCTGAGATGTCCTGCCCTGGGACAGCTGCTGCCTGACAGTAGCTTATATTTATTAATAAATTTCAGTTTCATGTGGAAAAGGTATTGCTGTTTTAAAAGAAGTGGAGTAAAAGATTTCTGCCTTAGTTAGACTGATGTTCTCAGACCTTTCATGTTGCTCCCACAATTTTCCATGCTGAAATACCCAGACAGTTTTGTGGTGCTTTTGTATGTTGGAAAGTGAATTGGGAATTTTTGGTCAGGAAATGGTAAAAGGAGAAACTTTGATGTAAAAGAATGAGCAAAAGAAATTTTATGAAAAATACCAGTGATTTAGAAAGTAATTTGGAACCTCAATGGGTAACCTTTTAACAGTTTTCCAGCATTAAACATTTATAGGTTAGTTTATGTTCAGATAAGTCAGACATTCTTTTGTGTGCTTCAGCGTTGATAAGCTGCAGTAGCGGTTAGTGGTTTGCACTTGGTGTATAAGTGTGGAAGACCTTGTATCACCTGAAACCTCTTGCACATGGGGGCATAATAATGAAATATTTAATTATTCTTCTAAGCGGCAGTGAACAAAAATTAAAAAGTTTCAAGATCCATGTCATTAAGAACTTAAATATAATTTAAATAATCTCCTATAGAAATGCCTACGGTAGTGCAATATATAATTTTTAGAAAGCAGAAATGCAGAACTAGTCTTGATCGATGCATGTGGTAGTGCGGTGTTTATTACCTTATATTACTGTGAAAATTGTTGATAAATTATGGAATACTTTAAACGCAAGTATTTTATTTTCAGTAGGAATAAGAGAATAAAGGTTTCTATCACTAAATATGTATTGTCTTTTAATGTTTTGGTATGCAAATACACATAATAGAAATTACATAGAAAGGTTCAGGCATTGTGCATCTTTTATTTCATATGTATAGCTCAGCACCACATTTTGTGGATATTAAAAACAAATTGGTAACTTGCAACACTTCTTGTTTTCTTTTCCCATGTGTTTATTTTCTGGATAGAAGTTTTGAAGTGATTATTACCACGTTAAGGTAGATCAGTTCATATCTAAAGAATTAGAACGGATTCCTCTGGGGTGTGAGAAGCACCGAGCAGTGCGAGTGGGGTTTTCCTGTTGTGTGTTGGAGTGTCCTAGGGAAGGCTCGGGAACTAGTTTGATTACAGTGTACTGGATCTTTGCTGTATTTCTAGGATGAGGCAATGCATTAATTAGTAGTATCAAATGCTGCAGAGAGTCTAGGAGTATGAACATAGTGTATTCTTGGCTAGATCAGTTGGGAGGTGGTGGTTTCTGTGTGATAAATAAGGTAGGAGTCCTGTGGAAACACTAGTATGTGATCATCTAATTGGGAGATTATGAGTATGCCCACAAAGGTTAAATACAGTTTGCATTTATGCTTTTAATGTCTGTGATTGATTTTGCAATTTCACTGTTCTTATATTCTGGTTATTGTTGACAGCAAAACAGTCCCGCTGTGATTGTTGAGCGTCAGGGTGTTTTTGTAAATGGTAACATTACATTCAGCTTCAATTTTTGAATAGCTGTTGTTAGAGGCACCATGGTTTCCTTATCCTTGTGTCTTCCCTAGCGCCCCCGCAGTGGAAGAAGGAGCAAGAGGAGGTATCTGGCTGGCTCCAGGTGTCCTGTGTGGTGGTGTAGTGCCCTGACCTTTGATGGCAGGTGGGGTGGGCTCATCCATCTTTGTAGGAGAGGAAAGGAACTAGGCAAAAGGAACAGGGTTGTTTAAACTGATGATGGAGTAGAAGGGGATTTGTGTGACTTTCTTAGAACATTTTAGTTGTTGTTGAATATCCATGGTAACCAACCTAACAGTGAAAGGTAGGTCATGGCGTGAAGTGAGACACATCCAATGTTAGTTCCTCTGAAAGCATGACTTGCAGCTCGATTCCACTCTTCCTCTTTCCCTTTCTTAGTGTGGCCCTTGGCCGCCTGTGCACTCTGTCTCCGTCATTTTGTGACAACAGATACAAAGAAAAATCTGTTCTCTCTGCACTGCCATATAAAAGATGAAACCTTGGGTAAGGTGAAAGACCTTGGCAGATATTACAATTCTGTTACGAGCTTCTGAGCTCATTTTTTAAGAAGTACTTACTAGCTGCCTTATTTATGAATTTTACTTAAATATGTCAGGATTTTTAGCTGGTGACATAACTCATGGGACTTATTTAGAAGTACAATGTTCTTATGCATAGAAAGAAGGTCGCCTATATGCATAGAGCCATTAGCGGATATGCAGTATTTAGCTGTTGTGTTAACATCATGGAAATTATTCATTTAAAGTGCATTTAGCAATATTAACAGCGTTGATGTTGCAAAGACTCTAAGTACTCCCTGGTTACAAACTTTGTTTTTAATGCTAATTTTATGAAATTGGTTGTTGCATTTGGAAATGCAAAGGCTGTAATTCTTAAACTTCAAAATTTGTTTATTTTGAGAACTAAGATAAAGCATAGAATATTGTTTTTCTTGGTTTTGTTTATACTTTAATTTTAGCCATTTTGTTAGCAGATTTGTCATCTGCTATCGGATTTTCTGTTTTAGGATAGAGAATATTTAAATGGTTGAGCGCTTAAGATTGCTGTGACTCCCTCCCTGCTCCCTCATCTCTTGATTTATGGACACCTAAAACTTTTCAAGTGGGGTATTTACTGGCAGCTTGGAACCCTGTAGTAAGCCTAAGCTTACAGAGGGCTGCCTTAAGTAGTACTTGCTGATTCCTTGCAGTTAGTCTGGACTCTCAAAGAGCCTGCTGTTTGAATACTGTGGCTATGGAGGGAAATTATTTTATACGTCATGATTCTGCCTCAGCTAGCTGGCTTGCCTTGTAATTCAATAATATTACATACAATGACATTTGCTTACACTTCTCAGACACCTGAATGCTGTGAACTGAAATACTATGACCTGGATATGTACATGTTTACTAAAGCAGGAGAAGACAGGCAAGGGTAAATCTCCCTAACTGGAGACGATAGGGGAGTCTATGCCAAGAAGCAGAGAGTGATTGCTAGTTCTAACGTGGACTTTGCACAGAAAATGGATCAAGGAAACATAGTTCATTGTGCACCAAAGTGAGGACATAGTCCTCTAGAATTTTCTTCTGTGATGTCGAGCAGAAAGCTTGTGACCGTCCACAGAAATAAAAATTAATTTTCAGAGTTGTGATTCATCTTGATTTCTTCTCTTATGCTGGCTTTTCCTTCTGAAAGGGATTTCTCTCCTTCTGTTTCATGTTATGAGATAGATTTTTGCCAATCTTGTGTTTATATACTGCTTTTTCTGTGTGAAGCATCTTCTCATTCCTCTTAACAGCTCGTACTAGCTCTTCTTATACTTTTGTATTAATTTATATTAAATGTGTGACTTTGTCTCCATGGTGCTCTTCAGGGTGTTGGTGAGACAGAAAATACCCAAAGGAGGCAAGAAGCACTGGAGTGAGCTGGCTGACTCTGGTAGCGGCGTTGTTTCCCTCATGGATAGCCCTCTTTGCTTTTGCTGTAGCAGTGTGTTCTGTCCAAGCGAAGAAAGCTGCTCCGGGCATCCCGCTAGCTGTAAAAGGGGCATTATTCTTTGGAGACATGTTGCAAAGCTAGCATTCTGGCAGAGAAAATATAGAAGTTATTTATTTTTAAGTTAAACAAAAGTCAATACCGTGATGCATTATATACCATAAATTTTCCTTCCTACAGAACGCAAGTGCCTTAGGTTCTCAGCCTAGTAACAGTATGCTTTTGTATTTCTAGCTGATTTATAGCAAGTAATGATTTATATGAAGTACAAAATATTTGCATACAAGTGAAGTAGGCCTACATTTGGATATTAGCCAAAGTGCTTCAAGAATACAGTGTTATGAAAAAATATATTTTGTCAGCCATGAATGGAAATGAAATCTGCTGACGGTACCTCAAGCCTCTTTATGCGCAGCAGCTAACAGGGGATGCATTCCACAGAGCGGATGGAAAATTTAAAAAAAAAAAAGTTTTCTTTCTGTGCAATTTCAGCACCTTAAGTACAACCAGAACTTGTTTTTTAAGAATGTCTATGATGTCCAGTTACATTATATTCTATGAAATTTTAAAAAGTCTTGTCATTCAGGAGTGCTTCTGTAAGCTGCACAAAGCATAGAGCAGAAACATTTCTTTGTGTTCTTGGAAAACTTTTTTGCTCTTGAGATTTGCAGCGATGCTCGTTCCTCTGGCTTTATTATTTTTAAGTAGAACATTCATGACTGACTTGGTAGGTTATACTGTGTCTCAGAGGGTTTTCAAAAAGAGTCCTTTGTTAAAAGCCCATAATCCATGTTAAATTCCAGATCCATAGATGCCTGACTGTTAATCTTTCTTCATTGCTCTTTCAAGTTAGCTGCTTTAGCACCCTTCTGTCTGCTCCACATCCATCTTCAGATTCCTCTCTAATGATTTCTATTTCCATTATTTTTTTTTAGCAACTTACTAAAAACTTGTCTAATGTATGAAAAAATCATAGAATGGTTTAGGTTGGAAGGGACCTTGAAGATCATAGAGTTCCAACCCCCCCCGCCATGGGCAGAGAAACCTCCCACTAGACCAGGTTGCCCAAGGCCATGTCCAGCCTGGCCTTGAACACCTCCAGGGACGGGGCTTCAACGACCTCTCTGGGCAACCTCTTGCTCCTTTAAGGCAGCATTCCAGATATTCATGTCAATCCTTGTGATGTTTAGGGAAACTGGAAAATCTGTAGGATTGAAATTCTCTCTGAGTTATTGGTAAGCTATATATTTCAAAGAAATGGCTGCTATGTATCTCTTAAGGCATGTGTACAGCATAAAATGGTCATCCTAAATATTTTTAGTTGTATTTAAAAATCCAGATAGAAAGTATAATTTAGGAAATCTATTTTAATATCTGTCCTTATCACAGATCTTAGATTTCCATATCATAAGCTATGGAGTACATAATTCTGATGTGCTGGGCTTAGCTTCTGTGAAAAGTTTTACATTTGAAAGTGCTTCTGAACCATTGTGAATTGTGGTATTTTTGACGTCCACAGTCCATCTTCTGGGCCTTTGTTGCTTTTGTCAATAAGAATCTGCTGTAGAGAGATGCCATATGTGTAGGGGACTTGCTTTGAACATTTTTTGTTGCAGCTTTTCGAAAAGTACCTTCTCCTTTGAGCCAGGAAAGGCTCCCCCAGGTCTGATGGGAGTTGTGCACACGTCAGTGGCTTTTCCAGCTGGCTGCAATGTGCTGCTTGTCTCCTAGAGCAAGGGGTGTTCACAAACTAGTAGCCGCTGTGGCACACTTCTGAACTAAGCAGTGCCACCTTTTTATTTCGGTACCGAAGCTGTATGTTAAAAAAAATCCTTAATCCCATATGCCGTCTGAAGCAGCCTCACAAGTCGCCTTCACTGTGCTGAACCTGCTGAAGTATCACATTGTTTGCTGTCCTAACGAGAGGAGGCTCTTTTGCAAAGTGTTTCTGTGCCTCATGTGTACTGAAGTACTTTGAAACGCATGTTTACCGAGGTAAGCTGTGAACCCATTCTTTAGTGAAGATCTTGCTGGTGGATGGATGGTTCGTGCAGTGCAGAGTGATGTGAACAGGCTAGACTATTCCTTACGTGCTCAAGCTTCAGCATCTGGTGCGAATTGAGGTTGCAATGAAGCACGCTTTGTCTTGTGATTGAATAGACACGAAATGACAGAGATGCGTGGTCTTGTATCTCAAGAAATATTAGGGTACTGTATGATTTAAAAAGATTCACTAAAATATAATTCGTTAAATACTTCTAGTAGGTTAGTCAAGCCTGCAGTAATACCCAGAGTTTTAATTGTGCTTAATCACTGATTTATGGCCTTGTTTAATATATTGCAGCAGTTTCATAGATGAGGGTGAGCCAAATACTCTGCATTAAAACTGCCTGGGTGTAATCAATATTCTTTGAATCCATAGGATTTGTAAATTCTGCAATGCCACAATTTCCTTTAAAATCATTAGTGCCTGAATGCTTGCTGAGTGATGGCGTTGGAAGTATTTAAAACTATGACATAGTTTTTGGATAAGTGATTTTCTAGAAGTTGAGTGCTAAAAATGGGAAATGCTACTAGAAATTATACAGCACTAATTTTTAAAGGAAACGCTGCTTCCTGAAATAGTAATAAAGCAGACCTACTAACAAATACATATCCGGAGTCTCCTGACTGCTGTCAGCACAGTGTGTAGTTAAAATTATGAGAATTATTCTTTATTGCGTATGTGAATGTCTTCTCTGATACAGACATCTGCTACTGTAGAATTGCTTAACAAACTACCCATGCACACTCTAAACAATATTTTGGGGCAGATATCTGAATTCATATCTGAGCTGTGTAATTTTTATCTGGAATCATTTGATAATTATGGGGAAAAAAGTTGTGGTTTTGGTGATGATTCATCAGCTGTTAGCCAAAATGAGTCCCTGGGTAATTCATTACAGTATCACTAACATGCAAATTGTAATTTAATTACTATTTTAAAAAGAAAAAATGTGTGCAGTACACTGTTTCCAAATAGCAACCTGCTGACTGACCAGGAACTAGGCCAGTGATCACAGAAAATCTGCTTGGTCATGTGGAGCCGATGCTCCTTGTTTCCAGGACACTTGGGTTTGTCCCAGCTGAGAAGAGTTGTAGAGTTGGGAGGAACGGCTGGGAGGGAGTTTCTTACCTTCTGCAGGCTGAGCTCTCCGCTCTCCAGCCTGGGTAAGGAAACAGCGACTGCCTATGGGGATAAAAACCTCTTAAAGGAGCTTTGTTCTGAATGGGATAAAGGAAATTAACACAATTAAGGGCACAGCCGCTAGCTTTATTTCAGTCAAAAATAAATGAAGTATAAATCGCTTTTGGGCCAGCCTGGCAAGGAGGTCTTAGAGTTCTTCCCATCCTTCATTACCTACACCGTGCTGTTCCTGTGGTAGCTCTCTGCTTATTTCAGTGCAGGGCTGTTCTTCTCTGTAGCCTGAGCTGCGTGTGTGTTTGTTCATCCAGCAGGAAATCTTCATCTGGCTGATACTTACCGGATCAGCAGCATAAAAGGACAGTATATATTTCGGTCTCCATAGGTCTCTTTCAGGTGGAGAAATAATGCATATACCTCATCATTTTGGAGAAACACTATTTTTGCAGTCATTGCTCTTCCCCTGTATGTACAGTACTAGTCTGAGTGCTGTTGGTCTGTACTTCTGGGTGATATGCTTGCATTGGGCTTCTTTGTGAATCATTAATGCATGGTAGGGGGTCTTTCTGGTGAGGTCACAAATCCCAATGTCACTCCTAAACCTTTTTTTTTAACAAAGGGAGATAGAAGAACAAGCTGATAATCCTAAAATGGATATTAACAGCTGCCTTCAGCCTTTCCATCTGAGGTTTGTTTACATTAAGATACACTGAAAGCCAAAATGTACCTCAGCCACAGCCGTTTGCGGACTTGAAACGCAGTAGGCAGATGTTCTGTTATACTGCAGTCATGGGAATTCACTGATCTGGGCTTGCAGAAATTGGTAATTCCTCGGTTTGCTCATGTATTTTGGGAACTGTGAGCTCATCTAGAATTACATCATTGCTGCTAAAGAATAAATCACTGTGAACTGTTGCTGTTATTTCCTGTGATGTCTGATTAGCGTGAGATTGGGCATGCGAAGAGGGCCTTAGATGTTCTGTGAAAGTTTACATGTCCTGGCTCACAGGTGAGTACTGTGTTTGCAAAACAGGTGTTCACTGTGTTTTCTAATGTCCCGTTTCTTGAGGTTTTTACTTCAGGTTGAAAGCAAGGCTTTTGACAATCTCCCATAACATCCCCATAGGGAAGTTTAAGAAGTGTGGGTTAGATGAGTAGACAGTGAGGTGGATTGAGGCTTGGCTGAATGGCAGAGCTCAGAGGGTTGTGATCAGTGGTGCAGAGTCCAGTTGAAGGCCTGTAGCTAGCGGTGTTCCCCGGGGTTCAGTACTAGGTCCAGTCTTGTTCAACAGACTCATAAATGACCTGGATGAGGTGACAGAGCATACCATCAGCAAGTTTTCTGATGATACAAAACTGGGAGGGGTGGCTGACATACCGGAAGGCTGTACTGCCATTCAGTGGGTCCTGGACAGGCTGGAGAATTGTGGGGAGAGGAAACTAATGAAATTCAACAAGGTTAAGTTTAGGGTCCTGCACCTGGGGAGGAATAACCCCATGCATTGGTAGAGGTTAGGGGTGGACCTGCTGGGAAGCAGCTCTGCAGAGAAGGGCCTGGGAGTCCTGGTGGACAACAAGTTGACCATGAGGCAGCAATGTGCCCTGGTGGCCAAGAAGGCCAATGGCGTCCTGGGGTGCATCAAGAAGAGCGTGGCCAGCAGGTCGAGGGAGGTCATCCTCCCCCTCTACTCTGCCCTGGTGAGGCCGCATCTGGAGTACTGTGTCCAGTTCTGGGCTCCCCAGTTCAAGAAAGACAGGGAACTGCTGGATAAAGTCCAGCAGAGGGCTACTAAGATGATTAGGGGACTGGAGCATCTCTCTTATGAGGAAGGGCTGGGAGACCTGGGTCTGTTTAGCCTGGAGAAGAGACGGCTGTGAGGGGATCTCATAAATGCTTATAAGTATCTAAAGGGCGGGTGTCAGGAGGATGGGGCCAGACTGTTTTCAGTGGTGCCCAGCAACAGAACAAGGAGCAACAGTCACAAACTGGAACAAAGGAAATTCCATCTCAACGTGAGGAAAAACTTCTTTCCTTTGAGGGTGGCAGAGCACTGGCACAGGCTGCCCAGAGAGGTTGTGGAGTCTCCCACTCTGGAGACATTCAAAACCCGCCTGGACGCCGTCCTGTGCAACTGTTGTAGGTGACCCTGCTGTGGCAGGGGGGTTGGACTTAGATGATCTCCAGAGGTCCCTTCCAACCCTGACCATTCTGTGAAATACGAGACTCACTTGAGTTGGAAATGAGAAGTATATTTGCAGAATGAAGTTAAAATTCTGAGTCTTTGTTTTCATGGTGTTTTCACTGCCGTTTGTGGAGCAATCTTAGGGTCTCATATAAAAGACTAGCGTGGTGGTTTTTTTATTATTTAACAGCTGTGGGTTATAGTAATTTGTTACTTTTTCTAGCTTTTGTTCTAATAGCTTCCCCAACAATGTTGTCTGAAAAGTATAAATAAAGTTCTTGTTTATAAGTATACCATCTGGAATGTATTTATATGTATGCTACATGTCAGAATGATGTGGTAACAAAAAAATAACGACCATTAGCAGAAATCAAAAGGTGCTGTCAATGAGAGATGTGGTATGTCAGTGGGTGTTGATGCAAAGTGTATTTTGATTAATGGGCTGAAAAGAAATGCTCATCTTATTTCCAGCTTTAGGACACAAATTTTGAATGGGCATTTCTAGTACGTACAGCTCTTAGACCAGTCTAGAAACAGTGTAGGAGGGAGGAGGCGCACTGTAAAAGAAAAGTTTGTAAATAGCTGTGACAGAAGCTATTGGGACTGATGTCAAGAGGGAGATTGAAGGGAGAAATGGAGGAATAAGGTGAGAGACCAGAGCTGAAAGGCCATGGTTTTGTACGGGCATGACAAATGCGTGAGATGTCTTTCCAACCTGATCCTTGGGGAGTCCGTAAGATACTGGCAGCAGATTCCTGTCTCTCTTAACATCATTTTTTAATGAAAATTTAGACTACATATTTTGCACTGATTTTTTAAAATATGTATTAGTGTATTGCTCATTACCACAGTTTACAATATTGACTAATCATCTGGTATGTGATCCCCCCCTCCCCTTCCTTACAGCTCTTTAGTGCTACAGTAGTTACATTCTATAGACGTAAAGGGAAGCGGTCATCTGGTCTGACTGCCCTGGGTATCGTAACCCTGATGCTGTACTCTGTCACTCCTGTATTGAATGCAAAAACTCAATTTTGCTTAAGTGCGCCTTTCAAAAGGCATCCTGTCTGGATCTGAAGAGATTAAAAAATCCACCACTACTAGCAACTTTTTCCAGTGGTTTTAACTCTTTTCTTTTTTTTTTTTTTTTTTTTTTTTTTTTTGTGTTGCATTGAAGAGGTGAGTATGGGACTAAAGAATAAAGACAGCGGAGGACATAATAAGAGGGCAGCAGCTGAAAATAAAGGTATCTCAGCAAATATTATTTTGGCCTGCAAGAAAGACTTTATTTTAGCACATGGAAGAATGTGAGAGGAAAATGTGATACTGTTATGGAGGAGGTGAATGATATGATATAAATCGAAAAATGCAATGTGCAAGTGCAAATTAAGGCCGTATTTAGCTTAGGGACACTTTGTTACTGAATGTTATCAAATGTTGCAAGTAATTTGGAAAGCATCCCATAATTCCTTAGGTATGTAAAAGATGGTGTGGGAGTTGAAGGTTGAATATTTTGACTGACTGAACTTGTGTAAAATTTCTGCTCCTTGCTGGTTCAAGTATTATAATTAGCTTAACGAGGCAAGCCTTAAGATAAAAGAAAAGTTTTATGTGCCGTGTATGCAGGTAATTTTTCTTTCTTTGGTTTCAAGATTAGCATTTACTCTAAGCCAAGGAAATGTTACATTTTCATTAGCCACTTTTGTTCTTGTGGCTGTACTCTCCCAATCCTTTTTTAATGTGGGAAATTTAAAGCATAAATTACTTTGACTTCTCTCCATTTTCAATAAGTATTCTGTTCTTTTTAGCGTAGCTGAATTTTTCAGTGGGTCATTGAAGCTAATCAATCTTGATATTTCTCTGTTACTGCTAATCTTCTTTTATGGTTGGAAAAATAACACCTTCATATTTTATTTTACCTTTGGACACTTTTTAAGCACTTAAGAGTAATAATAGTCTTCTAAAACATTTCATGATGTAATGTAGAACAGCTGCTAATGATTAAAACTAAGACAGCGATAATGGAATATTTACTGGGTAAACTGAGAAGAGACTAACAAGTAAATGGTGGTATGAGAAATGTTGAATCATTCTAGTGAAAAAACATTGGAGAATTGAAATGTGATTTTAGGTTAAGTCTGTGAAGTGTGGGCATTTCAATGAAACGGAAGTCTTGGCATGTTGTTTTCAATTTTTGCTTGAGCTGCTGAAATAAGAGTTAAAAAGAATTTCAAATGATACTGTTACGTACTCACCTCAATGTAGTGTAAGTGCTGCGGTCTCTGGAATGGGCAGGGCTGTGGTGGCATCCACACTGTGCTAGTGTTGGGGTAGGTGGGAAGTGATGTAGTTGAAAACTGATCTCACTTGTCCTTTTTTCTATGGGTCTTCGGCTAGATGAATTTTTTGCATGTGTGGCTGTACCAGCCTACCAGCATATTCTCTTGTACTGGTACTTCTTGCCCATAATATCTAGGGAGCCAGGCAATTCCTCAGATATTTTCTTGAAAAAAGATGTAGAGTAAATCGGGGCAGATCTTATTTTACGTTTTGATTCTGTGCCTGTCTGAACATTAGGAGGGAATCTAGAAAAGGGCACATTCTCTGCTGGTGCAGGATGTTTCCTACCAAGCTGATAGATCAGATAGATATTCCTCTTAGAGGAACTGGTTTAAGCAGATACTAACCCCTTACAGGGCAGAAGGGACTTAGGGAGGAGGCTCTTTGGGATGCTTGAGTTTTGCGGGGGTGAGGCAGGTGACAGACTGGAAATACTTCCCCCCCCCCCCCCCAGTTGCTTGTCTTTGCCTGGACAGGGCTGTGGCTGTGTCCGTGTCCCTGTGGGAGGGGGACAGCCTGCTGCCACTGCCGTGAGAGGCTCCTGCGGGCAGGGCTGAGGCTTCTGTCGAGCGAGTCACAGCTGCTTCCATGGAGCCCAGGGCGGAACTGCCAAAACTGGCACTTGGCCTCTGCCACTAATGGGGTTGAGCTACACTGGTACTAAACATCTGTGCTTCCTTGTGTCTCACCTCTGTCTGCTGCTTTAGTTTTTTTCAGGAACAAAATGCTGCAGTGTTCCCCCTCTTTGTTGTGTGGCTCCTGGTAGCTTATGTGCTAACTCTGAAGATACCCAGTTAGATAAAGGGGAATTAATGGCAAGGATTTTAGTGTTTAAACTGGAGGAATAGGTAGTTGTACTGCTGCTTCTAGCTCTCAAGCCTGAATGTAAGGAGGAAGCTAGGTCAAATCCACAAAAATTAGCAAAAGAAATTTTTATGCACATATAACTGTGTCTAAATAAAGCTTTTACAGCTAAAGAATTATTAGCTCTTTCCTGAAGTTATTCATCTGAGAAATTCAGTGCTTCTAAAAGACATATTCCCAACTAAATTAGTTCTCATTTTTGCAGCAGGAAGGCCCAAATCTACATTAAAGTATTTTTATCAAAAACAGATTAAATATGAATTCATATGGATGTTCTATAGAGGTACATATTCAGCAGGTTAATGCTTATATTAAATATTCAAACTTTAAAAGCTGGATTATTGATCAAAGCGTTCTTTCTTGGTACATATCTCAGATACTCTTCAATGATTCTTGTTTAGGGATTCAGAGGACTTGAGTTGTGTTGGGATGTAGCCTCGAGCTCAGTACCTGGACAGATGCTACATCTACTAAATTTGTTTCAAGAGTAAACCCAAACTTTCATATTCTTAATTCTCTTTGGCACTTTTGATCAATTCCTTTTAAATTTCATCCTCCTTGAAATGTGGTGGGCATTTGTGATTCACAGAAAAAGTGCCATATGTTGCTGGAAGCTGTGAATATATTTGCGAAGAGGTACAAAGCTCTCAAAGCTCAAAAGTATCTTTACAGATGTCAGTGACCAGTGTTTATCTTGGGAATGTTTAATAAGGTGGCTCAGGATAATAATAAACCAGTTGTTTAGATGTGGGTGACATGAAGTTTTTCACAAGTATGGCTTCGTGTTTGAGTGTAGTGACATTAATGTAGGGTGACTCAAGTTCTTCAGTCATGAGAAATTACATAGCGGTTAAGGAAATTTAAGATGGTGGGAGAAACCTAGGTTGTTATTTTTAACGGTGAACATGTAACTGATTTGGTTTCTTTACTCTGAGCGCATGCTATGAGCTCATTTTCCAGGCTGTGTAAAAATATTCTTTTTTGTTACACATAGGGTGCTTAAAATTCATTGGGCATTTCTGTGCACATTTATGTCAGGTGTTTGTGAACTGGGTGTCTGTAGTCCCCGTTGCTTGCACTTGCAAAACGATGGAAAAGTGTTGAAGGTCAAAGTTTATGTCTCGTGATAACCTGTAATGTGAGTATTAACAGTGCATTCAGTCTTTTTGAACTTCTCCTTTCCTTTTTTATTTATTCTTTTTGTATATCTTAACAAGGAAAGCTCTAGCTTTTATCTTTGGAGCGCTCTGAAAGCGGGACTTCTTATCCTGCCTAGATCGATGAATTATAACAGAGTTTCACTGTCTTGAGACAGACTTCTGCTGTTCTCTTTCTTTCAGCCGAGGGGCTGAAATCTATCAATGAGAGCAATTTAGGGCTATCTATCATCTGCCTTTTCAAACCGTCCTTCCTGAGATCCTGCTGGAGTGTATAGCTACTGCACTCGCTGTGTTCACAGCCTAAAAGGACTTGGTATGAAATAGAAATTCAGTGCTTGTGCTGTGAGACCTGGGGCATCTGAATGTCAAACTCTATCTGATGAAATTGCATTCTTCTCCTACTTTAATAGGATTGCAACGATAATATAGTTTAAATTTATAGTTGTCATAAGGATAAGGTCGGCAAGTAGATCAGAGATGAATTGGAACTGACCCTGTTTTCTTTTCTCTTGAGTTAATTTACTGACTTACTAGGCTATCAGTTGCTCAGGATTCAGTGCATGATGAAGTTGTGTGACAGGTTGGGTTGTCTTAAACTTTTTTTTTTAAAATAAAATATATGACTTACATGCATATAGTATTTAACCTTTATGTTTTATATATGCAAAGTGTATATGTATATAATGTATAAATGTCTTGTATAAAGTATTAATGTATATGTATTTCATTTCGAATATATAAAATTCATAAATATATATATGTGTGTGTATATATATGAAAAAGATGCTACCCAAATACTTCTACTTCCAATGTCTGTCTTATTCAACATTATTCTTCAGTCCCTGAACTCAGCACATTTTATATGGGGTTATTTTTGCTAATGTAAGTGGCAAGAGTCTAATGATTAACATTTTAATTTTTGTGGTATTTCTTACTGTATCAGCTAAGAGTACCAGCTTTTAACAGGAGTTTTTGGGGGTTTTGTTTTGTGATCATCTGGAAGATGTGCTGTTTTAGAAGGCAATCAGCAAAGGCTGCAGAGAAGCAGGGTGGACTGACCTCTCAGGCAGTGTTTGTATTGTAGTTTATTTCATATGATGCTTATAGGATAAACTTACTGTTGTACGGGAGCTGTGCCTTGCTTTATGTTCCCTTCTCGCTTACTTCCTCTATGCTGTTTTTCCTTCCGTTAGTGCTGACTCTATCACAAATGCAGGAGTTAGCTGACTTGGGAGAAAGAATTTCTCACCAATCAGTTTTCTTTGTGCAGAAAGATAAATCTGCCGACTTTTCCTGCCTTGTATTTATTCTGAAACGTTGGCAGTTAGATTTTCAGGAAAGAGCATGAGTTGATACCATCTTGAGCTCATTTTTGTATGCAATCAAGGCCAGATGCGAAGATTTTGCGTTCATGCCAGGGAACAGTGGTAGGAGTTCTTCAACTACTTTTCAGGAGTAATTGTAGTAACGTAAGTGATCCTGTTTACTTTCTGATGTAGGTTGAGATGCTGGAGGATAAGGTTTATGTTATGGCTGTGTATGGTAGTGAGTAGCTCGACTTGAGGAAAATCAAGTAATCCCTTTCGGGTTATTCAACCTACACGGTTTCCGTCAGTGTAAGTGGTTATGGTTAGTAGCTTGAACTTCTGTGGATGCCCCCTGTGCATCAGGAATGGCAGAAGTCACTTAACTATTGCTTAGGGTTAGCTTTAATTATTTACAGGGAGGGAGGGGATTTAGGTTTTTTTAGTTTTGTTTTGTTCTAGGCAAATTTCAGTGAACGTATTGCTCAACCAAAAGGCATATACTATAATAATACAAGTAAAAGTATATGAGGAATAGTAGATTTTAGGAGAGAGGGCAGAAACACACTGGTATGTAAACAGAAATGGGAGTGGCAATTAGAATTTTAATTTAAAACATATGAATTGTTCATACTTTACCTTTTTATTGTATCCCTTATTTTGCGTTGGGTATGCTAATGGAAGTTAAGCCAGTGAAACCTACTTTTGTTTTATCAGAAAGCTGCTACAGTTGTCAGATGTTATTTTGTGAGCATCTGTCACTTTTAATATTGGGTTGGCAAACACCCAAATTGGTAATGAATAAATGAATTTAAGATCTGAACGGGCTGTGCTTGTATCAGAAAGCTTTGGTGGCTAGCTGCATACACAACAGGCAACACTTCTAAATAGAGTCTAGACTAATTAGGCTATTCTAATATATGGGTTGTTGATGAAAGCACTTAAAACTTTAGTTGAAAGAATCTTAAACAAAAAAAACAACAAAAAAATCTTTGACCAAAAAACCTACCCAAGAATCCTTCTTGAGATTCAAATTGAATAGTATTGCTAATTCCAGCTGTGTAGTCAGAGTAATGTGCCAGCTGTCCCAGACCTGGATTTGACAGCTGACTGCTGTAGGCAGAGTGACAAGCGGTAGACAACAGGAGAGATGGTTTTTCGTACTGTCTGGGGGAAAAAAAGGCACAGAAAATATTTTTTTTTTTTCAATGGTTGTTCAGCCCAGAATGAGAAAACACTGGGGCAGCAGCAACAGCAGCATCCCTTCCTCTCCATGCAGGCATTGCCAAACTGCATGCGGCGAAGTGCTGCATTGAATAAATGTGTCTTTTTTCAGAAGATGAACTATTCAGTTCTTTAAACTATGAAATAGGATATTTTTATTTTTCAGTGTTTTAAGGACATTGAGATACATGGGTTGAGGTAGATGAAATTTCTGTGTAGACTCAGAAGATGAGAAAAGGTAACTGCTTACTTCCTAAAGCAAACTTCCTCTCTCTCCTTCTGAAGTGTTACAGACCTTCCTGCGTGGCCTGGGACAGGTCATCCAATCTTTCTGGCCTTTTTGCAAAGCATTTAACGTGTGTGCTTAAGCTTAAATGGTTATTCCTGTAAATGCATTCATAGATTTACAGGTGCACATGTCTAAATTATTTGCCTTTACTCACCTGTGAAAAGAAGACATATTTTTCAGAAGATAAATCATAGCTACTTTGGGAGTGCTCAGATGATTACAATGATGGAAGTCACGTAAATTCTGTCATAAACCCCTCATGTTTTACTGGGTATGACCTCTGTGCTGGCTGCATCGCATTCTGTGGTGGCAACTGCCATATGTTTCAGAGCTGGCTTCAATGGACATGGTAAAAACTGATACTTCTAGGTGTTGGGAAAATTTCAGCGGGCTAATATTTTTTTTATTGTGCTTAAAAAAACCCCAACAGCATCTGATGATATTCTTAAATTGGAGAATTCTTCCCTTTGTACTTCTCTGATATGAAGGAATTCTCTCAAAACTTGATTTCAAGAAAAATGTCTTGCTAAAAAATACCTTTTTTATTCCACAAGGATTCCAGAGTGTTCATTTTTATCTTTATTGGTTAGAAATAAACATGGAGAGAAAGAGATTGAATAAATGCCTTTTGCAGACTTTTTTCTAGTAGAAGATATCATTCTATCCAAATACCCTGCAATTCTGTAAAGTGTAATGCATTGTTGATCAAGCCAAATTCTTGATATCTGTTATTACCTGTGCGTAAGTTTCACAATCTAATTATGTATTATATGAAAAAGAATTTCCTGCCTTCTAGTTCAATTGTGTCTTCAATTTCATATAACGTCTGGTTCTTCTATTATGAAACAGAGTGTGTCTCTGCACTTATATACATTTTATAATTTTTAATATATTTTTTATTTTTAAAAGCAAAAATTCTCAACGTTTTTATTTTCTCTGTGTATAGAAGTTATTTTAAATGTTCTTCACCCTTCCAGTCTCTCTTCTGTGAACTTGCTATAATTGTTTCTCAATACAGACAAAACAAATTCATCAAGAAATCAAAATAAAGTTGTTACAAAATAGTAGCTTTAAAGCATGAATTTCTGGGAAGTTTGTAGCTTGGTGAGAGAATTATATTACTTCTTTCAACAGTGTAATCATTTGTTCTGGTAGTATTTATGTTCCTTTCATTTTGATAAAGAAGTCATTGAGGGTTATACTGCATAGATTGTAAAGCTATTGGCCTTAGCAGTGTTCTCATGCTGAAACTGTACGGTCAGAGGCATCCAAGCAAACAAACAAAAGTGGAAAAAAACCCCATCCTTGATTTGCAGAATAGGATTATGATTAGGTAATAGATGTCTGTAAAGAAATACATAAAATGCATTGTAGTACAGAATGCCACCAGCATCCTGGCTTGTATCAGGAATAGTGTGGCCAGCAGGACCAGGGAGGTGATTGTCCCCCTGTACTCGGCACTGGTGAGGCCGCACCTCAAGCATTGTGTTCTGTTTTGGGCCCCTCACTACAAGAGAGACATTGAGGTGCTGGAGCATATCCAGAGAAGGGCAGCGAAGCTGGCGAGGGGTCTGGAGAACAAGTCCTCTGAGGAGCAGCTGAGGGAACTGGGGTTGTTTAGCCTGGAGAAAAGGAGGCTGAGGGGAGACCTTATCACTCTCTACAATTATCTGAAAGGAGGTTGTAGTGAGGTGGTTGTTGGTCTCTTCTCCCAAGTAACAAGTGATAGGACAAGAGGAAATGGCCTCAGGTTGCGCCAGGGGAAGTTTAGATTGGATTTTAGGAAAAGTTTCTTCAGTGAAAGGGTTGTCAGGCATTGGAGCAGGCTGCCCAGGGAAGTGGTGGAGTTGCCATCCCTGGAGGTATTTAAAAGCTGTGTAGGTGTAGTGCTGAAGGATGTGGTTTAGTGGTAACTTGGCAGTTTTAGGTTAGTGGTTGGACTTGATGATTTTAAAGGTCTTTTTGAACCTAAATGATTTTGATTCTACACATTGAAGTCTTGAGTAATGCTACTTCTCCTGTGCAAGAAGAATGTTCTCCAGCATCACAAATCAGTGGATGTTCTTACAAGGTACGTGCTACTGAGTTTCCATTAAAATATTCTGGACCCCCTTTAGTTTATAATTCTGCACGTATCCATGTGTATTAGGTACAAAATTACCTTTTGTGTTCTTTTTAGTAAATCAAAGCCTAGAATAAAATGTATTCAAGAGATCTACTGGAACCCTAGACAAGCAGCATTTTGAGATAGGAAATAAATTGGCACATGTTATCTACAGAATCTCCCAGGAGAAAAAACTCAGGGCTTAAAATCTGGATTGCTTTAGTGAAGAAACCGATGTGTATTTCAGTCTGATATTGGAAGGACTACTGTCTGAATCTGCCCTTGGGAAAAAGGCACTTGTGAGCCTTTCTTTTAAGAAACTGCTCTAAGTTTATTTTAGTTAACAATTCATTGTTGACTGATTGTTTAGCTTTCCTGGAACAACCTTAAGATACAATTTTCAGCTTTGCTTCTTAATTTAGGGGAATAAGTAGTAGAGTTTCAAAGTGATTTATTTGAATCAAAAAGCCATGAAGCAAGACCAGGGTTTTTATTAGAACAAAAGTACAAATATTAAGGTTCAATTGCATCAGTGACTGTTCACATGACAAAACTTATTTGCAGTAAATGCCCTACAAATAATTGTAAATTTTTTGATACCAGTCAGCCCCCAGCAAGGGAGAATGAAGAAGTTTTGTTTGTTTTTCTTTTTGATGGAGAACAAAAACATCTCTCATATTTAGCTCCATAGTTACGTGCTAACTAGAGCTATATCTTTCCTCCAACCCCAAATGTTCAGTATTTATTCCCTACTTCATTTTGAGCACCTTTCTTCTTTTTAAAAGGAAGGATTTTTTTCTGGAAAATGTTTGAATTTGGAATCAGCATCCAGTTAGGTGGAGATTTTTTTGTATTATTATGTGGTACCAGCTTACACTTCATCTGTATTCCTATGGGATGTTAATTTTGAGCAGTTACTTGGCAGACGAGATAGGAGGTACAACACTCGACAAAAGCATTCCTATTATACTGTATGAGTGGATGCAATATTTTCTTTTAAAATGGGGAACCAGTACAGAAGTCAAGTGATATAGCCAAGCTGTAATAACTACATTCGTGAAACCACGCTAAGGGCACACACACAGAGTGTTCACATGTCTTCTTGCACATCTGTCTCCTCATGATACCAGGAGCGTGTAAGGGAGGCTGTTGTTCTTCACTTCATTCACAGAAAGTCTTATTTCACAGCTGTAGATTAAAATGATAAAGAATGGAATCACAGCTGGAGCTTTGGTGTCTTTGCATTGTGAGGGAGTAAGCAAGGAACTGGTAAGTGGAGTTACTAAACTTAGTCTTGCTCTGTGCAATTCTGCAGAAGACGATTAATGTATCCTCTTGAAATGCTGCTTTAAAACAAATGTTTTGTGTTCCTCTCATTCCTTCTGAAAGCAAACAGGTTTAGTGCCAAAAAGCCTGTGTAACTCAGTAGTTACCAGTTGCAGACTCAGACTTGTCCTTAAAAGAGTTGTGGTGCACGATAAAGGTGACTTGGTACACTACTGCTTGTAACTTTTCTTGGCAACGTCATTGCTGAACATAATCTTTGACATGAAACCCTGAATTACTTCACAGCTGTGAGAAAAGTTACCGGATACGCACCAAGTGAGGAGCTGGAGTTTAAAATATAAATGGATGATTTACTTTGACAGTAGCTATATGTATGCAAATCTTTGGAACTCTTCCCTCCCTCCATAAAAGCAAAACCTGATAACTTCACAGGAATAGCTTTTTTTATGGGAAGTTTTATGAAAATGTTGCATTGCATCGTTAAGCATAGATCAGCTCTGTGACACGGGCTGCAGTACTGCAACTTATTTGGCAAATGAAAATAATACCTTGACCATGGCAACTGGAATATTCATAAATCGGGAAATGAGTATGATCTTTTATATATACACACATGCACACACAAATGCCCAGCACATGTATTCACTTTTGCTAGTGTTTCCAGTACTCAAGCAATGTATGCTCGTGTGTAGGTAGTTTGGAATTTGAAAGCTCCTCTGTCTCTAAACACTGTCAAAACCCCAAAAAGCACAGCTCAGGTCTCAAGACTTTCTGAGAAAGTGTTTATTCTTGTTGCATGAACTTGAGTAGTCTTAACCTTGTTCAGCTCGTCTGGCCCATTCCCCATGCTTTGAAAATAGAGTTGGGACTTATAACATCTGAAACAGGGAAGTTTAGAAGTAATGTATAAAATAAAATTAAGTAACTAAATGTGTGATGATTCTCACCTCAGAAATGCTTCTCAAGAGCTGTGGTGGCAGCCAGCTTGCAGTAGCTATTGGTGCGTATCCTTGCATTCACTTGAGTGTGAAGATGTACTTCTAATAACCCAAAAGTTTAAAAGCACTTTGCTAGTGCAGGTTGTTATCAAATAATTGAATTTGTAATTTTGTAGTTTACTGAGACTCCAGGAGTATACTTGTCTTGGCGATGCATCCCAAGAGATGCTTTTATTATTTCTTGAATGACAATCTAAGTGCTGCGCTCAGCCACCCTAATGAGTGGGGAAAGGAGCTGTTACTGACAACACGTTCCCTTTAGATTTGGTTAGGGCAGTAAATAAAAGGTACATAATTTGCATAAGCCTATTAAGTGGTATTCTCAAGGGGAATAGCAATCATTTCTGATGCGTTTTTCAGTGCTGACAGCTGATCCATTTACAAATTAGATATTGAAAAGAGTTCCAGGGAGAAGGATAAGGTGGATTGGCTTGTGGCTGTTACACAGCAGCGTCAGGAAAATGCAGAAAGTGTAAGTCCTCCTGTGAGCAGTGAGTGCCCAGTTTCATAAATTGTCTGGAGTGAATGGAAAAACAAGTTATATCAGTACTGTAATTTGAAAACTAATGTGATTTCAAAGATTTAAATGTAGGCGTAAAGGGATTAGTGAGAGCAGCGTACATTACTTGTAGATATATATTTTAACCTGAGAGTACATAGATGTTTGTTTTTCTGTCTAAAATAAGCCAAAATGAATCACAAGGAAGTTGGACATATGTTATTTGCACTGGCTTGTTTAAATCTGTTTCACAACAAACATTTATTTGAACCTCTCAAATTTGTGTGTGGGGGAAGAAAAGCTTTTGTGCTTTATGGTGTTTCTTGGAGTGGCAGATTAAAAAAGTTCAATACATCATCCTCCTTAAATAGAAAGCTTCTGTATGCTGTCTTTTAAAAAAAAAAAAGGACTTGTAGAGTAACTTGACTTGGTAAAAGTCTATGAAAAGGCAAAAGTAAACTTTCCTTTAGTTCTTTGTATTGTTTCTGGTTTCTCATTTAGGTGTCCCCTGTGGAAGGCCTCCCATTGTGTTCCCTTACCATTCGAGAGGGTGACACAATGGTAAGGCTGGCCAAAGTTTGTATGTGACTGTGGCTGTCAAAGATAAAAATGATTTCTTGATAAGCACAGTTATGAAATAACTATCTCAAAATCTCCGTCTTTATTCAGAGGTGGAAAATCAGTCTAGCCTGAATTGTTGGGGTGCAGATATGTGTTCAGAATTGGGCTTTAACATTGTCTAGGACATCTCAGAAGCAAATGTTTGGGTTTTGTTGTCTTCTAACACAAATGTATAAAAGGGTTTTCAGTACAAGTAGTTTTTAAAAATGGTGTAGAAAAATAAGCTCTAGAGAAAAAAGAGAAAAGATTTGGACTGTTTTAAACTCCTTCGTTATTCTGAAAAAATATTTGTTATAGCTTAAAAAGCAGATTTTAATTTGCAGAATAGCCAAAATGTTATTCAGAGTCAACATTGGATTGTGTTCCTAGGGTTTGAAATTATGATTTTATTAATACTGTGTAATTAAAATGACAAGTGGAAAATTAGGACTCAGCATTTGGGAATAGTTTTATTGATACACTCCATGATATATTTTGCGTGCTTATTCAGCCTGAAAGTGTGTGTAACTTCTTAGCCTTTTGGCCATTTGTTGAAAATTAATGAAAGCCTTTTCAAAAGATGCTACAGAATAGTAGATATTGACTTTGAGATAATGATTCAAGCTATAATTATCTCTGGTCTCTTCACACATTGTGAAATATTTGCATAGGTGTCACAGAAACGTTTTAACAAATATAGTTCGTATTTGTTGAATGCTTTCTGATTTGAAAATGCGGTGCCTTTATGCTCAGAACTAACATGTCAGATTATTGTTGCAGCAGTTTTCACTTCTGTGCCAGTAAAACAGGCAGCTTTGATTAACGCTTGCAATACAGTCAACAGGATTGTAGTTTGTCCAGCAAGGCTGCCTTGGTTCCAGTGTGGAAATGCCTGCAGCAGGGGCAGCTTCAGACTGCTGCGTTGCCTGCGTAGCTAAGGTTTGCCTGCTCTTCTGTGTCTTAACTGGCAGGATCTTCAGAGTAAAGGCTGCTGTTCTTTTAAGCACTTACTTGATCCCTACTGGAATTCTCAGAGCTGCACAATATCAAGATAAAATATTATTTTTAAAAATAAGTGTTTTGAGAACGATCAATTTGGAGAATGATCAATCCTTGGAATCCCCAGGGACGTGGTGGAGCCCCCACTGCTGGAAGTTCTCAAGACGTGGCTGGACAGGGTGCTAGATAATCTCATCAGGTTGGACCAGATCATCTCTCAAGGTCTTTCTGTGATTCTATTTTAATGTGGTTATGTGACAGATTGGTACTATAATTGGTGAAACAGGTATGTAAGCAGAGGACTATGGGCAGTTCCCAAGGTATAGTCAGGGCTCCCAGGCTGTTCAGCGCAATGACCCTAACTTGCAGCACAGCCAGCGCTGCTGGGTGCCTGACACGCTCCGCAGTCGGCTCCTGAACGTGCCTTTTCTGGTATGGCACTTCAGGGTGAAGTAACACACTTCGATAAGCAAAAAAACCTATGGTTATACTCTGCAAAAAGTCCAGAGCTGATGGTTGAATAGCTTTATACATGAATGTGGCATGAACGTGGCAGGCAGCATAGCCAACTTTAAATTGTCCTAAGGTGAGCCACCACTGTCCCCAGTCGTTAGGGGTCTGATAAGAAGACATGAGCAAGCCTGACATCAGGGCTTGCGCTAGAGCTGCTTAATCCTTCATATTGCAGTGAGGCAGGTAAAAAGCAAATATTACTGCTGCTTTCAGAAGAGTTCTGGGATGTCTTCTAGGATTACTGTGTTGCTCTCTTTTTCTTGACTTTGTGTCCAGTTTCAGGTGGAAATTGAAACTGGTTCAGGCAACTGTGCATACTGGTTTAGATGCAGCTCCAAATACCAGAGTTGAGATTTTAAAGATTAGGGACCAGAGTTTTGCTTCTTCAGGTTGTTATTCTTCCCATATGGCTTGGTGCTGTGCTACCTTCAGGAGACTGAGGGGGGGGGGTGTGTGTATTTAAAAATATATATATTGCAGAAAACTTCAGAATTACTGGACTGCCCCTAAAATACAGTTGAAAATGTATTCTTGTAGTGCTTTTCATAATGAAAACACCAACAGAACTTATTTCTGTTCTTTCAAAGATGTTAAGGAATGGTAGGTATAGTTAAATTTCAAAATTGTTTTGAGGCTGGTTAAGTAAAAGGAACTTTAAGGTACCTGAAAAAAAGAAGGAAGGGATTTTCTTTGGACTTCCTGAGATTGTATGAATTTCAGCACCAAGCTGGAATGATTTGCTTGTCCTATACAGCACATACACTTCCTAGTGTCACACATGGTTCTGTAGAACAGTGTTTAGGAAGATCTGAAATATTAATGATCAGATCTGTGAAGTTAATTTTGCTGACTCATTTACTTGAAGTAATGGCTTATCATTAAAATATGGGACTGAGGACATTTTTCACTCTGCTTGTGAAATCTTCCCTTTGTTGATCTTAATCAGCATAACTTACTCTGCCTCACTTTCCTTTATTCCATATAAAAATTAGAACAAAATACTTGCCTAGATCAGTGTCGATTTCCAGGTCAGTGGTGTGCTCGTTCAGCAGAATACTCAGACTTCAACGTGCCATTGTCTTACCTGTCCCCGTGTTGAGTCAGCAAACTAAGAACCAAGTCAAGAGTCTTATACTGTGCTTAACTTTGAAGGCAAATTTTGCTTTGTAAGTGCTGCTGTACTTGTTCTGAGGGGTTTTTCGAGTGGCACTTTAGTCTTTTAGAGGGATACTTAGAGCTACTACATAGAATCACAGAGTTTTGATCGTATTTTCAGAGCACCCAGTGCAATCTCTTTTCCTTTAAATGATGCCTTCATTTTCATAGAATTTAAGTGATAAAGCCAGAGTGGGTCCTTAGAGAAATCCCCCGACCACCAAGTTCATTGCAGACCAAGAACTGCTATGTTAAAATGCTATTCTGTTTTTTAAACCTTCTCCCCTCCCCAGTAATGAACCTTGAGATATGGATGAGACAGTTTATTTAAATTGCCTTTAGCTGTGTATATTTAAGATGTAGTGGAATAACCTTTTGTGTAAATTAAAGCAAATACTAGTTTACATCCCCTGTGCCAGCATCACTGTAAGCAAGTTGCTGCCTGACTAGTAATAATACATACTTAAACTGGGGCCTTTCAACTCATGAATATTGATAATTTAGCTGATACTAAATTAAATGGTTGGAAGTTTAACTGTACAAATCTAAACTGAAAACTAGTTACGATGCTTTCTTAATTTGCGGAACATGTTATGACTTAATGAAACTTGTTTTGAATAGGAGTTACTGATATTTAAGAAGACTTTAAACTTAAAGAAAAACTGTGGACCTTCTGGTATACATTCTTGGTTTTCCCTCTTCAGCCTGAAGCTTTTAATGAGTTCAAAAGAAGAATAGGTTCTTTATCTTGCTGTTTATTTTTGTCAAGAGGAAATGATTTGTACTGATATAGAGATATATGTTATAAAATATATACTGTACTGATACAGATATATATGTTATAAAATCCTTACACCGATCATTCAGTGATCCTCCTCTCAGTTTAAAAAGGGGTGTGAACATTGGCTTCAGTATTCACATATCCAAATTTGCCCATGTCTTGTACATGGAATGAGACCTACCTGGCTGATTTCCACCTCGTATTTCTCTGCAGCTAAAGTTTGCACGCCTTCTGCCCTGTCCGCTTTGTAGGTCACCCCATCACTGTGTGCAAGCCGAGTCCCTCGGGGTGGTGGGGGACGGGGGAGAGAGAGCGTGGTGTGACCCCACAGCTCTGTGGGAGCTGGTGGGAGGTCAGCTCAGCCCTCACCAAGAGCTCTGGCCTCTCGTGTGTCCCTTGTGCAAGAAGCATCAGTTGTTGTGTATGTTGTTGGCCTCGTTCACTGGGAAAGAAATCTGAGAGAGGTCTGAATTAGTGCCTTCTGTTTTAAGTAGTGCCAGGCATTTTCACTGATAGGTGCACATCTTGCAATCTCTGAAAGGTTATAAAGTTCTGTCGTGCGTTTTATAAACTTTAACAGAAGTATGTTTAATGTAAAGGATAGTGAGTCGTTGATTGTACAAGTAGGTTCTAGAGACCAGTACTGGCTGTTGCCCATTACAGGATGCTTGTGTGTAATCAGATTAAGCTTTAAAATATTTAAATTGAATTATTTTCTCTGACTGACTATATTACATATTTTATATAGACAAAATATAGGTGGAAGAGTAGGAGTCTGACAAAGGCATACTGCATCCATGGAAAACACACCGGGAGTTTTAATAATCTGAAATGCTCTTCTCTCCTTGCATTAGGAAAAGTGACACCTTTAAACATTCAATCCCTAGAACATTTTTGAACATTTATGCTCATTCTTTACCTATTCCAGGAGCGCTTTATTTTCTTGGAATTATTTACCATGTCAGGAACCTGCTTAACTGAGATCTAATAAGGGCACGTCCTAACACAGTTTATTTAATTCTAGACGTATCATGATCAACCTTTCTGGCAGGGCACCCCAGTAACACAGATGTGTCTCATTCATGTATGAATAAATTCCATCTCTAGTGTATTGCCTTTGTTTCTCCAAAATCCTCTGATCCTATTTTATTTAGTGTGCGCTATTAGTGGGTCCAGCAGGCCTAATTCTTGTACATAGGGTGCATTTTGTGATCAGCCAAGTGATTATGGATTAGTTTCATGGAAACTAAGGTTGCAGTTGGAAGAAGAATCTTTGTCAGTGGATTGCAAGACTTTTTGGTGTGAACATGAACATAGCTAGCAAATACTGCGTGATGCTGTCAGTGGTCTCTAGCCCTTAAATGATTGTTTCCACCAAAATACAGATCGGTATGTTAACACTTTGTCCGGTTTGTCACAGCACATAGGCTGTGTTCTGTGGGAGACTGTATACCAAGCTGGCACTGTGAGGGGAGAAGCGGGGACGTATGAACTGGCAAGACACTTAAGATCTGTGAAATTTGTTGGCATCTGTTCTTTCTTCTCAATAGAGTGCAAGTACAGAATTATTTGTGTCTGTGGCTGCAGAGGCAAGTAATATAACGCACTGAGACTGAATCTGCAGCGCAAGCCCCATGGCTACACTACGCACATAGGGTTTTGCTGTGGAGTTGATCTCATCTGTTCCTGTGGACTGACTGCCCGTAAGCAGTCAGAGCGTGTAAGGTTCACTCCTGGGGCGCGTCTGCAAGTCTTGTTTCATCCAAAAGGAACCCATTTCTTGTGCTTTGAGACTGCTCTAGTGTGCCCACCAAAACATGATAGGTAGGAATAATCAGAAGAATTTCAAAAGCATCCTTGCATGCAAACTGAAACATCACTGGAGACACACCCTGTAATGCTGATGGTATGTTTTGTGGCTTAGTTTAAATGGTGCCTTTTTTAATACATATTTTTTTGTTGAGTAACTTTTCCTCTCTACTTATTACTGATTATCACTGATGTTTACTCAGCACAAAATGCCTGCAATCTACCATATCAATTTACTTTCATTCTTAGCGGAGTATAAATTAGACGAATGTGTGTACTTATACCCACAAATGTGCGTGCACATACTTCTGGTGAACAGTTTGTATGCCAATAGGTCTTACAGTCTGTTTCCTCTGACCCAGTGTCGTCCTAGTAGTGATTAAGGAAGGCATTCAGGATGGAGTGATGTCCCAGTATTAATGACTAACAGTATACAGTTGGTAATGTCTTTCTTGCACTGAAACCAACTGTGACCGTTACCAGCTTCAGCCTGGTGGTGTAACTGCGTTCCCCAGGACCAGGTTTGCCTTTCCCTGCAAATGGAGGAGTGTGCTGTGCTTGGACAGGCTTTGGGGGGCCTTTTCATGACTTACTACTCTCATTAGTCCTTGCCTTGTGAGATTACTTCAAACAATGGGACGTAGTGACTTTTAAATGTACTGTTCTCTCTTACAAGGTCAGTGGTTTTTTCGCTGCATGTTTATGCAGTTCATAATGCAGTTCTCATTTTTGATATTGAGATGTTACTGTAATGAGACTTCTAATTTAAAGGAGACAAGGATTTATAATTGTTTGCTGTAATTTGCTTATGAAAGCTTCAAATGTAAAATTTGAATACCCAGAGCTCCTATTAAATATTCAGTTGAAATTCTGTGCTTCCACTGGAGACATAAAAAACGGTAAGCTCTTAAAACAAGAGACTGGGATCATGAGAGAAGAGTGATTTCACAGCATGCCCAGCCCCAATCTGTGCATCCAAAAGTGGGGCTTACAACATACAGTTAACCTTGAACAATCTGCATCTGTGTATTTAATGGAATTTAAACCTCTGCACCAATGTGAAATGTTGCTACTTCTTCAGATGCATGTGTGGCTTTACAGCTGTGGAGCTGACACTGCCTGGTGGTATCAGCCAAATGGGGATCGTCTGCGCCATTGGCCAGTAATGGGAGCTAAGCAGTTGTTTTTCAGTATTTTACTTGAGGGTTTGTTAGGAATCAAGTAAAGCTATCAAGTTGGGTCAAGTGTTTGGCCTTTTACTCAGGACTGTTTGGTGCTGGTGATTGGTACAAAACATGGAAAGTTTCTGCAGCCAGTGCCTCCAGACTGAGTGCAATTGCAGTATTAAGGATTAGGAGAACTCTTTAAGGTCTTCTCTAACACTAAAATCTGCTGCAGCTTTTACAGGGAGGATAAGGCAGATGATGTCACTTCTGTGTTCCTGCTTGAAGTATAGGTGCGTCACTAGAGGGAAGGAAGAAATTAAATCTCTGGTTCTGGACAGAGACTCAAAATTTTAAATGCTATTAGCTATCTGATGCATTTCAGAAAATAGCATAGTTTGAGTTTAATAGTTCTACAGATTAAATTTACTGTACAAAAAAGTGTATTTCTAGAATACAGCTAGAAGGCAAGAAGATTCTAGTATCAGATCTATGTTGAAACAATATTGGGTTTGTCAAGTCTTCGTATCCTTATCTCTCTTCCTGAATGTAACTATTATTTTTACTCTGCAAGGTCACACTGAACCTTGTACGCCACCAGGATATTCATCACTATACAGTCCTTCAAAATTTTCTCCTTCATCTCAATTTTTCCTTTAACTCCTTCCTTGTATTTGGTTGAAGTTCGTGGATTCACAGCATTTTCTTTATGAACTGTTGAAATCTAAAAAAGTTTTATCATCTTGGAAATTTTTTTTTTTAGAAACACAAAGTCTTGGAATGGACTCTTGGGTTTCAGCATTCAAGTTCCTATGATTGCATATAGAAGCACCATCATCTCTTTTTTTTCTTTTTTTCCCCTCCCAGTTCCTTCTTGCCTGAATTATGGTTTAGGAAGCCGTACTTTTTCTTCTCTAATAATAAAAATTACTTCTGTCAAATTCTGCCAGTTTGTTTTATTTTATTTTATTTTTAAGATCTAATTTATATCTAACGCTTCCTGTGCACGCTTTATTTTTACATCTAAATAACTCAAATTTTGTATTTACTCTCAATATTTTAGGGGCATATTGTTTGATTCTATGTTGTGTCAAGGAGAGTTTTCTAGAGGGTTTATTATATTACGCACCCTCATCTCCATGGTCTGTTTAACACGTAGGGTTTGCTTGTGGTTGCTCAGTACTGAAGCTGCTCCATACCTCTGACTGTCTGTGTTGCTTTGTTCTGCATCTCCTGCGAACGGTCTATATCTCTGAGGCAAGATGATCAGAGCAGATGTAGCTATCAGAATGCAGAGTGTATCATGAATATATAATGTTTAGTTTTCTGTTTTGTTCTTGATTTATTTGCCTTTTTTATTGCACTTAAGTGGTTAGTTCATGTTTGATAAATTATGCACAGTGATTTTTAGATCTTTGAGTGATACAGCTAATGTAGAACTCAAGTGTGTGGATGCTACTGTATAGCCATTTTTTGGTGTTATTTTATGTTTTCTGTAACTCAGTACATGATTTTACTATCAACTTGCTCAGTATCGTTGTGATCCTTCTCAGTAAGTTTGTTGTCTATGGATTTTTTCTAACCTAGTTATTCACTTTTGCTTCAAAATTTCTTGGGAATGTATGAAGCAGTATAGCTCCTAGTTGAAATCCTTGGAAGATCCTGTTAACAACCTTCCTACATTGTGAAAAATGTCCTTCACCCTTTTGTATAGCTTAAGTCTTTATCAACGTATAAGGGAATCTGCCCTCTTATCCTGCAGCATTTCTGCAGACTATGACTGCCACCCTGGTCTTTTTCCTCCAAAAATGTCATTAACGTAGTCTTTGTGCAAAAGTAATTAATGAGAATTCTGAAAATAGGAATGCCAAGACTGATATTTCTGTTGCCAGAGTGATAAATGTGTGGGTAGCGGGCAGCTGAGCAGGGAGCGAGCAGGATGCCGACGGCGGGTCCCCTGAGGGAGGCAGCTGCAGGAGAGGAGCTCGGCTGTGCCCACAGAAGCCGTGCTGTGTGGAGCCTGTTGGTCGGAGCTCCCTGAGCTGGACTTGGATGCAGATAATCCTGATCTGGAGGCAGATAATCCCGAGAGCAGCTGAGGGCCTGGAGATGGCCATTGACCAGCCAGGAAGGTTCAGCTCCTTTAGGTGCATCTTTGCTGTCATTGCCTTTTACGATTTTCCACTTTCTTGTTCTTTTCTACTACAAACAAGCTGATAGGACATCATTTTATGTCAGCCATTCATTCCTCCCTGCAACTGTTCATATTTCCTTACCTTTTCACAGATGATTTTTGGCTTTTTCCTTTCTCTTCTGTTATGCTGAGGGAGTCTCAACTCACACAGTGGCAGCTACTGGTGTTGTTTTGGGAGGTTCATTCATGGGCTACTTATGCTATCAGTTGCTTGTGCTGTCTACATGCCATTTAGACTGTGCTTAAGGGACACCTAAGCTCCTCTGCGGTCCTGCACTTAAATTTGCAGAAACGCCTTCTCTCTGCTATCTCCAGTGTAGATAGGTGACTTGTAGCTAAATTACATCAATGTCTCTTCTTCGACTTAGTAATTTTCCATGTGGCACTCTATCAAACGCTTTATTGAAGAACAAGTTTTTCTGCATTTCTTTTCTTAAAAGCTTTTCTTTTGTAACTGAGGAATATTGGTTTAGCCTGGCATCTTTGGTCAACCCCTGCTGAATCTTGTCCTATTTTATATTTTTGTGTCTTCTGTTACTGTTTCCACCAAATGTTGTTCCAGATACTTTCATCCCATCAAGTCACCTGGTGATAGTTGCTCTATTTTTCTTTAGGCTGCATTTGTTACTACACTGTATTGTTCTGAAAGCATGCTCAGATAATCTGTAATCCTTCATTCTTCCTGCATAACAACTCCACCAATACTGTTCTTACTCTGTCTTTATGTGCAGTCCTAGGAGTCAGTTTGGTTTCGGTCTTATTAGCTGACTTTCTCCTCACATGGACCCCTATTTCTGCTCCGTGTAGGGTTCCCAGTAAGTTTTCTTGTAATGGTTATTTATTCAAGAAGATCTATCATCCTACAAGTTTTTTTTTTTGCTTAGATATATATTCTTAAGAATTTCACACTTGTTGGCAAAACCTCTTTCCTAATGAAGCTGATGAAGCCGATCCAGTCCTCCAGCTGGTCTCTAGTTTCTTAGTTTCTCAGCCTGCCCTTTTGGGGCTTTAATTTTTCATGCTCGGCGTATCCCCTTGGATTAGGTGCCAGAGCACACGACACTGCATCTGGAAAGCACAGGTCCAGAGGGACAGGTTCCTTTGAGAGAATGAAATGCTGTCTTCAGGGACCACAAGCCGAATTTCACTCTGTGGGTAGTATTTGCCATTCCCAAAAAACTTTTTTCCTAAAGTGTGAACTGATAGTTTTAAATTCTGTTGTTACTTGGGTCTGGTCTCTTTAGTGTATTATAACAGGAATATGTACTGCTTTTCCTATCAGCTTTCTGTAGTGCTTGGGGGAAAGGAAATGAGGTTTCTTAATGTCTGTTTTCTATCAGACATTATTCACCATTAATGGCCAAGGATGACAATAAAAAAACCAAAACCTGGGAAAACTACATTCAGTAGGAAAGTTAGAAATTTTTAGTTCTCATAATATATAAGTAAATCTTTATTTCACATAGCCACCAAATAGTGTAATATACTTAATCTCAAACTCTGTAGGAATTGTGGACTATTTTTGTTTATTACGTATTTATTGAAAATTTTATTCGATGTCATATCCCTGATTTCTATCCTTAAATTTTACTTTGCTTTCCTGAAAATACTTTTTAGTGGTTTAATAATAGTGAATTTTGTTAAAATTTGCTTAATAAACCCCTTTTATTTTTTTGCCTTAGTGTTCCTTCTTTTGTTCATTTTTTGTATTATTTCTGAATAAGTATGATAGCTATATCAAAATTGTCCAAAATTGGAAGCTTTTCTCAGACTATCCAAATAAAACCACATAAAAGTGATCATTGGGGTTGCTATAAACAAGCAAGCATTTTTGTCATTGACTGTACACACAGAGACAAATATTCAAATCTGCTTTTAACAGATCATGAATCTTTGTGTTACTAATTAATGTAGAGATTTTAAACTTTGTGTTTATCTCCACTGGTGTGCCACTAAGCCTCAGTGAATTCCTGTCCCAACTGATGTGTCTTAAACCTTTCGTGTGCCTCTAAAGAGCTCATTTATCTACCTTTGGCCTAGCATTTCTTTTATAACCTTCCTGTATATAAAACTGGATTTTTTTTCAGTAAAAACTGCTTTACATTTCAGCTTTGCACCACTGTGTTGCTTTTTAAAATTTTTTTTTTTTCTCTTCTTCCCACGTTTGCTGCCTGTGGAAGTTGATTTGGTCTCTAATGAGCTAATGCTGTGATTCAAAACACAGCTCTACTGCTCTGTGGTGTTGCATCTTAACTTTAGTCCCTTTCTGATTGGGCTTTATTGTTAAATCTTTTTTATTTCCTTGTTGGTTTTCATCTCTCCTTTCGCGTTGTATCTTTTCCCAGTTTCACTGGGATAAGCTCTTGTTTAAAAAAAAAAAAGCATGAGAAGACTCGATAGCACTATAAGTAGTACATGTAGAAGTAGTAAACAAGCAAATGCCTGAAATGTTTTTTGGGTAAACTGATCTTTAGAGAAAGAATAGGATTTTCAGAAGATGCCTGTTTGGATTAATGCCTTTTATTTGGGTGTTTTTTTTGGTTTGGTTTGGTTTTTTTTATATGGCTTTTATTCTCAGAGCTTGCTATTTGTCTTCTGTGCTTTTTATTTACTGTATTATGTAACCTTTGTTTGTTGAAATTTGCATTTCTGCCTTCCTGAATACATTATTTTTCAGAAACATTTTGGGTTGATGAAGAGCTTTATTGACATTTTTATTTATTTAGGAAATACATCTCTGGAGGCTCCAGAAGAAACAATATCCTACAGGGTTTAAGCTTTGGTATTTCTGAAGTATTTATTGCGTTAAGAAGAATTTATTGAGAAGGAGAATAGTAGGATATCAAATTTGCAATCAGAATAAAAATTGCTTTACAGTTATAATTTGCAAGAAATCTAAGGTATTAGAGTAAATAGCCCCCCTATCACTAGCTTCATTAAATGATGCACAGGCAAAGACAGTAATGGATTTTTGAGCATAGAGCTCACCTCAGAGGTTAACAGTTTGCATTTGAAAAAAGACTGGTATAAAGGCTTAACACATGCAGTTTCCTTTTTAGCTGCTTATTAAAATAACTGATCAAATGCTTTCCATCAGATTTATTGCTTGCTTTCATCTTGTCTTAGCCATGTATTTCACTAATGTAGAGTGTTATTTTAGTGGAGCAATTTGGTAATGGCTCATCAATAAGACCGTCTCTGATCTGGGCATAAAGGTTCTGCGTTTGATGTTGTGTTTTCTTAGATAGTATAGCGTCCAGGACACAACTAATGAGGACTTGCAAACTGTAAAGGAGAAGGTTGGGACACAAGGAGATGTGCTGCTTCGCAGTGATGCTCACCCGGTGGCACAGTAAATGAGAATTTCCTTTGCAGACTACGACTACTGACAAGTAACACTGGAGAAACTGTGGGTGAGGAGCGCTTCCTGTAATCACAACACTGCCAATGGGGAAACAGCAGGATAAAATTAAACACCTCGTATTTCACTGTGCTTTCCATTACTGTAGCAATGGAGATTTTTATATGTCTTATGAGCAATGGGAATCTTCTGTCTGTGGATACTTTGGGCTGAGTCCAGTAGAATCCAGTGAAGCGTTTCAGCTCCAAAATGCATCCGAGTTGCTGATTCCTGAGTTTTGTTCTGTGGACCAACACTAATCCTTGAGGTTTATGGAATGAGGCAAGCTGAACGCTAAGAAGAGTTGGAGGAAGTGGAGGGGGGAGATAATGAAAAGGAGAGAACATCTATCTTGAGTTCTATAGATTGGCAGTTCCTTTTCTACAATGTAATGTAAAAATCTTGCATTTGAAGGCAAGGGAACACTAAAAATCTATTTCCTTTACTAATTAAATCAAGAAAAATATAACACGGGATTTGTGGATGTTAATAATGGATGTGGAATTTTAAATAATCCACGCACAACCCTGACTAAATGCGATTTATGTTTTGTTTAGCATAGATTATAAAAATTTCTAAGTAAAGACTGGAACTTCGTTGCAGTAGGCACTTCATATTCTGCATATATGCTGTGGCAGAGTTGCCAGTTTAAGGCAAGAAAGCAGGTGGACGCAAAAGACAGATGGGGAAACACAAGGTAATGGAGACAATTATGAGTGTTGTAATAAGCTGTAGTTCCAATGTGCCATCTGCCCAGCTACAGAGAGAAATTTTGTAATATCTTTTTTTTTTATTATTGTAGTGCCCTATTTTCTCATTGTACCTTAAGGATGCAGCAAAGCACGTGTGTGTATAACTATGTACCTCGGCATTGTTGGTTGGTAAAGTTTATTACTGTGGTAGAGAGTTGTTCCTCAGCTCTCAGCTGCTTTCAGCACGCAGGCGTGTGGGTGCCTGGGACCTGCTTAATGCAATTACATTTGGTAAAAGGCTATCAATGAGCGTTGATCTTTAATAATAGTCCAGCTATATTTGTTCCAGTCTTGCAATGAAGTATTTTCTTCCATTGCTGTTATGACTACATTTGACTGAGGTTTTTGAGATTTTTACTCGGACTACTCAGCTAAGAGTAGTCTTCTTCCATACAGTGTAAAAGTACTAGGGACATAAATGAGAGCACTTCATGGAATCATAGAATGGTTTGGGTTGGAAGGGACCTTAAAGATCATCTAGCTCCAACCCCCCTGCCATGGGCAGGGATACCTTCCACTAGACCAGGTTGCTCAAAGCCCCATCCAGCCTGGTCTTGAACACCTCCAGGGACGGGACATCCACAGCTTCTCTGGGCAACCTGTTCCAGTGTCTCACCACCCCCACAAGTAAAGAATTTCTTCCTAATATCTAATCTAAATATACCCTCTTCCAGTTTAAAACTGTTGCCCTTCATCCTGTCGCTACACTCCCTGATAGAATCCCCCCCATCTTTCCTGTAGGTCCACTTTAGGTACCGGAAAGCTGCTATAGGGTCTCCCTGGAGCCTTCTCTTCTCCAGACTGAACAACCCCAACTCTCTCAGCCTGTCTTTATAGGAGAGGTGTTCCAGCCCTCTGATCAGAGGAGGGCCATGAAGATGGACTTGTTCCAACAGGTCCATGTCCTTCTTATGTTGGGGGCCCAGAGCTGGACGCAGTACTCCAGGTGGGGCCTCACCAGAGCGGAGTAGAGGGGCAGAATCACCTCCCCTGACCTGCTGGCCACACTTCTTTTGATGCAGCCCAGGATGCGGTTGGCTTTCCGGACTGCAAGTGTGCATTGCCAACTTATGTTGAGCTTCTCATCCACCAATACCCCCACGTCCTTCTCCTTGGGGCTGCTCTCAATCCGTTCTCCACCCAGCCTGTACTTGTTGTTGGGATTGTCCTGACCCAGGTGCAGGACCTTGCACTTGGCCTTGTTGAACTGCATGAGGTTTGCATGGGCCCACCTCTCCAGCCTGTCCAGGTCCCTCTGGATGGCATCCCTTCCCTCCAGTGTGTCGACCACACCACAGAGCTTGGCGTTGTCAGCAAACTTGCTAAGGGTGCACTTGATCCCACTGTCCATGTCTCCAACAAAGATGTTGAAGAGCACCGGTCCCAGTACCAACCCCTGAGGAATGCCATTGATCTCCACTTGGACACAGAGTCGTTGACCGCAACTCTTTGAGTGCAACAGTCCAGCCAGTTCTTTATCTACCAGGTGGTCCATCTGTCGAATCTGTGCCTCTCCCATTTAGAGACCAGGATATCATGTGGCACAGAGTCAAATGCTTTGCACAAGTCCAGGTAGATGACATCGGTTGTTCTTCCCTTGTCCACTGCTGCTGTAACCCGTTCGCAGAAGACCACCAAATTTGTCAGGCATGACTTGCCCTTGGTGAAGCCATGCTGGCTGCTACCAATCACCTCCTTATTTTCCATGTGCCTTAGCAGAGTTTCCAGGAGGATCTGGTCCATGATCTTGCTGTGCACAGAGATGAGACTGGCCTGTAGTTCCCTGGGTCTTCCTTATTTCTCTTTTTGAAAATGGGGCTTATGTTTCCCCCCCCTTCTTTTTTTTTCATTGCTGCGAGTCCAGGAAAATTAAATAGTGGGACTATTATATATCACTGTTTTCTCAAAAAGCTCTTCTCATGCAATCTGGAAAACTGCTGACCAGTTTGATGCTAGGTTTAGGATCAAGCTGACTGTGGTGACTAATACAATTAGTTAGATCAAATGCAACTGCATGCATATATAGCAGGACGCTGAAAACACATTTTAAAGAGAAAGATGAGTGGAGAAACTACAGTTAATTAATTTGATTTGGGAAGATGGGTGAAACTTATGTTGCATGGGGAAAATGCAAAGATTGTGGGTTTTTCAACAGAAAACATTACTTGACGTAACTACTATCTTACCTAGTGATTTCCTTGGCTTTTTTGGCCATTATGATAGTAAGATGCACATCTTGGAGGCCTTCACAAGGCTTAACATAAAGAAAGTTTTATCACATCTTTAAAACATTTTCAGGACTTCTGGCAATGTTCTGTCCTGGATAATATGGTGGTTGCAGAGCAGGGCCCACATCACTTACAGAATTTGCAATATTGGATGTATAGATATATCTGATCCCTGCCAGCATGTCTTTGTCATCTGCAGCCTTTATGTAGAAAGTCAGGTAAGGTAGATAAGAAATACCGGTATTGGTATCTCGTAGTTTAGTCAAACTTTTGTCTTTTAAGTTTTTGTGTGTCAGAAGATTGTATGAATATTTTATGCAGGGAACTTTAACCTGAAACAAAATTTCTCAATAAGAATTGAATGCAAATACATTAATGAGGTGTGTCTCCATATGAAGGTAAGCTTAATGTGGTGAGACTCTGAAAGGTAGTTCTGAAAAGAGCAAAATAACAAGGAATTCAAGATATTTGTGTGGAAACACTGATGCTGGTGGATTGTGCCAGTTGAAGTACAACTGGTGTTGCAGTCCAGTGCCACACCACCTTTTTGCGGTGGGGATACAGTAGCAGAGGGCAAGTAAAGGGTATGAATGTTTCTAGGCAAGAAAATACTTAACAAGGAACTGGTTCATTTTCTGGGGGTCTAAGTGAAAATTGCTAGAGCACATCTTGGAGGGGTGGGTAGGGGTGATCATAAGGAAAATCACAAGCTTATATTTCTCCTGGGTAGGCCACTCATCCATGGTTATTCCTGTAGTGGAGAAGGGAGGTAGTGCTTCTCCAGCAGTTGATTCAGAGTTCCGTATGTTTACCTCCTGCTCAAAATCACCCTGATTTGTCCTCAGAGGCAGCCAAGAGAATAGTTTTCCTTTGCTTCTCTTCTCTTGCAGTTTACTTTGTCTCTGCTTTATTTTAGAGTCTCTCTTACTCTGCACTTCAGGTAAGAAATGTGCTAAATCTGTAATATAGAGTCCCGCTCTCTGCAGAATGCCTGCTACTTGCTCTACAGAATATTTGGAAGCTAAAAAGAGATCTATATAATATGTCTACCCTGTACATAGTTGATATTTGTACTGCATTACAAATTGTGCCTATATCATCTAAGTAAACATGGCTCCTCTGCAGATGAAAAATAACGTATCAAACAGTGATTGTCCGCTGGCTTACTTAGGGTGAACAGGCAGATCCACTAATGAAGCAGTTTGCTGCACAGTTGTTAAAACTCTGCTACAGAAAACCTTTAGCCAAAATAGTTAGTGAATCATTGTCCCTTTTAAATGTGGAGGTGGCATAATTGCAGTTTTTTACAGGATCTGATCTGAAATCTCATGTTAATGCTTTGGAGTAAAATGATTTTATAATAATCCAGATGGCAGAACTTGTAATTATCACGTAGGTACCTGCTGGTCAGTAAACTGCTCACCACTATGGTTCTGTGTCTTGGGTTACATCAGGAACAACCGCTTATGGTGAGGGATGCAGAGTACCCTGAAGCTAGAAAGTAGTAATGGTGAAAATTGTTTTGCGTTAGGTATTTTAAAGTTGTAAGTAGGTGGGTTCCGTTCTCCCCCCCCATTCACCTTTGAAAGAAAAATATCATTCTTAAATTAATTTTATTTTCCTCTATTTCTTATTGTTCTAGAAATGCAGTAATCTTCCAGGTAAGATATTTAGAAGGTTTGAAAGGAGTCTCATGTCTGATTCCCTTTAAAATTAAGTTCATTTCTCAAACCACCCAAGCGACTGAGGAGCACGGTAACTGTCCAGAGTTTTGACATCCTTATGATGATTTTGAAAATCCCATACCGGAAGACAAACCCATGGTGGCTCCTTTGAAATATCTAAGTGTTATAATTTTGCAAGTGAAAGGCTTAATAGCCCAAAATCTCGAGAAAGAAAAAATGGAGTTTGTCTGAACCACAGTCCTTGCAAATGAGCAATCCATAAAACTATGAACAAGCAAAACCTGATTGAGGAAATGTTTGTGGAAAAGGAAGTTATTTCTGCTGTGGGAAGTGTGCTTGCATTTGCAATTTGAATACTCAAAGTCAAGATTTTTTTAATGGCAAATACCTTCTGCCACTACCAGCAATTTTTTACCCAAAGGAAGACAAATATTTTTAAAATTCGGTTTACTGGGTGAATTTTTTTTTAAATAAAAGTATGGCTTTTTCTTCACATACATTTTATTTCAAGCAGTGAGAGTGGGACTTACCAAAAGACAAATTTTATTAAAGCAGTGTAAATAAGTGAGCAGATGGATTCTAAAGTTAATAATCTGTTTTGCATAAGCTTGTATTAAAGGTAGGTATAAAATGTATTAAGAGGAAATATTTGCTGGTGGACTGACTCTGTGTAATATGTAGTTTTGATTGCTGAATATTCCAGTTTTATCCTAGCTAAAATATCGATTTCTTTGCATTGATGGCCTGTAGCTGCCTCATTATTTTTCCTGTAGCTGTACTAAATACTGAAACCTACTGAAGTTCTAAACAGCAAAGTAGATAAATAAGATAATGAATTATGGCAGTTACCTTCTGGGAACTGCTAAATGGATAGAAAATGTATTATGGTTATATCCTTGAAAGAAGCTTGCTTGTGCAATGTAGTGTGAACTTTTTATCATGCTTCTTGTCGTGTCCTGATTATTGACCACTGAATACCCTGAGCTGCTTTTTCCATTTTGAAACAAATCAGTCAAATTTCCTTACTTTATAAGGAAAGTTTCATGTTAGACAAAGCATAAGAGATGGTTGCACACTAGACTGAAATGAAAGATTACCTTTTATCCATAATGATCTCTCAAACTCTGTCTATGTTAGCCTAAACTTAGATATGCTTTTTTATGTTTTTCCTCAGAGCAGTTGAAAATGATAGATAAAAAGAATCTTACCCACATTTCTGTAAATGGCTACAGGAATAAAATCCGTTGAATGCATGATAAAAAGTTACTGCACCATAAAAAGCTGTACTGTTCAAGCATGGGAGCACTGTAAAAAGTGCTTGTAAAAGCATTTCAGATTTTTTTTCCCTACTGGAGTAGGAGTAAGTAATAAGATCTGAGACAATTCAAAACAGTATCTACATGATACAGTGGGATAACTTCAGTTTTTGCAGATACAGTAGGAAAAAATTACTTCCTTGCCTTTTCTTCCTGTTATGTGATCTTTCGTGATCTTGGAAAAAAATACATGTATGAGATGCTGCGAGTGTTATCTCAAAGTAATATACTTCGTGGTTTTAAATTCAGCAGCTTGTGCAGAAGGTCAAATTGGCTGTTCTTACAAACTGGTCTGTTTGCAACAGCCGTATCTGACTGCATTATCACAGTTACAGAACTTGAGAAAATACTTTGGAGAAGAGGGATTTAAATTACTCTTTATCTCAAGTGGTTCCATCTTGGATTGCTGTTTTGAATGAAAAAGATCACTAGCAAGGTGGAGAACATGGACGTCTTCCCACTCAGCAGTTTCTTATTTAGGATATTTTTTGGAAAGAATTTTTCTGCTGAAAAGTTTTAAGAGGATGTTTTTGTTTAATCTGGAATGAAATGTGTCAGTGTGAATGCACGTTTAAAATCTGGTTTCCACATTGGCAGTTGATCTGCCATTGTTCCTGATTTTCTTGCTTTTCCTAACTTTTTCTCTGCTGTTAAGACTGTCTTCAGCTGCCTTAATTTACATTCTGGAGTTGTGCACTTTCTGGGTAAGTGGCATTTGGGGTTCTTCCAGCTGTGATCAATGAGTGGCTCTTGGCGCAATGTGAAAACACTTGCAATTGAAATGAAAAACATTTCTCACCATCCTAGAAATCTTGACTTTCAGACAGGTTATTCTTAACTGAACAAATGTCACCTGCCATATGCGACCCGTGCATTCTCTGAAAGTGCTTCAGAAACTATTGTTTTTTATTAGAGATGAGAATTTCCCTTATCTCTTATGCTACGTATGTAGTTTTTTTTTTTTTTAATGGACCAATATGTGAGCCCATAGAGAGTATCTGTATGGAATAGATCTGTCAGCAAAACTTACTTTTTTTTTTTCTTTTTTCTAAGTAATGATAACAGATTCCTGGGCCTAAACCTACTTTTTCTTCCTTTTCTCTCTCTCATCTGTTTCAAATTACTTTTTCAAACTTCTGATTTTTCACTACACCAGTTTGCTTGAATTGGAGTGTGTAAAGCTGTTCCAACTGAACTAGGTGGACTTTTCCAACTCACTGGAGTGAGAATGAGCACGGGGCAGACCTGGAAGGGGGGGAGGGTCACGACTGGATTGCTGGGGCCCAGTTGTGCTAACGCAAGCTGTGTTACCAGCTCCAGGCTGTTCTATTTGGTGTGCCTGGTGGCTCCAGTGTACTTCTTCACTTAAGTCAATGTAGCAACTTGTGTGTGTGTGTGTGCCCAGGAGCTTAGCTAAAGCTGAAATGGGATAATTCTTTGGTGGTAGAGAAGCGCAGTAAAGTCCAGCCAAGAGATGTCGGTCAAGAGAGGAATTCTTGATTTAGGGAAATTTCTCTGAGACCACATTCTTTGAATGACAAGGATAGGAATTAAGCCTGAAAATGGACAACTTGCAGCTTTTTTGGCAGTACTCATAAAAATGCTTCAGAAATTATGTTATTTATGTTATTTAGTTTGTATTGCTTAAATTGGTATGGTCCAGCTATTGCCACATGTGCCCCATGTGTCCTGCAATAGACTTCCCAACAATTCACTGCGCTTCCAGTGGGAAGACTGGAGACATCTTTTTGGATGGCAGAAAAATCTTCCATCGCCAAACCTTGAACCGTTTCTTGCAAATGGTCTGGTACTTAGAGCTCAGATGGTAATGACATTCCTGTCTCCTTGCTTGTGCCTTCATGTGACCTGGCTGCAGTGTTGGCCTTGGCATGATGATGGGGAAGAGATGGGGATGACTGATCAGTGCCACATGTCTTCCCTTTGGTGGGTTTAGAGTTAAATCAGTGGATTCTTTGCTAAATCAGCGATGCATTTCCATCAGTTCTTGTTTGTGAAACTTCAGGGTTAAATTTTAAGGATTTACAGTAAGCACAAGAGACTTCCAGGTCTGAGCTGTATATTTTGGTGCATAGCTAACAAGAAATACATTTTCTCATATGTTATCCCTGTAGACTTCTTCTGTCTGCGCCGAATGCAAAATCCACATTTGTTCAAAAGTAGTACAATTAAATTTAAAGAGGAAAAGTTTGTAATGTTATATAAAAACAAAGTTAATTTATGATGATGAAATAAGTATAACAGCTAGAATTTGTTCATTCCGTAATGTCTGTAAAGTCCAGTACATTCCTCTAAAAATAATTACTAGTTTGATTTCAGCTTGACTTTCTTCCAAGGTTCTTTAAAATATGAGTATTATGGCTCATACAGGATAACCAGAACATAAGTTTTCCTAGAGAAAGTAGCAGAATTGTAAATGCAGCTCAGGAGGAGAGATTCGTTTGAGCGTTAAAATGCAATTAATTGCCTGCCATAAATTTTAAGATAATTAGTATTGTGAACGACAGATGTTTGTTCCACTTTCAAGACAAATGGCGTAAATGAATATAGAAGTTCTTATAAGCTTGGAAGACTGCTGTTGTCCCAGATGTACTCTTAGTATTAAATATAATAAGGCATAGATTTGTTTAAAAATAATCTGATCTGCTAAAAGGTTTTACTGTTTGTAGTGTTTGATATTTTAAATGAATATGCAAAAATAGTGTGAGTTCAGTAGCATAAGAGGTGTATTGCATGCTGTACTTCCTGAAGACTTAATCAAACTCCCTTTTTGTATAGAAGGCCATTGTAATAGGTGGAATTTATACTAGATTTTTGTACATTTTGATGGTGTTCTGTGTGCTTTTGAAAACTGTAGTGCCTGAAGATGTGGAGTGAGATTAGAGTCTAAGGATTTGTCTCACATCTCAAATTGTTTAGAGATAAGGTGGGAATGCATTAGCTCTACTTTGTGGCTTATTTAAAGTACAAGCAGTTGACAGCTGAATCAAAAGGTAGTTGATTCAGAACTAGCTTGATGTAAAAGCTCATGTATGTGTGTAATTTCATGGCACGGTCAATGGAACAATTCTGTAAAAATATGTGGGACAAACCTTAATGCAGACTTAAGAAATGGTCTGGTTTTTAAAGGTCAGTGGAAGTCGTCATCTTGCCTATGTGACATCTTTGTGACACGAAAGATAGAGTCCTTCTTAGTATAAAAGTGGAACAGCTTCGAAGAGGCAGGGGGGAAAGTGGTCCTTGTTGGTTCAGTACTGTGAAACCCAGTGTTAAGTGTTATTTGGTTTGCTCTTTTCTATCCAATGCTTTAAAAGTTCAGTGCTTTTTAGAAATATTAAGCCCTAATGTTTCTGGAAGTGGAAGTCTGGTTAAGTAATCAACTGCTGAAGATATTGATACTTAAATCAATCATCAATCATGATTAGTCCTAAGGTTTATAAATTCTGTAGACACATTGAATCCACATCTGATGCCTGACAAGCACCCAGCTGAAATGTCCTTTTCCTGATTTCTGCCTTTTTAATTTTAGTATTCATCCAAGTTTGCTTTTGACCTTCATTCCGAGTAGTTTGGCCAGGTACAGAATATGCTTGTGGTAGCAGATGTCTTTTGAGAAAGCAACTTTTAAGGAATGCTGAAAATTTAGACTTCAAAGTGGGGTACTTCAGAGTTAAAATGTGTGGAATATGTTTTACCAGTTTTTCATTTCTATATTTTATGTAGTTTTATTGTGTTCAAACTGAAAGCTCGGATATTTGTAATAGTTTCTCCACTTACATTCTTAATACTGCCAATATCAAACTGCCATTTTGTGCAACAGTGTTATGTGAGGAATATGTGATACTGTGCAAAATAATAGCCATACTGAATTCTAAAAGCAAAATTAATGGTATCTTACTGTAAAATCAGTGATTTCTTTCAGTAATTCATAGAAATATTTCCTAAAAGCCTGAAATACAGGAGCTTGTTGTACCATAAGGAACATAAACACACTCTTGTGGAAAACAGAAACATACTTCCTAATCCTTGTAGATTAAACTTTGTTCTCTAATGTGCTTTTTGGTATTTCTCTTTTGTCTATTTATCATTAGTACACTTTCTTTTAAAAATTATTTGGGAACTATGGAGTGTCGTATATCCCTCTATAGAATACTAAAGATGATTTTATTGTGGAGCCATTTTTAAAGAAAGATGATAGCAGAGCTACTGTATCAAGTATAAATATTAGAATTAAAACATTGTGGAACATTTTTTTTTGTTCACTTTGACAGCTGAAAAGACTGACAATATTCACAGATTTTAAACTAAATTTTAGCATACTTATATTTACTGAAGTGACTAAAGATTTGTCATAGGTTCAAATATGGATTAAACATGTTTTTTTCATTTCTTAATGAATGTTCTTTTGCAGCATTTTTTGTTGGTTTTAACTACAAATTGAGTTCTCACCCTTTCAGGGTACAATGCTCTGATTGGGTTGAGCCCAGTCTGGGGTATCGCAAAGAGATGTATCAAACATATCTGGGTCTTTTTTTATAAAATTATTTCATCTATTTTTACAAAAGGGTAAGATGAATTTACCTTTATTATTCCTATTAGCAAGAACTGTCTTTGAGGTTATCCTCTATCCTGGTTTATTTTCCAACACATATTTGCATGGTGAGTTTATACTCATTTATTCCTATTCAAAGATTGTTCTTAAGCTTAAATGTTTTTTCTGCCTCTCCTGTGTTTATCCCAGCTATGTTTACAAGAAAGCTGTCATATTCCCTCTGATGCTTTGTTGCGCTCTTTTCATTTCCTCTCAAAAGATGGGCTTTTAATCCTAGTAACTCTTCTCTGCATGTGCTCCATCTGAATTAATCTTGACTCGGTCTGAGAAGCTAGAGGTGTGCACAGTGTACCACGCCAGTTCACACCACTGCCTTCTGTGGTCACATTAATCCTTTTTGGCTTTTACTGCCAATGGCTTGGCCAAGAGGTCTTAGGGTTTGTGTTTGTCTCTTCCATGGCTGCGTGAACAGTGGGGCTCACAGTCATCCTGTGATGGAAAGTGCCCGATTCCTTTTCTTGTTCTTTCTTCGGTTTGAGCTTTCACTTTAAATTTTAAATTCTGAATAGCCCTTGCACTTTGTGCTAATGATTTTCATCTCATTTTAATGTGTCTCATTTTCAAGGTTCTCTTGTTCTTTTGAGTAACCTGGTGCTCATTCTCTTGAGCTGGTGACAGCTCCCAGCTTTGTGCCATGAGGACATTTCATCGCTAACTGCTCTGGGCAGAGCGGAGGCCATGGGACTGACTGGGGGGAGAATCACTAGTGCTCTGGTAGTTTGTCTTTCAGCACAGATCATTGTAGTCACCATTTGTAACTATTCTTTTTCTTTTTTTTTTTTTTTTTTTACTTCAGCTAATACTTTTCTGTGTAATACCATGTTAAATGTTCCACTGAAATTTAAATGAATTAGTCCTGTTATATCGGCTTTGTATAAAGAATCAAGATAACATTTTTAGTACAAATTGCCTTTGGCATTCCTGTGGTATAATATATTCCTTATTCCAATTTCCATTCCATTTTTGTAATCCATCATTCCTCCAAAATGTACTTTTCTGCTTTGTGTCCCATTGAGGTCAGACTGAGGACCTGTAACGGTCTGGAACAGCCTGGGTCATATTTTCTTTCCCCTCACTGTTTTTTGTAAGTGGTTTGTAATTGGTATTTCCAATTTTACATCACCTGTCACTTCCAGTAAGATAGATTTCTTAAAAAAAGAAATAAAAAAATCTCCCACCAGTTTCATGGTTTCATGTGCTAATATTTTCAGAATTCCGTGGCGGGGATTATCAAATGCCTGAATTGGGGGTGTGTGTGTGGAAATAATAATTAAAAAAAAATATTTTTTTTATGTTTTTCTTCTAAGTGAGTGGACAGTTTTCATGTCCTAGTTCCTGGAAGTCAAATTGCCTTTGTCCGCGTAGTACCTTAGTAGTCTTACTGAGAGCTGAATTAATATTGAGGTCATGGCAAGTTTATGTTCAGTGTCTACCTCACTCATACAGCATAGCAGTCTCACTTTTTTGATCATTTTAATTTTAGCTGTGTTGCTGAGGATACCTTGCTTCCTTCCTGAGGAACTGCTTCCTTCACAAAGTCTTAGCTTGTGACCCTCTCTTTGTCTTCATCTTCTCACAGTCGATACATGTTCTTGGCTGGTAACAGGAGTTCCCACTTTTCTTCTGTCTACTCTTGTTCTTCATTTTGAGGTGATTATTCTATTTTGGTCTGGACTGGAATTTCTAGTCCTCTTCTCTGTAGATAAAGGTCTAAATTCTGCCTGAATGTTTTACTGTGAGGACCTCTAGGCTGAATTAATGCAATATTTGCACATAATTGCCTTGTTTTTAAAATGAAAAAAAGAAAATGACTATAAACTGAGCGGGCTTCTTGAAATCTGCACACTTTTCCAGTTGTGTGAAGTGATAAAGATATTTCTACCTTTGCTACTGCTTCAGAAGCAACAGAGAAAAATCTTCGTATACTTCAGCATATCAGCCTACTACACTTTGGTCATTGTATCTTGGCAACTGGAAGTATTTTTAAATGAGTGTTTCGTTTTTTTTTCATCGGTCTGTCGTTTATTATCAGTCTAAAAGTTGTAAAACTGAAAACTTCTGACAAACCACCACAGAATTCTAGAGGAGTGAGAAGGACTGAGAAAATACATTTAAGTGAAACAACATCACCTTCATGAGTGCTTTCTTCTAGCAGCATCCCTTTATGCGTAAGGCATTCCAAGATCGAGTTGTATGAAGACTACTGAAGGCGTAAGCTCCGAGGAGAGGTGTTTGAGACCGGCTGACTGTGGCCATATGTGTCCTTCACGTGTAGACTTGCTCTGCGCCCTCTCATTTGTTGTTAACAGATTCTTCACTCTCTCTCATAACTAAGCACTGAGAGTTAAGCAGATTTTAGACTATCTGAATATATATTGCTGAAACAATTGAAAACTTTTAATTGCTTCTGCTGGAAACAGATGTGTATGATTTTCAAATAATCTTTTAAAAAACGGGTTGAAAATATTGATTATGTAAACATCTATATGAATTTGACCTTGTGTTAAAAGTTAACTCCTGCAAAGAAAGGAAGTGTGGAGGCTTTCAGCTCAAAGGCAGAATGTTTCAAAAGATATGGGAAGGCAGATTTAAACTGCAGACAATCTCAGAGCACTGAGTTCTAAAACTTAGTACCTGTTTATGTAGATAGCTATACTTACATTTATCAAACTTTTTCTTATACTTAAACTTATACAACTTTAAGCACGCATCCTTTTTGGCGGGGATTTTGCCCAGGGAATGTCTGTAGTGAAACAAAAGCAAAACCCTAGCAGACTGATTCAGTCCCGACAGCTGTGCTGGTTCAAATGGATGTTGAACCCTCCAGTAATTTATTTTTTTTTTTCTCATCATGATTTACTGGGTTTGGAGAGCAGCGGTGGTCTGTGTGCTGTGTACTTGTGATGGCAGCAGCACCAGGCACATGTGCGTGTTTTTCCTATGCAGTAATCCATACAGATGCACTTTTCCTCATGTTTATCAATGCCCGAGGTTCTCATTGCGTACCTTAAGATCTGAGAGTAAGTTTTGCTACTTTTCTTACCCGGATTCTCAAATGTATTTAAGGTGCATTTCCATCTTGCTGCACGGCTGAGGCGCTGGCTGTTACCGAAACGGCTGCGTGTCCCCGCTTCGCTGGCTCTGCTCCCTTCCATGAGTCTGCAGGAGTGCTTCTCTGGCTCTGAGAGTGAAAATAGCAGAATACGGTTTGCAGCCATCTTAGTGTTAGCTTTCTGCCCATTTAAAATCCTTGAAGCAGCTTTTCTCAGGGCTGGGAAAGGACCTGTGTTAGCAAAGGGCAGCAATCAGAGTGGTTGAAGGAGCGGCACGCAGGAGCTACAAGAGCACTCCTGGCAGCATTTTTAGTCTGTGTTGAATACCCAGAGAATGGAGGCGAAATACTCAACCTTTTTTAAAGAAGAAAAATAATAGGTATGAAATATTTTTTTTATGGTTGTTATTATTGTGGTTTCTCCCTCAGCCTTTAGTTGTCACAAAGTTCTGCCTTTCCAGGTTATCCTTGATTGACATTTGGTTGGAAGAAACCAGCTACATTCTTCTCAGGTCTCTTGCCAGCAATGACCAACTCACTTAGTTGACCCCTATTTTTTCTTTGCTTCTGTGGTGTCTTTTCCTCACGTCTGCTGTGCTGCCGCCTTTACCCCAGCCAGATCTCCCACGCTGGGGTTGGATGGTTGGTTGTGTGGGATTGTGGAGGAGACCCTGGTGTGGTCCTGTGATAGGTCGTGCACTCCCTATGTGGGTGCTGAATTCAAATAAGCCTCATCTGGAAGATAAACCCTCACAGACTGGCAACTAGTATTACCTCTTTCTCTTCTAAGTGGCCTCAGTAGTGCCCTGCCCAGGTGGAGGCCAGACGAATGCTTTTACTTGTGTTGGCTCTTGAGAGAAATGCCTTTGGAGGCCTCTAAAGGGGAAAGAGTGTGTGCCGTCTATGTCAGTCTAAAGATGAGATAAAACTCTTTAGTGTTCTAACCACCATTATTTTGTAATCTGCTGAAAAACTTACACAGCTCAAATGAACAAAAATCAATATTAGGTATTTTTTTCAAAAAATATGCAGTCATTGCTATTTGCGGTCATAGCCTGTGAAAGATACCGTTGCGGTGTGGTGATTAAATGTGTATAGTTTTTGGTTTTAACATGTGTGGAAGGATGAACAGAGAAAGCTGAGATAAATCTGTTTATCTCTGTGAAGTAACTTTTTTGTTACTTTCTGATAGCAGATCAGGAGGATGTAGCGAACAAAATGTTTTAAGGAGTTTCAGCCTTGGCTGCCGCTGTGTTCCAGGGGCCACGAGTGGTGGCTTTTGAGGGAGAAAGGGAATGTCACGCAGCTCACGGGTGGTAAAATATTCAACCTTGAAGAAAAACAGCATGAAAGCATGGTCTTCTCATTTCTCCTTTTGACCCAAGATTCCTCTGCAGAGTATTTTTAAGCCATAATTTTAATGATGTTCTGGCATTTATTTAAGCCTTGGCTGCCTTAATGATTATGCAGAAAAGTCTTTTTTTTTAGAATAACTGTGCCTTAACTACTGGAAAATACAGTCATATTAAAAACAAAAAATAAATCTTTATTCTTTAACTAAAAAAGCCCCAAAATTTGAGTTCATTGAATGTCAGCTCAGTGTTTCCTTCTTGCTGTATCATTCAGTGACTACATTTCTCTTGAATATTTCAATTTAACTGTCTTGCAGTAAGATATTAAGTGTAGCCTGGGAAAGAAGGAGCAATTCTGGTTCTTCTGGAGACTGAAAAATTACAAGTTCCAGAACGTAGCACATTTTCAGCACACCTGGGGGCTTAAGGGTTCTTTTCATGCAAAGTAAGGCAGCTGTCCCCTTCCTACTTGTTTCCCCTCACCCCCATTTTGTGTGTGGGCCTTGTTTCATGTTGAATATTACTGGGGGATGAATAGGCAAGATCTTCCGCCTGCTGGAAAGGGAGGAAAGATCTCAATGTTGTCCTTGTTGGACATCTGTCATAGAACAAAAGGTGCACAGTAAGTGCAAGTTTTTGTAGCTTCTGAACTCCACATTCATGTGTTAAGGGGTTTGGGTTGGTGTTGGTTTGGTTGGTTGACTGTTTTGGTGGGGGGTTTTATTGGTTTTTTTTTTTTTTTTTTTTTTTTTTTTTTTGTTTGTTTTGTTTGTGTTTTTGTTGTTTTGGGGTTTTCTTGGCAGTGAGACAAAAGATGGCTACGTTTGAAGTAATTTGGTTCAGTATCAAGGACATGTTCGTGCTTGTATTTCTGGTTTGCCATGTTTTGCTCGAAATAGCATCTTCGTGATGGCCTTTTCTTGCTCACAAAAATGGAAGCTCTGGAATAGGGAACATGAATAGCAGTAAACAAAATCGTGGTTTTTGCTTATTAATTGATGTTGTATGAGGAACACTCATACATTTATGAAGATGTAATCCTCAGCTTAGGATAACTGCAAGCAGTTCATCTCTATCTCTTTTGGCTGTAGAAGTGCTGGAGAATTTAATGGTTACCATGCATTTCTGTTGGATTTTACCAGAGGAAGATTGTGTTGTAATGATGCATTGCCTTGTATTGACAGGGAGGGGTGGAATGAAAACACTTTATATCTTGGTCTGGCACTGCAGTTACTGGTGGTATTAATTGTTATTGTATACTACTTGTATATTTTCAGTTAGAGGCAGCCTTTGAGTTATTAGGATATCTTGGCTTGTATGTGTATCTGTGAAATGTATTTTTCTACCAACCTTAACCCCAAGAATAAATGAAAGCCATGTTAATGTTTGGTTTTGAATTACAGTCTTCTGGAATGTCTTTATCTTTATTTAGTCAGGCATACTCGATTATAACTTACTTTACTTTTTGCCTAGAAATCTGGAAAGTAGTTCACTATTCTCTGTTACACCTTTCATTTAAATAAACTGCATGAGAAGTCATGGTTCTGCATTGCTAAAGGCCTAATGCTTTAGAAAGGGATGTCGTTGCTGCTTATGCTTGCAGGTAATGGAGATTTTCAGGCTAATGCAGTAGCTGTACTGAAAAGTTTTGTGGTCCAGTGCATTAAATAGAGACATCTTTCAGAGTGAGATATCATGTAATTACTATAACTCACAAATTTCTTAAGTAGTGGTTTTGTCCATATTAGATCTTATAATGATGAACTTACTTTTTTTTTTTGCTTTATTTCTTATATAATATTCTTATACTTAAAGATTTGGAAAATGAGGTGCAGTAATTTTAAAGATCAACGACAAAAAACTGTTTGTTGGTATATGCAGATACTAGAGTTGTCTGTACAATTTCATAATTTATAGTAATCAAATTAAATGTTTGTTTTGTGGGCTTGCGGGAGCTTAGCTCTTCACTAAAGCATTCTTTAAAATCTTCCTTTCTGTGGAGGAGTCAGAGATATGTATCAAAAAAAAAAGAAAGAAAGAAAAGAAAAAAGAAAGCAGAGGGAGAGAGGGAAAGATAGGGAAGAAGTGCTAAAAATAGATTGTGCAATGCTACTCATTCATGGTTCCTTTTGGTATCGTGGGATTTTATATCAGGGTAAAACATGAACATTCTTTTCTTTTCAATATAGAAAATGAAAGCAGTGAAAATTTTCTCAGGGATAGAAGGATACAGATGCACTTTTTTTTATTATTTTCAGGATTTGGTTTAAATTTGTGGATGATAAATGCTTCTGTGAGCATACGGGAGTTTTATTTCAGAAGACATTTCACGAGTAGGAATGGTACCCAGGCATTTCTAAATTATCTAGAAAGAAACAAGAGGAAATAGTTAAAGCACAAGTTAACCTCTTAACATGAATGGGGGGTAGGGGAGTGTGTGGAATAAAGAAAACCCTTCCTTCTCTAAATTCTTAGTTGCAAGCACAGAGCTACTGATGGAACCCCCAGTGTCCTGCAAAGATAGTTTGTGTTGAAAATGCTGGTGTCTTTGCCATTGTTCAGATGGTTAATTTTGAAGTTGTAGTTCACAGAATAAGTTCAGTAATTTAATGTAAATTTTGCTATATTAATATATCCTTTTCTTTACCTTTGCTTTTTTTACTGACTTGCTAAGAAGAGAAACTTCAGCCTCTATCTCTGTTTAGCCTTTGCCAAAACTCCCGATTTTAAGTCTTGACAGCAGCTGCTGGAATGAACAGTCAGGTATCACATGGAATATGAATTCGTTCATGGAAAAGGTGTAATAATTCAGTAGAAAATTATTTTAGGTGTTTTCAGTGTTTTAGAAGTATTCTGGATAAATACTGCTATGTGGTGTCAGTTAGAAACGGGAGTAAAATGTATCATTAAAGAACCATTTAATAAAGATTTCTGTTCTTAAGCTTGGTTGTTGTCTGTGGTCGGAGAGAAATACTGGGCATGGAGCTGTTTCCTGGCACCTCTTTCTCCTTTTTTTCTGCTATCATAGTCTATACACAAGTAAAAATGATCTCCTAAATAAATACTTTTTCTAAATGCAAATACTTATCTAAACATAGAACCAAGCTCATCATGTAAATATATTGCAGAAAATTCCAGTTGTGTTGGCAAGTTTTTTATTCCTCACTCTTGCATTTTGTGTTAAATACTGAGATTTTAATCTTAAGTTTAGTTCTTTTCAACTTTCATGGCTTACTTTAACTTGTTTTCTAGAATATTATAGTATATTGTTTACTAAGACATTCCTCTCTAACCAAACTCTTGCACCAAACTCAAAACTCTAATGAAAGTCAGATTCAGATGTAATTTTCTGTCCTAATGGTAATCAAAAACACAGGCAAGCATCATCTAAGCATGTGGTTGCCATAGTACAGTTCTGTCTTTGCTATGGTTTCTTGTATCTGTTGCTGTTTCTTTGATGTGAAGGGCAATTTAAATGGGAATGATAGTGTGGTGAACTGCTGGTCTGGAGGTCTTTGTCCGTAATGTGGTTAGCTACATTGAATAGTGGTTATTAGAAGCTTTTCTTATTTCCTCTATTCCCCCCCCCCTTACTGTGATTTTGAAAGGCTTCATATCTATGCTATTCTCTATGCAGAGTGCTGTTTTTCTTTTGAATACCAACCTGGATTTATCCTTACCTTCACAACTATTACTGTAAAAGCCATGTTCAGCTCTCTTAAGTAGGTTGTTCTACCCTAGAAAATGGTCTCTTTCAAAATCAACATTCTTTCAATAGGTTTAGAATGTAAATAATGCATAGAAGTAGCAAGTAATTTAGCTGTCCAGAATTTCCTTGTATAAACTGTAATATTGAGTTAGGAGTTACCAACCAATAATTTTGACTTCATGCTTTTTCAGTATCTTGTTTGAAATCTTGCATGATACTAGTTTAAAAAAAAAAAAGGAAATAACAGAAACACCCACACCTTGAAGAAAAAAAACACCCCAAAACAATAAGAACCCCATCAATCCACCTTTTTAATTTAAGTCAGCAGTTGAAAAATTCGATATCGTGTTGATCTTGATACTTGACTGATGTGCTTTAAAAGTTCATAGAGAAGCAAATGGAACAACGTGTAAGGAGTGCTGGTTTTGTGTTTTGAGTACCAACCTGCCTATTTCCATATCTTCACAACTGTCATGGTAAAAGCTGTGCTCAGTGACGTATATCATGCTATGCAAGTTGGTTGGATAGTGGCTGTAAATTTAAGCTTCCTAATTTTTAACATTTAATTAGAAAAGAAAAAAAACCTTGAATACATCACCAAATCAAAACTAGCTTCACTTGTATTAGATTTAAAAAAACCCAATACACGTTAACAAAAGAAGCTTGTTTTCCTAGGAAAGGTTGAGGGAGTTGTGTTGTGGAAGTAGAGGGGTGGTTTGAAGAACTTTGCACTGCTGCTTCTCAGTGGCTTTGGCTTGTTCTGGTGTTCACAACAGCACAAAGTGGCTGGTGGCTCGTGAGCAGTCAGCAGAAATCAGGAAGGACTGAATTAGCTGTCATTGCAGAGAAGTGGGATGGAAGTTAGAGACCACCTAGGTACCACAGATCATGAAGGAAAGCAGCATCCATACATCTCCTTGTGGTCATGCCTTATCCTGGGTTTTCTGCTTCTCTGATCCTTTATACTTAACAGGAAGACGGATGACTGGTTGAGTCAAATTGTATTACTAAGAGGAAGCTTTTTGGTGTTCCGAGTTTTGTAGGTGTTTGAAGTAATATGGACTGGACTTCAAAGTCTGTTTTTTTGCTTCTCTTGATGTTGTTTGTCTTATGTTTTATAATTATGTGTAAGGTGCGAAGTTCGTATCTCGCTGCTGCTTCTATGGTTAGGTATTTGTCAGGAGGAGTGAAAATTTCCCTCTCCTCTAACCTTCTCTGTTGTAGGTAAACAAAGCCTCAGAGTCCGAGTTTGGGAAGTTTATGGCGTTGAAAGGTAATGCTTTATGGTTAGGCTGCTGTGGTTGGAGAATACAGAATCTTCTGAAAGTTTCATAGTGCCTGCCAGATGAAAGCCGTGTCTGTGTGCTCTCCACGGCACAAAGAGGAAGATGGCACTTCTCTTTGTCTGAGGTTTGGTAGCTTCAGTCTGGCAAGCCTGTGTCTTATTCTGTGGGGAATGGCTTCTGAGTCTGAACTCGGTAGCTTGACAGAGGGATTGACGTGCTCGGTGATAATACAAATGTGACAATACTTGCTCCTGTTGTGGGCAGTTTCTTGAAGAAATACAAAACAAGTGTGTGAAATTGAGTACCACATCGATTTTTGTCTCTCAGAGGTGGTTGCTGTTGGATTCTGGGTAAAGGAATGTAATAATGTTGGGAGAGACTGAAAAATATTTCTAGGTACAGCACCATTCTTCCTAGGAATTGTAAGGTATAAGCAGGGGTGAGGAAAAAAAAGATCACAAAACCCCTAGAAAAGCAGTAATGCTTGTTATAGCTAACGTGACTAGAAAATTGATTATAACTTTTTTTTCTACTGGTATTTTACTCTGCCACAATAATGTAGTCCTGTCTTTAGACAGCTTCTGTAGCAAATATACTGTGCTTGCTTTCACAGGCTTGTTGAGTTGAAATTAAAAAGGAAATTATAGTTAGAAAAGAAGAAACTTTACAGTTGATGATTTGTAACACTCCAAAGGTGAAAGCAAGGTGTCTTGGTTACGGTAAGAGACTGTAAGTGTTTTGATGATACTGAGGGTTAGATACTCAGTTTAAACTATTGACTTCAAACATTGTATTAATAAGAAAAATTATGCCATTATTAGAATAGCAAAATTTACTGACATTTGTGTTTCTGATGCCCTGTCTTTTCAGGAAAAAAAAAAAAGAAATTGAAAAATAGTAAATCTTACGTCTTAAACTTGTCAGTATCTTCATTTAGAAAACCTTTGTCATAGATTCAGCTAAGAGTATCAGGTCTTTTAAGCCAGAAAACAAAAGCCTGCTCCTTCTTGAGAAAAATAGAAAAGAACTTGCATATTAGCTGTATTGTTTCTGATTATATATCAAAATGTTTTAATTTTCTGTGCTTCTAAGAGCTAGTTTTTATTCTAACTCATTAAATAATCCAGCAAGCCATCTGGCATGTGCATATGCAAAAGGAAGAAGAAATTTAGGCTTTTGATTAGTAACAATAGAAAATCCCCCAACCCTGCAGCTGAGCTTACGTTTTATGAAATTTTTATAAAATCGCGTGACTCCTAACTTCTATTGCTTAACTGTTATATACCATTTTAAAGAGGTTGATTACCACTCTGATCTTGTTTGATCGGCTTAACTATTGCCACATCTTCATAGAAGAAGAGGTGGGACTTGAGGGCCTGTTTTGTTTGGCATAGGGCAAAATGTAGGTGCTGGTGGGCAGCAGGTCACCTCTCCTCATTGACAGGGAAGTGTGCGTGCACCGGCTGGTGCTTTCCCTTGTGTTACCAACCTGAGTTTAACCCCAGAATCCCTTTTATATCTAACAGCAATGTGAAAACTTGTGCCCAGATCACACGTGCCCACTTTGTTCGGATCGATGGCTTATTTGATGGTGTAATACAGCTTTAGAAAAGAATCTACTGAGGTAATTATTAGTTGAGCAGGCTCTGATACACAGTGATTTCTGAGTCAGCCGGTCAGTGTGGGAAGCTGCTACACCCTCTCAGCTCGGTCTAAAATGCCCAGGCCCATGTCTTGCTCTGGCACTAGGGGCAAGGTCCTGGTTTTCAGCAGAAACTCTCCATGCACTCATGTCTGCTGATGTGACAGTGCTTCTGCCTGCAAAGCCTGTGACCCCTGATTTCAGCTGTTTACTGAGCAGTTAGAGAGGAGTTATTGCTCCTGCCGCAGTTGTATTCTTTGCAGCACCTCAGATTAACAGATGGAGGAGATCTTTTGGCAGCCTCCAGCAGCTGGTGTTGGCTGCTGGTGTGTTGAACTCATTGTGAAGAAATGAGAGGAAGCCATGGAGAATTAGGGTTAAATGCCAACCTGCTGCTTGTAAAATGTCAGGTATCTTCTAGTACAAAAGATGAAAATGGGATCTGAGTAAGCAGAATGGCTTGAAAACACAGGGAGCCTGGGGTTGGCACTGAGGATTAGCAAAGCCTGAGGTCTGCTATCCATAGGTGTTATGCTTCTTACAAAGGATGAATCAGACCCTTCCTTGTTGAGGAACTGATGTTTCAGTGTAGCCGTTCAAATGTGGGGTCAAAGCAAAGACAGGCGATGGCATTAGAAATTTGGGTGAGGGCATGAGGTATTTGGGTGAGGGAGTCACAGGGATAGCATGGGTGGGGCAGGAGGCCATGAGCTGAGATGGGTGCAAGCAACCCATCCTGCGTCAGGACTGCAGCCAGTTGGAGGAACTCCTGGCTCAGATATGTTCAAGGTAGTGGCAGCCACTGGAGCAGGAGATAAGGGGAGAGGCTCTTGAGATGTGGGGAGAAGATGCTCTGAAAGATGCTGCTGGAGATATACGGAGGGAGAGACTGAGGTGACAGAAGAGAGAGACTTTAGGACTATATAGGGCTCCAGAACAATGTGAGAGAGGTCCTCAGGAGAGGACCAAAGCATCATTTATGGGACCTCATGGTGGCCCCAGCACTATCTATGCCCCAGGAGTGACCTGCCTCACTCTTCTCATGGACCGTGTAACCTCCCCTGTGAGACCGGGAAGCCTTGTGAGGAACCACTGCACTAACCCCCCCAACATCCCTCCTGGACTGAACCACTTCTCCTGCTGAACAGTGAAGTCATGTAGTTTGTAAAATTGTGCCTACAGTTGTGGTAAAAATGTTTTGGTATCTGAGCCTATTTGGTCTTCATGCTGTTAGCTTGGTCTTAAACTATGGTGGTCAGGAGACTGTGTCTGAAGCTGCGGGAACCTTTATAGCCGTTGTCTTTGAAGTGTGTTCAGTTTAGGAAAGCAACGAAAACATCCTAATAAAAACCACAGTTTAATTATCTATGGCTGGTACAGAGTTTTATGCTAATGCTTTCCTGTACGTTTTTTAAAATTCTGATCTCTTAACCTTTCCTTAATGCTGCATGCTGTAAATCTGCTGATCTTATACTATGCTTTTTAACTGTATAGTGGGGGAATTTAGCTTCCCATTTGTTTCTTCCTCCTCTTGTTCCTCCTCTTTGTTTGGAAATTTTTGCCTATCCCATTTTTTTCCATGCTACTTTGCAGCATCGAAATACTTTTACTTCTCAAAATCACACAGAGGGCGACGGAACAAGGTGCAGCTGGAAATATTGCTTATGTATATGTGCAGAGACAGCCCATTGAATATTTGTGCTCTTTAGCCAGGAAAGTTTTGCGTTTTTTTTTTTAAACCAAGAAATGTAAAGAGCTGAGAGATATGTTTAAATACAATTTTATGAAATATCGAAGTACCAAATTTTAAATGTTGTCACCTGTTTTTTACGTTGGCATATTGTGCTAGTACCAATAATGCTGGCAGTGCAGAAATGAAAGATTAAAAAAAAAAAAAGAAACAACACCAAAAGCAAATGGTGAAATAAATGTTGTGGTAGTGAGAAGTGTCATCCTACCACCTTGAAGTACATCTCTCTTTAAATTCTTCCTCTGGACGATTCTGGTTGTTCTACTAAGTAGTCCATATTTCACACTAAGGGTTTTATGCTTATGCAGACTCTCAAACAATTTGTGTTTGTGGGATAAGCAACAGGAGTGAGGGACTAGCACAGCTTTCTGGGCTATTAAAGGTGTGCCTGAGACTCGTAGCTGCCCAGTGCAACAAAAATCATATGACGATACTGAGCACGTAAGTGCTACTACAGTTACTATTTTCTATAATAGATATGGTCATTACTTGATAACACAGCGCAGTAGCTGTCACAAACCATTTTTCCTGTTAGGAAGACTGTAATTTTTCTCTTTTATAGTTCATATTTCAGTGCATTAGTGTGCTGACCATAATGACAGTGACTTTCTGAGTTAATTTTTTTGCTTCCTTTTATAGTGGATTTGGTATAGAACTGATTAAACTGATGAAACTGATTAAAATCACTAAAATAAAAAAAAGAAAATTGAAAGAAGTTCAGTTTTTCCTTTTTCTCTTGGGCTGCTTTGACCATTTTCTGTTATTTATCAGAAGTTTAGATAGTTTAGTGACTGTTTTTCAGGCACTTTTTCCTGAGTAACGAAGCTTTGCAGTCTTTACAGGATGACGAATGAGTTATGGGTCTTCTAGGGAGACTCCACGTATTCCTGCAGAATATCTTTTGCTATGTTTCTGCAGTGGCAGTTATTGTTTAAAATGTCTCTGTGTATTGTGTCTGGACACATATGTCCTTGTTCTTGAAAGGAGAGCTCTCAGAAGAAGAGCTGGAGGTCTGTAGGTCAGGAATCTCCATGTTCTTTGGTTCCACAGTGTTACTGCCAGATGGGTGGCTCTGTGAAACCTGCGTGGGCCATCTGTGGATGTGACAATTTATTTTCCACTGCACTTTACAAAAGTAATTAAAATGGTCCTCCCAGAGTTGCAAACTACTTCCAAAATGCAAAAATACTCTGCATAGATCCTCAGTCTCTGTCAAAAATGGAAGTGACCTCTTCACGTCTTCTTTCTAACAGCACACAAAAAATAAGCCTAACTTCAGTGTCAGTGTGTTTTATACAGGGATACTGTTTTGCTGGTAGTATTTACTTTTTCTGGTCAGTGTTGCTTTCTCAGTGGTAGCCAGGAAAGAACAACCTCAACCTGTTGAAAAAGGTGTTAATGTCTCAATTTCACCATCTCTGCTGTCTCATGTATTAGTTTCTCTGATGTCTTCACCACTTTGTTTCATGAGAGCTTTTTTCCTATGATGCTAATAACTTTTGTGATTCTAAATGTTATTTAATGCTAAGTTTGGTAAACGCCACCTAGCACTGATGTTCTGCACCCTGATGGGACTGCAAGGGACAAGAGTTATGAAATAGGAAGGTTCTTGCATGGCCGTTTGTGGCCTTCATTGATATAGAAATAACTCAAACTGGTGTGCTGTGGTGCCTGGGGACAACAGGATGACAAGTGAGATGAAAGTGGTATCTGATCAGTTGTCGCTAATCGCTTCAGTCAGTTATACTGGATTTCTTGTGTGATGAGGCTTGCTAACAGTGTAAGCTGGTGAATCTAGTGTCCTTGGCCCAAAAAGGTGAGTGAGATTTGAATGAGTCAGGTGTCCTGCTGCTGATAGGATTTAAGTTATGCTGAATTGTTAACAGAGTGAGTTCCTCGTGATATAGCTTGCTTAAAACACTTTCATGAAAAGGCCTGTTAGCTAATTTTTACTGGAAACTACTCTTACTCATGTGTTTTAGCAATTACGTTTTAATACATCTAATTGCTTTTAAGAAAGTTTAAAGCGTGTACTCTGTGACTAGGAAAAAAAACCCATAAGAAATCTCATTTTCTTTTCTACAGAATGCATCAAAATCAAAGATGAAAAAAAAAACAACTAAAACTCAAGAAGCCAAAAAAATCTTGAAGAAGAAATTTAAAGTCAACACAAAAATAGTCTTTACTGAAGATGGAGAGGTAAGATCAATTCAAAATAACTTTATTTTTGTGGGAACTGAATTTGTAGTATCTGTAAAGCCAAGAATACTTTATATCTATATAAAAAGATACGCTTTTCAAAAGTGTGTGGTTTTTGTAATTGGTTTAAGTTTTGCAAAACTGTTCAGCTTCCATTTAGAATTCAGTTCCACTGGGAAAAAGAGGAATGCTGAGCACTGACCTCTTGTCACCTTTGTATGTGTGAGATACTTGTATGACAGCTGTTAGTGAATGTACCTCTCTTCTGCCTATTATCTTCGGTGGAATCAAGAGCCTGTTATTTCCTCACAGAAATGTAAAACAATTTTCCTGTAGGTATTTGCCAAAGCACCCCCAAGTCTTGAATTAATGTACTGGAATTAAAAAAAGTCCTTGGTTTTCTTTCTAGTATTTGCTATTTCTAGATTAAAAGTTTTGTCAGGAAAGCTAAGGAAGTACCAAATTTTCACTTACTGGTGCTGATGTAGCAGTGTATTGAAATTTGCCAGTAATTTAATTGGATCTTTTAATAGCCCCTGGAAAAATGTATTGATTTTATACTGAAAGGAACTATTGTGGATGATCGTCACTCTAGGGTTTCATTGTGGCGATAACCTCACTAGTAAGTCTCCATGCTCCATAAACTTTTCTAACATTTGATTTCACAGCTTCAGATGCTGTGTACGTTGTTTTTCATAGAATCATAGAATCATAGAATGGTTTAGGTTGGAAGGGACCTTGAAGATCAAGTTCCAACCCCCCTGCCACAGGCAGGGATACCTCTCACTAGACCAGGTTGCCCAAGGCCACGTCCAGCCTGGCCTTGAACACCTCCAGGGATGGGGCTTCAACAACCTCTCTGGGCAACCTGTTCCAGTGCCTCACCACCCTTAAAGTGAAAAACTTCTTCCTAATGTTTAATCTAAACCTGCCCTCTTCCAGCTTAAAGCCGTTCCCCCTCGTCCTATCACTACATGCCCTAGTAAACAGTCCTTCCCCAGCTCTCCTGTAGGCCCCCCTTTAGGTACTGGAAGGCCGCAATAAGATCTCCCCGGAGCCTTCTCTTCTCCAGGCTGAACAGCCCCAACTCTCTCAGCCTCTCCTCATAGGAGAGGTGCTCCAGCCCTCTGATCATCCTCGTGGCTCTCCTCTAGACGCACTCCAGCAGGTCCATGTCCTTCTTATGTTGGGGACTCCACAGCTGGATGCAGTACTCCAGGTGGGGTCTCACAAGAGCGGAGTAGAGGGGCAGAATCACCTCCCTTGACCTGCTGGCCACACTTCTTTTGATGCAGCCCAGGATACGGTTGGCCTTCTGGGCTGCGATCGCACACTGCTTGCTCATGTCGAGCTTCTCATCAATCATCACCCCCAGGTCCTTCTCCACAGGACTGCTCTCCAGCCATTCTCCGCCGAGCCTGTATTTGTGCTTGGGATTGCCCCGACCCAGATGTAGGACCTTGCACTTGGCCTTGTTGAACTGCATGAGGTTGGCTTGGGCCCACCTCTCCAGCCTGTCCAGGTCCCTCTGGATGGTATCCCTCCCCTCCAGCGTGTCTGCCTCGCCAAACAGCTTGGTATCATCAGCAAACTTGCTGAGGGTGCACTCTACCCCACTGTCCATGTCGCTAACAAAGATGTTGAACAGTACGGGTCCCAGTACCGACCCCTGAGGAACGCCACTTGTCACTGCTCTCCACTTGGACACCGAGCCGTTGACCGCAACCCTTTGAGTGCGACCGTCCAGCCAGTTCTTTATCCACCAAGTGGTCCATTTATCGAATCCATGTCTCTTCAATTTAGAGACCAGGATATCGTGTGGGACAGTGTCAAACGCTTTGCACAAGTCCAGGTAGATGACATCAGCAGATCTTCCCTTGTCCACTGCCGCTCTAACCCCTTCGTAGAAGGCCACCAAATTTGTCAGGCATGACTTGCCCTTGGTGAAGCCATGTTTTCCATTTCCAGCATTAAGAAAAAAGTAGCATTTTTTTTTTCTCACTCTACATTATGTTCAGTAAGGCAGAAACTGAAAGAGAGGTCACCTTTACAAGTGTATAACTTGCTTTTGTGACCACATAAAATAAAGCATTTTATATTGGAGGTGAAGGGAGTATAGCCATATAATTACTGACATTAGACAAAATGTAAAAGGTTTTAGAGGTTGCCCCATTGACTGGAAATTGTATCTTCATGTATTTTTAGATATTCAAAAGCTATTGTCTCATCTTAAAATACGTATGCAAATGTTTTATGTATCCACGCAATGAAGCAAAAAGGAGTGAGGGTGGAGGAAAAAAATAGCACAAAGATTACAGTTAGAAAAGTAGCACAATAGGGAAGGGGTGGCTTATTTAAGGAAACACAAAGTTTGCATCTATGGATGTTGTTCCTGCTTTTTTTCTGTTCTGTCTAAAACTGCTTTAAAGATTTACTCTTCTACTCCACATGCTGCTTCTTGATAAAAGAAAACTCCTTTAAGAAATGCGTGTCTTTCTAGAAAATACAAGCGCACAAACTCCGTTTTATGAAAGTGGAAACAGTAGGTTGGGTTTGTATCTGGGTGAATAACAAACACCCTGTGTGCATTAGGGGGTCCTAAACATGCTTGGTTTTGCATTTGTATCCGAAAGACATTCTCTATTTTCTGCCACATGGTTTCTTTTAAAGAGTTACTACTCTACCAATCCATAAGTAAGAATTATTTTGCAAAGACAAAGAGGATGTCTGCTCATACCATGAGGTATAAGCTAGTAGGTCATAAGATAGGTGGGGTTGTTTTTTGGTGAATATGTAGGCTTTGTCTTCACTTTAGAGTTTCAGACACTTAAGGGAAGCTGGATATGTTCAGCATGTCATTCACAAGTCAAACTCGAATCATCAAACGCTTCCAATTCCAGTTTTCATACAATAACCAATAAAACCTTCCACATCTGTTCTCTTTGCTTCCCCCAAAACATGAACCTGCAGTCATGGTTTTTCGTGTACTGTGTGATGAAGACTTATCTCATTTTTCTCTCAGTTAATATGTTGGAATATTGATTGTTTACACAAAAACATATTGTTTAGATTTACTAGTGTTTTTTTCTGTTGCATATGTTTTGGAGAGTCATTTCTTGAAAGTAAATATAATTTTTCTCTCAAAATGTCTAGGCAAAGAGAGAAAAATAGGGGAAGAAGTTCAGGTGAATCCATTAAGCAGTAATATGGTGTAATGGAGACATTATCTTCAAATACTAATTTTTGACTGAATGTGATGTTAAATAAGGTATCCAAGTTTGTATTGTGCAGAAGTTTTGTTTGTTTGTTTCCTTTGCAAATGGCCTTTTTATTTAGTCTAGAAAAATAATGTATTGGAATATTTAGGACATCAAAACTTTGATGTGGAAAAAATTGTTCTAACCATTATTTTTCTTGTTGACATGTATAATTCAGTTAGTGCAGCAGTGGCCACCTGTGCAAAAATCCAGTTTGGCGAAAGCAGATGAGGAAGATGATGCCAGTGGTATCAACTTAGATAAAGCAAAAGAGATACTGCGGGAAGAAGACAAATTTGACAAAGAAGAATACAGGAAGAAAGTAAAGGAAAAACATAGGGTAAGTTGATTTCTACCTCAATCACTGAAGTGCAGAAATAGATGCTGTAATATGGATTGCTTAGTGAGGAAAAATACTTAAATACATTGTGAAATAAGTGTAGTACAAGTTCATTTAAATTCATCAGTTTTTTCAGGACTACATTGCACACAGGAAGACTGTTCTGATATAAGTAGCTGGATAACACAAAGCCTTATGCAGTACCAGTTGTTGATAACAGTGAAGCTTTATTTACAACTTTAAAATCTGGTAAGAGTTTAGTGGGAGCATAATTTTTTTTTAAACAAGGGTTCAGTAGAAGGGTTTGTTTCACAAAAAGAAAGTGTTTGGCGTGTGTGCTTTAACAAATGCTGAAGATGTTTAGGGGTGAGGGGAAGTAAAAGAGTGTCTCTGAAATATCTGCGGACTACCTTTTTTTTTTTGAGAATTGTTCAACATTCAATGTTACATTTCAGGTAGGCAAAAGTGCTAACTTTTTGCATCGGTGTAAGTAGAGCTATCAGAATTTATTTAATAAATTACTCAAACAGTGTCATATAATTTTGGCTGTAATTTGAAACTTCAGGATCTGCAGTCTGGTTTCTCTCTGGCATTTGAAAACCTTTAAATTGCAGACCATAAGTTTGCAAACTGCTTCAGTAGTATTTTTCATGGACCAAAGCAGAGTTTTCTGACCTTGTCATGTACCAGTCATGTGGAACACAGCTGGATGTCTTTGAGTTCAGGGATCGTTCTGTTAGTCATCGTGAGAAGGGTTTGGATTTCTCCAGATAACAGATAAATGCGAGATCCCTGGACTATGTGTTATTAAAGGCCTTATTTATACGCAAAGCTTCTAATTTCCAAAGCATTAAAAAGTGTTGTTTTATTGCCCTGCTCTGCAACTGCTGACTTTATCCAGATTGACTTTATCCACTGATTGCTAGTGATTAGTGCTAGATGTTCTAATGTCTGTTACAGTTTGTATCTGAACAAAATAATTTGAAGGAAATTTGTGAAAGCTTCAAGGTATGTTTGGGCACTGAAATGTTCCAGCTGAAGTCAAAGCATACTTCAGACATTTTATTTGAAAGTCTACTCCTATAGTCCTGTTATAATCATTTGACATCTACAAAAAACCTCACCTCTTCTAGTAAAGTGTTGCATTTGAAAGTAGCTGTAAAGAAATGTTTTCTGTGCTATAGGTGAAATCATAGTATATTTTACAGAAAGCAATGGTGTCAGATTTCAAGGATACAGCTTAATAAACAAGGAAGGAGAGACTGATTTATGACTTTCCAATCAATCTGCTATTCACTAGCAAATTCATATGCTTTGAGTGATGCTGTTGTGTGTTTGACATCAGTCTTCAATGATTAAATACTTCATCAGTTGGTCTGTTAACACAGCTTCATTGTTGTAATGCCAAGGAGAACAAATGACATCGATCAGATATTTACCTGCATTAAAAAAATTATTTCAACCATGGAGATACTATGAAAAGAGAATGCCTGTTTTCAAAAGTGAGGCAGGCAAAATGAACAGGACTGGCCACATCATCAGTATCATGGGGTTTTTTTTGTAATTATAGAATGTATCAAGTTTCTTGTAACCAACCTGACTGCATGAATGTTTTCCACATTATACCTAATAATTATCCTTTATGAAATGAAATAAAAGAAATGAATGGTAGTATGTCAAAAAGGAGGAAATATATTTAAAAAGAAAAAAAGACTTCTGACTGAGGTACTGTGAAATGCATGTCTAGTTTTTAGGGCTGTCTTACTGCATTAAGTCATTGCATGCACATTTGGATTTTTTATTTGTGGCTTAACAATTTGAGGTGAAAAATACTTCATATGGTAAATTCTCTGTACATGATATATTCAGTTTCCTGATTGTCATTTAATTTTTTAAATGGTCTTACAAACGGTTTAGTATCCTAATATCCAGATTTGAAGGAGATGAAACGTGAAAGAAGAGGCAGGAAGGTGATAGGTGGAAGTTCAGGATTTACTTTGGTAGAACCTCATTTGGCTCCACATCATCTCACTAATCTTGTGGTTAAAGGTGATTGATCCTCCACCTTCACTTCAGAAGGCATTCAAGTTTGAGATACAAATTCATTTTACGTATTAATTAATACAGGCTATATAAAGTAAGGCTCCCACACAGATTGAATGTACTTCTGTTATCCTACTGTATTACTAAGTTATCCTTTACGTCTGTGATTCTTGACAGTCAGCTGTTGCTGCTTAGGAAATAGCTGTAATAGTTGGGGAAATAATGTCATCTCACTCTCCTGTCTCATCCAAGCAGAGACAAGCATTACCTCCTTTCTCTTGGGTCATGTTAAGCTGATCTAGTGATCAGAAGATCCACTCTTCCAGTGACCCATGCGGAGGCTACATTGGTACTATGTGGGGCATATATTATTAAATTTTTTTCTTAACAGAAAATGTGTAATTACTTAAATTCACAGTATAGGGAGAAGTACTATGACATAATGTAGAAATCATAGGTAAGTGTCATAGATAATCTTTATTTTAGTATTTCAGCCATTGGTTTCTCACTAATATTTTTGGGGAATTTATTGCGTTGTCAGTGGGGCAAGTCATCAGTCCTTCATTAACGAAAGAGCACTAGGGGAAAATTTCAACCGCCTCACAGTAAAAAGGAATCATGTGGCCACTTTCACAGTGACCTCCCAATGGTATTTAAAAATTCTCCCATCTCATAAGGTTTCCCTTCCCAAAAGATAACATAATCACTCAGCAGTAGATAATTGAGTTTCAGTCTTCGGCTGGCATCTCAGTGATGTGAAGGAAGAAGAGCTACCCAAGTCCATGTATCGTGACTGTACTGCAGAAGCCTAATTGTTGTCTGAATTTGCTATTAAAAGTTTGGTTGTGTATGTAAGTCTGACGGGCTAGTGGTATAAGTTATTTCTTAGTCTCGTTTGGTGGGAGAGGATGAAACTAGAAGAGATGCAAGTGTGTTACAAACAAAGGATATGAAAGCAACAAAAAGACTAGGAGACTTTCTTGTCTTATTTTTATGACTTCAGATTTTGCCTAAGTACGGATGTCTTAGCGCCCCTTCTGGTGTCATTGAAAGAAGAGCTTTTGAAAGTCTTATCTTAGACATCCCCTCGCTGGCATTCAGCAGTCCCTTGTATACAGAGTCTTAAATCCATCGCTTGTGACTGTCATTGCTTCTTTTAAAATCCTCCATACTTCACTATCAGCCAAAATACATCATGGCATAGCATGAACTCTGTCGTCTGACCTTTCCTTTCTGCAGTAATGCAAATTATTTCATTCCCATCCTTGTTTTAATTTCCTTCCTGCAAACAGACTGCTGTAGATCTTTGTCCATTTGACATCTTTTCCAACAGCAGATGTGACAACCACCTTGGTTACTGATTTCTCCTGCAACTCTCTCCTTCCTAGCTTTTTGAAAAAGCCATGGTTAAATTTTTCCCTCTCTGTTTTTGCTTCAGATTTGTTCAAGATCATTGCTTAACTTTTTCATCGATTTAACTTTCTTCTGTTCCTTCACTTTCGGCAAGTTTCAAATGCCTGTATCTTGATTCATATTTCCTCCTCTATTCCTTCCTACTGCTGCTGATGCTTGGTGTAGTTTTCTGGTTTGTATGTTTGGCAGTTTTTATTCTTTTCTTTAAATCAATTTTTGAAACATGCTAAATCTATAAAAGTTATTATATAGGTAGATTACGCTAGAGAGAAATGCATTTTCATTCTGTATAAACTGAATGTAGCAGTCTGCTACATGGTTAGCTACGTCAGTAATCAAGAAGTCCCGAAGCTGAGTGTATGCTAGTACCTAAGTCTCTACATTGGCTTTATAATGGTGACTTAGAATAACAAAATAATTTATAGAAGGCTATGAAAGCATATGTTGTTTTATTCAGTTTTTTATATCTTGCACATGGGTTCAGATTTTGATTTAGATTGTGAGTGGATGTAGAAAAAGCAGTGGTTTTATAATGCTTGTAATTTTATAGGTCATCTTCCATTGAGAATCCCTCTCGGTCTCTTCAGTATAATGTTGAAGATTAAAGATCTTTGGGGAAAAAAAATGAACTACTTAAAATCAAAACTTGCACAAAATAGCTTTTTTTTTTTTTTTAGGTGAATATGGCTTGTAAGCTTAATATGAACTTTCCTTGAGAAACCATTTCTGATGAAGAGCAAAACTATTCAGAAAGTATCCACAGGCCATTGCTTTTAAATCCATTTGTGAATGTCATTTAAATGAGCACAGTTTTCAGTATGATCAGAAAAATGTTTTGGTGCATTCATGAGATGCTTGGATTAGATGAGATGTGTGTTGCAGTGCCTTAAGGCTTGTGGAAACTTGCAAAGCATCTACACTATAATTAGGTTTCCTTCATGAGTCTCACATTTTGTTATCCTCTCCTTCCTCTGCAAACGGGGGAAAATTGAAAATCAGATGGATAAAAATAAATAAAAATCTGAGATATAATTGTGATGTAATTAATACTTATTGAAGTTTTGGAAGCAAAGTAAATTTTAACAGTTGAGCACAAGGGAAAGGGCAGTAACACTGATCAAGATGATGTGAAAAGAATTCTGCATTAATGGGTATTTAATGACAGCCCAGCGAGAGGTATAGATTTGAGCTCTTTTGAAATGTGTAAAATGTTATAAACAACAATAAAGGGAGAAGTGAATAAAGTATTCAGAACATGTTTTTGCACTCCATTTTTCAAGTTTTCAACTGAAAATACACTGTTGTTAGGAGGAAAATAGAGGCAAAGAGGGATTCATCTCGCTTCTTAATAGCCTCTCTTGCTGTATACTAACCCGAGCTCAGAAAAATGCCCATTGGTGCTGAAGGAAAAATGAATAGGAGCCTTATTTCTTACCTCACTTTCCAGCAAGTAAGATGTGCTGTGAACTTGGGATGATCAATGTGAGAAGATGGCTATAAGTACTTTTTTTTAAAAATCTTATTTTATTTGGGCAGTATTAGTAGCAAACAAACTGAGGCTGTCTTCAGGGGCCTGATACTGCAAGGTGCAGGTTGTACCTCCCTGGGAGAAGTTACACAGCTGTGGTTGCAGAGGTATGTCCGCAGTCAGACTTCAGGTCACAGGGGGATCTTTCAGAAGACACTGTATTGCTGGGAGGAAACTGGAGATATTTTGCAGCCCTTGTGCTAATGAAATGGTGCTGATTTTGTATCACCTGAAGTCCAAGGTTATGTGATCTCTTAGTTTTGCTCATACTGTTCTTAATTCAGAAGGAAACAGAACTATTTTAGAAAGTGTATTGAAACAGAGTACCTCTGTTTAGTGTTTCCTGTTCCTTAAACACATTGGTTAATGGGAGAGTGGATAGTTTTAATGAGGAGGATACCCAAATATTATTACTTAATTCTTTCTAGGACTAAAAGAGGAAATTCTTCATACCAGGCTTTATGGAAAGACTTTTATAAAATAAAAAAACTTGCAGTTTCAGGAAGAGTATACTTACCCCAGTGAATTTATTCAATAACTTTTTGATTAAAATTCATTCTTGAAAATGGAAGATTGCAGACTGGTAAGGGAAGCCAAATCCCTTAGATTTCAACCCAGGAGGTTTCTTCTGCAGGTCTGTTAGATGGAGGCTGCCGCTGTTCCAGGTTACAGACGCAGCCCTAGCAAGGCTGCACGTGTATCGCGCAGATGCACACACAATACCCACATGGGTAGCCACAGAGACAAGAGAGGCAAAAAAGATGAATGCAGGCAGCACTCACGTAAACACGAGCAGCACAGGCAGCACAAGCTTATTCCTTCTTGTTGGCTGATCAGGGTTGACATTTGCTAGCAGAACTATGAACACGCTCAGTCCCTTGATTCGCAAGCACACTCACATTCACCAATCTCTTAAATAATAGCGTGGGCCCTAGATATGTCCAATAGCCATACCCACACCACAGGGTCCTTACACAGTCACTGTCCTTGACCTTGGGTTTTTCCAAATGCTGGTCTTTCTGCAGTCTTACAGTGCCTTTCAAATATACAGTAATAAGTTTGCACTTTCCCTTGAGACTGATAAACATAGATAACCTTGCTTCTCTTGTTCTTATCAGTTACAAAGTTCTGTGTGAACCTTCTCAAGGTTTGTGCTTCTGTGGTTCCTTTAGTGTTCATCTATCAGTGACTTCGGAGTTCAGGTTTCGTGTTACTCTCTGCCTTACTGCTCATTAGGGTTAGTGTATTTGGTGTTCGGTTTATTGCTTTTTTCTTCTTCTCATTTTTGTCTCACTGTTAACGGGATATCCTTACAAACCACATTATTACATTCGAGGTATCCCTAGAGCGACCATCCAGGTAGATTTAAACATGGAGTTCAAAAGGAGTATTTTCTAATAATTTTTGCATCAGTATACAGGGGGGAGAGTAGGAAAGAGACTGTAACTTTATTAATTTTATATTAATTCACATACAGTTCTTTAGAATCTGGAAAGGATGCTCCCTCTAAGGAAGAAAAATGGAGTTATAATACTAGGGATGATATAACAGCTTCAGTACTGAGTTTAGGGTTGATGCATAAAAAGCATGAAGATTTCTGGGGGCATTTAGGGAAAGAAAAGGTACTATACAGCTATACAGGATATCTAGCATGCTTGGACAGAGTACTTGGAGAACTATGGTCACCTCATGATGACTTAAAATCTGTATGAATTGAATTGATCCAATGAAAGATGCACTTGATGTAGGAATTTGAAAAAAGACACAGAAGTTTACTTATCAAGGAAGAATTCTTTTCCTTTGCAAACTGCAGTTGGCCAAAGGTTAGAATCAACTGTGAGTTTATTTTTAAAAGCCGTAATGCTGGTAATTTTAACTAGTAGAAGAATGGTGTGACCAAATCAGTTGTCAGCTGATATTTCTAGTGGATTATTTTTCCTTTATGTATCTCGTGCCACACTGCATTTTCCTTGAGGTTTACTTTGTGCTATAATGCTGTAGCCTTTGTCTCTCTTTTACCTCTGGCCCCCAGCGCAATCCTCACCCCATGCCTTGGCTGGGCAACCCCGCATTTGGCTGAGCCATGGCCCAGGTGGGACAGCTCTCGGGGAAGAACGTCCTGCGCCTTGCCCCTTCCTTTTGGCAGCACCCCTCCAGCTGGAGTCCTGGGCTCTGTCACGCTCCCAGTCCTGCTTTTGCAAATGATTTCTGTTGATGACAGAGTAGTTATGATTTAAACATGTTTGGTTTATAGTTCTATAAAATAATTCTAGAAGTACTTGTAGCATATTGTATTAGTTCATTGAATACTGTATATAACAGTTCAAGAAACAGAAAAGACCCCCACAGGGATTTTCTTTATTTTATCAGATTTTTACTCATGATTAAAAAAAAAATATTCAATTTATAAAAATAAAAATAGATGCTATACAGTGCAAACCATTCAGTATGCTGGAAGATAAATGCACCCGTGAAAAACAGTATTTGTAGTTTGAAATCAATCAATACATTAATTCTGAAGAGAGATTGCATCATATTTCAAAGGAAATAATCTGAAGGGAAAAAAATCTCAGTGCAGTATTATGCTCTTTATTAAGTAAAGCACTTGAATAGTCCTTCACTTTGAGGTGAAATTTGTCAGATTTCAGTGTAATTGTGCAGTTGGTTTAATGTGGTGCTGGGTGAGGATGATAAAATTCTCTCACGTAAAGAGTGTGCCAGCGTAGGAGCAAAATATAAAGGGAAGAGGTTGCTGCTCAGAGGAGCATTTAACTGTATGGCAAAGAAGAAAAGTATTAGAGATGGAGAGATGTGTAAAATAAATCAAGAGAGTATTACTTTGTTAGAAAGCCTATCTGAGCCCTTTCATAGCTATTGTGTGCAGGCAATGCCACTGTTATGTTCCAGGGGCAGAGCTATTAAGATAAGGGGAATGGACGCTGACAAGTGGGTTGACAGGCATCCCTTTTCAGTTTTAGCAGATCCATCCAGCCTTGCTGTGCTGCTGGCGGAGGCAAGGGCTTGCTCAATGTTTGCTTTTCTTTCACTTCAACAGCTGGATGAGCTACACTTAAAGCTTCAAGTGCCCTTGAATGTTTTCTAAGAGTTTTCCAGCAAAATCAGAGTTCTTGGCCTCATCTCATTGATGTGAAAAATAAGAAGATGTGAAAATAAGAAATAACTGCGAGTAGGTTGTTTGTGTACACCCTAATCCAAAAATGCAGCTGTGGGTGGAGGCTGAAGCAGTGCATGCTTGACTTGTCTTCAGCTAAGGTGGCGTTGCAGCCTTAGTGCTGTAAGGGAGCTTCCACACCAGGCTGCTTGTCCTGCCAGAGGATGTCATGGCACAACTGCCCCAAATGGTGACTTCTACCTCTCATGGGTCTTTGAGGCAACCTGGCAGCTTCTGACAGGAGCTGCACCCTTCTCTTGCTGGGGACGTGGTTCCTGCTGGGTCCCTGCATGAGCCGGCGCAGATAGCTGCAGGGCTTTCTGCCTTCTCTCAGATCTGGTCTATGGGACCTGGGTGTTTCCTTAAGAGTGGCTGCAGCAAGGCAGCTCAAGAGTCTGTGACCTGTCTAGATTATGAATTCCCACTCTTAAATGGTATCATCCCTTCAAAACTGAAAACAGTAACAGGATCAGATGACATGCATCTTCATTGGCCTTTTACCTCTACTTTTCTCTAGAAAACACTAGCGTGTTTTGCAGTGCAACTCCCATTGACTTTAAAATTTTAGTTTACAGTTGTAAATGTTACTTTTGAACACTGTTAACTAATTTAATTCCTGATGTAATTATGTTGAAAGTGTATTTTGAGGTGAATTAGGGTTACCTTTACCTTTGCCTCTGTGTGTGTTTGTGTATGTATATACAAGGTGGGATGGAAGGGTCTGCAAATTCATTTGAAAGAATCCATTTGATTTCTGTAGTTTCGGAATCTGGCTCAGATGCCATTTGCACACAAAAAAGATGGTTACTGGAATGCCTCTGTATTTTAATTACTGTGATTTAACACCTCTTTCTTATTGGAAAGCAGCGTGTCATAAACAAACTGTATGTATACATGTGTTCTACCTTGTGTCCCTTTCCTCCTTGGTTGATGAATGTTCCAAATCGTTTTTGTGACTCTCTATATATTAAACATATGTATATTTAAACCAGATGGCTTACTTACTAACTTTTAAAAAATTTTCTGTCCTTAAAACATGTTCAGGGTGTTCAGACATTAAATGAGAAAGGAATAATTTTCAGTTTTGTCAGCTGTTTTCCTGTGTTGGTTTTGTTCTAACAATGTCCTTTTAAGGGCCAGTTTCTGCTAGTGTGTTTCCTTCTTTTAAATGAGAATGTTTGGGTTTTTTTCAACTGCCTCTAAGACTTTTTCCAGTGCTTGTTTAATGTTTAAGATTGTCACTGTGCTTTCACATGCTTTTGATGCCACGCTTTTCCTATGTTGTCTTAAATAGGTCATTCTTAGACCGATGTGTTTCAGTTTCCCTACCTATAAAGTAAACATCAGCTCTAATATAATCTCTACAGATGAAGCTTACATTGTTTTGTTTATATAGTTTGTTGCTTGAAGAGGTTATTTAATAGATTTCTAAAACCAAATGTTAAGAGATAAACCCACAAAACAAACACAAAATAATCAAAAAGCTTTTGCTTTTTTCCCTGAAGGTATTAAGATTTGTTTATTTACTAGTAACTGATTTTGTACTTAATTTCCAGTGTGTTTCTTTTTTTTAATATTTAAAGAAATACTAGTAAGTTGATTCAGTTTTATCTTCCAGTTGGGATTGTTGGTTTGTTTTGGTGGTTGGAGCGTTGCTTGCATATAGATGATTTGCTAATCTCTATGACAGGAAAAATATTAAACTACATAGCAATATAAAGTGTAGCGATGGCCAAAAAGTGACTGCTGAAACATAATTTTCTTACTCTGTGTATTCAGTCCTCCCCTGTTCTGTTTATATTTAAGTAATTAATAAATAGTTCTTACTAATTCTATTTTTTCTTCCATCCACCTGTGCAGAGCAAAACCACCATGCAAGAGGGCACAGTCTGATTCTGGGTTGACCCATGTGTGCACTGATTGTGTAGCTAGAAGTTAGTAATCTTGCGCTGATTTGGGTGGAAACCAGCTCTTGAATACGATGATGCCAGTATATAAGAGATGCTATGAATTTTTGAACAGCTGTGTGTATTTTCTGCAGCACAGCTGACTGTCCCTAACTACGTTCCACTAAAATAACAAGAGAAAGTAAAATACCAAGAAATGATATCAGGTACTGGTATCAACTAAGATGTATTTTCAAATAACAGCCAGATTTTTCTAGGCGACAGAGTGATTTGTTCCAAACGTCAGTCACCTCTAAGAACTGTTGTGTGGTAGACCATTACCTCAGCTGTTAAATAGAATAGGTTTATAGCTCCAAATTACTGCATCAGTATGTAAAGGATCAATTATTAAAAAAGCAGCACTAAAATCTTTGATCAAAACCTGCGGGAGTTCTTGAGCATTTAAATAAAAAGACTTCAGATGACTCAGATGAACGTGAAATAGAAGAAAGAAATAGGTTTGCCACAGGCTTTTTTAATGCCCTAAGGGCTAAATGTGCCATAAGATACACTAGTTGTATTGAGTGGAAATATTCCTTGCCTTTAGGTAAGCAAATAGAAGAGGTCAGTGAAATTTTAGGCTGGTAAAACTGCAGTGTATCACCAACAAAGGAATTTAATGTAAATCTGAGCAGTTACGACCTATGTACAAATTCTTCAAGAAGAAGAAAGGAGACTTATGGTACAAATTGTTTACAAGTTAAAAAGCTGAAAGAAAAATTACTGTATGAAACAAAGCTGTTAATAATACATGACAATAAACCCTATATTTTTTTAGTATCACAGTTAACCCTCTGGACAAAGTAAAATGGACTCTTAATCAACTGTAAAAAAAAGGGAGTCGAAGGAAGAGGGGATTTCTGGGGGGGGCAGGGAGAAGAACATCCAGCTTTCAAAATTGCTGGATTTTCTTTCTTTATAACTAAAAACTTGGCTTTTAAACTGTGTGTATGTGCATCTTTCACATCTTCCTGACTTTACCAACTAGAGAGTGCTGCCATCCTATAATTCCTTTTTTTTTTTTTTTTGCCTCAACTTGAGAACACAGAATGTAAATGTTAGAATATTTCTTTTTAATAAGAGTGTTGGAGTCTTGAGGGAGAAGTAGAAGGGGTATGAGGTTTTGTTTTAAAACCCAGCAGTGAAAGAAAGAGAAAACACAAGTGTGAAAAGAAGCCAGTGGCAGACTTACTAACTTCAGAGTTAAGAACAACAAGTAGCTTTTGCATATATTAGAATGAGCTTTATGCATGATTTTGGCTCCTTGTTGGGCAGAGCTGGTTCTGTTGTTGGTTCTAGTGCAGGAAAGGTAGAAGGGTTCAATAACTGTAACTGTTCTTTGTTTTGTTGAAAGCCAAATGATTTAGCCATATTACATGATGGTGACTAAAAACTTTCATCCCTGTGATTACTGAGATTACTAACCATCCTTGAGATTGCTTGGATTTGGTCTAAAAGGGCTGGAAGCACTTTCTTAGAAGTTAAGCTATATCAAATTATTGCACTGATTTTTGGTTAAACTTCTTTCTTATCCTTAGTGTAGATAGCCTGAAAAGGACATGACTAGATCTTTCAGCTGTGAAGAAGGTGCTATATGGGTGCAAAGGAGAGCTATTCAATATATGCAAAAGAGAATATGGATGCTTGACTTCACCGTTGTATATAAAAGAGTCTTTAATCAGATTGTAATGTTTTAGAGCTTTATCCAGCAGCCTTATGTTGCTGTGTTATGAAGTTATTCTATAACAGTGTTAGCCAGTAGTATATAGACCTGCTGGAGCGCGTCCAGAGGAGAGCCACGAGGATGATCAGAGGGCTGGAGCACCTCTCCTATGAGGAGAGGCTGAGGGAGTTGGGGCTGTTCAGCCTGGAGAAGAGAAGGCTCCGGGGAGATCTTATTGCGGCCTTCCAGTACCTAAAGGGGGCCTACAGGAGAGCTGGGGAAGGACTGTTTACTAGGGTATGTAGTGATAGGACGAGGGGGAACGGCTTTAAGCTGGAAGAGGGCAGGTTTAGATTAAACATTAGGAAGAAGTTTTTCACTTTAAGGGTGGTAAGGCACTAGAACAGGTTGCCCAGAGAGGTTGTTGAAGCCCCGTCCCTGGAGGTGTTCAAGGCCAGGCTGGACGTGGCCTTGGGCAACCTGGTCTAGTGGGAGGTGTCCCTGCCTGTGGCAGGGGGGTTGGAACTTGATGATCTTCAAGGTCCCTTCCAACCTAAACCATTCTATGATTCTATATAATTAAGTATTCATACCTTGAAGCATAATCATTTGGTTTTCCTGCCCTGTAAACTGGATATTTCATCTCTAAATTATGTGCTATTTTTACAGGTAATGATTTATAGCCTGATAGAACAGTGATGAGATCTGTCTTCTTACCGTGTTACACTTTAGGTATTCCAAGAAAATCTAGACTCTTCTGTTATTTTTTCCCATGTGTGAAAACTAATATTGCATGGCCTAGTAGTTACAGGTATTTACTGACTTATCCATAGATGAGCAGAATCTTTCACGTGACATAGATCATATCGAACTGTTTGAATGGTTCAACTTTGCCTCATTTTATTACTTTTTACTGCTGTCTCACAGTACCTTGTCCATGTGTGTTCTGCATCGGCCCATATTTCTTCCTAGCGGCAGCTATGTGAGAATGAATGACGTTGTCGTTAAAATACTCAGCCTTTGGAGATCTGTGTTTCTGGCTGTGCTGTAGCATTTCTTTGTAACCTAAGGCAAGGTAGTTAATTTCTGGGTTTTACGCAGTCATATAAAAGGGTAGTGGAGTGGTTGGAGCATATTAGCTGTGTTCATGAAGACTGCTTTGTCGTGTGAAACACAGCAGAAGCGAGGCTGGTCAGGACATTGGCTTCTGAAATGCACTTCTAACCTCAATTCAGTGCCAATGCAGATGCACCCTGTCCAAAATCTGCTTTTGTTTTTTATTGACCAGGAACCAAATCCCCTCTCTCTCCCTTAAAAAAAAACAAAAAAACCCAACCAACCAAACAAAAAAAAACACCAACCAAAACCAACAACCAAAAACAAAGTTCTTGGTGGCATCTCCTGTTGATTGCTGCTATATCTTGTTTTTCTTTTGTACTTCTGATTTCAGTCTCTGCACCTGTTAACTTTAGAATCTTTTTGTGTTTTTATAATTCTTTAGAGATGTACATATATTATGCTATGGCATTATGTCAGTCTCCCACTTTCATAGCTGTCTTTTCAGTGCTCTGTTGTAAATCCCTTGGGCAGGAACTTTGCTGCTATATTGGCTGAAGCCTATGGCTGTAGTTAAGACACTGTCTTTTCATATTCCATAACCTTTCTACCTAAAATTTTCTGGACTATCCAATTTAAAAGCTGCTTTATCCTGCTTTGTGATATCTGGTGTGTTACTTTGTAGCTCTGTTCTCTTTCACTTTTTCAGCAGTAAAGTTTGAAAAGGATCGCAGGTTTGGCAGAAAAATGAGAGAACCCCAATAGTGACCGCGAAGAGCAAAGAATGAACAACTAAACCATTTAATAACAGAGTGGGTGAAAGTGAAAAACTTAAATAAAATCATTAGAAAAGCGGAAGTAAAAATTATCAGAAATTAATACAAATTTGACTTGGAAGAGAAGGAATCGTAAAATGGATGACCATGTTATGACCATGAGGTCATGTTGCTTATTTCTAGCTTGTTGCAGAGCAGAATGCCTGTGTCCATACCAGGCAGTGCTTAGTCCCAGTGGCTTCTTTTGCCCCATTTGATGCCCATGTGGCCTTAAATATAATAATTATTTTGTATTGCTTTTTCGTACTTTAACAAACCTGAAATAATAAGACAACTGTGTTGTATCTGTCTGCAGTGGAGGGGGTTTTGTTTTGTTTCATAGAATGTGTTGAATGCCCTGGCATGTAGCTCTGAGAATATTGAGGCGTTAATACAAGCCAGCTTTGCACACAGCATTGGAAAACTGGATAAATCAGACACACAAACCTCATGCTGTTTTGTCCCTGTCTTTTTTGGAGTGGTAGGGGTGTGTGTGTGTGAACTCTATCTGTTTAGTTTTGATTTGGAGAGAAGAGGTTGATGTGTTCAGAAGGACAATTAAGCTAACATTTCTGTAGTTTGGGCAATTGGGAAAATAGAAAATGCCACATACCAGATAAATGGCTCAAAAGAAACTGAGTTTAGACACCAATTTTGAAAATCTTGGTGGCTGTGTTCTCCTTTTCCCAGGTCTGCACTCAAACACACAGCTTTTCCAAGCAGCTTTGTGTGGTACCTACCAATATGCTTTGGTAGCATCACCGTGATGATATGTCATCAGGACTGCTGTAGCTGTAGCTTTCTCGTTACCCCTATGAGTGAGCTGTGAAATATGACTGGTCTTCAGCCTTCTCTGTGCTCAGGTGTTGCCCCTGGACTGATGTTAAAGTAATGTTCTCTTTTGTGTGGACTTGGTTCTAAATGTGCTGACACAGGAATGGCCTATATTGCTCAAAAAGCCTGAGAGTTGTATTTCAGAAACATTTTTATGCTAGCATAAAAAAGTTTCAATGCCAATGTCATCAGTATCACCAAGACAAAAGAAAAAGAGGGAGTAGTGTGCTTTTCTAAGGGACATATGCCCTCACCGGAATTTCTGTCCTTACCTCATGAAATAGGTAATTTAAAGGTTGTTCAATTGCATGGACCTGATAGAGTCTAAATTCTAGATAATCCTTCAGTTGGTTTAAAAAGAAACCAATTCCAATAAGGACAACAAAAAAAGCAGCAATAAATGTCATTTGAATTAAATATCATGGCCGCTTTCGTATGCTAAGAAATCTGGCAGGCAGCTTTGAATGAATTCTATCATTGTGTTTTGCTCATTTTCCCATAGTAGAATCCCTTTGGTGGAGGGAACTTAATGTTGTGGTTTTCTGAATCGATGCAATTACTAAGCAAATGCTATTGTAGAGTGTTTGTTAATGGAGATACGAAAGCTAGGAAGAACACATTTTAGCTTTCACTCCCTAGTTACTTTAGCAATTTTGAAGTTAGGAGAATTATCATTTTAGTTTGTTAAATGGATTGGATTTCATATTAAGCCACTGAGAAATATGAAAAGTTGCATCTCTTGGTGCTATTTTAACTACGTTGTTTTAGAGACAAATACTGACGTTGTCAAAATACCTAGCTGCATCATTGCTTTAAGAGTAACAAGTCTCAGTGAAGATAAAATGTAAGTTTGAATCATTCTTGTAGTTTTATTTCCTTTAAGAGCAAGAAGAATGAGTAATATTTTAAGCAGATCTTTTTGTTTATCCTTTTTCATCAGTAACATGTAGGGTGAATACCATCAATATAGCATGTGTGCATTAAAAATATCTAGGTGGCTCAACTTTAGTCTTAAGATACTAAAAGAAAAAACGCCCCAGTAGTTTGCTTTAAAACTGTTCATCTTGTTTGTTTTAGGAGAAGAGGCTGAAAGAAAAAGCAGCAAGGAGAGAAGCCAGGAATAAGAACGCACAGGTAAGGATTTTTGTTGTTTTGATCAAGCTACTGATCGTGGGTTTGAAACTGCTTTTTAGTTATGTTATTCCTTTCTTTAATAAGCAATACTGTGATTAATGACTCTTTAAAGGCATTTTCTGTTTGCTTTCCTCTTCTTAATCCCTTGCTCTGATGTGGTTATAATGACTTGCTGTGGAAGGATACTGAGAAAGCATGAATGTGTGTGTGTGTATATAAACATATAAAAAGCATGGAAGCCTTTTGGAATTGTGGCCTCTTTATTCTGTATATCAAGTGAGTTGCAATTTCAGCTGCAGTGCTGATGCCATTATTTTTTTTCCTGAATACTTGGTCGTGTTTATAACTTGCAGGCAGTAAGATTTTTTTTTTTTTTGTCAAATCTCATTTAAACCTGTTTTTGCTGAACCTTTTCCTTCAACAGCAAGTATTTACATTGATGTTTATTCCTTCCCCTTGTTAGACCCACAAATAAAACCTTTGCTCTCATTTTCTTTATTATGTATGTTGCTAATTTCCTAGAGGCTGTTGTAGTTTTTCATATTGCTTGGTTTGTGATAAACTGAGATACCATTCAGCTGCAATGATTTTCCAGAATATGAACAGAGTAATGTGTGTCATTTCTCACTCTGCATCTTCTTATGCTACACATGAATAGTTACGGTTTGTTCTTGGCAGTTAGCAAGTATCTTACTCCCTTGAGAAAATTGAGTGTTCTCTGTCTGATTTTTGCAAGCTGGCCGTGTGCTGGGAGGCTTAAGTATAGGAAGATGCTTCCTTCTGTAGTTCTGAAGTGGAAAGTAATTACAGTTTAAGATGAAAAGCCTAGTTATACTAAGTATTAAGTGTGATTCTGTCTTCAAAGATGGCAAGCTATGAGAGCTGTTGGCGTCGTGACTCCCCAATCAAGCAATAGAAATTTTCTGCATGTAATTGAATGTATAGAGATGCATACTTTTTAATGTATTGAGCAAGCATTTTAGGGAAATTATGGAATGAATGATTAACAAACATCTTAATATAGGGAGAAACCATTGATCAAATCAGGCTGTATCACATTCATAAATGCTGCTTGTTAATTTTGCCTCTTTTTAAGGAGTAAAAAAACCCAAACCAATGTGATGTTATTCAGCAGCTGGAGTAATAAACCCGTTCCTTTCAGAAGGATCTGCTTGCTGATGTACTTCTCCTATCCTATTCTTTGCCAAGCAAATTAATCTCGGTCCTGCTGGAAAATGAATGAAGTTGATCTCCATGGCGGAATGATCTGTCCGTGTGCTGTGTGTCCATGTCCATGAGTATACTATGGGTTAAATGTGAAGCCTCACTCCCAAAACTGTATAAGATAAAGCCACAGTTTGACGCACCTCTGCCTCTCTTCTGTGCAACACTTGCACTTGGAAAGCTGATTTACTAGTCCTGGTCTAGTGTGAGATTGGCATATGCTTTTTGTGAGAGTACCAACTGTGCGAACCTGCTATTACTTTGACTTAATTTTATTCCTGAAGTGTTTAGCTCACTCTGCGAGAAGGTGCAAACCTCAGGAGCTGACATGTCTCCTCGATGAAAACTGTTGGGCTTTTTCCCTTGTTTAGAGGCTATTTTTGCCAGAACTGTGTGCAGTCGAGTCCTGTCATTTTCAGTGGGGCTCATTTCAGGGAAAATGCTTCCACTGGGAAAGGCTGCCAGCTTGGAGCCGGGCCGTTCACGCCTGGAAGTGGAAGGGAGCAGTAGACAGTAGAAAAAGGTGGCAGTTTCTGTCTGCTGGGTGTCTGAGGAATTAATTAAGAACACTCCCTGCTCCACAGAATGTTAGAGATGAAGCCACAGTAGCTGAAGCTCTCCATAGTCCATGGTGGGATATGACTCAAGCAGCTCCTAGGAGACACTCGGGGGCGGGGGGAGAAAAGGTGCCAACAGGAAAACACAGAAACTGTTGAAACAGAAACTAGTTTAAAAAAGGTATGCTGCCTAAATCAGAAGTTCAGAAATGTTTGCGTGTTCGCTAGTGCTTTCAGAATATGGCTTATGACCCACTTACTCTGCTGTACACAGCTCCTTTGGCAATTAATAGCGTTTTCTTAAAAGAGAAAGCAATAAGGAGAATCAAAAAAGCAGAAAAGGTATTTTTAGCTATATTAATGCAGTTTAGCAGCTGGAGAAAAGGGCTAGATCAACAGTTATGAGCAGCCAGTCACTTCAAAGCAGCTGTGGTCATAATTTGTTGTTCCAGGTCTATCTGCTTTATCCCCTTGTTTGTTTTATTAACGGTGTCTCTCTCACATTATAAACTCCTTGGGTTACAGAGTATTACTTACTATCTTTCACTACTCTGCAACCCACCGGGCCTGACATGACCAAAATGGCAATTTACTTTCCCATTCTAAACATTAAGTAATAATTTATCAATTATGACTTTTGCATCTCTGCTTTAGTACAGTTGTTGGTTGTGCCCTGTTGCTTACTGGACAGAGCCTGGCATGTTATTCTTAATGTATGCTGTTTTTTTTCCAAAATAGAAAAGGAATTTATTTGGAACTAAAACTTTATGGTTTACAGTTTATTTATTTTCACCCTTTAAACCATACACTTGTGGGGTTTAATCTTAGCCTTAATTTAATCGGAGATTCTTGGATTGTGATACTCTTTGTTTTAGGTTTTCTTTGTCCTATAAATGATCCTTCCGTTCCTGTGCCAGGAGTCTTCGCTTCTTGACATTTTTAATTTACCCTACCTGTAATTTTTTAACTCTTGGCCTACCCTTTTTGATAACAGCTTTCCTTCAGTTTTATACCCCCATATTGTTTTGGGGAGGAGGAGGAGTATCTCCATTTTAAGTTGTCTGTCTTTTTCTTTCATTTCAGAGTTTAATGCCTTGCATGACTGCAGTTTTTTTTGTCTGTATGCCAACAAAAGGGAAAGATCACAGGAGAGATGAGCCTCCTGCTTTTTCTCCTGGTGCCACAGGAGCAGTGGCAGGGAAGGTTTTGCTCAGCCTTCGCTGTGCTGGGACGGGGCAGGCTCCCTGCCACTGGAATTGAACCACCGATTCTGGCACGCTCTGCTGAATGTGCTTGAGCAGGGGATTAGATGAGCAGGTAGCTGCAGTGTTATTGGCTCCACCTTGGATATATTCCCATGCAATAAATAAACTTGGTAAGAAGTGAGGGCTCTTACAGGATGCTTTGGAGAAAGTATTTCTTGGAATTTATGACTGTTAATTAAATTTGAGTGCAAAAGGCTGCAAAAACAGGTAAAGGATGTTTTCTCTTAAATTCATATTGAAGAAAAACTGGAAACTTAGGTTGGGTGGGGGATTTTTTTTTGTCATCAGATATTTAATTGTCTTCCAGTTTAGAAGAATTTGATGAGGTATTTACAAATGCAGCATTTTAAAATGAAAAAGGCAAATATTTTGTCCTCAGTACTGGTAAAATTGCAGTCCTCAAGCCTTCAAACAAATTTTGATACTGTTTGCTTGAAAATGGTCTAGAGGAAATTAGGCAACTGTGTTGTCTTTTGACCAAAGGTAAAGCATTGTGCAGAAGCAGCAGCAATATGGACAGCTGCTCCGAGGTGGTAGCTGGGTGCTATTGGTGAAGCCAGTCCCTGCCCTCACCCAGGATGTCCCCGTGCTGTGCAGTGCTCCACTCTTGGCTTTGCTCTTTTACTTCTAGTAATCTATCACATACTGATTTCTTAGTATACATAGAGGACTTTTATTTTAGGTTTCAACCAGCATTTAAAGGTCCATGTTCTGCAAGCACCTGTTAGCTGCAACGAAGCTAAACAGGACTGTATTCCTCTCTGGGTGAGTTTAGTATTTTGCTATCCTGATGCCTTAGAGCAGTATTGATGTGTTAAGAATTATGAAGCGAGGAAGATTTTGATTTCTTTTAAAGAAAATCATTTTTGCAGGAAAGGCATTTTCCAGGAGCAGTTGACCAGGTCTGTGGGTCAAGGTGGGGGAGCAGAGCAGGAGTCAGGAGAAGGTGCTCTTTCCTGCCCCAGCACTGACACGCTTTGTGATCCTCAGCTATCAGCTCCCAACATCATGCAAGAAACAATAACTAGCCGCTAAAAGAAGGCATCAGTATCTGCTAGAAACAGTTCAGTCGGCATCTGTAAGCAGTGCCAGGAGGTAAAACTTACTCAATCATGACAGTTTGGTGCATCAGTTCAGCCATTAGCAATCCTATAGCAGTTACACCATGCTGGTGTTCAAAGCAAAACAGAAAACACTGAAAAAGGGCTGACTAGCAGAGCAGAGGCTGTTTATCCAAAGTTCCTAAGAAAAATGTAGCCTGCTGAAAACCTAGGGAAATCCAGATTCAACTGGACTGAACTCCTTAGTGAGGGGGTCTTTCTGATTCAGAAAAGGATGAAGAGGACAAATCATTGGAATAAAGTTCAGGATGGGGATTGTTATCAGGCCAGAAAACTAACCTCTTCTGAGAGTGATCCAAGCACTCGGTTGTCAGGGGCACTTTTTCATGGGAGTGAATTCTTGCTGAAAAATTGTAGAGCATTAAAAGATCAACAGCAGCAGCAGGATAATAGGTATGCTTTAACTTTTCTTATGTCCTCTCTTTCTCCCCTGCTCTGTCTCTGACATATTTTGCTTTTCTAAGAGGAATTAATACTTGTAAAGTGTATAAGATTTCATACACAAAATTTATATTTGGTATACTTTATATATATAAATTTAAGATTTTCACAGAGTCACAATGAAGTTGGGAATCTTTCTACTCTGTTATGTAGGGATTTATGTGAGCACATCTACAAAATACACCCGGATGAGCAGGAGGCACGTACTTTAAGATATGACAGATTCAGAAATTGATATCTGCCTGTATCACGTCACTGCAGTCTTCAATATAGCATTCTGTTTTCTTCACCTTGTGCCATGCTCTGTTGAGTTTTTAACCAGAAAAATACTTAAAAACACCATTTTCTTTTAATCTCCAGTACCCTCCATGGGATTTGATATACACTTGTTGAATGTAGCTCAAGAAGTCTTTGCATCTTGTGGCAAAATTCAGACAAGAAAGGGACAGTGTCAGATCTCTTGGGTAGCTATTGCTAACAATCCACTGGGAGAAATATAATTTTTAAAATATAATGAAAATTCTTCATCCACTGTGAATCGTTCCTGTGGTTATTGGAACTGACTTCTGTTACCTGACAGCTCTGCTTCTGCCTTGACTTTCCTTTTCCTTGAGACCTAGCCCACATCCTGGTGTTTAGGCTGAAGGCTCTAGATTCACTGTAAATGTGAACAGTAATTTCAGTGTGGAAAGGGGTTTATGGGAGTGAAGGAGTAATTTGGTCTGTGCCTCCTGTGAATACAGGTTCCCAAATCCCTTTGATCAGTTTATCACCAAATGTTCTTGGGAAAGTCTCATGGGATGCCCTGCATACTGATGGTTAATGGGGGAGGTCCTTTGGTTCTGGATCACCTCTCATGACCCTCTCATGGATGGCATTGAGGAGCCATTGCTATATCTCCCTATCATTACTGGAGCTGGAGCAGGGTTTCAGAGCTAGATCCTTTTGGTGGTCTGGAGGATGGTAGAGATTGCAGAGTTATTTTGTTCGTAGAATACCTCAGGAGAGGGTTATGTTGTCCTGATACAGCCACAGGACAGGCTACATCTTGTCACTGCTGTTTAATAGTTTCAAAGGACTTAAAGTTGTTCTTCATCAATAATTATTTTTGATTCTGCATACCACAAAGATCAGCGAAAAATGAAGCAATGTTACTTCTGTTCATTGTAAGTTCTGTTCATCACAAAATCTTCAGTATCACTTGTGTGGGGAGCTTACAGCTGAAATTACCACATGAATTAGATCCTTTTTATTAAGTCAAACTTCTTACTTAAAACAATTTAATTAACTTTAGTTTAGAAGTAGCTCTGGTCTGTTAGCTTGTGTTCTGTACCCATACCCCCAAAAAATGCCAAAGTAGCTTTATTTATTCATTACAAGATTGTGTTTCTATTGTTTTGAATTTCCTTGAGAAGCTCTGTGGATAAACAGAGTAATTTGGAATATCAACATTTTAACCTACTAATTTAGTAATTCCAAACAGGTTTCTTAAAGCAGAATCACAATTTCAAGTTCAAGTTGTTAAATGGAAAATAAAGAAATAGTTTATTCTGAACTACTTGTATTCTGAAATATTTTTAAAACCAACCTATTCTACAATATTTAAGTTAATATTTGAAAATGGGTATTACATGCCTGTATGGAAATGTTACCTGTATTTTGCTTTTTGAAAATAGCATGTTGATGATTCCAGTTAATATAACACTTATTACGGCTTTACTTAAAGCAATTTAAGTCCTGCCTTTTCTGCAATTAAAAATGTATATGATTAAACCAGTATTTCTGTGTCATAACCCTGAACAAGTGACAAGGAAGGATTCTGATGGATAGATTTGCCAATTATGCATGCTTCTGTGAACCTTTTCATTGCAGCCACCAACACACTGAGGATTTTAAATATATTTATCAGATTGACCATTTAAACTAATTGGCCATAGCCATAGCAATTGAATTTTGTGAGTATAATATTCACAACTGTTGTTTTTAATCATATGTGGTGATGACAGTCTGCTGCTCTATACACATAAGCTGATGATTTGCCAGTCACTGAGGTGATTTCTTCATAGTCCTGGCAGAAGCATAGATTAGGGGGACTGTGGTCCTCACACGTGCCCTCTTATCCCCTTAAGGTCTGCTGGGATAAGGTGGATGCACAGTATATCAAAACAAATGCATTGTCATTACAGTGTCTGACATACCTATAGCCTATGCTTTGTTTTGTGTTTGCTTTCAAATTTATTTTTGAATTTTATTTCTGGTAAAGAGAGGAAACTTATTCTTTCTTTAAAGTTTTGTTGTTTTTCTTATTTTTGGGGCTTGCAGTTCTAGGGGAGCTTTTGATGAAAGATGAAGTATGGATTTGTAAGAGCAGAAGAACAGGATTTCTGGTATGTTAGGGAGCACAAACATTATTATCTTACTTGATCACAAATTATTTTCTTAATTTTATAGGACCATACTGAAGAAATTTCTCCAGTAGCTAGGTTAAACTCCAGGAAGATTAAACTGTTTAATTTATTATTCTTGAGGGAACTTTTTGTTTCTAGAACATCCATGTAGGTTTGATAGCATTGGAACAGGAGCTCTGGAGCCATCTTAGACTTCTTCTGCTAAGCTTCAAAGCTTTCATTATGTTTAAGACTTAACATTCTTTTTTGTTTCAGAATCAACAATATTTTGGCATTGGGGGGAAAAAAAAATCAGTATTTTTTTTTATTAAAGGCTTAGGCTATCAAAATTGCAAGATTGCGAATTGAAATAAGTATGTGCCAGCATATATACGTTCCTCTCTTCCTCTTGGATTACGTAGGTTTTGTTATTTGGATCGTATAGTAACGAATAATTCTTGCTGGTTGTAGAGTTATGGAGTGCTTTGGCACAGTTCCACCCAGACTCTCAAATGGGGATCAGCAAATAACCTGGTGGCTGCTTGAGTTGCTGCTTGAGCTCTGCCTCTCCTTTGAACAGGGAAGGTATATATTATTCCACTTCATTTTCCCTCTTTGCCTGTCTCCGTGGATGTTAGGAGCAGGATTCCACCATCGTGTTCCTCCCTGCATATGGCAGCGTGGTGGAACACAGGGAAAGCAATATGAGAGCTCTGTTAGTCTTACACAGGTACTTTTCTGAGGCTAATGATTAAACCCCCATAGCTAAGGTTATATACGATTTTCCGTTTGAATACACACTTCATCAATTCAGGCAATATATTTCAGTTCAATACATGTACCTAGAAAAAACAGTAGGTATGCAAGAAACCAGACAGGAACTCTTTATGCATTGCAGAGTGCAGACACGTATATTCAAGGGCAAAGACCTTCCCACCTAAGCTTCGGATTTCTGTTTCAGCATTGATTGAATGTTTTCATGCTAACTGTATAACACCATGTTCTGTAAACTTAAAAAGCGGAAGAAGAGGAGAACTAGGACTTAGCTTTGTGATTGTTGTCCATCAATATGTAAGCATTTCATTTTTGAATATGCTCTCCTGTAAAGGTGACAAGCGTACAAGTTAAACATTACTATCCACTTCAGTGTGCTTTGGAATTTACATGTAAATTAGCAGCATCTTTTCTCCTTGGCTTCTGAAGTTTCATGTTCACTTTCTTCACTGACTTGATGCCCTCGTCAACGGTCCCAGTCGGAGCAGAACACAAATGGTCACTTTGCCCCTGACTCTGGCCAAGGAATAAGAGGCAATGGACAGTGCTGGAGCAGCACATCCAGCAGTATGAAAAGAAGGAAAAAGAAATATTAAAAAATAAATAAAAAAAAGAAGCACTGTTCTAAAGTGTTATAAACCATCTTTTAGGCGTTTTCATCTTAGTAAACAGACCACTATATGAAGTTAATTATAATGCTATTTATAGTTAATAATTATACTTATAATCTGTTCTGTGCTACTAGTTAATAATGCCTAGTAACCAATATTTGAAATTTCTCTCCCTTTAAAGCAAAAAATTTAAAGCTGTTATAACAAGCTCATATGCTGCGTTCCAAATATGTTTTGAGCAGCAAATCAAGTTGTTTTAGTGTGGCATTCTTGTTCTCTTTGCCTCACCACAGTTCTTTCACACTTTAACCAACACAGTATGGTAGAATAGTCTGGAACTGAACTTTTGGAGATCTTAACCCTCTTTTCTTCTTCCACCCTCAGTCCTGAAGATGTGGGAAACCCCAAACAATCCAGAAGTAACGATCTGAGGCTTGCAGCAGCTTTCACACAAAGCTTTTATTTAGGAAGTGGAAATTCTTTCTGGATTGGTAGATCTTTTTCTGTTCTGTTGTGAAAAGCATGTGTATTCACCTGTCTCAATTCTGTCTGTGTAAATATTATGCAGATGGTTGCATTTCACAAGTAAGCTGTATCAGAGTGTCCAAACTTGTTTATTTTGCATCTTGATTTGTTCTGGTATTACTCTGAGCCACTTCCCAGCTTTCCTTATGTGTTTGAAACTTTCTTAGATTATAGACTTCAGATGCAGGGACTGTACTTCGCTGTATCTCTCAGGGATGAGCTTCTTAAGAATGAGTTAATTGGCTGATGAGCAGGGCTAATCTTTCAGATGTGTTTTTATGATGCTGACATCCTCATGCAGTAAGGAATTGTAGTTAGTTTTAAATTAAGCAGCTCTGTTTTCTCAGCATCACCCCTGTTTATGTTCTTGGAATGTGTTGCTTGCAGTATTGTATGTAGCCTGCTATAGCTACTCTCAGCAGTCGTAATTGCTACTAGTGTTGAAAATTGATTTGTGCAATCAGAAAACCATTATCTGCATTCTGACTGATAACGCTGCCATTGCCAACATTTTAAAATTCTTCTGACGGCTGTTTTTTTCAGAATACTCCGGGGTCATGCAGTCACCAGGATTCCAGGTGCTTTATGCTGAATCTTGCGTGAGCATTAAAAGAAAAGGGAAAAGCTCTTAATGACTCTCAATATATTTTTTTTTTTTCCAGAGAGTTTTTAAAGACTTAGTGTTTTGCCAGAGTCCTCCTTTGCCAGATATACTAGATCAGGGGCAGTGCAGTATCCCATGTTTTACCACAGCATGTAGTGTTCTGTTCTTTAACAGTATCAGCTGCATTGATAAACCAGTTTGTTATTAGGAAATGCCAAACTAGTAACTAATGTGTGGTTATTTAACAGACTGCATGGGGAGTCTGGTAAGCCTCGTACTTCCCCAAAATGGAGCACTACCTCCTATTTGGAGGAGTCGGTTAGGACCTGTGTCTTTCTGTGTTGGCTCCAGGTCTCCATTAAGATTTCTGGTCTTCTGTGAAATTTTTTGAGGGTTTCTAGGTTTTGTATCTCTTGCTGTTTCATCATCCTCTTTTCTGCTTCTTCTGAAGGAGCTAAATTCAGGCTGCTGCTTCTATTTGGTTACCTTCTGCCTTGTGGAAACTAAGAGCGGAAGCAGTAGCGAACAGAAGGAAGAAAGGTAATAGCATTGTCTGGGAGCAAAGCCTTAGGAAATGTGCTTAGTATTTTTAGGGAGAAGTTTGTGTGTGTGTATTTGTTTTGTTTTCTACTTTCTGTGCTGTCTTATATTTTCCTGATGTTCCTTCAAATAAACACATACTGGTTATGTTTTCCTGGGCTGGACAGTTCCAGTACTGCTGGATAAATCTTTTTTTTTTTTTCCCCAGTCCCACCATTCATTCATTGCAGGGAGAGCTGGAAGAGGTTCAGTCTCTATTACTCCTTCCACACGTTTGTCTTCTCACAAGAAACCTTTTAGTGAAAGAACATCAGTAAGGGTTCAAAGCTAATTACTTGTAAGCCAAGAAAAGCCAGAATTAAAGTTGTCAGTGCTTGTCCCTTGCTGTATAAATATAGTGATGCAGATCAGGAGAGATGACTCTGTTTCTCCCTGTCTGCTCGCCTGCACTTCCAGCTGAGCCAGATCCTCAACTTGGAGTTTGCTTAGCGTGTAGTAAGGGGTGGAGGAGACTGTACATTTTCCAGCTATTCACTGTTTTCATATGCTTATGGTGTGAGTGCCATCTGTTAGATAAATGGATTAAAAATCCATTGACAACAAGTACACAAACTGTGAGCTGGACTGTTGCTAACATCCTTATCTCTAGAATTTACTGATTTCCTGTTTGGGTTTTTTTTTTTTCCCCCTCAAACTTTTGTGTCTTTTGACTGTACTTCCCTGAATACTCAGGTTTCATTCTTTGCTAACGTTTTTTGCGAAGAGGAGGTGGATCCAGGAAACCCGAGTTCTCTTCTGGACTAGAAATTGTGATCTATAAATTGTCTTTTAAACTTTGCTAGAACTAGCATGGACTCGCATGATGCCAAGTTTTTTTTGTTGTTGTTTTTTTGGTGGTGTTTTTTTTTTCCAGTTTTCTCTGGGAGGTGTAAATCCAGGGAGCCTCTGTGCAGTTGTGGAACTATGTGCTGTTCTGGTCCCCCTCAGCTTGGAAAGGCTGTAGTAGAAAGAGGTCCAGAAAACATGAGGAAAAACCTCAAAAAACCCTGATGTTAAAAGAAAGAAGAAAAGTGAGTTGAGATACCAAGACATTTCCTAACTGATTGAAGTAAGAAAGTACAGCTCTTTACTGTTCATAGAGAAAAGTCTCCCAAGTGCAATCCCTTCTGAAATCAAGCTTATGCTGCACTGCATGACACAGTGTGGATTTGGCCCAACGAAAGATTGAGCTTCGTTTCCTCTCCTCCCCACCCTGTCCACCCTGTGCAGATGCCACTAAAAGCTGGCAGAATATGTGCCTGATGCTGGATGTGGAGAACATGGAGCAGTAGGGTGCTGTTCTCAAAGCTGTGCTTAAATGAAAGAGGTGCGAATCGAAAGCCATGAGGGCTTGGTTTGCAAATGCTTTGTTTGCCAAACATTTGAGATTGGGCTTCTTTAATTGGTTCTTTAATTTCATTAGTGTGATTTCTATCCTTGTTACCATTGAAAAGTCCTTTTTTATTTGGTACTTGATTTCTCCTTTGTCTTTGAACTTCCGTTTTATTAAGGAAGGGGGAGATCAGTATCTTCCCATGTGAGATTTTCTAAATTACTACTGCCAAGTTGAAACATATCTATAATAATTTGAGATTTTTTTTCCCTCACATTGTTTTACATTTAGAGCAACGGCTGGGAAGGGGACCTTGTAGTTACAGGGTTTTGTAATTGTTCTGGGCTTCTTTTGTGCAGAACTTCCCAACCATTGCCTGTGTGGTGGTAGATGTCAAATATAGCCAACTGACTCTTTAGACTAATGAGAGGTCACCAAGTGCCCTTCTGTTTGTGACATGGGGAAAAAAAGAAAGTCCCATATCTTCAAAAATGGGTTACTGCATTTTCACAGTACATTGACACTGATCTTCCTCCTGCTATGTGGAAAATACTTATAAATCAGTAGAACTGCCTTGTAAGCAGTTATGCAAAGCAAACAATTACTACTAATAGAAAGGTAATTTAAGCATTTGTTGATAAGGAGAAAAATCTCGATGAAAAGCTGAAAGAGCATTTCTAATCCTGTTTGCTACTTGATTTTTTTATGTGTAGTTATATGGATAGCAACATAGCAGTTTTATGAAGTACTCCATTAATGCATGATCTTTAGGTTACAGTTTATGTAGTACAGTATTTCAGTATGTTATATCAAAAATCAGTTTTTCAAATGGATGTTCATAGGGATGAATTGATTTAAAAAAATCAGTCAGCAGCATGTAATACAATTAGACTTGGCTTATACAAGTATAGCGCTCTGCTCTGTTCATTCTTGTTGGACAATCTTTCAAAGCTTTGAAATTTTCAGCAAGAGAAATTGTGGGCGGACAAGGGAAGGTGATTGATTAATTACAGTCACAGTCAACTTACGTTTACATGATTTACATGAGTGGCTACTTGAGCTGAAAGCTCATAAAGATCATTAGACTTCATTTTAAATGGAAATCTCAAACAGTCCATTTTCTTTGATAATTCATGTGCTGTTAAAAATGTCAAAACTTATTAGCATTTTTTTATTTCCCGTCACCTAATATACTAGCAGATCACATACCTACAGAAGTAGTGCTTAGGGTAATTGTCACTGTTCAAGGTATTGAGTAGCTTAGGAGATGCATAGAGTTTATGGAATTCGTCCTTCCCAGGCACTTCTGTGGGAAAATTCTAGGAAACCTACTTCTTTGGTTAATATTATATTATTCTGATATAATTTTTAAAATCATTCATGTGGAATTGTTGTCACATTTAGTTTAGAAGACCTCTCAAGTTCACTGGTATTATTTTTCTGAGACCCAGTTAAGAGTTGCCACCATTTCTGTGATGCTGTTACTTCTAGAAAGTTTAACTGGAATGAAGTCTGGTTTACCTCGATGAGAAGTGCAAATGGAATAATTATCCCTGAGCTGGTTTGGCCAGTGAGGTATTAGGCAGGGATTGTGGTTTGAGCACACAGTAGGAGCGAGTGCTGGGAAGTGGGTTTTTCTCAAAGCAACAGCTGTAGGTGAATGCATCTTTCCTAGAGTGTAATCTGTCAGACTTTGGTCAGAAGATACTTTATACTCCTAGAGCTTAGTTTTTAGTTTCCTTTGCAACAGCAAGGAAAACTGAATAGATGGATTGAATGAGTAGATGAGTGACACAGATCCGTAGATTCTGGTAAGTCTTATTGAGAGCTATTGCCTGCTTCTGTACAGCGCTAGAAAAGTGTGCTCAGGGCATGGAATAGCTATTCTTGGGCTTTGTTACAGCTACAGTGAAGATAGTGTGTATAAAAGCGAAGGTATTCTAAGAATTAATGTGCTCAGTGCTTTCAAAGAAGAGGTACTGGTGTAGGTGCTTAGTGCTACTAAGTGGCTGATTTAGCTTTACTTTCAATTATTCTTTTCTGACTAAAAATGCTGTCCTTTTAGGTGTAGACACATAAGTTTTGAGTTCTTTCCAAATTAATTCTGTTCCCTTTGAGTTATGAACATTTTATTGAATCACTTTGTTTTGGAGTTTCAGTTAGGCTGTCAGTCATATTCATCATACCTATTTTGAGCAAATAGTCAGTACTAGGTTCCCAGGTCAAGTCTGCTCTTCCTCTTTATTTATGGTAAAATATGAGTATGTTAACTATCCATTTGCAGTATCGGAAAATGTTTCCCAACGTGCTATCTTAAAAGGTTATTTTTTTATAGTTTTGCTTTAAGGAACACTTCTATTTATGTATTAGGTTTTCAGTAATGTTAAATAATTTTATTTTTACTTCTGATGATACAACAGTTGCCAAATAAAAGCCTTATGTTCTAGCCATATCTTGGACCCACAAAGATTATTAGCAGCTTGCTAGTCACAATTATGTAGATATTTCACTTCAGTACCTGTTTGCAGCGTTCCTTCCTGAACAGCACAGCTTTGCACAGTGGCAAAATTACTGTGCTGTTATCGTTGTACCCAGAAGTAAAAAGCAGCATGAAGAAGGATGCTGTGGCATTAAAGAGGTGAAACAAATATTGGAAACTGGCATCACTGAATTAGCAAAAAGAAAAAAGAGCCTTGATGAACATTTTGGCACTCGTGTGTCCTCCCTTGACTTCCATTAGGACCTCATTAAAAACAAAATCTTTCAGGTATGATGTGAAGGGCTCTATAAGAGCACTTTGCTGGCATGATAACAAGCATCATAAAAGCCAAAATTAAAGGTGCATGTGTAAGTAAAATAATGTTATAGGTGTATTGCAAGGCACCAACATAAAAAAGTCATTTTTTTCTTCTTCTGTCTCTCTCCCTGTGTAAGCCATTACCAGTCTTGTAGACCTTGGAGAGATTCTAAATGTTATGTTTATTTCAGTGAAACTATCTGCAAAGGAATTAGGAAAGCACAACAGCAAAAGTATGAGTAAGTTTAATCAAAATTCAGAGGCTTCACATGGTGAAGGAGCTATGACTTTGTGGTATGAGACAGTTCTCTTGACTGTGAGTGGAGATGCATGTTAGAGATGACCTGGTATACTTTTTGGTGACTTCTGTGAAGCATCACTATTCATTTCTGCCTTTTGAGAGTGATACACAAGAGCAGAGGAAAGAAACCTTTCTGAACAAGAGAAGGAGCAAGTGGAGGTTGGTTTTTATTTTATTTTCCTCCCTCCAGTAGCTGGAGCAGGAAGAAAAGGAATGCCTGTTCTCCCTCTTCATTGCTAACTTTTAAATGTCGTTGTGCAGATTTCTGAGATAGGAAGGCTACTGCAGGAAGGGAATTTGCTGTAAAAGGACATACATTTTGAGGCTTGATCTGGAGCAATGAAAATGTGCTCTCAAGAACTTTTGGACTGATGGTATGTCAAGAACATATGTCAGTAGATTGTGCCATTTGATGTACACTTTGTTTCTTACTTCTCTGTTTGAAAATTTTCCTTTAGGTCTACAAAAAACATACTGTTGTTTCATTTCTGTTTCTCCATTCTTGGTCCCTGCATGAAATCACTGTGTTTCATGGGATCCTCTTTTTATTTTCTCTCTTTGGTTGATTATCCAACTATGAATGATTCTCCAATAATTTGATAGAAAGTGATGCTTTTTACCTCTTCTGACTTTTCAGTTTTAAAATAAAAAAAATTGATTGATATTCTTTGAAATGTTGTTCCATGTCTTAATTGTGAAGGAAAGGGAGCTACTCTCCTTAACCAGGTTGTGATCTGAATTTATACTACAACTCAGTCATGGTTCTGGAAGTTGAGCAGTTAAGGCATTATCTTAAAGAATGTCAACTCAATGTTCAGCTGTGGTCAGCAAAGGAATGACTGGAAAAGAAATACAGAACAAACCAGAAGCCATGTCTACAACACTGTCTGCATTTCTGGGCAACCCCTCTCTGGATATAGAGTGAGACAGATGCAGAAGGTGATATGCAAATGTATTGAATGATTTCTGTAAAAGATTCTGTATTCGTCTTGGAGTGCGGACAGGCACAGGTGCTCTACTGCAGCCTGTTGGATTAACTTATAATGGGTTTGAAATAGGGGGAAAACTAAAAATTGAAAGAAAAAAGTAAATACATACAGATATTTTTTACAAAGAATATAGTAACATTTTAGATCATGTTTTGGCTGGATAATGAGAAATCTAAAGTTTGAGTTGCATTTAAAAATAGAACAGACAAATTTTGGAAGGTATCTGTGCTCCATAGCTGCCCAAATGCAGCCTTTGCTTCAGGAACCCCTTGCCTGCTTCTCACTGAAGCTGGATACGTGGAATGGGGAAGCACCCTTCTGGATGTCCTCTCTTCCATAATTTGTCTCTAAACTTTTGGTGTGGTTGCTATCATAGGGCTATTGAGTTAGGATGACTGTTTTCATGCAGTCATTTTGTGCAGAAGCGAACCCTTGCATTGCCTTTTCTTTTGCACTCCTGTATCACTGATACCCAGAAATCCTTTTTGTAGGTTGATTGTGTCAGTCGGTTTGAGCTTGAGCTGAACAAAAACCCCACAGCTAAGCTGCATTTGCTGTCACTGTGCATGATTCACATAAATATTTGCATTGAGTTTATGCTTTGATTGTATCTTTTACCAACTTTTCCCTCTCCTTTTCCTCCAAGGATGTTACTTTTATCTACTAGGCTTCTGAAATGATCTTACGTCTTTTTTCATTTGCATTTGCAAATTCCTGAATTTTTGGTGGTTGTTCTTGTCTTGTTCACAAACTGTTATTTCCTCTGATTAGTAAGAGAGAGTGGACACTATTGAGGTCTCTGCTCTTTTTCTTTCTTGATTATGAGCTAAGGTCACTGTTTTGCTTCTTAACAGACATTGTTAGTTAGTTCCTGAAAAGTGTCCCTCAAACACTTTTACGTATTACCCAATCACAGAACACAGAATCACAGAATGGTCAGGGTTGGAAGGGACCTTTGTCAAGACCAATAGGAAGGGTTTCTTTAAGTATATAGGAGACAAAAGGAAAACCAGGGAAAATGTGGGCCTGCTCTTGAACGAGACGGGTGCTGTGGTGACGGATGATGCAGAGAAGGCAGAGTTGCTGAATGCCTTCTTTGCTTCTGTCTTCACTGCTCGGGCCAGCTCTCGGGAGTCCCAGACTTTGCAAGTAACAGAGAAATCTGGAGGAAGGAAAACTTTCCCTTGGTTGAAGAGGAACAAGTTAGAGAACAATTAAGTAAACTGGATACCCACAAGTCCATGGGGCCTGATGGGATGCACCCGCGAGTGCTGAGGGAGCTGGCGGAAGTCATTGCTGGGCTACTCTCCATCATCTTTGAAAGGTCCTGGAGAACAGGGGAGGTGCCTGAGGACTGGAGGAAAGCCATGTCACTCCAGTCTTTAAAAAGGGCAAGAAGGATGACCTGGGGAACTACAGGCCAGTCAGCCTCACCTCCATCCCTGGAAAGATGATGGAACAGCTCGTTCTGGGCGTCATCTCCAAGCATCTGGAGGAAAAGAAGGTTATCAGAAGTAGTCAACATGGATTCACCAAAGGGAAGTCATGTCTGACTAATCTGATAGCCTTCTACGATGGCGTGACTGGATGGGTGGATGAGGGGAGGGCAGTGGATGTTGTCTACCTTGACTTCAGCAAGGCTTTTGACACTGTCTCCCACACCACCCTCACAGGCAAGCTTAGGAAGTATGGGTTAGATGAATGGACAGTGGGGTGGATTGAACAGTGGCTGACAGATAGAGCTCAGAGGGTTGTGGTTAGTGGTGCAGAGTCCAGTGGAGGCCAGTAACTAGTGGTGTCCCTCAGGGGTCAGTACTGGGTCCAGTCCTGTTCAATATATTCATCAATGACCTGGATGAAGGGATGGAGTGTACCATCAGCAAGTTTGCTGATGATACAAAACTGGGAGGGGTGGCTGACACGCCGGAAGGCTGTGCCGCCATACAGCGTGACCTGGACAGGCTGGAGAGTTGGGCAGAGAAAAACCTGATGAAATTCAACAAGGGCAAGTGTAGGGTACTGCATCTGGGGAGGAATAACCCCATGCATCAGTACAGGTTGAGGGCTGACCTCCTGGAGAGCAGCTCTGTGGAAAGGGACCTGGGAGTCCTGGTGGACAACAGGATGGCCATGAGCCAGCAATGTGCCCTGGTGGCCAAGAAGGCCAATGGCATCCTGGGGTGTATCAAGAAGAGTGTGGCCAGCAGGTCGAGGGAGGTCATCCTCCCCCTCTACTCTGCCCTGGTGAGGCCGCATCTGGAGTCCTGTGTCCAGTTCTGGGCTTCCCGGTTCAAGAAGGACAGGGAACTGCTGGAGAGGGTCCAGCAGAGGTCTACAAAGTCCCTTCCAACCCTGACGATACTGTGATACTGTGTGACCTCTGGAGATCATCTAGTTCAACCCCCCTGCCACAGCAGGGTCACCTACAGCAGGTTGCACAGGACGACGTCCAGGAGGGTTTTGAATGTCCCAGAGTGGGAGACTCCACAACCTCTCTGGGCAGCCTGTGCCAGTGCTTTGCCACCCTCAAAGGAAAGAAGTTCCTCCTCATGTTAAGATGGAACTTCCTATGCTCAAGTTTGTATGCATTACCTATTGTCCTGTCACTGGGCACCACTGAAAAAAGACTGGTGCCATCCACCTGGCACCCTCCCTTTAAGTATTTATAAGTATTGATAAGATCCCCCCTCAGTCTTAGTGTTCTCTAGGCTAAAAAGATCCAAGTCCCTGAGCCTTTCCTCATAAGAAAGATGCTCCAATCCCCTAATCATCTTAGTAGCCCTTTGCTGGACCCTCTTGAACCGGGGAGCCCAGAACTGGACACAATACTCCAAATGCGGTCTCACCAGGGCAGAGTAGAGGGGGAGGATGACCTCCCTCGACCTGCTGGCCACACTCTTGATGCACCCCAGGATGCCATTGGCCTTCTTGGCCACCAGGGCACATTGGTCCCAGACACATCAGAGCAGATCTGTTTATTTTTCATGTGTGCTTCCCCTTTGCTCTATCAGATTTACTGGGTGTCTTCATATTTACTAGTTAAGCATTTTCTTGTTCCTGGTTCTGACTGGCCTTCATTTTCATCAGAGCTCTGTACATTAATGCTCACAATTTGGGGAGCAAGAATTGTGGATCCCAGCAGAGTCACAGGACTGTGGTTTGACTGGAGTCACAGAGCCCTGGCCAGACAGTGCATGTGACTTGAGTGTGATCACAGAATGTTCATGGAGGGTAGGCAGGAGGAAGAGGATGAGTAGCAATCTATGCTTAGCAGCTTCTTGACAGCACAGTGGTCACAAACGTGCTGAACACAGACATCGTAACAAGCAAGGAGCATGTAGGGAGTATATGAGAAGTGGAAAGGAGCACAGGTGTTGCTTCGGTTCTTGGAGTTGTAGGGGCAAAGGAGGACTAAAGCCCATCTGGAGCTAGGACCAGAGGGGGACATAAAAGTTAAAAGGCTGTAGGTATGCTAGTAGCAAAAGGAAGTTCAAGGAAAATATGACTGATAGGGAGACTGGCCTATGATGGATGACATGGAAAAGCTGAAGTACTCAGCTCATTTTTGTGTTGGAGTGAAGTATTCTCGCAGACCTCTGGGTGTACAAGGATGGTTTGGGAGGAAGAATGAGAGAGCAATGACTGGAGAACAGTAGGCTGGAGACTACTTAGAGAGGTGTAATGTATCCGTGAGAGGTCACAGATGACTGGGAAGAGGCTAATGTTATAGTCACACAGAATCACCTAGATTGGAAAAGATCTGTAAGATCATCTAGTCCAATCACTAACCTAAAACTGACAAGCCCACCACTAAACCATGTCCTTAAGTGCTATATCTACACGACCCTTAAATACCTCCAGGGATGGGGACTCCACCACTGCCCTGGGTAGCGCGTTCCAATGCCTGATGACCCTTTCAGTGAAAAAATTCTTCCTAATATCCAATCTAAACTTCCCTTGGTGCAACTTGAAATCATTTCCTCTGTTCTATCACCTGTTACTTGACAGAACAGGTTGACTCCCACCTCTCGGCAACCTCCCTTCAGATAGTTGTAGAGAGTGATAAGGTCTCCCCTGACCCTCCTTTTCTCCAGGCTAAACAACCCCAGTTCCCTCAGCCGCTTCTCATAACACATGTGCTTCGGACCCCTCACCAGTTTCGTTGCCCTTCTTTGCACATGCTGCAGCGCCTCAATGTCCTCCTTGTGGTGAGGGGCCCAAAACTGAACAGAGTACTCAAGATGTGGCCTCACCAGTGCCAAGTACAGAGGTAAAATCACCTCCCTGGTCCTACTGGCTACACTATTCCTGGTACAGGCCAGGATGCCGTTGGCCTTCTTGGCCACCTGGGCACAGTGCTGGCTCATGTTTAGCCGGCTATCGGTCAACACCCCCAGGTCCTCCCTAAGAAAGACAAGAGGAGGACTTGGGGATGTGTTGGCTGTGTTCATCCAGTCTCTTGGAAGATCATGAATCTTGTCCATTTCCAAACATGTAAAGGACAAGAGGGTAATCAAGAACAGCCAGTATGAGTTTACAACAGGCAAACCATGCTTGACAACCTGTTTGCCTTCTGTAATGAAGTGACTGCAAAGTGGTCTGTGTGGAGAGTAGTGCATATGATTTGCCTTGACTTTAGTAAGGCTTTTGGCCCTGCCTCCTGCAGGTTTCTCATTTGGAAGCCATGGAGGTATGGAACAAAAGACCAGTCTATTTGTTGGAGCTCATGAAATCCAACAGAAGTGCTCATGCCAGCTGAGGACTGACTGGCAGTCCTGCTGAAAAGGCACCAGGGGTTATGGTGAATGCTAAGCTGAATTTGAGCCAAGTGTGAGTAAGGCAAAATGGGTTATATTGGAAGATGCATGGTTAGCAGAATGAGGAAGGTTAATATCTCGTTTTTCTGCCTCTGGGGCTGTATCCAAAATACTGTTTCCAGTTTTGGGTTCTCCAGTTCCAGGTGGATATGGAGAAAGTGGTTAGGGTCCAATGAAGTTTACCAAGATGGTCTGGAGTCTAGAGCACATGATCTATAAGGAAAGGGTAAAGGAGCTGGACTTGTTCAGTGTGGTGAAGAGGAGGCTAAGGGACAATGTAATAGCATGTTTGAAGGGCAGTTATAGAGATGGTGGAGCCAAGATTTTTTGATAGTGGCAAATGATGTAAATTTGCCAAAAACTGTGACTCAAAAGTTTTAAAGTGGACATTGGAGAAAAAACTTGTTTACAGGGAGGGTAGTGCTGATGTGACATAGATTACCCAGAGAGGTTGAACCTTCCTACATGGAGGTTTTTGAGACTTGGATGGACAAAGCCTCAGCTGACCTTGTCTAGTGTTGGTGACGGTACCACTTTTTGTGGGAAATTGGCCTAGGGATCTCCAAATATCTCTTACCACCTACCTTTCCATCTCTTCCCTAAACAGCATACTCAGTTTTGGTTCCTTCCTCCAATCTTTCTACTTCTAGAGTTAGACCTTGGAGTTTTCAGTCAGTAGGAGGTGAGCAGATAGCAGGCAGTAGCTAAATCTGGCACTGAAAAAAATGACTGTGCCACCTGCTTGTTCCTCCAGAACTCATGTCTTAGCACTGCACTGCTACATATGATATTTTCTTTCTTTAAATAGTTGCATTTTTCCCAGTGAAATTATACAAAACTTACATAAAGGTCCCAGTTGACAGATGTAAAGCAAAGAAACAGCTAAAATTAGAAGAGGTAAAAATAGAGGTTGGGAAGCTGTCTAAATGATCTTATCAGCAACAAATTTATGCTGCATTCTGCCAGTTAGGTCTGCTCTGTTTATTAGGTCAGACTATAGCTCAGACAGAGTTCATAGAAAAGAAAATGGTGTCACGCAATAAAATTTTAAATGCGTATTTTTCAGAAGTCTATCAAAAGTTGCCATGTCTTTAAAATCGGGTGATATGGCTAGGATGTTTGGATTTGGTTCTTGGCAAAAGGGAGGTCCGCTGTTTGAGCCTCTAGAGAGGAAAACTTTATGGACTTTGAAGATAATTTACTTAGAAGCTTATCAGAAGTGTGCAACTGTATGATGCACTGAATAGTTGGTGAAAGGACTTTTGACATTGTAATGTTGCATCACAAAAACTAGTTTTCTAGTAAGTGTATTTGTGGGGGAATTCCATCCAGTTCCTTCTGTTGCTGGTGAATGCAGAGTTCATCCATACCATAGAAGAAAAGACAGGTTCCTGTATTTAATTTCTCTTTTAAGGAGTTGCTATATGGACACAGGTCAGCAATAAGCTTGGGGACGTACCTTGCAGCATCCTGGCTTCTTTCTGCAAATGTGTTTGTTCATAAAAAGGCTAGATAGCCATTGCTCTTCTAAGAGTGGTCAACTTTAATTGCCATGGGATGACAGTGCTTTATGGGTAGTCAGTGAGGAGTCGTTGCGAGTTCACGCTCTGGTTTACCCTATACTGTTTTTTAATGTCTCCATTCTCATGACTGGTAATGTCAGTGATACTGAAAACATTCAGAAAACACCTAAATGTAGACAAAGACTGAGAGATTTGTGCAGATAATATTAGTGACTTCTGATCCACCAACTGAAAGACCAATTCTGTTAATTAGTTCTGCTTAAAAAGGAGTTGACATACTTGTAATTGATTATTACAAATCCATGAGAATAGTTTTCCAGGTGCTAAAGAAAATCTGCTGTATTTTTTTTTCTGATAGGCATTTGAAAGACAATTCCCTGTATAATTCATTAGTATTGCATTTCAAAAACAGTCTTTGGGTGAAACTGTTCATATTTTTACAGATCGCTAATTGCATTTGACTGTCAGACACTGAGTGAATTAAACTCCTAGAAGGTTTTTTGGTAGGAACACAAAAGAGTACTAAGAAGATTAATACAGCCTGCATATGTGAAAGCGTGTGTGTGTGTTTTTTCTGTGTCACTGAGAGCATTCACAATAGCATCAAAATATTTCAGACTTCTGGAAGGATATCCCTTTGTGTGACTGCCTAGAAGTTATGAAGCAGAATATCCCTGCACCAGTTAAAAGAAGATTAGTATGTATAAATTACTCTGTAATCCAAGGCTCTGATCTGTCTCAATAAGCAGGTAATGACTAAATGCAAGGATCAGTTTGTGACTGTCTGAGACCTGTATTCATATAAAGGCTTTCCTTATGTTAAAATCTGTGAATTCTGTGTTAAAGGCTGTGGTTTCTTCTTCCTATTTTTAACTTTTGATGTTAGCAAGAGGAATCAGAAAAATTTCATTCAGATCTGTTTTCTGGTAGTCAGAACAAAAGTAATGGCTGACTCAACAGCCCGTTGTTTGCTTGTGGATAATGGCTAGTGAAGTCTTTTCCAGATTGTGAGCAGTATGCCAGTTTTGGAGCAGGTCTGTAAGCCCCTCTGGGGAAACGAAGTAGAGCAAAGTGACTTTGCAACAGGGCAGGGAGAGCTCCTGGCCAGGGCAGAACAGAAGCAGCATCGGTCTGAATGGGCTTGCCTGTGGGCCTGTTGGACCACTTCTAATAAACAGGTAGAAACTAGGACAGTGATTTGCTCAGTCCTCGTTGCTGTTCTCTGTTATTAGCTTCTGCTTAGTAATTTCCAGAGAAAAGCAGTGTAAGCTTTCTGGCCAGCTTTGGTTGTTGTATAATGGGTTTTATTTCCTTCTCTGATCCAGTACAGCGACTCCTGCACATCATGCTGTTGTTTGCTATCCCGTAGTAAGCCTGAAGTTAGAAATTTTAGTCATAATAAATGACCAAGTCTCATAAACATTATGTTTTAACTGTGCATGAGCAATGCTGCTGTGTGGTCTTTTGGTTTCACCTTTTCTGTGTGTCTTCTGGCTACAGCCTGAGCATCAGGGTCCAGGGAGGAAGAGGATGCTGTTTCCTGGACAGGTAGTGGCAGCAGGATTTTTCCTGGTTGCTGAAATCTGCAAGTACTCCAAAGAAGGAGAGTATTTTGTAATTATGTGTGGTGTTGAACAAAGATCATTTGGCCATGGTGAAAATTTTATGTTATAAATAGAATTGTCCTGCAGTTTTACCATTTTTTTAAATGTTTATCATCAAGACCTCAAAACAAACTGCAGATCTTTGCAACATGGAAGGCGTTTGATATTATATCCAGAATATGCGCAAGAGAATCTCAAACACACAGCAAGAAATGGAAATTTTCAAGTTTGTCTTTGTTTTTGTTTTGTTTGATCTGCTGTCTGTGTGGTGATTTTGAGTAGGACTTGTACCTTGTCCCTCTGCATATCTATCTCTAAAATTACCTTTGGTAGTAAGATGGCTAGCACCTTTGAAGTTGTTTTTCGATAGTACCATTCTTTGAAAGGCACCTTTAGATCAAGCACTATTCGGATATTTGAATCACAAGCTCTATACCAGAGTGAAATACTGTTATAAGCAGTATTAAAAAATGAGCTACTTGCCGTGATTTGTGTTTCATTATCAAACAAAATCATACAGCCTCTTTTCAGAACATTTTACTCTCTTCCTAGCTCTTAATTATTGGCAGCCTGAAACATCAAATAGATCTATAGCTGCTGAAGTTATTCGTCCGTAACCCCCACCATTCACTGGAATTATTTTCAGTCAGTTTTTCCATGTCAGTGCTTTTAGACAGCTGTATAATGCAGAAGATGTCAGCACAGAAGTCTCTGTGCCCATCAACCATTACAGTTACAATTTTTCTGTTGTTATAATACATGCATTTTAAGTGTGATATTTGTAAGCAAAGATATTGAGTTGCCTATTGGAAAATTGTGACAAAGGCTGGTCTGTACAAACTACTGTCTGTATTGCAATACCAACAGCCATCTACCTTATTGAAGGAGCCAGAGATGTCCTCTGTAATTCTAGTCATATTTAACAAACTGGCCTTAGAACAGCTTTCTCACTGTAAGGAGCTGCTAAACGAAGTACATCTGCCTTTAGTCTAATTGAAGGTATTTCTAGAACACTCATTGCTGGTGAATGTAAGCCTCATTTAAAATAGTAGTATATAAGTCTTCATGGACTGAATTTTTAAAAAGCTGTGGATTCAGAAATGCTATTCCTGTGTGTGCTACCTATATAGGTCAATAGATTGTTATCCAGTATTTTAGCCTATGTAAATTTTGCAGACCTTGTGACTGTAATATACTGAGTGCCTTGTGATCTTTTAATGTGTTTTTCCTCACGGCAGTCTGTGATCAGGATTTACTTCTGTTCCCATGTGCAAGCAAAGAGCAGAGGAAGATATTAAGTAAATTCCTCAGACTTTGTTTCTAGCTTTTGGTTGGAGCAGAGAATTGAGCCAGTTTTCCCAAATGTCAGGCTAATTGCTTGCTTACTTGACAGTCCTTCCTCTCTGTTATCTGAAAAGGCTTTTAAAAAGAGAGAAAGTGTAAAGATGGAATTAAAAAAAAATGGAATGCATATATGATGTGATGATGTTACAAGCATTTCTTCCAGCTGATCAGTAACTGTAGGCTAGGTCAAGTTGCCACTGCTCTCTGGGTCAGTTGTTGATAACATCATCTTCCTTTTGAGAGGCATTTCTAAAGGTGTCTTCCAGGCCTTGTTGTTATGTAGTGGGTATCAGAATTTCAATAGATTTGTCAGTTATTTGGCAACAAACCATACTGACTTTCAAATGTGTGTAGATTACAGTTAAAAATGCAGGTATGGATTATGGTGGCTTCTTGAAAACAATAAATGTTTTTGTAAATGTATTAAATCCTTTCCAGGTATAATTCCGCATAGCCGCCTTAACTTTTCATGAATCGATTGCCAACATTTTTATGGCACTATTCCCTGAGTTATGGCGGTGAAGTTTGTACATCACAGTGTCAGTCCAGCAAAACAGAAAAAAACCCATGGTACTCAGCCTCCATAAGAGAGTCTCATTTGGAGAGTTAAGTTGCAAAGATGTAGAAAATACTGCTGCAAGGCTTGAAGCAAATAGTCTGGAGGCTCTGGATACGGAAGGGCGGTTTCCATAGTACATATGAAGGAAGGGATACAGGATGCTGGGCTGTAACTTCTTGACTGTTTGGCCTGAAATGTTACGAACTCTTCCTTTGCAAGATGGTTCTTTGAAGTTCTTTAGAGAAGTCATGCCATTTGAAATTGTAGTACTTTCCCGTTGTTTGTGAAGCATCCTCTTGAGTCATCTTTTCTAGGAATGCTTTTTAAAAGGCACTGGGACATAGGAAAGTGGGACAGGGACATGGGAAAAGGCATAGGAATATTCTTAATAATGATCGGGCAATAGCCATTAGTTTGAGGAACATCTGGAATTTTTTTTTCTTTTTGGCCCTTGCGTATTGATTTTGTAAGTTCATTCATCTGTTGGTTACGTCCCTTCTTGTAACTTTGAAAGTTATTTAAAATGAAAAATTCTGTCCTAACCTGTCATTGGAGCTAAGGTCCTAACTTTATGGAAGCTCTTTAAATGCGTTTTTAAAAAGAAAACCTGAATATCGTTTTCATTTTTTTTTAATAGATAGACTGTAATTTTATAGAAATCAATAGTAAGTATTAGTTTGGACAGTAGCAGGCTGGGTTTTTTTCAGATCAAGTCTTCTGGTATTATACATTCTTCTTGTACAAAAAATATTTTAGAGTAGCTTAATACTAATAATACAGCTGTCACTGAACAAAAATGTTGATTTATTTGGTGAAAATGGTCTTAAAAAGTAATTAAAATAATTCATACCAATGACATCTGTTTCCATGGTCAAGTGGTTAGACAGGCTATGAAAAACTGTACCAGTAAACTGCATTTAAAGGAAACATGATGAGATAAATTGGTTTGGCTTCTATGATCAGGTCATTAAGTTAGGGCTAAAATTAAAAGCAAGTTGTTTGTATATCTTTTAATATATTTTAATATAATAATGATACATTTCAATGTTAATTTTGTTTGTGACTTCTTTCTGCTTTCTCTGGAAGCTGAACTTAAAATATATTGCTGAGGATGGTTTAAAGTCTGTTAGGTACGTCATGGGTGCATTTTGTTCTTGGGCTCAGGATTTAACCAGTCACCAGATTTTTAACTTTTTTTTTTTTTTTTCCTCCCTCTGGATCGTTAGGGTTGAGGGTTTCTTTTTGGTTTGCTCTGTAATTAGAGGTACAGCATCCTCTGAAAATGTCCCTCTACAAATTCCTAGCTTTCATGGGAGCTATGAGAAATCTTCCTGAGGCATTTTATAGTTGTGGGTTTTGGTGCTCATATTGGATCTGAGGTTTCTCTTGTAAAATTTTGGGAAGTGTTTTAGTATATGGCAGCAAGGTTGTTATGGAGTGGTTGCTTGCCCCTTCCATTCCTGCGTTAACTGAATTTTTGGTGCTATCTTATATTTTGGTCTCAAGTAATTGAATTGTTGTTTCTAAATAATAAGTGGTAAAGATGTCTAAAGGTTGTGTTGTAGGATTTTTCTCTACCTTTTATTTCTAGAAGTTGTTACTGTCTTAGGGGAAATTCCTACTGTCTGAACTTTCCTAAGGGCAGTTGTTGTGGGAAGAGGTTCAGTGAACCAGATGACACTGAAGATGGCAAACAAAAAGGAAATTTAAACATGTCAATATATACAATACTGTGGTATTGTCTAGGTTGAAATACCTTGCAAATATTTGTTGATGTAGTGGCACTTCTGGCACGATACTGCTTGTAAATATTCTTACTCTGGGTGGGATACCCTCTGTTTGGGTGGTATCAGAGTTTAAATAAAAACCCTGTTGCCTCAGATTTTCTGCACTCTGTAATCCTGATTACTTGAAACCATACTCAGAGCAGGTGTTTCAATTTTTCTCTTTCCCCATTATATATGTTATCAGATAAGCAAAAAGCTGAAATAGTTAATCCCTACATTATTTTTGTGTGTTGATAGGTGATTTCTTGTTGATGTTGAAAACCTGAGCACTCTGAAAAGATTTGTGTCTTCACTTATTGTGACTTTCTTTGCCTGTTTGAATTCGGCTCCAGTTGAAAAGAATGCAAACCCATCAAGTCTACAGAGTAGCACTTTGTGGAAGTAAAGAGAAAACATAATTGTAAAGCAAGCGGCTTGATGCAAATGTGTTTAGTTGGAGGTGTTGCTATAGCCCCCAGTAATCCAAATGTTGTCCTAAATATTTTTTGAATAAATTAAACTTCTTTTTGCCTATGTCCTTATGGCAGCTACATTAATTATAACTGCACTAAGAGTTGCATGCTGGCAACAGTTTTTAATTTATTTTTCTTAAATGGGGAGTTCATAAAAAACCTACTCTATAGTGTATTTCTAGAGTATTGCAACATTACAAATGAAATAATACATCAGCTACCTCTTCAGTGAGACACAGTGGACTTTCTAGCAGAGAAACTTGTACCTAACACCATCTAAACAGTGAATTGAGTAGGTCACATGGTGGCTTTCGAAGAATTAAGATTTTGTAAGGTGAAGTAAAATACCTTTTTATTTTGAATATTTTTTTGAGTCTTAAATCACAGGCCATTTAATAGGGGTGACTTAGAGTTCAGCCACAAACATTTGAACAACAAAAGGGGACAGGTTTTGTGCATACAATGTGCTTTTAGAGAAAAGATGGTTGGAAGCACAGCCTATCTCAGATAATTCAGGTGAGTTTAGTAATTTGAATTTATAGTTTTCTTCTCATTTCTTAATAAAGAGACTGAAATGAAGAAAGTGACCTTGTGGGTTTTTTTTTTTTTTGTAAATTCAACACATTTGCAAGTAGCTCATCATTTGTCAGATTGTACATGAATATCTAGGAATATAGGTAATTGTTTTCTTTAAACAAATCAGGTAACTATTGTTTGTGTTAAAGTGGCACCTTTATTTTCTGGAACTGGCTATGTATTTAGAAGAAGAGTGCTAAACTTAACAGCTTGTGACAAAGCCATGAGAAATCTGTTTGATCCTAAAGATGCCTGCTAGTACTTTTTAAGTAACTGTGAATAACTGCATACTCCACTAATTAACATTTATAATTAGGATTTATTTTAAAAGCTTATACTTATTCGGGTAATTAGCTAAGAACAATTGAGTCCAGTCTTCTTTTGAGTATTATCTAAATATTATAATATCTAAGTATTAAAGGTAGGGCTCCATAGGTAACATTTTTTTTTAAATTTTACTTGCAAAACAACACTACTTGAATAAGCAGAGTGCAAACGGAGTTAAATTCTAGGCTTCTCTGTGAGTTGTAATCTGGTCAGTGTGACACATGCTAAAATAACAGGTGCTTTGTCTTGACTAGGTTTTAGAAGTTGTTTAGATTAGACATTTGATCAGCTATGTGTAATTGATTGTTGATATGCCCATTTTAGCACTTGAAAATATCTTTGAGATCCTGAAATGCTGCAAGAAGCTACTGTTGTAACAAGCATTTGGATGTATGCAGTCAGGATGAGCTTTATCTAGGAGAACACGGGCACATGACTGTCATATTTTGGAACACATGACTGCATTTTATGCTTTCACTTAGAACAGAGTAAAGCAAGTATTCCTGTTTCCTCTGAGCCAATCCTAATTAGAAATTGGCTGCTTTCTGCTTGTAATTTATCTTGTGAATGTTATTACTGATGGAGAGATGTCAGTTCATTTAATTAAGAATGAGTGGGTAGATACTGAACTGATCTTCTGATGTAAAACTGCTGCTGACCATCTCCACAGGAGTGCTAGACTGTACCGTAGTGTGAAGAAAGCTCACCTGTTGACTGAAGGTAACTGAGGCGGTTGCATATTCTTCTGCATTGGACTATCGGGGATCCCATCTTACTGTGGTTCTGAGCAGCTTCAAATAGGGCAAAGCGTTCCATGAGAAGATAATTTCTTTGTTTAAAATGATATTTGTCTCTGGTTGGAAGTTCTCCTGGAAAAATAAGCACGCCTGATCTAAGTTAGAGTGGATAATAAACTTAGTTTTGTTTCTTATGTGTGAATTCATTGACATAATCAGTCTTTCAGCCTTTCCAGTGTAGCCTAGTGGATTTTCTTTTGTATACATGCATTAAATTAGATGTGGTACTTAGGGACATGGTTTAGAAGTGGGTTTTGTCAGGGTAGGTTAATGGTTGGACTTGATGATCCTAAAGGTCCCTTCCAACCTCAGCGATTCTATGATAAATATTATAAAATCCTGACTATAGGAAAACATCTAATTGGTGTAGCTATGCAAATGTTTTCTAAATACCTGATATATGACAGAGTAAATCACTGCTTTTATTAACAGACTAAACTGAAATTAGTTGAAATGAAAAGAATAATGGAACAGGTAATTAAAAGCAATAAAGAAATCCTGAAAATGTCATATACCAACATGCATTATTTTTGCTAAATGGACAAGCAAATTAGTAATGATAATTTTGGAGAGGTTAGCAAAGTGTTTGTTAAACTACAAAAGCATGAAAGGGCTCAGTATATGTGCAGCTCACTTTTCGTTAGCCAGTTATTTTTCTCTAACATCTGGAAAATTCAGCTGGTCAGTGTGCAAAGAAGGGAGCATCAGGCTTCCGTGTAGCATCTGTATGCTGTTCATAGGCTGTGATTTTAGAAACAGTGTGAATCTCACTTGATCCTCTCTGTTCAATGCTTGATGTTATTCTTAGCAATCCAAGCCTGCATGTGCGTACCTGCGTTGAGTAATTCCTGTTTAATGCTTTGTTTGTAAAACTGAGAAAAATAATCAGTCTCTCTCAAAAATGTGTATGACCTGCTGAAAAATGCATATATAATATTATTCTTTATGAATTGTATTGTAAATATATATATATATATTTAAATCACAATATCAGTAAGGTACAGGGAGTTAAATATTCCCACAGGATAACACTTGCTGCACTCAAATCACCATTCAGTTAAAAAAAAAAGAAAAGAAAAGTCATCATTCTCTCAGTGTTGGAAAGGTTCCCAAATTAATGGCTCTCAACCACATTTTGTACAAATGTACTATGATGACTCTTATTTTCTCCTCTAAAATGCCAGTTTTACCCATCTGTGGAATTATTTTCTTTAGGCCATTTGTTTAACTCTTACACCTTTTGAAGAAACTGGGGATTTAAGAGTGATCAGCTGAAACCTCTTCAGACTTATTACAGCATATGCAATACATTGGTTCTTGCCATTCTACCTATACTGGAAATAAAATAAAATTCATAAATAAGGTACCTGCAAGTGGAGCACTTTGGAAACTCTCCATTTTAGTTTTGTCTTTATTCTGCCTCAGCTTAATGAGCCACATTTGTTCAAATTCAGAGATGTCAGTGGAGCAGCAGCAAGAACATTTTGGCGCAGTACTTCTTGTATGTCTTGCAGTCGGTGGCTCTGTTTAGCATGCAGGAGGTTTATTGTTGTTCACTTCTCATTCTTTCCAAACGCTATGGAATATAATTTGGTGCATCTTCATTTCCAAATGAGTTCTCTAACAAAATGAAAGTGACTGCAGCATGTATTATGCAAACCATATCAAAAGCACTGAATAGATTGAAAAGGTGATGAGGAATAGGAAAATAAAGTTATGAACAAATTTGACAAACTGGTTGTCCAAAATTCTCTCGAGGAAAATTCTGGAATGAAATTCTAGGTACTTCATGTTTGCAAAATGAAATTAATTGATCTTGAAAATGCAGTGCACTGCATGCCTGCAATAAAATGAATTTAACAATATTTTAGCAATGAAGCACAAACAGCAAAGCTAGAACCAAAACAGCTTTCCAATATTTTAATTTCTTCTTCCGCTAATTATTTTATGGTAGTTCTCAATTTATCCACACCCATCTTTAAAGCATTTTGCCGCCTCTTATTTGTGCTGTTTACGTATAGGCAGTATTTCATTAGCATGTGCATCAGCATGTGCAATCTGTTTGTTAAAGGAATGATGTAGTCAAATATTATGAAGAGACCCATCTTTCAGGTTATTTTCTGCACAAAACCTTGACTTCTCAGAAACTTGTAATAAAGGCTGTGTATTTTGTTTGTCTGTGACTGTTATCTGTGCAAGATGGTTGTTTGCACAACTCAATACACACAAAAAGTGTTGGAAATTCTTTGCCCAACCTCTGGCTACCTACTGGTCTGAAAAGCCAGAGGAAATACACATGTACAATCAGAATTTTCTGGTAGTTACAGATTACTTCAGAGATTAAAAAAAGGCTATTTAAAGCACAATTTTTCCTGAATTAGTACAGAAACATTAGCAGGTGCTGAATTCCAGCTGTCTGATTTTCAGGAAATGGAATTAAGTTGCTCAGATAAATCAGAATGTTAGCTGCTTCTCCTGGATACTAAGTAGGTTTCTCTCCAGCAGAAAAATAGCTTTCTGGTCTTTCAATAAAACCATTATCCCAAGAGATAGTTACTTTCAGCTTCTACTTAATACTGGTTAGCCATTAAATCTATGTTTGTGCATTTGATTGGGATCAAAGAGGAAGTGCTGTAGAATTTGTAAATATAAACATGCTGATTCCAAGGAGTTTCAGTTGGAACTGTTCTGAAAATGTATTTATCCAGGTTAAAAGGTGAATGCTATAGCACTAGGCTCTATTAATTAATAAAACCTATTTCTTGGCAAATGTAGAAAACAAAAAAAATGAAGAAAAGCATTGTAATGGTAAAAAAAAACCCAAACCACCAACCCAACCACAAAACCACCCCTCTTTTGTGTCACAGTGTCAGTATATCATTCTTGTAGGTTTCCTGAAGCTCAAAATACTGATTCCTTTAAGATGGGCTTCCCTTGTTTGAGAGGTACTATTTGGTTCTGGTAATTTGGTGTGCTGGTTACTCTAGTTTCGTTTCTTGCTTGAGACTCAATTGAACCTGTTCATTTTGCGAGTGGAATATTTAGACGGACAACACTTGGTAGACTTGCTGCTGTTTTTTTGTTGGGTGAGTTCTCACAAGGCTGAGATCCTGGATTTAACAGGCATCGCCAGCTTCTCCTGTCTAGCAAAGATACGAGCACTTCTAAGGTGTGACTGTGTGCAGGCTGCCACAGTGTGTAATGCTCATGGTATTCGTGCATGTGGTATTCATGGGTTAAGTGATAGGACTTTGTAGCTACAAGGAGAATTGCTTGTCAGGGAAAATGCCGTGGGGAAGACCTGGGCACAGCAGTGGGCTTAGCCCGCTGAAAGGGTTTCTCCTGCCCGTGGCTGGAAGGGAGTCATCTTTTTCTTGGCAGTTTGTGCCTTCACAGTAGAAGTGGGTGAGATGAACCCGAACCAGCTGTGGATAACGCCACAACCCATGGCACAATCCAGAATCAAGGTCGCATGGCTTTCATATGCAGGGCAGTACACCGATAGCTTACAGGGCTGCTGCCATGCAGTTCTGCTGCATCTGCTCTGGGAGACACAGCTTCTGAGAGAAAGGAGGTATTTAGGGCAGTTAGGACTTTGGCTTTCTGAGCTTCATCTAGGTCCATCTTTGTGTTTCTTATTTGTAACAGTAGGGAGTTCTGAAGATTCTTTAAATGTGATGTATCAGGTGGAAAAATACAGAGAGAGTGAAACCTCATCTGCTTAGTGGTGAGAGTTCCTCAGTACCAAAGGACACAAATTGTGGAATCTGAGTGTTAGTCTGATGCATCAGAGAGGTCCAGGAATCTCTTTGTTTTTATGTTTTGGTAATTTACTTCCTGACAAAAAAGTAATCCATGCCCTGTCTCAGCCAACAATCTCATTTATCAGCCCGTTGTCACAGGAAGGGGTATTTGGGGTGCTGAAAGGAATTGCCAGCGAGGTGGCTGAAGCCCTCAAAGAGGTAGATTATGTTCAGCGGTGATGCCTCTTCATCACAACTGTGACAGGGTGTTATGGAACAGTGACTTGAATTATGAAGTCCCTTTAAGAAAAGGCATTTACAGATAACTTTTTTATCTCTCCTTAGTTATGCATAATGTATAAAACATGATTCTGTGCCTATTTAATAAAAATAGACTTAATACAAAAAGCGAGTTTAATTAGAACTCATAACTGGAGATGTCAGAATGCTGATCACAGGTCTGAATGTACCTTTTTCTATATTTAGTTATATATTCTTAATTTCATGATGGATATTATGTACTCAGTGCTTTGGGAAGTCATGCATAATGTAACACAGATTTTCACTTAACAGTACCTCTAGCAAATGTTTTCTGTGCTAACATTGTATGCCAAAGAGAATGTGATATAACAAATGATTTATTTATTTTCAATCGGTCATTAAATTTTATCCTCAAAATTTTGTGAAACTGTAAGAACTTAAAAAGGAAGTGTAACACATTTAAGTTACATGCATGAGGAGATAGGTTTGTGGATGCAATCAAATCACAACTGAATTTTATAATCACGTGGCTCTACTGAGGCAGAAAACATTTTAGTCACTCCATAAAGCTGAAATTCTAAACTTGTCTGTTGTGAAGAATAGTAGTCCTGAAGAAAGCAAAAGTATTATTTTCAAGATAAAATATTCCCTGTGCAAAGATACACAACTTATGTAAAGAGGGGCAGGCACTTAGGGTCCACTATTTCTCAGACAAATACTGCTATGTCTCTAAAATTACAATAATGTGTGACGTTGCTTCAAAGTCACAGTTCTTGTTTGTTTGTCTTTGTTCAATGTAACAGATGAAAAAGGTTTATAAGCAAAAAAAAATAAAAATGAAGGATTGGTTTTCATCCATCATTTTCAGTATTAGGTCAAGAATTGAAGAATTATGTAAATCTAAATCATTGCATGACAGGTAGTGGAGAAAGTAGCAATTTAATATAAATTTTATGTATGGAGTTTGTTATAGTTGCTGGTTTTGGAATTTTGTTGTGATTGAAATGGTAAACACCAATGACTGCTAATTGATCCTTTATGTGGCTTTGTAAGTTCAGACCCAAATAAATCTTGAGGAGGGGTTTCTAGGTTTCTACTATGGCCACAGGAAACCCTGTATGTCCCTTCAGCAGTTTAAGGAAGATTTATAGGAAAGACATTTATTTCTTCCAGTGGTAAAACACTTACATCAAACTGACTTTGTTTGGGTTGGTTGGTTTGTTTGTTTTCCTGAGGAAGTGATGATTTGTGTTAAAACCAGAAATTATGAGTTGAAGTGTGATCCTGCAGTCGGATGCATTGGGTGGATTATTGTTGGAATCCTATAGGAACCTCAGAGATGCAGTAAAGGACGTGTGTGCTTCTTCAGTAGCTTGCCGGGGCTTTGTAGCTTAGCACAGTTAGGTCTGTGCCTGTGAATTGGGTGTTCCAGCAGTGGGATATAGCCAAGACCACCAGAACCTCATGGTAGCCTGGATCCTAGGGCTGCTTGCAGTTTTCAAATTTGAGTGTATGGAACAGAAACCAAACTCGCTGTGAAGGTTTTGTTAATGATGTAACTGTATGATTTGAATTTGTTCAATACAAAAACCAATAATGTGGAGCTTCGTCCATTATTTGTTTTATGTATTTTATGCTGTGTCAAGGCTTTCCGTGCTCCATGAAGACAGGAGGGGATGGACGGCGCTGCCTTGAGCAGGGGAGCCCAGCTGAAGCAAGCGGGTGGCTGACATGGACCTCTGATGGCCTCTGACGTGGGCCACTGCTCGGCAGCAGTTCTCGTCTTCCACACTCTGCTTCTCTTTTCCTTCTCCAGGTGCTACATTTCTCCTCATACATGAGAACATGAACACTTGTCAGACTGATCAGTCAGTCTGTCTTTGCTGGTTGAACGCCAAACCAGCTGGGAGATGCGTTTTTTTTTCTTAACTGGTGATTCATTCAGAAAGTAAGCTTGCAGGGGCTTCTTGTCCTTGAGCAGGACAAGCAACAGCTCTGCATCTGTTTTCACAAGCCAAAAAAGCATTCTTCAAAACTGTATGCAGGCTGGTGAGCTTGTACGTTAGTTGATGTGGTCTAGAGGAGAGAAATTAAGGAAACAGGTCAAATATATGAAGAGTAAATGAGCAATCTGTTCTCAGACTGGTGCAAAATGTAACAGGTTTCTAACAGGGAAATTCAGTATAGGCTCTAGAAATATGTTCCAATGGTGAAATTATCTAAATACAGGAATAAGTTTGTGAGGAGACTGTGGAATCCTCATTACTGAAGGCTTCAAAACCAAACGTGGGAATGATGGATTTGTACCTTATTCACCATGGAGGGGGATGGAGGCGGTGGCCACCAGCCCGGTTTTTCTGGAAGTCTTTACATTTTCTTTTGACATAGCTGCACTGTAGCATGTGTCAGAGAGGCTTCTGTGTCAGGACGCGAGATGTCCCAGGAAGGTGAGAGGTACAGTTTTTGGATTTTTGGAACACAGCAGTTCACTAGGTTTTTTCTCTGTCAGAGAGCACCTAACAGTATATGTCTGTGGCTGTTGAAATTAGCAGTGTAGTGAGATTAACCAGTCATCCAGTTGCTGTCAGTCTCAAGAAGTTGTTGTTACAGCAGTTCTCCTGGCTAGCTCACGTCTTTGAGCTTCTTACAGCAAATCTGAAATCTGGAATTAATTAATTTTGTTAATTTAAAACAAGCAAAGATTCTAGAGAATGATACTGTAATGCAGGGTTAGAGCCTAAACTTTACAGAATGTATGAACTCATGAATATTACATAGTGTCAGGCTTATGTTTTATTTGGTGTATTTATTTTTTTTGTACTGGAGATAGTGCTTTTCATCAATGTGACCTATAGAGAAAGCATGTCATGGAGCTGTGCTAAATTTTGTTGCTGGTGAAGGTCTGTTAGGGTAGTAAAAACTTATGCCTTTATATCAGTTGTGGCCAATGAATTAAGGAGAACTGGCAATATGTCTACACTCAAGCCAGTAGATCCTGTTTTCAGTTTGCTATTTCTCTTTCCAGTATTTACTAATGTATGGCAAATCATAATTGCAAGCAGATTGTATAGCACCAAAAAGTCAGTAGAGCAAATGAGCTGTTTGCACTGGAGTTCATAATGAGCAGTAAAGTTAAGCTAAAATTACTTTTCCTGACAGCTTTCTAAGCATGCTATGATTTATTTTTAAATCAATGAGATTAACATTTATCCTTCTTATTCTCCCTTTCCTTGACATTTTGTATGTATGTTGCAAGTATTTGGGAGAATAGTGGGGCAGGGACCATCATATAATTATTAAGAACATGATAGCTAAATATCAACAGCTCAGTAAAAAGACCAAAACAGTTATTTAAATATATTTAAATATTTTAATTTGTTAGAGACAATCTTTTCTTTTTGAGAACTTAAAAATGGTAGGTACAATGAAGGTATTAAGGATTCATCTATGAAATAATTTACTAGAATAACCTAAAAATAAACAATTCCAGAAATAAAGTTGCTGATAAAGTCTCAGATAGTGGTGTGATTCAGAGAACAATCATTAAGTGGGAAAGTTAACTGTGTTTTCATACTAAGTTGTATTCTTTCCTGGTTCTGAAATAATATTCTCTTCATTTAGATATATTTGATAAGTTCAATTCAATGTGCAGTTAAAGGTTGAAAAACATATTAGGATTTGAGGAACTGGATATGTTTGTTTGTTTGTTTGTTTGTTTGCTCTTACTGTCTTCTTTCAGTCTGTGAATATAAATTAGGTTTGAGGCTGTTAGCCATACCAAAATCTCATAAGACAGGATGCTCAGAAGTAGTAAATTTTGTTAGCAACAGAGAATGTGTGCCTTCATAAATGTTAAATTTACAATACAGCACCTGCTTGGGTGAACTCAATTTTTCTTCCATGTATCTACTATATTTAAGATGGTTCTATTTAAACTATTAATTAGTAACTTTCAAATAATACACATAAGATATACATTTTAGAAAATAATTAAAATTCTGGTTGAAATCTGTTTCAATTTCAGATGGAGTAAGAATCAACTTGACACTAACCATGATTAAAAAGTGAATAGCCATTACTGGGCAAATAAGTGATGATTCTTTTATCATTTGCTAACGTCATTATGGAAAAGAAAAATAGAAAAAAAATTGGGACATTAAATAATTAGTATAAAATAGTACCAAATTTTGTGTGAAGTCCAGTGAAAACAACTGTGTCTCAGAATACTGAAATAAAAGCAAAACTAGCAGTGGTTACTTGTGTAAACCACTATGTGATTAAAAGTTTATTGATTTTAATCAGGATTATAATTAGTGATTCAAATCACTGATTTAAATTAATCCACCCTGACTTTGCTGTCACTGATTCCTCACAAAACAAATGTAAACCAGCATTGTTTTGGTACAGTGTGAAAAGTTCAAGTTTGTACCTGCCTGTGCAATGTTAATAACATTATGTCTAGCCATACCTAAGTTTGATTGTTCAGACAGTTTTACCCAAATGTAATTTTCAGGGAGTCCAATAGAACCATGTTTCACAAAAGCTATTCCCATGAGAGCTAAATGCCAAGGTAATCAATCATACAGTGTACTGTATCCTGTTGTTATGGATATAATACATTATTTATGCAGTATAAAGATTTTTCAGATGTTGTTGAAATGCACAGGCAAGAGAATGAACAACTGTAAGGTATAATATGTCCTTAGCTGAAAATTGCGATTTTCTAGGTTAAAATTTGTAAAGATGCTTTCAATGCTTACAACATATTTGCTGCAAGTAGGGAGGACTTTCAGGGAGTAGCGAGAAGTCAGTTAGAAATCTATAATATGCTAATTACACCTACAGGTGAGTGCCAGATCTTCTACTCTTAGTATTTGTATACCACTTGTATTTCAATTACTAAACCCAAAAGTTGTTACTCAGTCACCGGAAATAGGGTAAAACATTTTGGCAGCAGTACAAAACCCAAAGACTGTTTGAGGTAGCACAGTGTGTGTTCCTCGATGAGCCGTTGCATGTGATCACCACTGATATATTTAATGAATACAATCAGGCATAGGCTTAGGTGTTTGATGGAAAGTTGTCTCAACTTTCAATTTTCCCCTCACTGCATTGTTTCAAATATTATGTTTTTGTGCTGAGAATGAGATGATAGTCTTCCTCACCAGATTCATTTAATAAACTGCGCTATTTGTATGAGAAGCCCTAAAAGACTGCTAGAAAACAGTACAGCAGTGGAAAAAAAAAGTGCTTCTTTAAATGGCTACATACTGAAATGAGGGTGACTTTCTTCCCTTCTCCCTGTCAGATCTGGCAGTTCTTTCTGGTTGGTTTGCAGGAAAACCTGGAGTCATGATCTTGTTACCCTCCCTGGCTGAGGAGATCTGCAGCTCAGGGACTTTCAAGGGTAAAGGCACAGCACTGCTGTGCTTACTATTCCTCGATAGATTTTTATTAGTTACCTATGTACTTTTTGAGCCCATGTAAACTCTTAACACCTGTATTCTTTGGCAAAACATTCATGACTTTGGCACTTGCCACGGGAAGAGGTGCCTTTGGGTGTTTAGCCACATGTTTCCTAGTTCTGTTTGTTGTTGTTGAATTCCTGTATACCTCCTGCTAGCTCTTCTCCCTCTTCACTGTTTTTCTGCCTCCTTCTCAGTCAGCTCCAGTGCCGTTCTCATGCCTTCTTACTTTTCCCGTTTCCTACTCTTTCCCATTTTTAAAATAGCTTGTCAGCTCTTCTCTCCACCATGGTTCCCTTTGTCATCACTCTGTCATCTCAATCAGATCTCTTGATAGTCTTCCTCTCTTTGTCCTCTCACCTTTTCCTTGTGGTTCTTCTCTGTTCATCTTGAATTCCCACTTCCACACTGGCCTTTTGTACTTTTCAAGCTGCCACATTTCTATTCTATGCCCTTCTATTCATTTGCAATGTAGACATGTTTCTGTTCTACTCAATAGACATCATCCATGCTGTTCTTTAGCAGCAGTTCTCTGATTTCCCTCTTACACAGCTCCTCTTCTCTCGAGAGCCCTGACATTAATCAGCCTTCCTCTCACTTGTTGGTCATTCACTTGACCTTTCCATATCTGTTGCAATTTTGGGGGGGTTTGCACATGTGACCACACTCTGTTCTGGTGTCTGTCTTCTCTAGTAGATCCTCCTTCATCATTTCAGGAATCTCAGTGTCTTCAGTCTCCTTCTGTGACAACATTTTGCACAGCTCTCCCTTTTGCTTTTTTCCTTCTCGTATCTGTGGAGAAATCCTGTCCATGAATACAAATTCATGTCTGTACTAATGAGTCTTATCTCAGTCTCTCCAGCTCTACCTTTCTGTCCAAATTAAAATCTCAGCTGACATTTCATGGATTAGGCAATTCTGAAGAAAAAAGTTCAACCTTCTTTGCTATCTTCTTTCACAGTCACTGTGAGTATCACCACTATTTGTCATTTTAGCCTATGCCTTAGTATTGCTGTGGTCACTTTCTGGTGCTTATCTAAATCCTTCTTAATCCTCCTTTTGTCCCTTCATTTTTCACAGATGACAAATTACATACTCTGTTTCCTGAAGAGAACCCTTCTATAGCTTCTCGCTGTACTAATACTCCCCAGCCCTATCACACACATGATGTTACATTTTATCTCAATTCCCCGAGTAATACCAGCTCTCAGCAATTATTCTTAATTTGGTTTTTTTTTTTGCTTTGCTTTTTGCGTTATTTTAGACCTGAAAAATTGTGTTTCTTTCAATTAGTTGGTCTAAAAGATCTTGCCTCATATAAATCTTTCTTGTTCTTCCTACTTGGCATTTCTAAGATAGGCCTTTCCTATTCGTTCGTGTAGCTAAAATTGTTATCAAGGGGTATTATGATTTTCTGTCTTGACTTCTTCAGTGTCTTCTCTGCCTTTCTTTATGAATGCCATTTTGCTCCATTAGTATCTGCTCAAAATGCTGCTGCAAAGTTATCTCTTCATGTGTCTCCACAGGCTCTTAACTTTCAGCGCTCTTCATGGCCTCTCATCTGGCAATTGCTATCAAGAGCTTAGTTCTCATAAGTTATTGCCCACTTGCTTATTTTTCAAACACCACCTTGATATTTTTTTTGGCCTCAGCTCTTCTACACACTTAGCAAAAGCTGCTGGTGGATGGCTGCCAGTTTACCTCAGAAGCTTTTTCAATTTCTTAGTCCAGGATCCCCTTTGCAGCAATGCCTGTGGAAATACAAGAGGGCAGGTCACTGCTGGGTCATGCCCATTCCTCATAATCTTCCCCAGGCAGCTTGCTTCCTTGCCCTTCATCAGGCTGTATTCATCTGTTCTCATGTCTTCTACTTAACCCTTACGGTCTTTTGGCCAGGAGTTGTCTTTTGCAAAATTTTGTAGGAAGGGTTTCATGGCTTGGGAAGGTGGATTTGGCAACAACAAAAAAAGTTCATAATAAATGACCCTGCAAGCATGCAGCATCAGTCAGGCGCTTTCTGATTTACTGGTTATTTGTTTGTGTATTTGAACAAATGTTAATCTCTTGCTGCTGATAAATAGATCCTGAACGAAGGCAGACAAGGTCTGACTTTCACAGCAAGCAGTTGAGTCAGTGCCGTGAGCAACAATGCTACTTCTGAGTTTCTTTCCCTCAGTTCTGTATGTAGAAGCACCAGTAGCAGTTAAAATAACTTTCACTGCGAGGAATTAATTTGATTCATATTTTTCTCCCTGTAAATATGCTACTTTGCATATGTATTTTGTACAAGCATTTAGAGTTTGTGACTTAAGCAGTACAGTGAAAACATGAAAGTCTTGTAGGACAAGTGCTTAATGCCAGTGTTGCTGTTTCTTGTGTACTGAATACAAATCAGTTGTTACAAGAAAAAGAGCAGAACTAACCGATTTACAGAATTACATGACTTACAAGGTCTCCATTCTGATTATTTCATGCCAGTGCTGCTGTTGATCTGTTCATTCCTGAAAAACGCACCAGTCACTAAGCAAAGAGTGGTCTCTGCTCCCAGTCTCTGCTGTGGGTGGTGGTGGTGGGACACCTCTGCTGCGTCACGGCAGAGGATGCAGGTCCTTCAGGCTTGCTCAAAAGTGCCAGAAAATGATACAGAGAAAATTCTCTTGTGTAGGCATCGTCTCTGTGGACATGTGCTGAGGTTCCCTGGAGAAGACTGATGTGTTGAAATGTTTGAACGTAGACACTACTTTGGATAATTACTTTCTATGTTTGAATGGACAGTCATGACTGCTGTGAACCTAAAAGTGGAGAAAAAAAGGAGGGAGTGTAAAGAAACAGTCCAAGTCTCCATGTGTGGAGAATATAAGTTTAAAAACAGTGTTCTGCATTGGGGTTTTTGGGTTTTTGAGAGAGCGTTAGACTTTGCACACATCTGTTGTCATGTTTAATTCTCCCAGACTTTTTTACTCATTTCTTTTTATAAGGCACAGTGAAAAAAAAAACCCAAAGCTTTTTTCTTTTCTGTACTACTTACTTGAAAGCAAAATTATACCAGACAACCTGGCATTAGAAAGATTTCAAAACAAAAATTGCTTACACTGTTCTGGTTTGAGGCCTTTGCATTATTAAATGCTTTAAATCAGTTTTGTTTCAGACAGGGATTTAACATGCACGGTAGCATCTCTGTCTAGCTGGTGGCATGGCAGGTGCAGGAACCTTTATACTTTGCCAGAGATGAAGCTACTGCTATCTTAACTAAAATGCCAGAGACTTTGTTTATGGTACTAAAGATCCTAGGTTTGATCTGTAATGGCAAATAAACCAACTGTGTGCTTATGCCCATATTTCATTACACCGGAACTATTACCACTCCTGTGAAAGCTGTGTACATGCAATCTCTAAAATCGAGAGTATATGCAGTAGGTTAAACCCTTCTGCTTGCCAAAATTTCTTATATTCCAGTATGTATTTTGCTTCCGGTGCTACCCACCTAGTAACTTCGATTCCTTTAAGTTGTATTTTCATGTCTGTAACATGAATCGTATTTAAGTTAACAGTGTAGTTGTTTTATCCCGACCTTTCCCACCAGAATTATATTAGTCTACCCTTTTGTAAAAGTCACATTGATAATTGTGGCTAGTGACAACTTGAAGAATCTTGTCTTGACAATAAGTGTTCCGCATAGGTCTTATAAGACCAAATGAAAACCCGAAAAGCATAAGGTCCAGTTGTGAGATGTACCCATTATAATTCAAATACAGATAAGAGCCAATACATAAAAAAAAGTCTTTGAGTAGATTTAGAAGTTTCAGCATTTCATTTTGAGGTAGATGAGTTTATAATAGAATTTGGTAAATTTACGATTATCTTCCTTTATATGCATCCATTATGTTGCTATTAATTCATAGAGAGGAACTTTTTACAAGTGCATGTCGTGATAGGACGAGGGGTAATGGCTTCAAACTGGAAGAGGGGAGATTTAGGTTAGATATTGGGAAAAAATTTTCACTATGAGGGTGGTGAGGCACTGGAACAAAGTGCCCAGGGAAGTTGTGGGTGCCCCATCCCTGGAGGTGTCCAAGGCCAGGCTGGATGGGGCCTTGGGCAACCTGGCCTAGTGGTAGGTGTCCCGGCCCGTGGCAGGGGGTTGGAACTAGATGATCTTTAAGGTCCCTTCCAACCTGGAAAAAATAAGATAAAATTCTGGTATGGACTATAAGTACGTTTTAGAGCTCAAGTCTGCAGATAAAACATGAACTTACTACTATGAAAACGACAGAATCTTTACTAATATAAAAAAGCCAGAAGTGAATGTGTGGAAATTTCTGTGATTTTTGTGTTTTCAATGGTTCTGAACTGTGTTTGTGGCAACAGCCATTTCCAGCACAAATTGCTTTGCTGTAGTTACACAACAAAGATTTGAGTGTCGGTATATATGCACCAGTGTATGGTAGTTTGGAACATAGGCTTACCCATTCACTGAGCATAAAATGTGGGTATTTAGGAATGCCAAGAAAGAAAATTAAATATTTTCATGTACATTATTTGAGACCACTGGTAAAAGCAAGGTTCTGCTGCCTGAACTAGGCTAATTGTATTAGTTAAAATGTCAGATTGCTTAAAAAGAAATGACTCACTGGATGAAATTGAACCTTGGTGTGACTGCTAGTGATGGTGAAGGGTGAATGATTTGAAGATGAAGCTAAGACTTATCTGTCCCTTCTACTGAAAACCAAGAAAATATATATATATATATACACACATACACACACACACACACTTCTATAAAGTGATGTGAAAACCAGGAGCTATGGCTAACTCCTCCCAGAGCCTGCAGATCAGTTAGATCATCTTAGTGCAAAGACTGTCTGACTAACCTGCAACCTTGGTTTCTCTGGTTTTTGGTCACCAGCCTTTCTGGCCAGACCCATGGAACTTGGCCAATCCTTCGGAAACAGTTGACCCTCTTTGTGTCCACTTCATCTCCTTTCTGTGTTGTGCCTTGAATGCACCTGTGCGCTTCAAACCACGAGAACAGAAAGTCCTGCAACAACAACTTGTTCTCTGCCTTTCCCACCCTTTTGTATATCACTTCCTACTTATCCACAAGAAGAAACAAGCGTAGGAGGAGTGGCAAAACCAATTGTGGAATGGACGTGTATGTCACCTTTTAGAATTAATGTTCAATGATGCAGATGATGACAACGACGAAAGCTCGCATGACTTGGTTGCAGTTCATGAAGGTTAACCTTAAACACCACGGCACATGGTTTGGAAATGTGGTCGAAAGGTGGCCTTTCCTCTCTTAGCTTACAAGATCCTTCCCTCAGTGAAAATGATGCTTTGAGTGTTTGGATTTGAAGGCTATCGATAAGTGTTAGATGGTATGGAGTGTAGTTGTCCAGTTTTGGCATGGTTTAGGCACCTCTTTGTATGTCAGATCTGCATTTGGTTCACTCCACTGGCTCCCAGTCAGTTTTCAGTATCGTTAGGGCTTTGGTCTTGATCTTCAAAGCAACTGTTGGATCAAACACCCCAGCTACATCAAAGGCTGTATTTCTATTTGTGAACTGCCAGAATAGCTGTATTCCTCTGGGGCAATGTAGATGATGAAATATCAGAGCAGCCACTCATCAGCTGGGGACATGGTGTTGTGGGTTGGGGGTACAGGCTATGAAAAAAAACCAAACACCAAAACTGTGAGGCAATCAGGTGAATCCAGTGTAGGATGTTTTAAAGGAAATGCTACAAAACCTCTCTGTGAATGTGTTCCACCATAAACATGATGCAGAAATGGCTCCCATTTTTATCTGAAAAATAATTTTCAAAAAGAAGAAAATTAATAACATTTGGAATGCTGTCAGATCATAAAAGGGATTATATTTTTAAATACCCTTTTATATGAGCTGTAATATGCTAAATTTTTAAAAGTTGTGTACTTGTGTAGAGTAATGTCCTAGCAGTATTTAAAGTTTACCTTTTCTTAGCATTAAAACCACAAACACCACTTACTGGGAGAGGCCATAATATTAGCAAAAGCTAAACAGTGGCATAGCTCAAAAGGAACTGAATATTGTATGACTGTTGATGGACTCATATCAAGTCTGATCAACTTCTAAACAAACCTTAAAGGTGTTGTTTTTAGCTGATGAGAAATATTCCTCCACTGTGCTTTATTAAAGTACTATGGACAGAACTGATAGTGCCAAAACAATTATTTCTCCTCCTTCGACCCGTTGCTAGGAACTGATAAATTGCTTAAAGGGTTGAACAAAAAAATTGCAACTCCAGGCAATTCAATTTGATTTAAAAAAAAGACACTATTAAATACCATAATAAATATGTATTCTATAAATTAAATCTTGGAAAAATGCATTTTTTTTCTGTATGTGGTGGTTTTCATGGTACGTTTTTTCACTTCTCCTTTTTTATCTGATAGTAATAGATAATTTTCACTTGAGTTCCTAATGCCTGGTAGAAATGAGACATCATTCTGCTATTTTGAACAGTTGAGTCCCTTGAATGTCTTTTTTTCTTAAAAAGGTACATCAATTTCTTCATTTTAAGCTTCTCTTAGCCTGCCTAACAGGTTTACCTGAGCTCCACCAGCCATTCAGCCTTCTTTATGAAGAGAGGAAGTTGTCGTTATGTCTTTTAACAAAGACAACCAGAAGTTGAATTGGAGCTACTCTGTGGAGAAGCAAGGCAAAAGCTCTAGAGGACCCTGCCCTGTTTGCCTCATCTGGTGTGTCTTTCCAAAATGACTACAGTAAGGTTGAGTGTGATCATTGTTGACTTGGTGGAGTGTGGAAGGTCGAAGGCAACAAGATTTCCAAAACTTCCAACGCAGAAGTTTTGCTGAATTTTTCTAAAACGTTGAGTTTGCATAAGAAGAATCTCCTTATACCTCAGGAGGAGACTATATGAATGCAGAAGTGTTTTCATCTCGATACCATGTTCAAACTGAAAGTCTTCATGCAAAGTTTCTATGGAACTAGATTGCAAAATACATGGGCCAATCTGGTATAAAAAAAAGAGAGAGCTTGTCACCCCTGAGCACAATAAAAACAGCAAAGCAATTGCCACTGAATCCTGTTCTCCTGACCGGCCTGATTTGATGTCTGAATGGGTTTCCTTCCATGGTTGAACTTTGTAATAAATACACACTCCAAAGCACCTTGCTGGTAACGTTAGACATAAAGTACAGGTGGTCAAAATCTGTTCTTCAGTTAATCTCTTCTTTGATAGTGTTTGCCTTAGGAAGGATCTAATCCTGAATCTGTAAATTGCATCCTATTTGTATCTGAAGAACTTGTACAAGTGTTATCTTGAACTATGATTTTACTTTTTTTCTCCAGCTCTTGTGGTGAGTAATGTGAAGTCAAAAGATTTCTTCTTCCTGACTGGCTGATATAAATTGGAAGCAGGAGGGGCAAAATAATGAGTTTCTGTTGTTCAGCTGTGGATGATAAATGTTCACGTTCAAGTTCTTAACAATTTCAGGGTCTTACGAATATTTTAATGAATATGTAACTGGTGGTACTTATAAGAAATATGACCTCATGATTCCTGATGAATTAAAGAGGCATCTTTGCCAGTTATTTCTTTTGTTATAGTAAGCATTACCTTGAACACATCTCTGCAAACTTTCTGCTGGAAAAAATGAATATGAATGTGTAATGAAAGCAAAGGTTTGATCTGTGTATGTGTAATTGTCTTATGTGTGCATATGTAAATGACAAAACTTAGGAAACAATGCAGTCTCAACATTTTACTGACATAACGGAGAATATGAATGAACAGCCCAAGTCTTAAAAGATGACTGCCAATAAATGTCAGTGTTACAGAACTCTGTTGCACAGTGTCACACATACATATTAAGAAATACTTTGTTGCATATAACAGCTTTGAATACTACTTCTCTTTTTTTTTTTAATATATATATATTGGTATGCACCAATTGTATTGAAAGAATAGATGCAATGGGAGGGAGAGGTAAAGAGCAAATATTTAATGCTTAAAGAAATGGAAATAAACTGTAATTTAATGCAGAATGCTTTTCAAATATGGAAATCTATTAACAAAAAGGTGAACTTTGAAATAGTTTTCTGTTGAGGTACTAGCGCTCTGTAATATTGTACTAAAAGATGAGCTAGAAGATATTTTTTTTTTGTAAGAAAAAAAATACTTTAAAAAAAAACACATAAACCCAATTTTATTGTGAAGTAGCACCTGAAGTTCCTGGTAATCAATGTGCTTTTCAGTCAGTGGTTATGTTACCTTAGGCGGTTTACAGTGCTGCTGAGTCTGACGGTGCTTTTAGTGATTTTTATATGCCCAACTATACAATTGTCTTTACTAGTATTTCAAAATAGCCAAGAACAAAATGCATGCTTAGTATCTCTTTCTTCTGCCTTCTGATTGCAAATCTGGCTTTTATCCCTTTTTTCTGCTGGCTTTCAGCGCACTGCAGAAGCGTCACTGAACAAGCAATAAGGGATTCTTGCAGTGGTGACTAATGTTACCCTTTACCAGCTCATTGCCTTTCACTCTATGCAGATATAAAAAGGACCTTTGGTGTGGTTTTTGTTCAGTTTTGGGTTTTTTTTAAATTTATTTTTATTGTGGTGAGGTTTGTGCACATAAGGACAGAGTTCTTTCAAAACCTGGTGATAGGTGGAAATGGTGAGAAATGAGAACAAAAATGAACTTTAAATATTTAATGATGTGAAGTTATTCGTAGAATGAAGGATCACTTAAACGGGTGCTGTTTTGGAAACTCAGCTGTGAATGTTGATTAGATATATAAACAAAAGGTAGTGATGTCTTTAATTACAGTTTCTTTGCATTGGTTTTTGCTTTTCAGCATAAATATGCATGGGTCTAGAGTTTATGGTGCTTAGAAATGCCTGTAAGCTTTTTGTTTGCATTTTTGTGTGCGTATACAATTGCATATGCCCTCCAGTCCACCTGCTTTCTTTGTGCCAGTTAGCAAAAATTTGCAAAAGTGGTGCCATAAGTTCAGGACTGTGTGGAGCAGAACCTATATCTGCAAAAGCAGTCAGCTTTATTATATTATCCAAGACTTTTATGGAGCAGCGTCTTCTGTGCTCTGTTTGCTAAGGAATTAGTGAGGCATTCCCGCACCCTGGGGAATCTTGCTCATGCCAGCAGCCTGTCCCGAGATGTTGGGGCCGGAGGGGAGATGAGGGGGTCTGGGAGGAAGCCTGAAGAACATGCATCACTTCTGGGGGATGGCTGAAGCTTCCTTAGAGCAGTTAATTCAGCTTTAGCAGCATTTTGGTTTTTAACTACAAGGACACCCAGATGAGTTTTAAATCAGAGTATTTCACGAAATACACCTTACAGCAGGGATTAATGTGTCCACAAGCTCATATCTCTTTGCCAGTGTGTTTCTGAGAGACAGTAAAGCTTCATATTACTTAAACACTTGCTCTCAGATGACTGTTGATTAGTTGCTGCCCAAATCTCGCTTAGATTTGGTAGATTTAAGATGATGATACTGGGAAGGTAGAATCTGAACGTAAATCCTTGTCCTTTCTTTTTGAATAATATTTCTTCAACCTGTAACAAACAGCCTTGGAGGAGTGCACTGATGATGACAGAAATGACTCCACTTTCCTGGCCGTAATAGCGGTGGCCTTTGACTGCAGTTGAGGGCAATGTTTTTTTTTTCTGGCACACCTATTAATGGGGTGTAACAGTGTAATGAGCAAGTAACATGGGCTTGTTTGCTTATCTTGTAACTCTCCCTTTTTCACCTGGCAGGCTGAAGAGGAAACAGTGGCCTTTCTTGCTCACAGTGGAAGTGAAGAAGAGTTTGATCCAAGTACGCTTCCAGATCCTGATAAATACAAAGATTCTGATGAAGAGCAGGATTCAGAAAGTGAAGACAGCTACAGGTATGTACACATCTTCAATGTTCATTTTGAAATGTTAATGTTTTTTAGAAACTGTTTTGTTACAAACTCATTTTACAGTCATCCGCTTGCTCCTGAGACTTAGTATTTAAGTTTGTTTATGAGGTAGGTGCTGAACAGAAATCTGTGCTAAAGGCTATTATTTTCTTTTGTGAACCTGTATCAGAAACACTTTTGAGTCAGTGTTGAAGGGATCTCGGTGAGACTATTCCACATGCAAAAATCTTGACTAATTCCCTGGAGGTTTCATGTGTTTCAGAAATACATTTCTCTGCTGTCACATTACTGGTTCTGTTTGAAAGGAAAAATGTTGACGTCGTTTGAGGATTTGGATGAGCCCTCTGTACCTGTGCTGTATTAAATAAATTTGTGCACAGTGAAACTTGTTAAGTGTTATGTTTCTATGTTGCTCAGGTACTTCAACACTACAAATGAACTGGAATCTGAGTTAGAAGTAAATATATAATAAAATTAACAATGTTAAACTTTTAGTCTTAATTTAACACAGTGGTTTTAATTATATAAAATAGAAGATTTTGTTGTAGTTTAACAGAAAAGCATGGGGGGGGATGAGGATCCGTAGCTGATTGCAACATACTGCATTCTTCAGCACATACTGCAGGAAGGCTGAGGGATACTGCATGAAGTCCTGTGTGTTTTTTGTCATTGGCTTCGCTGCAACAAGAAGTCCATCCGTGTGTTTCTCACAAACAGCCTATTGTGTAACAGATTCAGAAACATGATCTTGCCGCTTAAACAGGAGTATAGTTCTTTATTTTGTCTGGATTCATAAATCTCTTGGTTTTCACATCTGAATCCACTAAATCCTAGTGACTAGATTGTCCCTAGCCCTGTGTCACTGCGCGTTGTGGGGGCAGTATATAGGACTGGGTGTTGGGATGTGAGTTTAAGGATTGGATAGCACTAAGTTAACAGGCTGGTGACCATGTCCCCTGTAGCCCGTTCACCAGCGTATTGGCCAGTAGAACTGACAAGGATGGGGCAAATGCATTGCTTTTTATAGCAGTGGGAAATTGCTCCTTCTTTGTGCAAGGGGGAGGAAGGGGATAACTACAAGTCAATTAGAATTTCTTCTGGTCTTTCATGTCCCTAAGCTGATTCAGTATCTCCACTCCATGTAATATGAATGAAAACGCTGTATTAAAACATCAATAAAAGGGCAAGAGTAGCAGGCAACAACGTGTCAATAGATAGATTTGGAAGATGACAGGCTCCAGGACAAAATTACATTTCTAGGAGTGCCTGAAAGGAGTGTGTCAGAATTAAGAGCCATTGGTGGCTCCAGTGTGCAGCACAGCATGTGGCAGTTAATCCCTGGCTGGCTTGGGCCGGCCTAGGGAACATCAGTCATGTCTTTACAGGCTAAATGGATTTGGCCAGGGTGCGGGCTTAAGTACGGACACATGATTGTTTGTATTGTCCACAACTGCTGTGATTTTGAATAGTGCCAACTAGAGCTCTTCTGGGCAACATCCCAGCGTATTTTGGTTGGAAAGCAGAGGCCCAACTGAAAGAGGAAGATGCAGTGAAAGAAATTAATTTAGGGCTGGAAAAAGAGGAAATCAAGAAGAGCAAGAGCATTTGAATGACCAATAAACCTATGGGTAAAGGAAAGTGGTAGCTGAAGAGGCTGATGGTGAGCATAAGGCCATGGAGAAGTGCTATTGATTTTGCATGAAGGAGGAAAGAGGTGAAGAGGATATATTCATGAAAGGAGGAGTGTCAATGATGGGGATCTGGTGGATCATGAAGAATAAATACAAGAACAGGCAAGAAATCTTGATGCCAGTGGGAAGGAGGGGTTTCTGTTAAATCAACACTCATGCACCTCTTTAGAGCTGTCCCTGAATTGTACGATGAGTTGCTCTTGGGCCTGGGAAATATTGACCTAATGATTTTAACAAAAACAAATCGTCTGAGAGTGGTACATAGTGAAATTAGGCTTTGAGATTAGAAAATACAACTCTATTCTAGTTTGTATTTCCAAAATTCAGCGATTTTGCTCAAAGTGTTGGATTAAAATAGAAATGTGTTGGGCTACGCTAGCTGCTACTTGCTTTAAGAGGAAAAAAAATGCTTCTAAAAGGGGTAATTCAAAGCAAGTGTGGGAGACCTAGGGTATCTTCCTTCAACACTCTTTAAAAATAGACCATCTGTCCATGGTTTAAGAAGTCAAAAACATTGTTAATCTTTCCTCCCTCCCTCCCTCCCCAGCATTTTTTTTTAAATTGGGAGAGCTATGCAAATCATGAGTTAACTTTGCCTTTGAATAAAATTCGCTTAAGGCCATACCTCTACAAGCAGAGTAATTAATGACTCCAAGCATGTAATATGAGATTAATTTTTGTATATCTAGCAACATTCATCATATTTGGTTTAAGGCTATCAATGTAAATTGTTAATGAGGTGAAAAATTTAAGTATATTGAATAGGGTGCAAGAAGAGCAGCTGGATTTCTTAAATATTCATTTTGCAGTCAAATTGAGTTTCTGATATTTATAATCCCTCCAACTCTTTAAATAAAAATGTTGAGGAAGAACAAAGTTACGATTGACCTCATCATTACCTTCTTTAAATCTTTAATAGGTGGGACTGATCACATTAACTTTTAGATCAGCATGGAAAAGATCTTGGACATGAGGGGAAAGGAGAAATGTCTTAGTTCTGGTACTGTTTTTTTTGTGATTTTATGGCTGGTCACCAGCTGACAGGTGTGCAAGTCAGCAGTCACTGCTGCTTGGTTGTGTACCTTCCTTTATTTATGAAAATTATGGGCAAATTGCAGTTTATTATACCTTCCTTGTTTCTATACCAGAATGATGATGTTGGCCTGGTAAGTTTTCTGTGATTCTTGATGCGGTTGACATTATGTTGTCTTTTGAGATGATTCATCTGCAAATCACGGTGCTCCCTCTAATGTGTATTGTTCGGGTCATGTCAGTGACCTTGTGAAGGCCAGAACTTAATGTTGTGATGGCCAGAAAAGCACCGTAAGACAGACATTGTAAAAGGTCTCTGTTTAAGGGCTTGATCATGCTGTTTAGCTGCAAAACTGGACATTGAGACATCGGACTGCTATTGATAGAGATGTGATATTCTTATGCCATAGAAGTCTTTATAAAAGTTATACTCTAGATCGCTATATGAGATGGACCTGATGGTAGAATTTCCTAGTGAAATTTGGTACCCTATGCATTGCGGGTCAGACTAGATCCTTCCTGTGAACTTGTTAGCTACAGAAATTATCTTTAAAAAAAAAAAAAGGGGAAAAAATGTAGTATGTCATCAGCAAGTGTCTGCACGAATGAAGGAGAAATGGAGAAATGGGATGAGTATTTACTGAAACTCTGCAGTTCAGAAATTAACTATCAAGTGTTGGAGGATGATGGTGGTCACACAAAAGAAAAGGAGAGGAACAGGTTTGAAGAATGTCAGTGTCAGATGAAGCTGAGGAGGAGTGAATGGATGCAAGGGTTGGGTAGGTGGTTAGCAGCATCTCCAAAAGCAGCATCACATTTCAGAGAAGGTTAAGCCTCTGACAGAGGGACATACAGCAAATCAAAATAGTTTCACTGAAGCCATGGTCACCTGCACTTGGAGCATTTTCAACCCAGAGCAGTGATATTAAGTCCATATGAGAATCAACCCCTGAATGATTTCCGTTTTCAGACTGGTGTATAAAGATAAGCCAAAATTTTTTACCCCAAATACACTGAACGGAAATTCCAGTGGTCCAGGCCTGGGTCAGGTACTGCTGCTTTATGGTCAGCAATGTCTGTGATGGGAACAGGGAAGAAGAGTGCTGCTACAGCTTCAGACATCTGATTTGAGTCTGCTGCTGCTTGTCCACTAGAGCCTTTAGAAAGTAAAGGTGACCTCAGAGCAGATGCAAGATGTTGATGGTTGGTTTGAGTGCTTTTTTCTGTCAAATCTTCCGTATACTTCCCAAGCAACGGTAAGAAATACTAAGCATACTTGCTTACTGGTCTGATTTCCATTTAAATGGTTTTTTTCCTTCTTCCAGATTATGGTACTTCAGCTCCAAGACAGACTTGTCTTTTGCTGTTAGTACTATTACACTGATATTTCATTACAAGTAGATTATTCGTCCCTTTTCCTGCAATTGTTTTTTATAAATCTAGTTTTAGAGCTGTTTTGATTTACATCAGTGGAATGGCCAGTAAGGCAAATAACACAACACAATATATTTTCATTACCACTTCTATGTGCTGTAGCATTCTGACAGCGAGTAAGAAAGAAGCTGCACTGGGCTTCATGGAAGGGACTGCAGTAATTAATCTTCATTAGGATTGCTGCCATGGCCTTGTGAATTAAAATTTATTATGTGCAAAAAGGTTTGTGGCATAGCATGTTTGATTAGCAAAATGCCAATATTTATGGGATAAATTATTCCTAAGTTTTCTGAACTGTATTTTATTAGCAGATTCATTCATTATTCCTGTACATGTGTTTGGGAAAGAGCTCATATGCGCTATATGGCAGCCTGGAAACTTGACTTGTGGCCTGCAATTCAGTGGCAAGGGTGGTTTGTTTCCAGGGCAGTACTGGTAAACCTGGGCTCCAAAGCAAGTGCTGATAAATGTTAACTGAAGCATAGCCTGTCTAGAGATCTCACAGTACCACGTTGTTAAACAGCAGCAACTTGGCTGCGTGGCTGCACATTTCAAATGGCTGACTCTCAAGCACTTAAAGTCTAAGTCTTACAGCTTGTCAAAACATACCTTGAAGCCCAGAAGTGAGTTAAATACTAACAATTAAAAGCTTTCTATATTTTCCTATATCACCTTAACATGCTCTTGTGAGATTATTTTTTAGTAGTTAAATTAAGAGAGTTTCTTGGTGTATAGCTATCAGGGTCCTAGTTAGATCTCCTGTTTCCCAGATGCTATTCATATGCTGGCATTTACTTAAGGAACAGGATTCATAAACCATGCTTTACTGTTTGAGTAATAAACATTACCTATCAAATGATGCTACCTTCTTTTGTTGTTACAGCTGTGCAAACAGTGACCACAGAAATTACTGTGCCTGTTGATGAGTTAGTACCTCCTCGCCTGTGTGAACACAGCCCCTCCCAGTAAATCCTTCCATCAGGCAGCTTCAGACCACGCGGGTTGTTCAGGCGGCTGGAAAGCTAAATTGCACCAGATGGTAAAAGGAAGGAATTGTAATCCAGCTGCACATGCCGCTTTCTAAGTGTTATAAATAGAAGATTAAGAAACGCCCTGGCTTTGATTTGGATCTGAATTGTGGGGTTGCTTTCTAACTGCATTTTTCTGACAGAAAATAGTTCACCTTAGAATAACTTTATTTTGTTTCATCTATTTGTGGATGCCAGCTGGTAGTGCATCGGTTTGTATGTTTGTGAGGGATGAGGGACCATTTATGTCTATGGAAAGTGATCAAAACTAAAAAGATTGGCTCTGCAGGGTGGGCTGACAGCCTTCGGTCAATGGAGACTGAGAAGGAATTCATTTGACAATAAGAGCAGAAGTCATCCCCATATAGCTGCTTTCACACACTCTGTCCTTCTATGTGCACACCTGAGAATTACACCTATTACACCTCCTCTGAAGAGCTTTCTGTCCAAACAGCTAAGGAGAAGCACCCCAATGGAGTACGGGATACCCCTTGGCATCATGATGCCAGACATCTCTCCTGGTGATTTTCCAGCTTCCTTTTAAAATTGCCACTTTCACCCTTTGTAAAAGCTACATGTCTGACTGCTCCTCCAGACTAGTACATCTCCTCTCCACACCACCCAAACCGCTGCTGGTAAAAATCCATCCTGCAGGAACAGGGTTGGGGGTTGGACTAGCTGATCTTTAAAGGTTCCTTCCAACCCAGACCGTTCTATGGACAGGCATTGTCTGTCTTCTCTCCGCGTCTTGAAATTATCAACATCTTATTCACACGTTCCACATGACTCTGCTTTCCTTCCTAAGTTTCCTTTGTCAAATACTGTTTTGCTTCTACTTTTTGTGCATCATGAAAACACAAGCCTTTAGCTCTCTATTGCTCTGTGGCTTTGCTGCTGCTGCTTCTTGTGTTATACATTCCTCCTTATTCACCTCTCCAGCTTACAGCTCAGTAGGGGTCAAATTAATGTGAAAATACACCTGCTAACGTGTAGATACATCTTCAGTATGCACTACTAATCAAGCACTGTGATCTCTCAGTAATAACACGAAACAGCTTGACTCAGCATAATCTTCCCAAAATGCTGATGATGAAAATTAATCGTAATTATGTTGATGGGCTTTTGTTTGTGGAAAAAATTAGAAATTTCACAGTTCCTTCTGAACATGCTTTATATTTAAATGTTACACCTTACAGATGTCTAGGCCTATGGGCCTCTGAAACTCAAAAAATTAGTATCATTTCTGGTATTTAAAGGCTTTTATTTCATAACTTATGAGATTTCTGCATTGCTTTAATTGCTAAGATGTTTTGAACTAATGTCCTAGATGAAGGATTAGTCAATTATGAATGCAAACTGGGCTTCAGAGTCCATTCAAATGCTGGAAATAATTGGCTTTTTTGCAGGCAAGCTAAAATTCTTTTATTTAATGAGGTTTCAGCCTTACACTTTTAAAGTGAACCCCTGTACTCTGTCCTGATCAAAGCGAACACCGTGAGACTCCAGCCCAAACCCACACTGGCCACTTGAAAAAGTGAGAAGTCTTAGTGCTTTAGAGTGTTTTCGTATACTGTCAGTATAGCTTCAACATTTATGGAATAGCTTAAGCACTGCAAAGAGAAATAGAGAGTTCTTTCCCCAGAAAGGAATAAAATAAACGTCGGTAGGAAGCACTGAAAAGCCACCCCCATGCAAATGACAGCTCAAAGCCGTCAAAGTTGCTTTGAAATGTCCTGATTTTAGGAAAAATATTTGGTGCACAGCCATCAGCTATTCATAGAATCACAGAATGGTTTGGGTTGGAAGGGACCTTTAAAAATCTTCTGGTCCAACTCTCCTGCGATGGGCAGGGACACCTTCCGCTAGATGGGGTTGCTTTACCCTATTTCTTTTGGATAGGCAGGGAAGGACAATATAAAGGTAGGGTGTCTTGTTTGTTTAATTATGGGAGTGCAAAGTGTTTCTTATAGGATTTCCCTCCTCTCTCTGTGCTGTAATGGGTAGGCAGGAGTTGGCACTCTTCTTCTGTGAAAGAAGATGGACAAGGGAGGGAGGCAGGTCACACATCTGCAGTCCAGTGCAAGGCCATCAGATCTCTGGTTACTCCTTTGTCTCCATGGAGAGGCGGCCAGAAAGCAGTGTATGAGGCAGGAAGAGGAGGAACCGTTGTGCTGCTGATCCCTCTCAGAGGGCGTTCGGGAACTTCTTGAAAACTGCCATGTGTTGGGGTTAAGGTTTGGGTTCTGCTGGTTTCTGTGAGTGATGAAACCAGCTTTTCACATACTGGTAATTATTTCTATTACTGGAAAAACAAGGTGGGCAACTGAAGGTGGTTTGAATTGGACAGTGAGTTCGTGTGCCATGTTGGTTTGAAGGATGGTATTCCCCTATTTCAGTGATTTGTCATAACTGCTGTTTCTAATTGCTAAGTCTCTAAATAGTATTTCTGAATGAAACATTTAACAAACATTACACTTACACTTAAGCGATTATAAAAACTAAGAATTAAAAAAATTCTTAAAACTTTTTTTAAGTAAATTGAATCTTCTGGGTAGAAATTTGCGAACTTCTAATTGAAAAACTGAATTTAACCATCTATTTTAGAAAAGCCTAAATTCAGTCTTTGAAGTTGCATTTGTATTTTTGTTATATTCGTTAAAATATAAACATGGAAAACTGAGAATGCCATTTTGTTTCAGTTAACTTCTTTGGAGAGAATGGGTCAGGGTGTGAGGGGCTTCATTCTGCTTTTTTTGGTATGAATTCTACCCTACAGCGTAGGACAGCCAGCTCTCTATAACCTGTTACACGGATATTATATCTTAGAATAGATTTTGCTGATTAGATCATTTTAATCTTAGATAAGATGATCTGTAGCAAATTTTCTATGTTATGGACAAAAACTACGTGAAGATACACGAAAACTCCTGTTGCTGTCATGGGGCCATGTGATAGAAATCAAAGTATTAAAACAGATACGCAACCGTTTCATCCAGATTCAAGGCTGTGAAAGGCAGTTCATTAAAGTCCTAAGAAAAGCAGCAGAAGAAATAGGAATTCACCAGGGAAAATAACTGGGTTTGGGTTTTTTCTTTTCCTGTCGTGGCAAAGAGGTGGTTAATAGCTTCCAAGGAAAGCTTCTGAAAGAAGGGGAGAGAGTGGCTTGAATGAGATGGACCCAAATCAAAACTGTATTAAGTGTAAGATTCGCCAGTGAAATGACAGTTCTCATATTTTTATTTTTGTCACATATTTATTTTAGACAAGATCTTGAACGCATGTCAAGGTCCACTGACATATCACTAAATCAGTTTTGTCAAGTTGTCTGTCACTCTATAAGCCAGCAAATATTAGATAAGGCTGATAGCAATATCTTGATATACTGTAATCAATTAAGACAGCAGAACATCCACCATCACCTCGGCCTGAAAGCAGTTCTAATTTAGACATTCAGAGTTCATCAGCTTCTATTGCTTCACCCTTCTGAATTGTAATTTTGTTTGCTCTTATCTTGACATAAATTTGCCTTGTTTAAAATGAATTGTTTGATTACAAGATGATATTGATTACCACAGTTGTTAAAAAGACTAATTGATTTGTTTCTGCAGCGAACTCGAGGACAGGAGTGGAAGAAAGAAAAGAAGCTATAGCAACAGTAGCGCAGCAGAAGAAATGCCACAGAAAAGAAAGAAGGCGAAATTCAGCCAAGAGGAGGACCCCTATTTGCCATTAGATACTGGGCTTTCTCTGGCAGAGGATGAAGAGCTTGTACTACATCTGCTCAACAGTCACAGCTAATTATTTTTCTGCACGTTTTCTTTTCTGGGACATTTCCACAATTTTGTCAGTAGTCTACACAAAATGAATTTGGCAGCTGGGCAGCTGGGTACCAGTGGACGTAGATAAATGAGTTTGAGTTCCATGTGCAATGGGATTGCCTGAGATTGGCTCATAGATTATAGACAATATTTAGTTTGATTTATAACGCTTTCTAAACCAACTTTCCAACCTAAATCCCCAGATGTCATTTTAAAGTAACACGTTCATAATTTAAAATCTCCAAGTTTTGAAGCAATCTTAATCTTAATCTTGCTTTAAATAAAAACAGAATGCTCCTTTCTTGACTATGTCAGGTTTGTTATTTTAGGAGATAAATGTGTACTAAAATTATTAAAGAAGAAATACTGTTGGCAGCTCAAATCATATTACTTAAAAATAAACTGCATTTTTTTCTTATATGTATCATGCACATATTTTTAAAAAAATTTAATAAACATTCCCAAAGCCTTGGTGTAAACTTTTGGTGTCTCTTTCAGCATGTGTTATCATTTCTATTATGATTAGCATTTCTATTATTCTGCAGTTATCATTTCTGTTATGATTCTGTCACTGGTGTTAGGTAATTCAGAAAACCACTTTTAGAAGCTAAAACTTTGAATCTTGCATTTGAATCCCATATGAATGAGAACACAGTGAGGCCACAAAAACATAGAGTGTAATGCTGCCTAATAAAATTGGATACAAGGTAGGTTTTGTGGCAGACTTCCTACTGGAAGTGAGCTGCTTTTTTTTTTGTTATGACCAAATATAATGAAGAAAATTAATTTGTTTTTGAGCATATTTTCAAGTTTCATCCCATCAAACTGTGGTTGGTTGTTGCAGATGTTGGGTGTGCTTACCCATAACCACTGCACCTTGATGAACAGCAACAAGACATATGCTATGTGACTCCTTTCCTGGGGGAGGGAAGAAGTGGGCGTTCTCTGAAGCAAAAAAAAAATATTGATACTATATTCTTAGTTATTTAAGTAGATTTTCTTCTCTTGGTTGCACCCAAATGCCAGCTATGAGCCAAATTCCGTGCCTTCTTGCTTGCATTCTTGGCTATCCCCTCAAGAATATTGCATATCGTTCAGAAAAAAAGCATGGTAAACTTTTGGAAGCAATATGGAGAATGATGAAAACTGCGGAGAGTTTTACACACCTCCAAAATGAGCTAGGCAAAGGCAAGGCTGCTGTGCGAGAAAACAAATGAGAGCAGGAAAATCCAGTGTTTTCTTTGCTGACACAAGTTTTTTGAGAGCAAACAGGCATGTACAGTGATGACTGTCTGTTTTCAGCAGACCTGTGTCTTAGTGAAGTTTATATGGGAAAGTAGAGAGTAAAACACTGAGTAGGTACAAAAGTCTGAGGGCTTTCCCCCGTTGCTTCCCTTCAGCAAATCATGAGGTACACATTGTCTTAAAAAGCTGTGTCTGTTTGGTCTTCCCATCACCTATATGAAGAACACATTAAAGTAAATACTTCTTTTTTTTTCAATATAACTTTTTCCATTTTAATGTTGCAGAAATCTATCGGCACTGATTCAGTACAAGGCTTTTTTCCTCTCCCTGTACCCCATGCTAGCTTTTAGCTCAGTTACCCCAAACTGAAAATATACTGCAAATTCTTGTCTCCAAATGTTGCTTCCACTGTGCTGCCAGCAGGCAGGGTATCATAAAAACAATATTATAGGCAGAGCACATCTGCTCCTTCCTGACAATGTGGAACGAGAAGAAATGACTGAGTTTCACAAACAGCTAAACATGAAAGATGGGACCTGCTTGGCAGCGGGTGCACGGTGGTGTTTACGGTGCCACAGCGGGCCTGGAAAATACTGTGATCTAGGAATAGTATTGCTGATGAATCAATTAATGAAGAAGGATGTGATGTGATGCGGTTGTGACTGTGCTTAGGCGCCATCGTGGGAATGGCTGCTGTGAACGTGGTGAGCAGCGTCAACAAACGTCTCTGCACGGGGACGAGCGAGGTCCTGCTTCTGCAGTCCTGGAGGAAGGCGGTACACTTCAGTGCAAGGAGCACCAATGGCAGAAAGCTGTTCGTAGATGAGCTGGATGCAGACGGCGATACAAACAGTGGTGTAGTGGTATATTCATAGTGCACTTTGTGGTGAGCAGTTGTCTCGCACACTGCCTGATGTCTCAACTCAAATCTTTGCTCTGAGAATGTTGAACATGGTTTGTTGAGGATGAGTAAATAGAACCAACAAAAGATTTACCATTTCTTACTGGAACGTTCCCATTCATATGCAGGAGTGGGAGAGAAGTATTCTTGCCCACTGAGCAGTAAGACTACAAAATTATGTATATTGGATTATGCTGCACTTCTATTTCTGTGATGTTTTCCTTGTCTGCATAAAATAATTTTTCAAGTGCTCTTTTGTATTTTGGGATCATGGGCTTCTAATGTATTTGTGTTGTCTGATATAGAGCCATTGTTTCTTGAATCCTTACAAAGTTTGCCCGTCTACTTCAAACGTAGCTGTCCTTGAGGGGGGCGCCTCCCACAAGAATGGGGCCACGTGAAAAAGCAGAGGGAGGGGGCTTAAGGCAGATGCTCTGTGCTATGAGTGTAACTAAGAACAGGGAACTACTGTGTGTGCTGGAAAGAACCAGACAAAAAAAGCCAGGGTTCAGCATTTTGGGGCAATGGCTGTGGTTCTGGGGCATCATTCCTGTCAGCTGTAGAGCTGGTTTAAGAGGCTCCTCACCAGCCCTGCTTTTGGCTGTGCTTCTGAAGTAAGGAAAAAAAAAAAAAGCAGCAAAGTGCACAAAACAAATGTTAATCTTGGAAATGCAAGGATTGACTTGACTGCAGGGTGTTTTCCAGGGAGCTCGTTTGCTTTTCACACCTGCGGACCTCTCAGCCATGATCTGCTGGCCAAAAGACCCGATGTGTGTCCAGGGCTAACGGGAAGGTGGAGTGGGGCCAGCTGGGGACGCCACCCATCATCTCCCTTTCTCCTGGTTGCAGATGTGCTGCTGTGGATTCAGAACAAACCCCAAGCTTTTGCAAGTTTGTACTTCACGTGCGTTAGAATCCTAGCTTTATACAGGAGAAATGGAAGTGCGGAAATCATTTGGTTTGCCTGTAATCAAAGACTTCATCGATGACTTCATGTAGTTGAATCCACAACTCCTAAATCACTGGTGATTTAGCAAGAGCAGCCTCCTGTGCAGGACCCTAACCTTCAGGTGTCCTGGTGCCCGGTGCTGTGAGCACCCTGGCATGGGCTTCAGGCTGCTTCTCACCCCCGTAGGCTGCAGCCCTCCATGGGGAGGGGGTGGAAGCCCCTTTGGGGACTCCTTTAGAAGGGGCAGCAAGGTCTGTGAATACTGGTGAGTACTTTCCAAGGCCGTTGACAGGTGACATTCTTGAATTGCCAAGCAGGAAATCTTGCTTTAAATAATGAATTTTCATATTTGCATTTGTACTTTATATTAATAGTGGTTGATTTCCTTCCACTGCCAGAATGGTTCCAGTGTGTTGAGTTATAGCTGGGTGTAACTAGTGTAAGACTAAATCCAGTACATTTAGCTAATTCTGAGGATATTCATTAGACATTTATATAATGGTATGGTTTAGCAGGCTCTTATTCAGAGTCAAGTTTTCTCTTTGTTGCGTACAAAATAATAGAGACATTTGTTTACTGGATAACTTATTACAATTTGTTTGAAGCCTCTTTTGGATGAAAACTGGAAGTCAGGTAAAAGTCATGAGAGCATTGGGTTTTTTAGATTAGTTAGAGACTGACATTAAATGTGCTGCCTACTGAAGGTGTCTGGCTTGCAGTATTTTCATGAGGCATACAAAATGTGTCGTTGCAAGAATACTGTTCTGCCTCAACATCACAGAAATTTGTTAGGTGTTTGCTTTGTAAAGACCTTATTGATGCAGTGCATTAAATTGTCTGAAGAGTTTAAGAAATGTAGACTCTTAACACAAGTGATTGCGAATGAATATTTTACATTTTAAATGAGTATTTTCCTTTAAATATTGTATGAATAGAAATAAAAAATATTTTTTATTCCTTCTGCAACTGACTGAGTCTAGCTAGAGCATTGACTGGTGTGTCCTGCTCTCCGGCCAGACTCATAAAGAGAGAGACATGCCTGAAGCAAAACATTAAAAACCAGAGAGCCATGGTAGAGAGCATTCGATACAGGCTATAAAAAATGGTATGAGATCTGAAGATACTGAAGTGACCCTGTGGGTTCCTACAGCCCTGGATACACATGATAAAACTGATGTAAAACACAAGAAGAAAATGTCTCTTAGTAAAGGTTACAAACGGGTATTTTTCCTTATCGCGCTGCTCTCTACTTTGACCTGATTGATGCTTATTTGTCGTGGGTGGCTGAGTGTGCCTCGCAGAAGGGATGCTGAGCTCTGGTAGGCTGTGCTGCTGCAGAAATGGCCTCTGTGGTTCAGGATGTTGCTGCTTTTATGCTGGAGGTCACTGCGCCAGCCATAACCTTCCTCTGACGGATAACTTGAGGTTTAAATTGGGCTGGTTGGTTCTGTGCTGTAACAGATGGATCCTTACGCTGTCCATTTTGCTAACTGGGCAGAGGGCTGATAACGGGCAGCTGAAGGACAGTAACACTTTCTTGTACAGCAGCCACTTTCGCTGTTGATTTGATAGGGACCTTGAGCGGAGCGGAGCCAAACCTCGCAGCCAGCGTGCTTCAAGCTAGGAGATCTAGAACGCATCTTAGCTCCAAGAGAAAGAAAATTTCCAATCAATACTTTTAGTAAGAAAAGACTATTACCTTCACTTTTTTGACCGTATTTCATTAGATTTCTTTGTTTTATTGCTCTCTTCTCTGGTGTTTGCAGCTCCTCTGAATTTAGTCTCGTCCTTTCAGATTAATGTTTTATTCTCAGAAGGATCTGCAAGTTCTGTCTTTAAAAGGTGGAACTAGATGCCAGAAAATTGCATTGTTGTTGTCTTTGTAAATCATAAAAATTGCTATCAAGGCTTTAGTCTATACCAAGTGAACAATTCTATAATGAAGTACTCCCCAAACTTCACAAGCAGATAAGTCAGTCAAGAACATCAATGAATTAGAAAGCCTAATGCAGATGAAGATTCTTTTCAGGCCTGTTAGGAGGTATTGCTACGATTAAATCTGTAGCGAGAAGTCGATCTGTTCCAAGAATGCTTTGTGCATTGCCTATTTTTGTCCATGTCTGGCCAGAAGCCACTTTTTGCAAAGAAAACTATTCATCAGATTCAGTCATGTAAAAATGATTGCTTAAATTACACTAGGCTATCAACTAGTGGATTTACCCAGGAGTGGAATCTCTTGGGTAGATGCTATCTATAAGTTTTGCACATCATCTGAGATGTGTTTTGTCTATAAAATATAGATAAGTTTAATTAAGCTAAATTAGTTTTGTTGAGCAGTTTTTTAAATCCTTTCGAGCTAAGAAGTAGCCGCGCTGAGATTTCAGCTGCATTAAGAGGAAACTAATGAGCATTGTTCGCATAATCACGTATGGGATCCTGGAGGAAGATAATGTTCCTGGCTATGGCCTCTCCGGGGCTGCAGAAGTCCTCTTGCTCACGCACAGCATGTCCCTCTGATGCTAAACCTACGCTGTTACGAAAAGCCACATGTAGGTACAGGCTGTAAATTGAACTGGATGTTACTGGTGTTGATGTGCTTTAGCTTATCACACTTAAAGTGAAATGGCTTTTGACTCTTTTTTTTTTGCTGTACTTCACGTTGTACTGTACTTCAAAAGGAAGTAAAATGGTTCCTCCAATCTATGTTTAATGACCATACTCATGTGAGCCTTCCCACCAATTGTATTGAATTATACTGAAATGCACCTTGATTTTATTCCATGAACTCAGTGAAAGCTAATGAGTATAGCATAGGAACTAATTTAAGCTTGCTAGTCACCACAAATATCTTAAAAATTACATCTCAGCAGGTTACAGGGTTTTTAGGCCACTGCCCAGAGTACAGTTTTTATTTATTTGGAGATGTTACCAGGCCTTTGTGGAAAACACTGGGATTTGTTTTTAAGAGAACTTTGTGTTCCCTTCTTAAGGCACGCACTAATGTGAATCATTTCCCCTAGCAATGAGGTGAGTCTGTTCCAGTACGCTCTCAGTTGCACTCAGAAATTTCCTGATGTGCTTCAAATTGATGCTCTGACTTCTCCATGAGAGGGCTGCTCGTGGGTGGGCAAGTGTGCCTTGCCCTGGGCCTGAGCCGGGGCGCGCTCTGCCCCGGCTTCCAGCCCGGGGCACTGACACAGCGGCTAAAGCCTCGCAGCTCCCCCGGCTCTCTCATAGGTAGCTTCTGCTATGAGTAACAGGAGAGACCTAAAAAGCCTCTTAAACCCTCCATGGAGCCACTCCTGACTAAGGAGATAAGAGTTATGGGGCTTAAGTTATAAGACAAACAAGACCATCAAATTGGGTGTCGGGGCATGCCGGTACCCCCAGCCAGCGCATTAAGTTGTTTGTTCTGTGGGTGGTCCAGGCACCCCCAGGCCACGCTCTGCAGCGATGGGGTGGTGGAGGGGCTGGAGACCGTGGGCTGACTTGAAATGAGAGAATTGGCTGAACCTTCACAATTCAGTGTTTGACTCCAGGTGGGAATTGTGAACAGTGCTAGAAGCTTTCCCCAAGGCAACTCCTGCTGCGTCTAGTCCGGTTTGGATGCCCACATTAACATCCTGGGTGAAGTGTCCCAGAGACCTGCCTAGGCTGTTGTAGGCAGTTAAGACATTCGTAAATGGTTGATGGAAACTGCTCCTGCAAAAATGGTCACACAGGACAGTCTTCTGAACGTTGTTAAGCTATTTAAAGGATGTTTTGTGTGTAGTTAAAGTACATCAATGGCAATGAACTATGCATGTGGAAGGATGGTCACAGGACCAAGACCAATGGGGTGCCAGGAACTGAGCAAAACAGTGGTTTGAGGAGTCTCTCCTGATCCCCCTGTAGAAGCTGCCACAAGGACTCTTGCAACCGAGACTCTTGTTGCCACCGGAAAGCAAATGATCATCCAGCTGGGAGATTTGGTTCCCCATGTGAATGTTACACCGTGCCAACTTCCGAATGATTTAGATTTTTTCCCTTTTAACACACACTTAAGAGTGGCTGTGCAACCCTAACCTGATTGGTTTTGGCTGAAATGGTCATCAGTAGGTGCAGAGAATGCTGGGGTGGGAGAGAAGTATTCTTACCAAGTGAGAAATGCAGGGAATTCAGTAAATAATTTGGTGTTATCCCACACCAAATTGCACACTCAGGTGACTGCAAATCAGCTTGCAGATGGATCCTGTTCCCTGAAGGGAAACCAGATGTCCTGCTCACAATCCTCAGATTATGGTGAATGGCACAATTCCTACATGGATGCTGCTAAACCTGCCCTCAGTGGTCCTGACCTGCAGGGATAGTTGCGTGATGGAGACCTGGGACGTGGTTAAGAAACATAACAGAAAATAACCAGCGAGGTTACGGTGAGCAGCAAACATCCCGTTTCACTCTAACACTGAAACGCACAGGGCAGTGCATGAGTCCCTTTCTTCCTCCAGGAGATAAAGAATGATATTTGCCTTTGCCTGACTTTTTTTTAGAATTTTCCTCTGTAAGTCTCTCCATCTTACGTCAGGAAAAAAGAACATCCAAGAGCCTCGTAGGGAGCTATCAAACTTGTCTTTGGTGCCCTCTTGCCAAAACCCCTCCCCTGTCACAGGGGAGAAGCAGTCCCTAGCAGAGGCGCATGGTTGGCGCTGGCTGATGTCCCTTGGCAAACCCGTGTGCTGCAACGTAAGGCAGTGACAAGGTGACACGGGGATGTCAGCTGTCAGGGGCTGGGCCAAGAGCTTTCTTTCAAGCCTACATCCTCACTGACAACTTTTGGGTTTTTTTTTTTTTAACGCCATAAATTTGTTTTCCTAATCTTACACCTAGCAGAAAGCCAGTGGGGGAGGATTGCAAGGGGTCAGCACGCAGGGGAAGCTGAGTGTGCAGGGACAGGGCTCCACCAGTGCCTTCCCCCAGGCTGTGCTCCTGGCCAGTGTCTGCTCTGTGGCTGTGGCTGCAGGGATAGACGGTCCTTGACCCACGCAGCTGTTCAAAGTCATCTTTATAAACAATGAGTTCTCCAGCATAAGGAATCAAGTGCACTGGCTAGGATGAAGAGCTTGCATTTCTTAAATATATGTAAGTATGTACTAATCTAGTTCCTTGTCTAGTGACTAATTAAGCCCATTTACTCTTTCTGCCTCTGCTTGTAGATGCTGGTACATTTTTTTGCAAACTGATTTGCTTCTTCAGCACCTAATTTTGGCATAAACAATACCAAGCTGTTAGAGATGGAGAACTGCCTGACTTAAAGAGCAGCTCTCCTCAAGAAATTGCTAAATAAAGTCAAGGGAGGGTAAAATTCTACATTAAGCTCTCTTTTTTTTTTTCCTCACTGAATTTACCCTGATAAGCATCTGACGTTCTCGTTTCTATACTCTATTTCATGCGGTAGAAGCAAAGGATGGGAATGCAGGATTTGGCCACCTTCAGCCTGCTGCAACCCCCACCCTGCCCGGGGCTGAGCAGCTGCCCCAGTCCCACCCTGATGGGACCTGGATGGTAGCATTGCTCTGCTAAAGGAGGCCAAAGGCCCTAACAGTGGTGTCTGCGGCACTGTGGGGTCTGCATAGAGATAAATGGCACAGGTTAAAACCAAGCGCTGGGAGACCCTTGGTAGGATGAGGAGTAAGAAAACACCAAGGAAAGCGAAGCCAGAAGGGGTGAGACATTGGGGCAGGAGGTGGCCAGTGTCTTCTCCTGCCTCCTGAAGTCTGGCTGGGCCCCTCAGAGATGGCTTGGGTAGGTTTGGCCGTGGGCATTGTCCTCTCCTGGTGGCCAGCGGCTGCCCGCTCTGGAGTGGCTGTTCCTGTCCTGCAGGTGCAGCAATGGGGGACAGGCATGTGCAGTTGTCCCCAAAGGCTGCCACAGAAGCCAGTGCCAATGCAGTCATTTGGTCTTTTCCAAAATTTGATTGAATAATCTCTGGTTATTTTACAAGTGTGATTGGCCAACTATGCCATTTTGCAAGACTGTGTTTAATATAAGCTCTTCCATCGCATTAGCTACTCGGAATTATTTTGAATGTTCAGAATATGACTCTCTCTGTGATAGTATAAGGACTTAGACATTTAACAACAATTCACACTCACATTTCTGGTGGGTAATATTCAATATCTCACCTAAATATTCTCCTCTGTATTGTAAATATTCATCATTTTGCCCGTCTATTCCTGACTGCCTGCACAGACACTGAAATTTTCGTGCTGTCAGTCAAGTCATAAAGCATTAAGAGGGGCAGTTTTTCTCGACTAAGTGAAAATATGAGCTTGTCTATTTAGCTCTGCAGTGATGATAGCATCCATTCTGTCTTCAGTTAATGTATGTGGCTGCAGCAGCAGCAGCTTCTGCAGGAACAAGTAACACCATGAAATCACGTGCTGAGTTTTTTATTAGGGAAATACAAAGCTCAGCGTTCGATCATCTATGGTAAATCCCCTAAAATACCTGCCCCACCCCTGCTCTCAGCTCCCTATCTCCCTCTTTTCCTAGTCTGCTGTGTGTTACTGCGCGTTACTGCCCACCTGACAGGCCATACCTGCTCTGGAGCAGCCCAGCAAAACGCCTGTGATCCTCTCCGGCGAGGGGCCAGCGGAGGTCTGAGGGCTGGCAGGGAGGTTGTGTTGGTCTGCCCGCCCCCGGCTTGGGTGGCTCTGCCCGGTGTGCCACAGTGGTCTCCGTAACGCCAGTGCTGTTCCTGCGAGGTGTCCCATCTCCTGCTACAGTCTCGCAGCCGCAAAACCTCCACGGACCGGCTGGGCAGTCAGGCACGATGGGTAGAGCAGCCACACTCTTCAGCATCTATTTACCACTGCCCTGACTTCTCTTCACCATCTGGTTTTATTCCCTGAGCGACTGCTGTGTCCCCCTCCAAGCACAGCCCTCGAAGCCGGGCTGAGAGGTCCCTCCAAGGATGACCTGAGCTGTGCAGGGCAGAGGATGATGCTGCAGACGTGTGGCAGTGCTTCTGTGTATGTGTGCCCATGTGAGGATGATCTTTTCTGAAATGGGGGGTTGATGACTTCCAGGTCAGGGTTGTGCGCTCCCCTTTTGCCAGAGGCAAAGCTTCCTCCACATTGGTCCTTGTGACTTCAAGGTCAGAGTCTGTCTCCAGGCAGCTCTCATGGGCCATCTGCAAAGTGTTAATTGTCTGTCTGTGGGGAGTGTCTTTGGTTATCTGCTCGTTTATTTTATAACTACATAAAACTTCACAGATTCATCAGGGCTCATGTGTGCTTGAAGTGAGGAATGTGTCACCTCTGCACTGCCAGCTTTCACTGTTGCCCATTGTATGTCATCTGAAAAGTGGTCCCTCACATTCAGTGTCCTCTCTAGCAGGACCACTGTCCTTGGCTCATCTCTGTTCCACTGTGAGAACTGTTGAGACAATAACCTGATTTTATTTTGCAGCTCCAGAACGCGTCCCTGATGCAACAGGTGCTCTCTGGACACGTGGTGCCCCACAGGGATGCTGAGCCTCCTGGGCAAGCACTGAGAAAATGATACGAGTTCTTAAGAGGCTGATGTAATGCACAGTGTAAGAAAGATTACAGTGAACGGAAGTGAACAGCTATCAACTGGGAGAAAGAGGAGAAATTTTTCACTGTACTGAAAACGTTGCATTGAGTTGCCACATCATTAAGGAAACCATGATCTTGATCAGATTAACGGATGATTACCCTACGAAGAGCAACTTTCGTATTCTGTGTGAACACTAATGAAAATCTGTCTAGCATGGCTCATTTCAATTAAAAATAGGTGTTTCAGCTGCCATTTGCCAGTCTGGGATTCTGCTGCGGCTAATGAAAGTGCACCATCTCTGCTGAGGGTTTTAGGGATCCTGTTCTGCAGCATGCTCCTTTTATGAGCAGGGTTGCTGACCTCAGGTGAACATGGAGCCGGCGACGAAGCTGGGAAGACAACCTGGGTCTTGGTGCAATGGTCTTTTAGGTGCAAACCCTGCAGGTGCCTCTCTGGCTTTTGTTCCGAAAGGAGACCTTCCAAAAGGTTCACCTACAGCAACCTGCTGTAGGTGACCCTGCTCTGGCAGGGGCGTTGGACTGGATAATCTCCAGAGGTCCCTTCCAACCCTGACCATCCTGTGATTCTGAGAGACCCAAAATTGGGGAATGCCTTGGGAGAGTCTGCTGTTAATTCCCTCTTGTGCACATCAGTGCCTGAAGAACTGCTGGCACCAGCCCACTACCCTTGTTTGAAAATGACAGGATGAACGAGGACCTCTCTATGTGTTTATGGCAGTGCTTCAAGAACCGCTTGAAGCAACTGAAAGTCACCGGGTCAACTCTTTGAAATGTTTGGCACTTTCTGTGCCTCAAGGTCAGCAATAAAAGTCCTGCTGATTTGTTAAGAGCAGAGGTGGCCTCAGGGCTGATGTTTCTGAAAAAAGCCTCACTTTTGACCCCAGCTCCAGGGAAATGATCCCGCAGCTTTTGACCTGTCACCTCTACTCATGCAGAGCAGCACTTACCGAGCAGCAGCAACAGCCAGGTAATGATGGGCTGTACGAGGGCTACTGGAAAGAAAACCTTGTGCTGCGTAAACAGATGTATTTGGGGGTAAGAGGGCTCAGGTCAGGCTGTGTGCTGAAACACTTTGAAGTTTCTTATAGCTTTGCAAGAATTCAGCAATAATCAGCCACTGACAAAAATAAATCCATAAATTAGCAGGGACGCCATTGATTGCTTTTTCATTGCTTGATTGGTGGCCTCACAAAGGCATTTTCTGAATTTGGGGGAGAATTTTTATTTTTAAAGGAGGGAAAAGTACTCTCCTGTTTTCTGGCACACTTTGACCGTAACTGTACATGTGGAAATGAAACTGGTTAATTTTACCAGCCTTTACCTTTTGTTTAGGAGCAGTTTCTGTATCTGTTATTATTTCAGGAATTTGCACTTGATACATATGCAATACAACTGCAGAAGTAATTACATAGAGTCACAAAGGGGTTGTAATTCATTGCAATGTTAAAAATGAGAAGCTATTCAAAGGTGCCCTATATTCAGGAGAGAAAACAGAAAGTTCCTTTGTCTATGAAGCAGATTTGATCATGGTCTGAAAATATTCAAGGCAAGACCTTGCTCTGGAGCTACTGTAGGCAACAGCGGCATGCATTAGCATCGAGCGTAGCCCCTGAGCTCACTCAAATTTCATTTTGCTTTCTCTCTTGAAGCAAACAACAGGTTTGTCATCGAAGTGGGTGGCTGGCAAGACAAGGATGTAGAAACTCTTGGAATGAGACAAACAACTGATTTTGCATCTGTAAAACCCGATCTCAGATGTGAAAACCCCATCCTAATCCTTGCAGTGGCACCAGTCCTAATTGTTATTTGTTAAACATAAGAGAGGCTCTGCCAAATAGAAGACACGACTCCAGGCAGGCTGTTTCTGGGCCCATCCTCCACCTAGAAGAAGTGTGCAGGGCAGGTGGCACCAGTGGCCACGTCCCCAGAAGGGACCAGCCTCTGAGGAGCAGCCTGAGAGGAAGGGCCATTTGAAAAGATTTACAAGGTGACAAACCCTGCTTGCCTAGACCAAGAGACTTCTGTGTTGTCCATTCTCTGTCCAGAAATTTAGCTGGTTGCTACCAGCATCGCCCCAATGGAGCTGTGTCAGCTTAGACCAGCTGTGGGTTTGTCTGCTCTGTGTATTAATGTGAAACGTGAGCAAAAACCTCGACTGTTCAGTGCAGGAGATCAGGAAATCAAACCAGGTAGGCATCGCCCGGGAGCAGGGGCAGGTGGGGCAAGGGATGCCCTGTAGCGGATGCTGAGCTTTGAGTACTTTGAAACCCTCTGGTTCGTGATGATCTGCGGTGTTACTGCCCTGCCTACGAGCTTGCTGCTGCTTCTCAGCATATATTCAAACACTTCATACTAATGATCATTTATTGCGAGCAGCAATGCAAATGTGTTCCCACCAGTGATACGAGAAATGTGCCGTTGTCTCAGCTTTTCTTCTGGTTTGACAAGTGCTTTATAGCAGGCGATAACAGGCCCTGACACAGCCGAGACGCTCTTGTAGCATTTTGTACCTCTGTCAGTTTAGCTGAGCTGACTCTTGATCCATTTTTAGCGCTGATGAGAGATTTTTCCATGATTTTCCTTTAGTATGCAGAAGCATTTTGTGAGAAGTTTTCATGGGGCAACAACCTCTTGTTTGATCCCTGATTGTGTGTCCTGGGTGCTGTCACTCTGAGAAGAAGGCTTTTCTATGCTGGAGCTCATGCCAACTTCCCAGGGGCACAGGTGTCCCCCAGCATCATGTGGCAAAACTTGGGTTGTTTCTGGTTATGGAACAGACCCAAGTGACTCTCGAAATGAAGCATAAGTGCAGCAAACCTGGCTTCAGAGAGTTTTAGATGCTGCTCAGATGCCCATGAAATACATGGGACTTCTAAAGTAGTGAACATTAATAGCCACTCTCTTATCAGAGATATGATATAGTCGAAGGATTCAGGGCAAGTGCAAATTTTTGTCATTTTTGTTTTTTTTCTGATACTGCACACAGATTTTCTTGGCACCAAGGTAGCTCTAGGAGGTAGCTCCTCAGAAAAATAAACATGGCTTTGCCATGTAATTTGTATCTTGATGCTCAGGACAGGGATTATCTACGTTAGTGGCATTGCTGCTGTTATACAAGTGTCATTTCTGCGCAATGAGAAGTACCAGAAAGAAGTTTGCAGCTATTAGAAAAATGTTGCTTGAGTGTATACAAGTTGTTTTGTGTGGTTTTGGGTCTTCTTCAGGACTGGTAACATTTATTTAATGACTGGTCTCATTAAAATTGCCATATTGATTCATTTGCCAGGAAAATAAATTGGTGGCTATTTCATATCATACAGTTGTATTGATCTTCTAGAAGCTGATGGGATGGAGGCTTTCATCATTGGACAGCACATTAACACCTTAATTGATATATTCTGAAAGCTAATTAGAGGCCAGCTGGATTCCTTGTGGGAATAATATTTATTTTTGATGTTGACAAAGTGCTCCAAAGCACAAGTCATATGGTGTGATTTAACAGTGATTAAAACTTGGCTACAGACATAGACAACTTGAGGAAACTGCCAAGCAGCCGAGACTAGAAAGAGTGAAGACCTAGATGTGTATAATTACTTTGTGCTCTGTCACATATACACAGATCTCCGTCTTTCTATCAGTCAGTGAAATATCTGGAGAAGGGTTGCAGCACTTTAATTATTCACTGTCAATCACCCTCTAACCAGCGCAGACATGTGTGCGTGCCCGTGCCATGTGCAGCCTTCTCTAGAACTCTTTGGAGAAGAGGTTATTAAGGTCACACAGATAAGCACAGGTGAATCAGGAAACCTTAACTCTTCCGCTCACAGTATCTTACAGTGCAGCTTCTCTGATACAATCATGTTTCTCACCTCATAAAATATAGCAACTGTTTTTTCCCACAACAAATGTATCCCATCTCCCGTGCCTATGCTTCCCACTACTCACAGTGGAGAGAAAGAGGGAATGACACGGGGACCCTGTCCCCACGAAAACCCTCCAGTAAGCGCACAGGATGCCTGGGCTGGGTAGCTCAGATGTAGTCATCTGCATCTCATCAGATGGATCCCACCACTAATATTGTGCTGTCTGATCTTTTATATATCTGCCTCCCAATTTGCTATGAAGAATTATCTTTCCAAATTTCCTCTGGTGCTTTGGATGACTCTGGCAAAGAATTCCCTGCGTTTTCAGTTTACTCCGTTTGATTTTCTGGTTTATTTCTCTAGAGGGCAGGTGTTCATGATGACAAGGTTAAAGAGTTTTATTGAAAATTGCAGGTGAGCTTTATCCACAGCACATCTATTCTGCAAAGAGCGAAGTCAAGCAGCCCTGGCCTTCTTGTGTGCTTCTGCAGGGTCTGCTCTCAGCCTCCCATCCACAGACTGAACCATTTTCTTTTTATTACTATTGAAGGCTCTGACTGTTTTTCAATTTTCTTTCATTTGTGGCAGGTACGAGCTCTATCTGTTTTTCTGTAATTGATTCCTGTTCTCATTTCTCTCTTTCTGCCTTCAGAGGAGCTTTGCGCTCTGCAGAGCTCTGTCAACGTCTGCAGCCGTTGGAGCTCTGCCTCTGCAGCAGCTGCCTCTGCCCCGCTGCCACCGCCTGCCCATGGCATCCCAGCTGCTGCCTGCGCCTCCTCTCCTCCTGTGGAACCCGCTCGTGCCATGAACCGCACCGGTGCTTGGTGGGATTTCTTCATTCGTTTTTATCACACCGTGCCCTGCTCCTGTGCTGCTTTGTCTCCCAGAGCGGGCGGGCGGTGGGTGTGTGCTCGGGGCAGGCTCGAGTGTTTGCAAATGTCTCCTGTTTCTGACTTTTTCAGTTTCCAATCTGCTTACCTGCAGCAGGTGACTCCAGTTCTCCAGGGTGGTCTTCTGCATCTCTTACTGCTCTACTAACGTCACTCATCCAGGTTAAGGAGCCGAGCAGGCACCAGAGAGTGCTTGCTAGCTTCTGCAAGCTCACCTACCTTCCTGTGAGCTGAAATTATCTTCATTTTTGCATTGCTTCAGCTGTAGCCCTCTTGATTTTGTCAAATCCTAGCTGTGCCTCCAGGAGCTCATGTCAGAGAGTGAGTCTGAAAGACCAGTGTTGTCCTGCGGGGGACATCGCTGACCACTGGTGTTAGTGCCCTGCTCTGGCAGGTGGCTGCAGCATCTTCTCAAGTCAATGCTTCTTGCTTTCAACCAATACTTGGCCTCTTCTTGCCCTCAGATGTAATCTCATCTCCCTCGCCGCTTGGGGCAGCTGCAAGAGGAGAGAGAATCTCCTCAACATTTACAGAAAGGTTTTCTGTTTCTGCACAACTACAAAAAGTCATCAAGAAAAGACTGTTTCTGTTAGTCTGGGCAAGGAATTTGTTTATGAAACTAAATTCATGTTTTCTCCTGGCAGTGCTTTCTTTTGGTAAATCTTCATGAAGCCAATATTATCATCCCTTTCCCAGGGGTTTCCTGTTTTATCATGAGCCCGTTCTTGTAGCAACTGTCTTCCAACGTTTACTAGTGACTTGGTTTGGGTAACCCCCAGGCTTTGCTCCTTGTCAGCCCGGACCTGATGGTGCTTCTCAGCCTCAGCACAGGGGTGATGGCTCTCAGCACCTTTTTCCAAAGTCCTCTGAGACCTGGGGCTCCCTTACACTGGTAGTTCCTGAGCTGAAGGACGTTACCAGTGGCTTCCCTAAAGGGCTCCATCCTGCCTGACTGATGGGACTCGCAGGAGGCCTCTGGTGGAGGAGAACCTGGAGGTGAGCAGGACCTCCCAGCCAGCCCCAGTGAGGTGGCTGTGGGTGCCGTGGGGCTCTGTCCCTGGGGGAGGCAGGCGTGACCGAATCATGCCTCCCTTGCTGGGAATGGCTTGAGCGATTTCTGGTGCTCCAGAGCTGCTTGGCATCAAATGGGACCATACCCTGGGGACTGAAAGTCTGCTCACTGAAGTGTAAAGCTTCATGGATCAGATGCCTATGGCTACAGATGTGCTGCGCACAAACAGTCTGGTGTAAAGGAAATGTGTTTGTGACCGATGGGTCAGGCAGGCGATGCAATTGAGAGCCTGCAGAAGCTGCCGGCCATGGGAGCAGCTTTGGGCTTTCCAGGATGGCTTCATGCACCAGGTAATGAGACATCATTGAACAGATAAGCTTGATAAGGCTTTAATGTGTAAGCTGCATTTCTGTGCATACTGATGGAGTGTCGATGTGCTGCTCTCCATCTCACCTGGGCTGCAGTTTGCATAGCCTATTTGCCATTACAGGCAAACTAGCCGGGGCCACAGGAACATGCAGGTACCTAAGGGTGATTGCTGTTGGTGAGAAGTAGGAGCTAAAAACCTTTCTGGATCAGGGCCTACCTCTTTAGCCAGGATGAATGGAAGTGTTTCTCATATCTGATAGGGGCCTGGGATATGCTGTCTTGATTAAAGTGATAGGATATCATCATCAATAATTCCAGTTATTACCTGTGCTCAAGACGTGGGAATTATGGACAGAATCACAAGCTCTCCAATTCGGTCTCTGGAGTGCTGTGAGTTGTCTGAGTACCACAGACAAGTTAGCTTTTTTTGTAGTGTTTCTTTTACATCGTAGAATCATAGAATGGTTAGGGATGGAAGGGACCTTGGAGATCATCTAGTTCCAACTCCCCTGCCGTAGGCAGGGACACCTCCCACTAGACCACGTTGCTCAAAGCCCCATCCAGCCTGGCCTTGAGCATCTCCAGGGATGGAGCTTCCACAACTTCTCTGGGCAACCTGTTCCAGTGCCTCACCACCCTCAGAGTGAAAAATTTCATCCTGATATCTAATCTAAACCTACCCTCTTCCAATTTGAAGTCACTACCCCTCATCCTATCAGTACATGCCCTTGTAAAAAGTCCTTCCTCACCTTTCCTGTAGGCCCCCTTTAGGTACTGGAAGGCCGCAATCAGGTCTCCCTGGAGCCTTCTCTTCTCCAGGCTGAACAGCCCCAACTCTCTCAGCCTCTCCTCATAGGAGAGGTGCTTCATCCCTCTGATCATCTTTGTGGCCCTCCTCTGGACTCGCTTCAACAAGTCCATGTCCTTCTTATGCTGGGGGCTCCAGAGCTGGATGCAGTACTCCAGGTGGGGTCTCACGAGAGCAGAGTAGAGGGGCAGAATCACCTCCCTTGACCTACTGGCCACGCTTCTTCTGATGCAGCCCAGGATACGGTTGGCCTTCTGGGCTGCTATCACACATTGTTGGCTTGTGATGAGCTTCTCGTCAATCAGCACCCCAGGTCCTTCTCCTCATGGCTGCTCTTGATCCATTTCCCACCGAGCCTGTATTTGTGCCTGGGATTGCCCCGACCCAGATGTAGGACCTTGCACTTGGCCTTGTTGAACTGCATGAGGTTGGCTTGGGCCCACCTCTCCAGCCTGTCCAGGTCTCTCTGGATGGCATCCTTCCCCTCCAGCGTGTCTACCGCGCCAAACAGTTTGGTATCATTGGTAAACTTGCTGAGGGTGCACTCGATCCCACTGTCCATGTCTCCAACAAAGATGTTGAAGAGCACCGGTCCCAGTACCGACCCCTGAGGAATGCCACTTGTCACTGATCTCCACTTGGACATCGAGCTGTTGACCGCAACTCTTTGAGTGCGACCGTCCAGCCAGTTCTTTATCCACCAGGTGATCCATCTGTCGAATCCATGTCTCTCCAACTTAGAGACCAGAATATCATGCGGCACAATGTCAAATGCCTTGCACAAGTCCAGGTAGATGACATCAGTTGCTCTTCCCTTGTCCACTGCTGCTGTAACCCCTTCGTAGAAGGTCACCAGATTTGTCAGGCATGAGGTTCCATTGGTGAAGCCATGCTGGCTGCTACCAATCACCTCCTTATTTTCCATGTGCCTTAGCAGAGTTTCCAGGAGGATCTGGTCCATGATCTTGCTGTGCACAGAGATGAGACTGACTGGCCTGTAGTTCCCTGGGTCTTCCTTATTTCTCTTTTAGAAAATAGGGGTTATGTTTCCCCTTTTCCAGTCAGCAGGAACCTCACCAGACTGCCACAACTTCTCAAATATGATGGCTAGTGGCTTAGCAACTTCATCCACCAGTTCCCTCAGGACCCGCGGATGTATCTCCTCAGGTCCCATGGACTTGTGCACCTTCAGATTCCTCAGGTGGTCTCGTACTTGATCTTTGCCTACAGTGAGCGGTTCTTCATTTTCCCAATCCACGCCTTTGCCTTCTGCATCATGGGTAGTGTAATCACTTCGGGATGACTTTAGGCTCTGGAGACGGAATGACATTTTTATTTTGTAAGTATGCAAGATGTCTAAAAGATGAAAGAACTGGTGTTCCTGACAGGGATTTGCCAGTTGTTTGGAAATAGTTACACGGTTCTGTAATGCTGTGTGCTGTATAAAACAGTCTTGAAATCATCATAGTTGTTTTGTTTTCTTCCTCCCGCTGATTATTTTCACGTGGATGTAACAGAGTTTGAAAGTAACTTTTTTTCAGGTTTACTGTCATGGAAGGACCCAGAATGAGTGACCATGATGTCGGTATTGATTACCAGTTGACAGTTTACAGGTACTATGGCTGCTTTGGCATATTCTTAATGAACAGCAGTGGATTAATTAGAACATTTTAAAACCCATAATATCATGGATATGGTTTTGTTCAGAGGAACAGAACACCTGGCATTGAACAGTTAAGGAAATTCAATTCTAATTTGGATTTAAAAATACTTTGCACATTTTTAATGCTGTGTTTGAATAAGATGAATAAATATGTATTCCTATGAAAATCCATTTTCTTGCCCAGGGTATAAATGTCCAATATGAAATCCCAGAGTGAAGAATATGGCTTCCCTTGGACAGAGTGTCTCAGCCCAAGTGTTGTATAACTCATACTCTGCTCCTGGTGTGGTGGCATAGAAACTGTTCTTTGTATATAGCTTTATATAACTGCTGTATATAACCTGCTATAGCTTAACTGCAGCGATTTAAAAAGCAATGACAATTTATTCCCAAGTGTGGTCCCTGATCAAAGTTGGAGTCTCCATTTTAGATGTTAAATATTTATTCAAAGTGCAGATCATACATTTCTGGTGCTGTGCAGGGAATTTATGATAAAGCACCGTTCCATGTTGAACACCAAAATGTCTTCTACTCCTGCTTTTTTCTTTTTTTTTTTTTTTTTTTAAAGCAAAGTAATTCAACATAAAATAGAATTAGACCAAACTTTAGCTAGCTCTCCACTTTTATTGCATAAGTGTGCAGATCCAGCAGCTGTGAGATGCTGGGTGTATGCCTCCTCCCCATGCTGGGTCTCTTGGTGCCTCTCTTGTGGGTATGTGTTGTTGGTTGATAGTGCTGTGGGTTTGTTCGTTGCTCCTGGCCATGCCACTGCTGTCTGCTGCTTTGTCCAGTGATGGAAGCTTGATGTCCCAGCCAAGGACAAGTGCTCCTGTGAGTCCCAGACAGAAACTGGACAGGAAATAACCAGTACATGGCACTGCAATCTCAACAGGCAAAGTAAGCAGACACCTTCCCTACCCGGTGTAAGGACAAGGAGGGGTAAAGGGTGGAAGATAGGCACCCCCAATGGAAAACTTAAGCCAACCTGTCCAAAGTAAGAGGGATGAATCTGGGGGTGTTTCGCTCTCCATTTGCTAGTGTTAGAGCCTGGACAAACAGGTGACTAAATTTAGATAGCTGAAGTTAGTTGAGCTGAATCAGTCTAAGTGAGTGCCAAGGAGACACAGGACATCTATGCAAAGGTGGAAAGAATAATCCAAGGCCTTTAGCATTAGCTCATTTGTAGCTCAACATTCACCTGGAGGAAGATTGCCATTTACTGATTGACCCATCATACTTTCTACAGTGCTGACCCAATGTTCTGGCTCAGGTGAAGTTTTCCCTGCTGGCAAAACTGGGAACAGTGTCTACTGATGTATGTAATGTGTCTAGCAAAATTATTGGTTTTGGCAGACGGAGTCCATTTTCATAGTCCTTCATAATTTTCTTTCTTCTGAGAGCCTTATTCTTTATCATTTCAGCCCAATAATACTGAAATGTATTGTTTGCTTCGTATGCCATGCAGTAACTCTTTCCTGAAAGAGCTCTTTGATTTACCTTTTTGTTCTTCTTACACCCATGACATTGAGTGAGGGAAAGAGAACTACCTGACTTTGTGCTCAATTAATGACCAATTAGTTAGGTGATGACAAATCAAAGAACAGGTAACTCTTGTTCTATATGCTTGTGAACAAATCACAGAATAATTTAGGTTAGAAAGGGCTTCTGGAGGTCATCCAGTCCTACTCCCTTCTTGAAGTGGTTCCAGTCAGGTTAGGTTGCTCAGTCCAGTTGAGTTTCAAATGTCTCCAAGGATGGAGATTGCACAGCCTCACTGGGCAACCAGTACCAGGAATGACAGGAGGCAAAAACATACATACACAGAGGTGGGAAACACCTTGTAACAATGGGATAGGACTGGCAGTGCAGTGGGCAATGACCTCTGCTCTCCAGCTTAGCTACTGAATAACAGTCACCAGAAATATTTTCCGTATCTTGTTTCTAGTGACACAAAATGCTCCATTTAATCCAGGAGCATTTCTATATGCTATTGAAGTAATAGGAAGGCACGGCAATTTTTAAGCTTTAGACAGCCTTATTTAGAAGCGAACTTCAAATATTTAACCACTGCATAGTCTCTTGTTAAATAGAGGTCTCATGTTTGCAAGACTAAGGGTGAAGGTTATGCTCTGTATCTGATGAAAATAATGCCAGCTCTGACTCTGAGGAACAAACCCTGAATGAGTCTATAGGAGCAATTTATCATCACAGGAGAGAAGCATCACCTTCTTATGTAACAGAGGTTAGGACAGAAACTCATTGACCTTCTCCAGGAGGAGAACTGGGGCACATCGAGATTCTGATCACTGTCATGTTGTTTGAAATTGAGAGAAAATTCCCTGAAATGACATTGGAGCAGAGCAGCAATAAGTAACCTGAGAATGAAGCTCATAATCTCTTTGTCCCTGTGCTGTACATGTTTTCTCTGTAGCCTAATTTAAGAACAAAATCTTAATTGTTTGAGAAAACCAAAAGCGGCTGCTGTAGATAATTTATTTGGGGACACACATGCTGATGAGCTGGAGGAGGATGTTATCTCTGTCCTTTTACAAGGAGACAGATAACACCGTGGTGTATGCAAGAACCAAACTGTGGCACGTAGGTTAGGAGCAAGATTGCTTTTTTGATTCCTGCAAAGCACAGTGGAGGGCAGGTCTCTGGGGATGACTGCGACACACAGAGCAATGGGAGCTGAAGGTTACAGGTACCTTCATCCCACTGCATTTGCTTGCAACATTAACCACCAGTCCACATCTTCAGAGCAGAGCTGCCAGGACCAGACACCCGTCCTGTTTATTGGAAACGCTCTTATTTCTGTCCTCAGAACCACCACCACTCACCCCCTCAACCCTCTTCTAGTAGATCTCCATTGTGCACAAGCAACTTTTGTTTAATTTTAGTTATTTTAAATCTATGCAATGAGGACACTGTGTTAACTGATACTGAAATGGTGCCGAGTCACATACATACTCTTGCAGGACTTTGTCTTGGTTGTCCTTTGACAGGATGGCTGTAGTTCACTTGACCATTTCATCCTATAGCTGACTTTATGCAGAAGGACTTAACTGATTTCTTGCTGCACTTTTTGGGTGCAATGATGCCCAAGTTTTTAGAGAATTACCGCAATGGTGGAAATGTGACTTACTCTGGTGAGCCAGGCTGCCTGGATAGCTGCACAAAGGAGATGGATGAGGCAGAGTTTACTTGAAGGTTTCTCTTACAAAAGCAGGGAAAAAGACTCCACAGATTTTCAGCTTGTGTCTTGTCAGCTTCTGCTTGTCCTGTTAGGGTCTTTTTGCTTTGTGTTCGTGCCCTGCCCTGATGTCCTTTGGGCATTTAAAGAGCAGAAGGATGTAAGGTCATAAGCATATTGCACTAAAAAAAATACATTAGGCGATGGGATGAGTGCTGCTGGGACTTAATAAAGCTCTTTACTGTGGGGGTGGTTAAACAGAAATAATCAGGCATTTAGGAAAAATAGCGTCAAAGACTATTTCAGGAGAAATATTGTCAGAGCAGTATTCTCCCCAGGTGGTAGGAGCCTCACGTTGAGAAGAGCCCTGCTCCAGTAAGGCAAGGCAAGATCAGTAAGTACCTGAGCTGCCTAAGCATCACTTCTGTTTTTGTTTTAGACTTCTACACCTCGGTTACCACCAACCCTTGTGGCCTCAAGCTGGGCTTGAATGCCCTCCTCTGTGGTTAGTAGTGTCTGAGCATGGACTCCTCTGGTGCTACTTGTGGACTTGTGCCCCTGAGCCCAGGGGAAATCTTTCAGAGCGACCCTCATGTGAAAACTAGGTATTATTCACCCCTCAGCTGTGATCTCTTCTTTGTAGGTAGCTGGGCATGTGTGTGCCTGTAAGTAATGCAAACAGGATTTGGCCTGTTCTATGATTCTGTGATCTTCTACCTCACCATCACACTGGGCAACACATTTCCCTTTCTGGTCCCAGCTTGCCCACTGTTCCCTATCCAGCCTGGGTCTCAGCTGTGAATGCTTAAAGTCTGAGGTTAGGTTTTAATTTGTTTGTTTGACAAGGACCTCACTCAGTGGGACACACACTTTGGCTGAGGTTTGCAGGTGCTATGGTAGTAAGGATTCCTCTTCATCTTTCAGTTACCAACTCACACTCTAATTTTTCCATAGAAGCACCAAAAGAGATAGTAAGAGTGGTTACTCTTATTCTCTGTCTTACATGGGGAGGAAACATGTCACCTGTTCTTTTAGCTGGATTTACAATAGCTCAAAGACTGTGTATGTGGAAGAGAACACAGTTGTTTGACAAAAGGCCCAGCAATTAAATCCCCGACATTGCACCCTCTGCTTCAGATAAAATGACATTAGCCTGCCAGGAAGCATAAAACAGCAAACTGTATAATTACACAGTTAATTGTAGCTAATGACCGGAGAAATGGATAACCCTTACTAGCATAAAATCATAAAATCATAGAATCATCTAGGTTGGAAGGGACCTTTAAGATCATTGAGTCCAGCCATTAACCTAGCACTGCCAAAACCACCACTAAGCCATGTCCCTAAGTGCCACATCTACCTGTCTTTTAAAAACCTCCAGGGGTGGTGATTCAACCACTTCCCTGGGCAGCCTGTTCCAATGTTTGATAACACTTTCTGTGAAGAAATTTTTCCTAATATCCATCCTAAACCTCCCCTGGGGCAACTTGAGGCCATCTCCTCTTGTCTTATTGCCTGTTACTTGGGAGAAGGGACTGACCCCCACCTTGCTGCAACAGAATCAGCCACTGGCTTCCTCGCTTATTTTGTTTCTGATGAAAAAAAAAAGTAAGAAAAAGGTTGTCCTCTAACCTGTGGTCCAATATTTGCTCTTACTGGATTAGATAGCATATTGCATCATATCAAAAGGGGATTGGATTGTGACTGGACATACCATACTCTAGGTTTCAAAAGAAAATAGTCCTGCAAAGCCCCCTTTGTTCTTGCCTTGTTAGCTATCAGAAGAATAGACATTCTCATAAAATACCTTTCTTTACCCCCTTCTCAATTATTTTAAAACACCTCCACACTAAGCCAAATCACATCTCACATAGTCTAAATGGAGTACATGGGCTCCAGGAAAGGAATTGTCCCAGAAGATATCCTCCTTATGATCAAAAGCCCAGCAAAGGAGGGCAGAAAATTCTCCGTGTATTTAAAAACAGGTTGAAAAGTAGAGCTGCAGAAATATTTAAAGTCCATTGTACTGCAATGTCTCTTTATGCATTAGATGCAACTCGAATGTAGCCTGTCAGCTTGCTTTAGCTCTGCAGTGAATCTTTTTTATCATTCTAAAATCTGTAAATAATGAAGGCTATCTATTAGGAAAGTACCAAAGGCCTTTTTTAACCCAATTCATAAAGGAGTCCTGCAGGCTGCTATTTGGAAAGAGCCTGGGCTGCTGTATCTCATTTGAGCCCTAATGTGATAAAATTAGGAACTATGAGATGTGAATCTTAAGTTCAATCTTGATGTTGGCACAAATCAGACAATGAAAGTATCTGTCTGATTAGGCAGTTAAACAAGAAGAGATGACTCAAAAGATCCTTTCCATTTCAATAACTCCTGTGAGATTAGGGGCCCTTTGAAGACCATGTCAAACTCCCTTTTACTTTAATACACCTCCATTTAATTGAAATGCTGTGAAAGAGGATGTCTTGGGTGTGTTCCAGTGTCGCACTGAGACTTTGAAATGGTTGAGGGATTAGGAGTGACAGACCCCCTGAGCAATTGGTTTTTATACCCCATCTTTCTGCTTTCCGAGTCCCACTGGGTTTCTCCTGTCTGGTGTGATGTGTTTTGTGGGCTGACAAATCCTCTGAGTAAGTCAGAAATGCTGCTCAACCAGAAGAGTGAAGGGTAGCCCAGGGTCTTATCTAGAAGTGCTGAGTAGGGGGTGCAAGACAAACTCACCTCCAGTTTCTCCTACTCCACCGTTTTAGTGTCACCAGATATGCTCTTGTGATTGCCTTTATCAAGGAGGGGAGACGAGCGTGTGGTCCTCTGCCTCCTTGCAGGCTGTGGTCTCGATTCCTGCCATGGCTGCAGGGACCACGTACTCTGCCTGAAAGTCCCCTGCGTCTCCGGTGCTGCGGGGAAGCTGTCTGGTACATCAAATGCAGATACGAAGGGAGATCATCCCCAGGTCTCTATTAGCGGCAGTGCTAAACGCACTGAGGACAGACTCAACGCCACTCAGACTGGCAACATAAATCTGGCTGCCCCCTCGGGCAGGATGATGTGCAGGTAGCATGCAAAGTAAACGCAGGAAGTGCTTTGCAAAAGAGATCCCCATCTTGCTTAAAAATGCCTCTCTCTTTATTCCTCTATGTTACACCAAGTTATTTGCCCTGTTTTGGATATGGAATAAATCGCTCTTGTTCTCCTGCCTTCGATTGCATCCTGAACATCTTGTTCTGCTTTAGGCTTCCTATAGTTTCTGGCAGGCTGAACAAATAAAGTGGGTAAAAAAATGCCATAAAATCCCAAACAGATTTTTCAGCCAGCTCCATTATGTTGTTTGTGCTTGGCTGGGATATATCACTGTGCTGGGTTATATTATTGTGTGAGTGTATTGTGCTTCTTGGACAGGGTTGGGTCAGTGCCGCTCCAAAACAGAGCTTTGGACAGGGCTAACAGAGGCTGGTGTGCCTGGGCAGGGTCAATTCTTTTGTCCACTTTGAGTCCTGCTTTACTAGATTTTCTGGCAGCGCAAACAGCCTATTCCAGGAAGATCTAGAGACCATCTGCAGCTCTCGAGCGAGGCCTGCCGTAGACTCAGCTGTAGACACTTAAGTGCAGCTGAATTGAATAGACTGGCTCAGGCGGGATGAAAAGAAACCAGACATCACCTCTGAATGCAAGAGAATGAACAGAGCATGAAATCTCTCAGAGTTCCTCAGTGGATAGGCAGAAAAATAAACATAAAGAAGTTGGGAAATTCAAAGTCAATGTGAGAGTGTTTTTTGTCCCTGTTAGATCCTAAATAAACACTCAAATGTTGGAATGATGTTATGTGAACTAAGTTTAAAATTTGTTTAATGAGTTTTGTGTCCATTGAAGTCTTCTCTTTAAACTGCAAGGCTCCCATGGGAGCTTATCTGCTGGTTTGGAGTTTTTCCTTTGGATCTTTAGAAATCCCCATGAGGTACAGAAACACATTTGCCGTTTTTGTATTGAATATCCATCACTACTTTGTTTCAGTAAATGCAAACATTAATGGTTTCAGTATATGGTGTAGCAGCTACCCTAACTTTTCAGTGAGAGCAATTCTGGTTCTACTGCCTTAGAAATAATCAGTTGACGTGTTTTTAATGAAAGTATTTAATTATTGCAGCGTGTCCAGAAGTAGCAGAGAAAGTAATCTACAGAAATAAATAAGTAAGCATTTTTCACCACATATTTACTGGATTGCATGAAATAAATTGAATGGAGAAATTTGAATGAATACCTCCACAAACTCAGCTTTAAATTCCAGCTTACTGTGTGACCATTAGTCAAACCAGTATTTTCACTACCTGTTTTGATCCACATGCTGTAATGTTTATTCTACAGAGTGTCTTTGTAAAGTTATCTGGAATTTTATCAAAGTCAGGATATGTGAGGTTAAGTTCATTGTCTGTTACTTATTTATAAAGAGACAAAAATGTGCTGGTCCCCTCACAGTGCAAACAAATAAATAATTAAATAAGCAATATGGACCTATTCCCTGTCTTAGAAAACATATACTCTAATCTAGACATATGAAGAGTGGTGAGAGCATTACACACCATGAAAAGAAGGCAAAGGAAGACAAGTCTTATAATGAGAAGGTATGGCTCCATGGCTCTGTTACATATATTAATTTCTATAGGCTTTAGTTCTTGAGGTGATACAGAAGGCATCTGACTGAGGAGAGGTTATTAAGACCTTTCCTCCTTTTTGAATCTTTCACTGTCATTTCTCAGTATTGTGATTGGTATGCTGGTGTGTTTGTAGAAGATACTTCGGCTGAAGAAACAGCCTTCTGATTATCAGTGTTAGCCAGAAAGTCCTATATTGTGCTTTTCTTGTTTGTCTGGCGGGTCTTACAGTCTCTAAGTATCAATGCAGTAAATCCATCCATGGGCCTGCCTCGGGGCACCTTGTGGGCAGGTGAGACCTGTCTGCCTCTGCCCAGCCAACATGGACCCAATTAATCCTGTGTGAGCTGGATTGCAAAGGTAACATTTCACTTTTCCAGCATTTTGATAGGAGACAGAAGCTGATGAAAACCGTGGTGGCAACTACTGGCTTGCCTTGGGCTATGTGACTAGTGAAGCCATTGGCAGCTATGCTAATTAACATGGGGAAAAAATAATCATTAAGACAACTGGGCATGAGGGGAGCAGGGGGCAGGGGGGAACGTACACACTGTGCAATACTGTGTAGAAGCTGAAGCCCAAGGGGAGAAACCACAAAGCGTAGGAGCCGAGCTGTCATCCACAGCCCTGCACATTGCCTGGTCAGCGATGTCCTGTGCTGGTCCTTGGTGCTGGACTGGTCTACATGAGGCTCATGGGACCGATGCTCTGACCTGTGGCACGTGTGACCTGTGAAACAGGAATGGCTGTCCAAAAAAGGACTTGTGTACCACGATGTGGACTGTTTTGTGATTTTAGTTGCTATATCTTGGCAGTAGACTCCAGAGCCCCAGGTAAGAGGCCTGTCTCTTTGCAAGGCGTAGGGAAAGATTTAAGGATGGATGGAGGGCAGCAGGAGGTGACATACTGAACAGGCAGTAGCTATGCCAGTTAACAAAGGCCATTTCAGATGGGGATGCGTTTTAAATTATTTTTTTCTCCAGGACTTAGATCTTGTCTCAGAGCTAAGGGAAACACCTTCATCAGTCTGGATTTACAGTTGGATACTTTTTCTGAAGGTTGGTACTTAAAAAAAAAAAAAAAAAAAGGAGCAGGGATCAAGCCTTTATTTTACAATCCAGTGGTTAGGATGAGAGAGATGCTCTTTCTGTCATGCAGAAGACCAAGGCCAAACTTCTCCTTGCCCAAAGAAATTTGGTCCACTTTTCACCCATCATAAGGTTTTTTTTGCCCTGTGCGTGAAAGAAATCACGGGATGAGAGAGAGCATGCAAGTGAATGCCCCTGGCACTCATGTTCTCACTTGAAAAATTTGGGTTCCAGTCTCAGCTATATCAACAGTTAATACATTAATGCAATGACTGCTTGACATAAACCACCCTGGCTATGCCCCTCTCAGCAAGCCTGGCAGCTGGGCCCTTGTAGATAAGGCTTTTCCACTGGGAGATAGGGAATAGATTTGAATTAGGTTTAATTAAATTTTGCTTTCCCTTGTTTGGAATAGCTTCACAGATTGAAAAAGGATAATGATGTTTTCTATCTAAAAAATCCTTGTACAATTAAAAATTATGGGGAAAGTTTCACGTTTCTGTATTATGGCACTTACCTAGTGGATCATTAAAGCACACGCATTCACACAGGGCAGCAAAGACAGTATTTGGGGGACAGCCCACAGCAAGATAGCGGTGTATGTGCTATAGCAGCCATTGAACATGTAGCTGGCATGGATTTTTACTGTTTTGTTCCTCAGGTGTAACATATTTTTTCATTACATTTCTAATATAGTGAGATTCACCACTTCTGTGTTTTCTGTAACGGAAGATTCATTTATTCATTTTATTTATTCATTTTCATTTATTCATTTTATTCATTTTGCTTTACAACCACCTATATAGATAGCTGAATTCTGCCTGCCTAGTTTTGCATATAACAGTTACACTATTTTTATTTTTGTTTAATTATCCTGAGAAAATAACTAAATGTCTTTTAAGTCCTTTGAAAACATCTCTGGTTATTTTTTTAAAAATAATTATTTCTGCTTGTAAGAATAATTTTAAAATGCATCAAACACAAAGTATTTGAGTTTAAAGACAAGTAACCTCATGGTTTCTTTAAAAATAAGTTGAGAACTCAGTCTATCATTCTTTCTTTTATTTTGACAACATTGTTTATGTTTATTAGCACTGTACTCTACTCCATATGTGCTGCCACCAAAATTAATTTGAAGAGGATCTTGTCTGTGGCTCAGTTCAGAAGATACCACTCTTTCATCCCACTGAGGATTGGGAACATGCTCCTTCACCAAGCAGCGTCACAACCAGAGAAAGAGCAGTGAGGAAGTGACCAAGCATGGTACCAACCTGAATGTTCTGAAGATGATATGCCAGCCCTCCCTTTTTAATGTTTTGGTGTAGAATCATAGAATAGTTTGGGTTGGAAGGGGTCTTTGAAGGTCGTCTAGTCCAACCCCCCTGCAATGAGCAGGGACATCTTCAACTAGATCAGGTTGATCAGAGCTCTGTCCAACCTGACCTGGAATGTTTCCAGGGATGGGGCATCTACCACCTCTCTGGGCAACCTGTGCCAGTGTTTCACCACCCTCATTGTAAAAAATTTCTTCCTTATATCTAGTCTAAATGTACCCTTTTTTAGTTTAAAACTATTACCCCTTATCCTGCCACAATAGCCTGCTAAAAAGTTTGTCCCCATCTTTCCTATAAGTCCCCTCTAAGTACTGAAAGGCCACAACAGAAGTAGTCCTCTGTCTAAGTGAAGCCTCCTCTCTCTTTTGTGTCTGCCAGTTCAGCAACTCTGTGGATGTCCCTGACTCGACAAGTTGCAAACCAGTGTCCGGCACTGACCATTGCTTCTCCACGTGGCCACCACTCCCCAGCTTCCTCCACTGGGCATGCCTGCATACCTGTGATAGATATGAGTGATACCTCTTGGCTCTGGGCCATGCTGGGGCTAATTTTGAAGCTTACCTTTTGCTGAAGCTGCGCCTGTCCTGGACCAGAAAATCCCCAGGAGATTCCCAAGGCTCAGTTCTCCTTGTGGCTCAGTGAGCAGGTTTGCTTCCTAGAGATTTCCCCTTCTATTTTAAGATGGAAGAAGTCCAGACAAGCTCTCATCTTCCCTCCCACCAGTAGGCTTATGCCAGTTTTAGTTTGAAGCAAATGAGGCAGTTTTGTTCCTAAACACCCATAAACACACAGTTCTGTGCATTTGACTGTCTTTGACGGCTTTCTCTGCTCTGCTGCTTGAAACTCTGTGACATGGGGACAAGCTTGTTCAGCAAATTGTTATCTTCTCTGATTATAACATCTGGGGCTATTATTTGAGGGCTATTACATGAGCCAAAACAGCTGTGTATGAGGCACTTGATGGGGATTGATTTCATCTTATAGAAATGATGGACTGTGAACCTAAATAAGCAGAAATATTTCACCCCAGTTTTTATCCTGAATCTACTTTATTTACTAATGAGTGGTGGCTTAACTTTGCTGTCGTTTTGCAGTCTCACTTTTACGTGTTATTCACCATCTACTATTACCCTTATTTCCCTTCAGAGTAAAAATACATCTGCTCTCTCCTTTCATCTGCTCCTTTGGCTGCAGGACGGTGTTTCTAGAGAAGTGGAGGTCCAAACTGAATCCTTTCTTTTTCCATCTGGTGCTGCTGGTGATGGTCCTTGGCTGGGAGTGGGGATACAGGGTTTGCATTCCTAACCCCTGGGCTGCATATGCACTTTTCCCACTGCAGAGTGCTTGGATGTTGGGCTAAAACTATTTTTTCACCTGTTCTCCTTTTATCCTGGAGACCTTCCACCTCCCCAGCCCTATGGTGGCTGTCAGTGTAGCCTTTTGAATGTTGAAACCAAAACTTGGTCCAACTGACATACTTGCATCTCTAAGACATTTACTGAACATGGCTTTTGCTGCTCTTAAGTTCTCGCTTGTCCACAGCAGCAGTGCTTTCCCCTCGCCTCTTTGCCTTGCTCTGAAGTTGACGGTGTTGCACAGTAAGTTTGATTTTGACACACTGAGCTTCTGTTGAAGTTTAGAAAAGCTGCAAAGCTCCCAGCCTCTGGGTTTTGAGGCTACAGCAGACACCTGAAAGCGTGTCTTTTACTGGCACAGACACTGAGGAAAAATATTTTCTGCTTGTCTGTATTTATTATCTCATATACAAGGAGAGAGTGCTGCAGTCCTTCACTACAATGCCAGCAACACAATGTTCTGCAGTAAGCTCCCCAATTTTCCCATAAACTACCCCTCATGCTTTTTCCTCCTCATCAGTTTTTTAAAGGGATCATTAAGTGGCCCTCGGACAGACTGTTATGATGTTGCAGGTTGGGACCCTACTGCTTTATTGTGCTGCTTCATAATATATGGGAAGAAATACTGCTTACCAAACAGGAGGTGAGATGAAGCAGAAGCTCTGCCATCCCTTCATATGTTGTGGAACATACTGAACACCCCTTAACACTGTTTTGCTGCAGGGAAAAAAACCCAAATGTTTTGACTGGTTTGACTTTCATTCGAACAGAAAGACAAATTCAGAGCTGTGATGAAGCCTGCTGGGTGTCAAGCATCCCAGCTCCTGTGGATGTCCCTGTGAGGGGCCAAGCAGCCCTTCCCACTGCCTGAACCCTGTGGTTCCTGTGGACACTAGCAGGCATTGCTCATTAGCCAACGTATATTTCATGTGAAGAGTGGAAAAAAAGGAAGAAAGAACACTGTGAATTTGAAGATCAAAGCCATTATTTAAGGGTTTCGTACATTTTGTCTCAAGGGCCTGTGATCTGGGTCCTCGTAGAAGTCATGCATTTGAGATGCATTGAGGTGGTCTGATGTTAATGTGAAATTCTTTTGACAAGGCTAGACAGATGCAGGTCAGGAAAGTTAATGAAACAAAATCTCCTTCAATGAAATTAAGAAGCTTATTAACTCAGCAGCTTTGGGGAAATACTTCCAATCTAGATGGACACCTGACAAGAGCCCCATCAAATTTTCACAGATGCAATTAATTCCTTCCATTTAGAAACACTCAATTAGAAGCTTCCAATTAGGTTGCAACCTGTATCATTAAAGTGCTATTAACCCTCCAAACCACTGCTACTGACATTAAAGACCTGACTAGGAATGAGTAAACAGCTTGATCTGAAATGAAAGCCACTTACCCAAGACAAATCTTTTCGCTAGATGCTGATGTGAACACTTTTCTTTTTTCTTTTCTTTCTAATGTAGATCATTTATACAGTGGCACATTGCAGTGCTTTACCCTGTGTGCAGGACCAGCCTGGGATAAGCCTGCCTGTGGGCTGGGGCTGCTGAGCCTTTTTGGGGCTATGCTAGCCACCGGCTGGTGGGAAGCCTCTACCAGGGCTGGCATGGGCTTCCCTGCACAGTGCTGCGTCCTGCGGCACAGCTGCAGCCTTCCTGCCTTGCCAACACCATCCTTCCCACACCTCCCATCTTTTTAGAAATACTCAAAGCCTCTGATACTTCCTATGATCCCTCTTTTAAAAATACAAAAGTGACCCCTCTGATTTTATACCAACCCCGTGGGCAGAGGTTTTCCTCACTGTTGGACTGTGTTTCAGCTGGTAAGCATGTGGCATATTGCATATTCGGCGTACTCGGAATCATTGTTATTTAATGGAATCCTGCTCTTTTCATTGCGTATATGCGTGTAGAAATGAAGGCCTCAGCTAGCCAAAAGGTGTATCTTCTGGAAGCTGGAGGAAGTGATGGTTTATTCTCAATTAAGGTAGAGAAAGTGTGTGCTTAGGGAACTGAAAATGCAGTATTAACAGATAGCCTAAATGCTTATGATTAACCAGCTGTGTGAATATGGGGGAAGAGGGGAGTGGGCAAGAGTCCAGGTAAGTGGTGGGTTGAACAGGATATCTCTTGGGGATGTATTCTGCTATTTCACATCTAGGAGGTGTTGAACATGTCTAAAATGCTGCTTATCAACCTGCATAGGTCTTGTCCTACACAGGGATCACACAAAGCCTCTGGTGCAGCCAGAGTTTCACCACATGGATGGACCTGAGCTGACTTTTGGAAACCCAGGTTGCTTGTCTGCCCTCACAAGATCCATCCCAGTGCCCATAGGGTGGCTTTGCCGAACGTACTTGGAGACAGCTCCATGCTTGAAATGTGGTGTCGTTAGTTGCTCAGAAATTGATAGAAGCTCTGCAGTTTATGCCAATGCTGAAATCTGATCCTGTGAATATCAAAACTTATACTGAAACTTTGGAGAAGTTTCTGAATATACCATCTAGTAGCTCTTTCAGGGTAACAGATGGAGTGTTTTTAATGAGTTTTGTTTCCATACACCTAGAGATAGCATTCTCTGTTCTGGATAAATGACCTATGAAATCCCGAGTTTAAATACAAAGGTCAGTTGTAATTTACAGGAGGGCAGAAAAGTGTCAACTCTCCCTTAATATTTCTACTGTTTTTTTCATTCCTTTGACCTCAAACAACCAAAAGGATTTTTCTTTGAAAAACCTTTTGCTTCCAATGATGAGACTCTGTACATTGAGTTTCAGCTGTGATTGAATTTATACTACAGCCAAGTTATAAACCCTTGAAAATAGGATTTATAATGGAAATTCCAAGTGCAATCTTAACTGTAGCAGCCAGCTTGATACCACAATAGTACTATTAACATTCTTCAAACCCAATGTTCAGGATGAGTCATACTGATCTAATTCTTTACATAACCCTTTTCCTTTCTGTGGCGCAGGCCTAGTCTTGTAATTTCTAGTCATATGCCAGTGGATATGTTCCTTTAATTTTGGGGGACGCAGGACAAAGCTGGTATCAGTGCTATGGAAATAAACAGTGTTTCCAGCAATACAGCAGGGCATTCCTTGTACACTTATTTATTCCGTTAAAGGTGAAGTTTTGGGCAACTTTCACTGGTCTGAATTATTAACTTGACATTGTATTTGTTGTTTGTATATTGTCTATGTAACCTTCTAGTTCTGGCATTCTGGTTGTTAGATAGTCATATAACATTTAACATGTAACATACAACAATAAATAATAAGTATCAGGAAGCTGTGAGAGTGAAGACAGGAGAACTGCAACTCTTCCTGTTTTCTACCCATTCTTTGTAAACAAGAGATGAAGAATAACTGCCATGATGTTCTGCCCCAGTGATGAACACCGCGTACACTGTCCTCAGTGGTGCTGTGTTGCTATAAATGCGTAAGATGATCCTAAAAAGGGAAGGCGAGTAACAGGGATGAGAATAACGGTGATGACGTCCCTTTGCTCCTCTTGGTCCCTGCAGCAGAAGATCTGGATGGCCTTGTCTGGCCAGAATGTAAAAATTCTGATTTGTGAGAATTATGAAGGTTTTGGAAGCTGTGTAAATTTTGCAACTGAACAAAACTTAGATTTTGTGTCAATGTCTGAAACAGCTAGCAGTTTGGGAGGGGAAGGGCCAAACTGACCGTGTGTCTTAGAGGGGAGATGGTGTGTCAAAGAAAGGCTCAAGTCCCCAGATTCCCTGGTGGCAGGCCATTGCCTTTGCTGCCTTGTGCCAGGGAGAGAATGAAATATTTAACTGCATATATGAAATAGAACTAGTTGTTCAGGTGAGATTAAGAGGCTGTCTGGGGCTCATGGCTCTGCTCACCTTGGCCCATCCATCAGCAGAGGGTGAAGGGAAAGATGAGGTGCTGATGGTGAGCCAAGCTGTCAGCAGCAGAGCAAAAAGTACAGGGGATCTGGACTTCCCTCTCCAAAGAAACATTGATTTATGGGGACTTGCTATTGCACATGTAAATGGATGAGGGTCTACATGAGATTTGGTAGTAAGTGCCTACAGTTCAGTCCTGCTGTAGCTTAGTCAGGTCTCCCCATTACCTTTTGCTGCATTTGTCCTTTTCCTAGGTAGCAATAGTCTTCTTGCAGCCCATGCCTCCTTATCCTGCCGTTATGCAATTCGTTCGGGTGAAGCCTTCTGCTAATTAAACCTGCTGGTGAGCACAGCCAAGATTTTTGTTCCATCCACAGGCTCGCCAGGACCTGCGCCTGCGTGTGCCTTGCAAATCCAAACACAAGTCGCACTTTGGGCATTCCGAAAGCTGACAGCAAGTTGCCTTCGTATCGATTAACTGTGGAAGCAGTGTCTGTCCTCATCAGTGTTTGACTGCTGCTCTTTAGGCCCCTAATTTCCACTATTTCTGACAGATCAGTAAAAGTAACCAAGTAAAGCAAGCCTCTTGTGAGTAGGCTTGTGTTTTCTTTAGTGGGATTCTCTGCTGTAAATTTGTAGGGGTCTGAAAATTGGAGAAGGTTGGCAACCACTAGATCGCTTCTGTAAATAGCCAGACAATTAAACATTCATATTCTCTCCGCCTTTTTAAAACCAAGGCATAACTGGTGTTTCAGCCCCTTTTGGAATTGAATTTCTTTTGACATAATCAATTGGGAGATTTTAATTTCTTTCTTTAATAGGTCGTATTATCATAATTTAAATTAATATTCTTCCACAGTTTAAATATATTTCCAAATTTATCCCTGTGATCTTTTCAGCAACATTTTCAAATCTGAAGTGTCAAGCCCTCTGGGGAAAAGAGGGTCACTAGTACTAAAGTTTGATTGATGCAGTGAGATTGCCACTTGAATTTCTATTATATTCTGGTTTTATATGATCCTGAGTACACGTTATTAGCTGTTCTTTGCTTTGTTTAAGCTGTGACTTGGTGAGTGTGTACACTATTGCTTTTCTAATGGTGAGCACAGGGAAGACTTCAACTTTTACTTAAAAAAATATCTTTCAGACTGTTGGAATGGCTTATGATGCTAAGTTATGACTTGGCAGAGAAACAGTCACCACTGAGAAAAAGTACTTTTATATATTTTTGGAAAATCTTTGAAATCTTTGAGTAATAAATATTTGAAAGTCATATTTTAAGCTTCTCGGGTACTTTAGGGCAGGCATAACCCCTCCCAAACAAGCCTTCTCCATTTCCTAGGGGGACAAAATTTCTGCAGCTATCCTACCCACCTCTCTGCTTGCCTCTTCCCACATCTATGACAAATTTTGAACCTCTTGGTTGCTCTTAGACAAACTTAAGAGAGGCAGAGGCAGATCATGGGCCTCTGAGGAGCTCTGTGGAGTTGGGGGAGTCCTGAGCCAGGGCACCCCAGGTAAGTTGTGGTCCAGGGGCAGCTGTCACCATACCATAGGGTGGTGGGTGGCACATGGGCTCTATGTAGGAGGTGAGATGTGGCTGCTGTGTGTGGGAAAAAGACGTTGTGGAACAAAGCAAAGCACACTGGAACTGTGAGTTGTCTAACGCAGGCGATTATGGGGAGCCAGAGGTCTCTGTCGTAGGTGGTGTCAGATCAGCCTCTGGCAGGGACCACCGACTCCTGCTTGGTTCAAATCTGTTGAAGTCCCCTTACTGAACTGGACCAATGAAGCATAAACCTAACCTACCTTTAGGAGCCCTTTCCTGGCTGGATGAGTCTTTGAATGGACAGGGTATTTTTGCTGCGTCAGGTCTATGAAATGTCTTTTTCTTAGAAGGAAAAAAAACAAATACGGATTTTTTACTGTCATTTTCTGAGGATTAAAAGAAAGCACATGAACATTAAAATTGCATAAGCTGAGTGCTCAAAAGGAGGGCAGCCAGAAGATTTTGGTGAACAGAAGGACCACGTACCCCACCTTTACCCTCTCCCCACCAGTGCTTTGTGAGATGAGCTCATGCAGATTCCCAAGTGTTGGTGTATTCACTGCACATCATATCCATGATTTATTTTGGCTTACTGCTCTGGTGCAGCCATAGAAGCTGTCATGTATTTGGTAGGAAAATGTACTTTTCTCTATTTGTGATGAAGTCTGTGTGACTGGAGATGAGGCTTAGGTCTGGAGCAGGCATGTTTTGCTGGATGTGTTTATTGTTTGGCAGATATCCTAGTGATTTGGAGATAGTACTAGGTTTTTGGAGAACCACACTCTGGATGAACCACTGTTTTGTCCTTTTTCAGGAGAAGCCACCTTTCTAAGTCAAGTTTCACGCTGGCAAGTTGCCCTCCATTTGCCTGGAGCTCACCATGGCGTTGGGGGTCACTTTGCAGGGGTGTGGAGGAGGAGCAATGGGGATTTCTCCTCCTCCCACTGGCGGCTCTGTGCCCCTGTCCCTGGCTCCTCTCTGCCTGTGACTGTCACAGGGATGGCACCAGAGTTACTGCTGCTTATGGTCTCTCATATATCCTCCTTCAAGATTCTTGATTATAGGTACTTAAATATAATTACTGTGGATTTTATACCACTCTGGGACAAGATAAAGGAGAATGAAAACCAGTGAGGCAAATGGCCCTTCCTCTGCTGTTCAGGGAAAATTTTAAGGTATTTTTTTAAAGGATAATTTATGAAAACCCTGATCAGATTATGCAGCTCTTCCTTGCTATCTCAGCATCATCCTCTTGAGAGCACCACCAACAGGGTTTGCCAGTAAATTTCTGAAGATCTCTTAATACTATTAGTCTTTCTGCATCTGGGGAAATATTTTCTGAAGACAGTAAGTTTATATTTGTCCAAATGAAACTTCTGTTATTAATTTCAGGCTGTTTCTCCAATTTGTCAAAATTGTAACATGCTCTCACACTCTCCTGCTAAACATCTCTGATTACTTTCAGCTTGCTATCGCCACTTCTCCGTGGTTTCCAGCTTTAATGAACTCAACTGGAAGTCATCTGACTGAACTGCCTGCCCCTTGCTCACTGCATTGAAAATTTTACCACCAAAGATTTACAATGGAAATTTGTATTATTGAGAAAAGAAAAAGAGAAGAAAAAAGAAATCATATATCCCATCAGCAGAGTCCTGGCAGTTTGCCTGGAAGAAGACGGAAGGCACGAGAGGGTCAAACTGCAGCAGCTGTAGCCTGTATGAGGACACTGTGTCTCGTTCAACACTGGCTGAGGTGAAAAGGAAAATCCCACTCGCTTGAGCATGGACTGAATTGGGATCCTTTGGCAAGTAACCTTTTTCCATATAGGAAACACCAGATAGAGAGAGACAGAGAGAGAGAGAGAAGACATTTCAGCTGTAATGTGGTCTTAAAGCTCTTAATTAAGATGTTTCTGGTGTGTTCCCTAGGAAATGTTTATAATTTATAAAAATAAAATTTGATTAATTTTTTTGTGATTACCAGCCTCATCAAATAATTTGCTCTGCAGTTGCCTCTGAATACCACCAGGTCATTTAGAAACTCAACTTATTGTTTTATTTATTTTAATGGGAAGCACCATTAATAATTAAAAAAATATGTTTCATCTCTGACAGAAGTCTTTTAGTGGGAGTTTAAGAAAATTATTCACAAATCAAAAGATGATTTTATTCCAGTGGGAAGATGAGAGATTGCATTATTCATTATTATTTCCAGGGTGCCATAATACTGTGCAGCACTTTATGCACAGAAATGAAGCCATCATTTGGAAAGAACAAATGCTCTGAAGAGGCAATCTACACATGGAGATGAGCAGAAAAACACTTGGTGAGCCTCAGATCTTGCACATGTCCCCTTCTTCCTTTTCTTTGCTTTTCTTCTCCCTCTTTCTCTTTCTCTCTGTCTCCCTCTCCTGGTTTCAAGTTCACACTGGTTTGGAATTGACATCCTGGACAGGCTGGAGAGTTGGGTGGAGAGGAACCTTATCAAATTCAACAAAGGCAAGTGTAGGGTACTGCATCTGGGGAGGAATAACCCCATGCATCTGTACAAGTTGGGGGCTGACCTCCTGGAGAGCAGCTGTGTGGAAAGGGACCTGGGAGTCCTGGTGGACAACAGAATAACCATGAGCCAGCAATGTGCCCTGGTGGCCAAGAAGGCCAATGGCATCCTGGGGTGCATCAAGAAGAGTGTGGCCAGCAGGTCGAGGGAGGTCATCCTCCCCCTCTACTCTGCCCTGGTGAGGCCGCATCTGGAGTCCTGTGTCCAGTTTTGGGCTCCCCAGTTCAAGAAGGACAGGGAACTGCTGGAGAGGGTCCAGCAAAGGGCCACTAAGATGATTAGGGGACCGGAGCGTCTTTCTTATGAGGAAAGGCTCAGGGACTTGGGGCTTTTTAGTCTAGAAAAAAGAAGACTGGGGGGGGGGGGGGGAGATCTTATTAATGCTTATAAATACTTAAAGGGAGGGTGCCAGGGCGATAGGAACACTCTTTTTTCAGTTGTGCCCAGTGATAAGAGGTAACGGGCACAAACTTGATCATAGGAAGTTCCATCTTAGCATGAGGAGGAACTTCTTTCCTTTGAGGGTGGCAGAGCACTGGAACAGGCTGCCCAGAGATGTTGTGGTGTCTCCCACACTGGAGACATTCAAAACCCGCCTGGACGCCGTCCTGTGCAACTGCTGTAGGTGTCCCTGCTGTGGCAGGGGGGTTGGACTTAGATGATCTCCAGAGGTCCCTTCCAACCCTGACCATTCTGTGATTCTGTGATTTAGATTAGTGAATGATCTAGTAGAAAAAGCTTTGGAAGAGACTTGAAGGGACAGAGAGTGCAGATATAAAAGTGAAGCTGAGCCTTAGGACGTGTGGGTAGCAGTAGAGGCTAAGATTGGAGGGACCTGGGAAGGAGTGAAGGCAACATGAATTGCACAGGCAGAAACAGCATGAAGGCTGGATAGGCAGATAACTGAAAGTCCTGCTCATCACCACTATTTTTGTTGTCTTTGATGCATAAGGAGGCTCTGCTTTGTGGAGTCTTCATTTTAATGGCAGAACAAAGGATAAGAGGGGAGGCAGAGGCACGAGCAAGTAAGGTGCATGCTACCACCTCACAGACAAGAATAATCCCACATCCTTTCCTAGATTTATGCCCTTATTCATGGGCTCATATTCAAATATCTGTCAAGTGGCATGTTCCTGTGAATGAAAGATAGGCAAATGCCCACTGGGATACCTCCAGTTTGCTTCTTGCAGAGGAGAGCAGAGTGATGGTCCCAGCTCTTCTTTATCTAGGGGAGCTCTGGCAGAGGGAAGAGGAAAGGTGGTAGTAACCAGGGTGTGACAACAGATACTATTTCAATGTTAGAGGGAAATAATTTTCTTATTTTCACTGTGGTTCTGAATAGGATAACTTAATAATCTTCTCATGTCAAGCCATCTTCCTGGATTTTGTTTATTTTGTAGCCTTCAGGATAAATATAACTCAGTATTTCACACTGATGTTAGAACATTTCCTCTCTAAAGGATCAGGCCAAGTTTATGATGAAGTGACACTAAGGGATGAAAGCCAGGGTCATGGTGGCTATTATATCCTGTTCTCTGCAGGTTCTCGTATTGCACTGGCCCCCTACAGCACCTGGAAATATGGCAGTAGCACATGGTCAGGTCTGATTGATCTCTGGTGGATGAAGTTTGTTTTGTGTCTCAGTTTGCAGTGTAGCAATTAGGGATTTGGGGAACGGGGGAGAAATTGGTTTGTCTTATTGTCTGCCCTTCTGTATGCTAGAAAAGGCAATGACAAGGGAGTGTGTTTTGCCACAGTTTGGAAGGTGCCAAGCTGTGTGATGACCCCTGCTTTCCGTAGGAGTTCATCCACAGCCTCAGGTCTGTCTGACACATGCTCTGTCTCCCGCCCAAAGATTCACTATTTTGGCCGAGGGCCACACTGGAGACTCTCTATCCTGGAAGAACCTCTGGGGAGCAGCATAGCCCTAAGCAGATGTTCAGGCACTCAGGGCAGCTGGTTGGGCACCTGCGTATTATGTACTTACTAGGCTGTCTATGGTGCTGTCCTAAAAGGCATCTGGGCAGCTCAGAAACATGGAATGGCCTGAGGAGGCAGGAAAGCGTTCTCGCAGCTTACCCAATAAGGAATGAAAAGAGGGTAATTTATCACAAGCACTCCCTGTTTGGTTTTATTTTTTTGATTTTTTTTTGGGGGAAGGCTTTTTGGGTTGTCTTTGTGGTTGGTTGTTTTTGTGTTTTTTTTTCCCCTCGCAAATACAAGGCCAATCCCACATGTTCTTGGTTATTTGTGGCATTACCTCTTTAGTAACACAAGAAACAATGTCCACATTAGAGCTTGCCAGGAATGCAAGGAAGTGTTATTCAAACCTCTCTGTAGTTTGTGTAAGTCACTCCTGCGTTGGTCACGTGAAATCATAGAATCATAGAATGATTTAGGTTGGAAGGGACCTTAAAGATCATCTAGTTCCAACCCCCCTGCCAGGGTCAGGGACACCTCCCACTAGACCAGGTTGCTCAAAGCCCCATCCAACCTGGCCTTGAACACCTCTGGGGATGGGGCCTCTACAGCTTCCCTGGACAACCTGTTCCAGTGTATCACCACCCTCACAGTGAAAATTTTTTTCCTAATATCTATTCTAAATCTACCATCTTCAGTTTGAAGCCATTACCCCTCATCCTATCACTACATGTCCTTGTAAAATGTCCCTCTCCACCCTTCTTGTAGTCCCCCTTCAGATACTGGAAGGCTGCTATAAGGTCTCTCCGGAGTCTTCTCTTCTCCAGGCTCAACAAACCCCAACTCTCTCAGCCTGTCTTCCTAGGAGAGGTGCTCCAGCCCTCTGATCATCTTTGTGGCCCTCCTCTGGATCCGCTCCAACAGGTCCATGTTAGGGGCTCCAGAGCTGGATGCAATATCCCAGGTGTGTTCTCACCAGAGCAGAGGGGCATAATCACCTCCCTTGACTGGGAGGTGACCTGCTGGCCACGCTTCTTTTGATGCAGCCCAGGATGCAATTGGCTTTCTGGGCTGCAAGTGCACATTGCTGGCTTATGTTGAGTTTCTCATCAACCAACACCCCTGTGTCCTTCTCCTCAGGGCTGCTCTCAATCTATTCTCCATCCAGCCTGTATTTGTGTATGGGATTGCCCTGGCCCACTTACAGGACCTTGCACTTGTGGTGTGGAAAGTCACATCCAAGCAAAGCAGAGTACACTGAAAGAAATAAGTACTGAAAGAAATAATTACTGACCCTCATCTGGCTAGTATCTCTGTGTAAAGTGGAGCATCAGGGAAAGACAGAGCATGCAACAGGGACATGGTCTTTCCAAGACAGCTTGGGTACCACACTTGACATCTTGTAGTGTCAACTTGTAATGTTAAGCCAAGTCTGTTTTCAGAGTTGTCCAACTAACAGATCTGTAGTGGACACAGACAAACTTCTAACAAATGAATCTTCCATCCTGCATGCTGCAGATGCGTTCTTTGATTGATGGAGTTTTCCCCCCACCCAGGTTTATGTAACACAAAAGAAACCTGCTGTAGTTAGTGCAGGTTTCTGTGGAGAGAAGCTTAAGGATACAAAGGAATAAGCTTTAGCAGGCACCTCTCCCTAAATTTTATGCTTTTCAATTTAGCACAGAAGTTGAAGAGAACTTGGTGTTTTTTCTCCATTGCCAAGGCTGTAATTTGAATTTCTGAGCTACTTGCAGGTCAGTAAATTGTGTTCCTACAGGCCTCTGCAGAACAACTCGAGGCACGCAGACCTGCAGAGGCAACAGTCCAGGGGCACCAAGATCCTGGAGGCAGCAGAGGCTTCTACGCATCAACCTGCCGCCATTCTTTGAGAAGATGTGATTATGTAGGGACAGATTACCTTCCAAGAAAACAATCAACCCCAGGAATTTTTAAGCTGATTTGGTTTGACAACTTGGCTATACACACGCATTGCTCACTGAAAACAGAAGAATTTCTACATAATTTCTGTCCCTACAGGCCAGGGCTTCTGGAGGAAAAATGGTGCCTAAAATAAACCCACACCGCATTAATCCTAGATCTTGTTTTTTGAGGAGATTAAACTACTTCTGTTGCACATCCAGTAATAAGCTCTGGAAACAGCCGAGAGACTCCAGGTGGCCGGCTGCTCCTCTGGACTGAGCAAGTCACTACGAATAAGAAGTGACTTTGGCCAGGGAGAAACTTGAGCTCTGCAAGAGGAGTTACTGATGTTATGGGGTTGACCTAATCTCCGTATGCTTGTCTCCAGATCCTGTGCTGGCCATTGCCTTCATTGGTACCATTGCGTGGTGATGACCCCCATTAACCTTCCCCAAACAAAAGCACCAAGACACTGGAGGACATCATGAGGGTGGAAAAACTCTGGTTATGATACTGATGAAGGACAGTGGTGTCTGCACAAGTAAAAGTTTGGGTTGGCTGTGCTTCCCACAAGGAAATGAAGGAATGGTCATAGCAGCCAAATAAGGTGATGGTTTCCCGCGGGGGTAAGGATTGGTTAAGGACACTTCTTACAGGTTGCAACAGTGGCCTGAAAAGTCATCATCTTATGGGAAAAGCAAAGGGAGGTACCCTGCCCATGTCCAGCTGAAATAGAACGAAGAGCAATGAGGAGGAAAACCAGAAAAGAAAAGGCTGCGGTGACTGGCACTGGAATCAAGATAAGCGACCTTTGCTTTGATGTTACAAGGTGTGACTGGGGCCAGGGAAAAAACACCAATATTCCTGCTTGTAACCCACACCTAGGTACAGGACTGGTGTATCGAAGCACATAATGCTACTTGAGTTGTTTTGGATGCCCAGTCCCAAGGAGGTTGCTGCTTGACACGTGTTTGTCACAAATGTGCCCTGAGCACAAAAGCAGCACATGGAACACAGTCCAGTCATACCAAAAGCCCCCTGTGTTCCAGAGGGGAAAACTGGCTTCACACTAGAGCCTGAGTGTCTCTGCTGTAGGGTCTCACCAAAGCATTCTGCAGACCACCGAAGCTGTCTGTCCTGGAACAACTCTGACATAACCGTTGCTGGGTGAGCATCCTACAATAGACCTCCCATGGATGAAAAGAGAGAGCCTGTGATTAGTAATGTTAAATACTGACAAAAGAACCATAGAAACTGAAGGGAAGCCTAAGTCTTCTGTTTTTAATACATTATTTAGGAACATTGAGATGTGCTGTCTCAGCCTGTGATGAATACTGAAAGCCTTGCTGAATTTTTCTATGGAACTGAATTAAATGAAGTTGAATTTGCAGTGGTATTACAGCTTATTCCTTCACTGATGTGTCAACTTTACATGACATTTTTTTAAAGGGCTCAGAGGAAATTCCCACCAGTATGCCAATGCAGTGCTGCAGTGAGAGTGCTGTTGTTTGCATGTCATGGATAATGGGAGAGGCACAGAAAGCAATGCCATCTGCCTGGTGTGCCCACATCTGGCCACTTGCCCCTGGAAGAGATCCAGGGCTTTGGGCATTGATGCTTGCAGGGCTTCTTTGCCACAAGAGCACATTCTCCCCTAAGAAACCAATTTGCTTGGTGGGATTGACATCACTGTTTAAGGAAGTTCGTATTCAATGGAGGGCTGCCTCGTTTAGTAGTCTTCTGTCATTAGCCTTGTGCCATGATTGTAGAAACTTTCAGTCCAATGTGCAGGTGAAATTACAGCTGCGGAGACATAAGAATTAATACTCGCAATGACATTTTTCAGGAAGAAACAGTTATAATTTTCCTGTGGAATTGATCAACTCTGAAGACAATATCTAAGTGGTTGCCTAGGGTTGGTTGCCTACAGCTCTGTTTTGTCAGTCAAGGGCAGACGGGTTATATTTACCTTTTTTAGTTAATAGTGTTCTTGGTCTTGCCTTCTGACGTGGAGTGCATATTGAAATTTCTGTCTGTCCTGGTCCAAACTGTTTTGCTCTGTGGCACATCATTAGTGCCAGATTAGCTTTCTGTCACAGTGAAACCCTGCCTATAGCCCTGAAGCCCTCTTGGGGCTACAGGATCATGGCAGTAATATCAATGAAGTCACGGTCTGTGTTCCAGAGGGAACGTGGCACGTTCTTTGTTTGCTTCCTTATGAGGCTGCTTCTCATGCAGTGCAACAGGGGAACGATCATGTGAGATGGAGTCAACCTTTTTTTAATAAGGTAGTTGATTATTTCAAAGAGAGGAAATGTGGGAGATGTGTCTCTGGGCTTTGTTCAGTGCAGACTTATTGGAGATCTGGTTTGTTAATATGAGGAAAATGGAGGTTATGGAGCAGGTGAATAAGTCTTCCTTTGCTGTATTCTGTATCTAGAGCCTGGCTTTCCCATCTGAGAATCTGCATTATGTCCCTAACATTAATTTATCATAATTGAGTTAATCCCCTGGGATTTGATAAGTACATAAACCAGCCATTTTGTGCAAGTTGACGCCATACTGATCTGTCATTTCCAGATATATTTCTGTGGAAAGTTACGTTCCTTAGAGCAAAGGGGAAAAGAAAGAAGAGGGAGAAGACAAAGAGGAACATCTTGGATTTTCCAAGGTCCTGTCTGATCTGCTGGTGATGTGCCAGGTCAGGCAAAGCTCTGTTCAGATCAACACCTATCTCTGACAGGGGCCAGCAATGGCAAGATCATAAGAAGAGGGCAAATGCAGTGATACTTACCCTAACTCCCCAGCTCCAGCAATCTGTAGCTGAAGGACTGTGTGAGCAAAAGATGGCACGTTTTGTATTAAACCTCCCTGATTAATTTTTCTTCTGAGCTTATTCAGTCACTTTTGAACCCTTCTATATTTCTAGCTTCTGCCATTTGCTGGTGGCAAGGAGTGTTCGAGTTGGACCATGTGAACGATTTTCTCCATTACGAAGAATAGGGAGACTTCTCTCATCCTATTTTCTTTTTCTCCAACCTGTAGACATTTTGTGGTGTTCTTTCTGTGATCTAAATAATTTCCAGCTGTTAAAAATCTCTTCTTGTTCCCACTTTGCCCTCTTTAGCATGCTGCGTGTAGGCTCAGAAATCTGCTCCATTGTCATGATTTTTGCTCCCCTCTCCCGTTTTCTTATTTTCAGATTCCTCAGTCTGTGGAAGCATATTCACTGCAGATGCCACATTCAAACATAGTGGCAGGGAGAGAAAAGGCAGCAGTTAAAGAGGGGATTTTCCCCTCCATCTATTCTGTGTGCTTTCATCAAGTACAACCTGAAAGGAAACCTTCCTCTCCCTCCCTGCCACACACATTTGTACAGCAAAACCTCCTTTTGGAAAACTTTTTCTTGTAGCGGCATGGTCAGGGACTTTTTACCATCACCCGGTTCACAGGGCTTTCATGGGGCAGGGCAAAGTCAGGGCTGGGGCCAGACAGCAGAGCTGTGCAGAGGGGTGCACAGAGGACTTGGGGGGCTCTGCTATTGGGGTGTGAGAAGTGGGAACATTTTATGTACAGAAGGTGGAAGTGTAGAAGAAGACACTATTTGCCCTTTGTCTTCTCTGTTGTCCCAACTAGTAACTTCAAATGTAGTTGTTATGGTCTGTTTTCCACATATACAGCTTCCATGTACAAGTGTTTCATTTCTGGTGGGCTGCTGTCTCCCCAGCTATGTAGGCACCAAGCTCATAAATCCCATCAGCCCACCTACCTCCCTCCAACTCAACCCTCCCATCATGGATTACCTGGAAGTCCTCCTCTTCTAAGGAGTATCTTCAGTCAGGTCCCTGAAATGAGCCATCCCACAGCTCAGCATCCTTTCCTTTCCTACCTGAAACCCACCACAATGCTCAGGGCCACCTGCATCTACTTTTTCCAGAGTGTGGAGAGGAAAGAGCATAGCGAATCGCTGGGGGAGTCCCTTGGAAACTCGGTTTCTTGTCCACCACAGGCAAGAGCTGGTAAGCTGCAGGGACATGGTGGCTGGAGGCTGCAGAGAGCATGCACAGAAGCAATGCGATTTGCCCCCCTGCAGCAGCTGCTCCCCCTGCGCTTCCCACGCTGTGCCTCTTCCTGCACTGTGTCCGTCCCGCAGCGGAGCCAGGCAGTGAGCTCTGATGCACCCGTGGGGTGCAACGTTGCACCGGGCAGCACATCTCTTGCAAGTTTCTGGTTGTCCCCAGCCATCACTGATTCCTGTCACAGAAAAAAGCTCAAAGATATAAAATAAAAGGTATTTTCAATCTTTAAATATAAACCCATCAACCTGCTTATAAAGGTGAAAAGCAGGTTAACATTGGGTCATGATATATATATAAAAAACCACTGTGTGTTCGAACCACTTCATATTTATGTTAGCATAGTGGAGGAGCAGTCTCTGCCCTCCCATTACGAGGTGGGTGAGGAGCCGGCAGTGGCGGCTGCCGCCCGGCAGCAAAACCGGCGGGTCCTTCTCAACTCTAAATACTCCGGGCACATGCGGTCACATCTATATGGCCGCCTCACTAAAATTGCCTATCTCTATGTGAACGTCAGAGCCTCTCTGCTTTTCAAGTGACTAACGGTTCCCTGATGTGAACGGCTGAGAGCAACCCCGCACAAGAGCCGGCAGATACGAGTAAACAGGGAGCGCAGGAGGCCGGCGGCACAGCGGAGGCTCCCGGGACAGGGAGCCGACAGACGGTGCTGATGTATGGTTCTGCTGCCCACTTCATGCATATAGTGAATTATTGTGTGAATGACTGTGGCTGTCCTTGAAGTCAGCAGATTTTGCAGGGCACTTTAGTGCTTGGAAGCTCTCAGGCTTCCTCCCTCATCGTGGTTTATGGTGGTGAGCGAGAAGGGAGGTGGGGAGGGGTTGTGTTAACCAGCATCAGCAAAGTGCATCCCCCTGGGCACCATTCCGCTGCCTGTGAAGAACACCCCAGGTGAGTAATGGGGGGAATCGTGTGTTCAGGTACAAGCCTAAAGTGAGAGGTTACAAGACATTTGGGCTTTTCTCCTCCCTCCACATTTACAACCAGCAACCTCTGTGTAAGGGCACGTTTCCACCGGGGAGTGAAGCAGCCTTCTGGTGCTGACTGAACTGAATGTAAAAAAAAGTGCTAAAGTGGTGCTAGAGCAGTGCCTGGCCCAAGAGAGGAGAGCCTGGCCCAAGAGAGGAGAGCCTGGCTCATTGCTTTGCAGAGGGGTGCCCAAGCAAGCGTCTGCATGGCTTTGTGCGGGTGTCCGGATATGGTAGAGGGATTCCTGCACTGCTCATTACCAGTACATAGTGGCCTTCCTGTCTTTTTATTTCTCTATCAGTTTCTATCTCTATCAGTATCTATTTTTTTTTATTAAGCCTGAACTTACCTGGGAATTTAGAGTTTTTTCAATAGGTACGTAAGAGCTGTTCTTTGTACCTGGTTACTGGGAGATGTGCTATGCACATCTTACAGGCAATTTGATATGGTGCAAATGCAAATTTTTATTGTGAAGGCAGGCAATAAATCAGCTTTTGATCAGCTATAAGATCAACTCCTACTTGATGCTTGTGATGTTGAGGTGTTCTGATAACTTGAGCTGATTCCTGTAAGTCATTTTTCAAGCTCTCTTCCCTACTTGATGATCAAAGATAGCAGAGTGCATAATTCATGGCTTTCATATTCATGTTTATATTTTTGGTTTACGGTAGGCGAATGCGTTTGCCATTTTAATTAAATATATGCCCACCCACTACTCAGTTATTGGCATGAGGATTAACCTGATAAATACACTTACTTATGAGAACCCATCTTCAGGAAGTAACTTGTTTCTGAGACAGTCTCCCTGCTGGCGATTCTGCAAGGTTTTTGGCTTCAGCACATTTGGGCCATTGGATGCGTCTTCTTTTTGGTGCAATTCTCCTTCCCCTACTGTCAATGCATTTGTGTCTATAGGCTAAAAAACAGGAGTACATTTTAAAACTGAACGCTGCAGGGGGCTGCTTTTAAAGGCTTGTGTGACAGCCTTCCCTTGCATGGAGGTGACTTGCAGGTATTTTTGAAAATTTTGGGGTTTTTTTCTTTTTTTTTCGTTCACTAACAAATAACATCATAATGGTTTGGCTCTGATAGTCTGTACTTTAGTGATGGCATGATAAGGTTGGACATGAGGCAGCAATGTGCGCTCACAGCTCAGAAAGCCAGCTGTATCCTGGGCTGCATCAAAAGAAGCATGGCCAGCAGGCCAAGGGAGGTGATTCTGCCCCTCTACTCCATTCTCGTGAGACTCCACCTGCAGTACTGTGTTCAAGTCTGGAGCCCTCAGCACAGGAAAGACATGGAGCGGCTCCAGAAGAGGGACATGAAGATGATCAGAGGGCTGGAGCACCTCTCCTATGAAGACAGGCTAAGAGTGTTGGGGTTGTTCAGCCTGGAGAAGAGAAGACTCCGGGAAGACCTTATAGCAGCCTCCCAGTACTTAAAGGTGGCTTATAAGAAAGATGGAGACAGAATTTTTAGCAGGGCCTATACCAATAGGACAAGGAGTAATGGCTTTAAACTAAAATAGGGAAGATTTAGACTGAGTGTAAGGAAGAAATTTTTTACACTGGGGGTGTTGAAACACTGAAACAGGTTGCCCAGAGAGGTGGTAGATGCCATGTCCCTGGGAACATTCAAGGTCAGGTTGGATAGGGCTTTGAGCAACCTGATCTAGTTGAAGATGTCCCTGGTTATTGCAGGGGTTGGACTAGATGACCTTTAGAAGTCCCTTCCAATCCAAACCATTCTATAGTTCTAGAATATGCTGATGATGGACAAACTCACTCCAAATGAACTGGTATTTGTAGTCAAAATTTATGTAGGGATAGTGTGCCCTTTGGGATGCTTTGAGACATGTCCTCTTCCAATAGTTCATTTTTATTTTCTTCGTCTTTTCCTGCCCTTTATTCACACATTTGCAGTAACACCACTTTTGATGTCTTTCTGACCCACCATTGTACTTTGCCTCCTGAATTCTTCATGTCTGCTCTGCCTCTGGTGGAATGACCAGGGCTCTATGTGTTGCCACTTGGTGCCTGCACCTTGTCTCCTCTTCCTACTGCAGCACAGATGAGGTCATCCTGATAATCAGGGAGTTGCATGAACTTGCCATTTAGTGCGGGTTGGCTGTATATCAATACAGTATTTAGTTACCAGAGTGGAAAGACCCTTTTCCCACAGGGATGTGGTGAGAAGGGAACAAAAATGCTCTTGAAACATGTTTCAAGGTTGTCTGTCACTTTTTGGCCCACATGCAGGTGCTGCTGGGGCATGGGACTGCCTTTCTTCGTTGCAGGCTGGAGGAAGACTGCTCTTATCTTGTTTTCTTCTTTATGCAGCCCAATCACAATTTTGCAGTGTGTCTTCTGTGATCTGGGAGATGTCCTTCTGGGATGTACATCCATATTCATGCCCCTTTCCTCAGGGACTAGGAGACTGTGCACGGCTAGGATTATAATTTTCATTTTTATTTATTTTCCACCAATATTTTAAATTCCTGGTGGTATCATCATGGCTTAGCTGGAGCAGAATGGTAAAAACTATGCTGGTGTTAATATAGAATAGAATAGAATAGAATAGAATAGAATAGAATAGAATAGAATAGAATAGAATAGAATAGAATAGAATAGAATAGAATAGAATAGAAGTTCCAGCTGGCAGGGACCTACAATGATTGTCTAGCCCAATTAATTAACAAGGAAGCAGAAACTCACTTTTTCCTCCTTATAGCTCACATAAGTACTTAAGAGAGAGAGTGGGACATCAAAAGTAGTATCTTTTGTGCCCTTCTATGCCATTTTTAAAGGGAGAAGGTATCAATCTCTTAAATTTAGCCATGGATACAATTCTCCTTCCTTGCAAATAAGGGGGTTGGGAGATAAAGTGATTACTGTTTCTACACCAGCTCCTGAAATAGATCATGGTCTTTCTAACAACTGTGTTTGCAGTGCTCCTCGCTCTGCCATTTAAAATCCTGCTGGCATTGCATACTCTTATGCCTGTTTCAGCATCACTGGTGGCATTTTTCTCCCTGCCAGCAGCTGCAGAAGAGCCCTTGTTAACTGGGATGTGTCCCACATAAATGTCCATCCACTGGCAGTCTGACACTGGTCCTTGTTTGTGCTGCTGGGTCAGTTATCGGCTGTGACAAGTCATGATATTCCAATGGTTTTAAACACTGTAATAAGAAACCTGTTTTTTCCCTCCATGGATCCAAATTCTAAGTCTGTATTTTGTTGTGATTTGTAACCCTGGCAATACCATGATGCTTCTTTCAGATGTTACAGATTGAAGCCTTTTGTTAATGAAATCCATGTGAGCAATGCTCTTGATTTCCCAGCAGGCAGGGTTGCAATGAACTGCTCTACGTTCAACAGCTGTAACAGCCATCACCTCCTGTAGCCCTTCTGCTGAAGAAATCCCAGTCCCACCCCTGCTCAGGATAACTTCTCCTTTTTCATTTGCAGATGAAACTCTCCATCAGCTTTGCAGTGTCTTACCCTAGAAAAAAAATATGCTGAAGTGGCTTCTAACGTTGCTGGAAGAACTGGGGGTTCACTACAAGAAAAAAGCTGCCTGCACCACTTGCACACCCTACCTGCTCCAGAGCGAGCAGGGTAGAAAATTGCTAACTTCTAGTGCTTGTTGTATTAAAGAAGAAAGGGAAGAAAAAGAACACTGACAATTGCTAGCACTTCCCTTGTGGTAGGCAATTCTTAACAATACTTCCTTGTGCATTACTATGCTCATATGCTGAGTTGTGAGAAAGACCCGATCAAGGGGTGATCAGCTCTTGCATGGATGCTTGTGTGGTAGGTGGAATCTTCTGTCTGTGATGGCTGTTATGCGTGCTTGCTGTTACACCATCATGTTGGCCTTTATAGATTTTGAGAGAAAACAATCCTGATATTCCAGTCCAAACCATCTTCATATAGTATTAGCCTTGCAGATATAGCAGAGTTCATGAAGCCATATAATACAGCAACTAAAATATTCTGCAAGATCATTTTAGCTTTGCAGCAGCTTTTGCAATCTCTGCAATTAACACTGCAGCTGTTTTTGCTCAACTGCTCACTTACTGGGAAGCAGCAGAAGGTGCTTTCTGTGATTAAGACATTTCTAGTTGGCAAGGAGGAGAGGCTGTGTGCCATTTTCGTCATATGAGTATGGCTGGGGGATCTCCAAGCTCACACTGGCCATCAGCTCTGTAGAAGTGGGATTTGGGGCTGTAGTTAACATGTAAGTGTCTCTGAATGGACAGCCCCGGTCCTTGGACAACTGAAAGGGGCTGTAGCCACTATAGGCTAAAGCTCAGCTGGCTCCACTGAGGATGACCACAGTTCAAAAGCCCCTTTAATGGGCACATGTGAAGACTTTGAGGCCTGCAGCTGGCACTCTTGGAACCCCTGTTCTTGGCTTTTTAGATCTGGTTTTGGTTAGCAATACATACATTTGAAATAGATTGCAACTTCTCTGTATGAAGCATAATCCTCTGCAGCCTTGGAAGTATCCTGTATACTGTGCTCTGTTCAAAACAAGCTCGTTGGAGGTTTGGCAAATATTATATTATGTCATTCTCTACTGTGCTGGATAATGTGAAGCTTAGCTGAATTACTTGGAAAAAAATGACAGTAATAATCAACTATCATCACAGAAAGCTATCCTGTGTTCAAATAAATCAGTTGCCAATTTCTGCCAGACTCCGGGAGGAGTATCACAAATTATCAGCAGCTCTTTGCAGTTCTCTCTCCAGCATTTTGAACAAATGCAGCAATTTCTAAACACGTGTTCTGTTTTCTGAATTCATGTAAGGCCAGACAAGTATGTGTCTTCTTGTTTGGTTTTTTTTTTTTGTTTTGTTTTGGTTTTTTTAATCATAGAAATCCCCTTATGAATCTTTCCTGTCTATTGCTTTCTTTAGAATTCAAATTTTCTCAGCTGTAGTCAATTAATCAATTTTAGCCATGCTCATTATCCAAAGGGAACTGTTTTTCCATCCCAGAATTCATAGACATTGCCAGGAGCTTCTTGTTCTTGTGCAGGCTGGCCTGATGACACCTATTTTCTTAGAAGTTTCGCTTGTATCATAATTCCCTCTTTCTCTCATAACTTTTGCTGGCTTTCTTATTTTCAGACACTAGCAACTGTTATAATATCATGTGTCCCTGTTCTCAAGTTTCCCTCCTCTTTAGCATTATTTGAGAAAGAATCTGTTACAAGACTTTTTTTTTGGCCTTTTTACTGGTGTTTTGTAACTACAAGATGATGTACTGAAGTTTTGCTGGTAGAGGAGCCAGATTTCTCCCAAGGATATTCCCAAGAGATTTGATACCTGTTACAATCATTACTGTGGGGCAGTGCATATGTTAATCAAGATCCTGACTTCCAGGGTCAAAGGAAAGTAATTCCTTTTTGGTCTGAGTATGATATGCTCTTTTTTGTTTGGGTTTCTTCCCCACTGGAACACCTCCTTAAAAGAACCTTGTAATGCAGGTCACTGAAGTGCTGGTTTTGTGGTAAAGTAGATTTGCTGTGAGGGTGACTGCCTCTTTTGTATTTGACACTGCTATTCCAGTAGTGTCCTTTTTCAGTTCTTTTGGGAGGTTATTATTTTTACCTATTGTCACTTTCACTTGAATTGGATTCCTTTATGTCCTAAAAGGTGACCAAAATGGCTTTGCTACATATTGATTTGCAATCTGCTGTAGTCTGCCTCTAGGTCATGCTGTCTGTAGTTTGGGAAGAGTGCTTCTAGGTTCTACTGTGCTGTCATCATCAGGTGACCTCACCTCTTGTCAAGATTGTCAGAGTTTCAAGGTGACTTGTAGTATGGCCTCATGGAATTACTTATGTGTGGATACACCAAAGGGCATTCTCCATTAGCTTTGTCTTCTAACATAGAATCATAGAATGGTTAGAGTTGGAAAGGAACATAAAGATCATCCAGTTCCAAGTCCCCTGCATGGACACCTTCCACTAGACCAGGTTGCTCAAAGCCCCATCCAACCTGGCCTTGAACACTTCAAGGGATGGGGCATCCACAGCTTCTCTGGGCAACCTGGACCAGTGTCTCATCACCCCTACAGGAAAGAATTTCTTCCTTATACCTAATCTAAATCTACCCTCTTTCAGTTTAAAACCATTAGCCCTGTTCCTGTTGCTACATTCCCTGATAAAGAGTCCCTCCCCATCTTTCCTGTAGGACCCCTTTAAGTCCCGGAAGGCTGCTATAAGGTCTCCCTGGAGTCTTCTCTTCTCCAGGCTCAACAACCCCAACTCTCTCAGGCTGTCTTCATAGGAGAGGTGCTGCAGCCCTCTGATCATCTTCATGGCCCTCGTCTGGACTCCCTCCAACAGGTTCATGTCCTTGTTATGTTGGGGCTCCAGAGCTGGATGCTGCACTCCAGGTGGATTCTCAGGGGGAGAGTCACCTCCCTCAACCTGCTGGCCACACTTCTTTTGATGCAGCCCAGGATGCAGCTGGCCTTCTGGGCTGCAAGTGCATGTTGCCAGCTCATGTTGAGCTTCTCAACAACCCACACCCACAGATAGCTGGAAGGGGTTAACATGATGAGCTTTCTGTCCAGCCTGTCAGTTCTGATCTTTTAGGGGTATTTCTGCATAGTTGCATATAACTCATGACCACCATTTTCCCTTTTCTCTGGGGTAGCCAGAGAGACCTGCTCTCCTAAAAGATGGCCTTTACTTGCATATGCTGAATATGCTGCACTTTCAGGTCCTTCAGGACTTTCTCCTCTACTGCTGGGCACACTGCTGCTTTTCATGGCCCGTGCTGTACCTGCTGCAAATATCTTGCGTTCCTGCACTGCTTGCTTCTCACTCAGTGTTGCAGGTGGGTACTGCCCAGCTGTCATTTACTGGTTTTATCATGTTTGTGTTGTGATGGGTGCAAAGTAGCTCCATTCTGCGCTCTTTGGATGTGTCACAACTTCTTTCTGTTCTTCAAGGCTTTTTCTAATATTATATTCTCTCAATAGTTTATTTACTTATATTCTTGTGAGTTTGCTGTGTTTCATATCTATCCTTCACCAAGTGGTTCCCTCCTGTGAAACAGCTTCTTGTATTAACAGCAATAGCTGGATTACCTACTCATCGTGTACCCCTAGTGGTCCCTATTCCTAGTCCAAAAAAGGGTTCCTTATACAAAGGTGGGTTTTGAGGAACACCATGGCTTGCCTGCATTCTCATTATGTGTCTTAGTGAGCCTGCCACTAGAGACCCTGCTCTGTCTATAACCTTGTCTTCTTGCCCATTAAAAGGTAAGTAGTCTGGTCTTTCAGACCAGTTAGTTTCCTGAAGTCTTGTGAAAACCAATTCAGTAGGAATAAATTTAACGTTGACCTGCAGGGGGGTTGGACTAAATGATCTCCAGAGCTCCCTTCCAAGCTAAGACATGCTGTCATTCTGTTAAGTTTCTTAATTTTATCTTAGGTGTAATTTACCCTGTTTTTGTGGATATGAGGGTACATCTAATTTTTATATTGTGTTCAGGCTTCAAGACAGGGAGAAAACTGACAGTACAACACTCAGGATTTGTTGGCTGCATTCAACTCTCCCTAAAATAACGTTCCTTAAACTGTTAACTTTTACCTTATCTGTATGGTATAGCGTTATAAAGGTACACTGCACTTTCCTTACATCTATCACTTCTCTAACTCCTGCAGATTCTCCTGTATATTGCAGGTGTACCACACACTTTGGTCACTGTAGGCAGCTCCCACTACATGGGGTTAGCAGGCTTGGTGCACCAGGGCAGGGGGAGGGCGGCTGGCAGGGCAACCGTTCCCACAGCTAGTGCAAGAGCTGATGTGCATTTTGGGTCCCCCACCCAGATCTCCCAGGACCTTCCTGCCTCACAGGTCTGGAAACAGCAATCAAGCAGTCCAGCAAAGATTTTAGGGTGCTGCAAGCAAGGTTCTGCCACGGAGGGAAACCTCCCCGGGAGGGTTTTCCAGCACAGAAATCTCAGGCTGAGGTGTCCTGGCTTCTGCATAATCAAAGGTATGTGTCTTACCTCTAATAATCTGAAGTGATACTCTGCATATGTAGCCGGACATATGACAAAAAAAATTCAGATAAGGCGACATAATTAATGTAATGTGGATTTCTTTGAGATAAAATATAATTAGACCATCATTTCTCTTTGAAGCCACACGATCATTTGTAATCAGCGCTCTAAACCGTAACGTTTTGAGATGTGAAATCTGGGCCACCTTTAGGGCTTTGCTAGCCCTAAAGATGTGTAGTAGTGTACGTGTTGGGAAATTTCAAGGCCCAGCCATGAAAATTAAGTGATAGTAATCACCTGTAGCCTGAAGACACCTGCGTGTTTTGCAGCTTCTGTGGGTAGCACTGGACCTTTATGTCTGTCGCTGTTTGGAGCTGTGCTTAAAATTTCTACCACTTTTTGCAAAAGAATTAAGTATTGCCATATAAGAAATAGTTTTCACATTTCTGGGGAACTTTGGTTTTCAGAAAAGTTATGCTTTTTCTCTAAAGCAGAAAATGTATGTTCACCATAAAAACATTCCTTGCTAGAGGAAAGAGTGAATGTACTCATGAAAGTATTAGTTTACACATGTGAAAACTTGTGATCTAAAAATGAATGCTAAGGGTTCTTTTGTTCTTTCTTTTTGCAGCTCTCCCCATCGCTGACCCGCTGGCTAAGATGTTAATTCAAAGGCTCCCAAACTGTTTTCTGAAATCCTCGATGCTGCTCTGCAGAGAGCAGACAGCTCGTTTGGTAACAGCTGCCTCCTCTTTGGCTCAGGCAAGTAGCTGTAATTTAAAGAGGACGTCTGAAATTTTATTCCTGCTGTTGCCTTTCCCTGTAAGCAGTTTGTTTAGCTGCTGTAGGGAAGCTGTATGGCCAGGAAGACTTTTCTCTACAAGCCAATCATTTAGGCAGTAACATGCGCACCAAGAAAAAGAATCTGAAAAACAAGATCACCACAAATTATTTGTGATCTTGTATTCGTATGTGTCAGCTGCTGGATGGTAGCACCCCGTAATAACATTCTCATCTCATGACATGTCAAGGTAAGTGCCAGACTCCTTTATCTTCCTTTCGTGGCAACATCCAACCTCCAATACCTCCCGTTTGCTGAGGAGCAAGGATGGACACAAAGGTACCTCCTCCAGATCAAATGGCGCGTGGTAACTTGGTTCTTTTAGTTATACTTTTCCATGTGTCATGTGGGAAAAGTTTGAGAGGTGTCTGGTATGTTATCTCTGGTCACAGCTTACCTTGAAGTGACGTTGTGCAAGCGCTTCCACTTTTACCTCCCCAACGCCAGCAGATTGCTGCCAGCCAGCTCTTCATCAGGCTCCTGAGCTTCTGCTCCCTTCCCCTCCCAGCAAACAAACACAATACGCACAATATAAGCCAGCAGTGGGAAGGATGGGACTGTCTGCAAGGTTTCCAGCGCTGAGGCAGTGCGGGTGTGGGTGTTGACAGAGCTGACTGGATAATTGCAAGTTTATTTTTTTTTCATTTTTTTTGTTGTTGTTTTGGGGTTTTTTTTGTTGTTTTTTTTTTCCAAAGGTGGCCTTTCCAAAGGCTTTCCAAGGAGGTCTTCCCTCAGTTCAGGATGGTCTCTGAGCACCCTTCCTCCCTTCCTTCACCTCAGTTAGTTTCCTCTGCTCTCTTCAGTCTCCATCTCTAGTTCCATCTCCTGTGTACCCTCTTTCCACGGCCCTGGCTGTGCTGGCAGGCAAGGAGTCTTCTTCACCAGCCCCCCCCGGAAAGCTGCGTACTGCTGCCTGGCACAAAAACGTACTGCCACAAGAGCAACTTTAACTGCCCCTTGTTTCACCCCATCTTGCATATTTAATCATTTTTGGTAGTGTAGAAGTTAATGGAGGGTCTCTGGTGGCCGGTCCCGGTGCACTCTGCGAGCGTATGCGCAGTGCTGTGTGAGCAGAGACAACCGTCAGCTGGCCCTTCGCCTCCACCCCTCGGCAACCCGCTAACTACTGATAGTGTTCGGTGCTCGAAGGCTGCTTGATTGACAAAGGACTGTGTGGCGTTCCTTCTGTAATAATGAACAGGGACATGGATTTTTCTACTTTCATTCTCTGAGTGCCCAAAAAATCAGAAATATACCCTAAAAGCTGAAGTATGAAGGGTTTTCATGCAGGGGGCACAGAGCTGTTGTTTTCAGCATGGACACACTGTGAGGTTCCCAGGAGCTTGGAAAGTATGTCTGTCTTCAGCTTTCATAGAACTAAGCAAAAGTTTCCCTTCATGCTTCTTTTTTTTTCCTAAAAAAGACTGCCAAGACTAATGCCTTTCAATTTCAATTCAGAAGTCCTGATTTTCTTCTGGTTTTTTTTTGCTAACAGATTGGAACCCAAACATGTTTTCAGTTGTTGATACTCTGATGTGTTTTTGAGTTCAGGGCTTTTCAACTTTTCAGACAAACCCTAAAGACACCAAAGAAAAATTGGAGAAAAAAATGCATGTATTTTATCAACCACTTCAGGAAAGATCATTGCCCAGCTGTTAACCAAGGAGCTACAAATAACTTTAAGCGGAGAAAACTGTACTGCAATACCTTAAACTCCACATGCAAACAACATAAAGCAAGGCTATGCCATGTCCATCTCAATTTCTAAAAATGCATAGCTATTAACAACTCTGCCTTCCATTCGGCCCTGCTCCAAAGAGCATGTATGATGTTTATCATATTATCCGAAGTCTAGTCATGTTTTTGCCCAAGACTAGGTTCTTAATTATAAATAAGAATTTTAAAGGTTTTGAATTGGCTTGAAAGTTTGGTAAATCATCTAGCTGCAGAGCTTTGTTAAGAATGCTGTTTATTTTTTTGTTCTTGGCTTGTACATGTCCTACATACTGATGTCTAAATAAATTGAAGAGGATCCCAAAGGAAGTAAAAGAATAGCAGCTGAAGTTCCATGAGCAAGAATATATCCATTGCAGACAACATTTTCAGTTCTGTATATAGAGTTTTCAGGCTCTGATTTATTTGTAAGACTTTAGGAAGAAACTCAGTCATCATTTGTAGCTCAGTGAAGATCTCTGGCTAATGCAACATGTGGCTTAAATGCTATATCTTACATTGACATAACCAGGCTAGCGCTTCAGATATAAAGAGCAGCTATCTGCCCTAGTTTTGAACTCGAAGTACACCATAAGCACAAGACTGTTTCTTAAGTGAGTTTAACAGCCCAGATTGAAAGGAGTTTGGTTTGACCTAGGTTGGTAGCTTGGAAGTACCTGTGCTACCTACCTAGGTTATGCCTGCTGCAGGGTACATGCAGCTTGTGCTTAGCTAATAGAAAATTAATGGGTGGTGACAAGCATTCCTCTTGATATCAAAGGAAGATAGAGGGCTTTGCCATGGTGCATGACTGCAGATAAGATGAAGGACAAAGCAGAAATAATAAAAGTTGAGAAAAGGGTAGCAAAATGAATAAGGAATGTAAGAATTCAGAGGCTTTCCATCTAGAGACACTTTTAAAAGATAATGAGAACTTCCAAAGAGAAAGGTTATGTATTGGACAAATGTAAAATATTCATACCATCTTCAGAAAGAACAGAGTGACCTTGAGGACTGCAGTAATCGAAAGGGACTGAAATTTAACAGTACAAAATGAAAGGTCAGGTACTCGCTAACTAATAACAAAACCTTTATTACAAATTGGGATCTTATCAGCTGTAAATGACAGAGGAAGAAAAGCTTCTGGAAGCACTGGTAGATCAGAGCGTGGCTGTAAGTATCCAAAGTGATGTGTCTGTGAAAAGACTGTTCACACACTACCTGTGTGCAGTGGTGGTAGGAGAATATCAATGCCACTATGTGAGGAATGCTAGAAGTACTGATCCCAGCACTAGCATTCCTGGCTGCACTAGGCAAAGTGTTGCTAGCAAGTCAAGGGAGGTGATCTTTCCCCCCTACTCAGCCTTGGTGAGGCACATCTGGAGTGCTGTGTCCAGTTCTGGGCACCTCAGTAGAAGAGAGACATGGAAATACTGGAGTGAGTCCAACAAAGGGCCAGGAAGATGATTAAGGGCTTAGAGTGTTTGACATATGAGGAGAAGCTGGGAGATCTAGGGCTGTTCAGCCTGAAGATGAGAAGGCTCAGGGGGATCTCAGCAATGTATATAATACCTGATGAGGGGAGTAAAGGAGATGGAGCCAGGCTTTTCTCAGTGAGGCATGGTGATGGGACAAGATGCCATCCAGAGGGACCTGAACAGGCTGGAGAGGTGGGCCTGTGCAAACCTCATGAGGTTCAACAAGGGCAAGTGCAAGGTCCTGCACCTGGGTTGAGGCAATCCCATGCACAAATGCAGGCTGGGCAGAGAATGGATTGAGAGCAGCCCTGAGGAGGAGGAAATGGGGGTTTTGGTTGATGAGAAACTCAACATGAGCTGGCAATGTGTGCTTGCAGTCCAGAAAGCCAACTGTATCCTGGGCTGCATGAAAAGAAGTGTGGCCAGCAGGTCGAGAAAGGTGGTTCTCTCCCTCTACTCTGCTCTCGTGAGAACACACCTGGAGTACTGCATCCAGCTCTGGAGCCCTCAACACAAGAAGGACATGGACCTGTTGGAGTGAGTCCAGAGGAGGGCCACAAAGATGATCCGAGGGCTGGAGCACCTCTCCTATAAAGACAGGCTGAGAGAGTTGGGGTTGTTCAGCCTGGAGAAGAGAAGGCTCCAGGGAGACCTTATAGCAGCCTCCCGGTACTTAAAGGGGGCCTACAGGAAAGATGGGGAGAGACTTTTTACAAGGGCATGTACTGATAGGATGAGGGGTAATTGCTTCAAACTGGAAGAGGGTAGATTTAGAATAGATACCAGCAAAAATTTTTTCACTGTGAGGGTGGTGAGACACTGGAAAAATTGTCCAGGGAAGTTGCAAATGCCCCTTCCCTGGAGGTGTTCAAGGCCAGGTTGGATGGGGCTTTGAGCAACCTGGTCTGGTGCAAGGTGTCCCTGCCCATGGCAGGGGAATTGGAATTGGGTGATCTTTAAGTTCCCTTCCAACCTAAACCATTCTACGATTCTAAGAGGCAGTGGGCACAAACTGAAACACAGGAAATTCCATTTAAATATGAGAAAAAAAATTTTTTACTGTGGGGGTGACTGAGCACTGAAATAGGTTGCCCAGAAGGGTTGTGGAGTCTCAATCCTTGGAGATATTCAAAAGCCAACTGAGCATGGCTCTGAGCAACCTACTCTAGGTGACTCTGCTTTGAGCGGGGGTTTGGACTAGAGGATGTCCAGGAGAGCTTTCCCACCTCAGTTGGCCTGTGCTTGTGTGATTCATAGGAGGTGGATTCAGGCTGTAAAGAGTGCAGGGAGGGGTCACTGGGAGGAGAAGGGACTGAGAGAGCTAATCCTGCTTGGAGGACTGAAGCTTCTATCTAAAAAACATATGCAGCGTAGGGATGGGGGATGTAAGGACCATAGAGAGAGGGGAACTATTTATAGCAAAACGCCATGGTCACACAATAGCAGCTGGGTTTATGCTTGTCATAAATAACTGGAAAGTTAAAGTCAAAAGGGGTTATTTAGCTATTAGAGTAATCACATTTGCTAACAAACTTCTGGAGGGCAGAAACAAACAAACAAACAAAAACAGTAAAAAAAATTAGCAAAATCTAACTACCTTTAAAGAGCTGCTGGAAATTGTTAGAAAAGAAATGCTATGATACAATGCCTTCATGAAGTGGGGGTCCTTCAGTCCAGAGTACTCAATTGTATAAGTGTCATTTGGATTCCTCCAGTTTCTGTCTCCTCACGGAAAAATTGAATGGTAAAAAGTAAAGTTATTGATCTCTGCAACTCACATTTGTAAGATGTTACTAAAAAAAAGATTGTCAGGAGTTAGAAAGAATGAAAAAACCAAATGTGTGAGAATGTTGTCTGCAGTTATCCTGGCTGGGATTTAGAGCCATTATAGAGAATTCAGCAAAATCACAAACAGTAACATTACTGTCAGGATGGGACTAAACTAGGTGAGAGGCCTGGAGGCATTGCTTTGAAAATACCAAACAACATGATTAATTTTGCTTTAAACTGACCCTTTCTTAGAATCATAGAATTGCTGAGGTTGGAAGGGACCTTTAAGATCAAGTCCAACCATTAACCTACCCTGACAAAACCCACTTCTAAACCATGTCCCTAAGTACCACATCTACCCTTTTTTTAAACACCTCCAGAGATGGTGAATCCACCACCTCCCTGGGCAGCCTATTCCAATGTTTAATAACCCTTTCAGTGAAAAAATGTTTCCTAATATCCAGTCTAAACCTCCCTGACATAACTTAAACCCATTTCCTCTTGTCCTATCACTTGTCACCTGGGAGAAGAGGTCAGCCCCCACCTCTCTACAACCTCCTTTCAGGTAGTTGTAGAGGGTGATAAGGTCTCCCCTCAGCCTCCTCTTCTCCAGGCTAAACAGCCCCAGTTCCCTCAGTCGTTCCTCATAAGATTTGTCCTCCAGACCCCTCACCAGCCTTGTAGCCCTTCTCTGGACATGCTTCAACACCTCAATGTCCTTCTTGTAGTGAGGGGCCCAAAACTGAACACAGTACTCGAGGTGGGGCCTCACCAGTGCCGAGTACAGGGGGAACTATTTTATGCCCTTTCTTATCTTTCTTTTAAGTCCCATTTAACACACCAGAACAGGAGATTAATGGTTTAGGTTCTTTCTTCAAATGCCTTGCTGAAGGTCTTTAACTTCAGCTCCAGAAAGGTGTGTCTTTCACTCTTTAGGATGAAAATTCCGGCTAAAATTCTTCTTGTCCCATCACTTTTGTTAAACATGGAACTTGGCTATGGCATTTTTGGGCTCTGTTGAACGTCTACTCTGTGAGAAGGATGTTATGAGGATAAGCAACAGTTTTTGTTCCTCTACACTGTAGCCTGGCTTTAGAAAGGATTTTCGAGCACCACTTCTTTCAGATTCCTTCTGAAAATTCACTTCTGTGTCAAAGCTTCAGGTCAAATGGACCAAATTGCATCTTGATAACTCATCCTTTGAAGAGAGTCTATACATCTGTACTTCCACAACGTGCAGATTGTTCAAGCTATGTGGGTGACTGAACATCACAGAAATCCCATGAAACTGATAACAATTACATTTCACACAATTGTTAATGCCAATTAATTTCTTCACAATGGATAATTACTATAATTTATATTGAAACATCTGTGGGAAAATAGAAGGCAAAGTGAAGCACTGTAGAGCTATTTAGTAGAGCTGTAAAATAAATAAGTAGATAAATAGCTCCAGTCCCAGGTGCTTCAATACTGAGCAATGCCTGGGGAGTCTGCAGCATTGAGGACTTCTCCTTCATGGTTTCTGGGTAGTGGATGCATGGACTATAGCCTTTGCTGTACAGTTCTTGGCAACAAGTTTGGTGAGTATGATTGCTCTGTTTGGTTTGAATACACGGTTTTCCTCCTGTATTGTTGCTTGTACACTTTTCTTTTGATGTCAAGAAAATGTCTTAACGTGTCAGTCCTGTCTACTGTACAGCCTTTTGGGTACCTGCTGATGAAATATCCTCTGTCACCTGAGACCGGCTCGGCATTGCTGCAGCCCCTGGGAAGCAGAGCTGCCAGAAGATGGCTGAGACGGGCCACCGCTCCTGCCGAGAGCTGCTCTCCTTGCTCACCCTCACACAGGCACAGCTCAGTCCCAGACATTTTGCAGCCAGGCTTTTGATGCCAGGTCCCTCAGCCGAGTATGCTTGGGCCACACAAGGCCTTGGTGTTTCCTCCTGCCCTTTTGATGCTTTTGGAGTCACCCCTTGGCCAAACCCAGGAATAGCAACAGTGGCTTTGTTTCCTCTCAGATAGTCTGGAAAGGGCCTTGCACATCTGCAATATCTCCAGACGTTTTCTGCAGCACTTGCGCAAAGGTTATTTGCAGGCAGCACAATTAATTTGGCGGGATGTCTGACATGGAGCCTCACCTCCCTTCCAGTTCATTCCCCCTGTTGGACCTGCCAGGGTGTGGTGGTGCCTCTGCCCAGATATTGCTCCATTTCCGTTGCAGCTGAGTTTCAGTCTTCCCCATTTCTTTGACCATTCAAACTTCTGCCAGCGAGTTGCACTAAATTCTCCATCACACTGCAAAAAGGAGGGACACATGCGCAGTGTTAAAAAGCTTTTGCCAGCTTGTAGGCAAGCGCTGAGGAGCAGCTGTGGATGTGCAGTGACTCACATGCACAGCCGGAAAGCTGATGTGTCGTAGTTATATTTGCAGGCCCGCATACTGTCCAGACATTGGTGCTTTATCATAACTTTGTTCTCTACTGTCAGAAGCATTACACTGCAAATCTTCCAGCTTACCTAGCATGCATGCCTGTAAATCTTCACCTGTGTGGCTGCAAATTTAGTCAGTATGTCTGAAATTCCTCAGTAGCTCATGCTGGGAGGTGATGCAAGAAATGTCAGCTGGTCTGAGTGCAAATCGAACCTAGTGGTGAATAGACAGAGGCTGAGAAAAATTTGGCAATGCACATTTTGCTGCAGGTGGATAGCACAGGCCTGATATCCAGCAGCTGAATACATTTGCCATCCATTTTATCTAATAAACCATCTGGAACATCTGTTTGGACATTCAGTCTGATGGAACGCCCTCCCAAGAGATACGATCACTGAGAAATGGATCAGAGCTTCTGCTAGTTCAAACAGTCCAGGAAAGGTGTGGTGTCCTCCCCAGTGCTCACCAGCTTGTTTCCATGTCAAAATGCAACAGCCTTTGTATTTTGCATTGCATCCTTGCAGGGCACAAACTGGCAGTGCTCCTTCCCGCTGCCTGGCTGCCAGCACAGCTCCCCATTTCGCTGCCCCTGGGCTGCGCTGCCTGCAGCCAAGCTGCTTCTCGTCGCCATCCTCCTCCTACATGAGGTGCTTGCTGGTGTCTCCCCGGCCCTGAACGCTTTGGTGATGAACCATGACGAACTGGTCCCCAAACATTTCAGAATTAACACAGCCTGGAGAACAGCCTGTAGCTCTCGTAACTGGTACTTTTTCCCTGATGTGATGTGGGTGTCCCTGTCCTCCCCAGTGCAAGGCAAGGATGGTTTCCAGCCCTGTGTGGTCTGTGTGTGGTCATGGTTTGCTCTGTCTGTCTCTCTTCTGATAATGCAGATGTTGCCTGAGATTTTTGCTTAAACGGATGGGAAACCAAATCAAACAATTATCTTTGCCTGAAAATTATTATGGTTATAAAGCAATATAAGGAGAAGAATTAAAGTTGGGTTTGACTTACCAGACCTTTTCAACGTTCAAAAGTTTGCATGAAATCACTTTCATGTGCAAAATACCCCATGTCTTCTGATGACAAGGGCAACACAGAATGAGTACAGATGGATGATCATTAAGCTGGGGGTGTTCAAACCACAGATCATTGCCTTTACCTGGGCTCTGTCATGGAGAGCTCTGATTTGAAAAAGAAAAATAGAATTAATTTTGTCACGTGCAGCAGTGATCACACTGAAATTATCTGCAGTTTTTGTAAACTACCCAAAGGGATGCTGAATGCCTGCAGCTTCCTGAACCAATCTGCAAGTTAATCTGGCCCCATGTCCATGCTGCAGGGGTGAAAGGGTCTCAGCCTCTCTGGTTTAATCCATCCAGGTGCTTGATCACCCTAGTCAGTGTCTCAACAATGAATCTTCACTACCACTCTTTTGCTGTTGTTTTTGAGGAATGCTGGAATATTGCAGACCTAGTCAAAGAGATTGAGAATAGAGTGATTTAAATCAGAGTTTCCCATTTCCGAGCAGAAGGGCTCATTATATAGTGTTAAGATGCAGACTGAATTAATTCCTCCAACAGGAATGGTTTTGCTCTGTGTCCTGCCTGAGTCCTTTCAACATGCAGCACTGCAGGGAAGTGGAGCCACCTGAGCCAGCTGTTTTGTGAGCTGAGGGCTGGGCTTCTTTTCCAGAGGAAACTCTTTGGTGTATTGACTGATCCAAGGATGACGCTAGCAGCGCTGCAGGTATGTGAAAGAGAACATCCCCATATTTCCAGTGGAGAGGCAGTAGGATTTATTGCAACGGCTTGGTCTGACTCTGTCTGGGATCACGTGTGCAGCTCTGCATTCAGACTGGAAAAAATCTGCAGGAGGATTATTGTGGGGAACAGAAGGAAGAGCATGTTGTATCTGAAAATACTAAAGAAACTTTTCTTGTTTAGCTTAGCTAAATGGAGGCTGGAGGGGACAGAGCTGCTGTCTGTGAAAATGCCAGTGGGAAGAATGGGGGATGCTCTGAAAATAGCAAAAGAGGTACAAGAACTGAAGGTATATAAATGGGCCAGGAGCAAATTCAGGCTAGAAATGAGAAGGTGGCTCCCCATCATTACAGAGGTGGAGACCTGGAAGAGCCTTCCAAGCAAAATACAGTGATTGCTTCCAAAATGGAGGTTGGTGTGACTATGAAACAGCTTTATATGTTGTGGTGCCAGTGGTCAACCTCTGTGATCAGGAAGTCTATTCCCCTTGTATATGTTTGTTAAAATTGCTTTTAAGTGCCAGTTACTTTTTTCTCCAAAGAAAGGCAGCCACCATAAAGAAAACATGGTATGCATACAGAGCACGTATCAGCAAAGTGGCAAGGGGTCCATTAGCCTTTTTGTAACCATTCAGTGGCTCTCTGAGGTCTCTGCTGAGATGGCCACTTAATTTTAATATGTACACATATTACAGGCAAAATTAAAATTACACAGGGAAAGAAAAACAAGTTAGCAAGCAACCAACAGAAAATCAGTCCATTAAAATCTAGTCCTTTGCGCTCAGGGTTGTGCTGCCACAGTCTCCAGAGCTGCGTGTTGCGGTTCCTCTTGGGAAGTACAATAGTGAAGTGGCATCCTGTGAATCATGTCATACTGTGAAATACGGCTTTAAATTTCACAGAACAGAGATTTGATGCAAAAGTCTTGTTTGTTCAAGGTTTCCTCTTTGTTTCTTCCATTGTCTAGAGGAACTTAGATATAGGAATATTAATATTTTATGTCCGTTCACAGACAGGTCTTTTTTCACTCAAGTCCCTGCTAGCAGATGTTCCTTATCTCTTGCCTTTTAGACTATTGCTATTACCCTCCAGCTGTCCCTGTTTCCCTTTGATTAGGGATCCAGTAGCAGTTACCCAAATAAAGAGAATTTTCTTTCACACCTAGTTGCATTTTTTTAAAGAATTTTGTTGTCACTCAGACCTCAAGGATTCTCCACAGAGTAAATTTGTCTGGACTTGTGGATGATGGTCAACTCTAATGAAGGTGATTTTTCATGTTCCCACCACCTCTGACATCATTTTATCCCCTATTATTTCTTATTTTCTCAAACTACAAAGGAGGACTGTCTGCCACATTTAGCTTCTTTCCGAGACTATTTTCAGAATTCCTGTTCTGGTTATTAAGCTAGCAAGGCATCATCAGTGTTGTTTTAACTGTGGTACCTTGTTTATGCTGATGGTACCATAGGTGAAAAGGAACTTTCTGCTCCTTTGAAGTTAATGTTAGAACAATGAACACTGTTCATGTTGTTTATTTTCCTCTTCTTTTTTGTTTTTGTTTGTGAGCAGTTTGGACTTGAAGGTGCCAAAAACCTTCAGATAACCTGCTTTTTTATTCTGATAAATGCACTTGAAAAAATATTTATATGTAAGAGAAAACAACCCAAAACTCAAAGCTCATAGAGCCCTGCACAGTTCTCTCTCAGTTCTCTTTTCAAGGCACTGTAGCACTTCTCCCCCGAAGATCCATGTTTTTTGAGTAAGACAAGAACATTATCTTATGCCTGAGGCCCTATTGAAGTCAATGAACGGTTGTAAATTGACTGCAATGGGTACTGGATCTAGGTGCCTCTCACAGTTCTCAGGCAGGTTAAGCAAGCTTAGTTAACTAGAAAGTATTTTTCTCAGTAATGTGTTTCATTCTGAGTAATATTTTATTATACGCCTTTGGGTTAAAAGGGCACTAGAAAATGGTCTGGAGGTAGGACATTAGGTGAAAGCAGCTGATTGTCCAGTTTGAATGTAGATGTGGTCTATCCTCTTCTAATATCCCTACTAAGATGAATTTGGCATGCTTTGTTAGTAAGAAGTCAGTTAAACAGTTTGTGCATCATAGGAGGTTAAGTGCATGTAATTCCAGCAAAGCAAATCAGGTGTTAACATACAGTAACCAGACCCACTCTGTAAAAAAGATAATTCCTCATTATAGCTGCGATATTCCTGGTACCTTCTTTCAGGCTTTTTCTTTACATACCCTGCTGTAATTGCCAAAATTAGGTGTAATAAATTATGATGTTCTATAACTAGGCGGGTAATCATCTTTAATTTTTCAGTGGACACTGGTCTGTGTTAAGCTTAGTCCTGTGACAAGGCATACTTCTTCATTTCTCAAATTTTTGTCCTGTCATAATCAACCATATGAATGGGATCCTCTAACAAAAGAGTGGGACCTCTGTGTTCTCTGGCAGCCACAGTGTCCACTTGCTCCTTTTCCTATTGCTAGTGTAAGCTGGATGCAGAAGGACCCTCTTGCATGCATGAAGCTGCTGGAGTCTGGAGTGTCCTGTGGGGAGGACACAAGCAAATTGACAGAGTAGGCTGTTGAGCAAACAGCACTTGCTGTGGTTTAGGAAGCAGAAGGGTGGACATTTCATTCGTGAAGCACCTTCTAGCTGTTTGATCTCACTGAGCAAAAGCAAGTCCTGTACAATTCCATGGCCTTATTTTGTTACTATTTGGAGCAAGAAAGTGGATTCAGTGTGTAGTAGCACTAGAAGTGTTTTGTCTCTCAACACAGAGCGAATTTCATATTGTGAGTGGGAACATTCAGATTGCTTCAATAAAAAGACGACCAGATCTGAACTGCTTCCTATTGACTGTTTTTGCTGTTGCTTAGCAAAGGATCTGGCACTTGGATGCCTCTCAAATGGCCAAGGAGAGAAGAGGTTGCTCTATTTCTGGAACAGCTTGTGCAGTAATGTCTGGATCATGCTCAGCTGTCCTTAGCTCTACCTGTGGTTTATAGAATTATAGAACCATAGAATGGTTAGAGTCAGAAGCGGCCTTAAAGATCATCTAGTTCCAACGCGCCTGCCATGGGCAGGGACACCTTCCACTAGACCAGGCTGCTCAAAGACCCATCCAACCTGGCCTTGAACACCTCCAGGGATGAGGCATCCACAACTTCTCTGGGCAACCTGTTCCAGTGTCTCACCACCCCCACAAGTAAAGAATTTCTTCCTAATATCTAATCTAAATCTACCCTCTTTCAGTTTAAAACCATTACCCCTGTTCCTGTTGCTACATTCCCTGATAAAGAGTCCCTCCCCATCTTTCCTGTAGGCCCCCTTTAAGTCCCAGAAGGCTGCTATAAGGTCTCCCTGGAGTCTTCTCTTCTCCAGGCTGAACAACCCCAACTCTCTCAGCCTGTCTTCATAGGAGAGGTGCTGCAGCCCTCTGATCATCTTTGTGGCCCTCCTCTGGACTTGCTTCAACATGTCCACGTCCTTCTTATGTTAGGCACCCCAGAGCTGCACGCAATACTCCAGGTGTGTTCTTATAAGAGCGGAGTAGAGGGGCAGATTCATCTCTCTCGAACTGCTGGCCATGCTTCTTTTCATGCAGCCCAGGATGCAGTTGGCTTTTACCTCAGTCCTTTGTACCAGGCATTTTCGGTGCACACAGTGGCCTGTCTTAGAGGTTAACGTAGCAATGGCTGTGCTGCCTCAGAACAAAATCGGTCTTGTCCAGAACACTGTCTCCACCAAGAGCCAACAGTGCATACTTGGATGAAGAAGGTAAGAGTGATCATTGCCCTAGAATAATACCTGTGCTTCCAGCACTCAATGGTTTAGGGACTTTCTGGATCAGAGGTCCCATCCATACTGCTGTGTATAATGGCCACGAATGGCCGATCTTCCTGGAATTTGTCTTAGCCCTCCTCAAACCTGCTTAATCCTTCAGCCTCCACAATGTCCTGTGGCAGTGAGTTCCAAAGTGCAATCACAAATATTGCAGAAAAAGGGTTTGACTTTGCTTGTTAAGCTAGTGAGGCAAGGTGGGTTGTGGTTGGTAGCTTATACTTCAGCAGGATGAGGAGGTCGTGGCTACAGAGTTTGCTGGCTTGGTGCAGAACTGCTGGCTAGCTAAGCCCTCAACCATAGCAGCACAGTAGTGAGAGCTTACTAGCACTGTGTGCAGCTGCATTTGTGGAGCCAGCCTGAAACAGTCTCTTCTCATGCCTCTCCAATGTCCACGGTCTCTCATTGTAGCAACTCGCCCAGCATGAGCACCCCTGCCCACCAAGCTGGGGGCAGACATACCACTTAGTTTTCTCTTCCTTGAGAAAGGGCTGGAGCAGCAAGCCAGGCTTCCCTGTGGTGTTAATGGGGAAAGAGTGATCAGGCTGATACTCCTGAATGAGGTGAAATTAAAACGGCTTGTGGGCAAAAATAGAAAAGATATTATGTAAGTGAGGGAGCAACTGAGATTCGGTTTCTCTTTTGAAGCCAAATTCACTAAATGGGAGGCAAGATGGCCCTTGGCTACTTCTCGATGTAGAAAAGGACATGTCCCATCCGTTTTTCTACCTGTCCCTAGCTAGAAAATTGTGACCTTTTTTTTTAGATCCAAGCATTACTGCAGTGATCCAGGCTGTTCCCTATGAGAGTCAACCTCTGCAATGCGCTCCGCCTGGGGAACGGCGCAGCTGCTTCCCAAGTCAGCTGTGCTTTCCTCAGGGGACTTGATAACATTTATGCTGTCTAGTCTTCCTGGTTTTCAGTTTGGTTCTGGATGCAGTTCAAGGTGTTGATTTTAAATGTAAAATACTTTGTACCCTGGTGGTGAACTTGCTTCTCGCTGTCTGATACTATGGGAGCTACCGTAACTGCCTATAGGAATAGATGGAAAAGGGCTGGTATTTCTGGTGAGGACATCTTAACCAAAATTTCCACTCTTTTTTGTCTGAGCGGCTTCTATTATGTTTACTTTTGAATCTTATCTATTTTTCTGTGGCTTTTTGGGAGACCCTGGGGCTATGTCTGTGTCAGGAAATGAAACAAGCCTGGGACCATTCCCAACAGAGGGTGATCCATGTCCACGGCATTAAATTCTCATCCCTTCAGCACAGAGTGGTCAGTTGCTGACTGTACTTCTTAGCCTTGCTCTCTCCTGTGCCTTGCTGGGGACTATTTGGGAGGTTCCCAGATGACCGGGAGCAAAACCGTGACAGGAACCACGGTAACAATTTAACAGTCTAAAAGTGATTTAGTTCCAGTGATCGGGAATGTTTCCTGGCACTGCTTAATTTACTAACAGAAATGTAGTAGGGATGACTGGTTGCCAATGATTAGGGTAAGGTTTGCAGAAGAACTAACTAATGATTTTGAGTTCTTGGTAAGGTATTGCTGAAAATGCTGGTATTTCTAATTATTGACTTGGAGACATCTGAGGAGATCTTTTGCACAAATAGACAGCTTTGGGCAAGGGCAGTATGATTCCCCAGAGCAGGAACAGCGGTTCTTGGGCATCTGCTCTGGGGGATGACAGAAGATGTAGGAGAGGATTATTTCAGGTTGCTGATATGTCTGTGATACCGCACTGGTCACTCAGGCGCAGTGCGTGGGATGCCTTGAGGAATGCTGGAGCACCAAGAGCAATGGCTAGTTCAGAAGGGCTTGGGAGACCCTGAAGCAAGAAGGAGTCAGCTGGCTCTGTGAAGAAAGGTCCAGGTGACCCAGAGGAACTATTTCTGAAAAGGCAGTTAGGTGGAACCAGACTGTGGCATATGGCTAGCACTATTTCTGAGAGCTTGAGTCAGTTAATCTAATACCTAGGCGGTGTGATTAAGACTAGATTTAACTCTCTGGGTTCAAAAGTTCAGGAACAACATGACATATATAAAAATTAGAGGTCAGGACAGATGCTGTTTCAGTTTATTTCAGGCATCCATCAGGAGTTCTTGTTGTTGTTGTTATTCTGTCATAAAGCTTACCTGGGATTTTGTGCCCCAGTCAGGGAATACTTCCACCTCCATTCTGATTTAGAAGGGCGAGGCGGAGGGAGCTCTGGCTGTTGAGGGAATGGGGGAAGTGGTCGTTTGGATGTGCAGGTGTTTGGCAAAAAGAGAGCTTCAAAGATTAAATTCTAATGGGAAATAAATAAGCAGCCTGCACAACTCAGTGCCTTGTGCTCCTGACAGCGATCTCTGCCTCCAGCAGCAGATTCCCAGCAGCTTCACATGCACCAAGTTGTTATATGGTAATAGTTCCAAAGTTTCTTTAAAAAGGAAACTTTTCTAATGCCTTAAGGGCAAGAACTGACTTGTCTTTTGGGTTTCATTAGTAGATAATACATTTTGGTTCTACCATAACATAAAGTAAATCCTGGAAATTTAGGTTAAAGCCTGACTTATTAATCCAGATGTTACAAAAAGTATTGATTACTAAATGCCTTTCTCTTCCCTAGTCTTGTGGCAGACTGGGTTATGTTCTGTGTTTTAGGAAAGCCAGGGTGTCTCTCAAGATTTCATTAATTTGAGGTTTGCTTCATAAAAAATTATGAGACTATCTTGGGATCTTGAACACTGTCATACTGAGCTTTCCTGAACCCCACTGCACCATGCATTTCAAACACACATCTGGGTTATATTTCTAAAATCCACTACAGATTCATAAACTGGGAAAAACAAAGTTATGCTGAGCATGATCTTACTTTTGCTGGCTATAGGTCAGAAGAAAAATGTTATTAGGAAGAGCTAAAAAGGGTCATTCATCTTCCGTATATTGCAGCAGTTCAATATTGCAGCAGGATAAAAAACACTTGAAAATCTCTGGACACAGCTTTAGAAGTTCCAGAGCATATTGGCAATTGAGATAATAACAATGATATTCTGTGACTGATGGCAGATTAGGGAAAATCTTGATTGGGAATTGATGGGGCCCCATTAGTTTCTGTTCTTTGTTGTGCTGCATCTGGGCCAGCCTCTGGGATTCAATTTGGCAGCTGGTTTGTGAACCAGGAGAGTCAGACGCAGCCTTAGATTTTCAGCTCTCTGGAAGTGACATCTGGTTGAGTGCGATCTGTTTTTTTTTTGTTTGGTTGGTTGTGGGTTTTTTGTTTGTTTGGTGGTTTGGGTTTTTTCATTTGTTTGTTTTTGCCTTTTTTTTTTTTTTTTGTAGTAGGGGTTATAGACTGGTTGGTTGCAGTGTCCTGAAAATGTTTGGGAAATGATTTCTTTTTCCTTTTCTTTTTCCTCTCCTTGGTCAGAGGGTTGGCTCACCTGGTAAGAAATTCAAGAGAAGGTCATCTAAGGCCCGAGTAAATAGAAATTTATATTCAATTTATGTTTATATCTTTATATTCAGGTGTGTTCAAGTGTGTCTCTAGGCCTGGGAACGCTCCTTATTCACATATGCATTTATTGGAGGCTGTACAGATCATGCGCTGCCTGATGTTACAGATTTACAAATCACGTGTTGAACACACGCTTGTAACACCTAAAATTTTTTTCTCCAGAAGATGCCCAAGTGTTTTTCAAAGATATGGAGACAGCGGTGACTCGTAGCCAATTCTCAAATTAGGAACTGGGGTTGTACAAAAACACACAGCAGAGTTTACAAAGCTCCAAAGGGAAAATTTTATTAGGCATAACTCACATACTCCTTTTGGAGTCTGAGCAGTGCAACTACCACAGAGTGATGCAGAATCTTTAAGAAAGAGGAGTTCCATTAGAACTTCATTTTTACCTCTCTTTTTGGAAAGAGGTACATCTCATCTCACAATGTTAAAAGTGCTGTACTTCTTAAAGAAACTGGGTTTTAATTACGGATCTCAACCTGAATACACCCAGTGCTACTTAGCTTATCACATGCAGCAAGAACACAGCCTGCGGGAGTACAGCAGCAGGACTCACATTGATTTCAAAGCTTCTCTGCACTAGAGTTAAAAACTTTGTAGGACACTTTGGGCGGTTGCCTGTCAAAATTTATGTTTAACATTTCTTGTCTCAGCAGCAGAAATAGAAGTCGAGGGGCGAGGGGGCTGTAATAGATCCCCTTGTGCTAGGTTCTTGCCTTCTTTGTCTTTTAAACACTTTTTTTTGTGCAGAACATTTTATAAAGGAACAAGAAATTAGTTAAACATCGCATGGCACTTTAGATCTGCATGTGGAGATTTGTATTCAAATTAGAAGCAGTAGGTCAGAGACTGCTGTTTACAGCAGTGCTTGATTAGAGGGAAAGACTTTTTTTCAGAAATCATCCAACAAAATGGAGCTCTGTGGTACTGTCAACCCTTGAAGTGAGGACTCAGCCCTAATCCTTTCAGACCGAACTGACAGCAATTTACAAAATGCACCCTTGTTAGCGTGATGCTTGCAAAGTTTCCTTCCTTTCATCTGTTCAGTAAGCCTCAGATTTTCATTTTTCTGTAACTGGCATTTGATTCTGGGGCTTCAGCTTACATCAGACACAGCCTTTCAAACCCTGTGTCTTTAGTCCCCTATTGATGACTTGTAGCTATTGGACATCACTTGAAAACATGACAGGAACCAGTCCCTCTTCTCAGCTAGATGAGATAAATGAGGCAGTGTTAATTAGCTATGGTCCATATTCCACAGCACTCTGTGAACGCTGCCTTTCTTCATATGCATAGAAGTGGCAGAATACAGCCCTGCCTTGAGGGCAGTTTTTGAAGCCTGGTATGGGGATTTAACCGCACAGTTGCAGTTCAAGCCAGTGACAATTGTGCCCCTAAGCTTTCAAACCCTGCTCATTGCTCTGAAAAAAATTTCTAGAAACATCTGACTCTGCAGTGAATAACAACAAAAATGTTTGGCACTTCTGAAGCAGTTAACATCTGCTCATATATTAGTTAATTAACAGAGCAATATTAATCTTTGGAGAAGCCTTATCTTTCGTCAGATGTAAAAAATAAAAGTAGATAGTGCTGCTGACACGAGGGTTGCCCAGGCTGCATACTGATCTTGTCATTTTAAATTAAAAATTTGTCCAGAAAGAAAAAGCTGCATTTTGAAGCCTCCCATTAACTTCGTTCTGTCTTGGCTATGGGCCCAAGTGTGATGTGTTCACATTAGTCACACCCTGTTTGGTTTTATATAAGATTCTGTTTCTCTTGACCTCTTCTAAATGACATCGTGGAGGTAGGATTACAACCTGTTCCACATCACACAAATACAGATATATATACGTCCCTTCAAATTGTTTAGAATTAATTAGAAATGATGGGACTTGTAAGGTATATATCATGAACTGCTTTAGCAGCAGTATCTGTACAACTCTTCCAATACTAAAATTTTTTCTGTAACAACAATTCTGTCAGAAAGGGATGGTGTATTGTCATCATCTTACTGACATGGAACTGAGATACACAAGGTGAATTTCAGCTCCAGATTCAAACACATACATTCAGATGTTGCCATGTCTGCAAGGTGTCTAAGATCCTGTTATAGTTGATGGAGATCTAGTCCACAGAGCCTGGAGAGGGGTTGTCTTCGCTCTAAGGTAGATACCTAGTGGTTCCTCACTGAATCACAGGACAGGTGAAGGGTCCTCTAAAGGTCACCTGGTCCAACCCCCCTGCTCAAGCAGGGCCACCTAAAGCTCAGCACCATGTCTGACGGCTTTTGAATGTCTTCATGCATAGATACTCCACAACCTCCCTGGAAACCTGTGTCAGTGCTTGGTCACCCTCACAGTAAAAATGTGTTTCCTTATTTGTGAATAAGGACCTGCGAGAATCTGGGACTGACTCAGGGAAAGTGTGACAGATCACACAGGACGCTTCAGATGGCACCTTCATCTGCTCAGCACAGCATGATGCAACACCAATGGTCTGCGACTAGAGCACCATCGTTGTTCTGGAGGTATGCTTTAGGAATTAGCCGGATCAAGGACCAGTAAATCAAGGATCTCTGCATCGCATCCTGTTGGGCAGGACAAAAAAAGCCACAGAATGGTTTTGGCAGAGCCAAGAATTGAACTCACTTCTCCAAAAGGCCACTTTTCTTACTGCTTTAGTCAGTGCACCATTCCTCCTCTTTATTCAACTAGAAATGAAATGCAAAAAGTCTAACAAAAATATCAATGTATGTGTTCATTCTGTAATCCAAAGGTTATGTCGCTTGGTTGGAGACAGAGAATAAAACATTCATAAGGCACAGGAGCCTAACTTGTGCAATTCGTATCAAATTGTTCGGTAAAACCCATGCACATAGAGCAGACTGCAAATATCACTGTATTGACATAACTTGCCTAGTGGGCCCAGCAATTAAAATGGCAACCAAGCTATGGAGAGCAGACCAGCCCAGCATTTAGGGAGAGAAATGAAAAGAGAGTCAACCATGAGCAGCTAGTACTCAATAAAGACAAATGTTAGAGAGGCTATTTAGATAAGAGAAAAGGGAAAAGTGTCTCCTTTCCTGAAAGAGAGATGACTTCATTACATTTGATCTGCAAGGGCACTTTATGTTCATTAAGAAGTCTCTTGTTTTCATATAAGAGAGGAAGAATAGAAATAAGCAATAGATCTCTGAATCTTCTTGCAAAAATCAGCAGAGGTTTTACAGAGACTAAGGTAGTTTTAAACAAAATAAATCCCACCACCCCAGAATTCTGAAATCACGCTGGACCTAGAAACAGATGAGAATACTACACAGACGTATGTCTTCCTCAGTGGTTTTCAGTTTTGTGTCTAGGCACAAACAGAATTCAATGTGCTGAAATAGAGAGGGAAAACGTACAGTCAAGTTATTTCTGTCTCAGCTGGATTCAAGTGATGCTGAAAAGCCAGTTGGCAAACCTTTTCTCCATTTTATATCCTCTTGTTGAGATAGCGCAGAAAGCACCTGGCCATTTATCTAAATAAAAAAAAAAGAAGGTTTAACCTCTTTCCTGCTGTTGCATAATGCACTCGCCGTGCTTGAACCTAAACTGTGTTGCTACCTAAATCCAGCTAAGAAGCTGGAATTTCTGTACTAGGTTCCAGTTATAAGCAAACCACTTACTGTAAACATGCTTCTGTGCAGTGTGTTGAAAGCTTTACAAACAGATTTTTTTTTTTTTTTCTTTTTTTGCTGTGCTGGGGCAACATGAGTGAGTGAGCTCAGCAGAACAACGCTCAGTTATTTTTACGCTTACTCTGTGATATTTCTCTGGAGCAGCAATTTATAGGCGTAGTGAGCTGAGGCTCTTGCACTGGTATTTTGGCTGTTTATTTACTGACGATAATGTTTAGCTAATTTTGTTCTCTGCAATATTGAACCCTATAACTGCAATGATCCAGAGGGGGATTCGTACACAGCCCATGGTTCTTTTTCTCAGTTATGGTGCTTTACAGTGTCTTGGTCTCTGAACAGCACAAGCAGTAGTGAAAATGCCATGTAAGAGCTACTGTTGATACGGGGCCACCTCTGTTTTTTCTGTACAGCTGGGCTGCTGAAGTTAATGCTAAGGTAAGTGACTACAGATGCTTTAGGCCATCACAAAGTCCTTTTGGTTTAATTTATTGGGAAGCTGAGTGAACCTCTGGCCCATAACAGTAATATCTGTCTAGCAAGAGGCAAATACATGACGTCATACTGCATGTGCTAGTCAGTGCATGACACATCTACTCCAGCTCTCTCCTTTTGTGCCATGGAACCAGGCAATTCTCCCTCAGCTGACCCCAGAGCTGCAGTTTCATGCTTATCAAACCGTGATTGCCTCAGCAGGTCAAACTTACATTCAGATGTGCAATTCTTTTCCACCAAGGGCAACAATAGTAGTAATGTGACCAAATAACATCCTTAAAGCCTTTTATTTGTTGTTTAGGACCAGTGGACTTCCAGAAAAGAGTATCTTCAGGACAATAAAGCCCACTGAATGCATGTCTAATCCCTCCCTGATGCCTGCTATTCCTTACATTCTGAAAAGTCCATTTTGCTCACTCCTGGAGGTCTGTCTGACTCTCCAAGACAGCTGCTAGCTTTTGAACTTCTGTCTTCTTTTGATGTCCAATTCCTGCCTGGGCCAGAACGAAGGATGGAGATTTATGGGGAAGAACAGAAAAGTCTGGTCTGGCCAAGTCTCACAGCCATTCAAAGTAGCTTTGCTATTTTAAAACAAAGATATTAAACTATATTTATATAGTCTATTAACAGAACATATTAATGTATTAACAGAACATACTAATTACAAGATAAAATGTTATTTCCATGACACCAAAGAGCAGGGCCACAGGAATCTCTCCCTCTCCAAACCCAACGTGGTCCCTCCCTTCTTTCTTCCCGCCCAGGCTTTCAGTCCCTGAGCATGAGCTGCCCCTGCTGCCTCCTCCACTCCTCTTGCCCCAGCAGTGCTGGGGAGATCCTGCTGGAATGGGCAATTCGCCTGTCATCTCGGTGGGACAGCGGGGAGGTGCGGCATACAGCAAAGAAAATGGGGTGCCTTTGGTGCTGAAATGAGTTAGACTGAGAAGACTTTTACCTGACCCTTGTGAAGTACAATAGAGAACATCTCTGACATCAGAACATCAGAATATGTCAAGGTGCCTGAATGACTGAATTTTGCCTGAGATGAAGGCTTCTACCATATGTTCCATAATGCTACATTGGCTCTTGATTAAGGTTGTTTGCTATTAGGTTTCAAATTGTTTTTTTTTCCCCTTTTCGTTTTGTCATTTGCAGCATGTACTTGTTTTTTTATGACTCTATTGCACATGTGCTCAAGTGTTCTGGCTTGTGCAGAGACTTTTTCTGCAATTGCTTATTCTGTGATTTTTCTTTACAGAGCTGCAAGCTCACATTAACGTCAATGAGTATCCTGACATATTTGCATTTTGTGATTTAAACATGAATGAACAGATCCTTCTACTGATGTGCTCAGAGACAGTGGTGAGGGGTGTGGTATAGCAACCTGGATGATCCAGATTTGTTATGACATTCTTCCTAAATTATTGAATCCATCTTGCTCTATGCTAATTAGATCTCTCTGTTTGGTGATAAAACCAGACCTGGCAGAAAAATGGGAACTTAATTAACTTTCACGAAACATTTAGACAATAATAGACCTATGAACAATTAGTAACCTGGATTTACAATGCACAAGTCTTATAATCTCATTTATTTTTAAGCAGTTGTAAAATTAGTGAACAAATGAGCAATAAATGCAATATATCTGGATTTAAATAATTTCATGCACTATGTTCTGGATTTTTGCATTTAAAAAGTAGTCTGAATTATCTTTATTATGAAGATTACGGCATAATATGAAAACAAAAACGTGTGCCCTAATGAATCAAAATGGATTAAGTTATTGAGAAACTTGTATGGGATTTTATTTGATCCAATTTCATTGAATATTTTCCTTAATGTTCTTGAAGAGGGAGAAAGCTGCATGACAATGAAAGTGGCAGTGTTACTGAGTCTAGAGAATAAATGCAGGTAATAAATGCTACAAAGGGATCTAAACCTACTGGGAATTTGAGCACAGAATAACAAAATAAAATAAAACTTAAAGAGATGCTAAGTAGTAAATACAAAAGCCAGGGATCTGCAAGAGCTGAAACTCTGTATAAATTGAAGAGAATTCAGAACAGGAGAAAAATTGCTTGATTGCTGTAGAGATGGGTGCCAAGAACAGATTAAAAGGGCAATTCACCTGCCCTGCTTTGTGATGGGAAGAGATGGGGTCGAGGCTGTTATATTCTTATGTGTAGGTTCCTGTGATATCTGTGTCAGAGTTCAGAAAGGAGCTTTAGTGGAATAACGTGAGAGCTGTGCATCTTGCCTGCTGACACATTTCTCAAACTGGTTCTGCTTAAATGCTCCAGAGGAATTGCACTTCAGTACAAGCCTACGGGGTGTCTTGGGAGGGAGGGCAGGCATTTGTCTGTGAAGGTTTGAGAGGCGTGAGCTGAAAGGATCAAATGCAAGACCAGCAAGACCAAATTCCAGCCTGTCAGAATCAGCTCAGTTGTTTCAAGAGCAATGTAAAGAGCAAATGAAGAAGAGATCGAAACTAAAACGTCAAAGCCAAATGCTCCACAACTGTTTGCATTCATGTACAGACTTTGTGCTGACTTTCGTGGTAAGGAAAGAAACTACACACTGGATGTCAACACCTCCCAAGTGGTGGTGAAGATCTCTTCTTGATTTTTCCCCCCACCTTATAGTTCCAGAATCTCTCTGACTGAGTAATGTTGGGTTTTATCCTTTTTTTATGCACAGTCTTCACAATTCTGTTCCTCTTCCACCCATCTAGTTGGCCAGGGCCAGCTCAGCAGGAAGAGGAACCTGCTCTCCAGAGGAATTTTTGTTGAACACACTGCTGATGAGGAGCTGTAGTATATTAGGTCTGGGCCTGACCTGGACCACAAACGAGTGTTAGCAGGGGAGAGAAGCAGAAGCAAGTTCTTTTTCTATTCTGTATCAACAGAGTGTCATTGCATGTTTTTTTCACTTTGGTTTCAAAATCAATGAAGTAGGATGTTTCTGTCATTACTGCAATCAAGATCTGGTGGTAAGCTGCTATTGTTTGTTTATATCTCCTTTTACCCATCACTTTGCAGATGCGGTGCCATGTCTGTACAGTCTCCCCATGCTGCAGTTCAGCTCCAGAAGGTAGCGAGCGACTGTAGCCACGGTCGGCCTCAGAGCTGCTCCAAGTTCCCACCAGTACATCAGGGATGTCTGTTTGCTGTGCACAAAAATGTAAGGTATTTGGATTCATGTTTGTATTAAAAACGTTTGTTTAAATAGAAGTGAAAAGATAATTACAATATGATTCACAATAGCAGTTAGCCACCTCATTTTTGGGTGGCCAGGGAGAAAAAAGGAGGGGAGCGGAGGAATAAGTATCAGATTTTGAGTTCCTGACCCATTACCCAGGTGTGGGTAATGTGTGACCCTGTGTGAGCCATTTCGGTGCCTGCTACAGACCTGAAGTTCAAAACCAGACACAAGTGCCTCAGCCTGCTTGGTAGGCAGGGTTGCCTTTGGTAGCTGCTGGCAGCCTGCCGTTCGAGCATGGGCAGCGAGTGTCCCCGCTGTCCCAACGCAGACCCAGGGCCTGGCCGTGCTGGCTGATGCACAGATTCAGTTGCTCATCACTCTTTTGAACCCAGATGCCAGTGTCTATTTTAGGCTCTGTAATGGTTGGATCAGACGCAACCCTTTATTTCTGTGCCTCTGACAAATCAAGGCGATGTTCTCGCTTGTCCCTAGGCTGGGAGTTGTCCTCTGCTGCTTCCCAGAATGAGGCCCTGTACTCATTAGCAACAATACATATAATAGTAATAAAAAGCCTAAGATGAGAACTTGCAGCATGCCCTACATGAAAGACTTTTTTTTTTACAGTGTTTTATCTCATCTTGGGAGAACTGTGTCTCCCAGAAAGTAGCTCAGAGATTGACTGTGCATTAAAGCCTCATGCCCTGCTGTCATTGCACGTAAATCTAATTAAATTAAAGGTTCAGATTAACCAACACAAAGGTCTCCTCTGTAGGACTCAGTCCCACGCTTTCTGTTGTATCTCATTCCATCAATTTATTCAGTGTCATGTCTCATTACTCTGCATCACTCACTACACTCTGAACAACAAGACACAAAGCGTTCCTGCAGTGCCCTGGCACTACCACAGCAAACAGCACTTGAGGGCATCAGCAGCTCACTCCCAGGACTATAATGGCAACCCTGCAAAAAAATTCAGATCGGAATTTTTTGCTGGGACTACGTGAGAGAATTTGCTAATACACTTCTCTAGAAAGGCATTTACTGCAGGACAGAACTGGAAGTGTGAGAGCATTGTCTAATGCTTTTTTCTCTATAATAAGCCGACTGAGCTAAAACTTTACTACCCTGGAAAATGTTCTGCGCATTCATTTTGTGTTTTAGCTTGTCTGAAAATTGCCATTTTGGGGAATGGACATTAATAGGTATACTTTTTGACTCAAAATAATTACTGGTTATTTTCAAATAACTCTTGGGAACCCTTCGATTTCTACTGTTTTTGAGCTGGACTGACACAAGCTGACCATTTCTGCTCTTCCATCAGTGTACTTGATTGCACCATCATATTTTCTGTATTCTTTTGTTCCATTTTTTACTCACTAGTGGTGTCAGAACCTTCCATTCTTTAAGCAGACTTCCAGTTCTTTCAGTGAACAGTTTCTCAGTAACTATTGTACGCAAGGTTTCTGCAAGCAGACAAACTCGATAACTTGAATGTTTCAGTTCCTCTGATTGCCTGCTCTTTCAGAGTTCCTCTGATGATGTCTGTTGAGATGTATCTGATAAGAAAGTCCTGTAATGTCACCTGTGTACATAGAGAGAGGGAGGCTAGGATTTATATTCTTAGGTGCACAGATATACATCTGGTTTGCTATCCACAAACAGGAAAGAGTGACCACATGTGCAAAAGAGCTGTGAAGAAAGTTGATAAGCTACACTCTTGCAATAATTAATTAAATAAATAATTCTGCCCTAACTGCATCTTAATTTAAATATGAGTAAAAAATATTATGTTGTTGTTGAAGCTACAACAAAATAGCTCACACCAGACTATGATACATGAACAGAATGCCATAGGGCGTGCAACACAAAACTTTGCTCAGTCTCATTGAGATGTCTGTTGCAGCACTGTGTCCTCTTTCAGGTACCATTCTACAAGTTCAAGGCAGACCAGCTGGAAAGAAGTCAAGGAAGAAGTACAAAAATGCCTGAAACCTAAAACCACAAACTTGGAGGGAGGCTGAAAGAACTGCGCTGGATGGGAGGAATTAAAGAAGTTACTGAAGCGAGACACCATAATCTTCAAACATGTAAAACAGAACCGCACAGAAGGCAGTCAAATGTTCTCCATATCCATTACAAAGATGAAGTAATTGGTTTAAATTCCAAAAGGGGAGATTTAACTTAAACAGTAGGCTACATTTACTACCAGTGTGGCTAGCTGAGCTCTGCAGAAGACTGCTGGGGAGCCTGGGAGCCTTCATCACTGGAGGCTTTTAAGAACAGACAAGCATATGCCAGGCTGGCACCGATACCGATAGAGCTGATCCTGCCTTGTGCATCGTGATGAGCTAGATGACCTCTAAACCTCTTCCAGCCTGGTTTTCTTTGGTCCCTAGGAAAATTCAGGAAATGTTTGCTGCTGTCTAATGAGAACAGCAGTGAAAACCCATTCCTTTGTTGTGATTTTTTTTGGGATGCTTGTACTGCAAAAGCTAGCAACTTTTACTTGTACTTTTAGGTTTGTACTTTTGTACTTTTATGGGTGAGGAAGATAAGGAGCAAAGGCAGAGAATGCGCTACAGTTGATTTAGTCGACTAGTCTCTTGGTTAGCCAGTCTAGCTAAACACAGTAAAAATGTCAACACAGGTTCCAAATCTGTAATTTCTCTCAATCAGAAATTAAACTTGCTTCTGCCAGCTGGGTCCCTTCTTTCTGATCAGCACTGAGCTGTTCATAATTTTTCTTTGCCGGTCAGCCCAGAAAAGTAGCTCATTGAAATTCTTCAGGGTAGTTATTTTGTGAGAAGTGCTATAGAATTGCAAAATCATTGTTGCTGGTTAATGAAATACCTTTCAGCAAGTAACAATATCTTTTGGCTACCCAGTATCTCTTTTGTTGCTTCATCTTATTTCCAGTGATTCTTGAAAAAAATGAGTTTTTTACAGTTCTTTTTCCTTCTGGTGGCTTCTTAGTATTGTCTTCTGTTGTTTGCCAGGTGCTGGAGCTGACTAAATTCTAAATAATTTATTTGGAGTATATAATCTGATGAATGTGCCAGCTTCTATTTGAAAATAGTTTTGAATCAGCAGGGTTTTCTGCAAATGTGCCTTGTATTGATAAGTGGTTGCTAGATAGTTTGGAGGAACCTGATGATGGCTGGTAAACCTTCATTCTTCAGGAGATGTAACGGAGCAGTTAAGACACAGTGTTTCTATTCCCTGACTAGAGCATTGAAAGTTTTTAAACAGATAAAAGGTGAATAACAAATGAAGAGTAATAGTCCTGTGTGCAGGAGAACCCTTCTCCATAAAGGGAAACACAACAACTTTCGTGCTATAAGCAAAATCCCATTTGTGTGCACGTTTGCAGACCTATGTATACATTCACGCCTCTCAAATCCGTTTTGCAGCCAGGTGCCAGCTGCCCTGGTTTTGAGCCATAGGCAGAGGAGCAGGGCCCATCTCCCCCCTTCAGATTTTTTCCTACTCCTTCTTGGCCCCTGAGGGGCTGATGGAGCTGAGATGCAGATGGCAGGTTTTACAGTACGTCAGCCCCTCTCCTACCATGGGCAAATGTATCAGGGGTACCAAGGCTGCTTCAGAGCCTACAAAAAGTGTTCGTGTTGGTTTAGGGGGTGGTTCCAGCCATTTAGGGTAATTTTCCCCAGTGTGCTCAAAACATCTGCGTGGGCTCAGCAGATGTGAGGTGTGGCCTAGCGTAGGGTCACAGCCTTCAGGAGCAGCAGCTGGTCACCACTGGGACACCCTGCAGTGCCTACAGTGATGGGAAGTGCTGGTGACTGTACAACTGAAGCCGGCTTTTGGTGGCTGGGGGCCTGTAAGGGATGCATCCTACAGTGTATCTTGGCAATGCACAAGCTCAGAGCTTGCTTGAGTGACCCCGGCTAACTCCTGTGAGAAAGCAGACAGCAAAACTTAGATCAGCACTTGCTAGTCAAAATCCATTTGCCCACAAATAAGCATCAGTGACATCTCAGCTAAACTTTTAGAAAACTTCTTGTCCCATTCTAACACTGCACACTGGTTGCTGCTCCACTCAGCATCTATTACATCCTCCTGGCACTTCTGCTTTCTCAGCATCTTCTAGTTTCCTAGTGCTTAGACTTTGTCTTTGACTGATATAACCAAAAAGTGTGGATCTTTTTATACTGATTTCTAACACAGTCTGCATTTCTACAGTAGTATTCGTAATATTTCTATTACAAGCAATCATCGTCCCTTCTGTTGAGGAGATGCAGGAATCTTTGTCTTTACCACAGTGCAAAAACTTCAATTTTCTTACTGTCTGCACCATTGATTTCCCACGATTTATATCCTCTAGTTGTTATGGAAAAAACGAGGCTTTCAGTTCCTTTGCATATTTTGAGATACTGCAAGACTTTCATGAAGGAGGACAGGGTTCCCTCATCTTTTCCTAATTTCTTTTTGTCAGCTTCCTTGCTGAAAGAAATATAATTTCTGTTTCTGAATTATTGAATGGAACGATAGCCTTTACCTTTTTTCTATTATTATATTTGTTTGCATCCTGTTTTTAATTATTGAGTTATTTAGTTTGCTACATTTGGAAATAGTCCATATTTCTCCATAAATTTTTGTACTGATTATACCATTCCACTCTTTGAACAAGCTATCAGAGCAAAGAATACCCTGACATCAGTGAACTGAAGGTCACTTAGGATGTTCTGCCACAGAAAATCAAATCCTTCCTTGGCGAGCTTTACAAAATTATGAGAATACTGGGAGATGGTTTGGTATTTTTCTGTCCTAGGATTGGTGAAATGAAGAGTTGGCCATGTGCTAGTTTACCCTGCCCATCAAAAAGTGCAAGCATCAGCAAGGCTGGCCCTAATTGTTAATCTTGGCTGTGTAAAACATTCTTGATTTTTATTTTTGCAAACCCGTGTATTTTCCAGTGTGACCAGAGATGTACCATGCTTTGAACAAGAGCTCTCTGGCACTCTGGGTAACTTTTACGCCATTGTGCTCTAGCTGGGCTATCCCAGACCAGTGGCTGGAGCTGTCCCTGTGAGGGCAATTGAGGGTTTGAATCTCTCAGACCAAAGAGGACATGATCTCTGGTCTCCATCACCCTAATCGCTGAGCTTTTTTTCTTATCAGGAATGTCATGATTGCCTCGGTCTAATTTCAAGCTGTAGGTTGTGATACCTGATCTCACATACATACCTTACTCTGGGTGCAAGGATGGAGTCTCATCTCTGGAGAGAAGTGAGATACCAGACCTGGTACTCTGCAATATTCCCCTTTGGTGGATTTAGCCATCCCCCATGTCAGGTGTTGGCTCATGGGAATTCCTTGGAGTCTCCTCTACCCGCTCCGTTGGCAGTCAGGAGCTCAGGGCTGTGTTTGCTACTCCTGACTGCAGATGCCTCGTATTTAGGTGTGGCAAAGAGGACTGTGGCAGTGCCAAAGTCCTTCTGTAGATATAGCCCTTAGCACTTATGTGACTTTAGTTCATTACTTAGTTCTTTTTTTTTTCATGCGGCTTAATTAAAATGTACTATAGCTTTTATTTTTGTGTCCATGTTAATCTGTGCATGTTCAGCTGCTATTTTGCAGCCATTTCCCACAAACCCCGTAGGAAGTGTAGGCAGCTTTCTCCAGCCACACTGAATTTCAAGTGTTTCCATAAAATTTGTCACTGCTTATCAGAACGATTCAGATATTTTTTAAATGTTAATTTATGGCTGTTTTCTGCAAGTAGCCTAGGTGAACTTGAGTGAAGAAAGCTCTTAAATCTTGTGTTTGACTCTTGGAAATAAAATTGTAATTATCAAATTGGGAAACAAATGTCAAATTGCTTAAATTACTATCACTGATGAAATACTCTCAGCGTAAAATAACCTTCTCTGAGGGAACCTTCAGCCTTCCTAGAACATGGGTCCCCTAGTGAACCGGGCAACCAGCACCAGAAACACATAACTAACAAATGAAAGTAACTGAACGTTAGATGGCTGTGGTTGCACACTTAGGTGCTGTCATATCATCTGACTTAGTCATGAAACAAATGGCCTTGAAATCAGATGCCTGAATCAAGGATCGATGCTCACCACTGGCAAACCTTGATTTTCATCCACAGGCTTGCAGCTTGAGTACTCTGTTAGATTAAACCTATATGTTTTTAGGAAATAGAGGGGAAGAAGATCATGTTATGACAAGATTTTAAGTGAGAAGGGAAAGGTGAGGTGACATCTGCGGTAGGAACGCTGTGTTTATTAACTCTGTCACTCTGTTATCTGTAAGTACAAAATTGGGGCTGCAGTGATTAGTTTGTGCTTTTTTCCACTTTTTGATAGAAGATGTTGGTGAAAGAAGCAAGAAAACAGCTCAGATCATAGGAGCAGGCAGCTGAATATGAATGTACTGGTTTCTGTGGGTGAATTGATGGGCTCTACTCAACACCTTTAGCTTGTCATTATTACCTGTGCTTTACAGACAGGAGGCACAGTGCTGCCATTCCAGGATGATTTCTGCCTTTGGTAGGGAATTCAATTTATTTTACTACTTCTGCCAATTAAGATTTTGACTTTCATGTGCTGGGCAGTCGTGTCTTCAAGTATTTCCTAGAAATGATTCTCTGCTTTGGGTTGTAACATAATTCTTAACACTTGGGGGAATTGTAGCACTCTGTAAGCTATTAGGCTTACATTTCCCCCTATATTGTGCTAAACAATAGCCAAGAAAACAGAATCACTGTTTTTCCTTCATGCTTTTCGTTTCCTAGCTATCCAGGCTTCGCCAAGCTCGGTGCACATAGCTGTATTTAATTTAAATACAATGGAAATGCAGATGCACATAAAAGATCAGCAGAATTAATTAGGTTCGGAGTGCTGGGAGAGCCACTGGGAAGGTTCTCACCAGGCTGATACTCCCCGTCAGCATTTCCTACCCACTCTGCTGGGTCTGTAAGCTCTGGATGACATCTGACTCAAGCACTCCTTTAATTTATAGCACTGACAATTAAATGGCAGCTCTCCAGCCTCTGCCCGAGGGGATAGAGCTATAATAGGTTTAGAGGTAAAGCGACTATATTGCAGGACGAATTTTGTATAAAACACTAATGTTAACACATTGATGCCCTTCAGCAAATACAGTTATTCAATAAGTTAAAGCTTTTTATGATATTCTCCTTGACATTTAATAGCAAACTTTAATAAGTTAATGTACCTATGCAGATTTTTTTTCTGCTGGCCTCTACCAACCCAAAGTAGCTCTAATTTGCAGGTGTTACTTACTGTGTTTGTGATGAACTAATAATGGTAATTGATCAAAGGCTGCAAACACATTGGAGGTTTGAATACTTCTTTGATTTCAGTAATCACTTATTTTAATGGCTGATAAACCAGAGCTGAAGCAACATTTGGTTTTAGTGCAGAGAGTAGTGATTATACAACTGTTTTGTTGGTGCTTTGAGCAGTGGTCGCTGTTGTTCTTTATGCATCTGTAGCTTAGCTAATTCACTGGGATGAATTCACCCATTACTCTGAAAGTCCTTTAAAATTTAGTAAACTGGATCCATTTGGGGTGTACAGAACTCTTATGTGATCCTGTAGCTGATAATGGAGGAAGAAGAATGTAAGACAGTGGGATATACCTACGATAGTATGGCAATATCTGCCAAGGTGCTTAACAGAAAGGGACCCTTGGTGCAAAATTTTATATGTTTATTTGGGAGGAGGGCTGGAGGTGTGAAAGGAAAGCTGCAGCTGGGACCTTATTCTTTATTGCTTTATTCAGACAAGAACATGAGCTAATAGTGGTGTTTGATAAAAAGGTGCCGTCCCCCTTTTGTGTTGCAGACCACAAGCTGGAAGGGGAAAATGCTGTTGCTGCTGCCGCCCCACAACTCTGTGCAGGAGAGGACAGGTTTAGGTTCTCCTCTTGAGCCCTACTGCTAGGGTTGCATCAGGCAAGCACTGCGTATTACTTCACTGCTTGCTTTTAAGTTGTTTCCACCCGGCAGTCACATTGCAAGTTGCTTTCCTGAGTATAGCGTATAGCAGGTGGCTGGATTGCACTGCAGTGATGGAGTCTATGCTGATTCCTTTTGAAAGATACCAGGTCTAAACTGGGTATTATTTGTCACTTAGCTCCTGTAGCTCAGAAACACTCATCACTGCATCGCAGTTGTGTGTCAACAGCTGGGGTAAGCTATGTCCAGGATGCTCGGTCCCACAGCACTGGTGTGTTCTGTAACAGGCAATATTGATGAGATATTGAATCATACGTTATAATGGCTGAAGGCAATTATCAGATGGAGGAGAGTTAAGGATTTTTCCTTTGCGCTTTTCATGACCTTTGATCTGGCACATAACTGACAAAAAGGTCCTTGACAGGGTCAGAAGGGCTACTTTTAAGACACCGGGCTCCTGCAATCTGGGCACGTTTGCAGCTGAAACTGTCTAGGGTGTAGTCTGACTGACATTTCTTTGGCCTCTTTCTGTTTAATTCCCGCACACTTCACTCTGATCACACTATCCTTTTCCTGTTCAAATTATAAGGCATTGAACATCTCTTGTGCCAGCCTGAGCCACGCCTGCATAAACCCGTTGCTGTGGGAAAGGGACAACACATTTAATAAAAAACTTTCCTGTTCTGGGGGCCTGAAGAGAAATCTGCTTCATCCTGAGGCCAAGTTTCCCTGCTAGATTTAAGCAGCAGTAACTCCTGTTTGAGCTATGCAAATGGAATCAGGGCCAAATGAACTTTCCCAGTATTTATTAATTTCTGTTCTATTTTTAACTATTGATTTTTGCAATCCAATCCCACATGTTGCCTTTTGTCCAGTCAGCACCGCCCCACAATCAAGTCTTTCACTGAAATTCATTGTTGCAATGCCAAAAAATGAAATATAGTTCTTTATCTGAAGTCAAACACTTTGGCAATATAACCATCCTGGTCAAATTAATTCTTCCTGTTAGGGACTGCAGGAATGGGTGCCAACATTTTAAGTCTGTTTCAATTTGCTTTAATTGAGTGTATAATTATTTTTCTACAACTAATCAATTCCCATACTATAATTGCAATTATCAAATAAAGGAAAGACTGTTTAGAAATTTTGAAAAGCAAGATCTTGTTAAGATTTTGTTAAAGAAAAATCTCTAAACTGTTTCAATTTATTTTCATTTCACCCCAAGAGATTTTTGCTTTCTGCCATCCTAAGTCAAAGGGCAAAATGCACAAAGGCAATTGGCAAAGATAAATATCTTCAAGATGATTCTTAACATCCAGGGAAAGGCATATTCTTGTCTGATTCAAAACATTCCCCAATGTCTTTTTGTTTTGGAGTAAGTGCAGGCTTGTAGACTCTGACTGCAGCTGGCATGGCATGAGGAGGGAAAACTTGCTGACTTTATCAGCAGTGGATAAAGGAGGAGGTGCACAAGGCAGAGGGAAACGCCTGAGACCAGTTTCAGACAATGTGAGGACTTGCAAACATGTCATCTCCATGGAGACATAAAATCTGTTGGATCATAGGAGAACAATGTGGTACTCTCATTCCTTGGACCATTGCTTTCTTGTCCAGAGAAATTTGAGCACAGACCTCAGGTTTTAATGGCCTGACCAAGAAAAACATTGGCAATGAAAACCTAAAGAGGCAGTGCTCAGCATTTTACATGGTGCAGTAACATCCCACCCAGCTGAACAGGGAAGCTGACACCTCTTGAGGCTGTTGTGACAGAGGGACTCAGACCAAAGACTTTGCATTCTTCACGTTTGCTTTGTCATCAAGACTTGTCATATGTGTATTTACATGACAGCAGACCTTCTGGGCCATCATGTCACCCTAGGAAATTCCCAGAGGTGGGTAAGACCAACCAGGGAATGGGAGTGGTGCAGAAGATGTGGCAAAGGGTAAGAGAGCGGAGGATCAGCTGGGCATTTTCACAGACCCACAGCAGAAGAGCTGCAAAGAAGAGCCAATAACTTTTTTTGCAGCCTCAGGCTGGCTATCATGTGGCTCAGAGCTTCTACATATCCCTGGTGTGAAGTTGTGTTTGGGTAAGTCATAGTGTATCAACCGACCCTCTTGTAAAATGAAGCCAATTGGCTGAACAGGAGGATGTTAAAAACATTTGGTCTGTTGCTGCTGGAATATAAGGGAGGCCCAGTAGAGAAAATAACAGGTGATATGAAATGCGATAATGCTGGTGTTTTTTTGTGTGATAATAATAACAACTTGTATCACAATCCTGCCAGCACCATCCCTATTTGATGTGGAATATTCAAGGTGTAGACAGAGAAAAATCTTGTCCATACAATTCGTGTCACAGCCAGCAACTCAACTCAGAGCTCCTGCCTCCATGACTTGACCACCCTGCAATGCATTTGTTAAAAGCTAGATCCCAGTCTGCATTTTTTGCTACTACAAAATGACATTCTTTTCCCCATTTCCCCATGGACGCTGTACTTCTAAATGTATCCCAACAAAACAGCAATTAACATCAGCACAGACTGACTAATACATGCCAAAAATTGCCAGAAGGATAACCTGCGTCCAAATGGGTAGATAATAAACCTGTCACCATGGTAATGCTAAGCTCAAACAAGAGTTTTCTTATTCACAGTCATGAAGACTAGAACAAGAGTCTTAAAAGATGCGTCATCCACATGGCAGAACGGAAAGAGAAAAGAGCAGTTAAATGAAGTTCTGTCTGTGGAGCAGAGAAGCCAGTTATCCATAACAATCTCATTGCCTGCAAGATGCAAAAGCAGGATTTGTGATGGTGTGAAATAATAACGAACAAGATGGGAGTGGAGGCAGAGTCTGGAGAAGACAAATCCTGCCATTAGGCTGTGACTATGAAGTGGAACTGTGGAAAAGAATGAACGGGAGAGAAAAAAAATCATCTGTGAAGCCAGCAGCAAACAATCGCCACAAATAGCTGCAAATGCTGGAAATGAACTTCAAAGCAATTACTGAAGTAAATTAAGTGACAGTCAACATTCGTATCAATGGACTGAGAGCTTTTCCAGAAAGGGAATGGGAGGAAAAATCTTAGAAATTAAGAAAGCTGAACTTTTCAGTTGAACGGTTTCAAATCTAAGGCCTGGGTGTTTCTTCAGACCTTTGTATCTGGATTTGACTGGATTTGGCCCCTTCCCTGGGCACCAGCCAACTCTGCTGCTTGGTGAAGCGCTGATGCATCTGGGCTGGGGAACTGTGTGGATGTTTCACATTTCTATCAATTCTCTTTGCAGTGAGTTTAAAATGCAAATGTGAAAATGCAAGACATGCGCATCAACGGTATGGCCTTGTGGCAGCATGATGCCCCAATATCTACCTTCAAGCTCTGGTAATGGTGGAGACTCCAGTCATTTTGGCTGTCTAGCATGCCCTTGGGCCCCAGAAACCTCTGCTAGTGATTGTCCACGTCAAAGCACTCTCACATGTTGCCAGTTCCTTCTGGTTTCAGCACAAATTGAAACAACAGGAAAATAATCATTAAAATAAATGGTTCATACTTTGGGTAGATGTCTACCATATCAAGAGAATTTGGTTTGTTGATTTAAACTGTTTCCCACCCCCCATCAAAAGGTGTGCTTTAGACCTCCCTAGCCCAGGCTGTGGCTCTGCTTGCAGTGTCCACAGGGAGGTGAGGTGAGATGTCTGTCTGGCTGCATAATGGGGAGCCAGACCCCGTTGGCTGTGAGCAGAGCTCCAGCTCTGGGGCATGACATGGTGCCTTTCCTGATCATGCAGAAGAAGCATCCTGGGAGGCTGCAGCATCTATGTCTGTGCTCTGCTCACACCTTGTGACTGCCTCTTTTGCTCTGGGACACGTCCCTTTTTCCTGTGCCCAAACTTTTTTCTTTGGGTTTCCACCTGAAGGAAAAATTGGGTTCGAAAGAGCAGCCCACCTACTCAGGAATTAATCTAATCAAAACCAAGACACCAGTGCTGCACAGACCTATGCTGCCTACCTATTAGTTTCCTGGTGTTTACAGTGTTTGGTTTGACCTATGCTATAAATCCTAAATGGCCTGGGGGCTGCCCACCAGCAGTGCTTCTTTCTGTGTGCCGCCTGTAGCAGAAGCACTCACCTGAAAGTCCTGATGCTATTAATCTCTCCTCAAGAGAAATTAAAAAGTCCTAAAGCCTTTCCTTGTCTCTAATCCTTTTGTTGTCTTTCTGTCATTCAGTTCACTTTCTATGTGATTTTTGAGCTAGAGCTGACCAGAGTTGAAAGTGGTATATAATGAAAAGATGCTCCTTTGGTTTATTTAATGGCATTAGGTTATGGAGGCCATAGAGCATACGTGTTATTTTCACTGATGGTCAGAACTGCAAAACCAAATAAAAAAAGTCTCGCTGAAGCAATCATAACATTTTTTTTCCTGGTGTTGCAGCCAGGCTATTAAAAATCTAGGAATTTCTCCTGTCCTGTACCTCAGCTGATTTGAAATATGATCGAAAACAAGCTTCCAGTACTGCTAATAGCGCATAACATTTTAACAGCTGCTGTGTTTCGTCATAAATCTATGTATTTGGGGGAACAAGATAAGAGTCAGTGTGTGCAGTGAAATCACATAAGCACTGTTTTTTTAAAATATTGTGAGGGTTAGAGAGGTGAAATGTGCTGCGGATTAAAAAAAAAAAAAAGCTATCGTGGCTTAAAAAAGTTACTTTGCAAAGCAGTATTTCAGTTTTGCTTTCAAGAATTTGCTGTGCAGAACATGGAAAAGAAAGACTGGCTCCTGCCAGCGAGCCGTGACCTGCTTGTCCAAAGCAAGCAACCATCTGTCAATGTCAGAGCCAAGGAGGAATAGTGCAAACCCAGTGACAGTGGTCAGGAAAGCGAAAGTGCTAGAGACAGTCTGGCTGCAGTGAGAGGGAGCGTTGGGCCCCAGCACCGGGCACCGGTCCCCAGCTTGGCCAGACTCGTGAGGTTTTTGCTTTCCTTCTCTCGCCTTGCTGACTACAGTGGGACTGCGCCAGCCCTTGCCTTGCTCATCTCCCGTTCTGCTGAGCATGGACAGTGATACTTACCTGCTACGGATGTTTTATGGAAACAGAACACTGATCCTTGTCCTTCCCCAGTCAATCAGTAGACCTTCCATCAGTTTTGAAAGGAGTTGTGCTGTGTCCTGAGCAGCCAGTGTGTGCGGTGCATGCTGAAGAGGAAAACCAGGATTCTTCAAGTTTATTTGCTTTTGTTGTATTACCCCAAGGCACTACAGTGGAGAATAAGTCCCTTTCCAACCCGTGCTGGAGGTAGGAATGTAATTACTGCTGCCTTCAGTACAGAAAAGCATCTAAAAGCTTTTCCATTTCTGGGAACAATGGTCTGTATATCTCTCTAGGCTGATGATTAATGCATCTCCTTCTACGTCCCTGTCACTTGATTCAGTCATCTCTCTTTCCTGGAACGTGTGTGCATTTAGCCATATGCATGGAAGTACATAAAGACTGGGCAGACCTCACCTGGCGCAGACTGTAGGGGGCACCTCCAGGCTGTATAAACACCTGAAGTGAACTTGCTCAAAACTGCTCACTTTGGGGATAAAGCTAAGACTTTTTTTATCATAGAGAATTCGACTGAGGGAGGGACGTATATTATCCTTGTCTGAGAAAACCTCAGAGCCAAGCGGGGCTTGAGCTTTGCTGTGCCTGAAAAAGCAGGGGTTTAATGCATAAGAAAACAGATTTTCTTGATGACTAATTTTCTCAGAAAAATTCAAGGCAAAACCCATAAAATCCTCAGTATTTTGTGTATCTAATCAGTGACAAGAAGTTTCTCACATTACTCAGGTACAAATCTCATTTTGATCAGCTTTATGTTGTTTTTTTTTTCGCCATCTTGCTGCCGATATCTGGTCCGTGTGGATTTGCTTGGGCTCTAGCAGCCTTCTTGTGTTGTCCTTCAGAGATTTCATTTCACAGAATGATCTTGGAATTAAATGCTGATAATGATGCTTCTGCGGTCCTAGAGGTACTGTGGTACACATGCAGATGTAGACGGAAGGTCAGTACTGATTTTCCTGTAGTGTATCTATTGGACCTGTCCTAGGAGCAGATGTTAGCTACAGGTTTGCATGAGGAGGTCATTTGTTGAGCTGTCAAGCCTTGTGAGCCTTTCCCAGGAATAACAACTTTATCACCATGACATCAGATGTGCCAAAAATGTTTATTAACACAATCACCTTCTGTCTGAGCAGTCATGTTTTATGAATAGAGAGAACAAAATTTATATTTTTAGTCTTAAAGCAGCTTTATTCTACAGTAATGGAAGCTGCAACCACCCCTCTCCCCTCCCAAATGGGAGGTGCATCGTCTGCCCGGCAAGCTGCAGCGATGTTTGAAAACAAAATGGCTGCAGCCTCTATGCTTGGGTCAAAAAGCTTGGGAACAGACAGATAAGTACGCAGGCATCAAAAGCTTCACAGCATTCCTGGGCATCATCCACCACACAGGTGTCTGACATGTAAGACAGTGTACTTCTGTCCACGAGAGGCAGAGGAAATTGTACTGCTGCTGATTTTCTCTATGTGAAGCCAGGTAATTGGCTGGGTGAAAAAAAAAAGGTTGTGCACAATATAGTAAAGGCAATTTGCTGTGTAATTTGTAGCACAACGATTTGACTCTTAAAAATAAAACTGCTATTTGTTTTACTGGGCGTCTTGTACGTATGAGACGAACTAGAGGGATTTGTGATTTGTTATATGTAGAAAATGGCCTCTTGGGAAGACGCCCACAAAGTGAAATCTGTCTCAGAATTAAATGAAATATCTCACGTGGAAAATCTGACCCTCTCACGTAAAGTGTTTCTTTCTGCTTCACTGTACCCTGTGATCTGCAGTCTCTTCAAAGGCAGTGCTCCCAGGGATGGAAACCCGCACAGCAAAGCGTTAAATAAACAAGCTTTTGAATTTTCAAACATGACAACCTACTTTCAGCCTAGCACAGAGCTAGGAAAACGGAGAGTGCAAAATCCTGCATCCTAGAACCACTTCTTACCTACTTTTTTTCTCTCTTTATCCATGTGCAAATAAAACATACTTGTCCTGCAAACAGCAGAAGTCTGCAGATACCAACCAGAGTGTTTCTGCTCGAGGCAGTAGACCTTATCATGAGCCGTCTGTTCATTAGGTGGAATTTTCTCTCTTAGCTGAATTAAATATTGCACATAAGCACAGGCACAGTCCAGTGTCACCTAGTGTTTGTGCTCGCGTGGGTGGTGTCCTGCTGGTTCTGGTGGTCACTGGGAGTACAAAGAGTGATTTTTCTCCAGGTTGTTTTAGCATCCCAAGCTGAGAGGCTCACACAGATGTCCCATATAGCTCCTAAACTCATATGGCTCCTAGACTCCTAAACAGCACCTAAATTCATTTTCTCTGAATTTTTTTTCCTTTTGCTTTGCCCACAGTAAACTGTTTTTCCAGGCCACAGTTAGCACCTGGAAGTTGTTGCTTTTGTGCAGGCTGCCTTGACCATAACATTTTTCTTAGAAACTTCACTATGTTGTCCCTCTCTCATAATTTCTGCTGTTTTTTTCTTTTAGCAGATATTAGCAATTGTTCTTTTATCACATGCTTCTGTTCCTCCAGTCTTCCTTGAGAAAGGATCTGTTACAGGAACTTTCTCCCCTCAAAGACTTGTACCTTTGTAACTTGAAGATCAAGCAGTGAAGTTTTCATGGTGCAGAAGTTTGCCTACAACATTCCCAAGAGGTTTGAGCCTTGCTTTACTTGTTACTGTGAGATTGCCTATGCATTCATCAAACGTTCCCTCTTCATTTTCAAAGGAAAACATTTCATTTTTACTCTGAGCATGATTTTCCAGCGTATTGGTCTGTTCCCCGATGGATCTCCTTCCAACACCAAGTTTGCTCAAAATGCTGTGGAAGAAGCTTGTGGAAGCATCTTTTGGTCTACTATTTCTCTGGTTTCATTGTAACCTTTTACTTCCATTTTGAGAGTGATGGTGTCCTTCACATTTTTCAAAGCACTGATTCAGATCACAGCCTTGGTATCACTCATAATGTTTTTGCTCAGTCCTTGGACAAGTGCTGTGATTTTTGTGGGAATATGAACATAAATCTTGACAGGTAGGTCACTGACCAATTTTTTCAGAGGTTTATACTTCTAACTATTTTATTAACTACATTTACAGTGAAAGTTTGGTCTGATGACTCCATTTTCAGAGATGTGATTAAAACCAGTTGTTTTGTACTAATTTGTATTTTATGTTGCTCAGTTCTACCTTTTACTCCCATTTCTTGTGAAAACTGACCTGACTTGAGAATAGTTTATGGATGGCTGTAAATTGCAATTCTTAGCAAATTTGTTATTTGACACAAAACTGTCTACTCATTCTTCTGCAAATCACTTACTTGCCTCAGGTCCTGCAAAAAAATCAACTCTGTTAACGCCTTCCACTTATCTGGGTCTCTGCCTGCCTCTTGTTCCAAGTCATTGTATATCACTTGCTCCAATACTCTCTCTGTTTACAATGCCCACAGGAATGGAGAACCAGACAAGACATCGTAAACTAAATAGTTTCCTAATTAACAAGTTTAATCTAAAACACCCCAGCATCTCAGCTTGTGGGAAGAAAGGGGAAGGAGAAATGTGCTCTTCGTGAAAATGTTCTTCCTGTGTTTATCTTGAAGGCACAATTATTTGAAACTATATAAAAATACAAGGGCATAATTGTATCAGAGTAGCTGGAAGGTTGCTCTAACTTACACCTCTAGCCCTCCGCAATAGTTTGAAGTGTGTCTTGCTGTACTTGTAGCCCTTTCAGTCACAGCTTCTTCCCTTTTCCACTGCGCTTTGTTGCTTTCTTTTCAGCCATTTAAGACCAAGTACTATTGTCCTCTTTGCTGCTGCTGCTGCTGAAGCGCAGCAAGACTTTGAAACAGTCTCCATGACAATCAGAGATATGCAGCCTGGATCTTAATGGGAGTGATACATGGCTGTGATCACATCCTGAGGAGCAAGAGTATGTATATGCTGGTGCTGGAGGATATGACTTAAAAACTGCTGGTCCCTCCCTCCTTTTACGACCATTCTTGGTGGCACGGGGAACACTCTTTGCTCTATGCATCCACCATATGGATGCTTTATGCATCCATTCTCCCTTTTCAGGAGATGTTCTCCAGGGGCTGATTTTATCTGGTGTAAGGTTTAGAAAGGGATGAGAAATATTAATGGATAAATGATTATAACATCATAGAAAATGGAGCTGAAAGTGCAGTGCATAGATATCAAAATGAAACACAGTATCTGGCTGTGAGCTTTTGAATGATATCAAAAAGGCAATTTATTCCTGCTTTTTAACTCGCATCTTGTTACCTACATAGTTGAATTCTGGAAACAACAGTTCCTTATTATTATAGCAGTATGTTGTGTTTTGTTCAGTGTTTTCATGTAAAATGAAGTTTTACAATACAAGATGTGCTAGTTTTATGGACTTCAATCATTCACGCAGAACAAAGTATTCAAATACTATGATTTACAAAGTACTGTGGATGACAGTGGACCATTTTTTTTCTTGGCTTTAAGATGCTCAAATAAGGACAAAAGCTGCAGAATGAAAATGAACATGAATTCTCTCTGATTAGCAGGATGTGACTTGTATTATTTTCACATTGTCCATGCTAATGTCTTTGCCCATTGTATAAATGTGATAAAACAGCTTTAGGCTGACACTGTTTTAGTTACCATAAAATTCTGCCTTCAAGGCAAACTTCAGTCACATTAGTTTGAGATTCTTTCATTAGCAGGTTCTTTGTGTCACATTTGAGCCAACAAACACAAATAAAAAGTATCCTGAATACTGAAAGACTGGACATTTGTATGTCATTTTTTAATGGACCATGTGCAAACAGCCATCTGAAGTTAGTGAAGGTGAGAACTGTATAGCATGACATATGGTGAATAAAATTGATAATATTGGAACAGTAATGAGAGCTATGTGATGCTCATGTATCTATTAATATCTGTATCCACATACACCCCCATGTATTCTAAATATATATACAGTAGCTCTAACTTTCAGTAAGTAAAATGAGAATCCATAATGCAGTAGAATGGAAAGAACATAAAAATGAAAACAAAGGCAAAGCCACAATAAAACTGAAGCAATCAGGGGGAACAAAAGAAAAAAAAACTTATTAAAATTCATTCTATAAAAGGATTGTGAATGTAGGGAGCTATTTCCAGTAAGAAAATGTTTGAGGGAAGCTTCTTGGGTTTTCTGCAGCAGATTAAATATCTGACCCTTCATGTGTAATGTGACCATAAAGGCTGTCTCTCAAGAGAAAGCGAGTAAGATGTTTGAGAATTTCAGGATGAAAAAAAAGAATTTTCCCCATCTTTCTTAACATGTCCTGCCACTGTTAGTCCTAACCCTTTAGAAAATTCTCCATGTTTACTTTGCCCTTGGCTCCATATAGGTGCTTTGGTCACCTTTTCTGGTGTGCTAGTCCTTATGTTTACTGACTGGTGCCAAACACTCCACAGGCTTCCTCTTTATGTATAATTTCCCCTTTTCCCCAGGACATTGTCCGACAGATTTTAATATCATTCTGAGGTTCCATCCATTTCTTTTCACCAGACTCCCATTCCTTATTTAATTAAGAACACAACTTTACCTGCAAATTCTGCATCTTTCTTGCTGGAAATAGGTTTGGAGAGAATCTCAGTAAGGTCTATATGAGAAACATCCAGAAAAACCTCTTGAGAGCTTGAAATAATTCCACTGCAGAAATTGCTGTAAGTACTGTGTTGCTAGGAGGGAAATAGGTCCTGTGACAATAGGCCCTGGTGGGAGTGAGATTTGACCTCCACGTTGTAGGGTAGTATCTCAAAAAAAGAATACACACACCTGGCTCAAAGCCAAGAGGGCTGGTTGGGATCAAGGCCAGGGCAATTGGAGGAAGAGCCAGGACACTAAGAACTGAGCCCAAGGTACAACCAAAAGAGTGAGGGAAATAGGAAGACTTAGCAACCAAAGACTGCCATGGATCTCTAGCCAAGTCCAAACTGTTATGCCTATTATACCTATCGTGAGACTGGTCCAGAGATAAAAGTCCTTTGAGTCCCTCTTGCAAACCTTTTATTGATTACTTTTTGTTCCTATTCCTGCCTCTATTTCCATTCTTTTCTTGCTTGCTGATTGCACCTTTTCAATGTTTATGTCACATTTGTGGTAACTGCTCACCCTATGCATTTTTAATTTAATCATTCCTTGAGAACTAGCTCCTCTACTGCTCTCATTTGTGCTGTGGTTCTTTGAACTCCCCTGAAAAATATCCTGGGCTGTATCAAAAGAAGTGTGGCCAGCAAATCGAGGGAGGTGATTCTTGCCCTCTACTCCACTCTTGTGAGACCCCACCTGGAGTACTGCATCCAGCTCTGGAGTCCTCAGCATAAGAAGGATGTGGACCTGTTGGAGCAGGTCCAGAGGAGGGCCACAAAGATGATCAGAGGGTTAGAGCACCTCTCCTATGAAGATAGGCTGAGAGTATTGGGGTTGTTCAGGCTGGAGAAGAGAAGGCTCCAGGGAGACCTTACAGCAGCCTTCCAGTATCTGAGGGGTGCCTACAAAAACGCTGGAGAGGGTATGTAATGATAAGATGTGGGGTAATGGCTTCAGACTGGAAGAGGGGTAGATTTAGATTAGATATTAGGAAGAAATTTTTCACTGTGAGGGTGGTGAGACACTGGAACAGATGGCCCAGAGAAGCTGTGGATGCCCCGTTCCTGGAAGTGTTTAAGGCCAGGTTGGATGGGGCTTTTAGCAACCTGGTCTAGTGGAAGGTGTCCCTGCCCATGGCAGGGGGGTTGGAACTGGATGATCTTTAAGGTCCTTTCCAACTCTAACCTTTCTATGATTCTATGATCTGTGAAAATCTCACTAGAAATGAAACAATATCCCCCATGTGTTACACCTCTGTCTTGCAGAGAGTGATTCTTGCTGCTCTGTGTTGATGCATCTTTGAACATACACATACAACTTACATCGACCTTTTCTACCACTACATTTCTTAGAAGCTTGAAAGTAACTTGCTGGGTTTTATCCTCTTCGTCCTTATCAAGTTTCTGTCATCCAAGAACCTCCCTCTTATAGAAATCATCTTCCATGTTAATTTCCCCCTTCTCTTGTGCTGATGCCCTTCACTGTACTTTTACAAAGTGATTCTTGTTTTGTTATTTTTGGCCCATGTTTCTAATTACTCTAATCCCTCTGTCCTGTTTCTCCGGCCTCGCTGTTTTTCTTGTCTCTTCTCAATTTAGTTTTACCCATGAATTTCATTACTATGCTGTTCACTCCTCTTTCTAGCTCATTACTGGAAGTATTAAATAAGGCAAGACCCAAGACTGATCCTTAAGTATTTACCTGTCCTCTCTATAAACCAATATTCTGCCACGTGTTTATTAGCCTTATTTTGGTCTCTCGTTCTAGACTTCAGACCAAACGACATTTTTTTTTTTTTTTTTGCACAAGCAGGTTCAGGTGACCTTTTTAAGGATGTTTTTATGAAACATAGGAAGCAACCTTCTATTCTCATGCTCTCCAGTTTTATGTCAGGGTAGCTACTTGGCTTTGAAGGAGAGGATGATCAGACCAATTGTTCAAAAAAATATGGCTGAAATCCAAGAGTATTACATTTATTCTGTTCCATTCATCCATTAATTCAGTAATTCCATAAAAAAGTGTTACCTTTGTCAGGCAAGATCTATTCTCTATAAATCCTGTCTCTTATTGCTCATCATTGCATTATTCTCTGCAAATGAAGTGACTATTTCTTAAGACTTTTTCTATTGTTTTTGCCAGTGTTAGAAACTAAATGTAAAGCATTGTAATTAGTAAGATCTTTCTTCTTCCTTTTATGAATGCTGAGACAGTGCCACATTTGCTTTTCTGCTCAGTGTTGGGAGAAGGGCAGATAAGGCAGTAGTTGTCTCCTTCCCCTCTTTAGCACTTTCACATGTGGTGTGGGATTCCAACCACATGATGGTGCGTGATTCCAACAACATGATGGTGCATAAGATGTGGTGCAGTGTGGCCATCACTGCTGCTTCTAAATCTCAAGACTTTGGAAAATAACTTACGATGAATATTACAGCAGTTTTCAGAGAATCCAGGAGGAATGGTTTGCATCATATGTTTGTTTTCTTGGCGTCTTTGATTTCAATTTGTCACCAACAATTGATTTTTGTCAGGCGAAGTGCCAAAGGTCCCCAAAAGATGTGCTACGAGACCATGAATGTCTTATGCCTATGTGCCTATAGCAGAAGATGCAGCTATTAATGATCAGGATATGCTTAGTTTAAACACTGCTAGAATTGCCCCGTAATTTCTTCCTGACATATTCTGCAGTGGTGTCCAAGTTTGAAAGGTAAATTAAGCAATGCTACTGACATTACTTTGAAGCTTATTACCACATGAGCAATAGAACTGATTTTTCAGTTCCTCTGCTACACTGTACATTTGACTACTACTAGACATCAGCAAATACAACCTCATTTTCATAGTACGATCTTAGCCCAGCCCTTGAAAAAGTAAAGTAAAGTAAGGTTGCCTTGAGGTAGGGAGGTGAATGTGTCTAAGAGGCACATTTGCCCCCCTGGACTGGTTTGAACTAGTATGTGCTTTAATGCATTTAGAAGAACACATTTATCCTCTCCTAAGAGAAACATTAAAAGGCCTGGAGAGCAAGTTCATCCAGAGCTACACATGCTAGAATCCTAATCTGGGATGTTATGGACTCTTCCGAGTACTCACCTGAAAAAAGAAGTTTTACTTTGGAGAATAGGTTTATCCCAAAAAAAAACTTCCAGTGTAACTAACTCAGCCATCTGTTTTGTTGTTGTTCTTACTCGGTGGTGCTGAGTAGACCTTTGCACTGGTGTCCACAGCTGTGCAAGCTGCAACCAGGAAAGGACAAGGGTTTAAGTTTTATTAAGATTCTGTATCTGTGAATATGTCATGGGTTTTTTTTGCGATTGTGTGTTCTAGACACGACCAGACATGTTCTCTGAACCATGGGTTTTCATTTACTTCACCATCCAACTAGGAAAAATATACTGTTATTACTGAATTATTTTTCCTTTCCAGTGTCCCACAAAATAAGAACTATAACAGCAAAAAATTCAGTTAGCCACTACTGAGCTCACTGATAATCTCAGGGTGAAAAGCCACATTTAACAGTAGCTTTGGCCAGGACGGAGAAGTGATGGCTTTACTTTGTGTTATGAAGTCTGATCATTCAGAAGTGGATTTACATCTTGCTTAGTTGCATCCTGATGTGGGAAGGACAGGGTATACAGCTGAAGAAACTAGCCACTGCAACAGTGTTATCTAAATAGAGCACTGACTGTGAACCAAGACAGACTAGAACCTCGGCTGTCAGAAATATTAGAAAATATCATTTTTTTGTGTTCATGGTCTTTCAAATTACATATGTTTATTTCTATTTACAACTAGGTATATATCTACATATATTTATCTGAACTGAACTGCTTATTAAGCAGAATTGATACAATGTGTTGTCCATGTCTGGTTCATCGTGTCTGTTCCGTTGTTCTGCAGTCAAACCCTAAATACAAGTGAGTTCATTTTTTCTGGTAAGTGTACAATCAAAGGAAGATCAAAGCAAAATCTGAGTTCAGGCTGTGTAATTTTTAGCTCATCATACCCAGACATTTTCCTCTGTGTTAAATGTCAAAAGAAGTTAACTAACCAGCTATAACATTTCCTTTGCATTATCAACTGGCCGTTCAAAGGTCTCCTCCCAAATCAGAAATAAACTCTCTTTGCTACCATAGGGCATGTTAACCAAAGGTATCCTTGCAAAATTATCTTGCAGGCAGAAATAGAGAGTCGTACACAGGCCCTACCTCAATCTGACCGTCTGCTTGAGAGTTTTTTCTGGCCCACTTGTGTCAGCGGCCATCCAGCTAAGTGGATTGTGCTGCAGGACAGGGGGCAAAGCACAACAAAAGCAGAAGTTGCTTGCACTGCTTCTCTGTTTTTGTATGTACTGCTTTCTCTAAAGACGTTGGATCCTAACAAAATCTGTGAAAGGGGATCAGATCTATTGTCAGTCTCCTGCAGTTGGTGGTATGAGGTGATTCAGATGTAAGCATCATGAACTATGCAGTAGGCAGATCATATGGCCCACACATTTGGTATTATTCTAATCTCTGAAAGCTAGATTGTTTTAAGACATGACATTTAACATCCCCCCCACTAATGTTGTTAGCATTAACTGTTATAGCCCTGGATATACTTCTTGTGCAAATAAAATTCCTCTTCCTCCCTTAATTTTGCTAAGTTGCTTAGAGCACAACAGATGTGAGTAATCCTAGCATCATAAAACAATATGTATTTTATAATCAGGAAGAAATGCATTTTGGTCAGCAAATATATTAAGATTTAAGCTTCCAAAGAGGTTATAAACAACAATGCATAAAACAGGATATATCTTAACATGAGTGTATAACAGCAGCTTATAAAACGAACGTTTGGAAGTAACTTCCAAATTATCTTCAGAAGTGGAGATAAAAGTGGTAAAATATTTCAGGCTCCACAAATATGAACACTGATTCAACCAATTAAGAAAACAGCTAGAGGATTGTGAGTAAATGAAAAGCCTCCAGAAGTTGCTTTAAACGCAGATAACTGAGAGGACCTGTGTAGGGGGAGACCCCAAAAATTCTTTAGGGGTAATCAACAGGTAGCATGGTCTCCTGACAGGGTTATATTTCCTGGTAAATCACATCAAACCTCTGAAATCCAATAGAGGCCAGTGACTAGAACAAGGATAAAACATGTTTCAGGTGAAATGACTGTCAGAAAGTGGACGGGATCATTATAAGGAGAGTTAATGTCACTCCCAAAACAAAGAAGGTGAAAATTCTGTAGCCTGGTATACAATAAATGGTCCACAGCTTAAAATTCCTGGAAACGCTTGTGTGAGCTGAGCCAGCAGTCATTCAACCATTTGTCCCTCTAGTGTAGCTAGAAGTGGTGCCCAGCCTCTGCTCTGAGTGGCTGGGTATCACGCTGAAATGCCTGAAACCAAGTTCGTCTGCAGCAAGGTCAAATTTGGACATGCCAAAAAATATCTCTCTCCCTCATTCTGCCCTTGGGGTATGGTCTGACTTGCATTCCCATCATGAATAAGATCCGATTTACAGGCTATTCTGTGGGCATCCATCATGTCTGGTTCCCAAGCAATCTCCTTCAGACTGCACTTGGGAGGAGCAGGTGCAGGGAAGGGTTCCTATATTATCTGGATCACTCCTAACATTTCCTGGGAGAAAAATAAGGCCTTATCTACAATAGGAAAAACCCCATAATCTAAGTACCTGTGTTAATTAACACACAGTGAACAGGTTTTGTAATTCCATTACAGATAATCACCTGCAGATTTTTTTGAAATTTGTAGACAGAGAAGTAAACTAAGGGGCCTGCCATATTCCTGTCGTCTCTGCATCATAGTCAAGCATAGACTTTGGCACTTCAGAGAGAGTGTTCATTTGCATCTTCCAGTACCTAAAGGTAAAAGATTTTACTAAGAAAACTGTATGAGAACAGTATATTAAAAATAAAGCAAAACGGAGGATTCATGCTGTCTGCCGTGTGTGCTTCAAGAAGCCTGCAGTGGTTAAAATCTATGAAGACTGAAGGATTAGTAATGCAGCCCAGAGCCAACCAGAACTCCAACAGGGCACTTTGGTACAAGACTTAAATTTCCCAATGGAAATAGAAGAGACTGAGTACTTTGCTTATAAAGTACAGGCATTAATTGAATGTGATTGGGTCCTGCCACTTAATAAATTACCGTTCATCTGCTGAGGCTTCAGAAGTGTGTATGCTCTTAGCCTTCCCTGTCTGTAAGATAAAAAAATGTGATAACTTAAACCACCTTCACAGAACCGAAGATGGTGCACGTTGGTTTTCAGCTCAGCAAGGAGCATGTGTATGCTTCGTAACAAGTGGTACCTTGTCAAAGTGCTATGACTGTTCACAGATCTCAGGCTATACAGTGATAGGTGTACTAGAAGCTGAAGACACAGAAAACTTTCACTGGGCTAAAAAGAGTTCAGCTCCATTGATCTGATGCCAGCTGAAGACTGAGTGTACTGCACTTAGAGAACAGAGATATCTACTTTGGCTTCTCAAATTAAAAAAAAGTTCAAAAGAAGTGGTAACGACAGACCCTTTTTCTGGCTTTCCTTCTAAGACTTGCAGAAGCTGGTGAGGGACAAATAGTGAGCACTTGGATAGACACAGATCAGTTAGAGACTCTCAGCACAGGCAGATGAAAGAAGTTTTTTGGCACCATGGACAGTGGGATTGAGTGCACCCTCAGCAAGTTTGCCGATGATACCAAACTGTTTGGCAAGTTAGACATGCTGGAGGGGAGGGATGCCATCCAGAGAGACCTGGACAGGCTGGAGAGGTGGGCCCGTGCCAATGTCATGAAGTTCAACAAGGCCAAGTGCAAGGTCCTACATCTGGGTCAGGGTAATCCCAAGCACAAATACAGGTTCAGCAGGGAATGGCTGGAAAACAGCCCTGAGGAGAAGGACCTGGGGTGCTGATTGACGAGAAGCTCAACATGAGCCAGAAATGTGCGATCGCAGCCCAGAAGGCCAACCGTATCCTGGGCTGCATCAGAAGAAGCATGGCCAGCAGGTCAAGGGAGGTGATTCTTCCCCTCTATCCCACTCTCATGAGATCCCACCTGGAGTACTGCGTCCAGCTCTCGAGTCCCCAACATAAGAAGGACATGGACCTGCTGGAGCGCGTCCAGAGGAGAGTCATGAGGATGATCCGAGGGCTGCAGCACCTCTCCTATGAGGAGAGGCTGAGGGAGTTGGGGCTGTTCAGCCTGGAGAAGAGAAGGCTCCAGGGAGACCTTATTGCGGCCTTCCAGTACCTAAAGGGGGCCTACAGGAGAGCTGGGGAAGGACTTTTTACAAGGGCATGTAGTGATAGGATGAGGGGGAATGGCTTTAAACTGGAAGAGGGCAGGTTTAGATTAAACATTAGGAAGAAGTTTTTCACTTTGAGGGTGGTGAGGCAATGGAACAGGTTGCCCACAGAAGTTGTGGATGCCCCATCCCTGGAAGTGTTCAAGGCCAGGTTGGACGGGGTCTTGGGCAGCCTGATCTAGTGGGATGTGTCCCTGCCTATGGTAGGGGAGTTGGAACTCGATGATCTTCAAGGTCCCTTCCAACCTAAACCATTCTATGATTCTAAGTTCAGACTTAGCAATCTTGATTAATCTCTCCCATGCGGAGAAAGTGAGAAAGAACAGGGTGAATGTGTGGGCATCCTTCACAAGGACTTCTGGTCAGGTTTCAGTGACCACTGGGAGAGTCATCTGTAAGGGTAACAAATGAACACTGATGTTGAAATGCTCAGTTAGTTTGCTTACAGAAACCAGAGATGGTAAATGGGGCAGAGGGGTAGAGAGAGACAGTGGGATAAGAGTGACAAGTGGGAATATGTTGAGCCTGTTCTGTTTCTGCTATATATAGGAGATAGCAGTTATCTTACAGAAGGAAATGTAGAACAAGATGTGTGGATTTGGAGATGATGTGGAACTGACAACCTGAGAAATACCATCCGTAAAGGAAGTAAGTCGAAGATGCTGAGAAATCTGCCTTATGTTTAGGATACGAGGGATGAGCAGGCAGTGCAAAGCAAGATGGAGAGACCAGAATATGGTGCTGAAAACTATGTTCATTTGCTCATTTAAATTCTTGATCTTGTTGCAGGGGAGCAGATCGGAAGCTAGAGGGGTTACTCAGTATGTACACTGGGGGAAGAAAGCCCAAGCCCAAATAGATCACCAGAACATATTTGCAAAGAGCTAAAAAGAGGATAAATAACTTAGTTTTCAGAGAATAAAGTAAGTTGTTAGAGTTGAAGAACATGCAAGTGAACGTCCTTGGAGTCCTTAGTTATTTATGCAGAAGTATGCCAAATGGCTTTTCTGTAGTGGCAATGGTAATTAAAAGTGCAAAAGCAGCACTGCACTAGAGGCTCGGCAGCACCCCAGGCAGCTGGCATCGATACCTGACAAGAGGCTAAGAAAGCATTTCAGATGGCCATGAAGGAAATCTGAAATTGTGTAGCTAATGCTTTCAATGCTTTCTCTTGAATAACAGCATTTCAGAACATTTTCACCTCCACCAGACCGTATATAAAAGAGCAGGTATGCATTGTGCAGCTGGAAAAACTTAATATTCCCTTGAGTGCATATGTGCCATTTGCATGGATTATATGCCCCAGTGTAATTTAACCTGACTCCACTGTCTTGAAATCACAGACCTTATTCCCCTGCAGCTCTACGAATCTGAAGTGTATCCAAGGCTTCAGATACAAAATTTTCAGAGTGGAGAGATTACTGCTGGAGCGTGTGTGAGATTCAGTGATGGACACATGACACATCCAGCCTACACAGCCCTCTCATTCACACTGCAGGGATTTGGGCTGAGACACAGGGTCTGGAAACTCTCATGGGGACTCGACAGTGGCACTGAAAAGGAGGACAGGAGCAGTCAGGTCAGCTGCCTGCTGAAGACACTAGGAAGAAGGTGAATGAGGCTTGTAGCAGTAAAAGCAATAATGACTGGGCTGTGATAAGGTAAAAGGAGGGCACCAGCCTGGATAGAAAGAAGGGATGATGAATCTTGTGTAAGGCTTTCGTCATAAAATATTGACTATGCTTGTTTGGATGCTGCCCAGCCATCCTCACAAACGAACACACTCCATTGACACTGATACTTCTGTGCCTTCTACTCAGCTTCTCTCAGACAAGGAGGGTCACGGCAAAGCGAGGCTGAAAAAAAGGAAATCTGCCATTTTCTGAGCTGAAAGGAGCAGTGCCAAGATCAATACAGCATGAAACAATTATCAGACATGGCCTAACAGTAGTCTTTGTTGCCTTCATTGCAACCCATCTCTGTGTATCCGGATTGTCTCTGGAAGAAAAGGAATGATTTCCTTGTTGTTACAAGAAATGCCCATCAAAGTGATTTTAAAGCAGAAAAACAAAAATGGCATAGGGTTTCTGAGGAGCAAATGACATGAACTCCTGTCTCAGGTAAAAATAAGGGAATTGCTGCTCTCAACACTGTGGATTGGGGGACCTCACATGTTCCCATAGTCCTCACTGATCCATGGGCAAACATTGTTTAGGACAACGTCACGAATGGCTCTTTTCCATCCACAAAAGTTTTGTGTTTCTGCATTTCATGTTTTACAGCAGTTCTGTCTGGGTTTATCCTATTTGCTGTCCTCAGAAAGCTCTCCCGAGATCCTGCTCCCCAGCAATGTCGCTAACAAATCAGAGACATACAGTACTTTCTGCTCAATTAAGAACCGAAAAACAACCCTATCCATGCAATATCTAGTCTGTCGCTAAGACTGGTGCTGAGCAGTTCATATGGATGTTTGGGAAAGACTACTACAGGCAGCTACAAAATAACATCTCCATAAAATACTTTTCCGCATGATCTTTGTTATTCAGTGACACCTGGTGATTCCCTGATAGCATTTGAATTTATTAATTTTTTTTTTTAAAGAGGAAAGATGCAGCCATCTGTGTGTTTTCTTCTACAAAAATGTGAGCTTTTTTTGGACTGTCTCTGTCACAAAATGAAATCTTTCAGCAGGGAGAAATCTTGCAACACCTAGTGCTGTGCTTGCTGCCCATCCTGTCTTCCTTCCCTCTAACTCTCCTTGGAACCCTACGTGTTTATTCCCTGTCACCAGCTAATTGTTCTCCATCCCTGAAATATTAAATAATGGCGTGGAGATGTATCTTTGTGGAGACTGCTCTGCCAGCCAACTCACTCATGTGAAATGAGAAGGATGCCACTCCAGCAACCTGACTATCCAGAGAGGAGTGGGGCAATGAGAGCTAACACGGTAGGGCAGCTAGGTTGGTCACAAAATATTCACAGCTTTATAGCCTCTTTTAGGTTTGGGCTGGCCTACCAATTTAAGTGTTTTCTTTATACTCCGTATTTACATCACAGATGCTGCAATCCAGAGGCTGCTCTTCTTCTTCCACTGACCTTTTCTGTGGCCTTAACTAGATTGCTTTACCTCACTGGTTCTTTAATTGAATTGTGATCTTGTAGAGTATGATCCCTCTTTAATGTTTCAGCATCATGACATTGACTTGATGGGGACTTTTAACATCGTAACATAATTAATAATAATGAAATGTAACTATCTTAGAAGAATCAAGCAGTTTTCTTTTGGCCTTGACTTAAAAAAATTTCCATTCCATGATGATCTGAGAGTTTGCCATGTTTTTGAGGAAAATAGAAATGGATTTGTAATGTCATCCACTGGAAAAGCTTTCAGAATAATGTATGCTTACACAAACACTTTTAATATCACTTCACTCTTCATGCTCCTGTAGTCTGCCAGTTTTACACAAATCTAGTCCTGTGAAATTTTTTCCTACAAAATAAGCTATTAATAGAAGATGTTTTTGCTGCTCCTCTGCACTAATCATTTGTTTGCACACAAAGATTACTTACAGACTGTTCTTTTTTTCAGCTGATTTAATTGGTTTAAAAAAATCTAGTTGATTATATAAAAGAAAGAGACCGTTGTACCTGTGCAGGTGCCTTTGACCTGTTTTGCGAAGTGATATTGTGCTGTGGTCTCCAAAGTTCTGTAATCCGTACATTTGCTTTATGTTCTTGTTCTAACTTTGGTTTCTTGTATTATGTTTTCAAAGCTACTGTTTCATTTGCCTTTCAGCAAGGGAGATTTCACCTTTCCAAAGTATCTTATCCATTTTTTTGCTAGGTTTCTCAGATAATGCAATCCATTATTTTCAAAGGCTTTTCACTGTGCCCAGAGTAGATATCAGAACTGGTCAGGAAAATGATTGTTGGGGTTACTATTTGACCATTTTCAGAGACTTTGGCAGGGTAGATTTATAGTATAAGAAAATCTCTGAGTTCACCCATGCCTCAGGAATTCAGCTTTCACTAAAGCACTGAACCTCTTCTCCTTGTTCACATACTCATGTTCTCCTGCCTTTCATATAAATGCATTGTTGCACATATCTACAAAGAAGAGAATAAAACAAGAAAAGCAGTAGCCAGTAGTCAACAGTGATGAGATTATTTTGAACTGGTTTTAAAGTTTCTCATGGTAATGACTGGCAAATAGTTAGGTCTTCTTAAAAAAATGGGTCCAATACAATGTAATGGCAACTGTGAAACATAATGGTTTCCCAGATAAGCTCTTAAAACAGAGGAGTTGTGGTCTCTCAGATATACAGAGTTCACCTGTCTCTGATTTTAAAAGCCCAAAGAATGCACAAATTGTGCAAGATCGTAGTCCCTTGTTAATTATACTTTGTGTTTATATAGCAGCTCTATCTCAAAGCTCTCTCCAAACATTAAGACTCCTAGCACTTCTTTTATGCAGGTATTATTATCCCTGTCATTATCATTATCACATTTTCCATTTTATAGGTGGTAAATGAGCAAAATCACACTGTGAGTCAGTAGCTGAATTGGGATTAGAATACTGTAGTCCTGACTTTGTCACTTGCTTTAATTATTCACTAACATGATTGTAATTTGTGGGTTGAAGTGATACAGATTGTGCTCAGTGTAAAATCTCAGCAAATAAGCAGGATTCTTTTGATTTGCAAGCTTTTTGTTTGTATAGCTTTCATACTAATATTTTTCAGCTGTTGGTCTGGCTTTAAGTAGCTAATAGTAGATGCTGTCATCTTCCGATTAAATGTATATCAATACATTTTGTTTAATATGATACAATCTGCATAATAGACTGGAACAGCTCAAATGAAGCTTAGTCTATCAAGCAATGAAGTATGTAGGTATTTAGATTCTGTCCTATTCTAGACATAGTAAAAATCATTATGGAAATCTATGGAGAAATGTACTTTTGTAAAGTAGCTGTTTTTTAAATCATAGAATCATAGAATCATAGAATAAGTGAGGTTGGAAGGGACCATTAAGATCATCAAGTCCAACCGTTAACCTACCCTGATTTAAAAAACACCCACTTCTAAACCATGTCCCTAAGCATCTCATCTACCCTTTTCTTAAACACCTCCAGGGATGGTGAATCCACCACCTCTCTGGGCAGCCCATTCCAATGTTTAATAACCCTTTGAGTGAAAAAATGCTTCCTAATATCCAATCTAAACCTGCCCTGACATAACTTGAACCCGTTTCCTCTTGTCCTATCACTTGCCACGTGGGAGAAGAGGTCAGCCCCCATCTCTCTAAAACCTCCCTTCAGGTAGTTGTAGAGGGTGATAAGGTCACCCCTCAGCCTCCTCTTCTCCAGGCTAAACAACCCCAGTTCCCTCAGTCGTTCCTCATAAGGCTTGTCCTCCAGACCCCTCACCAGCCTGGTAGCCCTTCTCTGGACACGCTCCAGCACCTCAATGTCCTTCTTGTAGTGAGGGGCCCAAAACTGAACACAGTACTCGAGGTGAGGCCTCACCAGTGCCGAGTACAGGGGGATGATTACTTCCCTACTCCGGCTCACTACACTATTCCTGATGCAGGCCAGGATGTTGTTGGCCCTCTTGGCTGCCTGGGCACACTGCTGGCTCATACTCAGCCGGCTGTCCACCAACACCCCCAGATCCTTCTCTGCCAGGCAGCTTTCGAGCCACTCCGCCCCCAGTCTGTAGCACTGCATGGGGTTGTTGTGACCCAAGTGCAGGACCCGACACTTGGCCTTGTTGAACCTCATACCATTGGCCTCAGCCCATCTGTCCAGCCTGTCCAGATCTCTCTGCAGAGCCAATCTACCCTCAAGCAGATCAACACGCCCCCCCAGTTTAGTGTCGTCTGTGAACTTACTGAGGGTGCACTCAATCCCCTCATCCAGATCATTAATAAAGATATTAAAGAGAACCGGTCCCAGCACCGATCCCTGGGGGACACCACTTGTCACTGGACACCAACTGGATTTAACTCCATTTATCACCACTCTCTGGGTACGTCCATCCAACCAGTTTTTTACCCAGCGAAGGGTACACCTGTCCAGGCCACGAGCAGCCAGTTTCTCCAGTAGAATGCTATGGGAAACGGTGTCAAAAGCCTTGCAAAAGTCCAGGTAGACAACATCCACAGCTTTTCCTTCATCCACTAAGCGGGTCACCTCATCATAGAAGGAGATCAGGTTTGACAGGCATGACCTGCCTTTCACAAACCCATGCTGACTGGGCCTGATCACCTTGTTCTCCTGCATGTGCCGTGTGATGGCACTGAGGATGATCTGTTCCATGACCTTCCCAGGCACCGATGTCAGACTGACTGGCCTGTAGTTCCCCGGATCCTCCTTCCGGCCCTTCTTATGGATGGGTGTCACATTTGCCAACCTCCAGTCAGCTGGGACCTCCCCGGTTATCCAGGACTGTTCATAAATGATGCAGAGTGGCCTGGTGAGCACTTCCGCCAGCTCCTTCAGTACCCTTGGATGGATCCCATCCGGCCCCATAGATTTGTGCACCTCCAGGTGCTGAAGCAGGTCCCTCACCATTTCCCTCTGGATTACAGGGGCTTCATTCTGCTCCCCATCCCTGTATTCTAGCTCAGGGGTTAGGGAACTCAATGAACAACTGGTCCTACTGCTGAAGACTGAGGCAAAGACGGCATTAAGTACCTCAGCCTTATCCTCGTCCTTGGTCAATACGTTACCAGCCTGGTCTACTAGAGGACAGAGATTATCCTTAGTCCTCTTTTTATTGCCAATATATTTATAGAAACTTTTTTTGTTGTCCTTGACAACAGAAGCCAGGTTTAGTTCTAGCTGGGCTTTGGCCTTCCTAATTTTTTCCCTACATAGCCTCACTACCTCTTTGTAGTCCTCCTGAGTGGCCTGCCCTTCTTTCCAAAGGCCATATATCCTCTTTTTTTCCCTAAGCTGCAACACTAGCTCCCTGCTTAGCCAGGCCGGTCTTTTTCCCCGACGGCTTGTCTTCCGGCACCTGGGGACAGCCTGCTCCTGCGCCTTTAGGACTTCCTTCTTGAAAAACATCCAGGCTTCCTGGGCTCCTTTGCCCTGGAGGACTGCCTCCCAGGGGACTTTTTCAACCAGGCTCCTGAAGAGCCCAAAGTCCGCCCTCCGGAAGTCCAAGGTGGCAGTTCTGCTGACCCCCTTCCTTGCTTCTCCCAGAATTGAGAACTCTATCATTTCGTGGTCACTGTTGCCAAGACGGCCTCCGACCATCACATCCCCCACAAGACCTTCCCTGTTGACAAACAACAGATCCAGCAGGGCACTTTCCCTAGTTGGCTCTTTCACTAACTGTGTTAAGAAGTTATCCCCAGTACCTTCCAGGAACTTTCTAGACTGTTCCCTCCCTGCTGTATTGTATTCCCAGCAGATGTCCGGCAAATTGAAGTCACCCACGAGGACTAGAGCTCGCAACCTTGAGACTTCTCCCAGCTGTTTATAGAATATTTCATCTGTCTCCTCATCCTGGTTGGGCGGTCTATAACAGACTCCTACTACAATATCTGCCTTGTTAGCCCTCCCCCTGATCTTTACCCATAAACACTCAATCCCATTATCACCATCTTCTAATTCAAAGCATTCATAACACTCCCTGATATATAGGGCCACACCCCCGCCTCTTCTTGCTTGCCTATCCTTCCTGAAGAGTCTATAGCCATCCATGGCAACATTATAGTCATGAGAGTCATCCCACCATGTTTCTGTGATGGCAACTACATCATAATTACCCTGGTGCACGATGGCTTCCAGCTCCTCTTGTTTGTTGCCCTGACATGTGACAAATGACAGCTGTTATTAATTAGTCTTTTTTTTAATGTGAAAATACCGTATGTGATGACTAAATTAAGTTAAAGCCACTTGTCAAATTATTTTTTTTTTAATCAGAACAAATTTTGGCTGATAGGAGATGCACAAATATGTTCCATTGAAACAAAGTAACATCTTCATGAACCAGACGATTAACCTTATTTTCTTCATTTCCAGGACTGTTTTAATCTGGAAAGGCAATCTAATCACTTCATTGGCTCAAATAGAGGTATCTTAGCTTCAAAACGTCCCACTACTGGCATCCCATTCCTTTGTTTCTAGATGTCCTGGTTTGAGGCAAAACAGGACCAATTTTGTTCAGTAACTTCGCTTCTTATCTGGGCCTCTTCTAACTACTGAAATTAACAGCATATTGTGCAGACAACGTTCACTCTCTCAGAGTGATAAGACCAATGTTTATAGTTGATGCCCAGGCACGGTATGCAAAGAGGCTCTTTCTTATCCTTATTGCTATAACACCCAAGGGCAGCTCACTTTGTTACTTGCCCCATTGGAGGGTCAGAAGCAGAAAAGTGTAGAGGGGTCCCACCTGCGGGGAAGAGCAGACAGGACAGGTGACCCAAAACTGACCAACAGGGTATTCCATCCCATCTGCCTCATGCTCAGTATAAAAGCTGAGGCTCTCGCTGGGCTCTCTTGCTTCAGTGGTCAACGTTTGAGGAGGACTCTGTCAGTTCATCAGCCTTTGATCCCGATCCTGAATCCAGATCCAGAATCCAGTTCCCGTCCATCACTGAGTTCAGTCTGGGACTTCCCCAGTGCAGCCGGTGTTGTGATTGCCATCCTGGGAGCTTGATACGGTTTTGTATATATTTCATTATTTCCTTTTATTTTATTATTAGTATTTCATTAAAGTAGTTTAGTTCCTTCTAAACTCATAAGTCTCTTTTTTCCTCCTCTGCCTCTCTCTTTGAAGAGAGGTAGAAGGGAGCATCTGTCGGTCCCATCTGGGGTCCCCCACATCCCCAGTAGCCAATTTGGCCTAAACCATGACACTTGGCCATCAGATGTCATAAGAAATAGAGAAAAAAAAATTGTCATGAGGGGTTATTCAGAAGACCACAAGGTACAGTCCTGTGAGAAACTGAAGGTGTCCTGAGAACTGAAAGCATGGTCCTCCCATAAAGAACAGTAAGGCATTCAGTAAGACATCATGACTGTACACTGCAAAAATCCTATCCTCTGCCAGTGGTCTGTTTGCTTACAGGTGCAAAACTCAGTTCTTGGTGAATCATTGTAGAAATCCATACTTCATTAAAAGTCTGTCTTTCCAAGGAAACAGATTCCCCAAATAAACATACAAAGCCTCCTTTCCTACCTTCTACTTGCCTCAATGATAAAATAAAAAATGCTTGATGCTTTCAAAGAACAAGATCACTTTCAAGGTGACTTCTCAATGCTACGGTTTGTGGATAGAGCAGTCACATACACAATCTTTATATATCTGACAATTGTGGAGAAAAAATCCTAGTTGTGCAATTTGTCTCATTAGTTTTCTGTACTAACAAGGTTACAATTCACAACATTTGTTTTGTGCCATGTTGGCACTTTACAGGCTGATCTTTAATTCATTCTTCTGTAATGACCTATCAATTTGCTCATAAACCAGACCTCCAGATCTCCTAACCACTTTATTAGACAAGTTCTAGTGTATTCCTTCTTTCCTTCCTCTTCCTTCCTTCCTTCCTCCCACCATCCCTTCCCTTCCCTTCCCTTCCCTTCCCTTCCCTTCCCTTCCCTTCCCTTCCCTTCCCTTCCCTTCCCTTCCCTTCCCTTCCCTTCCCTTCCCTTCCCTTCCCTTCCCTTCCCTTCCCTTCCCTTCCCTTCCCTTCCCTTCCCTTCCCTTCCCTTCCCTTCCCTTCCCTTCCCTTCCCTTCCCTTCCCTTCCCTTCCCTTCCCTTCCCTTCCCTTCCCTTCCCTTCCCTTCCCTTCCCTTCCCTTCCCTTCCCTTCCCTTCCCTTCCCTTCCCTTCCCTTCCCTTCCCTTCCCTTCCCTTCCCTTCCCTTCCCTTCCCTTCCCTTCCCTTCCCTTCCCTTCCCTTCCCTTCCTCTTTCCTTCCCTTCCTCTTTCCTTCCCTTCCCTTCCTCTTTCCTTTCTTTCCTTTCTTTTTTCCCTTCCTTTTGTTTCTTTTCTTTTCTTTCCTTCTCTATTCTTCTTTTCGTAGAAAAAACTGAATGCAACACAGCTTCTTATTCTATCTCAGCCATGTTTCTACATTTCCCCTCATTAGGAAGACATCCTGTTCTCCTAGTACCTGTCCCTGAGAGTTTATGACATACTTTAACACACTTTGTGGTAAATGTCCAACTCTTTCTCAAACTTGTGGAGTAAATATGACAGGCTGAAAAGGACTTCATAGGAGTTAAAGTGGCAGGTGATATATCTCTCTCTATATATGAGAAATACTATAGCACATCTCATTTTTTTCATACTATCACAGTTTACGGAATTTTTAAATGTGCATTCTCGTAAGGATTATTACATATCTCTCTAGCAGAGCAGCTGAAACTGTATTTAGTATTAGGTCCTTACAGCCTGTGATTGAAATGACAAATGGTGGTTTTATGCTGTATAATTTTCAGTTATGTAATTCCAATTTCTTGTAATCTCTCTTCTCACTGTTCTGTGTTGCTCCCCAAATAATAGCTATTTACAATTGTCACCTCTACCATGTATCTCCTGTGTTCCACCTGCTCTTCTGTATTCTAAAAAATGCATTCTCTTGTTCATTTTTGCCTATTCTTTTGTTTTCTGTTCTGTAGACTCCATCTTCCCTTTTCTTTCCAGGCTTCTCTTTTTCACATTGATGCTACTTCAGCATGACCCAAAAAGGTGGTGAGAGGTGGGTTAGCTAAAGTATACTCCTGGGCCCCTCAAGGCAAGCAGAAATATTTGTATCATAGCAATGATTTAGAGACCTAATTTTTAGTTCTGAGCCATGAAGGTCAGAAGAAGTAGGAAGCAGTGCTAGCAGGAAAGAATGGCAATACGTAGGATTCCTCCCGGTTCTATATGCCACGGGCACATCTTACCTAAGTACACAGAGAAAAGTTATAGTATGAATACTTTCTTCGAGTATGTGCAAAATAGCTAAAAAGCCTTCTGCCATCATGCAAGAACATTGCCAGATCCAAATATGTTTTTGTAGGGCTTTAAAAAAACTGGTCACTCTTGTTGAGTGTTTATTGCATTGATATTTTCTCCGTATTTCCAGCTGCTGCTGCAGTTGTTTTTATTTTATTTTGGAGAGAGCGTTATGTTCTCTCAGAGCATCTCCTGATAAAAATCAGATAATTCAGTTGCTTTCCCAAAGTGTTTTCAGTCTAATTTCGGACATGACATGGCGAAGAGCATAACAAGACTTAGCAGAAGGAGACACAGAGAGAGAAAAACAAAGAGTTCAGTAATAAGAGATTACATGGTTTTCCAGTAGAGTGTAATACACTCTGTGGTGAAGCAAGTTTAAAATGAAAACACAGTAAACAACTGCTTTCTTGCTGATATCACTGGGAAAATAAGCACTTCTAAGACGAATGATGTTATTTTTGTACAAATGGACTATTCACAAGCACATCCTACATGATACCAGGTAAATGCCAGGAATAATGAAGTGGGAACCTTGAGCTTATTTGTCTGTCAGAGCCTTTTCTCTTTTAAAATCTGATTATATTATCACTCATAAGATGGAGGCCTCTCGCCATGGAAGAGACCATCCCTCTTGCAGCTGGGGAAGCTCCATTTGCCACATGGGTTTTTGGGAAGGAGGGGAAGAAATGTCTGCAAGGGGCTGTTGCTGAAAGGTGCTTGATCCAATACAACAAGCAATTAGTGACATATTTCGTTTTACCTTTCCTATGGGCAGGTGTTTGTACCCAGGGCTGGATTTGACTACAAGGCACAGCACCTCAAAGAATAAGACCTTCACATTTCTGATCCTGGTTTAGAAAATATCGCCACAAAGAAATTTTGCACTTAAGAAATTTGGGGGTGATATTGCAATTAAAAATTAATATTCCTTCCCCCTTCCTCCAAATTACAGCCTCAGAAGAAAAAAGCTGCAGTGGTATAAATCTAGTAAAAATTAGTTTTATGATTGAGTAAAATTTCTAAAATTAATTCAAATTTCTGTAAGAGGAGTGGAACAGAAGATGGTCACTTATTTAACACCCTGGCTACAAGCAGGGTGTCAGACAAATTGAAAGAACAGGGTTATCCACAAAGGCTTAAAGCTATGCAACAACATGAGAAAAAGGCATTTCCAGCAGTTGGTATCAGGATTTCCTTTACTATTGTGATAGTTCATGTAACAGGGGTCCCTTGGGTGCCTAGGGCCCAGGAGACAAAAGCAGAACAGAATAATAATGAGTGCTACTAACTTCCTTCTTCACACAGTAGTTGATTAAAAAAAGAAAAGAAAAAAAAAAAAAAGATTATAAAGGGCCCCGGGCAAAATTTGAGCTATGTACTTTGCTGATGAACAGCGCAGTGAGCCTGGAGTTGACTGAGCATGGATTTTTTTCTGGTAGAGCTAGAGGTAAATGGCTTTGTCATCCATTACACTTTCCCAGCTTTCTTAGATTTCCTCCTTGGAAGAAAGCCAGGACATTACGGGGAGTGGGAGGGTTGTTATGTGCATGGAAAGAAGAAGAAAATGTCCCGTCTCAGGCTGAGCCACGTGCTGCCTGGAGATGAAAGACCCAAATTCAAGGCCCTTCTCTACCAGCCTCCTGTCTGCAGACAACAGCCACTGGACTGTTATCCTGTGTGTCCCTTTCATATTGTTGCTCTTCCAGTATGTCTAAATATCCCAATGGATCATATGAGCATCTGTAAGGACTGCTCTTTTCCCAACCCGTGGAATAACCTATGGAAAGTGTGGTTGTTTCTGTCCCTTGGAAGTTTCCATCTTACCATTCACTGGTGGGATGGGAAAGTACCCTGGATCACACCATGCGGGTGCAGCCTTGAGGCTCCACAAACCCACCATCCCGTGGGGCTGGATCTGACCCTGTCGCAAAAGGAATTTGACTGAACAAGTGCCTTATCCCATATTAAAAGCTGGACTGAACGGTATGTCGAATTAGCTCTGAAATGCATTCAAACTGTGTTAGGGGAAGCAGGTGAGGGGCTGTCAACACAAAATCAGATTTAAATTGTGGCTCTTTATGCTTAAACTTCTCTCCACTACAACTGAGCAATGCAAGTTTCTTTTTTCTCCCTCAGTGATATCCACTGGTATGGTCAGTTTATGGTTCGCCAACCAGTAGCCGTGTTCTCTATTTAAAAAATATAATTAAAGTATGCTCCTCTGAATTCTCTCAAAACTCTGTAAACTATTAAGAAGAGCAAAAAGATTAAATCTGAAAGGTCATTACTCTGATTCTGCCTTTCTAAAATGTATTGTCTAATGAAAAAATAAATAGCATTGTACAGTTACAGATCAAATCCTGCCCTTCTTTCCTCCCTTTGTATTAATTGTACCCAGATCTGCTACTCATTAGCAGATGTATGTATGTTGCAGATTTAGAATTCTCTTGTCATAATTAAGCTGAAGATCTGTGTACTCAGTCAGGCATGCCCAATATTTCTTCATAGTCTGGACCCATATTCTACTCCTGGTGCCTTTTAACACCCTGCTGAATTCAGCAAAAGCTTAGTAACCTTCCACAGTCAGCATCACATACATCGTGGGGTTTTTTTTTCTCACCATCCCATGTGGTAGGTTTCTCCTTTACCAGAACAAGAGAAGAATATTTTTCTAATGTAAGAACAGAAATTGAATATGTAAAATTGTCCTTAAGCTTCATAAGGAATCGTCTCCTGAGAATGAAGTAATTGTGAGCCCACAACACCCAGACTACCTACCCTCTTCTAGAAGGTGTTGGGGAAAGAAAGAAAAAGAATATCTGCTTCTGACTTGGGTAGCCTGGGAAGCAGCATTGCCAGCCATAATCAAGCTATTTTCAATCAAAATGTCTCAAGGACCCTTACAGTATCTTTGCAAGACTAATGTTTACACGTGTAGGATCTTAGCTGACCTACCAGTGCATATGAAATACAAATCTATTTTATTTTGCTTTTAAAATTCGTTCTATTTACGGTGCTAAGCTTTCAGACCGTGTTTAAATCACTGGGCTTCACCTACAGTAGTAGGAGTATGTAGAGTCCTAAAAGACTTCTCTACAGATGGCCTTAATCCCATGTGGAGACTGCAAATAAATACGAGGGTCATTGGCATTCATCGAGTACTTGGTCTGTCTGGCAAATGATGACATCAATCTTGGTGCAAAAGGGATCATGCATTATTCTATATGCAATCAACTGCTAAATTTAAACAGTGGTGTGACAATAAATTTTTTTTCAAGAAGGGTCATTAATAGCCAAGGGCCTGAACCATCAAACCTTTACCTACATGAACCGCCTTTGCTCATACAGGTTATCTCATTAGCCAACTGCCTTGGTGAACAAGGCCCTTGTAATACAGGGCTTGAGGAATTAGCATCTGAAGGAACAAATTCTCTAATTAACAGATTAAAAAAAAATCCGTGTACAAAAGTCCATTTGGGGGATTTGCAAATATGTATACTGTCTGCTTCTTAACAACGTGAATCCAGAGAAAACTGGGAGTTATCAAAGTTGTAATAAGTACAAACATTGTTGTAAAATCCAAAAACTATCCCTTTCATATAATGTCCTCTATCTCACAGCAGCCAATCCTACTTGAGCAAGGAACCTAACCTCCATAAATGTCGTACTGCATATATACTATGGGGACATTCGCTATGACTAATGAGCAATTTATTCTTGAAAGAGGGCACCCTTGAAGATATCATGTCCTTTATTTTCATGCTAAATAAAGGAAGGGTTTTTCATGACCACATTGTCTACTGGAGATATAGTCTTTTTCCTATTTTAATATTAAAATCTAATTATATCAGTTAATCAGAGCAAAGGAATAATGCACAGCTACTGGTCCATAACAATATAGATTTTCCCCCCTGATTTCTGAAACTCCATCACGGCTATTTGAATCCATATACTTTGGCTGGTTGGCAGCCAGTATGAACTAGAATGCCAAGGTATATGTAATTACATTAGTTATTTCCACTCTTCTCCACAGTGCTTCTCTTCTGCCTGTCTCTCTCATTAAAAATTGTAAAAAGTAGTTGCCAGCAAGAGCAAGAACTACCTCTGCTTTTCATTTCTTCTAGCTGAAGCAGAAATATTCCAAAACTGTACATGAACGCAGACAGAAAAGGAGCTGAGACAGTAGGGAAAGAGTTAAACATTTGCTGAGGCTCTGCCCTGGACACGTCTTTCACTCCCTACAATTTAGGAAAAACCTTGTACTTGGAATAGTTATCGTACTAATACACAAGACACATTTTCACTATTTGCCAGTCCTAAAAGCAAGCAATAATGTGAATAGCATTTTGAAACTAGTACGTAAAACATATATGTATCATTCTGGGTATTTCAGCTCGCTGGTCTGGGTGAAAGTGGATGAGTAGGGACAGGGGCAGGACAGACAGGATGAGGCAGCTTGGGACGTGAGGAAGGCAAATAGTCAGATGGTGGAAAACAGCAGATGAAAACAAAACACAAAGGATTTTAAACGTATTTAAGGCAATTTAACTTTCAGTAGCTTTGTGTTGCCTCTTCTGACAAGCAAAACCTGAAGACATAGCCAAATATTCTAGTGCAGTAACTAAGTAGTCTTATCTATGAACTTTTGTGATAACCACACCATGAGTTAGTAAATTCTTTGGCTTTGAAGTTTATTCAATCCCCAATTTGGTTATTTCTGCCATAAATAACAACCCAAAAATATCTTTATACCTATATTACAGCTGCCAATGCTGTTTCCTATGCAAAAGGCCACTCTTATGTTGGGTTTGTTTGTTTGTTTGTTTGTTTGTTTTCTAAAAAAAGGTAAATAACTAATTATCTGGTAACTTCTGAATGATGGTCTCAGAACTCATCCATACTTTCAGAATTAAGTGGTATCCTTGTCCCACCCTCAGTTTAGGCTGAAGGATTCAGTGGAGCCCGGTCAGGGAGTGCAGCACTACCGCTTTATACTACACCCTTGGTTGCTTCTGAGTGGGATCCGAGATGTTCTCCAGAGGCACAGGCCACGATGAGTGGCCCCCATGCCTCCCACCCTGTTTTGCAGCCCCCTACCCGGCTGCTGCTTTGCAGAGAATAATCAGAGGAAAGAGGGAATGGCCTGAAGGTCACTTTGCTGTTTTAACCTGTAGTGGTTGCTCTCTCCCCTAAGGCAGCGAGCAGAGAGCATAGAGCACACGTTAATGCAGACCTCAGATGTGCATGTGGGAGAAAGGCATGGAGGAAGAAAGGGGTGCAGGCGTAATGTCAGTGAGGATATGGAGATGTGGCTGGTGTGCAAGAGGGGGTGTGCATGTGTGCAAGGAATGCCGGGCTGAGAATGCATGGGGGAAGTGTGGTTTGGGTAATGACACTGGGTATGCACCTGAGGGAGCTGAATGACAGAAGCAGTGGGTAAATGGGAGGGCAAGAGCTTATCTTTCAATTCTGAACTTCTTGAACTTCTTTCCTCTCTGTGCAGCCTCCACAGCACCCTCTAAAGCATCAGACTGTGTCATTCTGCAGAGGGGAAGGAGCAATGGGAACCTCCATTCCTCTGGTTTTAGAGGAACCCTTAAGTTGCAACCACTTTGCAAATGATTGGGACTATCCCAACTGGGTTGAACGTAGTTCATCCCCTGTGTTGTAAGTCTTTCTCCTGAGCAATCACAGAGTTAACAGTGACTGGCCAAATTTCACAAGCTGTAGTGCATCTATCAGAGACAAAAGCAGTACAGAAGAAATCTATCTTGAAACAATAAAGTGCTTAAATGCATGGCGTACCACCTCCTACCCACCTCTGAGACCAGGTTCTGGGCTGTCAGGGTCGACAGATCTAACAGATCTTTGCTCTTGAATGAAGATTTTCCCAACTCATGTCAGAGCTCATCTTGTACCGATATTCCTCCAGGTTTTTCAGGTGTCTTCAGACCACCAGGGAAGACTGACACTTTCTGTTTTTCCTTTAAGTCCTGTTACTCGTGTTAGGGCTTTACAGTAACTCTGCTGCCAGCACCCAGGGTTAGTCTAGAGCACACAATTTGGGACTGAAGGATCTCCCGAGCCATCAGGTCTTGTCCCACATGACCATACACAACCGCTTTGCTCCTTTTGGAAATGTGAAGAGCTCCATCCTAAAGGTAATTATTGTTTTTGCCCTGTTCTCTCTACTGAAAGTATTTTTTAAATGATAAGTTCTCTTATGTTCAGAAATCGTCTGATTTTTAGCTTAAATGTATCAATGGGCAGTTCATTTCCATTCGTTCTTGAAGAAAACACCCATGATACACTTATCATTGGTAAGGCAAGTTTTCACTAATACTCCCTGTGCCTGCAATATCCATTACAATTTGGCACAAGGGTCCCTGGCATTTCTTAGCTCCCACAGGTTCACGTTGGCCCCACGGGAAACGGGTGGGTGCACTGGCTGCGAGGAGAGACAGGCGCTCTGGTGGCCGTGGGGGATTTGGGTGCCGTGTGGGAACCTGACATTCGGGGTGCCGTACCGGCGGGAACGTGGGCTGGTGATGGGTGCACACAGCAGGAGGGAGGTGAAGGCTCTGGGGGTGACTAGACGTGGGCGCTCCGGCCATGGCGTGTCCGTGTGGATGGGGACACGGGGGAAGGGGCTGGGAACGGGGACGGCCGGTATGTCGGGGTATTTTGGGGGAAGCGGGTACGGGCCCGGTCTCAGCACCAGGGGATGCAAAGAGCCACGGAAGGGGGGGGTGAGGCGGGCAGGGGAGGGATGGGGGATGTTGGACCGCTGTGGGGACGGGGGCGATGCGCGGGGCCGCCGACAGCGCGGGGGTGGCCGAGGGGGCGGGCGGCGGCGGGGCCCCGGCGGGGCGGCGGTGCCTGCGAGGCCCGGGCGGGGCGGGGGGTGGGGGGGGGGGAGGTGGGGGTCCGCCCCCGCCGCCCCCTCCGCCGCCGCGGGGGCCGTGCGGGGCGGCGGCGAGCGGGCCTGACGTCACCGGCCGGGGCGGCTATAGGCTGCGGGCGGCGCTCCCCGAAGCGGCGGCGGCTCCGCTCTGCGCCCTCACTCCGCGCTGCCGCAGCCCCCAGCGCCCGCGGCGCCCGGGCCGCTCCCTCGCTGCCTCCGCCGGCGCAGGTAAGGCGCTCCGCGGCGGGCACCGGCACCGGCACCGCCGGACGGCTCCCCGCCCGGCTTCGGTACCTGCCCCCCGCCGGGGTGCGGGGTCTGGCAGCCGGGCCGCCGCTCCCTCCCTCCCTCCCTCCCTCCCTTCCCGCGGCAACTAGTTGGGGTGAGCGGCCGGGCGGTGCTGCCCGGCATGCCGAGTGATTCGCCGAGTCGGTGTGGCGGCGCGATGCCCCGTCCCCGTCCCCGTCCCCGTCCCGCCGCCCCGCGGAGCGCTGCCGTGGCGGGGCGCGGGGAGGAGGCTGCCGCAGCCGCCGGCGCGGTGTTTTTGGGGAAGGGGGGAGCTGCGCAGGGTGGGTGCCTCGGAGCGCTGATGTGTCCGGCTCCCTTTGCAGGCTGCTCTGTCACTTTAGAGCGAGCGAGAGGCTGAGCCGGCAGCATCCCGGGCATTTCCAGCGAGCGCCCGCCAGCAGCCCCGGCACTGATTGAAATTTAGGCGTCTTCAGAGAGGGGAGGAAGATCCTCGTCTTCCGAAGCCTCCTCAATGAGTGCCAAGCTCTCCAAGGAGTTGAGGCTGTCCCTGCCACCTTGTCTTCTGAACAGGACATCTGCCACCTTAAACACCAGCAGCACCTGCATCACGCAAGTGGGTCAACTCTTCCAGTCCTTCTCATCCACCCTGGTTTTAATTGTCCTGGTCACCCTCATCTTCTGCCTGATTCTCCTTTCCCTTACCACCTTCCACATCCACAAGAGGAAGATGAAGAAGCGGAAAATGCAAAAGGCTCAGGAGGAGTACGAACGGGACCACTGCACCCACAGCAGCAATAGTGGCAGCCAGCACCCTGGGACGGGGGTGCATGGAGAGGCACCCCAAGGAAGAGACAGCCGGCTGGGAAGACATCCCCAGGACTCGGAGATCCAGCGCCCCTCTCCCTCGGCAGCCCCGAGCTCTCAGCAAGCACGGGCTTGTTTGGACACAGCTGGTGCGGGGCTCTTGCAGACGGTGATTTTGTCATGATGGTTTGGGGGAGACCTGGCGAAGGCACTGATTGGTGTTTGTAAATACCTGAGTGATTATTCTAGTCCCCGAAGAAGAAGAAAACATTGCTCATTCAAATGAACGAACAAGCCCACAATCCAAGCGCATGACAGATCACATTGCGTTTCTCATTGACTGTGCGAGGAAAGGATGCGTCTTTTTGCTGGAGAAGGAGCTGCACACAGCTACCAAATATCAAGTCGTCCACCTGGAGGAGAGGGTCAGGGGTGGGGGAATCCCTTTTCCCTGGACATCATTACCCCGAGGACCGGGACGATCCCACTCTCCTGGGAATCCCACTACACCCTGTGTCACCATTGCATGGCGTGGGGTTGGGGTGTGGGTGAGTGGCATGGGGGGAGAGGCAGGTCTGGTGGGTGCCTTGGGACCCCCCGTCCCCTCAGAGCAGGGCGACAGCCCACCCTGGTCTCTCCTTTTGTGCTAGGACCTGTGCCCCTGTCCCACCTCTCTCGCTCCTTCCCAGGACTGGATATTGTTTTGTGTAGAAATGGCCACCCCTAGTTGGGCTTAACTGCAAACACCCTCTGGCCCCACGGCCCCGTGCCCCCCAGCTGCAGCACTGAGCATCCCACTGTCCTGGGGGACTGAGCGAGCTGTCTGCACAGGGTGATGCCCGAGCTTTCCTCTCCCCTCATCTTCAAATGCCCCCCCCATCCCCATCCCCATCTGCATCCCCATCCCCATCCCTGTGCCATGAAATGTGGAACCCACACCCAGTCCCCTGTGGTGTGGCAGGGCGAGGTGATGTGCAGTAACTTGCCCGTCCTCTCCCAGGGGAGGATGTCCTTGTACCTCCTGTTGGTCCTGAACCAAATCCAGTTCTGCACCAGGCACCCCGCGCTGAACGCCTGCGTTTACAGCTTCGCCTCCCAGCAAGGAATCCTGCAGCAGTACAGAGCTGGCTTCTACTTTTTTAGGCTGATATATATTTTTAACCCCCCTAATCTAGTAGACAGTTAGGGACAGACAACAATTAATTTTCTCCCCTCTCCCCTTTTGGGGAACAAACCGTATAGTTGTGCAAAATGTCTGCTCGTAAACCCTGGCAAATATTTATTTCAGAAGTGGCTGTGTAGTTTCTCCCTAGCAAGCACCAGGAGTTTTTGTCTGTGGATGGCAGGTGTGAGTGGCTGCTGGTACTGCGTGTGTTGGAGGAAGCAGCGTCAGGTACTGAAAATGCGGCTTTGCTTAACAATTAAATCAATGACCATTACTTGAAGGTGCCTTAACAGAGTGCCATATCCAAACTTTGAAACATCTTGTGTGGTAACATAGCAGAGGCAGCCCTCTACTGTGCATATTAACATCTAAAAATACAGCAAAGAAAAAGTGATCCCGAGGGATTTCTTCTTCTTCTTTTTTTTTTTTTTTTTCCCCCTTTTTCTTTTTCTTTCTAGCCCGGCATTCAAAGTGATCTGAGGAGATAGTAATAGTCCACAGTTTTTAATATTTTGTATCCACTTATTCCCCCTCTGCCTCCCAGGGTGGCTGTTAGACTAGAAAAACCCCAGGCATGCACGCTGGGAGGTCTGGGGCTCTCAGCTGGGAGTGAATGCCATTAACCCATTTAAAACGGGGAAAGAGGGTGGCAGAAGTGCTCCATAATCCCCTAATAGCCCCCAAAATTCAGAGGTGTCAGGGCAGTTCTTCTGTTACCCCGTTTTATCCCTTTCCAATCTTGCCTGGTCTGATGGGAAATTGCTGTTGAGTTTGGATCCGTGCCTCCAGCGTTTTAGGCAAGTACTGTACCACCCAGCTCAAGGAGCTGCTCCACCAGCGGAGGTTAGTGTGGCAAGCGTGCCTGCGACCGAATGGTGGTGTGCACATTGCAGTTTGATGGGAGCGATGGCTGACTCTCGCCACCAGCCGGTATGATCGGATGCTAATGGCTACTTCGTTGTTGCTGGGCAAGGAAATTGGCTTTGTTTTGTTTCCCCTAATAAAGGATGCATGAACTTTTGTGTTTAACCTCCTTATGCAACTGCAGCACCGTATTGCACCACAGGGAATAGATTTAGGACAATGAAGAGTGTCAGTGAACAGTAATGGAGCTTCCCGATCGTTGATCTCCACTAAATAGAGAGATATTACTTTCCCCTTTATTTTGTGCCTTTGAAAAAGAAAAAAAAACAAACCCCAACAACAGTGTATAATTTCAAGTTTTATAAAAGCAATAAGATGTTCCAAATCACTCCAGTGCATTTCTGGTTGATGATTCCACTTCTTTAGTGTCTGAAGTCAGATACTCTTTCTTCTGCCTTATGCACTCAAGGCATGCAATAATTCCCCAGAAGTGTACTGCTTGTCACATCTCATTGCAGTTATAAAATTGCCCTATTTTTGAAGAAAAAAAGAAGGATGGAGAGAGAGATATATATATCTTTATATATATTATGGATATACAGGTATATATATTATTTATATAATCTCATGACACTAAAAGTAGTTGCAAAAATGTAACTAGAATTAAAATATGTTATCATGTAAAACTCTATCCTCTGTTAATTAGCTTTGATTTAATATTTTAATATCTCTGTATTTATGTAAATCTGTGTAAATTATGTGGTCTATAAGTAAAATTTCATACTGACTTTAATTTTCTCAGAACTGTGAGCTTCTTGTGGTGTCATTTAAGGTTTTTTTATTTCTAAAGCTAAATTATACAAGATACAAGAAGTTATAAATTCCTATTATCACACAGAAATACTGCAATAAGGTTCATGCGTATTCCCAATAAATACACAATCCTATCCTGAAGTATTGCGAGCTTATGAGGTTTAATTGAACGGTCTCAGGAGATCTAGCTGATACAAGCAGGACACGTAGGTTTTCGTTTTCATGAAACAATAAGCAATCTAGGGAATAAATGTGGATTTTTAAAACAGAGTTTATGCTTGGAGGTTCTGTCAAATCAATTGCTTCAAAACCCTACAGCTACAGCTAAACTTCTGCACTTAGCATTCAGTATTAATAAGGCTGATGCTTCTTTCCCCTCCCCCCTCCTACTTAAACTAGAAAAGTGTAGGAAATTGTTCATATTTCTAAAGCATACATTTTCAGCTAACTGTGAAACTGCCCCAAAGGGTTTTGAATATACATATTTTATGCAAGTATAACATCTATGTATCTGTATCCATATATTTAAATATTTTTGTGTAACCTTTTCTACGATATTTGATAGAGATGCCGGGTAAATGCTTGCACCATTCTTGTACGTCAGGAAGGATTTATACCCTGTCGATGTGGACATTCTTTTTCCTGTGAATTTGCACTGGTTTTGGCAAGTTACGGTGGAGATGGGGCAGCTGAGTGCTGGCTGCTGGGGGCACAGACAGCCTTTCCTCTGTTAAGGGGCACATCCTCTGGTTGGATTTTCCTGGTTCTGAACTGGAGCCGGTTGCCCTCTAACATCCTGCATGTGAAAGAATAAGAAGTGCTGTGGTGCTCAACAGCTCCTGGCCGGTCCAGCTGTCCTCCTGTGGAAGAAGCACGACAGCAGTGACTTGTATTTTAGATCCTAGTGAGACGTGAGAGCTCGCCGGGCGATGTGGTGGCAGCACTGGGGCTGGATCGGAGAGTCATCGATGCCTCGTCCTGCGCTCCAGTCCTCGGAGCTCCCATCCTCGGAGCCTGCTGCTGCCCCGGGGCTTCCTCCAGCTCCCGCTGGCATCAACAGGAGTGGCTTCCATTGACTGCCAAGGGACTTGGACAGGAGTGGCTTCCACTGACTGCCAAGAGACTTGGGTCCCATCTGTAGATCACACAGAGGGTGACAGTCCTCCGCATCACCACCACTGGCCCTGCTCTACACCAGTCCCAGCAGCCTCCGTGAGGATAGAAACCACTGCATCCCACGAGGGCTGGGATCCTTCAGCCTGGCGGCACCGGGGAACCTGCACTGCTGCTGTCAGCTCTGCTTCTACAGACTGTGGCGTTTAGGTTTCTACATGGATCCTATCTGGATTGTGGACAGGGAATGTAATTTCATTAAAATGTGTCATTCCAGCATTTTTTTCTGTGAGGGTTTGTCTGCTGCAAATGTAGTCTCAGATGAAATTTGCAGGGTCTCCATCCAGACATGTTTTAGCTTTTTGATACATCTCTCTCAGACATATATATCTGTATGTATAGATATATATCTCAAAACGCTGGACAAAAAGCAAAGAATAGAGACTCCACATTATAGACAAAACTGTCCTCTGACTAAAAAACTGGGGGTTTTTTTTTGCTTTTATTTTTAATTAATTTTAAAGGCTACTATCTTTAATGTAAATAGCAAGTTACTATGTGATTAATGTTTTCCCTAGCAGTTCTGAGTAGTTACTATTTGTTTCTGGAAAGCTATGTCCAGTGTTATGAAGCAACTGTGCTTTTCTTCTGTTGTTATGAATATGAGTGCAACTTTTATGTAGGGAGGAAAAAGAACATGATTTGACTCTTTAGACAGGACTGAGTTATTTTAAATCCAGTTATGGGAAGGACTTGGTTGCTTTTTTTTTCTTTCTAGTGGTTACTCTCTCTGCACGTTTCTATTTTTTCTATGGGTACTTGAAACCCTACATTTTAATAAGTATGCAAGATATGAAGGGAAACATGAAAAATGAAGTAGGAAACATTCTTTTTCCTCTTTTGTGTAAATAGCAAAATTTGTAATGACTTAGATACCATTTCATTACAGTTCTCATAGAAGAGAGTTCTACATAGAAGTTGGCATGACTCATAGGCAAACCTTTAATAACACTTTCATTTATGTTAAAAATTAGAACTACTTTTATCCAGGACTGACTTTCTCACCTCTTTCTGGTATCTAACTCATTTTTTTTTTTTCCTGAAACCAAGTTTATCCATCTGATCGCTAAATAAATTTCTAGTAGAACAGAGCCTCGTTCTGTTTTTAGTCTTTTACATGTAGGTTTCAGGTCTGAATCCAGCCAAACTCAGTAGTGTAGACAGTGTGTTATGAACATGTAAAAACTGGATGGTGTATGAGCCTCGAGGAAAGAGGTGACTGTCTGACAAGCAAACAGGTGAAATGCCTGGCAATGGTGATAGGTGGCTTTCCCGTTCAGAGTTGTGGAAGTGAAGCCTTCCCGTGCACTGGATGGACCTGGGTGAAGGGTGACCCATTCCACCCACAGCAGAGACGAGCATCAATCTCCTTCCTGATACTGTTGCTCTACAACATCATTTTCTATGTGACACTAGATCTCATTTCTGTAAATTATATGTAATATATTTCTTATTCAAATCAAAGACGTTTTTGTTGCTTCATTGGTACTATACGTTCTCTGTGGATAACTAGAAGATTTCATTTTCTAACCCTTTTAACCCAGTACCTCCACAAGCATCAATTTTGTATGAGTTAGGAAATAAATAAATATTTGGATCAGAACACTGTCAGTAAAAATTGCCTTTATTTATATAATCCGGTGTTCCACTTGGCTTTTCTTTGTTGTATTCTTCCTTGAAATGGAGCAGTATAATCTGTTCATTATTTTACTTTTCTAAAAAGGACAAAGAGTTTGAAGCAAGCACTGCAAAATACACGTATACAAACAGGAAAAGATTTCACATTGTACAGCAGAACAAAATCATGCAGGTTTTATTAGTTTCACAGTAATTCTTTTTCCTCTGTTTTCCAGACCCCCTCCAATCAAGCAAAATTTTTACCTAAAGTCTTCTGAAAGAACTCACATATAACAGGTAGATTGCCTTTCTTTTATGGTTTTAGCTTTGCTTACTACACAGTCAATGACAAAGGACAGGTTAAAACTTTTCAAACATCTTGTAATCTAAAAATAATAAAGTATCCTAGGGGATTATGAGTACTGAAAATAAGGGCTAAGTATGGCAGGTTAGAAAAAGAAAATACTAGCTCTGCAATACAATAAAAGCAGCATGTGCTGGAGGAGGAATTCATGGTTGTAAATGAGCACCTTTACATTTTATTCCTGGCTCTGTCACTCACACGTTGTGAGGCTCTCGGTTTCCAAGCTATTTATGTAGTAAGCGATATGTAACTTGTCTATTAAACAAAGACATGGAACCTGCAAACATACAGCCCTGAAATGAATTAATTAAATGCCATATACAGTAAAAAAATACTGATACCATAATACAAATTAGAAGAGTCTTTATGCTAATCACCTGGCTTGGATTATTTGAGTACTTACATTTGGCAGTGAAGTCCAAGTGGTACACTGCACAGCTGGGAGACGGATGGCTGGGCAAGATGCTTGAACAGTCACACCGAGAGGCTCAATTTAGTTTTTAAGTTGACGTGGAATATGTGTTATGAAGGAGAGCCAAGGCAACTAATGTTTATTTTGCCATTTCATCACTCATAACACTTTTTTTTCAGTGCAGAAAACAGCCTTGTGTGGTTTCGAGCAGAGTGCTGACTAAGGTAATAAGAATATGGGAAAAGAAAATGCTTGGGAGTAAACCCATCTCTAAGGAAATTCATGGCAAAACCTTCCTGAATTCAGTGGGGCCTGGACTATGCCCAAGATAATATCAAATCTCACTCCCTGCTGGCTCTCCATCCCTTGCCAGTGTCATCAGACTTTTGATTGCTCTAGTTAGTATTTCTAGGGCACATAGATTTCTCTTGTGTTTTGGCTCACAGTCTGTACTCAGCTCCTGTGGGGGACAGCGGGGCATCTCCTGGAGGTTACCTACATGTGACACACTCATGTTCGCTTCTCTTTAGCTTTCTTTATGTCCTGCTGTTCTTTCTGAATCTGACTCCCTGCGCGAGGCAGTCTAGTTAGTCCTTCCATAGGATGAGCTCTGTTGTGTCAGGCTTGTTTCTTCCTTCCAGTGGGTAATCTCAGCCTGTCTCTGACATCAGAAAACTTCTCTTTTTAAGTAATCAGTTGGTTTAATTTGTGCAAAGAAAACTGTAGGACTTTGCCCTCATCTTGATCCAGCATTGTCACGCGTTTACCCATAGCTCAAGCATATTGATATGGTATCAAAAAATCTGCGACAAGGCAGAAGTTTTGAGAAAGTGCTGGACTTCAAAGAGAAGAAATCCCAGCACGCTTCCTGACATGGTCTGTTGGCTCTGGAACAACATCACATTTCCTGATTAAGCTGCCAGCCCTAGACTACAGGCTGAAACTGCTGAGAAATCATCATTTTGTCATATAAAGAACACCAGGGTAAGGAAGTGTATCAGTTACTGCAGAGGGGAGACTAAATGAGAAGATGTAGTGATAGTATGGATATTAATATGTAAATATATATGTAAAACCTGTAAAACAAACAAGGTCAACTGGATGTCTAGTAACGGCTGACCACTTGGTCCACATTTTGCCCTTTTAAATCAGATTATTGCAATCCATTCTTTTACTTGTGGTATTGACTGGTATTAGACATATGCTTTTACTTCACTGCCCAGCTAGAAAAATCGGTCAGTGAGCCTCTGCTTCTCTATGAACTCCAGCTGAACTGTTTAAACTCTATTTGTTTTTGTTATAGAAATACAGTTTCTATTAAACCATCCTTTTGACAGGCCTCAGCAATACCACAGGGGAGTCTTCACTTCCAGCACATGCATTAGATCTTCTTCAATCTGGCAACGATGATGTGTAAAGCACAACTGTCCGGATGATCATATGAAGTCACTGCAAATCTCTATAAAAAACTTTTGATTGCATTTGACAGAAAGCAAGAAACATGTAAATCCTGAGACAGACATGACTTTTTATGTATCTACAGTAAAGCAAGTTCAAAATATCTCTGCTCACCACTTGAGTTATTCTGGATTTATGTACCTCTAGAACTGAGCTGACTGTATGGGCCATTACCTGTCTGTCAGAGCTTCTCTAAAGTCAGTCCCTCCTGGGGTAAAGAGATGATGATGAACCTACTGGAGGAGTGGAAGAGGTAGCTGAAATGTGACAGATGGGTTTTAGTATTACCATTTGCATAGTGCTGTAGCCATACTGCAAGGACAAGGGCAGATTCCTTTGGCAAGTATGCACGCGTGTGAGAAACATGACAGTACCACACAACTCTTGGCATCAGATCTGGATATAATGTCTTTTATAAATGAAAACTTCAGATACTACTGCTTCCAGAGAAACTCTTGAGATCACTATGATCCAATTAAGCCTCTTCTGTTTCCTTTCAGAAGATTTCTTCTAATGTTTTGGAAAGCAGAATCTCAAATTATGTCAAAATAAAATGAGCAACATGACACCATACTCCGTGTGGGGAAGCAGTGCTTCTGAAAGACACCAGGTTGACAAATCTTTATTTGCTCATAGCCTGGGGACTTCACCACAGAGAGTCATGCTTCCTCTCCGCTGATGTGCACCAGTTGTTTCAGCAAGGGGCAGGAGGAGGAATTCAGATTCCCTGAGCACGCAGTCCTCATTCAGCTCCTTCAGACTGATGGAGGCGGTAAACTTGCAATGGCAATAGCTGTCAACAGGAAAATGGAGAGAAAACACTCACCTCCCATTAGGTAAGGCACGGAAAAAAACAACTTTTGGAAATACAAAGATCTTGCTGGGTTAACACTGGTGATTTGGTAAGGAAAATCTCCAGGATTTACTTCACAGCCTGAGTAACTTCTCAGCTTGAGGAGGTTTCCATTTGCCTTCCTGTCTCCTGTCCACTGCCAGCACTCTTCCAGACCACTTTACCTGAATTCAGTGTTAGGTCTCCACTAACTCATTTTACTTTGAAGCAAGTTATGGTACGGATGTATAGTGAATGAGTTAGTGAATCACAGGTTAGCAACAACCATCAGTAGGGCAATGGAGTAGCGTTCCGCAGCAAGGGGAAGCATGCAGGGGCACTAAACTCTTCCGTATGGTTTTGTGAGGAAGGGCTTATGAGTCCTATTTAGTCTATCTGGTACTTAATATCCATGTCGTGGATATCCGGGGTTAAAATATGGATAGCCTTCTGTGGTTGTGGAGCTTCACCTGGCCCTTGGGTAAGGTCATACCCCACTGTCACAATGCCTACAGCCTTCTTCTCACCCCATGGTGTCCAGCTACATTAGCTTGCTTTCTGCCTCTACCCTTTGAATGAGATCCTTCACGTTTCCCCAAATATCCCCCTGCTCTCCTGTATATCCAGCCCCGTACAATGTCTGCAGCTCCCACTCCTGACCTGGTTGGCTTGCACATGGCATGTGTGTGAGGGGGAATTGATCAATGCAGACAAGGTCACAGTTATCCCTGCCTTCCTCCCTATGCAGCCACCAGCGTGGGCTTCACCCCTGACCCAGCCACCCACAGATCTCACAAGGAGTTAACACCATTCAGCTCTCCTCTCTTCCGTCAAACGTAGTTGAAATTAGCCAATGGATGCAAAAACTGTTGGGGGAGGACAACTGATAGGCAGTTGGGCAGCGAATGTGCCTGCACAATAACGCAGGCGTTACTGAAATAAGTTATTTTTCACATCTCATGAATTGTAAGTAAATTTCAAGACTTTTCTGGTGCCTGACTCATAGTTTCGAAATGTTTGGATTTGGCAATGCTGCTCAACAATATCTCTGAAGCCCATCTGTGCTGTTTATATGCTCTTTCTTCAACCCCCAGGCATTGTCTGTTTCCTTTGGTTTTCAAGACTGTAATCTTTTGAAGAAAGAAATTAGGGGTTTGTTTGATAATTGTGATGCTTATGTGAAGCTTGTTCAGAAGGTGAATCATAGATTTCTAAGACTAGAAGGGGATCTGGAGGCATATAACTACAAAATGATCTACTGTCTATCACAAACAGGATTTTAATCCAGTAATTCACGTCTGCTGCCTGGCAGGTCCAGCAGCACAGAAGCATTCATTTTTTAGAAAGAGAATTGCAGCTGATTTCCAGCTTGCAAGTACTGGTGAATCCAGTTCATACTTTCATAAGTTGTTTCAGTGATTACAAAAGTAGGCTAAAAATAAAGGGTTTGTCCCTTCAAGGCAATATTTTTTAATATACAGAATGAAGTTAGCATATGCAGTAGTTATTAAGACACTGTTAAAAACAGACATCTGGCAAGGAAGGTAAGCCATCTGTGAAAATACAGTTCCTATTACATGTAATAACCCAAACAATGCCTCAGTTATAAATTCACGGCACTGGGAGTGTAAACAAAACTGTGTCCTGGGGGAAAAATATGGGAAAGTGTTACATATGCAACCGTGTACCTACTTGGAAGGTGTCAGTTGAAATAAATGAGATGTTTGTGGTTGCTGTGGAATTTTGCCTCACAAAATAAACTATTTTTATAAATTTACCCTTCCTCCCTTCATTTTTCCCCCCTTATTCCAATGTCTCTTTATGAAAAAAAATCTTGTGCTGAACCTCCAAATATTTCTCTGGGCCTCACTAACAGCAAAGCAGGCTGAGGTTTTTTTACCTGACACTGCACTGAATGGATCAAGGACTGGACAGAAACCCTACTGAAGTTAATGAGAAGCTTATGGCCATTCTAATGGGATTTGGATTATATCAGAAATATTCCTGATGCATATCTCGTCATTTTTAGGGTCTAGTGTGCAACAGCCCTGCCATATTTGCAAGTTCAAATCACTTTTTACAGTTAAGTGTCTGAAAACTATTTTGCCTGTAGATTATGCAAATTTATTTTCCAAAGAAGACTTAAGGACATAAAATTGTCTTGTTAGATTTCTTAAAATTAGAATTAACCCATTCTGTGATTCTATGGTTCTGTGATAAGCAAATGGCATCAAAACAATTCTCTTCCAGCGTAAGCTGAGAAGTAATCTTCATTTTGGTTTGTCCTAAGAGAACGAGAATAGCATTCATGCTTATCAATGAATATTTCCTAGGGTATCCAGACAGAAACAAGGCAATGTGCTGAAGCAAGCTGGCATTTTTCTTTTAATTGATAAATAATTCAGAAAACAGCCACAAGACAGTGCAGGAAACATGCCTTCTAGTGAGAATCTAAAAAACTCGATCTGTTCTGCTTACCCAAGAAAAAGCTGAAAGGTGATTTGAGCATAGTTCTACATGGGAAAAATATTTTTCATGGAGAGTAATTGGTTAGAAAAGAATAAAATATCCTTATGTGACACAAAGCGCGGAAGCTGATGCTGTATAATACGGAGACTATTTTTGACAGTAGAGATAATGAATTGGGCTATGGTAGCTTCTTATCATTTGAACTGTTTAAATCCACATGTTCTTCTAAAATGTCATTACTTCTAAAGAAGTTACAAGGTTGATGCAAAGATTTTTGGTTAATGATATTCCTCAGATGGATTTCTACAGATAGGACAAGATGATTATATCACTTTCCTTTAGCCTTCAATCTATTGATCCATAAAATACGTTTTTCACCATAAAATAGACTTTTTGTGTAAAAGACTTTTTTCTTTCTTGCAGAAAATTGCACAGAAACTGACAATTAAAAAAAGAAAGAATTTCCACATTTTTATGTCATGTGTATTTTTGTTACAAGGCTAGCATTTCCCAGAGGCAAGGGTTTCTCTTTCTCATAGCATACCTTCACTACTGCATGACACATTCAACTGATAGAGGACTTTCAATATGCTTGACAAACACTGTTTGGTGCATAATGGTAAAGGCTGCCTCAAGCAATCATAGAATCATAAAATAGTTTGGGTTGGAAGGGACGTCTAAAGGTCATCTCGTCCAATGCCCCTGCAATGAGCAGGGACATCTTCAACTAGATCAGGTTGCTCAGAGCCCCGTCCAACCTGACCTTGAATGTTTCCAAGGATGGGGCATCTACCACCTTTCTGGGCAACCTGTTCCAGTGTTTCACCACCCTCAGTGTAAAAAATATCTTCCTTATATCTAGTCTAAATCTACCCTCTTTTAGTTTAAAACCACTATGCCTTGTCCTACCACAACAGGCCCTAGTAAAAAGTTTGTCCCCATCTTTCTTATAAGCCCCCTTTCAGTACTGAAAGGCCATAATAAGGTATCCCCAGAGCCTTCTCTTCTCCAGGCTGAATAACCCCATCTCTCTCAGCCTGTCCTCATAGGAGAAGTGTTCCATCCCTCTGATCGTTTTTGTGGCCTTCCTCTGGACCCGTTCCAACACGTCCATGTCTTTCTTGTGCTGAGGGCACCAGAGCTGGACGTAGTACTCCAAGTGGGGTCTCACCAGACTGGAGCAGAGGTGCAGAATCACCTCCCTTGACCTGCTGGCCACGCTTCTTTTGATGCAGCCTTTTTGTGCTGCAGTGTAGACAACACGTCTCAGAGCAACAGGCTGCGGGCTCTCCCCAGCAGCCTGTCCCTCTAACCTTGGTGTGTTGTCCCACAGCTTGTTATGGGCAAGCCTGATATTATCCCCCTTTCCCCTTCAAGCCTGGTTTAAAGCTCTGTCAATGACCCCCTCTAGCTTGTCAGCAAAATACTCCAGTCTCCTCTCCTACACACTTCATTTTAAGAGATTAACTGAAAGGTTAAAAATGTGTAAAGAAGGCAATTTGGGGAAAGAGAATATCACTGGATTAACTCAGGGTTTTCAGCTATAATTAAGGTTGGTCATAAGCTGAAAACATTGTGGGTTTCACAAACAACCTTTCTATAGATCAAAGATGAAACTTCACAGTTTACTGGGTAGGAGCAGGATAGTAGCCCTCTAAAAAGTTAGATTGCTCTAGTGGCATTCTCTGTGTACTCTTGGAAGTCTCCTAGAGCTGTGAGATGTATGTGTATACAGCCAGGCTTGAAGTTTGTATGCAAAGTTGTTACCATGGTAGTTTGGGCCCAAGGAGCCTAAGTTCTTCATTTGCATGATGTTTGTTGTACAGAGAGAAAAAGGTACTACCCAACATAATACCAGAAGAAAACAGCCACCTGTCCTATAAAAGTGGACTCGTTAATACATTCATGGGAACTAAATTCAGTAGTCTGAAGAAAGGCTTTAAGTGCTCCTGAGATTTTTGCTGCATCAGCTAACCTCATGGACGGATGCAGAAACTGCTTCTTAACTCCTGAGTGATGCAAGATGCTAAAGGAATGGATGTACATGCTGGAGGAAAAGAAGTTGCTAAAAGACTCAAAGCCTTTCTGCAGTGGGGGTGTGGTGATAAGTGGAAAGGAAGCTATGGAATGAAGAATGAAAGCAAAAATGGGTGGGAAATAACTTCCAGGCTTTGCTCTTCTTGATGACCTCTCTGAGCCACTGGTAGTGTCTCATGGCTGTGAGCAGAAGGAGCAGCAGACTCTGCGTACTTGGGAAACATGGCACATCAGCTTGATTCTTAATGCACATCCAGGGTTAAGCAGCAATTAGGTGTGGGAATTTTGATATGCCTTTGGGACCATTGCCTGCTTTAGCCACATAAACCAGTTGTTGGATGTAGTCAGAATAATACAGTAGGGGGCAAGATCCAAAAGTTGCATTGCCCAGGTCTCTTATTGGATCTAGCTTTAAATGTCTCTCCAGTCTTTTACCCAGTGAAAACCGTCTCCACCCCCACCCAATTCTATATTATAGTGGGTACACTTATTAAAAGAGCAGCTTATATCCTTGTGTAACCTCGTATCCTAGCTCAGATTCCCTTGCAAAACAGATGTATTCACTCCCCACGGTTTTGTCTTGCTCTGCCTTCTTTTTAGATTCAAATCTATAACAAGTTTATAATGATGTAGTTAGCTATCTGTATAATTTAAACTATAAGCTCCTTGGGGTAGTGTCTTTGTTCACATGTACCAGGCACACAAATGGTGCTGTATAAACACAGAGGATATGCCACTAATTAATAACAGCCCTGTTCAGCTCCAAGGGTGACTTATACAAGTGGGGGTATTTTAATGCTGACTGTTTGCTCTGAGGACTGTCTTCTATGTAATGCAAAGTGAGAAGATCATTCTAAGTGTATGGAATTGTTTGTGACATTAATTCAATCCCAGATGTTTTGAATTGTTCCAATATGCTAGGCTGCGAAGCTGAAGCCATTGAAAATGAATATGGTGAGTTGTTAATGTGCTTGATTATAAGGAAATTAGAACACCTGTTGAAATGTTGTCAGCTGAGTTTAATTTTGAGTAGGTTTATTGAACATGAAACTCATGGAAGAGGTTGTATTTTCTTGGATTTTGCTTTTCCAGCAGCATTCTATTTTCACTACAGTATTACCAATACAGGTGATATTTTTTGCTCACTGTAAACAGCAAAACATTTGTAAATGTCATTGTCCATGGCACAGTGATATGCTCTTTTAAAGGTTCTTTTCTATAATGAGAGTGACCTCAATTTCTGTCACTGCTGATAAATGACACAGCTCACAAGCTGCCCATTCTGCTGCAGAGTTGTCAGCAGTGGTAATACTATCTATACTCGCATGTAGAAGCACGTGGTGTGTTGCCCTCTAAGGCACAGAGTGATGGTGACATTGGTCTGTAAATCACTTAATTAATGTAAAAAGCACTGCCCATTTTAGTGTGAACAGGAGGCAGGTGAAGTCTTCAGTCATTTCACTTGGCTGTTGCAGCTTGTAGCCGCTCTGTGGAAACCAGCTGCCAGCACATCTGGTACTGTACAAGGACACCCATTTGTGTGGGTGAAGAAGTTGTTCAGATCTTCTGCTTAAGGCCAGTTGGGGCTTACAGATTTCTCATTTATCTCTGAGACTCCCCTACCAAAAAGTCATCTTCACCCACTATTGACCTGATCTTGAATCAGCTGCAGAGGACTAGCGCCATTGAGCCCCTCCAGTTCTGGTGCTGTTGTGTTCAGCCTTGTGTTTTTGCATCGGTCATCTGGCAGAATGGTGAGATGCATAAGAATAGGTGCAGTAAAAGTGGGATGAGATTTCCCGAGCTATCTAGCTGTAAATACTAAGAAGGGTTTAAAGCCAGGTAAAATGAAATACTCAAGTAGGAATCCTTAGGGAATTAAGAGGCTGATGACTATGCCTGGAACACTTAGGCATGGGCTTCTTGAATATTGGAGGGATGTTGGAAGAGATCCATCAGCCTTGGATGTTGGAAGACAATCTTCAGATGTCGGAGAGCTGAGTTCAAATCCTTCCTCAGTTTATTGCAATTTTAATGCTCCAGCCAGAATAGTAAGTACCATGCTTAAGAGTACAATGTGATGGGTCTTTCTCAGTTTTTTTTGACTGATTATTTCTTATTTTGCATGGATTGATTTAATATTTTCTGACCTGGAATGGAAATTCAAGCAGAGTATTTTATTGTTTGCATAAGAGCCCTGCTCCCTTTCTAGTGCTACTTCTTCTGAGAAATAATGAATTATGTTAGATAGGTAGAATGCAGGGGACTATCTACCTGTATGGAAGTGAAGCATTGGGTAGAGTGTCCCTTACGAAGTGTTCATTGCAAACATTAGGTGGAGATGACAGGTATTAGTACAGCTCTTGTAAGGCAGATATGAAGTAAAAAAATGAGGGAAGCTACCAGGTTTGGGAGAGGTTGCTGGAGGTATTCTCCTGATATAGTGGTTCTTGAGTTGTCCAGGGGATCTGAAACAGGCCTAAAGGGCTCTGTGTTTGGGATATGTTACTGCTGTATTAATCCATGTTAGGGCTTCTAATGCTTATCTGCGTGCTATAAGGACAACTGAATTTCTCCTTTGATAAATACTTGGCTATTTTTTGGTCGTTTTGTCTCTAATGGATTTGACATTGATCATAGCTCCTGTAGCATACTTTAGGTATGCTGTGTCCTGCACTCATGATTACCAGATTGGGGTTAGAGAAGAATTTTGCTCTAGGTGAGACCATCAGATTGTCAGAGTTGTCCTTGCCCTATTCTGTGCAGTTGTTAAAGCGTGGCTGGCAGTTTTATTTAGCCGCTTTTAAGTGGTTTTTTTCCATTGTTCTAGGTCACCAGTGATCTATTTGCTCTCCTGTGTAAATGCGGCTTAAGACTGACTTAAGGTGATAGGGAGTGTTCTGTGGCCTGTGGCACCGGGAGAAATTTGGCACAACCTTTTAACCTGGATAATTACTGTGTGGTCATCTGGGGTTGCAGGGAATGGGACTCAATGAGCCAGTCCCATATTCTTCTTTTTCACCCTGATCCAGAAATATGAATTCAGGTTCTTTAATTTACAAAAAGGTATGGTCCTGATTGTCTCCTTTGCCAGCTGAATGCCTGTGAGGTGAAATCTATGTGTAAGGACTGCAACTGAGCAGGTACAGAAGGATGCCTCAACCTGCCAGGCTTGTGAAATAAAAGTCTTGCCAGATAACTCAGTCTCAACTCGGATGGTTCAGTGCATTCCCTATGGGAGATGCTAGGGGAAGCTTTCACCACCTACTGCCACACCACTGCACTAAGAAGGAAATGTTTCATTGAATCCAATCAAAAAGATGTGATTTGGGCAGCCTGTTACTCCATCTGCCCAGTCTTACAAAAACAGACCAGGCAGTCTCAATGAGAGAAAAGTACAGTGCCTACCTCAAGAGACTGAGAAAGATGGTGGAGCTACTGGAGCGCTTTGAAAAGAAATAGATGAGGATCATGCTTACCTTCTCCTGCTTCCCTCCCAAACCAAGCTCATGCATTGTTGGGGTTGGAGCCTCAGCTTTTTCCGTGGCCAATCTAATACCCATGTAGTACTTCAGCACTTGAAGAAAGACATGTCACTGGCCTAAGTTTGGCTCTGTCCCTCCAGGGCAGTAGGTGGGATACTGCATTGATCCTAGATGGGCAGAATAGCTCCTTGAGGGAGGCATAAAGTCTGTATGGTTGTTTTAGTATGCATCAATGCTGTAAAAACCTTTGTTACCTCTGGAGAGAAAGCTGATGCCTCTTTCTCTTTTATTGTTTCCTTTGTTCCTTGCAACTTCACTTGGTCATTCACAGCAACTTCTGATTGGGGCAAAGATAAGAAAAACAGTATAATTCCAATTTCAGAGAACACCCTGCTCTTTTCACAGGTGAACCTTCAATGTCATTCCTTGAGTTGCATCTGCATTGCATGCTGGAGTCCTCGGACAAACTTCAGCCATGTGGCAACTGTCCCACCAGTAAATATCCTGAAAGGCAGAGAGGTTGAGGCAGTCACAGTGGAGACAGGGAAAGGAAGAGATGGAGGTGGGATGAGTAAGTCACCAATAAGATTGTTCTCACAAATAAATTGTAATTAAGACCAGAAGCTGATGCAATAATGATAGTTTCTTATGTAATGCTAAATACTACCATTTTACTCTAATTTTGATGACAATTTTTCTGTTTCACCAAACATTGAGCAGAAAGCTTCTCATAAATGAGCTCTTAAGTGCATCATGTAAAATTTGAGCATGCCAGAATAATCTATTCCTTTCAAAGGATCCAGTGTACTGAGGCTTTTTCTTCCTAACTGCCCATGCAGTGCTTCTGATTGCTTATTAGAGCAGTTAGGCATATAGAATATTAATAAGAAATATTATGTTTTGCTATTAAATTAAACTGACAGTTTAAAATTCAAATACTTTTATTATCTTTTTTTTTGAATTGTGGGCTTCTAATGGAGAAAACGCATATTCAAGGTGATTTTTAGATTATTTTTACAGGAAAACTAATGCTAAAGGACAAGAACTTGAATCACTGCATTTCAGTACAATGTTAATGCAGATACTCTCCTGGATGGTCATAAAATGAGCGTATTTATGATGCCAAGCTGTAAGATTATGGCACTGTAAGTTCCAAATTTAAAATCTGAATGGTAAACAAAGGAACTTGTTTTAGGCATTTTTAAAAAAGCTGTTTTAAAAAGAACTGTAATGAGGGAAAACATTCATAGATCTGTTCTTTATGCATAGATTTTCCATATATGATAGAGGTGTATAACCACGCAGTAACAGAAAATAAACCTGGAAGAAATATCATCAGGTCATCAAGCCTGTGCCCCCCTCTCCAGCTGTACCGGAATGAGTGGTCTGTCTTTCATTGGTGAGCAGTTCATTAATCTCTTATCACATACTATCACACTTGGTCATTCTAATATCATGTATAAATACTTCAATGATTAACGTGAGTAAACTGCAGGGCTTTATAAAAGTTTGAAGTGCTTTTTTTCAAGGACAACACAACAGTCCCTATTTGCAAGTGGCTCTCAGCTTTGACAGAAATGTCCCTGGGGAACTGAAACCAATTTGACAGGTAAAGTGTTATAGGTTCTTGTTAAAGCTGGCCAACACAGCCATAAGACTTTCCTATTGTAGTTCTGAGGTCAGTGTTTCTTCCTGCTAGCCTGGGGGACGTTAAAAATTATTTCTTATTTCAGTTCCTGAATATCTGGTCTGGACCACCTGAAAAGAGGTGTAGATTTTGCATAGCTTTGGAGGGGAAGGAAAACTGGTGACATAAGAGGTGGGGACTCACATTTGGGAGACAGACCTGAGGTCTCCACAGCTATTTACACTAAGACTATGCAGATTTCAGGGGACTACAAATTAGATTTGTGTTCCTTTAAAGGGTAACGCCAGAGGTGTAAAGGCTCTTGATGTAGATGGAATTTCTCTGATCAGGTGTGATGCCTCAGTCCATACACAACACAGAGTGCATGTATAGTTTCTTAATATGTCCCATGGTAGGGTCTAAAAGTGTTAACTGAGTCTAAAGACTTAGTAGAGCTACTCTTCACAAGTCACTCATTTCTGGACATTTTCCTCAGCAGATCAGTGGGTTTTGTTCACTTCCTGATCATGCTGCATAGGTTCCATTGGGGCTATATGAGATACTGTGCAATAAAAATCCCTAATCCTCTATGGTACCTTTATCTAAAGCTTGCCTTGCCTCCAAGTCACCTTCAGGCCACATAGAGCTTTCAGTCCTGACTTCCCTCTAACTCTTGCTCTGTTACTACCAAGAAGTTTCCCAACCAGCCCTCTCTGCCTATATCCTCGAGGGAAAGAGCCTTGGGAATGGGCAGCTCTTCTGAAGAGTCCTGGTCTTAAGGGCATGGATTCTAGTCTTGTCACATCTGGTTATTGTATAAAAACACGGTCCTTGTAACAGAACTTTCATAATCTAAGCAGACAGAAGAAAAGGTGGGGAGAGAGAGGGGAGATGGAACTGGGAATTCATCTGTCCAAGGTCACACAAACGATCAGTGCTAGAAGTGGGAATAAAAGAATAACATCCTGGGCTCTCTGCCCCAGTGTGTAGGTGATGCTAACGACCTGCCAGTGTTTTTGCAGATGACTAAACATCAAGTACATTTTAAAATGGATTTTTCGACAAGAAAATAGTTTCCCAGTCTCCTCAGGGTCCTATACTCCTCCCAACCCAGACTTTTCCTTTTTATCACAAAGTTGCAAGATCTAGTCTATGTAACACAAGCACATAAAAACAACAGTCTGATGCCTAAAAAGAGTACCTGGAGACATAGGTGCCTCCTCCTGAAGGAAGTGCTGCAATGAGAAGTCTGTTTGGATTGCTTTTGACCTGTTTTGTCTGTAGTCAATTGTCCTGGTTTGAGCGACGCAGGACTAATTTATCTTCTAATACTTGGGAAGACTCTACTTTTAGAAGACTCTAATGTCTGAATTTGTGAAAATATTTATTTTATAGCTAGCTATGGTGAGTGGGTTTCAATGTCTTGGTGGTTTTGAGCTTGCCTGGTGCAGGGATGAGGGGGAGTGAGACCTGAGCACTTGACCCAAGCTGGCCAACAGGATTATTTCATACCATGAACATCACATTCAATATAAATTAGAAAGTTTTCTGTGAAGTTCTCTCTGTCCCTTGATGGCTGCCATCCTGAGAACTCCATGCCCTGGTGCCAGACCCCTGAGGCCTTCCCTTCCTTCCAAAGCCATAGCGCTTGCAGTGTCTGACATTTGCTGTCCACTGCTGGGAGTGCACAGCTTCCTACGGATAGAATGGGCTGAGTATAATCTTTGCATATTCTGTATTAGTATAGGGATCAATATTGGTTCTTTGTATTAATGTTGATTATCTAATCTTACTCTATTAAATCTGTTTATATGTCAACTCCCTTGTGTTTCCTTGTTGTTCCAGATTCCCCTTCCTGGGTGGGGAGGGGTCATCGGGTGATGGAATGATTGTTTAAATGACAATAAATTGTTATGGGTTTCTTAAACCGTAACATTGATGCAAAGAGATAGCCACCAGAAGGACAATTTAGCCTCAGCTTGGAGTCAGTTTAGGTAAATGCCACAATTAAGGTGAGATGAGTTTGGGCCCTGACATAAGAAGGGCGCTTTGGATCTCTGCACAGGGAAGTGACAGGTAACAACACACTGTAAATGACTGATAGATATGAAACATATCCACTGCCATTCTTTACAAGTAAAAGAGAAAAAATTGAAGACTGATGACACCTTTTTTTTTTTTCCCTCAAGATTTTGTGCTTCCCTAGTAGTGTAAGACAAAAGGAAACAGCCACCAGTTCAGATCCACTTGGCCATAAAAAAATTAGTGAACTGGTCGGAGCACTCATTTACTGCAAGGATCCTACATGATTTCACCATTGTTTTCTTAAAATGGTCAGCATTGTCAATTGATTTAAATGATGATAAAACTTTTCCTGAAGCCTTCAGCATATTGGCTGTAAACCAGACCCAGTGCTGCCTTTTTGTTTGGTAAAATGGCTTTGTTTCAATGATAAACATAGCCAAAGGGGAACATCTTGGTTAAAGTATTAAAAAAAAAAGTGTATTGTTTCCAACTAGTTGAAAACTGCTTTAATGGGATAAAGTGTTTTTTTAAGCAAGGCTTTCTTCTAGTTGTCATCTTTCTTTGGGATTTATGGGGGTGGGCTGAAGCATCTCCTCGGTTCTTGGCTGACGATTTGAGTTAGAGTCAAAATATTGTCACATGCTTTGAACATGTTCAAGTCAACAGAGAAAGAAGGATTTGGGGTGTGCTCTGGATTTGCCCTGACTGAGTCTGGCTGTTGGCCAGAGTGGCTTGAAGCTGGAGAATGAGTAACCCCAGGCACAGGAGCCTGCGGGGTCTGGGGAAGAAGGGGTGAAGACATGGAAACTTTAGGGACATTTCTGGCAAAGGAGAACATCTTGTACAAGAGGAAGGAAGATGGCGAGTGATGGGAAGTATGGGATTATCTGAGAAGGGAGGACAGTGCGTGGCACAGTAGTGCTGCTGGATCGAAGCAGCGGGAGGCGTGAGAATGGCTCCATCCTACCTACACGGGTTAGAGGGAGAGCAGAGCAGGTGAAAGGAGGTCTTTACCATTCCATTCAAGACAGAGGGCTACTAACCCCCAAACCTTTCCCCTACTTCAGCATGCTACCGGTGCCCCCTGTACTTGTGCTGTCATTCAATGTTGAGCCTGTGCTCCTGCTGATTGTGCACAAGGAAACACTCCAGTGTGGACTGCTGTCGAGCTCTGGGCCACTCTGGCAGGGGAGAGCCCAAGCCCTCCATGCAGTTGCTTAACCAGCTTGTGTTGAACAGGCACAGCACAGTCAGGACTCCTTTCATTCATTTATCCCCCAGCTACCTCAAGCACAGCTCTTCCAAAGGGCAGTGCAGAGGCGTTGAACCTAAGGGTGCAGTTTCATGGTCCATTTGATGGGACCAAGCCATCTGTTCAGTTGTTTTTTTGTTGTTTTTTTTTTTTGTTTTTCCTGGGTTTTCAGCTATATCAATTCCCCGATCTGACCCACCATGCATTCACACAACACCTTGTGCTGGCACAAGGGAGGGAACGTGGCTGGGGTCAGCGAGCAGGAGGTAGAAATATCCCTTTAGATAACAGCCCAGACTTAGGTCAGCTCAAATCAATTACAAAGCCAGAGCTGGATCTTCAGGGACTCACAGTTGGCTCCATGGACACAATATGGGTGTCAGCTTCCAAGTATGAAAATATTGTCCTCAACCCCTGCATATTTCAGTTTTGTCACACACATCATGAGGTTGCTAACACTTCCCTACATAAAGGAAATGTCAGACATAGTTGATCAATGTTTGTGAAATGCCAGATGCTACAGAAATCTGGAGTAAGATGTATCATCTCAGTTTAGCTTTGAATAAGACACCAAGCAAAACATCGTATTCCTGTGTATTGTATCACTTAAGCTTTTCAAGCATCCCACTCCCTGTGTGGCAGGTTATACTTTACAATGATACTAATGCCAGAAATATTCAAAAGAACCTCTGGGAGGTAGATGCAGACTCTCAAACTCCTTCACAGTCTACAATCTGGGGTTTTTTTGTGTTCCTAGTGTGCTGAGCACAATGGGTCCATAATTGAACAGCGTAACTTGTGTAGAAGCTAGTGTAGTAACAGTCATAAATAATAGTAAAAATAAACTCAGGTTCCTAATGGCCTGCAGACAATGACACATTACAGTGCAGTAATATACAGTATGTGAAGCAGGGAAATCAGAGCCCTTCCTTGTCCCTATCTTTCATTTTCCTCACAGAGGAAAAAATGACATGGATTTTCACGTCTTACATCTGAAAAACTGGGCTCACATTTTTTGTGGCAATGGTTTAATTCAGTTCCTCTTAGAGATATCAGACTGGTGGATACAGAAATCTCCGCAGGTGAGGAGCTGCAGTTGTTGACTATGCTGTGAGAGAGGTATTGTGATGATGATTATATACTAAAAGTACGAGAGTGATTAGATTACATGAAATATCATTTCTTTTTAGATTAAATGCTAAAAACGAAAGGAAACCTCCATTTGTTTCTATTTAATTTTTTCTTTCTGCGTGTTGAGCTCAGACTTTGGGTGACTTGGAGTGTGAAGGTAGAGGGATTATTGCCATGTAAAAGACAGTATGACAAACTGATATTACTGTAGAAAAATAATAGAGGAAAGTACATCTTGATCTTCAAGTCCAGATTCCTTCTGTTGCAGGCAAACATGCCATTTTCTCTCTTTTGTAAGCATATCAAGCTCAGTGGGTTTGTTGGTGAAAGTAAGGGGGAGAAATAGAAAAAAAATGTAGCATAGCTGAATGTTCCATTGTTCATTAAACAATCATTCATAATTTAATGGTAATGATTAGAATGGTTGGTAACTGAAGTTTGGGAAACCTGTCAAAACAGAAATGACAGATAAAAGAAAATCTAAACAAAAAGCAAAATCACAGGCTTATAGTTTTTGCAATACCACAGAATGGCTGTGAGATTTTTGTTCAACTTCTTTCTTGTAGGTAGAATTTCTTAGATCTAAGCACATGAAAAATTGAAAGAGCAATTTAATATTATATTTACAAAGGAATAGATTTATTGAATACTTAGACCTGCTAAAAAAAATTCACTTATCTAATTTAACCAATATACAGAATGATCCTTTTTCCATGGCTAAGACCTCCGGTGGAAAAATAGTTGAAATATAAATCCAGCAGCTCAGATTCAGCAAAGAAAATTAAGGAGTTGTTTGTGACCTTCTGTTAGTCCCAACTGTTGCCTGGTAACTGTCTAAAAATTAACTGTGCATCACCTGGCTTCTAAGGACCGTGGCATCACTAGGAAACCTGGCATCTGCTATGTCTTACACTGAAAAGTAGAACTTCATGGCTTGGTTATTATGATTTTTTTGTCATAATCAGGAGAGTTATTCAGCTACACAGCTGAGATGCTTATGGATGCTTATGATAAAGTCATTTAAAATATTGTATAAACTACTAAACAAACTTGTTTCAAAGTACAAAAATTTCACACTATCAATTTTTGCTATCACCATGTGGCATTCTACAGTTTCTTCTTTCTTTGGGTGGTGTAGATATTGTCTTTAATTTCTTTCCTAATATCTGCACCTTCTGGGCTTTACCCAAGCTTTGCATGAGACTAGAACCTGAAAACAAAACGCATTGACTCCTGAAATGGAAATCTGACAAACGTACCTAGATCACCAGATGAACCTTGACCAGATTCATAAAAGAATCTGGGGTCAAAAAACTTCCCAGGCTGCTTGATGCTCCGCGTTGAACAGATTTTAAGGTCAGTTTGTACCTGCTATTCTAATGGCAGTGAAAGACTGTGAAAATGTAGATGGACGTAAGTGGGTGAAACCTGTGTTCTGCAAATCATAGCATCATAGAAGTGTTTAGGTTGGAAAAGAACCTTAAGATCATCGAGTCCAACAGTAAATGATTCTATTGAATTGAGCAATTAACCTGGGACTGCAAGCTGCTCCCCTCTTTTATTCTCTGGCCGCTGAACTTCACTGATCCAAAGGCACTGCTGCAAAACTTCTTTCAGTGCACTGGGAAATCTGGTCTGAGGTGAGGGTTGTTGTTTTTTTTTTCAAATTGTTCACTTACAGATGCTGTGTCAGGTTATTGTGTAATATTCATCCTAACATTAATTTTCTATGCTTACATTGCTCTCCTCTGCAAAACCTCTGAGAGTCCTGCGCACACTAGTTAATTAAGCTTCACAATACCCATGTGGGTGCATTGTTTTATTGTATTAATTGTACAAAAGGGAGAAGAGAATCACAGAGAGATTAAGCGACCTAGCCAAGGTCACTTTGTTAATTAGCATTAAAAGTTTATTTTAAAAAAGAAGGTAAGCACATCACTAAGGTAAGTAAGGCAAAGGGAAGGCAAGCTTACCATTGCTCAGGTTTATTGGCTATCACAAAACTACTTGAAAACTCTTAAAATCAGGGATTTGGTTTAGGTGAGCTCCTGAAGGGGGAGCAGAATCAGAGAGTGCTGACTTCCCTCACTGCAAATTTCGCTCAGCATTCCTAATACTAGAAAGATCTTGACTCCTCTCCCTATACTGAGCATGGCCTGACTGGAGGCAGCAGCCTATGGGAAGACCAGATAAACCTACAGATATGTGCTATGTTTGAGTGTCACTGGGCACAATGGCAGGGGAGGGAGTCCCAGTAACCCACTGAGACGTGAGCATCTCCCCAGCACCCCCCAGGCTGTGACAGGGTACCTTCAGCCCCAGAGGCCTGGGGGACACCCAAGGGGAGAGGGTCTCCAGAGCCTCCACTTTTCAGACTGAGGGGCTCACTGCCTACGGGGTGGGTATGAGGCAGTGTGGGATGCTGGGGAAGAACATTTTGGGATGGTACAAGACTTTTTATGGGACATTGAAGGGAGGAACCCAAGGTGGGGAAGAGGAGGGATCAGGGTAGTCTGGGGAGGAATGAACATGCAAAAATAAAGGGAAGGAGGATAAAAGGGGCCACTTGTGTGTGAACAGTGGCTGGTCAGCACACTTGCCTGGACATGCCCTGCATCTGGTCAGCACAGCCTGATCTGCCTTCTCATCAAACTCCATTTCTAACTGTTTTCTTGATTGAGGGACTATGTATACGTGCATGTGTGTATATGGGGGTCTCAGTGCCAGCCATCAGAGTCAGACCACGGGTCAGAGTGTCTGCATGTCTGTAACGCCATCAGTGGGAGTGAGCGAGGGTATGTATGTCATTGGGGGATCACTAATGAATATCAAGCTGGACGAGCTGGTGAAGAGGTGATGTGATGTGGGAGACAGTGGTATGTGTGTCCAGGAATGAAACAGCCACGCAAGAGGCCATGGGGTCTGGGCAAATTAAGAGACCCCTTTTTATGTGTGTGTGTCTCTGTGCAGGAGACAACGCAGAGAATGAGAATCTGGGGCAAGCTATGGGATGGTCTGTGTCTAAGCCCAGATACAGCAAGGGTCCACACTGTGTGTGTGTGTGCGCGCAAGGATCTCTGTAGCAGCAGCTGGAGTGGGGCTGCAGCCTTGGGGGCTTGTATGTCCAGGTGCCAGGAACTGGGGAGACTGGAATCCAGAGGCAGCTACTGGGCAGGGTGAGTGCCTGTGCCCAGCTGCTGGAGCAATCCACATCATACATATTTATATGTTTTTCCTACTAACAAAGCTTCATCCTGATCAGCCAGAGGGGGGAACAGCATAAGGCCACTACTGTTGAGCGTGTCTGTGCTGTTCTGTGTGGCTGGCAACATATGCGTTGTATACATGTGTTTGTGCATGTGCCTATGGAAATAACTGCTCAGCCTTGTAACTGGCTGGACTGGGGGGCATGGAGCTGCAGCAGCCTTACCGCCACTGAGCTACTGATTCAGCAGCCCCTGAATATAAATATATATATGTGAATACACAGCTATATCCTTATATGTGTGTTTATGTGTGAACCACAGTTTTGCTTGTGAGTGTTCCTGTCACTCAGTGGCATTTTTTAGATGGGAAGAGGGGAGAAAACTGCAAATTACAGGCATATGGGAAAGCCAATCAGCCATCTCTGTTGACACCAAAGACCTCTATACCCAACTGAGCTATCTTTTATCCAAAAAGGTGGCGTCAAAGGACATAGTAATTTGTTTCAGGAAGGTCAAACACTGGCATGTGTGGTCCTTCAGAAAGCTAAAAAAGCCTCATTCTGTAGCACTAGGAGCCAATCTTTTATATGGCTTGTAAAGCTTTCCAAACACTATTTTCTAGCATCGCAAGTGACACTCATTTGAAATGCTTGGAGAGGAAAAACTTTTGTCAGCAACCTTCTTCTAACATCAAACCTTTAAAAGCAAATCAATGGAACATTTTTCCATTTTTCAGGCTTGCTCTTCATGTGCAGGGCAGGGACTATTTTGGAAGTAAAATGAAGAGAAATCTTTATTTCTCAGAAGCAGAATAGAGATCCAAATTGTGCACATTCTTGCATCTTTCAAATTGCTAGCTCTGAGGTCAAAACCCAATAATAATTATTGTCTTGAAGTTGGGAATCCTGTCTGTATCAGTATAAGCTCTTTTTAAATGTATTCTTTGCACAAAACCACTGATGACAATCTATGTGATAGATAAATTGCATCCCACTCATTTTGATTACAACTTTCTATTTCTCTTTTAGAATGACTGCCCCAGTACTTTCACATGAGTGAGGTAAAGGGCTGGAAAAGACAAACAGCTAAGGGGAAAATAACAAAGCAACAGAAAAGGTGACTGTAAATTGATGCAGTGAGTGAAGAAGGGTCATTCCCCATCACTGTGTTGGCTGCTGTGGAGATTGACTTGAAACAGTTCCAGAAGAAAAGGACCGTGCCATTTCATACCCGTTCTGTGCTATGGGCAAAGTTCTTGTTTACTAAGTAAAGCCATAAATTTACATCCCCTTTAGGACTTCTGTGTGTTGCCACAGTCCATATAGTACATACAGTGAGGCCTTTTGTTGTGGTTTAGGCTGGACCAGCCACTGAGGGGAACAACAGATGCTCTCCCCCACCTCTCTCTCCAAGGACAGGCAGGAGAGAGAGAAACAGAGACTTATAAGTTTAGAGGGAACTAAACTACTTTAATGAAGTATTAATAATAAAATAAAAAGAAAATAATGAAATATTTACAAAACTCTATCAAGCTCCCAGGATGACAATCATGTCATTGGCTGGCACTGGGGAAGTCCCAGACTGGACCGAGCAATGGACAGGAACAGGATTCCAGATCTGGATTCAGGATCAAAGGTAGATGAACAAGTTCTGTTTTACCTCAAACCAGGATGGCGTTATAACAGAAGGTCTTCTGAAAATGAGAATGAGACTTGTTATGAAACTGATTCAGATGAACTGGTTTCTGTTCGAAAAAATTTTTCCATAGAGAAGAGTATCCCAAGGTCACACACCAAATCCTAGCAGTGAGTTGTTAGAAATTAATTGATTGGTAACAAACTGAGTAGAGCAGACGTACAACATAGGTCTGTGGGGCCACACAGTGCTGTCCTGGAGCACGTCATCCTGAGCATACTGCAAAAGCTGCATGGTGACTGCTCAGCCGTGCTGGACACTGTCTCTGATTTTGAGCTGTGACTAGGCTGGATTGCCCTTCTGGCCTGGCTCAGGCCCTTGGGACTATGCCCATGGCACAGCACAGGCATCGGTAGGAATATCCAGTGTAGCTCTAGCCAGCCATGCCAAATTGTCTCCTGGACATCAGCTGGTGGAACTGCGATATGCCAGGGGGACCTGGAAAATTGGTGCTTGCATTAGCGTTATGGCAATGGGATGTCTTGGAAATTTAGGCTTATTAAAATTTTGATGGTTCCCTCCTGCTCTGTCAACACTTGAATGAATTACTGGTTAATTTTACAAGTCCTGGTTTTCACTTTGCAGTAGTAATATTATTCATCAGTACCTCCTGGCAGATTCCTGTAGAACTCTCTTGAAATTTGTCTGGTATTGAATGGGTAGCAAAGTGATGAATCGAGGCCTGACAAAATTCCTTCATTACGTTTCTTAATTCTAGCTAACATTTGTGGCCACCTGGCATGGAAAAGCAGCCTCTGCCCAAGTACAGCAGAGTTTGAAACTGTGAATGACAAATTTAAAAACATCTGATAAAAGTCTTTTTGGTTTGTTTGATTTTTGAAACAGGAAAGATGCCATTTTCCCACACAGGCTTTTTGAAATACCCATAAAAACTTGGGCATACTCAAGGCAAAGTTGTTGCAATGACATGTTTGCAAAGGATCATTTGCTTAGACAGTCATTTACCTACAAAGAGTATGCCACAGCTCGGGAGGCACAAGGCAAGTGTATGTTGGAAGAACCCACTGTTCCACCTGCCAAGTTTATTTTAAATGTACATAGCACAAACAAGCCTGCAGTCCAGCTGGAGTGCCACAGTCAGTGTGGCAAAGCAGATGACTCTTTAGTTTCTTAAAGAAGCAGTGGATGGAAAATGACCCTAGCAGGAAATTTATCAGATCTTGGCCAAAAAAAGTTGATGTTTTTTGTTTAATACACTAAACTGCTGTCCTGGTTTGAGGTAAAACAGAACCAATTTTCGGTAATTTTACTTTTCAGCTGAACCTCTTCTAACTGAACTCTCTGAAATTAATGGCATATTTTTCCAACAGCATCCACTTCCAGAGTGATAAGACCTGATTGTTTGTAATTTATACCAAGGGATGGTATGCAGAGAGGCTCTTGCTTATCCTTATTGTTACAACACCCAAGGGCAGCTCACTTCGTTACTTGCCCCGTTGGAGGGTTGGAAATGGCAAAGCATAGAGGGGTCGCACCTGCGGGGAGGGGCAGACAGGACAGGGGACCCAAAACTGACCAACAGGGTATTCCATCCCATCTGCCTCATGCTCAGTATAAAAACTGAGGGATCAAAGGGTCAGCCTCTTTCTTCAACGGCCAGTGTCCGAGGAAGACTCTGTCTGTTCATCTGCCTTTGAGCCTGATCCCTGCATTCCTGAATCCAGATCCGGAATCCAGTTCCTGTCTGTCGCTAAGTCCAGTCTGGGACTTTCCCAGTGCCTGCCGGTGATGTAAGCGTCATCCTGGGAGCTCAATATGGTTTTGTATATGTTGTATATATTTCATTATTTTCTTATTAATATTATGTTTTCTTTTTTATTTATTTTATCATTAATATTTCATTAAAGTAGTTTAGTTTCTTTTAAACTCATAAGTGTCTGTTTCTCTCATTCTACTCTCACTTGGGAGAGAAGTTAGAGGGCATCTGTCCTGCATTTTAGTGGCCAGCCGAGCCCAAACCATGACGACTGGTAGCATAAAAATATTTGCGTTGTTTTGGTGAGAAGCCCATCTTGGAAAATGGTCAAAGACATTTCTGCTCAGCACAGGCTGGAAGCCACACTCTCAACCTAAAGATCATTTTGGTTTCCTTGAACTTGTCCTCCAGTTTCCCTGCTGGGGAATGACCTATATTGGTGCGGGTTTGCTCCCCAAAGCCCATTTCTAGTATTTTAGTCATACACAGCCAAATCTAGATTTATGGACAGTAGACACCTAGACACCTACATGACACCTGGATTTAGGGTGGCATCCTGTGTTTACAGCAGTATTTGAGAAGAAGGCAAACGGGAGTGTGAGGTGGTTTTGATAAAAATGGGAGGAGAAAAACATCTCCTAATTATCATTTGACATTTCTCAGTGCATTCTGTCTATCTGTCATTTAGGTTATACACTTTCTGTCACAGAGATTGTGGGTACTGAGTCAAACACATTGCTGATGTTATAATTTCAACTATATATATTTAAATGTTCTGTGAGTGCCACTCGTGGGGGAATGTCAAAGCTCATTTTTGATTTGATATATGCAACTGATGTAACTGTTGTTTTAAAAAATGAGCATGTCAGCAATGACCTATTCTTTGTCACAGCTCTGTCCTGTAGACCTTATGTTCATTTACAAAACAGAACGCCTTGTGTTCAGGCCAGTCTATTAATGTCGGAGTCAATATGGCTAAAACCAACAAGGAAATGGCCAAACTAGTGCCATAAACTGTGTGAAAATACAACTCTTCAGTAGGCTCTGTTGTTTTGGATTGTGTGTAGTGTTACCCTCTTAAAAGAAGATAGTATGGCCACGGAGATTCACAAAAATGAGAAGCTGATTTCATGAACCTTTCCCCAGGGGCCTTGCCCTCAGGTTGTATAAATGAGAACAGATACAGGGAGGGCTGAGCTACAGCAAATTGCACTCAAAGGGTAGCTGCCAATGGTTTACTGTCAAATGGAAGCAATATCGTTGAAGACTCTGAGGGTGCTGGTCCCAGGTTCTAGATCTATGTAAAATGGTAATAGGAAGGTGAAGTGGACAATGTGCTTATTAAATTCTCAGATGACAAAGATATGTGAGAATGTGAAAGCATGGAGATTGGGAATGGATTTTGGGATTATATGGATAAACTGGAGAAAAGTTCTTAAAATAAATGAAGGTTTTGTATTCAGAAAGGACTAATCTGCTGCATAAAAACTGATTGGGGGAAACAGGTTAAGTACCATTTCCACAGAAACAAACTTGGGGTTTGCCATAGTTTATAGAATAGCCATGAGTCAAAACTTTTAGGCTATGACAAAAAAAAAAAATCCACCAAGCATCAGACTGGGAGATAAGAAGGGGTGTCTGGAAATAATTTCTATTCAGAATGGATATAGTGTTTAGTTTGGGGCTCTGCATTTTGAGAAAGATGTGGAGAAGTTGCAAAAGACTTCTGAATGATGTGGCCTAAGGGAGACAGATGAAGGAATTGTGATTCTTTATTCCAGAGGCAAAAAGGCAAGGACATGATATGACAGCAATCTTCAAGTATGGAAAATACAGTTGTAGAGGAGAAGACAAAGTGTTGTCTTTTATGTTCTCTCTCTAGACAGAATAAGGAACAATGGGACTTAATTTCATTGAGGGGAATTCAAATTAAAGAAAGACTCTCTAAGGCCTTTTCTATAGTGAGAATTAATCCCACTTTCAGCAGCGGGTGGCCTGCTGATAATGTTGTCTGGTACAATCCCAGAGCGGGGACATAAAAAAGCCTAATTTCCACCAGTGGCACTTACTCCTATTAATAACTGTTGATGTCAGGGCTACATCCCAATACAACAACTCATTTTGGCAACCTTGGACTTTTTTTTTCGTTTCAATTTGAAGCCGTTTCACTTCAGGAACATGACCTATAAAACACTCAGCTAGGCTGACAACGACCATGGTAGCCTGATGTGATTCTAAATTACCATGAACAGTAAAGCAGGGGTTTCTCAGAGGACAGTCAACTCGACCTTAATTGTAGTGAAGGTAATGGTGTCATTTTCACGCCAGCAGAACATATCCTACATTCTTCACTGAAGTGATGGATCCAAGGCAGTGAATAGGTGGTCGTGCCTGGTAGTTATGGCAGCCTCAGGCCACACTTGCTGTGCAGGGGTGATGCAATCCAAAATGCTATGCTGTACATGCAGCTGACACTACATTAAGCTGTAACAAATAAGGCATCTTAAATGCCAATTCTCCATGGAAAGTAGGTTTTTGTTTTGTGAAGTCATGTTGATCTAATTTTTATCTGTTAAATTAGGGGAAATCCTGACTTCATTAGTTAACCATAGCTGATCTGTTCCCGTTTTAATGTGCAAGTTAACTCAGCAAAGATAAATAACAGTTGCTAATCTCAGCAGCGGGGACTGTAACAACACAAGGGACTGTGTCTAACTGGGGAGTTTGCAGTCAGCAGCCCTAGAATGGCTAGATATCAGCAGCCTGAGAAAGTAAACCCCTCCTCTAAGTCCTGCCTCAAATATTTTGCAATTCCTTTTAGGTTTTTTTTGCTTTTCTTGCTAGAAACTGTCATGTGATACTGCCAGGAAAATATGTCAGGGTAATCCATCCTTGAGGCAACTGCATTTTGGGGACAGCCTAAACAGGAAGAAACAGCAAAAAATCCCAAGCCTTTTATTTTTTTTTTTTTTATATGACAGGAGAATAATATCAATACATTCATTTTCTTCTTCTTACCTCACTTCTCCATTAATTTTAGGTCTGTTTCAAAGTCTGAACTTAATTTTAAGTTCAGCTTTAACTAATTTAATTGATAAAGATGCGTAATGTGTATGATTAGTGCTAAGCATTTGCTCAGGTACTACAGTGAACATTGGCTTGAAATCTCAAGGCTTTTACCCACCAAAAATTTTAGCTTGTGCATTGCTGTTAGAAGGCCTGTTAAAGGCAGGACCACTATCATCAGTGTATCCCAGCTACACGTATATAGTGACTTCCAGAGACCTCACTGGGATTAGCCACACATTTGAATCAGAGCTGAAGCACGTCACTGGCTTCACAGCATCGTGGATTTTTTTCCCTCTCTTCTCTAAAATTGATGTTGGTATTCTTATCTCTCAAAAACTCTGCACCAGGGTACCCATGCTGAGACATGGTAGGGATTGACACAGAACCTTCCTGGAGAGTTGGGGAGACAGGGATGGAGGAAGCCCCCAAGGTTGTTCTTCTCACCCCCCAACTTAATTAGACAAGTTTTTGCAAAGGTGCATTTTATTTGTCTCAAAACACTGTCTGCAAAGGGAACTCAAGAAATTACAGTAATTCAGCAGAAATTAAAATCTCTTTGCTGTCACTGAGGTCACTTTATACATCTGACAGTACAGCAAAGCTTGTGGAGTGGTGAAGTTAATTCAGTGAGAATCAGGCCCATGTATCAAAAAACGTAATTGCTCTGTCTGTTCATTCTCCCTTTGCTCTCAAAGTCTATTTTTTCTCTTATTAATATAAATGATCAGGACAATGGCTGCAGTATGTTTACACTGCCATCCAGAAGTGTGGCTGTAGATCATGGTTGCATATCAGAGACACCTTTACTCTATTAAGCTGGATAACTACAGTCACAGAGTTACAATAGAACCATCCTCAGCCTCTAAATACATATCAAGGGTCCTGGCTGCCCTTGCACTCTTTTTTTTCATGTACATGGCAAACACTGCTGGCATGAAAACATGAAGTAATTGATAATAAACTTGGAAATGGTAGGGAATAAATATGGCAATACTATATCTGTCATTAAACAGTTCCAGGCATGAAAAGACCCATAAAATACCATTGACCCAACAAAGTTATGAATTTCTATTTTAAAGCAGCAGCTGTTCTCTCTTATTCCGTCACTACCAAATGAGACCATGAAATGCTCAGTATTGTCTTGGGATCAGTTTACTTCTTTTACAGATCTGAAAAGGATGCCTGGGAGTAGTGATTAGCACAGGCATCAAATGGATGTTGTGTATTCCTAAAGAAGCTTTCTGGCACTCAGTGTCTCCATCTTAAAGTGCACTGTGTCTCTTAAAGAAAAGATATAGAGCAGGAGGAGAATAAATATGATAGAAAACATAACCAAGTGTCATGGAAGAGCAGTGCACAGGACCTCTTGGGTCAGAAAGCCTTGTCCCTCCCCAAACAGCATTTAATGACCTTTTCAACCACTGGGCTCTACACCAGGGTGACCTAGCAGCACCAGTGACTTCACGGGTGACTACATGCAAATTGCTCAATTGATATTCAGACATTCAAGTTCCTTATTTAACCTCTTCAGGAATTAAAAGGGATTCTGGCCTTAACGTCTTTAGATGAACAGCTGCTGCCTTTAGAATATCTCCTTAAAGTGAATAAATGTCTCAATTGCGCCTTTCTTATTTCTGTGTCTAGAGTTCACTGTTTAATTCTAGATTATAATTGCATATTTTTCTGAGGTTTTATCAGTTCCTTGCACTTTACTGAGCTCTGGATAACCAGATTGAATTTAAATAGCCCAGTTCATTTTGCAAAATATCTGAGTGCAAGTGAAGGTCATCCCTGGAGTGTTGTTCTTAGCCTGCAATAGGTACAGGTGTCTCAGGAGAGTGGTGCAGTGACTTGAAGAAAATCCTTTCCCCATTCTGGACAATGCTGTTGGATAGCTTTTAGTTTCGGCTGGCAAAGCTCCTGGGTTGCAGAGTGATAGTGCCTAGCCCAGAAGGAGCTCAGCTTATTTCAGTCTCTGGCTGTTGGGTTGTTTTGTGCACACAAAATTCTCACATTACATATGGCATACATTGCTTACAAGACATTGTTACCTATGCATTTTTTTTCTGGTTTCCAGAAGACTTCAATGGAGGTAGAAAACAAACAAAAAAAATTAAGTCCCCAAAACGGAAACCTATATGGTGGGGGTTGCATGTGCTTTTACACGAATGTCTACAACTTGCTTCTGTTATTTCCCTTTAGTGGACATATCTTTCTATGTCATTACACCTGTTTGTTGCGGATGAAACAGTTGAAGGTTTGGCTGCAAGAAATATGGTCTCAGCGGCAGCTGCTTTGCGAACAATGTCTAACACACATCTGTGAGGGTACAACTCGTGGTGGGTCTCTGAACTTCTTGTGGATGGGAAAAGCATGAGTCAGGTCATTGAGTCAGATGTTAGTCTTTACAGGAAAGTATGTTTTGTCCTGGACAATCTACAGGTGGTTGACTCATGCCAGAGCACTACTGGCTTTGAGTGCACTGATCTCCTGTGTCAGCTACTATTGGTCCTCTTTTTTGAGTCAAATTCTTGAAAATCCATGTCTGCTGTAATCCATAGCATTCATTTGCTTGGAACTGGAGGATGACCCCTATAACCTCCTGAAGTCGCTTCCAACTCAGTCGTCTGTGATCTATGCCATGAGACTGCCAAGACTACCTGATTAAAACACCAGGATTTTTGCCTGTAACAAATGCAAAGCCCAGTTCTACTCCTATCCTGTAATCAGCTGAAAATCAGCTGTTGCTTTGCCACAACTAGTCTGTGCTTTGATTGATTAATAAGCACTGTGAACGTATCTTTCTAAACTTCATTAATCTACATCTGAAATCTATATTTTTACTGTCTGCTTCAAAACTTGAAAGTACATTGGAATAAATCTGCTGTCTTGCACTTTGATGATTTTTATTACATGGACTTTTTGTAGAGTGAAATAACTTTTTGTTTTCTTAAGTTTTTTACTAAGATAAGAAAACGTTTCCTTTAATAAACAGCAAGGTTCACATCCCATAGCTATTCTGCATGCGCTGTTTATTTTATGTGTGCAGACATAACTGTGTATTCATTATTTTTGGGACGTGTTAAGTCAGACAAATGAGGGGAAAAAATGTTTGCGTTTGCTTAATGGTAATATACATATAAAAATCTGATGTTAAAATGGAATCAGTATTCTTACAGTCTATAAATCAACATTTAAGAAAATTTGTTCTGTAAATATTCCTCCTTTTGCTCACAGCTTGGAAATAACAAATATTTTTGTCTTCCAGGTTGTTGTAGAAATTTTAACTAAAGTCTAAATACTGTTACGGATTGTGTAGTTTAACCGTTTATATAACACCGCAGGCACAATTCTGATTCCACTGGTGTCCATGGAATGAGAACCACTGACTTTGGTAGTAAATAATTTTAATCTTATGCAAGTATAACTAAAAAGGGATGATCTTGTAAACTGCTGACTAGCTTAAAATCCTATTGGAAAAAAGTCCCATACAAATTTATTGGAATTAATACTTCAGAGTTTGGTTCTGCTTTAGTATCTAGAGATAGCTATCTTGAAATTGCTAGTATTTCTCACAATTGTTTTTAAATTTGAAACTATGGTAATACTCAGTGTTTTAGGCAGCCATGTAAACACCATCTGTGCAAAATATTTGTAATTATTTACAAACAAAAAAAAATCAGGGAAGTTTTTTCATCGCGCCAAGCTGGCACACTCATCTAGCAGAATCTGTCCCCCAGTCCTGTCCATATGCTGGTTGTTCTTAGGTCAGTGACATCCACTGCAGTACCCGGCTGTTTTATTTGTGCATATAATTATTTTGGTTTCATGAACAAATAAAAAGGCTGGAGGACTGTGCCAACCTGTATGAAGGGAAATGCCTGGTCACCCCTAAACCAATGCTTTTCATTGGTCCATGGAGAGATTTTTGTTGCCTCAGCAGCACACATTTGAAGTGTATGTTTAGCCTTGGAGTGGCAAAGGGTCTCCCTCCATCTGAGGTGCTATCTGATTGCCTTTGGGTGATGGGGTGCAGAACTAAACCAAATGCTGTGCTTGCAAAGTCCCTAGAAGGCCACGGGGCCAGCTGTCACCAAAAGAGAAGTATTTATGTGCACCACATATGCTGCCTAGAATTTGTTCTCAAAAGTCAGGAGCTGGACAACACCCCACCCGGAGGCACCTTTAAATATGTCACTGGATGGCCATGAGAACAGACTCATAAAATCTTACCTGTGATAGTCCGGGCATCCAATCTGAAAGGCTAACTCGCAATTTGCAGTATTTTATAGGTGCTTAAAGGAAGCGACCTTCTACTAGGGTTGTTGGTGCAAAGCATCCATGTGTCAAGGCACAAATCTCAACCTGTGGTGCAGGTAAATCATGAAGCTGCCTCTGCGCAGGCACAGATTGTGCTGGGCATTTGCAGATGCAGAAGGGCCAGCAACCCACCTGCTGACCTGTTTGCTTCTGCCAGACTGGCCCTGGACCCAGCGGGACGTCCCAGGTGCCAGCAGGACCACAGGCACCATGAGGGCAGGGGGAGGGCTGCAGCAGTCTGCGTTGCTGATCCAGTGTGTGGCCCTTCACATTGCGAGTTTTTTTACTCTGCTCTTGGTCTTGCCAGAGGTAAGGAGATGTTTGTAGTCCTACCAGTGTGTGCTGGGCTCCTCGTTTCAAGCTGCCACTCAAGGAAGGGCAGCTGGAGCCTTTGGCTGCAAAATCATTACTAAATTATACAACTGCCTGTGGTAATTTCCCAGAGCTGTGGGCCCAATCCAAATCTAGCGGCAGTTGCTGATCAGAGCCCCGAAGTGAATCATGCACCATCTGTGCTTGTGGGCTGACTGTTTGTGTACGTAAAGTGTTGGGTAAATACATAGCCACAGCACAGAAAGGCGAATTCCCCTCACTTGTGTTTAGAGGGGCAAGTGTTTGTACTCTCTTCATGGGTCCAAACAGGTAGGGCAGGTTACGACGGGGTGTGTGTTGCTACCCTGAAAGCTCACTGTCGCTGCTGATCATGCTGGGTGTGAAGGGATGTAATAGTGGTGCTGGCAGCGGGTGTTGGTGTTTCTCACTGAAAGCTCATAGCAAACAGGAGGGGGCTTAGACAGAGTCACAGATACGTCTGGGTCTACTCTCAGAGTAGGCTGGATGAAGCAACAGTAGCAGCAGTAAGGAGGGAGCTCATTTCCTTCGGTGCAGAATATGGAGCAGGAGTAGAGGAAGGCATGTCAGGTCTCTGTCCCCCACCTCTGATCTGCTTAGCCCACTTTCAGAGCATGGGGATGGCTATAAGGTGGTCCCTTGGTGATGGATCTTTGTTTGACACAGGAGGCAGTGTGATGAGACAGAGTCTGGGGAAAAAAATGTTGGGGAAGGGAACTGCATCACCATCTTTACAGCAAGTAGGCTGTGGCAGTCATGGCATGAGCCAGAGAAGTGCCAAGAGATGGTGTGTATTGCCTAGGCCTGTACTGGGTAGATGCAAATGTATGGGGGGTGGTTTTCATGGCACTACTCTGCTCTTGCTGAGGCACAGTGTAGAAATGACTTCTGTGCTCCAAAGAGGAACCCAAAGCCTCTATGGTGTGAAAGTAAGCAGGTACACCTGCAAATCTGGGTGGCTCTGTTAGAGAACATCAACAAAGCTTTCCTAAGTACTTCACTACTTTTAGCAGTATGTGATGGGCTCATCTCCACTGAACAGTAATAAAGGTTCCCTTTTATTCCCGGTAAACCACAGGTATGTCACCAAAGGTAAATGCAAATATCTGAACAATTCTATGTGCTACTTCACAACAAGGATGTAAGCTGCCAAAGAGGAATACCAAAATAAGAGAGCTTTTTGAACACATAAAGACGTTAAATGTGTTATTTTCAGTTCCATCTGGAGTATTGTCTTATTTGTTGTACACAATGTCATGAAGGAATGGATAGCTTTCAGGATGAATGATAGGATATGAGGTCTTCTATACCTAAGTCATGGGGGTAAATCTGACCCTTAATACTCAGGTAAACAGGAATTACAAATTACTAACGTATATCAATAACTTTGTGATCTGGTTAAAGTGAACTGATAGAATGGGTTCAGTCCATTTCCTAAAAGATGCATATATCACTTCCCCAAAACCTAAGTATGACTTGCATATAGACAGTCAGAAATGACACCTAGAAATGACATATTTGAGATATCTGTCATAGGTTGATCCAACTGACTGGGTATGAAAGAAGATTTACTGATTTTCTTAAAATGAGCTGTTTGAACTCCTTGGCGTTGGGTGTGGAGCAGGAATATGAATATGGGTTTACATGTGATCAGAAAGGGCTTAGGCAAATTCTAGGTAGAAAAGTTTATTGAAGCTTATTAAATATATAAAGTCCTCTCTGGCTGAAAAAGTAGCCCTCTGCAAGACCACTGGACACACTGGGAAATTATTCTTGGAAAATACCCCTATATGCTTATTAGTAATTACATCCAAGACAGGCTACTAGGCTAAACATGTTGGTGTCCCTCAGTACAACTACTCTTATCTTCTTTTGCTGTTCGAGCTCCCGGAAACAGCAGCTCTATGTTACGGTTAAGGCCAACTAGTGGCAAGCATCCAAGAGAGACAGCAAGCCCTGGTGTTGGCTCTGGTCACCAGCACGGTTCCTCAGGTGCCTTCAGGTGTTGATGCAGGAGTGGGTAAAGGGAGCCACTGACTGCAGAGGAGAGGGGAAAGGAGGGAAGGAGCTAGTTTGCTTTTTTTTTTTTTTTTTTTAAGGCGAGGACAAATCAAGCAAATGGTGCTTGCTTGCAAACAGCTTGCCTGTCAGAGGCAGGAGTGGGGTGAGTTATCTTCCCCTTCAAGTACTGCCATGGGATGTGGGGCACTTGGGACCAAATGTAACATCAGCTGTGTAGCTCCTTTTGCTCTGTGTCCCCTGGCTGAATACAAGTCCCTGTGCTACCAGAGGCAGTGTAGTCACCAGGGCAGCCATAACCTCTGCTACAGGAGACCTCTGTGCAGCCTGCCCCCAGCCCCTCTGGGCCTCTACCTTGTCAAACCCTCCCACAGGTCATCCAGGACCGTTTCTCCATCCTGTCTCTTCCTGCTCCTGGTGAGACCCTGGACACCACCCCCCCACACACTCCCAGCAGAGCTCTGTCTCACAGTCCCCCACCCAGACACCCCCAGGAATCCCGGCATTGGGGCTCTCCCAGTTGTTGGCACCCCCTGGGGTCTTGTCACTGGCGTCCAACAGCCTCCTCCTGGGCACTGCGGCTACTCGCAGGCCTGCTTTGGGTGCTGAGACCAGCACCGCACCTCTCCCCACTCACCCCAGGGGCAGAGATGCAGGAGACGCTGTGACCAGGGGTGGTGTTTATGTCCCCAGTGGTTTAGGGTAATGGTTCTTCTGGATCATGAAGGCTGCAGGATTTCCATGAGCAAGAAACTATCTTAGATCCCCCCCTACTTCAAGCCTGAGTATTTTCACAGCGGGACCCATGGTTGTGCTCCTGACAGGATCCCAACACAGTCAGGTGTTAGGGATTAGGAGGGCAGGGACTGGAGCTGCGGTCTGCTGTGTCCCACCACGAACAGAAGGACACGCTACCCGGGAACAGCCAGTCTAAACTGAGGCGAAGCGTGTTCCCATTGTCCTCTTGGGAGTTTCTCAGCTTCTAATGGAATGCACAATTCTTAACTTGTGAAAGACGAAGAACTCCAGCCTCTGGGCTTCTGTCACTAAACTATTAAAAATAAATATACTGTAGAGGAGACAAAGCATTAAGGAAAGAGCTAATGACTTATGCTTGCATCTGAATTCTTTCTTTTTTGCTAGGCTGATTTCTGTCTGGCTATAGGCAGTAAATGTGGAGCACAGGATAATGGAAATAATAATACAGAATAATAGAAACATAGTGTAAAAGACCAATTATGTCCTTATATAAAACTGCCTGTACTTCATTCAAGTTCACATTTAAATCATCAGAACAAGAAAGATTACAGACATTCCTCTGGGAAATTATTCTTCAATTGGGAAAATTTTGTCATTAGGAATATTTTCCTGATTTTCTTTCTAAAGTCTTTTTTTCTTAATATCCTCCCATATCTTCAGAAGCCTTCTCTAATCAATTTCTGCTTCTTCTCTTTGTTCAAATCCTTTAGATATTTGCAAACACTGATAATAGTGGGGACAGATTTGACAACTTGCAGCCCTTAAGCATTGCTCGACTGTTTAATTTACATTTAGGTTTTTTTGTGCTTTTTTTCCTCATTTATCGTAAAACTGTGACAAACTGTCAAATTCCATAATCATAGATAACCCCCCCCGCTTTGTCTTTAAATAACAAATCGCACATTTAAAGTGGAAATCTCTTGTGTCGAATGTCATGGGAGAAACTGGTAGCTGTGCTTTGGAATATATGTATTGCTCAGCCATTCGTAACAGCAGGTTTTGCATTAGAAACTTTAATCACTAGATTTAATCACACCATAAACTCCCAGAGCTGTTAATAAATACAGTACTATTTTCAGAACTGTATCATCTATATCTTTTTGTAATTTCATGAGTCAGCGTATACCTGCTACTGATAACAGATGTTTAAAGGTTACTCCTTTCTCATAGATTCAGTTCTCACCTGTCTTCTTTTCCTGGACTAAGTGAAACAGTTACAGGAATTAGGGCTGTAGAAATTCTGCTTAATGAGGAGATTGTAAAAAGAGCAAAAAAAGGTTAGATAGTGATTCCCAATACCATTACGAGGACTGGGTTTGTAAATCAGCATTTGCACTTTCGATAATGTTTTACTTTGTTCTTAATTTTCATCCATAAATTGAAACTTACACTTCTGGTATTTTTCCATCACTGCAACTTTCTACAACCTTTCAACTCCCCAGTCTAAGTGAAAAGGTCATTATTAGATGGGAAGAAACCACTGGCAACAGAAAGAGGGCTCTATCCTTCATTCCTTGTATAACTTTCATCTCAGTTGACCTACCTAGGAGTCCTAACGCATAATGCAAGATTTAGCAAGCAAACAATAATATTGCTCAGGCAGCAAACAAGCAAAGAAAAGAACAAACAAACAAAAATTGAGTGTTTTTTTACGTGGTACCTAATTCCGCTGTGGAACTCATGATTGCAATGAGTTCCGAAAGGGATGGACCAAACTCAGGGGGAAAGTCTATTAGGGGTATAAACCACAGCCCAGTGGTAGTGTTCCTCTGTTGAAAGCAGAGTACTAAGAGACTTGGAGAAAAAGGGAGATGTCTATTTTTTATTAATATTATTTGCTTGTGAATTCAGCTGCTTGGATTGTTCAAACTGATTGCATGCAGGTGTGTCAAAAAGAAGTGTGGGCTAAATCCAGCACAGAATGAAGCAGCGGGCAGTGGTACACCTCCTCCAAAGTAAACCCTGCTCCAAAGTAGCAAGGTTGCTGAAGCTGGACCAGTTTTGGACAGCTGATTCACTTAAGACTGGAGGCCTAAGGTCAAAGGTACAAAATCAAAGATACAAAGTCAGAGACCTCGACCCTCCCCTTCCCCCCTTCCTCTCTCCAGGTTTCTTTATCTCATAATTAATTCTTTGAATTAGATACTTGCGAAGAGCAATACTGTTTGTGCTTCCCTCAAATCTTACCAATGCTGACTGCAACTGTGTACAATCAGCTGAGACCACTGCATAATTTATCGTGTGAAAGCAGATTTTCTTGTAGTGGCTGTGGTACTGAGACTGTCTTGCATTAGAGGCAGGAATCTGTCCTTGTCTTTTTTTTTTTTCTTCTCAGTATACAGACCATATCTCAAATTTACTGGAATTCAGTCCCGAGGTGCTGAATATCAACCTTTGATCACATAAGCTGGCACAAGTTAAGTTTCTTGTCAAGTTGTTGTTTTCTTTCTTGGCTAGAGCAACTGTTTGGGAGATTGTTAATGAAACCTCTGTCTTCTGCATTGTTATTTCCCTATTCACCTGCTCACTCCAGTTAAAGAGAAACGCCAGTGTGCTCTGTACCATCCCTTCAGCTGCTGCTCCTCAGAATTACGGGCTCTGGGATGTTAAAGAGCTGTGTGGAGAAGAGCACGATGCAGCAGCTCCTCCTCCCTGCCTGTTCTTCTCCAGAGAGACTTGGTATTTACACACTTTGGGAGCAGACGTATTGCTGATGCCAGGAACAGGCACGGGAGATTGGCCAGGGGAGACACTGTTCAATGAATCCTACAACAACCAAGAGACACCTACTTGCAATGGCAGAAGAGTGACACAGTGCGCATCAGAATCCAAATTCTGGCAGAGCCACATTGCTGATGAGTCAGTCCTCTAGAGTAGCTTGAAGGGATCTTCGACCTTTGTATCCTATTCCCTATAAGCAGACCATGGTAAGGATCTTGCTGCAGGACAGAGAAGGCAGGTCACTGACAAGCAGCAGCAGCATAATTTATTATTTATCGAGTGCAGGCATCACACCAACATGCAGCAGTGGAAATGAGACTAGAAAATCTCAGTCATATTAAACCTCTTATTCTTTCTATGATTGAGTAAAGCCGGAGCCTAGCTTTGGCTCCCCCCCTTTTTTTTTTCTCCAAAGTGTTTCTTTAAGATATTTAAAGAGATCAGAAAAGATTTTATTTTTTCCAGAGAAATGTGAAATTAGACAAATAATTTTTGAGTGGTTTTTTCACCTTTGATGGTTTTCAATGCAGAGATGCTGTGATCTGTGAATCTCAGTACAGAAAGGCCAAAAGGAAAATTCATCCCTAGGGTGTTAATTGTCTCTGATCCCATCCAGCCACTGGTCCTATTGCTGGGACTGCTTATTGGCTTGCCATTTAGTACCTTTTCGGATGTCAGGATCTTGCATGTAAACATCTGTTTAGGGAAATTTGATAGAGGCTATCAGATCTTTCCATGGCTGCTGAATAATGGTGCATGAGGGGCAAATTCTCCAAGACGTCCAGGGACCCAGAGCTGCAGATGAGCACCCTATGCATTTTCAAGGGGATGTAGGTCTTTTTAAGTATCACTGTAAACCTGTAGGACATGAAATTCGTATATTGGAATCAAGCAAATTACACTGAGAACTTCTTTCTGAGCTTTAGGTGTTAAACACCTTGAAAAAATGTGCTCCAAGTAATTTCTTGGGGAAATTAATTCCGAATATGTAGATGTAGAAGATTCATTGGTTTCAAAATAAATCTCCTACAGACCTCAGAACTCTTCTTCACTCTGCTGTCTTACCCACCTACAAAGTAATCTGTACAGAGCTAATGACATTGCATTTATAGCAACAGCTGCCCCTGAGAAAAAAAAGAAAAGAAATAGAATAAATTCAATTATGTTCCATGGATGACCATTCATGTCATGGCAGGTACTTGGGTCTCAAAGAGGGTTGAATGAGGTTTCCTGTCTTTAGGGCAGAATAGAGAAAGCATGAAGAACCTCCCTGCCAATTACAACTAAATATGGGAATATTGAAAGGGGGACAAGATGAAATCTGATCTAGGCAATTACTTCCACATAGCTTTATTGGTGTGCTATGACAATTCCTGAACACCTATCTAAAAAGGCATTTACAGGTGCTTCCAAATATGACCCAAGCTGTTACAGTGGTTTTATTCAGTGTCTCCTTTTTCAGCAGTAACTACTGAAAAAAACTGTCAGAGAATGTGAAGATTCTTTAGAAAAATCTGTGCTGGGATAGCTTCTCAGACTGCTTTCTCACTGAAGCGAGAAGTGTGTTTTCGAAAGAGCTAGATGGGGAAAGCACAGTCTTAGGATCAACTTCCTGGGGGCTGGAGCCACAGTTGAAAATTAGGTGATCTGAGCCAGAATTAGGGATTCTGTTTTAAAGAGGCTCTTTTCCTTGTACATTCCTAACAGTGACTCTCAGATAGCCAGTGTTTCCTAGAGCAGTGGAGCCTTTTCTTCTCTTTCCTGGCTCAATAACAAAACAGAGATTGCCACAATCCCTAAAGATGTTTCTTCTCCCATCCTTATCAACCACAAAGTCAGCAAAGCCTGCTGCAATGGGTGGGTTAACTCTACAGAAAAAGGTTAAGCTCATTTTTTTTAACCTATAGACACTTATGGTTTGTTTTGATGTTAGACTTTGGAACTTGTATATGTGAGATGTGTGTAGCTGGGAATGGAAACAGCTTCATTTCCTGATATGGCTTAGAATTATCTCTGAAGTCATCCATGTAGAAAAGCTCAGGTGAGATACATCCACTTGTAGAGAACCAGCGCAGGGAAATATAGCTACAGGAAAATATGATTGCATAAAAGCGTTATGGAAATCTCCTTGATGTCACAAAAATAAGTCTACTGAATATAATGGAAAGGGATTTACAGGTTGTCCTTTGAACTTCTGAGATCATCATATACTACTTTCAGTCTCCAAGAAAAGTTTTGCCGCCAAGTGAGAAGCAAGATTCCTGGTCAAGTGCCATATCACTTGTACAGGCATGTTAGCACGTCTATGACTCTAGAAATGTCAAGTCACAAGAACATGCTTTCCTTTTTTCCTTGTATTTCAAAGGAAAACAAAATCAGATTTACTGTGGGTATTGTAGCTGCAAACTTAAGCATGGAGGTGTTATTTCTCCATAGCACATATGAAGTATAAATCTCTGAACTATTGGATGTTGTTAAATTCTCTCATTCTATCTAGCAAGTTTTATGATAACATTCATTTATTTAGTAAATTAAAGACTTCTTTCTTCCTTTTTCTGCTGCAAATGACTAATTCATCCCTCTGGCAATTAGAAACAGCCTGGTATTTTTTGTTTTTTAAAGTGCAAGGAAACTGATAGCAATAATTGTATTTGAATGTTCTGCTCTGCATTTTGAAGGAAGAATCAGTCAACAAGTTTGCAAATATTTTGTTTGAAAGGTTTCTACAATTTTAATAATCATTGCCTGGGATTTTTAAATTATTCTTGAACAGTACAGTCTGGGTATTGTAATAAATTTGAACTGTTTGCCTCCAAGTTTTAATTCTGTCTAATCCTTGTTTCTCTGATCGACTTTGGAGGGACAGGATAACAAAGTGTTTAAAGAAAGAACAGCACACCAAGAAAACCTGTCTTAAGCACTGATGGATGATTTACCAAGATTTTTTAGAGCTTATAGACTCAAAGTCAAGGCCCGTTTCTGTTTTATAATCTCAGTACATTGCAATTTTTGCATGTAACAGATAACAGTGATGGCTATGAGAATCAGTACACCCTAGTGAAGCAATCAAGAGTTCCGCAGTGTTCAGTCACAGAAATGTGGCAAGTTAGTAAACGTTGGACTACAGCATGCTATATGAAAAAGAGAAAATAACTTTCCTTCCCTTCTTCCTCATTCCTCTCTTTTTTTTTTTTTTCTGAAGGTCTGCACACTATGTGTACCTTGGAGAAATATTCCAAATCATAATACGTGAATACAATAATTCAGTTCAGCAATTTCAAGTTTTCTTTGAAACATGCCAAATCACGTTGCACAGTTTGTTGAACAGCTTTAAAACCTTGGCTAATTTGCATTTTTGATAAAGAGTTGAAGGCTTGCTTTTATAAATTGTTCCCTTTAATACAAGACCTATTTGAACTGTCTATGAAAGTGCAGGAGATGATAAATTATCTGCTACCAAGAGTGAGGGTGAATATGATGGATGACCTAGCAGGAAGAAAGAAATAGAGGAACCAAGGGAAAGAGAACTGAGGAGAAGTGGGGGGAAAGAACAATTTACTGCAGTGATACTCTAAGACTTGATTAGGTCCATGGTGCATTAGGGCCGAGAACTGACCTCTGCTCTCTGGCATGGCAGAGGCTGAGCAAAAACAATGGTGGCAGGACCTCATTGTGTGGTTATCTTCTCCCAGCCAGAGTCTGGCTGGCTGGTGAACGGGAGGAAGCTCCTCTCCGTGGGTGTGGGCATTGATCTCATCCGTGTCACAGTGTCGATTCCTTTGTGCTCCAGTGTGGTAACTGTTTCTCTATCATCAAGGAGCGAAAGAGAGCCTTACGTCATTTTTCTTTCTACTTTACATTCCCTATCACACAGCTTTAGAGTAAACCAGTAATTTCAATCTTTTTGATTTGTGGACAATTCAACAGTTTTCTGGGAAATGTGAGGACCTTGTTCAAAGACTCTGTGTGAGCTGATGGTAGGCTGCCTTTTCTTAGATCCTTTCCTGGACCCCCTAGAAATAGTCCCTGGATCTCCAAAGGGTCTGGAGAAAAAAGATCGTAAAGCCAAGATGTAAGTTTTTGAGGTGAAGATTTTTTTGTTTTTTATAACAAAAAACTTAACATAAAGGAGCCTGACTGTCTGGTTGCAAGTGAGTGGTCATTGTTGCACAGTCTGTAAATAATCACTGTTAAAGGATTAAAGGATAAAAGAGAGAAGAAGCAGAGAGAAAAAAAGCATTCTAGCAAAAAACAAAAGGCAAAATGCTGCTTTTTACATAGGGAGTCTCTGAGTTTATTATGCTGCCAGCTCAATTGGCAACTGAAGAAATAAACTATGCTGAGTATTATGGTAAAGGAGGAATCCCTCTGTCTCTTCCTGGTGTTTTAGTTGTCGTGGGAGAAGATTCACAGGGTTAAATTCAAGGAGCCTCTCTCAGGAAGGTGATGCTCGTTCCCAGTGCTCTTCCCAGTTTGCTGGTAGGCTGTTTTACTGCCATTTGACCCTAAGGTTCACCAACAGAGGTTTCCAGTGGGCTGTCTGTCCAATCACCCAGGTTGTGTGCTCCCCTGAGGCGTCCGCGGGGAGGTATCCAGGGACCTGATTATTTTCTGGCGCTGATCTGAATTCTGATCAGATCCCAAAAACAGAAAAACAATACATTTCTAATTTGAATTCAAGACCAGCTGTGTGAGCAGCTAAATCTCTGAGTGCTGTAAGGAATCTGCTGTTGAGAAGTCCCACGTCCAAAGCTGGTGGTTAATAATGACACAGAACAATAATGAAAAGGGGGGGAAAAAAAATCAATGTTTACAGAGCTTAATTAGATGACAACAAAAAAGTATAGCTAGACTATTTTCCCTTTCCCCCTCAGGTATTTTACCAAGTGGAAAGAAATCAGTCATCTACAAATGTACAGGTTTAAGATCTGAATTCAATTTTTATTCTGAATAACAGAAGTAAAACTTTCTTTGAAATAAGTGAAATTCCATTCTATGCTATTAGCAAGTCTTGGCTCAGGCGGGTCAGTCATTCAGTCATGCCACTCTGTACCAGCCTTATTCCTTATACTCTTTCTTTGCCACTGGTCACTGTCACAGACAGGATACTGGGTTGTGTGGACCTTCAAGTCTGACACAGGAGGGCTCTTATGTTATGTTCTTGAGATCCATTTCCTCCCCATCTGGTGTCATGCAAAATATTTCTGTTTGCTTCAAATGATGTCGCTATTGATCCCAGGAAAGAGAAGGACAGTATGTTCTGGATTCTGGAAACACCAGCACCCTTCACATAGGGGAGCAGCCCCTGCTGAAGCTAAACTCCCGTGTATTTCATAACTGGACCTTCTATACAAAGCACAAGCAGTTGCCCGGAAAGGCAAAACACTGCCTGCCAGATTGTACCATGTGCCCACTCATGATAACCTGATCAACAGGATACTAAGCAGGATTAAATGCTTTCCTCTCCAGCAGAATAGTTTCAAACCGAATAGGCAGCACTCAGTAATTACAGGCTAGAGCGTATTAGCCCCTGTGGTGAGGACTGCAGTCAGGCAGTACTTCACAGTGGATTATTTGCTCAGAAACTCAACTATTTGCTGAAAGCACTGTGCTACAACAATTTACACCAGCCTGCATCTGTCCCTTAACCTCTTAACTCAGTGCAAGAACTTCGTCGATAAATGGCATAAATTTGTTAAATATACTGATTCTGTTTGACTGTTTATTGAGAATCTATCTGGGTCTGTAGCTGCTCTGCAAACAGATCATCATGAATGTTTGCACTCTGGGCTCCAGTTCCAGTATCTCTGATTGGAAACGCTGGTCTCCTGGGTTTTGAACACTGCTCCTTTCATAGCAGTGTTCAATCACTGAAATCAAAACAGTAGCACGGCTGTGAAACTGCTATAAATGAGAGGAGAATCCCATGAGTTGGAAAATCCTTTCTTTCTTCTGCCTGGTTTGACTGGTTGGTCTATTCACTGAATGTCTTTTTTTTTTGTTTTGTTTCCTAAGTGAAAATAGACTTGTTTCTAAAAATAAAATAAAAAAACCAACGAACACACAAAACCTTGAACACATAAAGCCTGTAAATGTGTAAACTTAACCCCAAACTGAGTCACCTTGTGCAAGAAAATAAATAAAACTAAACAACGAGTTGGCATTTTTTGTTTGATGCCATCATGGTTGCTGGTAAGTGGTGTGGAGACAATAATATCTGGGTATGTAATTATGTGGACATCAATTTGGTACAGACAGTCCCGTTTCTATTCTATCAAGTGAAGCCATCAAAGGGATGAAGCAAACAACCCTCTTTGGTTCTCTCCTATCTGCAGGCCTGTTACAGCACAGTCCACAGGTTAAGCTTCAGTGCTCAACTCTGCAGCCAGTCCCTTGCAAATATTATGTGAAGCAAAGGTTGTGTGAATAACTTTTACTCACGGACCCAATTGCTACTGAAGTGGGCAATAAATAACCGGCCAAGTAGGATCAGGGGCAGCTGGATGGATCCTGACCTCCAGTTACACCACCGAGGGGCTGACATTGTCCCCCTTTCCCTAAGCACCAGCCGCGGTATCACTGGGAAGATGCGGCCCCAGTGAAGCACAAGTGGAAGTCGCTTAGTGGGAGTTCTGCTGCCTGTAGCTTTACTTTCTGATTTGCCCCATCTGCCTAGTGTTGGAGGTGGTTTCAGAGGTGCATGGAGAAAAAAGCCAAACATTCTTTTTTCTTTTCTGTAGCCCCTATCCTCTAGGTACAGAACATGAATACACGGCATAGCTGCACTTTGGAAAATTATTTTCTGTGTTTGAGAATGAAAACAGCAAAAAGACCCTGTGTCATGGGCTTAACAGAGTTTCACTGTGGTCAAAATAGGGAGACTTGACATGCGCGCATGTTTCATATTGGGAACTACTCCAGCTTGCAAGTGATGCTTGGAATAAGTTTTACATACATCATTACCTGCATGTCCTGACTGGGCCAGATCACTTCAGCCCATTGTGTCTTTAGTCTGCCATCAGCATTATCTACGCCAGCCCAAGAGCTCTCAAATAAACACCAACACCCCCATTATGTGTAATTTGTCTGTCCAGCTAGGCCTAGGTTTTCATGGATGTGGCTTTATCTTCCTTTACTTCAGGGTCCTATAGAAACAACCATGCAGTATTTGTAGATTAAACATAGAGAAGAAATAACTTCTAGGGCATTAAACCCCCTTCTGTCCTTTAGACTGATGATTTCCTGAGGTTGGGCAGTTGCTGCAAATCACCACTCTCAGATGAAGGAGAAGTTGCAAATAACCTTACTGTCCTCGCTGGGCGGGGGACTGCTTTTGGTGCTAACGTGCAGGGCTGGGGGCATACTGCTAGAACAGGTCGTGTGTTCAATATTTTTGTGTTCAATACTTTGAATTTCTAACAATCTGAATACAGTGGTTCCTTGTGTAACATAATGTCATAAGCAGTGAATCTGGATTGTTACCTTAAAGAAAATTCATGTTGAATTTCAAAGCAATTTCTTTCTATTTTTAATACTTTATGCATTTGAACCATCTGCTTTTAAGGGATATACTCAAATACCAGGCAATGATATATTTTTCTCTGGCTATTTGTTGTTACTTTCGGTGCCACATAATTTGCAATATGCTGAGCAGCAACATATTGAAAGTTGAGCCAGCTTTACTTGAAGGCCAGATGAAATTGTCCAGGCTGAAACTTTACTGTTTTTTACAACCAACAATAGTAATAACCATATTGCAAGTATTATAATACAAAATGGATTGTGTTGTGAGAAATGAGGCCAGATGGGACTCCAGCTGTCACCTTAAAAAAGAAAACGTTAGAATCACATTAAAATGTACTTTTGGTTATATTTTGCTAAAGTTTTGCAATAATTAATTTCAGACCTATACATCTACTATCACTTTTAATTTATAGCTTTACTCCAAAACTTATCTTTGTGCTTGGTTTTAAGTAGCAAAAGTAAGAACATCTTACTGTATCTGGACTGCTCTTAATTGCATTCACCCACAACAGCAGGCTGAAAGTTCTTGTTAGTGTGTTGCTGGATCATGACTATAGTTTGGAGTGTGTCCACTCAGTAGCATAGTGGAAAACTCAACAGTCTTCACTTCACATGCTTTTGGGCATGGGGGCTTCGGTTTCCTGCTTGGTGTTGGACTGCTTGTAGTTCTGGTCAAACAATTTTTTGATGGATATTTTCCATTGGAAATTGCTGACTCAATAAAGTGAAAATTGTCTGCAGGAACAGGTTGTTTTCAACAAAGTTTCCTGATTTCCAAATAGCTTAAAAATATTGTTATTGTATTCTATTTTATGCACATACTAGGGTCAAAATTGAACTGATCCATTTTTTATTTGGTCAAAATAAATTATGTTGCTTGATCCAAAGCTATATTTTAGAAAATATTTAGCTTGAAGTTTTAGATCTTTATACATCCTTCCAGTTGAAACCTAAGATGGGCTTAGGCAATCTTGGAAAATTTTTACATCCCCCACAGCAGCCCCAAGACAAACTGGTGATCTGAAGACACATTTTATTTGCCCCATGGCAAATCTCTGTCAGGGTTTTCAGTTGCCCTTGTTCCTGTAACAGAGAAGAACAGATTCACTGTCCAGTTTAACTTTCTGAAGATTTATGCACTGGGTTTAAAATGTTCAAGCCTGGCTGTTTATAGAAAGAGACATATATATCCACACTTAGCACTTAAGTAGGTGGCCTCATTTTCCAAAGTACCAACTATTTATCTAGAGGCCATGTTTATTTAATGTTAGCCACTCAAGTGCAGTGTTCCAGCCTTATCTTTTTGAATTTCATGATATCAGAAGAAACAGCCTACCCTATTGTTTATGCTAAATGCACATGGAAATCACCCTGAGAGCTATACTGTATACAAAAGAGAGAGAAGAAAGTCAAGCACAGACCCATCACTTAGGGTTTTTTATGTGTTCATGCTGTTTGGGCTGTCCCCTTGTTCCTGACAGTGAAACACAAAATGTGATGCTCTGTCTGTGATTGATTGTTGCTTCTGATCACTGCAAGGAATGCAGAAGTTACTACTGGCTTCATATAGGCAATATGAAAAATGAATAGAAAGTAAAGACAGAATGGTTGATGGAGGGCTATACGTATTCTTGTCAAGCACAAGGCTGTGCAAAATACTGTAAAGCTGAGGATTTTGGCAGAAAAATCAAGGCAATCCTCTTCAGCCAAGGCTGATGTCTTGAAAGTACATGTCCTGTGGGCAAATCCTGTTTTTAGATAAGTCAGTTTTGATTTACTGTGTTTCTGATATTGATGATTGCTGCTATTATCATTTACCATAAAAATTATGATGATATCACCTTTATAAAACACCAACAGTGCAAGTCACACATAAAAACATTCTTAGAAAAATTCTTCCTTGTAGCTATGTTGTAAGGCTTAATTTCTTAATGCCTCTGACACTTGACTGAAAGATGCCACACAGCTGAATATTATGAGCAGTTCTTACACACGACACTCACAATCTGCTTTCTTTTCCTGCAGGTCTAAAGAAACAGGCTGCATTTTCTTCCCACAAAAAAATAGAATGGCTTTCTTCAGTTTCATCATTGCTTAGTAGTTAAAATACAGCTAAAAATAGCAATGCTTACAGTAGTAAAAAATACTGCTGTAGTGGGAAGCCATGGAAAACTTATACGGTGCAATGCACATTTAGGTGACTGCCTTTTGCAGCTGCCACCAACAGTTTTCCTGCAAGGGAAGAAGATGGAGAAAAGGCAAAAGATGTTGGTGAAAGGGGAGTGTATCAGCAGGGGAAGATGCAGGGCTTAATTTCAGAGACCTGTCAAAGTCTCTTTGCTGCCTACCACAAGTATTGTGGGTGAGCGTGCTAACCGCACCACACAGATAGATTGTCAGAAGCAACCGCCTATTACCAAACCATCACCTCTCAGCTCATTACTGCTTTATCTTTCAGCAGAAGTGTCACTCCTTGGGAGGGTTTACCTTCAGGCTCCTGAGCAGACATTGAAACCAACAGCTTTTGTTTCAGGAGTTGGGTCTCGGAGGCTGCTCCCTGCTGGAGCACCACTCCTGAAAGCCCTGAAGTGCTCCGTGCACTTCTTGCCTTCCTCCTAAGAAAGGGAGCTGCCAACTTCAGTTCGATATTAAACTACTGACCTAGAAAGGTTTTGTTGCTCTTTTCTTGATTCAGGGGGTTGGTGTAGCTAACCTGTCACTGCTTTGAACATGCTGTAGGTATATGAAGTGGTAATACCAAAGCTTTAGTATTCAGGGCCATTAGACAGGTGAACCCTTGCAAAGTCCTGAATTAACCTGCCGAAGGGCTGATCATACACGTATTCTTCTACACCCGATTCAGGCTACCCGGGTGATAGAGAAGGGGAACATTGTGCTGCAGCTGTTGGCAGGAGATAAGAATAGCTTTGTTCTCTGAAATTCAGGCACACGGAGTGTCACCATATGTGGGATTATTGAGGTTTGTTTCGGAGATGATGCAAATGTCCCCTGCCACAGCGTTCTCCTGCTGCCCAGCTTCAAGAGGTTTGCTAATGACCAGGGCAAACGTGTTTGCTTTTCTGCTTTCACAGAGGAACTAAACTGGCAATATCAAATCACAGACTTTTCTCAGGCTCTGTTTGCAGCCGTTTGCTGAGGCTGGGCAGATGTGACTGAGACCCTACCTCAGACTTAACAACAAATGATTTTTTAAACAGAGAGAAATTTTTTTTTCTGATAATCTAGAACAGTATGAGGAGGAAAAACAAACGTTTTCTCTTACAGTCATAGGTCAGGCAGGCAGATCCTGTTCCTGTGTGGGTTTATCATGGGTGCCTTTAGGATCCAGTACTTCTGGAGACCTAGTGATGGACACAGGCCCCAAAACCTTGTGTTGAACACAAGCCCTGCATCCCTTAGTGAAACAGTGACTCAGACTTGGGGGTTGCTAAATCCTCCTTCCCCCTTTCTCCTGCACTCTGTGCAGGACAAGTGGAGGGTGTACAGAGACCAGACCCCTTTATAGTTGCCAGGACAGATATGGGATCCTGATGGCAAGAGTGGACCCCTTAAACAATGTTTGCACTTTACAGGTCATCTCCAAGGTGCTCATGTTTATGTGGTGTCAGAGGTGATCTTATCTCTCCTAGAAAAGGGAGATAGAAGACTGTCTTAGACTGCAAAAAAATGGACCAGAGGAACTGGGAAAGGAAAGATTCAGGAAAAAAGAAAAAAGAAAAAATGCTGTGGGAAGGGGAGAGAGGGTGAGAAGTTTAGTCAATCCCAGGAATGTGTTATCTCTAACAATTTGGTGTGTTGCCTTCAAAACTGTTTTTCTAATTGTTCATTATACATACATATCATTTCAGTCCCACGAAAATACATGGTTCTCTTGCAGGAAAGCCTCAGCATGAAAGTCTGGTTCACTGTATGTTGTGTCATTTGTAAGCAGGACAACTGGTCAGGGTGTCAAGAGCTTCGCCTCTGTTTCTGCTCAGGGTGATCCTCCTGGAGGCCTTGTGCCTTTGTAATATCCCAGTTGCATTCATGACATTCATAGCCTTGAACTGATGAAACTCTAGGTCCTGCGATTATAAATAAGCTTTCTTATGATCTGCACAATTGTGTGATTTCCCTTTGGCTACTTTGAGAGAAGGGGGAAAGAGTAAGCAAAAAGAAAAGTCTTGTGGGCTGTAAGGAGTTCAAGCTGGGGCCTGAGTGTGACCAGAGCACTTGCAGGGAGGTGGGCTAGGTCTTTGCTGAAGGGGGGACACCCCAGCAGCACCCTGCTGTTGGCTATGAGAGAATTGACAACTATCTGGAGGCACGTAGTGTCACAAGAGTCTGCCACAGGTTGACATTTGCTCTTCTGCTGGCATCTCCATATCAGAAAACTCCCAAGGCGCATAAGACACTGGCTTTGTGAACTGTGCCAATGTAGCTAGTCATACCATCCAAGACTGTCCCATGCTGGCCAGTGTTCTGAGTGAATGGCCATGGCTGTGGTCAGACTTGAGGTTCAGGAAAATATCCCAAGAAAGCATTTACTCTGTATTCTTCAAATTTTGTAGCAGCATTGCTTCCATGATGTCTACATTTGTCTCTGTGTTGGTGGGTTCCCTGACCCCTTTTTGCAAGACGAGCCTTGCTTGTAAAGCATCATGGTCATAGTATCTTAGGAGGATAAACAGCAAAAGAAGGCCTCAGAATCTGCTGCAAGCAGTGTCTGAAGGTGTGTTTTTGTGTTGTTGTTTTTTGTAGATCATAGTGAAACATGATTTGATCTGTGTGATGTAGATAAAGACTGATTGTAGAGCATCCTATGTTGTACGTGCACAATGGTTTGTGGAATTGTTATTAATCTTGGTAATACACAGGATAGAGATGACCAGTCTGCTCCAGAAACTCCTATACTTGACTGGTTTGGGCACAAAAACTCTCTTCTTGATGTGGATCACAAAACAGGGTAAATATATGCAGTGGAACTTGAACAGCAAATGACCCTGTTAAAGAATATTGATTTTGGCGACTTAGGTACTGCTGGAGCTGAAAATTTCAGGAGTTCATTCAGAAAGGTATAAGAATATCACATAGATGCCTTGGTATTTGCCCTGGCTATTCCTGCTGCTGTTGCTTGCCTGTGTCTCACACTGGAGAAAGAAAAAAGATGAAAAAAAAAGCAAAAAGAGACTTTTGAAGTCGATGTCACAGACAAGCAAAATGTAATACATGAAAAGGCCAAATTTGCTAGGAGGTGCCAAGAACAAGGGCAAACAGCTGAAGCTTTTATTACTGCAGATCACAGTTTTGCTGAACATTGCATATACAGAATGCTAAAGGAAGAATTAATAAGAGGCAGAATAATTTTTCGCAAAAGAGGCAACCAGTTCATCAGCACAACTTACGCTTAGGTCCAGATCGCTTGCTAACAGCAGCTCGAGCAAAAGTGATGCTGACCTACATACTGGCAGCACAGAAGAGATTGCAGCAGACCAGTGAAGAACAGGAACACAAACATGAAAAGAGCAGCTGCGAGCACTTTTAATAGCAGAAGTAGTGCTCAGTGAGCGAGTAAAAAAGCCAAGAAACTTTAACAGGAGAGAAGATGGAAAAGTTGTGGGACACATGGCAAAGAACCATGCCACACAGGCCATAAAGTCCCTCTGAAGACTCAGAATGCAAGAGATGCCACAAGACTCAAGTTGTCAGGGCAGCTAGGATAGCAGAGAAATGATCACTAAACCCATGTTTCTACTCCGCAACCTGAAAGGACAGCACTCTTTTAGAAATGCACATTAAATAATCAAAATATTGCATTTAAATGGGAATATTTGAAGCAGTCCCTACAGTTCCACTAAAAGATTAGAGCAATAGGGTTTGAGATGGGTATATGGGAAAACCAAACCAGGTATCAAGTATGGCTTAGAAAACTACAGAATATATTTCCAGCCGCTTCCCTTGGAGCCTCAGAAAAGCTTTTCAACAGATTATTTTGTGGTGCTGAGTCTCGCATTATTAATATCAGACCTTGGCATCCATCTGGCATATTTTTAGCCCCTGGGCATCTAGAAATAAAGCTATGTTAAACTGTGACAACGAATCATCAGTCAAAGACCCTTGACCTTCCCTTCTACTCTGCAAGTGCATAACCAAGTTCAGCAAAAGCATTAATCCTTTCCTCAGGTTTGCATATTGATAAGGAGTGATAAAGTATGGCTAGAAATGTGGAAGACATCTGAGCCTCCCAAAACATGTCCTGTTGCCCTCCACTAACCAGACTGGCTTTCAAGGAGGCTGGTAGGTTTTGCATCGGTATGTGCCAGATTGTTGGGAAGGAATTTATTTGTCAGTAGACTGATTCTTTTTGCAATATATTTCACCACATTTTAGCAATCAAATTTGTCTTAGGGCTGAAGACCCTCTTTATGAGCTGAAACGGAAACAAATTGGGCTGGTCAGAATATGAGCAAAGATCAGAAACAGGCCTAATAGCAATGTAAACACATCATTGAAAAATTCAGTGTGAAACATATTGCTGTGGGTCTCTAGTCTGTATGTATATCTATATTCCATGCACAAGTAGGTGAAACGCCTACTTGTCTGGTCCATGGCTGTGGTTAGTGTTGGGTTTAAGATTATGGTTTGGGAAAAGAAGCAATCAATAGTTTCATTTATTACTTTGACTGTCATTAATCACCAGTCACACTGATACTGGGTCCACTCATGTCACTTGGCAGACTCCAAGTTCTAGTCATCCTGTGCCCAGAAGGACTGACCAGAAGCCTGGGCCTGCAGCCTGGGTGTACTCCCATGGCCCAACCTTGGCAAATGGCCTGGACCACAAGAGCTGCTAAGAGAAGAATGTGGGTGTAAACAGTGTGAGCGTGGATCATATACACTGAACGGTCTGGGAAGGTGTTCGCCCCAAACCAGTCATGTAAAAGAGGAAGATGAAAACCAGCAGGATTAAACCATTTACTCTTTCTGAGACTCAGAGGCTGATCTGTACGTCTCTGGGAGCTATCCTAGATATGGTCAGTAAAACCTTTTTTCGTATGTTCTTAGTGAATATCCTTCCAGGTAGCAGGACAAGTATTTTAATGTGATGATACAACCAAGCCATGGACTCATGGACATTGTTGGACAAAGCTACTATAAGTTTAGATCTTGTCTCCTGGTCTGTTTGCGGCTACAAGTGTTTGCAATGGAGATAGCTCACCCACAACATCTAAAGATACCTCTCTTCCCTCATCTTGATTCCTGGTTGAAAACAGAGTCTGCAAAGTGCACTGTTCTGCAGAATTCTAGATCTAGTGAACATTTAGACTCTAAATATTCATGCCAGACTATAGGATTCATCAAGCTTCTGATGGGTCCTTGCCAGCTTCCTTGACAGCGAAGACATACCATTTGCTGATGACCCAGATTTGCTATGTGCATCCTCCAACAATATTTAAGTGGGAAGGGATGCCTTTTCTTTCTAGATCACATGATTTCTTGCACATTCATCATATGCCATTACCAAACTGGACCTTCGGCATCCTCTTCATGTTACATACCACTTGCATGCCTTCCTGGTTGTCATTCCCAGGTTGTAGAAGTCTTTTCTGGGTTAGCAAGACCACATCAAGGCAAGAAAATGTCATTTTAGTGTATTTCACCTTCCAGCTGGTGATTTTAGATAGTTCCGTTTATGGAAGAAGAGTCCAATCAGCTGAAGGCTTGCAGTTTACAGGGAACAAACTCTGCACAGCAGTGTGTTGGAATTTCAAATGAACAGGAATGCAGACAAGGCTCTTCAGACCTTTCTTTGAGTGGCAGGGCCAATGTGGCCTCAAGCACAGGCACAAGCCTCAATCACAATCATACATGTGGGGAAGAATTACATGCCCAGAATAAATGAGATCCTGTATCACCTCCTATCTCAAAATTAGTTTCAACATGGTTCATCCAATACACATGAGTCTTTATTACCTACTAGGTCATACATGGAGTCAAGATCCATGTCAAGCATAGAGCCATCTTTGCTCATGATACAGAGGTTTGTTCCTGGCAGGAAGGACAAGTCTAACTTACAAGTAGGAAGGACAGAATTATGGGGTATCCTTTTGCTGAGGGATGGAAGGCAAGTAGAGAAGGGAGAAGAAAGGAGAGCAGACCTGCTCTACTCGGGGACGAGCAGCATGTTTTAAGGAATGTAGGCCTCTCTTTGACTAGCAAGAGTTGCTAAGCTGGTACGTTCTGGCTAATTTACCTCTTTTCAGGCCCATGGTGTCTCTGCATCTGTGTTTTGACTAGCCTTGAACCGTGTGTGCACAGAGGTCCTGATTTTGTGTGTCACCTTGGAAGCCAGAGCCACTAATGGGTGCAGTGCCAAGCTCAGACTATGTATGCTGGAGAAAAAAAGTCATGCAACTACCAATGCAAGTGAGAGCTCTCCAGAGGCTGTACAGAGGCTCTGCAAGGCATAGCACGCTATTTTTTTCTTCCCTGTACTGGCAATGTATTGGTATCCAGTCTGTCCTGCAAACTTCACCAAAGGGTGGGCCAGCAAGTCAAAGCACTTTCCATGTCAATCCAGCAGGAGATCATCACTAGATAAGCTTGCATATATCCCTTGCTGATCCGGAAGGGTTTCAGGGCCCAAGGTACTGATGTGAAGGCAGTTAAGACCACTCTGACTGCTTGGATGTTGTTGTGGGGAGAACAGTGCGAGCCATATCCTGTCAGTAGACCCTCAAGCTGTGGGAAATGCAATTTACTCAGTCATTCTAACTGTGTACTCCCCGCTGTGGTTACAAGGGCTTGTGTGTTGAGAGAGTAGAAACCATTCCTATTGACCTAGTGCAGGAGCATTTAATTTGTCTTGCATATAATTTATTATATGTTGTAACTGAAGGGAATGAATTCTGACTGTGATCATTAAACAAACCCTCTGGAAATGTGTAGAGACCATTTCAGGCACCAAGCCTGTGTATGGTCATGCTGCCACAGCACATAACAACAACTGGGAGCTCATTTTTTTGTTTTCTGCAAAAATTTGGAACTAAAAAATGAGAAAAACGGTGAATTTTTTAAATGGAAAAAATCCAAACTCATTTTCCAAATGGTTGAATGTTGATGAAAATACTGCTCCTTTGTTTGGCTTCCTAAAGAAAAGGGGGTTGTTTGGCCACACTGTGCATCATGTGTGCATTGAGGGTGTGTGTGGAAAGTTGCTTTCTAAGAATTTTGAGTGTGTTGGCCAAATTCAATTACAGTAAGAAAGGGTTAGAAATCTCAAAGGTATTCAGCATTGGTGAATTAATACAAAACATATTTTAAGGTTATAGCTAGTCATTAAGTATGTCTTTACAAGTTTTTATGTCTGTGTTTGCAAATATTTTAATGTTTTCATTGGAGCACAGTGCTCCACAAACCATTAGCCCAATAAAGTCATAGGCCTAGCACAAAACGAGAGTTAAGATATACAGCAATGTGATGAAACAGAATATCATAAACAAGCAAATGATGGCAAGAATGACACTAGAAGAAAACAGTTTGAAATAAAAATTAGTTTTAAGAAAAACAGAATGCATCCTAAAAGTGAAGGGATTTTATATTTATGGTTGTGGTTGGCAATGCTTTTTCAGAGTGTACTCCTGTATCTTTAGAAGATTCTCAAAGAATTAACTCTAAACTTGATGTCAGAAGAATACAAAATATAGTATTTCCAAGCCTAGATAATGATAGCATTAAAAAAAAAAAAAAAAAAACCAAAACAAAATGGGAATTTGAAGGAATTATGTTTGTAAGTGAGTGAACTTCCCAGGAAGCTAATACTGGCATATTATTTATTCATAATGTTTTCTAACTGGATAACATTAGGTTTAGAATCATCTTTTCGTTTTTCCCCACAAAGAGGTTCATTATTTAATAAATCTCTTTTATTCTGTTTGTTTTCCAATTCTGACCCTTGCTACCCAACATAACAAGACTTTGATGGCTTGCATGGGGGTAAACCTAACTGTTAATCTGCAATGCAAGCTTTTCATGCTGTGGAAGCTCTTCAGGCAACAGACAATTTGTCAAAGTTAAAGAGCACTGTAATGTGAATCTCACTTATATGATTGTTCTATTTTAAACATAGTTGGGGCTCAGCAGGTCCTTTCCACAGAATTTTCCATTTCTAATTCTGCTGGTTGGGACATGCTATATAGAAACTCTCTTAAAATTGAAGTGTTGAAGAATGCTTCAGTGCAACTAACAAATTTTCAAGGTGGTAATAGTTTTTATTATTTATAGTACAGCATTGCCTACAGGTCCTGGCACAGTTTAGAGTGGCACTGCACAAAGACTTCTTCAAGGCCAAACTAAAAGTTGATTCTCTCAAAAATCTTATGGTCTAAAACATGGGCAAAAATGAGAGAGAATAAATACTTTCTTTTTTTTTACGTATAGGAATCTGAGACAAGCAAAAAACCCAAGATAAATATATTTAAAATATTGGACATGCAGTGATCTGTGTAGTACTTATTTCACGTGTTTACGGTCAAAATATAAGGAGCAGTTGCAAGTTAAACAAGGTGGAAGACATGACCACCTTTTAGCCTACCCTCTACTGCTCTGGATTGCCTTCCCCATCCTCCCAAACAGAGGGTTGCTGTCTCTTCAGATCTCGTGGCATCTTCTTTTTTCACTGCTCCTGAAGTCGTTTCTGTCAGAAGAACCCAATTTACCTTAAACACTGCTGTGCAGGTTTATAGAACACATCCTTCTAACAGGACGAGCAGAGGAAGTAATTCTACATGCAGTTATGCTGCTGTAAGGTAATTATCATCTAATCATAGGATCATAAAATGGTTAGAGTTGGAAGGCACCTTAAAGATCATCCAATTCCAACACCCCTGCCATGGGCAGGGACACCTCCCACTAGACCAGGTTGCTCAAAGACCCATCCAACCTGGCCTTGAACACTTCCAGGGATGGGGCATCCACAGCTTCTCTGGGCAACCTGTTCCAGTGCCTCACTGCCCCCACAGTAAAGAATTTCTTCCTAATATCTAATCTAAATCTACCCTCTTCCAGTTTAAAACCATTCCCCCTCGTCCTATCACTACAGTCCCTGATAAAGGGTCCCTTCCCATCTTTCCTGTAGGCCCCCTTCAGATACTGGAAGGCTGCTATAAGGTCTCCCCAGTGCCTCCTCTTCTTCAGGCTGAATAATGCCAACTCTCTCAGCCTGTCTTCGCAGGAAAGGTGCTCCAGCCCTCTGATCACCTTCGTGGCCACCCTCTGGACCTGATCCAACAGGTTCATGTCTATCCTGTGCTGAAGGCTCCAGAGCTGGACACAGTACTCCAGGTGGAGTCTCATGAGAGTGGAGTAGAGGGGCAGAATCACCTCCTGACCTGTTGATGATGCTTTTTTTGATGCAGCCCAGGATGCAGTTGTTTTCCGGGATGCGAGCGCACATTCCTGGCACATATTGAACTTCTCATCCATCAACACCCCCAAGTCCTTCTCCTCAGGGCTACTCTCAATCCATTCTCTGCCCAGCCTGTACTTGTGCTTGGGACTACCCTGACCCAGGTGCAGGACCTTGCACTTGGCCTTGTTGAACTTCATGAAGTTTGCATGGGCCCACCTCTCAAGTCTGTCCAGGTCTCTCTGGATGGCATCCCTTCCCTCCAGCATGTCGACTGCACCACACAGCTTGGTGTTGTTGGCAATCTTGCTGAGGGTGCACTCGATCCCACTGTCCATGTTATGGACAAAGTTGTTAAATAGTACCGGTCCCAGTATTAACCCCCAAGGAACACCAGCTGTCACCGGTTGCCACTTGGACATCAAGCCACTGAACACAACTCTTTGAGTGTGGCCACCCAGTCAAATCCTTATCCACCAACTACTCCATCCATCAAATCCACGTCTATTCAATTTAGAGACCAGGATATCATGCGGGACAATGTCAAATGCCTGGCACAATTGTAATCTCCATGCACAGAGCTGATAAGTAGTTTGAGACTGGCTGAGAGCAGTACTCTTTCTAGATACCTGCAGCCAAAATAGCATGTTTTGCTTGTGCCTAACACCCATGAACATGGGCTGCTCCCAATTCAGAAAATTGGAAGCCAGGTTGATGTGCCACGAATCCTGGTATACAAGACTCCTGCACTGACTTAAAGAGCATTAATTTATTGTCAAGTCAGGTAGTGAGATGAAAAGCAAATAAGAATGAAGACAAAGACTGCAAAAACACAAGTAAGAGTTTGAGGAGGGACGTTAGCAACAAAACCTCTGCTGAAAGCACCAGAGACAGAGTGGAATATGCATGAGCTGCAGATCTGGTATACAGAGTGTGTCCTGGAGTTCAAGTCCTGATTTGAAATTCCTTCCACCTCCTCAGATACAGGATGATTAGGATGCTTTTTCCATTCAAGACGGATGTAAGAATTGCTCTGGAAGCCAAATTCTGTCTCCAAAGCAGGGAACTATCTGTATTTAGTTCTTGCAGGCCTAACTGTACTTGTCATTGACTTTAAAGTTTGCATCTCTTGTTTTTTAGCCTCTTGAGTCCCGTTTTATAATCCACTTTGCACTTTCCTCCTGTGTGTCAATGCTCCTCTGTTTAAAGAGAAACACATAATGCCTTTGGTTTTCATTTTGTGAAATATTTTTGATGAGAAATATCTTGTCCCTCTTCTCCACTCCCTCCCTTCCTGAGAGTTTACCCACTGATCCTCTGTATTTGTTTCTCCAGGTGTTTCAACCTGCAGATCAGGAGTTCTTGAAAGCAGCCTTCTTGAGTGATCAGTTTTGATAGTGTGAAAACATCCACTGAAGTATTTCACACCCAGATACCATCCCCAGAGTGGGTAGCCACTCCATTGGGGTGCTTTTAAAATGTGTGATAATGAATCAGATTCTCAGAGCTGGAGCGCTCTGCAAATCTTACTGCTCTAAGTCTCTCAAGTTGAATGCTCAAAATTCAGAGGTATCTGCAGTCAGGAGTCATTTCTGTAAAGTTTCTCAGCACCACAGTGTTCTCCACTGGGTTCCTAGATCAAATATTCTTATTTAACTAGTCAGAAGGAAGGAAAATTAGTCAGTAATAATGCAAAGGAAAAAGTTAGAAAGAGGAATAACAAGCATAAACAGTTCTCCCATTAGTCTTCCTACTAAAACACATGCACACAAGATGAATAACAAAGATACCTGGAGAAGAACCACAAACTGCTTCCTTTTGCAGCTCTTCCAGGGGAGAAATAAGGAAGCTCTTTGTCATCCCTGTCACCTAGCTCTTTAACATTCTGGTCCTACCAGTACTTACAAATTTATTCATAGCCTGGAATATCTTGTCCAGAATTCAAACTCATAGTGAATGATTTACCTGAAAACCTCTATTTAACAAATTTTTCAAAAACAAAACAATTCTTAAGACTTTAATTAAATAGAATGGAGATTAAATTAAAAAAGGAATCTCATTTCCCTTGCATGAAATGTGGTGGCAGTTGGAATGTGTAACCCAGCATTGCTCAGTGTACATGCAGAGCATCGATGTGAGGATATTAAATACAATCAGGAGGCCTCACAATATTTTATGGATACAGAATTAAATTTAAACATAAAAGTAGTAATTAAACTGGGATTTCAGCTGAGTATTATGTATTATAGCAATCTGATAATTGCAAAAGTATTTAAAGAAATGAATACACTTGCAGCTTAACAAAACCCTCTTTCTGATACACTGCAAAGTGCTGTGTTATTCCCCCATTCTATTCACCATTTTTTGCAATACTTTTTTAGAAATGGAAAAATCCCACTAATAGAGTTTCTGAAATCAAATGCAGACAACAGTCTTGTGGGACATTGAGTGGTACATTATGGGCGCCTACTACATGTGAGTAATTTAATCGTTAAAATTAGGTCTTCCTATGGTCTTTATCAAGATTTGGTACTCCTGGCTACAATTGGGCTAAAAGGTTGACTGACCTGTGAAAGCAGGGTGCCTATCTGGTCTCTAGCCTAGGCCCAGTTCATGGTCTGAACACCACTTTCTGGCCAGACTGATACTGCAGAATTGGTCCTCCCTAATATATTTTCCCATGCAGTGTGTTATTCAAACTGGTATCTATTTGCCAGTGGTTTGGGTCAAATCCAAGTGATTTTTTTTTTCTTCCTTTCTTTCCCTGCTGAAATTAAAAACTAAAACAGGCAAATAATAACTTTAGTTTAACCAAATTATTTGTCTTCCCCTCAGTGAAATGTTTCATTTTCTTTCAGAATTCCTTTATTCCTTTTTTTTTACTCTTCTGCCTGGGGAACTTTCAGACTTAATCATGAGACTATTGCATCTGGAATACCCGAGGAAAAAGCATTTCGCAAATTCATTTGTTTTGATTTTTTTTAGTCACAGCCATTCACTAATAGATTTAGTTGAGCTCAGATTGCATTTGTCCAGATCTCATCTCAAGTGCATTGTCTAGTCTACTCCAGCTTTTAATGACTCAAAAGTCCGGATTTCCAGTGGGGCTGTTGATATCTATCATATCAAAATACAAAGGCACATAAAATGAGAGTGGTTGCAGAAATGGGCTGAAGAGGAACCCCCTAGCTGAGCCTCGCTGATTTCAGTGACATCCAGGTTGTCCAAGTTGGTGGTCCACACAAAATTTTTTGAGAGTTGCACACCATGATCTTCTGGCAGTCACACAGCTGGATCCACATGTACCAGACACAGGGTGTGCACAGACACCGTAGGACTTCCCATTCTTGGGAGATGAATTGTGCTGTCAATACATAGTCTCATGCATGGTCCCTGGATGAGGATACACCTTATGAACTCCTGAGAAAGGGAGGGGGCTCCTGGTCGCCATTTAATCAAGCCTGCTATTAGTGGTTCCTTTTCCAAAGGACACACGGTACCTGTCAGGGAAATGGCTACATATCAAATAATGAAATGTTCTGGGTTGCCACATACGTGCTCCTGACTCCTGCTCCCAACAGCCTCTCTGTCCTTTTTCTCATCACATGCATGAGTGTGCTCTGAGCCAAGGGAATTGTCCGCCAGCTCTTTGCCCAGATCTGCAGGTGCCAGACTACAAATGGTCTATGGGGGGAAGAGGGGGACGGTGGCTGAGGATCCCAAGCCCATGTCTAGGTGACTGAGCAAAAGTGCTGCTTCAGATCAGTAGGGAGAAACTACATGTATTGCATAACTGGGGGGGAAAGGCTGGTCCTACAAGGGAGGATGGGGACTGGAGCCAAGGTCCAGGTGCTGTCCTTCCCTGCAGGAACACCGTGCTTTTCAGAGACCTCTGATATGCCATTTGCAGCCTCTCTACTTGGGTTCTTTCCAATGTAAAATGCAGACACAACCATATTTAACTTCATAAATCTCATATGTTCTGGATATAAAGCCATTTTCAAAAGTTTCAATTTATTAATATCGCTAAAACCTTCTAAAATCTTTAGGCAAAAGTTATCCTCTTAATGCTGTGAAGAATTATTAGTTTTGATGCCTACAAATCTGCAAGATATTTAATCCAAGCCTTATAGAGTGGGAAAAGAAAGCAAAAGGATTTTTCACTGAAACCTCACAAGCCTATTTGCGTATTTGTGAAGGTCAGGTTAAAAATACCCAGCCTTTTCAGTCAGTGTGTACCCAGGGGAAAGCCTTTCATTCAGTACACTTTCAGAGACAAGTCCTTGCATTTAACCCTTTTTTTCTCTGAGGTTATCCCTAGTCCCTTTGTTTTCTCTGTCCAGACTTCCATGGTTGCCCCTTAAACACAACAGTCCAGGAGATTTATTTTCTAGTCACTAGCCCCTGACATTCATACAGGGAAAGATAATTCATTAAGCACAAACAGTGTTGTACAGAAGTCATGCCTAGGGATAAATTGCAGCTCCTGGACGTGAGAGGGCAGACTACTAGACTCAGCCAAAACCAGACTGTGAAGGTGACAGCAGTGACAGTGCCAGGAGGGATGTCCAGGCCACACAGGTGGCAAAGAGTGGGTGTGTGAGAAACACCCAAACTCTGCAGGTTGTTGGAGGGGTATTGGGGGCCTTTGGGGAGTAGAGCTGGGTGAGACTAACAGCAGTGCCAACAAGTGAGTGTGTCAGCAATGCCATGCGAGGCCAAGATTTCCCAGGTAAATGAGTCAAAAATACCAAGTTTGGGTATGGATATGGCAGAACTGGCACCAAGGTGGGAAAAGGGCTTCAGGTTGCGTAACTGGGGGGAGGCTGGGGTCTGGGAAAGGAGGTACAAGCATCAAAAGGAAGGCCAAGAACCAGGAAGGGTCAGGTTGGACAGTGTTCTGAGCATCCAGATCTAGTTGAACATGTTCCTGCTCATTGCTGAGGGGATTGGACCAGATGACCTTTAAAGGTCCCTTCCAACCCAAACAGTTCTTTGATTCTATGAAAAGGATGATGAGATGTGCAAATCCCATGATGGATGATGTCTGGGGGATGTGCTGGGCAGCCCCAAGTTTGCTGATGGCAGCTGGAGCAGTACAGCCACCCAAACCTGCTGTGCTGACCATGACATGAGGGTCTGGCTGCAGCTGGGGCGGGAGAAGGTGGGTGCTTCCCCTGGCTGGTGAGGCGACAGACAGACATGGACAGAGGGAGGCAGACATGGACAGACAGATGGAGCATCCTGGTATCACTGTGTCAGTCCTTGTTTCAGGCCTGACAGCATTGGCAACTGCCTGCCATTTCATAGCACCTTCCCTTCACAATTTCTCCTCACAGCCATGAAACTGGTTCTTATTTCATGGCTGAATGTCTCCCACTTAAACTTCCTGGATGCTTTTTTACCTTTATCAAAAGGTTGAAAATTCCTTCTCCCTTTTCTTTCCCCCCTGTCCTGGTAGCAGATGTTACTGTATGTATAAGAAGCTACCTGCAGTAATCAGGTTAGCTTTGTATTTAATGGAATAAAGAGGCAAAGGTACAAACACAGCCCTGTTGTTATAGTGCGTTAAACAGTGAAACAAAGCTTGGGGTTTGAGTACAGGAAGCTCAGTCCTCAAACACCACTGAAGTACTTTAGATATTTTATTACAGATATAGAAAAGAAAGAGATTAATTCCATCGGTGCTTTATGTATTTTTTTTTATTGAGTGTTCCTTTTCTACCTTCAGCTCAAGGAATTTTTTGTAAGAAAAAAATGTCCATATTTGACAGTCTTTTTGACAACACTAAGGCTAGGAATTACTAGGCTTTTTGGAGAAAAGTCCAAAGGCAAACTGAAATGAGCTGATTTGCTGTAATATCCCGCTTCCTTCAAGACAAAAGGAGGCAGATATACACAAAAGGGCAGAGAAGATAGTCACGACATAAGGCAGCTTTCTTCTCTCATGCCGTTTCTTTATAACTTTGCTTTTGGAGAAACACAGGTTCTGCACCCTGTTTTACTTGTACATCATGCTAACGTCAAGTGTTGAACTGTTTACGCACTGCTTTTAGCTTCCTCTTTGGTCCAAGGCTCACAATGGTTTTGCAAAAGGTGCAATGTTAGGTGGCTAAGGCATAATTCTTCCTTTTTTTTCCAACAGAAAGTGGCTGGAGAGAGAAGGAGGCAGGAAGAAGAAATAAAGTGAGGAGAAAAAAGGATCACAGCAATATACAGGTAAGAGAGACTTTAGACGGTCAGCTAATCCATACAACCACCCTAAGGTCACTCAAATACTCTTAGGCCATCTGTTATCTTTTATTAAATACTGAGCCCCCAGTAACTCCTATGCTTTTATTTAGCTCAGGTTGACTGTGTTTAGCTTGTATTTTTCCAGATTAAATCTCACCTTAATTCCTATTTCTATTCCTGAACTCCTGAAATCCTGCTGGAATACTTAGTACATTGCTCATATATTTATGATTATGGCTGTATAACCTCCCAGTTCAGACTCCTTTACATATATGATTAAGGTGCTTCCTACCTACACTGCCAGGTAGTCAAAGATGTTAAATTAAACTAAACAGATCACCCACTGTTGTTGGAGCACTCTAAGCACCTGGGCTGGATCCCTTAGAGTTTACTGTTGCATTTTGTTTCGGTCTTTTTCTTGGTTCTCACTTACTGTGACAAAGAGAAATCTCCTCCTCAGTGTCCAGACTTGAGCAATCCAAACTTGAGCAATCCACAGAAAGGTGGTTGCTTTAACCTGATACATCACTGGCGTCCATTGTGAAGGGTAGATTCTGTGTCCTTCCATTCCAGCTCTCATATTTGGTATGAGTGTGTCACAGCACAAAGTGTAACCTTGGTCAGACTTCCATGAAAAGGGTAGTAAGCACTTGGTCTGTGTGCTTTTGGGAGCCAGTAACAAGTCGAGTAGCTGGGGACTACTACCAAAGCACATATTGATCAATAACTTCATCAGAGATTTGGATAATAACATAACACCATCTAATAATATAAGTTGGATGATGAAAAAAATTCACCCACAGCAAATTTGCAGATGGTACTAAATTAGGTATGTAGTTGATGTGCTCAATGGCATAGGTTCAATCCAGAAAAGCCTTCGTGATTAGGCCAAGAAAAACTTTACAAAATTCAGCAGAAGTGTGAAGTTCTGTTGGTCAGCAAAATAACCCCATGTATCAGTACAGGCTCAGCACTGGTTGAGTTGCTGTCCTACTAAAATGGGCTGGGGGTTATGGTGGATGCCAAGTTGAGTATAAGCCAACAGTGTTAATCAGGCAAACTAAGCTACATTAAGAGGATCATGGTCAGTAGACTGTGGCAGTTTCTCATTCCTTTTTATTTATTTAGCACCGGTGAGGCTACACCTGTGTCCAGTTCCAGGCACCCTATTTCAAGATGGTCGGGGAGGAATTTAAAAGGGTCCATAAAGGGGCTACCAAGATAGTAAAGGACCTGGAGTGTATGAACACCAAAGAGAGCTTGTGGTATTTAGTCTATACTACTGAACATACTGCAGTATAGTCAGATGCCATGTTGCCATGGTCATCATAGAATCACAGAATCACAGAGTAATTCAGCTTGGAAGGGAGATGAGGAGGTCTCTGGTCCAACCTCCTGCTCACAGCAGGGTCAGCTTGTGGTCAGACTAAGCTGCTCAGGGCTTCATCCAGTTGGGTCTTGAAAATCCCCAAGGACAGAAAGCTCTGGAGCATTGTCAGAGCTCAGGCCTGTCTGCATGAGCCTTCTCCAAACCTTTGCCGTCTATGGGTTTAGAGGAGTAGTGATTTTGAAAACTCTGGTGATATGCAAAAGAAACTATCAGCACATAAAAAGATCTTTGAGGATGTGGGCTGCGGACTTCTGCCCATGCCCCGTTCAAAACACTGTTCCTTCAGCTCTTGTCTTCCATATGTACATTCCAAACAATACTTGTACTGTCATCAAGGTTTTTGAGGGTTCCTTGAGTCCTGTAATGCTAGACTGGAATATCCAGATCCTTAATGCTGTGTTACAGGTCAGATGAGATCCATCTATCCCCATCTTGAGAAGCATTGTCCTAGCTAAAAAAACCTTTTTTGTATTTGTTACTACGTGTTTCAGAGGCTGCAGGGAACTTTTTTATTTTGCTCTCTTACATTCAGTAACTAAAGCACACAGTCATGATTGGTATCTTCTTGAAACAAAAGTGACTTAAAGGAATGTGCATCAACTCTAATAACAGTGATTCAAACCTTCACTTTTTATATACTGCAATAACAAATTTTATTTACTTGCTTTGATAACATTATATGGCACACAAATGTCTATATTTTTATGTTTATGGACACATTTTTCCTCCTCGTACCACTGTCAGTTGTCTCTGTGCTCTGGAAGTGATACTCCTTTCAAACCCTATTGTTACCAGAATTACCTGCTTCCACTTGGAGAAAACAGAACCTTTCCAAGTATTTCCCACTGACACTTAATTTAACAGGCAAGGTGCAGATGTAGGTAGGAAAAGAAGAGGAAGGAACCCCTCACTCCTTCCATTTGAAATACAGTCCTGCCACATGATGCCCCAGAAAGGAGGATCCATCACCATTCCTGATAATGCATGTACAGAGTGATAGGATGGAAGCAGAAAGCGCCTTTACCTCTTGACCCCTTCAATTATTTTCAAATTTCTTCGTTACAGTGTTCCAGACATCCTGGGTCCAGCCCTCGAATGTTTACTGACATAAATAACAGTTTTGGCTTTTGTAATATTTCAAGACAGGGGCTAGTTTGGCAATGTACCTTTTTCATCCTGTGTTCCCTGAAACCAAATGGGAGTACTAGTTCCCATTTCCACATTTTTGCCTTTAATAAAGCTTTCCAAAGCGCATAGGCAGTTGAGTTATTACTGCCAAAACCTCACCTTGACACAGCCTTGACACAGCTTTAACTGAGAGCAAAAACGAAGCAAATCAACCAGGCTGTCTTGATGCAAAACCTGCCTTGTGTGTGCTTTTCCCTGGTGCAAACAGATTTATACGGCCCCATAGCGCCGGTGCTGAGCAGAGCTCTGCTCCACTCCTGCAAACTCAGAGGCAGATTGGGTGGCTGGTAAAGGCAGTGCATTTCTCTGCTGGTCCTTGGTGAGGGTAAGGTCTAAGTCTGTAAAATAAAGATTGTTCACTAGCAGCATTCCCTTCACTTGGAATGGCTGAATGGCAATGAAATGTTTTATGCATTCATGAGCATTCTTCATGTCTTCACTTGTTGCAAACACTGTCAGCTGCATTTAAACATATTTACTTACATGTGCATTTAGGAGTCCTCAGGCAGTAGAATAAGGTAAATACTTTTCTCCTGCCATTTAAGGTATCCTCTAATTTTGCCTAATTGACTTAATTAAAATTATAACCATAAAAAATTATTATCAAAGTATTTTGGAAAGCAAAGGCAGACCACAGCAGGATTGTCCAGTGAAGTGTATGTCATGGCCCTGAGTAGGTCTTGGTGGCCCTGATCCCCCTACCCAGGGGTCCCCCCACCCTGCTCAGGGCCCAGGACCCATGTCAGCTCCCCGGGGCCATCAGTACCTGCCCCAGTGATGCCGCAGCAGGGCTGTTCTCCAGCTCCCACAGCCCTGCCCTGCCCGGCCATGGACTCCACTGGGTCTTGCCCATCCATATGTCCATATCCTGGTCCAGCATTAGCCCATTCCTGTCCTGATGTGTCTGGCCATCCCTAGACCTGATGGTGACTTGCAAATTGACTTCCTGGCTTGATCTTGGACCTCCCTCATGACCACAGACTGGTGACCTGACTTAGAACAGGTTTTGGGTTAGGGTCAGACTGGAATGGTGAGCAGGACGCTCCTAGACGACAGTGTTTGCTCTGATACTGATAATGACAAATGACAGGCACAAAACATTTAGGCCAGCTCAGGTGCTCTCATCTGTGCTTAGACCTCAAAGAGCATCTGGGGTTGATGCCAAGGGAAAATCCTGGAGAAACCACTAAGCCTGTGAAATCTAAAGAGCAAAGGAACCTTTCAAGCATTTGGGGAACTGCAACAATAAGAATTGCACTACCTTCTGATTGAACATAGGGGCATTAAAATCTGGGTCTATTTTGCAGTTGTATAACGCTTCCAATTTTCAAAGACATGCACAAATATTAATCAGTGCACAAATTTATAACAGAGCAAAGGCAGACTGGTATCGTCTGCAGGTATCATCTATAGAAATCATTATCTTGGAACCAAGGCCAATCCACTCCAAGAAAAGGCCAATAACAGTGCAAACAGCAGCTCAGACTGGAAGCCTGTTTGATCCAGGATGCTGCTTGTGCAAAGCTGTTGCCAGTGATGTCAGAGTAAAATCTGTCCTGGAGAGCTAGCGTCTCCTGTATCTGAGTCCTTTTACTGGCGCTATGGCGCTAGCCTTTGAGTCCAGCCCATGGTTCACATGTGGTGTTTTCTTTAGATGTGACAGCTAGAATATGCTATTCTGGGTGCTGGCATACTTTATATTTATCTAGACTCATTGGCTTGAACAATTTTCTTCCTCATGCTAACACCTTGTTGGCTGGTTTGTTTCGTTACATTTTAGGCTAAGTAAATTTTCTTAAATAATTTTCTGCAATGATGCCTAAGTCCTAGGCAAGTTTGGATTATTTGGATCATGTATATGTGTAGAATAATTTGAATTGCTATGTTTGATACCTATGTGTGTATGTATATGTGTATATATATACGTGTGTATATATATGTATGCATGTACATATATGTGTGTGTATATATATACATATATCAAGGATCAGAAGGTGATGGAGGGTAGTCAGCATGGATTTACACTGGTGAAATCAGGCTTGACTGGCCTGATAGACTTCTACAGGGACATGACTCGCTCAGTGGATGAGGAGAGAGCAGCGGATGTTGTTTATTTTTACTTTAGCAAGGCTTTCAACAGTCTCTCCCATAACATCCTCATTGACAAAGTGATGAAGCGTGGGCTAGATAAATGAACAGTGAAGGGCACTGATAACTGGCTAAACTGCTGGGCTCAGAAGGTTGCAATCAGCAGCATGAAGTCCATCTGGAGGCCAGTAACTAGCTGTGTATCCCAGGGGTCGATACTGGGGCCAACATTGGTTAAAACCCGTATTAATGACCTGATCAATGAGACAGAGCACAACCTCAGCAAATTTGCAGATGACACAAAGCTGGGAGGACTGGTTAATAGACCAGATAGTTGGACTGCACCAGGAAGAGCATCACCACGAAGTCAAGGAAAGTGATCCTTCCTCTCTACCCAGCTCTGGTGAAGCACATCCAGAGTGCTGGGTTCAGTGCTGGGCTCCCCAGTACAAGAGAGACATGGACATACTGGAGCGAGTTCAGTGAAGCATCACAGAAATTAGTAAGTGATTGGCGTGCACAGAGTCTGAGAGAGCTGGGACTGTTCAGCCTCGAGAAGAAAAAACTCAGGGGGATCTTATCAATATGCATAAATACCTGATGGAAGGCAGTAAAGAAGATGGAGCCAGATTTCTCAGTGGTGCCCAGTGACAGGTCAAGAGGCAATAGGCAAAAACTGAAATACAAGAAATTCCATTTAAACATAATTTTTTTCTTGTGATGGTGGTTGAACACACGAACAGGTTACCCAGAAAGGTGGTGAAGTCTCCATCCTCGGAGATATTCAAAACCTGGATTGACAATCTCCTGAGCAACCTGCTCTAGGTGACCAGGCTGGGAGCAGAGGGGTTGCCCTAGACAAACTCCAAAGGTCCCTTCCAATCTCAATGGGTCTGTGATTTTATATGTGTCCATATATGTGGGTGTGTATGTACGCGTTCACAGCATTTGATTACACCCGTTTTATTTCACAGCAATTCGAATTATTCATTTCAATGGACATTACTGTGCTTGTATAAACACTGTACTTTTGCTTCCCTTTGTTTCCTTTGTTTCCATTCAGTCTTAGGCAGAACTTGGTAGGGAAGAGTCTCATGGAGGGAAAAAAAGTGTTCCTCATAAAGGGATGTAGAAATAGCTGTACAATTCTTGTGTACACTAAAGCAAATATCTGCCATTGAGGCTTGTGGGAATGGTAGCTTCTTTACCCTGGCCTAGGATAATGCTGCACAGAGAAGGGGAACGCTGGGCCAAATCCAATTAACATCTGCTGACCTTCAGACAGACCAGTGACTGATAGGCTCAAAACTTTCTTGCAAGGTAGCATTTCCAGCATGCTGAGTTATAATGTCACACTAAGATTGGTAAGGATTGATTTCATTGCAAGATCTGATGTGTGGTTAGGTGTGACTCATCCCTGCTCATGGACTTCACTGAAACTTGGTGGACAGCTTTAGAATAGCTGTAGTGCTCCCATCAGCACGTCCTGGCATGCTTGCTTCTCCAAGAGCGAAAAAAGGCCTCCCCGCTCTTCAGGTCTTCAGCAGCTACAGCTGGATGTGGAGACAAGGCATATGGTATGAGAAGCATGCCCACAGGTCTTTCCATTTTTACACTGGAGCACTCAGAAAGAGGACTCCGATGCCTGAGCCCTGAGAGATCACTAATCCTCGCAGTTCTGAAAATTCTGCCTCTGTCTCATGGGCCCTTGTAGCAACAGGAGCTAGCACGACTGGCAGCGCAGACAGTGGGCTCCCCAGCACTGCACAAGCCCAGTAGGAATGTTGTGAAGATATGGAAAAATCAGGAGGTTGCAAAGCACGGAAATACCCAAATTTAAAGTGTGCAGCTTTGTTTCACTCCTGTTTTGTATGGACATCATGACATTTCATCTGATCCCATACTTTGCTGCAGGGACCTGGCCTCATTCAGTAGACACAAAGTATATATATAACTTACTATGTTATGGTTTCTGAAGCTCCTGGAAAACCAAAATCACATGGTGCCATGCTGTCCTGATCTCAATAGGTACCTTCATCATTGCCACTCCAACAGCTCTAGTGGGACCAAAGGCACTCAGGCTTTTCAAAGATTTTAAGCCCTACCCAAAGTGGACTTGTTTTCATGAGACTGGCAGAAGATGCAGTTCTGGCAGTGAGTCAAGTGGCATCCCAGCCTTCATGGCTTGGAGGTGAAGCTCCAGAGACAATCTTACCTCAGCCATACCTTTGGGAGCCAGTCATGCTTCTTCACTGAAGCACACGGTTAAACCTGGTGCGACCGCACACAGTCAAACACTGTGATACTTACCAGCTCTTCACTGTAACCATCCCTCTCCTCCTCTTCAAGTCCTTCCCTGGTCTGTGTTGTGGCTCATCCCATTAAGCATTAAAATCTGCTCAGCTGGCATTGACTGCCAAACCATGTTCGTATTCTATAACCTGTGCCAGACTGCTTTCTATTGCAGTGTCATTGAAGTGTACAGTGCTAGCAGGGAATCTGACATTCTGTATTAAATAACAGAACTTTAAAATCAGAGAAGAAAGAGAGCGAGGAGAAGGGATAATGGCTTGCCTGTCATGAAAACATGGGTCGAGGATGCTCATAACTTTGTATGTTAGCAGATCCCGTTAACCTCCTTATGTCAGGATGTAAACTGTTAAAAGGGATAGTAAGCATTGGTATTTCATAAGGAAGATTCACACTTTGATTCAGCCACACACTACTGTGTTAAATTCTTTATCTTTGGGTTTATTATGGCAAATACAGTTTGCAGAACTAGGGATCTAAACCTCTGTCTGCAACCCCAGCTGTCACCTCCTCCCCCCCCCTGCCCCAGGGCCACCAACCTGTGCCCAAGATCCCCAAATCCCAGCACTTGATACAGTCCTCATGGTTGCGTAGCCACAGCTCAGGCTGCTGCACGCATTGTACAGTCATTGGGAAGAGCCACGAGACATCTGTAGAGCAGAGCCAGGAAAGGACACAAGGTGACACCACAGGCAGAGGTAGGATGGTTGGGATGGCATCATTACCAGCTCAAGTGTTCCTTAGAAAAACCCCACTGTGGAAAGGTATAAAACCCTCAAGAAGTAAACAGGGAGGTGAAATAGGGCAACTCAGCACCATCGAGGATGTGCTCTGGGGCTGCAAAGACCAACTCTTCTCCCCCCGAGGTGGTGCTTGTGCAGCCAGCAAAGGCACTGAGTGCCGTATGGGAGTGGTGAGCTCCCTGTGCTCGGCTGGGTAGTTCATTAACCACAGCTATCCTGTGTGTGCATGTGCTTTGATCTTTTAGCTGTTTATATCCTCTTTGCAGAGTCTCTTTCACGCAGTTATGGATGCCCAACAGAAAGGGATGGAAAGAGGAGGGGGCGGTGGTTTTGTTGTTATTGTTAGTCCCTTTTTTCTTTCAAATCATGGTGCTTACAAAGTTTTGAAAAATCAGGAAGATGATTTACCCTAATGTCTAGTCCCTTGTGAGCAGGACCAAATGTTTAACACCACTTCAACTCAACCAATAAAAGTGCATGACAACGCACACCCACTCATGTCTTTCTGTCCAGGAGTTCAAAAGCAAGACAGTGAAGCCCAGGTTGTCACTCAGCTAATGTGCTGATGTGCTCTCATTGATGTGACTGCCCTACCATGAGGTCAGTCATTCTGGAGAGCATATTTCCAACGGGAGGTCACAGGACCGTGGTGGGGACATTGCCGGCAGTAGCTCTGTCCCTTGAGGGAAGAACTTGAGCCCAAAAGAAAGAGAGAAGGATATGTCTGGACAGTTTTCAGTATTTCATGTTTGGCTCAATGCCTTGAAGTGGACAGAAGAAAGAACTCAGAACATTTTAATTTATGGACCAAACAAAAGTTTCCTTTAATTAAAATTTAGGAGCCAATTTCAACAAGCAGTGTTTGGAAGGCAGCCCAGAAGAAAGAAGACATTACGCTATGACAAAAGAAACTTGAGAAAGTCAAATTCCGTTGGTAAAATGAATCTAAAATAAAGTGAGGAGCAAACCAGGGAGCAATGGAGGAGACAGTAGGAAGCTATAATGAATGCAAAAGATTCATTCCCAAGAGAAGGGGATGAAATCACACAAGGTGAGAGCAACAGGTGAGATGTTCAGTTGCTCTGGGACAGCTTTGGGAGGCAGAGGCAGGCCCGGTCTTCAGAGATCCTCTCACTCATGGCAAAGAATTAGCCCAGCCCTTAGCACATTTTTGCTCACAGATATACTCTTTGCTGTGATTCACCTCTCTGGGAAGGGACAGGATACTTCGCAGCAGCAGAGGGATCAAGAACAAGGTTGTTTCAGGCAGAACTTCTCCCCCTTGTAAAACTTACTGGGCAGAGTAACGGGTGAGGGTTCAGCCTGTGCCTGTGACACAGGGCTGCTCAAGATAATTTTGCGTGTGCCTGTTTTGTGCTCCCAGCATAACTATAAATAGAAGAAACAGAAATGTCAGAATTTAGGAATGGATCAATGCGAAATAATCAATGTTTGGATGCAGCAACATTCCATTTAGTTGTGTGAAGGTTTCTAGGTAACTGAAACTCTCCTTTGGGCAATTTCCATCTTTTTTCCTCCACCACCTGTGGTCTGCTAAATACTGTCTTGCCCTGTCAGCATCCAGTCACCATGGAGTTTAAAAAGTGATCATTTTCCTGTCATTGCCCATGGCATTCTCCTTTTTAAATCCTTGACAAACTACAGCAAACCCAGCCTACTTACCTTCTTTTCTGACTTCTTTAATGAACTACTTTCACCCTTACATTGTAAGATCAGTTCTGCATCCCATCTCAGTTACCACCAGACCCTCCCCTGCTGCAAGCACCCTTTCTTCACCTGGATACCTTTCAAACATGTGTTTTCACACATTTATCCTTGCTGTCCTTTGCATTTGGGGGCAGTCGTAGTGTAATGAATGCCTCCAGCATCCCTCTCATGCCTTCATAGGAGCAGACCGTCCCCATACATCGAAAGACAAGCCGGTGGGGAAGGAGACTGGCGTGGCTGAACAGAGAGCTTTGGCTGGAGCTCAGGAAAAAAAGGAGAGTTTGTGACCTTTGGAAGAAGGGACAGGCAACTCAGGAGGACTACAAAGAAGTCGTGAGGTTATGCAGGGAGAAAATTAGAAGGGCCAAAGCCCAACTAGAACTTAATCTGGCTACTGCCATAAAAAAACAACAAAAAAAAGTTTCTATAAATGCATTAGCAATAAAAGGAGGGCTAAGGAGAATCTCCACGCTTCATTGGATGTGGAGGTAAACATAGTGACAGAGGATGAGGAAAAGGCTGAGGTACTTAATGCCTTCTTTGCTGCAGTATTTAACAGTAAGACCAGTTGTTCTTTGGGTACCCAGCCCCCTGAGCTGGAAGACAGGGACAGGCAGAAGAATGAAACCCCCATAATCCACAAGGAAAGGGTTAGCAGCCTGCTACATCACTTACACACACAAAAGTCTATGGGGCTGAGTAGACTCCACCCAAGGGTACTGAGGGAGCTGGTGCAAGTGCTTACCAGCCATTTTCCGTCATTTATCAGCAGTCCTGGCTAACTGGGGAGGTCCCATTTGACTGGAGGTTAACAAATGTGATACCCGTCTACAAGAACAGGCAGAAGGAGGATTCAGGGAACTACAGGCCTGTCAGCCTGACCTCGGTACCTGGGAGGGTTATGGAGCAGATCATCTTGAGTGCCATCACACGGCATGTACAGGACAACCAGGTGATCAGGCCCAGTCAGCATGAGTCTATGAAAGGCAGGTCCTGCTTAACTAACCTGATCTTCTATGACAAGGTGACCCACTCAGTGGATGAGGGAAAGACTGTGGATATTGTCTACCTAGACTTTAGGAAAGCCTTTTACACTGTTTACCACAGCTTTCTCCTGGAGAAACTGGCTGCTCATGGCTTGGACGGGTGTAGTCTTTGCTGGGTAACAAACTGGCTGGATGGCTTGGCCCAGAGAGTGGTGGTGAATGGAGTTCAATCCAGTCGATGGTCGGTCACAAGCGGTGTTCCCCAGGGCTCAGTATCGGGGATGGTTTTGTTTAATATCTTTATCAATGATCTGGATGAGGGAATCAGATACACCCTCAGTAAGTTTGCAGATGACGCTAAGTTGGGTGGGAGTGTTGATCTGCTTGAGGGTAGAAAGGCTCTACGGAGGGACCTGGACAGACTGGGTCAATGGGCTGAGGCGAATGGTATGAGGTTCAACAAGGCTGTGTTGGGTCCTGCACTTGGGTCACAACAACCCCATGCAATGCTGCAGGCTTGGGGAAAACTGCCTGGCAGAAAAGGACCTGGGGGTGTTGGCTGACAGCTGAATATGAGCCAGCAGTGTGCTCAGGCTGACAAGAAGGCCAACAGCATCCTGGCTTGTATCAGGAATAGTGTGGCCAGCAGGACCAGGGAAGTGATCATCCCCCTGTACTCGGCACTGGTGAGGCCACACCTCGAGTACTATGTTCATTTTTGGGCCCCTCACTGCAAGAAATACATAAAGGTGCTGGAGCGTGTCCAGAGAAGGGCAACGAAGCTGGTGAGGGGTCTAGAGCACAAGACATATGAGTAGCAGCTGAGGCAACTGGGTTTTTTTAGCCTGGAGAAGAGGGAGGCTGAGGGGAGACCTTATCACTCTCCACAACTGCCTGAAAGGAGGTTGTAGCAAGGTGGGGGGTTGATCTCTTCTCCCAAGTAAAAAGTGATAGGACAACAGGAAATGGCCTCAAGTTACACCAGGGGAGGTTTAGATTGGATGTTAGGAAAAATTTCTTCACAGAAAGGATTGTCAAGCATTGGAACAGGATTCCCAGGGAAGTGGTGGAGCCACCATCCCTGGAGGTATTTAAAAAAATGGGTAGACGTGGAGCTTAGGGACATGGTTTAGTGGTGGTTTTTGGCAGTGTTAGGTTGATGGTTGGACTCGATGATCTTAAAGGTCCCTTCCAACCTAGACAATTCTATGATTCTATAACCTCATCTTTCCCATTAGGCCCAAAATAACTTCACGCTGGCTTCTGATGTGTTCCAACCACCTGGCCATGCTGACAATCAATTCTTCTTCATATTTGCCAAAACATTTTTGCATCCTCCATTGACTCTTGTTCCAGGTTCTGAGAGCCTTGGAGATATCTTTATGTCCTGTGTTTGTACAGCACCTGTGAGCTCCTGGTTCATTATTAGGCTCTTAAGGACTGTAACAAGATTAATGGGAATAATCATGAGGAGTAGGATTGGGTAATGTGGAAACCAGTTTGGCATATCAGTGTCATTTCATAAACTGACTCTTATGAATACAATGCATTTCGCAGCACTAATAACTTTCTCAGGAAAGACAACACTTGAATACTTGGGGAAATGTATGAGCAGCTTCTCACTGAGGGAGTTTTCTTTCAGCTGAGGTTGACACGTGAGCTGATGTGAGGTGACATTTCACTCAGTACCTGAGTAGTGTTGCCTCTGGGTAGGTGTCATTGGTTTCCTGTGCTCCCAGTTTCTCACCTATAATGAAACAGGAACCAACAGAGAGGGAATAGTTTTTGCATCTGCTGCAGTATATTTGCTAGCAGACCTGGGCCAAAAAAAGAAAAAAAAACCCCACCCAGTTTCTCTTCTAGAGAGAAACAGGCAATTTATGGCTTTTCTTCTGGTTTAATCAAGACACACTGTCTTGTCCCACTCAAATCTTTTAGTCTTGTACTATGATGAATTTTGCCATAACTCTGATGCATGGCTCACACAGAGCCGAAGGTCAGAGAGTAACTTCTGCTCACAGCCATCTGTATATTTTTACCTGATTCTTACTCATGAGCTGCTCATAGATTTCAGAGATTGTGAAGGTCATATGGAGCCATTATGATTATCTAGTCTGACCTTCTGCATGACACACTGAATGCAACCTAATAATTCCTGTATCAATCCCTTCATGTCTTGTTGAGCTAGACACATTTCTAAGAAAAAAGGTCACTTCAGCCTGTACATAAAGGTGTCAGAAATGACAGTGGACCACTGCATCTCTTAGGAAGCTGTTCAAATGGTTAATGACATCTCTGCTAAACACAGGTACCAGTACTAACTGGGAGGGCAGCAGCTTCCTACTGTGCTTACTCAAAGGTTGTCAGCCAGTTACCAATGATTTGGTCCATCCTTATTGAAGCCATTACATGCTTCTGGTTTACTCCAGCCTGGGAAGAATGATGTGTGTACAAAGGCAGCATGAAGCCAGAGGAGGTAGAATGGATAAATGAGATCTAAGCAGTGGATGATGCCTCCCTTTTGTGACAGTATGTAAACTTAAGACTTCAGAAGATCAAGAGAAAGTTAAGTGACCAACATCATTCTTACAGATTAGTTATCATCTTGTACAGCACATAGCTCAATTCACCCTAGGCATCTGACCATGGGATTAATTTATGTAAACTGCAGTGGCTAATGCCCTGTGGTATCCAAGATGTCTGCAGAGGTCTGGCAGACATGATACAGGAATTCAGGGAGACCTTGTCTTTCAAGAGCAGCAGCTGAAGGTCAGATGGGTACTCCCCAGTGCTTACGAAGATGCTCAGTACCTATGTGTAGTCAGCCATTATACCTCTTCTTTCTAGAGGATGACTGAATCATTCTCTGGGCTCTGCTATTGACTAGGTGTCTGTCTATAATGGTGCACATGTAGTTATCTAAATTTGAGTGTCTCTCTATTGAGCTGCATACCCAGCATGAATTCAGTCCAGGATTAGGAGTACTTGATGTCTAGCACTAATAGAACTGAAGAATTTCTGGGTATGGCAGTAACAAACTTTCAGGGATTTAGAGAAATTCAGGGATAATAAATAAGGCCCTTCTAGATCTTACAGGAAGGATCTATCTCCCCAGACTTCAGGTGTCTCCATCTGAACTAGCTACCTGATGTCCACTTTATACTCAGTGCAGAGACATAGGACTTTCTGGAGCAACTCATGCTTAGATTTCTCCATGAAGAATTGCTCCTTCAGAGACTAGAGAAACAGCTCAGTGTGAATAGCTGAGGTGGAGATTTCTACACTACATCTATCTATGTATGACCAGATTAATTCCATCCTTTGTGCTCCCAGAATGATGCACCAACTAAGTGGACTTAAATTTTTTTTTTTTAATTTTACATAGAGAAATGCAGTTAGGCTCTCACTACGTGTTCATATTCTCCTATGGACTTAAAACAGTGTTTCTTTTGGTTAGTGTAGCTTGAAACATCCTGAAAGCACCTAATTTTCAGAAACTCACAAGCATCCACTAACAGGTCTCCTTTGGTCTCCTTAGACACATTAAAAAAATCTCAATTTTGGTTTTAGATCAGGGATGCAATCATTAGGCTTCAGATTATAACACGGAATTCTGAACCCCTTTGAAAATTCAGAGGGGTCATCTTGATGAGCTAGGGCAAATACTGTTACTGGGTTGCAGTACTTTTTATTAGAAAGGATATTGTTCACATTTGCTCAAGGTCCTCTTCTGGTTCATTCAGAGCACCTACCATTTCTTCAGTTTTAGTGTACCCTGTAAATATCTGTAATTTGGGAGTACAAATTCAGGAAATATCCTTGATACAGGACAGATATGTTCATTGCTGACCCCCATGCTCTCCATATATACTGCAGGGTACGACAGCATGTTGCAGTGTGCGTTTTTCAACTATAACACCATGACCAGAGTTATATGAAAGGCAACTTTTCATTATTTCATTTAATTCTGTGCATAACTTCATGCATAAATCATCCAGGAGTCCAGGAATTAATGGCACTTTCTCATTTCTTGTAATTCATAAAACCTCTAATAGATTTCTCCCTTAGATGATGGCAACAGTAAAACTGCATATCTGTCATACTTAATCAAGGAGAAATATTAGAGCTAATTTGTGTTAAAGAAGAACTGCTTGTGTAGATTTTACTCAACTTTACTGATATATAGTATTAAACGACTGCTGAAATCAATTCCTAAGAATAAAACCTAAAATAGTATAAAAAATCAATATGAATCCTCAGTGTCAGAACTTAAATGAATTTAGGAGATATAAGGTGGTCATTGCATACAAATTGATTTTTCCAGCTGCCAGGCTGCTAAATATAAGCATCTAGCTTGTGGAGGTACATGCTCATACATTCTCTCGGATACACACATTTGCGTATGGTGTTTTACAGAAGTAAAGATATGATTGCTTTATGGATTAATTCATGCTACGTATTAGTGTCTGCCTCATGGGAGATAAAAGTCACAAACTCTCCAGTCATTATGGGTTTTGGAATTGGGAATATCCAAAAGCAAAACTCAGAACTAGTGCAGATGAACACAGCTTCACTGATTTCCATTTTGTCTATGTGACTTGTCTCAGTTTATAGGAGGACTGGGGTCTACCTTTGTAAACAGAAGTGTTTGAAAATTAGACGGTGTGAAATTCTGGATGTACTGATGTGAATTGAAAATCCCCCCTTCAATCTGCCAGTGATTTCAGTGGAGCCAGGATTTATGCCTGCATCGTCCCCCAGCTGCGTGATGAGAGTGAGTCATTCACACTGGCTCTGCAGGAACATGGTGGGGTTGGGAAGCAGCACAGCTGGGGACTGTGGCCTCCTCCAGAGAAAAGACCTCTGCTCTCATCAGGGCTGGTTTGCTCCAGCACTAGAGAAGCAAGATTGCTTACCAGGTCCTGCATCTTAGAAGGTGTTTTTCCAGCCATACTGGGATCTCTGTCTCATTCATGCTACTCTGCTGTCATAACACAGCAACAAAACAAACCCAGAAAATATTTCCAATAATCAAGTTGCATGGCTCTGGTTTTCTGCATAAACTGAAATGGCAGATGGCATTGCAACCTTGAACATAGTAAACAGCGCTTTTCTGTGTAAACATGGGGTTCCAAAATTATGGCTCTGCTGATCACAATTCAGCCCATAAAAATTAAAGTTGACGAGGACTTTGGATGACAGATTAACTGACCTGAGACTCAATAAATCTTTTCACCAGAGGGACAGAATTGCAGGGTTAGAAAGATTTATTCCACTCTCCATATTTTAGTTGAAACAAGCTGCAAATGGCCTTTTGGAAACTTGTTTCAGTTTCAACTTGTTAGTTGGAGTCTCAAGATATTTGGGTTATGAATTCATTCCTCAAACTATGTCATTCTGCAGTTGTTTGTACACCATGTTCAAGGGTCCTTTAATTTTTGCCACTCTGTAAGACGTTGTAGCCTTTCATATGTCCACAAAGTATATAAAACCATAAGTATTCACTCATATTTCCCAAAAGCATGGTTCAAGTAAGGGTATGGAGACCGGTGGGAGTTGTGGAAGGGAAGGCTCTCGCCTTCTGCTCCAGTGTGTGACTGCGAAACTGCTGCACAAAGCAGCATTCACTGGAGTGGGGCTATAGAGCCTAGACATTCCCTGTGAATCCATTTCTGAGCATCCTCTTGTTTAGTTCAAGTGAATTAGTAAAATTGTGGAAAATAGACTCAAGGAGAGGAAGAACTGTAAAACAGTGGTATTACCTTTTGTGCTTAGTCTTTTCCCTTTCATCTGATTTCACTCCATGCACTGTTCTCTACCCAACCTTTGCTACAGGGCTTGTTTTAGCTTGATCCTTCTCTTTCAAGAAGACACTTTCCTTTAAAACATGAGCAGAAAGCTCCTGAGCTTCTGCACTTCCAAAATTACCATGACCTCAGAGACGGAATAACTTTAAATGGTGAGCACTAAAGCTATCCTCATGAGTAGAAATGAAATATTCAGGATCTGAGGAAGCTTCCATTTTAGCTGTTCGTCTTCTTTTCAGTGTAACATTTCTATCCAACTTCCATACACACCTCATTTCAATTACTGACTTAAAAGAAGTCAGACTTTCCATAGCTACTCATAATAGCGGAGAGAAACGTTTTAGAGTTTTATATTTATCTAAGCATCTGTAACAAAGCTTACAAGCTGAATCCTTGCAAATATATCTCCAGTGTTTGAAGACATTTCATTTCTGGCTCTTGACCAGTTGAAAAAGGAATCTGTTTTCACATGTCTCTGGTGGCAGCTCTAATGCATTTTGACTAGTGGGAATCTCAATGTAAAATTTCATAGTAGGCTTTTATGTGTATATGCATGTGTATAGCATAGGGGAGGTTTGAGAAAACAATGCAAAACAAGAATGGTGCAGGTTATTCATTACCAAGTCAATACTAACAAGATTAAAATATTTAGTTATGATACTTCAGAAAGCAGAAACTTTGTAAATGACCTTTTAAGCTTTCTCCTACACATTACTTATCACACTTAGTCCAAACTGACACATGCCCATCTCCGCAAGCTTGGGGGCAGCCAGCAAAATCCCTACAGAGGTCTGCCGTACAAGTGTGTGAATAGATAAGAACTACTTCCCACCTCTCAGCATTAGTTAAAAAAAATCTATGGAAAGTTGTTACATGTTTGAACAAGTTTCCATATGGGAGCTCCAGCTGCACATAAAAAGGGTTCCCGTTGCATTATGCTATCACTGCATACTGCAGTTAAAACAGAAGGCTAAAGAAAGATGCCAGTGAGGTTTATAAAGTTCTGGGGATGCGGGGATGTGTCAAACTGTCTCTAAGGTAAGAGCCATCCCTGCGTTTCTGGTCATTGCAAGAGACAAAACCCATTATCAGTTTCTTGGGGGAATCTCTGCTTAGTTTCTTCACATCAGTCTCAAATCATCGGTGGTGTGAAATAAGAATATTCCTCTGGGTGCAAGGGGATTTGAAAATGAAAATGATAAAGTGTGAATTATGAAGAGTGAATAAAGACCCAGGGACAAAATTAGTAGAAACACTTGAGAAAAGTTGCAAACACCACCAAATTCAGACTGTTTCTCTGACTGACGTAGGGTAGGGTTTTGTTCCCTTAGTCTTCTAGGAAGGAGCTCTGTTATAGAAATGTTGGTGGCAAGACCTGGAGCCAACCTTCTATCAAAGTGGGACTAACTCACCACCAGGTCAAGTTGGCCAGGGCTCTGCCTAACCAAGTCTTGAACACCTCCAAGAACGGAGATTTTTACCCCCCCCGCTGGACCTCTTGTTCCTGTGCTAAACAATCCCTCTCTGGTTTCTTCCCATTGCTCTTGAACTTGCCTCAGTATTCCAGGTGTGACTTCCCCATTGCCAAGTAGAAGGGAATAATAATAATTTTCCTGGATCTGCTAGTTGTGCTGCTTCTTATGTTGTCTTTAATCTAGACAACTACATCTGAACTGCTTCTTTTGATTTTGCTGATAGAGAACTGGAGAGAAAGAAGCACCTCTAAGCACGATTCACTTCATGTTTAAGTAGATGTCTAATACAGGTCAACTAAATCATGTCCTGCTAGTGCTTTTTACTTTCCATTGTAGTGGGGACTAACCCCGCTGATGAAACCTACAGTGGAAACATCTAATACCAGGTAAAATGAATCCCACCTGTACAGTCCCTAGGTGTAGTCCTTCATTAACTAGTAAACAGAATGACAAAGGAGACATAATTATCAGAAGCTCCTAAGGAGGAAGTAACTATTTTCTTATTCCAATGTAGTGAAGTCCTGATGATGTTTTCTGTGTGTAGGGCCAGATTTTCAAAGGTATTCAAGCATCTAAATATGCAGATAGTCACCTACCGGAGATCAACTAAATGAACAATTTGGCAAGGCATTGAAAAGCAACAATGAACTCAGTTCCTAACTAATCTCCAGGCTCTGTAAATCTCACTAGCTAGCTCAGTCCCTTTGCAAATCTGTTTTTTAATACCCTTTTGATCATGGACTTCTAAGTTGCTTAGTTGCTTTTGGAAAGCAGACCCAGCAAGCCTCCATTTCCTGAGTGTCAGCCAGAAAAGCATATGATTACATCTGGTACATCAATTTCCAAATTCTGCCTGGGCAATATAAGTTCACTCTGCATCCCCATAAAAAACACAGTACTGTGTTCTCTGCTCACCTATAAAATATGCAATCAGAATATGTATCTAGATGCAAATAAGTCTTGATGCTAATGCATTTGCACTGCAATTCCTTTCACAGTCTGAATGCCTTTAATTCCCTTTACCAGATGCAATTCCTGCAAAGAATTGGCAAAACAGTTGCAATTAAAAACACACTCTCTAAGCTATTAGGATGAAAAATCAATCTTCCCTGACTGTCATCTGTAATTTCCAGCTTGCAGGTGGGCAGCCATGTAATTATATATCTGTATCACACACACACACATATGCACACATTCACGCTTTTTCTATATCAGGATTGATTACTTATGATGATGAAAATATCATTTTCAGAACAAAACGAAACTCAACATTTGTTTCACAATAAACTAATGAACATGCCCTGTGATGCCTTAAAATGCTTATTTGCCAGAGGAGGACTGTGTGTGTTTGAAAATAATTACAAGAATGAACTCCAGATGGTCCCACTGTCAAGGTACAGTAGGTCTTTGTTTGGCTTCACTAGCATGAACTGTGGTGGAGAGAAATCAGATAATCACAAAGCTAAACAAACCACATATTCAGTGATATGTCTCTTATTTTCTGGGCTATTTGAGTAGCAAACTTTGAACTTGAGAGAGAGAAAAATAAACCTGTGTGAAAAGGAAAACAAGCAGCAGAACACAAAAATGCTGTGTTGGGTGTCATATCTTCCAATCTATATCTATATACTATGGTGTAGCATTGAACATTTATACATATGATTCATAAGCATATCCATGGCTACATATATATTCACGGCATACTCAGCAACCTGGAAAAAAAAAGGTAAAAACTACAACATGCAGGATGAGAGTAAGAGCCAGGATAGCCTTTGTAAATCCAAACAGAGCTGGCTGCTGCTGTCTGAATCCTAATTGTCTCCCTGTTACTGCTGCCTCTGCTGACTCCTCACAAAGCTCAGCTGAAGGAGTTCCACAGCTAGGTGTGCCCAGCCCTGACATTGTGGTCCCTCTGTGAGCAGTGTGATGCTTCTCCTGCCAATTTCCCTGCCTTTTCCCTACAGCCAGCTGCCTGCAGGACAGCAGCTTACTCAGGCAAGTCGGGCCCTGAACTAACCCACTGGGTGTGCTGGGGCACAGGATGTCTCACTGGTTCTGGAGGGTCTTCCTGGGCACTGCCAAGACCACGCTTTCAGACTGGATGGCTAAAAGGCAGGCAAGTCTTAAGCATGGACTCAGCAGTACTCTTCCCATTCGGCATAGAGGTACCCGTGGGGAAGAGAGCAGTTTTAATGGTGCAGAGGGAATGCTGTAACAAGAGAGTCCTGAAATGCTCCTTGGTGTTGTGCAATACATGCCATAACACTTATAAATCAGAGAGAAGTAAAAATATTTTTTGTATTGATGAACCTACAATTAAGAATTGTAAAAAAACCCACCAATCTCAAAAGAGTCAAAATAAATCCTCAAATAGGATGCAGCTCTCCTCAATCACTGGATATCATCATGAAGAAAAGCTCTGTTTAGTCTGGCATGTATTCCTCACTTTTTTTTTTTTTTAATCCACCCTGTATTTCCATCATATATTTGGAAATCTGTTTGTGAGTCTGATAGTTTAATGGATTTTTGGCACATCATTTTTGACAACCTAAAAATATTCTGGGAAGCCACCAACTATGGGCTTTTAGCTACCAGAAGCTGCAGCCATCCACTCATCACATGACTGAAGGTCACCAAAACAACCCATGCCAATGCTCAGCAATCAGTCTGTGTCATGTCTTTTCAGCTACTAGTCTGCAATGATGGTGGTCCCTGTTGTACCAGACAACAGCTGCTGTGCTCCTTTGGTTTGTTTAGCTGAAGTTTTTCTATGCCTGTACAGTAAGTTTACAGCATGGTCCTTTAGGAGCCCTTTTGGTCACCAGTCCTGCAGATGACAGGGTATGGCTTATGCTGCAGCCAACCTCTTCTGAGGTGTTACACTCAGGTTGAGCATTACACACTGAAATAAGGTCTGATGAACAGAAAACACAGCTTGCAGTAGGGAGCTACAGCTTGCTTAGCTGCTCATCCCAGAAATCTGTGTGGGACCACAGTGGAGAGAAACTGCTGATCCAGTATGGGGATTTAAGAGACAAAATGTGCAGAATAGTATTGGGCTATATGTAGAGTTGGGAGGATCATAAAGTCATAGAATCATAGAATGGTTTGCATTGGAAGGGACCTTCAAAGATCATCTAGTATAACCTCCTGCCATGGGCAGGGACATCTTTCACTAGTTCAAGTTGATCAGAGCCACATACAACCTGACCTTGAGCACTTCCAATTGATGGGGCATCTGCAACTTCTCTGGGGAACCCATTCCAGTGTCTCACCACCGTCACTGTAAAAAATTTTCTTCCTTATGTCCAATCTAAATATACTTACTTTCAGCTTAAAACCATTGCCTCTTGTCCTGTCACTACAGACCTCAGTAAAAAGTCTCTTTCTTATAAGCCACCTTTATAAATTGAAAGGCAGGAATAAGGTCTCCCCGGAGCCTTCTCTTCTCCAGGCTGAACAATCCCAACTCTCTCAGCATTTCTTCATAGGGAAGGTGTTCCATCCCTCCGATCATTTTTGTGGCCGTCCTCTAGACCCGCACCTGCAGGTCCATGTGTTTCTTGCACCAAGGACTCCAGAGCTGGATGCAGTACTCCAGGTGGGGTCTCACAAGAGTGGAGTAGAGGGAGGAGAATCACCTCCCTCAACCTGCTGGCCACACTTCTTTTGATGCAGCCCAGGATATGATTGACTTTCTGGGCTGTAAATGCACGTTGCTGGCTCATGTCCAGTTTTTCATCCACCAGTACCCCCAAGTCCTTCTCAGGGCTGCTCTCAATTAATTTTTTCCCCAATCTGTGTTGATATTGGGGATTTCCCCAACCCATGTGTTGGGACTTGTACTTGGCCTTGTTGAACTTCATGAGGTCTGCATGGGCCCACTCCTCGAGCCTGTCAAGCTCCCTCTGGATGGCATCCCTTCCCTTTAACATATCAACTGCACCACTCAACTTGGTGTCACCTGCAGACTTCCTGAGGGTGTACTCAATCCCTCTATGTCATTGCTGAAGATATTAAACAGTACTGGTCACAGTATGGACCCTTGAGGAGCACCACTCATTACTGGTTTCCATTTGGACATTGAGCTATTGATTATAACTCTTTGGACTTGGCCATTCAGCCAATTCCTTATCCATCTAACAGTCCATCCATCAGGACCATATCTCACCAATTTAGAGGTAAGAATGTTGCGGTGGCCTGTGTCAAAGGCCTTACAGAAGTCCAGGCAGATGACATGCATAGCTCTTCCCTTGTTCACTGATGCAGTCAATCCATCATAGAAGGCCACTAGATTAGTCAGGATGCTAACTCTTGAGGTAGATGCAACATTAATAACACCTGAGAACAAGTGCAAACTAAACATTTTCCTTGGTACCAACAAACCTTGAAAACCTAGAAAGGTAAGAACCTCTGAGTAGAGGTGGACAATTCATGAACAGTTGATACCTGAAAATAAGTCATCTGAACAATTTATAAGGACATTATTAAAGTCCTTCTAAAGAAGGTGAAGAAGAGGTCAAAAATAAAAAAAAAATGTATAATGGGATCGTTAATGTTATAGAGAGAATGGGTTAGAAAAATAGAACTTTCAATAACATTAAAAGATGAGAGCCTGAAGACCACTTAAAGGAAATATTTATTCACAGAATCAATGTCAACCATGAAACTTCTTGTCAAAGTAAGTTGTTGAGACCAAGAACTAACCAGGATGTTTTTGTGGGTGTCAGAATTACCATAATTAATTATACACATTTTGGGGGAAACGTTAAACCACATGCTTCAGAGATTATTATCAACTCTTGTACACCTCAAATGAGAAGAGGAAGGGGAGGAGAAACAGATTATCTGATACCTGGCTACTGCAATATCTTAATGGCTTACTCTAAAACTTCTTGTCTGTCAGAGACAGAGTGCAACTCACAGACCTCAGGTTCAACCTTACAAAGCAGCCTCTGTTTTGAACAGCAGTTGTCTGGCCACAACCTTCCGAGAGACTGATTATTCAAAGTGTCATTTGCATTGAATGTTGAGGACATGAGAGGATTAGGAAGATCTAGCAGCACTGGAGCATGAGTCACCAGAGTAGTGTCTTCTCCTGGATGTGGCTTATTTTGTTCCTCATCAGCTGTGACTGGGTCATTCAACATGCTCTAAGACAGCCCAACCTAATGTTTTAAACCTTTCATGATCTACAAATTTCCTTGCTCTTCAATGTCCCTTTTTCTGACATTAGCAGTATAGATATCCTGTCATTTCGATTATGATGCCTGTCTTTTCACGTCTCTCCATTTTAAAGTTGTATGGCGTGATGCTCCACTTGTTGCCAGAAAGATGCTATTTATGAACAACATCGGTCATACGCTTGAAAAGGCTACTGGTGCCCTTCAATCCATGGTGGGTGCTTTTGAAATCGATGTGTGACTGAGGTGGGATAAGCAAGGAGAGATTTCAATTTTTGTAGGGCTTTGTTTGTAGAAAAGTTAACTTTCTAGAACATGATAATAATCAAAGGAATATTGTGGGTTTTCTTAATTTTCATTTTCTGATTATTCATGTAATTACACACCCTCTCCTGGATTCAGATTCTTTTATAAACTGCAACTGGGACAGACAGCAGTTGAAGGATAATTGGGTAGTTTACATAAATTAGATCCCTTAGGTATATCCAGGACAAAGTCAAGATATTCAAGCAGAAGAAAAGAGATAGAAAAAATATAGAAAAAGTTGGAATTAATTAAAAGACAACCCACTTAGTCACATTCAGAGCATTTAGTGGTTTACTAAAACATACAGCAGACCTAAAGGGCAGTAATCTATTTTTAGTTCTTGATATGACTGCAATCAAATGACTATGGAATGTGTCTTCTGCGCGTTATCTCTATTATCTTTTTTAATAATAAGGTGGTGAATGATTGTAGGTGGGTTGTCATATTTTAGAAGAAAAATTCCTCCTGAATCCCACCTCCACCATACAATTTTCTTCTCAGGCTGGTTCTGCACTGAGTTATTTGAGTTTCACATAAAGTCTTCTTTCGTTTATTTATTATGTGTTTTCCATAACCCTTTTTGCATGTTGATTTCTAACAAGTTTTTTGAGATATGCATTGCCCTCCCACAGAATAAGCGTGAGCAAAGATTATGTCAGGTTATAAAGCTAGATATTGCCAAAGACTAGACAGGATATCCTTTCCTCGCCAAAGCTGATGATACAGGTTTGAGACATAACAGCTGGGAGTAGGAGACATATAAAATGTTGTTTGAGGTGGCTGCAAATAAAGAACATACTTGCACAGAATAACTATGTGTTCATTTATTTTACTGACTCCAACTAGGGACGAATAGCAAATAAGAAATGAGATATCAAATCTATTAGCAAAAAGAGGGAGGTGCTCTGCTGTTATTTAGTATTTCTATTTAGCAAGGCAATTTGTTTTTAAATTATAAGACATATTTTTATTAGCAATGTTTGTCTTGCACAGCTAGGGAGCTAGTAGTTATCAAGCCTGGATAGTGTGATTCTCTTTTCCATAACAATGGAAAAAAAAGTTTGCTTTCAGTTCCTTGGAGACAGAAGGAGGAGGATGAAAAGAATAGCTCCCTCTCCAGTCAGCAAGTATGAGGCTGTGGTGGAGAATAGATTTTCAGAGGGTAGTCTGCTTAAGTGACTGTGTAAGTGCTGAGATACCACAATGATGGATGTTTTATAAATGCCTAGGTAGGTAGATAGATATGACAACCGGAATAGTTCTAGGTTTAAACTGAAATGAGGCTCTCCATCACCATGTCATCTCCAGAAAGTCACTTGACCTTCTTGTTCTTGAATCAGACCAGCTGTAAGAGCTGATAAAAAGCTGTCTTTCTCTGAAACCAAGAGCTTAATCCAAACTTATGGCTGTTCAGGGAAGCCTTTTACTTGATTCAAGTGGACCTAGGCTCAGGTCTTAAATACTTCACATCGACTGAACAATTCTTTGCCGTGCCTCATCTTGCTCTTTTCCCTTCCTCCTCCTCACTCCCTGCTGGGCAAGCACTAACCGTTAGCTCCTAGAGGCGGCTGAAAGGCTTGAGACCTTGCTAGTCTGGGCTCTTTCCTCCCCTCTCCTACTCCTCAGTTTCTTCTTGTTGTACACATGACCTTGTTAATCAGGAGTTTAATATTTCAATGTTTTATAAGTATTTTGTGGGACAATGCAATTTATCCTACAAGGACGAAGCTGACAGCATGGTAATTAAGAATAGAATAAATGCTAAGGGTGAGAGCAGATTGCAGTGAATGACTGATTATTTTTGATAAGGAAATTGCTCTGCTGGTAACAGAATACACACTATTTAAGAGCTGAATGGAGGTGCCAGAAACGAATACAAACAAATAATGTCTTCATCAGTGTAAATATACTACCTGTGCTGTTCATCTGCAACACGTCTAGCTCTCCCAGTAACCTCCAACAAGTGCGTGACCATCAAGAGATGTGTATTATTTGCACATAGATAAATTTGTTGGTAAATTCAGAACCTGCATATTCATTATGTGACTGGAAAGTGAATCTCATTGTCATTGGCACTGCAGCAAGACAAAGCATGGACTCCCCCAGAATTAGACATCTGATTCAAATCAATTTGTGTAAATAATGATGCCTGACATTACTGTTTGGTAAGAATCCTGGAAAGCTTTAGAGGCACGAACATGCGAATGCCCAAGAAGTCCTTGTCAAGTAAGTAATTGTAACTCCTGTTTTACAAATGAGTGAACCACAGCAGAAAGCCAAGGAGATGGCATCTTTGTGAGAGTGCTGAGAACAGCCTTCCAGAGCAGCAAATTCTCACGTAGGGAAGGGTGCTGATAAGGCAGGTGACAGAACCAGCATCTGGAACTGTTGTTCCAGCTAACTGATATTGAATTTGTCCCAACTGAGACCAGACTACACAAATTCATCCATACACTTCTATCAGCCATACAGACCTGTGAGAAAAGAAGCAATGATATTCAGTTCAAACAGTAGCCCATACAACACTGTTGCCAGACTGTGTTCTTGAGCTGTATTTGGGCATCATGCCATCCAAGTGCAACTTGGATGCCAGGGCTGCATTGCATGGCTGATAGCAGAGGTGTGTTTGTCGATAAGATGCTGCCACGCATCTTTAACAACAACAGGTTGCCCAGAGGTGGTAGATGCCCCATCCCTGGAAACATTGAAGGTCAGGCTGGATGGGGCTTTGAGCAACCTGATCTAGTTGAAGATGTCCCTGCTCATTGCAGGGGGGTTGGATGAGATGACCTTTAAAGGTACATTCCAACACAAATTATTCTATGATTCTATGCAGATCCGTGGCTTTTGGAGTGTGCTGGGAGTTGTGAGCCATTAGAGAATTCTGAGTCCAATGTCACTAAGTCTTCCTGCAACCCAGCAGCACATGTCCGTCAACACCCAAAACCCCCTCTTCGTCTTCTGAGGGAGACATTATCAGCTCCCACCTGCAAACTGTTCCTCCTGCCCCAGCTCTTTAAAGTGTCTGATACGTCTTGTGGCTCTCAGCCAGGGAAGCTTTTAGGATGCAACTTGTAAGATCAGGAAAGCTGGACAGTCTGCTTCTGGCAGAGCCATTGACACCTTCTATCATCACTGAAGATTTTGTCTTTCATTTTATTAGCAGGAGGACTGTGAAGTAGATTGCCATAATCATTGGTAATTCTGGCTATATTATGCTATCTTTATCAATCTATCTCCTCTAAAATCTATCTGTTCTATTTCTCTCTCCCTCTTCAGGGATGAGGAGAAAGAAAAATCAATCTGCTGAAAATACAGAGGGAAAACAGAACCCCTTTTCTCCAACAAATCACACACTCCTAGTAGCAGCATTGTGTGGCTTTTAATTTCACCAAAGGAGAGTCAGTAATTATTTATAGTTTATCACAACTGGGGAAAGGTTTCCCAAGGTACAAACTAATTATGTTTTTAAATAAACTGATAGTCCATGTAATAAATGATCACATTTTCTAATCACTGGGAGATTTATGTTACTTTATTCAATCATCTGTGTGTAGAATTGAAACCTTAGTAAATCAACTGGAAAGAAAATGTCTAGATTAAATTGAGAGCTCTGCAACTACGAGGCTTTAGGAAATGAACCCAGTAGGAGGGAATAGGCTGAGTGCACAAAGCCCCCCAATACCTACGGTTTCATACATTAAAAGAATGGGTGTAATTGACAGCCAAACCAGAATTTATGTTCATTTAAGGTCAAGTCTTAACCTGTGCTGCACAGATTTGGCATGTATTAAAGGATAAAGGCAAAGACAGTCCTGTTGTCTGCAGGGTATCTCAGTCACAGTCATTTGTTTAAGGACAGTAATTAGAATGAATTAAAAAATGTAGATTAGGTGACTGCATATGACATTTCATTTATGGCAGGCAATAAATGACATGATCTTATCGTGAAATTAGTCATCATCTTAGACTTCTCTTGTCGATCTATAAAATGAAATGCCATGGAGAGCAGCATATTTTTCATTGTTATGCCAACATGGCTTTTTCATAATGTACATCATTAAAATAAGCCTGGGAACTGGAACATGCAATCATAGTAATAGCATTAATAATGTTTAATTTATGTATTATGTGCACAAAAACCTTTTGGTGCTTGAAACAAAAACGACCTGAAAACACAATTTATCCTTAGCAAGGCAGCATGCAGTGCTGCAAAGCATCTGTAGAGTTAGAAAAAAATCAAGGTATGGACTGCTGAACAGCAGTGGAGTGAAGCAGCACGGAGGTATGCTGTGAATGGCAGAATTGTGGGCAGAGACCTACTGCAATAGGGGCAGATCCTGAACTGGTTGATGAGCCCCTTTGCAGTCCTTAGCTAGGCAGTGCAGAGCAGAGAGGGGCTGGTAACAGTACCAGGAGAACGTGACAGGTTTTATTTTTCTCTTCCACATTCAAAATGAACCAGACTGGAAGACAGTCAGTGGAAATCTGGGAGATTTTGTCAAAATCAGTTTGCATAGGTGATTAACCACAGAAAAAGCCAGTCTAGCTTTTCCTTAACCTGAATTATTTTGGGGAAAAAATGTAAGCACAGAGTGACCACACATGCAGGTGTGCTGGGAGACCAGAGAAGGGAAGGAAGCCCCAGCAGGGACTTCGTGATGAGCTGGGTCAGGACATAGGACTATAGTGCATGTGTATCCAGTATGTCTGTGCTCTAGCCACAGGACCCTCCCCAGTGTGTTACAACAGAGAGGAAAAGGCTGAATTCACCACTGAACTTCCAGGTCCCTGCAAGTACGTCCCTCATCAATCCCACATCCAGCCATCATTGTGTCTTTGATTAAGTGAGCAGGACATGCTGGTCACGTACCTGAGAGATTTTAATTAGACTTGGAGCACTGGCACACTCCCAAATTTCTCATGAATCTGGATTGCCAGACATTGGCAACAGCTATTTGAAGGTCTTGTTGAAGAGCCGATGGGCTGAACTTCCTCCTTGCACCGATTCAAAGTGAAGGACCAGTTGATATCCCCTAGGTGAGCCAAAGCTAAAACAGTAAGTTCCCATCCAAGGCAGGGACCAGTATGACAGGGCTCATGGGAAGAATTAGAGAGATTGAGTGAAAATGCAGGACTGGGGCATTGCCTGAAGAAATTGTGTTTGTGGGTATCAGAGTGTGAAGTGACTGAGGAGGGGAGAAGAACCCTGGGTGACTGAGCAATGTCCAAGCAGAGCCATGCCCTGTCAAGAGAAAGAAGATGACATTTCACTTCCTGGGACTGATGTTACCATCATCCTCCCTCACATCCTGGCCATGACATAGACCAGTGGGACTGTCTCAAAGACTGCTGCCACCTGCCAGCTCTGAGCTGCTCCTTAGCTCCCCGAGGAAGATGCTGTTAGGTAAAATGGGACCAGGTTCCACAGCTCTGGGGTGTGTGACGTTAGCCCCGTGGCTCTTGGCCACAAGCAGATTTTGCTCACAGGGTTAGGATGGATGAGGAAAGGGTAACTACTCACTGAGAAGTCCTGGGTCCTCTCTGCTTTTAAGAGGCAGAGACAAAGGGCAGGTTCAAATATAAGTGGATTATTACAAAAACCCCTCTCAAAACCCAAGCCAGGAACCTGGTAAAGTGATGCTAAGCTTTATTGCACTGAAGGAGCTACTCTTCCTACTCACAAACATGAATTAAATGGCTAATAAACCACAGTTTTATTAAAGACGAGAAATTAATTAGACCGATAAATAAGTCAACAGTAACTAATTCCCAGAGCATTATCATAGCAGCAGCAGTTTTCTCTCTTTTTCTCTCCAGAGAGGTGTCTGCTGCCTTTCACAGCTCTCTGCCAGCCCCACGTGGGGCTGCCACGTGTGCTGGCTGTCGTGGTTCTGCTTCCCACGCAGGGCTCATGGATGGGTTACTGCCTCTATTGGCAGACGACAAGACCATTGGGAGCGCGAGGGGGAGAGTCTGGGGACCAGCTTCCACATGGGGCCACCAGACTTGTAGAGGTGGATTGGGGGACCCAACCTTTCACAGCCCATCCTGACTTCAGGCTGGTCCTGCCAAGGCTGAATTGACAAGCCAAGGGGCTCCAGGAGCTCAGCTTGAGCCCTGGACATTGACTGCACTGCTTAGTTTGTAATTCACTCCCTGGCTCTATCGTCCACGCTCTCACCAGCTCTCCCTTAGACAAATCTGCTATTGACAAGCCGCTGGCTGAGTGCAGGATGCCCCATGTCACCTGGTCTCCAGGTCCAGGGTTGGGCCCTGGCTCCATGTTTATCAGCACAGATGTACGTATAGAGTGCCATGAAAACCCACATGGAGGGCCAGGTGTCATTAGAGGCTGCTTAGACTCAAACGAATCTGGGGTTCCTGCAAACCTGTGCAAGTTTCCAGCTCAGACTTCAGATGAAGTAACATTTGTTAGGTGGAAGGTGCAATGCTAGCTGTGTCTACCCTGATTATACTAAATTGCCAGGCATATTGAAATCATCATAGAATCATCAAATCATAGAATACCAGGTTAGAAAGGACCTCAAGGATCATGTGGTCCAACCTTTCTTGGCAAAACCACAGTCTAGACAAGATGGCCCAGCACCCTGTCCAGCCGAATCTTTAAAGTGTCCAATGTTGGAGAATCCACCACTGCTCTGGGGAGACAATTCCAATGGCTGATCGTTCATCAGAAATGATCAGAAAGAAGAAGAAATTTCTCTGATGTGCATCATGTTATTTGTGCAGTACAACATTTCCAAGGGGGACACTTCCAGGAAAGTGAGAAATTTAACATAGTTTCAAAGCACGCACTTAATTCCTGGCAGGCTGGAAAAGGTCTTATATTAGTTAAAGCATCACCTTTCAATCAGTGGAAGCCTGTATTTCTTCTTTGCACAAGGATAATGTGAACAGGCAAAATGAAGTGTCTTTGGTCAACGCTTTCCATTGAAAGAAAATATTTTGGGTAAGGATAGTGACAGGTATTTAAATGAGCTTGCTTGATGGTCACTGGTGGTACAAATTCATCTTGCCGTCTAAAAATTCAATGATACTGTACTCTGTGATGCTAACATACACAGCTGCAGCCTGACAGGTTTTTATAAGTGTAGTCATATCAAAATGTCTCTCATCTGTTCCCCCCTCCCATCTGTGACCCACTTAGTGCGTCTTGAGATGATCCTTCAGTAATTTAAGCTTTAAAAGCTAACTCTGCTAGAACAGACTAGAAGGGCACACGCTTGATGTGTGAAGGCAGTTGTGTCCAACTGTGGGGGAGATAGAAGGCAAGGAGGGAGAGAATAATAGGCATTTGGAGGTTAGAAACTTCTTAGAGCACCACTGCTGGGTCCATGAGCCCATGGTCCCATGATGTCCCCGTCATTGAGGTAGGGGCAGGTGCTTGAAGTTTTGGGTTCCAGTCCTGATAGTAGCATTGGTTGACTGTGATGAGTATTTAACAATCATCTGTTGTTCCATAAATTATTTGTTAGGTTTAATGCACACTTTGCAATCTTCATTTTAAAATACATTCCAGAAGAGCCTGACACTAGTGTTATTCAAAAGCCAAACAATCTGGAAGCAAAAATTCATTAAAAATTCATTTAAACAGAAGACTCTTCTGATTAAACCCCTCCCCAATAATACCTAACCTCTCAAATCAGTTAAGCTAGCTACTGACTCATGTTGGTTAATATGTTGTTTATTTTGTCATACACAAAATCTATTTACTGTTCTGCCATTTAAACAAAAATGCAGACTTGTACCCATGGGGAACCAGAGAAAGAAGGATTGTGTGTACGTATTTGAATGACTACAAATGTGTTCAGTTTCCTTCCCCAGGTGTATACTGCCAATGGTCCTCAGCAGATGTAAATCAGTAGAGCTCCAATTGCTCCAGCAGAGCCGAACTCAGATGATTTACATCCATGGGGGATTTGGCCAGCTGAGTCTGTGGATAGAACAGCTCAGCGCTTGGCTTTACATTGTGAAGAGGGTTGTTGGCAGGAAAGCTTTGCAAGGCAGGGAAAGAACATTTTCCCAGCCCAGGACATTTCTGTAATAATAGCTGTTATTTACTCAGTGCAGTCTGGTCTATTCCAAAAACAATGGAGTTGCTCTTTGGAGGTATTTGTATTATTTATTTCAGGTGGACAAGAAGCAGAACTGTTCCAGGGAGAAAGAAACTGTGCAAAACGTCTGTGGAGCTAGGCAGCAAGTTCATCTCAGTGGATCCCCAGAAAACTCCCTCTGCCTCTGTGCTGTAAAGATTGAATTTACTCATCAAGCCTATTCTTGCCAGTTTTGTAGGCTAAGGAGTTTTGAGGAAGGTTTGACACAAAAAGATAATTGTTGAGGGCTGAAGTGGGCATAGTGAATCTTTTCTTCTTTTCCCTCAAGAACAGTATTAAACAGATATGAGCAACAAGGTGCTACAAATACCTACTCCAGGTCATCTTAGCGGATGATGTAGTATCAGCAAATGTCAAATGCCCAGAAGAGAATATATGGCTCCAAATAAGCTTCTATTGTACCTAATGTCCATTAGCTGATCTCTGACCGTCTGACATTTCCCTGCATACTAAAACAAGCCTAGGTATTTCTGCTAGCCCAGATCAAATTCACCAAGTATTTGCCAGCTTCCTGGTGAGGCAGGGGACCGTCATTGTTTGTATTTGATAAACTTCCAAGCTTATTGAAATGACTTCATTTTCACCAAGCATTCAAGAAGGAGACAGAGATGACGCTGTGTAGGAAAAACCAAAGGAATAACCAGGAGTTATTCAGGAAATATGAATGAGAATGAAATGGATTGATAGACTTTAAAGGCCCTTTCTATCACTTCAGAATTTAGGATAAGATTAACTCGCTTCTCTGGCACAGTGGAAATCTGCATTAGAAGAATAAAACAAAAATACACATGACAGTCTATTACAGTGAGACAGACTTAGATAGATGCTGCAGAGATGGATGATGTGTGCTACTTACAGCATGACAAAAATGCACTAAGATCTCTGTGTTAAGTATGGTGGGAATAGCCTACCAAAACCTGTGAGAGCCTGAATGAATGTCTGGATTATTGTATTTTATGGAAAGTGTCTAGATCATGGAACACCTAAGAAACAAGTAGCAAAGGAGTAGAATAACTGAGCACGTACATTATAAATGTTTAAGGATAGAGTATTTCATATTGGTACAGTAGAAAAGATCACCCTGTTTGCAGTGGCATATTGATAATCTTCCACAGACTTTTGCCTGACCATCAGCTGGAGACCCTCTGTGAAATCCACCTTTGATGTTTATGTGATGATGGAGGTAAAAAGTGGGAAGATAATGACTGAGAGAGTGCAGGAAAGCAGTAGAGTTTGTTGTCCACCAGCACAATGTGAACAAGTAAAACCAGATTTTTGCCTGATACATGTCTTCTGAAGGAAATGATTTAGGGAAGTACGGTGGGAAGGTTTTGAGTGGAATTACCCAACAGTCACTGAGGGAGAAACATGGGCACCCCTAGAGGGTAAATCCTGCAGATGAAGGAAGTTACTAGAGCAGACCGAATTGGAAACCCTGTGTGGTGAAAGTACTCTGTTTTGGTTTGTGGATTGATGCTGTGAAGAGTTCATGCTGTCATTGAAGCAGCTTGAATGATCGTTCTTCCTCTCAGTAAGTATCTGCAGAATTGTTAGCTGATACAGTCCCCACTGACAGCTCTGATGAGCAGCTGGTGACCAGGCACACTTACTCGGCAGGGATTCTGGTCTTGCATTGAAGACACTTTGAACAGTAACAGGAGCAACCCCTGCTGAGAAGAGAACAACACATACCTTGCTCCTCAGCCAGTGAGGGCATTCGTATAATGAACAGTATCTCCAAAACATCAGAGCAGGCAAGAAGCAGCTAACATGAGCACCTGCAAATAGCACAATGTGCTTGGACTAAAGTGAAGAAAATCTTCCCGAACTCAGTTTGTGCAGTGTTTTACCAGATCCAGACACTGCTTGGTTCTTCAGACCAGTGGTTTCCTCAGCCTCTGGTTAATCAATTGTATGCTGCAGTGGCTCCTTCCTGAAGTTCTTCAGGTACTTTTCTCAACTCTTTTGTTGATTCAGACATCCCAGTGCTTCACAAGAAGCTCTTCCACTTCAGAGCTATTATTTCTCTCCACGAAGAGAAACTTGGAATATTCTGGAAAGAAAAGAGGATGCTAAGAAATTCATTCAGATTAAACACTTCGAGGAATTCACAGAAAGTCATTATAAGAAAAGCAAAATAAACCATGCAGTGACTTGTACCCTGGTTGGTGGTGGCTGAAGAACAGTAATTTCCCTCCTTTTAGAACCACAGATGGGGTTATTTTGTTGTTTGCTTGTGTTTTTTTTCTTTTTAATTAGTGGCAAATATAGTATTTCTCATTAATAGACAAGCCTTAGAAGCTCATTTTCTAGAGTCCACCACTGGAAGTGATTTGTTGATTCATCATTTATTCATTTCCTACATGTATTATTTTCCTGGATCTGACAGTGCTAGCTGAGGAGGTTGCCAGCCTCATGTGCTCATCCCTACTAACTCTTCAGGACCTCTACCTCCCTGCAGGTGATACCCACAAGACAGAGTCACTGCAGAAGCACCAAGTTGCCTCTTACAAGCCAGACTCTCCCAGGCCCCAAGAGCACTGCAGTTACCACTAAAAGGTGCAGAGAACTCAGAAGTCCCACGCATGTCTTGTTCTTACCGTGTGATACATCTCTCTGTTTGTATTGTTCTGAAATAGTCTGGGCTTGACTTTGAGAATGTGTACCTGGGCAAGGTTGTGTAAGAAATGCATATGCTGGGAAAATAAGTTTCCTAAAAGTAGAGCTGGAGACTAAGAAGGTCTGGTATTTGCTTTTGGCAGCGCTGCATCTGCTGGCATGTACTGTCAGCAGACATGCTGCCATGTTTCAGAAATCTTCACCACACACTGATCAAAGCTCCTTTGCTCATTAAAATCCCTATGTTCCCTCCTATTTGTTGTGCTAGCCGTGTTTAATTCATCTGATTCATACATTTTCTTTTACCCTTTCATATAACTAACGATCTTTGAAATGTAGAAGAATATTAGTAGCAGGTGAGAGCTTCTTTGTAACGGTACTGAGATCAAATCATCCTGTAAATTAAAATATGTATTTTCCTTCAAATCTCCTATAATTCAGCACTGACATTAATTATAGTTTTTCTTATCTATCTTAGTGTCTCTCTGTTGCTGTATTGTAATACCCTATTTCTCATTTTCCCTACTTTGCCCATCGCCTGACACAAATGAAGGATACATGGGCAATTATTGGGATTTTCAAGGCAAATTTGGCAGCCTCTTTATTTACTTTGATTCAGATGACAGTCATATCTGACAGTTTTTTCAGGAACAGTGTTTGTTAGCTGAATAAATGTAGGTTGGCAGTGTTAGCAGAGCATTTCCATTTTGGCTAAAACCTCTGAAAATCTACTTTGATTCAGTATTGAGCATCATTTATCTTTACAAAAACACAGAGAACAAAAAACACCTGGAATCCAAAGCATTTCTTTGTACACCATGTTTTTGCGTGCAAACCATCGAGGCAGTGGAAGTTACCCTGCAGTTTGCTGCTGTCTGTGGTGGTTGACTGACACATCTCAGGTAACTAGTGTCTTCATGACCTACACTTTTCCTTGCTCTGTTGAAAAAAACCAACCAGATAGTGAAATCACTGTTTCCAAAGACAACTGCAATTGGTCAGTCTTCCATGTCCATTGGCAGTTAATAAACAGTACAGTGGTGGTAGATCAAACGCTTCCATCACAAAATGCCAGAAATTATGATGTGGATGAGCGCCACTGTATATTTTGACTGTGTAGGTCCAGGTCCTTGCTTGCTGTTAGATGGGTAAGAGTTGAGACTGGGCTATGGGACAGAGGATGTTTTGTGTTCTCTTTCTACTTCCCTCGGGCCATTAATGAGGATGCCCCAGGAGCAAGCTGTGACTGGGAGGGTTAACAGCAGAGGTGTAAGGAAGGTACATGCTTCAGAGTCTTTTCTACACCTCCCCTCTCCCTGCCTGAGGGTCAGCAGAGTGTGATGCCCCCTGGTCTCCCTCACCACTTGCCTCTCCCTTTCTTCCCCCACGGTGCTCACACACTGCTCCTGCGCCCCTGGCACCAGCTAGGCTGGCTCAGGGTAGAGGCAGGACACATGTCCATTCATGTACAGGCTCAGAATACCCTCAGCCAGCCCTCTGCCACCACCCCACTGGCTGGTGGGAAAGGACCGAGGGGCTCCCCACTGTTCCCCATTCTTCCATGTTCTCGGTGCTCCCCCCAAACTGGTTGCAAGCAGCTGGAACAAGACCTGTTGGAGCAGGAGCAGCACAGCACCCCATCTCTGGGGATCCATTTCTTTCCTCCTCTGGTACTCCTTGCAGGCTAGCAGGGCCAGGAGACACCTCAGCCCCAGCTCACAGCTATCCATACTGCTGAGCTGTCTCACACTCCCCGGGGTGGTTTGACCCTGGGCACAGCCTAGGGTTAGCATGGGCCAGGAAGGGCTCTGGATAAACAGTTTGGATGGGGCCACCACGGGTGGTGGTAGGAGAGGTCAGCTGCATGCACGTGAGCTGTGCTGCTGCAGCTGGCCTCTGCGCCAGAGCTTGGTCCCTGACTCATCTCGTTCATTAGTACAGGGAGAGCTGCCTAAAGTCAGGCATGTTTGATAAGGTCAAGAAGACGGTCAGACCTGGTTAGAGAGGGAAAGGGCTGGGCAAAAAGTTGCTAAGGGCTGTGTCTGTCCTTTCACTGGCCTCTGTATATATGGCTCAGTGATTTTAGTGGATGGCAATGAAGTGAAAAGGATGTCCAGTGGACCCACTTTGCAATTATCTTTTATAATTCATTATAGAGCTCCTCTGTTGCACCCCACACATCTAAGAGAGGAGCACTCCTCAGGTCTGCATGTGAGACTTGTGGTGGATGTTTATCCCCTGAGGCTGCCCACGCGCTGTTCCCACCACACAAGGCCCAGCCCTGTACTCCCGCAGGAGCATCTCTAGTGAATTCACTGCCCCCTGACAGGGCATGAGGTGTCCTTATGTAGATTGGATTAGACTGAAATGTCAAATGCTTACAACTGTCCTCGCTTTCCCCGCTGGGGAAGCAGGCAGCTGAGGCTTTCTGACGTTTGTGCTATAAAAGCAGGAAGATGTTCAACAAAGTGGCTGTGAGGTGCAGATGTTCCATGATTACAGCATGCCCAAAAGTGAACCTGGTCTCACAAGACAGACACAGCCCTTGTCACAAAAAAAAAGTCCTAAAGAATGACTGAATACATCCATTAGACTGAAGAAAATGTATGTGCGAGCTGCTCCTAAATGCCATGCTCTATAGACAAACTCTGGGAACACAGGCTCCTCAGGGACAGCCATCTCCAGTGGATGCATGATACAATCCTGCACTACAGCAACCCCTCACAAACAGCTGGTGAACTGAACTCAAAGAATTCAGAGTAATTTCAGCAGTCTCCAGCACAGCTCGTGTGTGAGGGATTAGATTTCCATACAAGCTGCTTGCTGTGGCATCAGTGGGACTGCACATCTAACCCAGGATGGTAAAACATCACTGGCAGGAAGGATGCTAAATCAATGCAAAAGGACTTCAGTCTATAATCACATTTTCTGGCATAAATCAGGAGTACCTTCATTGGTGCAAATGAGGTTACTCCACAACAAATCCCATAGGGACATGACCAACGTCCCTGATTCCATTTTTTTCAAGGAAGATAAAGAAGATGGGGTGCCCACTGCTTTGCAAGTTTGTTCACTGCAGGAGCAAAGACATCTGTGGAAGAGCTCTTGACACTTCTAAGCCTGTGCATGAATCACTGCACACATCAGAGACCAGCAGGAAAAAAACCCAAGCAGATCCTATTTCCCTCTGCAAGTTGTCTAGTCACATTTTCATTTTTAAATACTTCTCAGGATCTCCAAGGTGGGGAAAAAAAATCAAGCCTAGAAGTATTTTATAAGCCTGATTAGCTTCACGTCTGTAGGTGGCATCCACCTGCAAACTGCTAGAAGCTGCCTCCTGGACTTAAATGCTACACAATGATGGAGGGAGGTAGGGCAGAATTTCTAATTACTGTTTGCCATCACCTCTAACTATACATTTATCTGTAAAGGCTCTTTGACAAATTACAGGCAAGTGTGTGGCCTGTCCTATCAACTGTGGAATAACAAATCCCATGATTCATCCCCATGAAGGGATGCTCTCAGTCCTGAGACCAGGCCGAACCCGGGCCTGACACTGGGTTTGTGCTGTAAGTATTGAACAGAAATGTGTCTTTTTAAATTGGTTCTTAGTGTAAGGAGATGCATGGGCACTGAAGGGAGCAAAGCCATGCAGGTTCATTTTCATAACTCCTCCTTACCCAGCTATGGGAGATCCCTCAGGAAAGGAAGATAAGAAAAGTAACTGTTTCCTTCTACAAAGAACATGACAATGACTATGTGGCTTTAACCATGCAGAAGTCCTATTAAAAGGATCATATCGCAGTCTTTTATATTAAAAGCTTAACAATACTTTTATGTTCTCTGATCCTCAAAAGCCTCCATCATGGATTCTCATGCTATAATGACACAGAAACCCTTGTAATACTTGAAAATATGATTTGCCACAGCTGAACTCCCTTTCAAACATGTTTTTAAAGCTATATATTAGATAGATGCCATACCCTGTTTCCAATACATACATCAAGGGCAGAATTGTGGACTGAATCAACTGCCACTCTCCTGCTACTAGATTATGCCTCTTTTTGATGCAAAATCAAGAAAGTGCAATGCATGAAGAGATTAAGAATTAAGTGGGATCAGACTTCGTATGGTTGTGTTTTCTGAGGCCATCTGGTTAGCAGCATGCATTAAGAGAGCAAGACTGCTTCTCTAAGTATAACAGTAGAGTTGAGGAATGTGGATTAAAACCACCAAGAGTTTAGCATTTGGTGATATCAGCCTGGGGAGACACAACACATGCCCTGGTAAACAACTTAATGTCATCACCTGAAATATTCTCCATGCATTGACTTGTAGAATTGGATCTTTTATATAATATCTTACAGTTTTGTCCAGGCCATCTGGAATACAAGCTGCCAAAAGCCATAAGAAGTTTGCTGCTAGCTTGCTTCAGTACACAGAGTTGTGGGGTTTTTTAAAGGACAAGAGAAACGTGAATAAAAAGGTGTCAAAATATTGGAGGAGAATTTCACTAAAACTTCACCCTGGAAACAGGTGGCCTTTTTTTCCTAAACCTTAACAGATGGAAGTATACACATTGGAGCAAGAAGATTGTCTTGCTATTTCTCTTCACTGTAATCTACATTATCATCCTTCTTCACCATAAGCTTCTGGAGCAGAACACGCTTATATTTTGGCTGCTGAACGCAAAAGTGCAATTCAGTCAAGGGAGTAAGCTCATGCTTTCCTGAAGCGTACTGGGCTAAGTTGTGCACTTCAATTTATGCATGTTCAGAAATGTTTCATTAAATTTTGGCCACAGTCCCCTTCTCCACAAAGCTGTTGTTTTTACTTTCTTCTTCTGAATTACACACTTCACAAAGGCAAGAGACCAGATGGTGAGCACCTGATGCAGGTTGAAAAGTCATTATTACCAGTTGTGTAGCACAGCTCCATAATTGCTTACCTAGAGCTAGTAACAGAACAGAGTTGGCTGAGATTGGGACCCTATTGGTCCGACTGCCCACCCACCCAACTGGAGCTGTGGGTCTGCATCTGGCTGACCTGGAGGTTGGGAGAATCCAGGATATGGAAGCCTGTGCCTGCCAGTGTTGGCACAGCTGAAGAGGTGTTAGAAGGCAAAGTAGTTATTGCACTCTGTTTTTTTACCTTTGATGTGTGGGAAGCTAAAGAGATTTTTACTTCTTTTACTTTTTTTGTTGTTGTTGTTTTCTGCTCAGGTGACAAATTGAAATTTGTTTGCTTATGCTTCATTAATGACTCCATAGATCGCTGGAAACAAAACAGAATTTATCACAGAATCACGGAATCACAGAATGGTAGGGGTTGGAAGGGACCTTCAGAGATCATCTAGTCCAAGCCCCCCGGCCAGAGCAGGTTGGACAGGATTGCATCCAGGCAGGTTTTGAATATCTCCAGAGAAGGAGACTCCACAACCTTTCTGGGCAGCCTCTTCCAGTATCATGAACAATACTCCATGAAATTAAACTTGATTCAGACAGAAATAAATTTTCATTATTTCTATTTGAGATAGTCTTTTGTTTTATCTTTGTTGACATCCATTTAACTGGAGTCATTAATTCTACTGAGGGAAGAAGTCTTTGTTAATGACTCAGCATTTCATCTGTTTCACTCAAGTTTGAAATGCCAGGTGGTGACGGGTTGTCATCATTCAATAGATTATTTCATTTTTGGATGCATTCAGAGTTGTTGCACCTTCATAGAATCATAGAATCATTTAGGTTGGAAAAGACCTTTAAGGTCATCACGTCCAACTGTTAACTTAGCGCTGCCACGTCCACCTCTAAACCATGTCCCTAAGCACCACATCTACACAACTTTTAAATACCTCCAGGGATGATGACTCAACCATTTCCCTGGGCAGCCTCTTCCAATGCTTTTGGTGAAGAATTTTTTCCTAATATCCAATCTAAACCTCCCCTGGCACAACTTGAGGCTCTTTTCTCTTGTTCTATCACTTTTACTTGGGAGAAGAGACCGACCCCCACCTCACTACAACCTCCTTTCAGGTAGTTGCAGAGAGTGATAGGGTCTCCCCTGAGCCTCCCTTCCTCCAGGCTAAACAACTCCACTTCCCTCAGCCACTCCTCATAAGACTCAGTATGGTCTCTGACAGGAAATGCAAACTGACATGTATATTATCAAGACTGAAATCATCAGATGCCAATGTTACACTCTTGGAGGCCTTTTCTTTGCCATGGTTTTAGCCATGGAGATTTTATTTGCTCTGACCAGAGCCAGTCCTGGAAGCAGTTACACTGCAGAGGTGAGTGTACGTTCTAGGCTTAATTCCTGGAGAATCTGCTTGTTTGAATGCTTTCTGTTACAGAACTGGTGAATATTTGTAGATAACATAAGATAAACCAAATGTATTGGCAGTCACTGTGTCATTACTTTCTTCTAGACAAGGAAACAGGAACCCACCAAATCTGCTGCGGCATGGTAGGAAGCAGACATTGCTCAGGCTTTCCTCACTTGAGTTGCATACGGGAGCAGTCATCTCCCACATTGGAGCTTTTTGAGCAGTAAGTTTGAATTTGCATTATTGTCACATATTGAGAACAGAGACTTACCTTGACTTTCTCATGGGTAAAAGCTGTGGTGTTTCCCACCAAAAGACAAGGTAATGTGGGGGGTACCCTTGACCTCCACATGCTCTGACAATTGGTAGCAAATTCTGCCTAAGTGTAGCAAGAACAGGTAAGAATTTTGAGCATGGACACAAGAAGACTGGCAGGAGCTCAGTGATCCCCGCAGAGAGCAAAAATGAAGCTTCCCATATCAGAGAAACAGAATTTCTTTACACAGTCCTCTCCAATCTTCAGTATGGAAATTTTTCTATTTGTGACCTGTTCAAGCAACTACACCATTTGGGTGGTATAATTCACCTTCGTAGACCACAGCTCCATGACTAATAAGCTGGTCACAACACAGATTTCTGTGGAGATTTGGTGAGATTTGTCTCTCTAATATTTACTTCAACTCACCGAAGGTGGACACTAGATCTGTTCATGGATGCAAACAGACAGTGTAGACTGTGGTATGGGGAGAGCTGCTGATGGTGTGCATGAGAAGGGTCACCAGTCCGTTGGAATATAAGAAGGAAGTTTCAGCAATATTCAGCAATGTGCAATCTGAGACACTTGCAGAGGTGTTTGAGAGGAGTCAGTCATACTCCTGACTGTGCCTGTCCAAGATCCTAGTGACCGTTTATGTAACAAAGCAGTCGCTGTATGGAGAATGATGTCTCCACATTCACGTCTGCAAGACTCAGTGGTTGAGCTTTCACTGAGCTGTGTGTTTTTTCCGGGGATGGTCCATGGTCCTTGTCCTCTCTCTGAGGAATGACCTTTCCTTTAATGACTTCATTTACAACTATTGTATTTATTTATGGCTATTCAGCCCCCAACTTCCTGACCAGTGCCTGCCATAGTAACCCAGTGCTTCATCACCAGGCCCCAGCATGATCCTGGCTTGGGCCCTCTTCTTCAGTATGCCTGTACCAGTCTAAACTACTGAGCTGTCTTTCCCTGTTCCTTGTGTCTCTGGAAAGAAGTTAATTCCTGTGGTCAATTCCTGTGGTCAAACAACAGAAAACATGACATTAAACAGCAAAATCACAGGGAGTCACTTTTTTGCAAAATAGTGCAGCCTTTTCCCATGCTTTCTTCCTGGGGCATTTATGGAAGCAGAAAACTGGTCTCTACCATTACCAAAGCTGAGCTTGTCATGTTTATTTGATAGCACTGGTAATTTTTCAGAAAGCATAAAATATTCTTAATCTAGGTTCCTTACATATGATAATTATTGAGTAATCAAAGAGACAAAGGAAAATAATCTAATGCATAGCCTTCTGCTGCACCTCAGGGACACTTCTTCAAACAAGTAAAGTTGTACAAATATAGGATCTTATCCCATGCTGTGTATAATTTGAGAGAAATTTGCTACTTCGATCATGATTGCCGGTGGCGGCAGGTACCAGAGGAAGCTGGACTGGACATCATGGATGGCTCTTTGCGGCATTTAGTGCTTCTTTGGCAGGGCTTGCTTCTGCTCTAATGGGTACACTGGGGACCCATTTCCAGAGCAGAGACAAAATCAATTTGTTTTCACAGAATTTTCAGCAATTTCCTAGGGTTAGAGCTGTGTTTACTCTTGATCTTTCTGATATTGAAGGAATTTACAATGCATTTCCACAATGTCAGCAGACTCTTATGCTAGTTATTAACTCAATGGACTGACATAATTTGCAATCTCATAGTATCTGTGAATACATAAGTGGGATTTTAAGACAGCATATGTGATTGCTATTTTCAAAAACTAAATTGCAACCTTGAAAAGAATGGTTATGAAGCATCAGCCAAAAAAGCTACAGGTGCATATATCCATGGGTCCTGAGGGAATGGGCAGATGAAGTTGCCAAGCCACTATCCATCATATTTGAGAAGTCATGGCAGGCCAGTGAGGTTCCCACTGGCTGGAAAAGGGGAAACATAAACCCCGTTTTTAAAAAGGGAAAAAAGGAAGACCCAGGGAACTACAGGCCAGTCAGTCTCACCTCCATGCCCGGCAAGATCGTGGAGCAGATCGTCCTGGAAACTATGCTAAGACACACAGAAAATAAGGAGATAATCAGTGACAGCCAACTAACAGCTTCATAATTAGTGATACCTTCACTAACAGCAAATCGTGCCTGACCAATTTGGTGGCTTTCTACAATGGGGTTACAGCATTGGTGGATAAGGGAAGAGCAACAGACTTCATCCATCTGGACTTGTGCAAAGCATTTGACACTGTCCCACACAACATCCTGGTCTTTAATTTAGAGAGACATGGATTTGATGGACAGACCACTCAGTGAATAAGGAATTGGCTGGATAACCACACTCAAAAGGTTGCAGTCAACAGCTTGATGTCCAAGTGGAGACCAGTGATGGCTGATGTTCCTCAGGGATCAGTATTGGGACTGGCACTTTTTAACATCTTTGTCGGTGACATGAACAGGATTGAGTGCACCCTCAGCAAGTTTGCCAACAACACCAAGCTGTGTGGAGTGGACAACATGCTGAAGGGAAGGAATGCTACCCAGAAGGACCTTGACAGGCTTGAGAGGTGGGCCTGTGCAAACCTCATGAAATTCAACAAGGCCAAGTGCAAGGTCCTGCATGTGGGTCAGGGCAATCCCAAGCACGAATACAGGCTGGGTGGAGCATGGATTGAGAGCAGCCTTGAGGAGAAGGACTTGGTGGTGTTGGTGGATGAGAAGCTCAACATTACCTGGCAATGTGTGCTTGCAGCCCAGAAGGCCAGCTGCATCCTGGGCTGCATCAAAAGAGGTGTGGCCAGCAGTTCAAAGGAGGTGATTCTGCCCCTCTACTCTGCTCTCGTGAGACCCCACCTGGAGCACTGCATCCAGCTCTGGAGCCCCCAGCACAAGAAGGACATGAACCTGTTGGAGTGAGTCCAGAGGAGGGCCACGAAGACGATCAGAGGGCTGGAGCACCTTTCCTATGAAGACAGGCTGAGACAGTTGGGGTTGTGCAGCCTGGAGAAGAGGAGGCTCTAGGGAGACCTTATAGCGGCCTTCTAGTACCTAAAGGGGGCCTACAGGAAAGATGGGAAGGGACCCTTTATCAGGGAATGTAGTGATAGAACGAGGGGGAATGATTTTAAACTGGAAGAGGGTAGATTTAGATTAGATGTTAGGAAGAAATTCTTTACTGTGAGGATGGTGAGACACCAGAACAGGTTGCCCAGAGAAGTTGTGGATGCCCCATCCCTGGAGGTGTTCAAGGCCAGGTTGGATGGGTCTTTGAGCAACCTGGTCTAGTGGAAGGTGTCTGTGCCCATGGCAGGGGGCTTGGAACTAGATGATCTTTGTGGTCCTTTCCAACTTTAACCATTCTATGATTTTATGATATTTATAGTATTGACTATTGGACAAATTTTTGACATACAGTCTGATACGTCATTGTTTGTCTTGATCTTACTCATTGATTTAGCAAAAGGTGCAAACCTGTGCTCAAGGGATTAGCATGAGGAGAGAAATTTATGAAAAAAAACAAAAGTTACCAAGAAAAGAAAAGAACAATTTCCCTTAGCAAAAAGATTCTAGTCCAAAGCTAAATGTTTTAGATCTTCTGAAAAATGCAGAGGGCCTTCAACTCTGATTACCTTCAGCAAGATTTGAGCACTTGTAACACCCAGCAGAACTACGTTGGTCCTTAGAGGGCTGCATATTTGCGTTTGCAGCCCTGTTAACCTTACTGATACCTGTTGATTGCACACCACATTTTATATGCTACATATGTCCGGCTGACCTGATGTCAACATCTGTTCTTCCAACAGTAAATATGTGCCTAATTTCAAAATATTGGATGAGGAGTAACAGGTTGCTTCACATTATTTTTTTCTTGTTCATTAGAAGTATGTCTCATTGGAGATCAGGTACTGTGGAAAGAAAATAGATTGTCTACTTTCAGTCGTTAGTAGCAGCTGAGGTGTGGGAAAGGGGGACAGAAAAACAGCTGATTCCACCTTGTGTTCTGTGTTTGCTGCCTGGAGAAGTATAGGGCTCCCTGCATTAGAAATGTTCATGAGGCAACTGGGCTAAGCCTGGAAATGTCGACATATTGGTGACTTAGGATAATAGCAGCCATGTACATTGCAGAGGGAAAGGGCTGCAGTTCTATATTTGCCAAGTCCCTTATGCTTCCTCTGCTAAGGAAAAAAATAATAGGCAATGCCCTAAGAGAAGAAAGGGAAGAATACCAATGTAAGCATTATCTTACGCTGATTTTTCAGGCTGATTTAAAATTAAAGGTTCATATTTTCAGGCAGTCTAAGAGGGTCTGCAAATGTAAGAGTAGTTCTAAAGAGCTTCAAGCTTCCCAGCTTGAAGGCTGTTCAGCAAAATTGAGGATGGCACCAAGTTAGTGATTAATGGAAATATTAAATGCATGAAAGGATAATGTATTCATATTCAGAACAGCATTCCATTACCAATCAGTTGTTTTGTTATAATGTGCCCCAATTATCCTGTGCTACTAATGCAAATACATTTTGATCAGTTGAATCAATAAGAGAATTCATTATTACAGCATCTTGTTCAGTTTTGGAGAGCCTGGAAACAATGAGGTCTTGATTATCCTTTGTGTAAATGTTGATAAATGTTGCTCATATTGCTTAATGCACTACTGGAAGGCACTGAGATTTTTACAGGGATGATGATGGGAAAGAAAAGAAAAGAAAAGAAAAGAAAAGAAAAGAAAAGAAAAGAAAAGAAAAGAAAAGAAAAGAAAAGAAAAGAAAAGAAAAGAAAAGAAAAGAAAAGAAAAGAAAAGAAAAGAAAAGAAAAGAAAAGAAAAGAAAAGAAAAGAAAAGAAAAGAAAAGAAAAGAAAAGAAAAGAAAAGAAAAGAAAAGAAAAGAAAAGAGAAAAGAAAAGAAAAGAAAAGAAAAGAAAAGAGAAAAGGAGAAAAGAAAAGGAAGCCTCACAGAAGGTATATGAATTACAAACACTGCAGTGTTGGCTGCTTTCACGGACTACTCTGTCACCTTTCCTTAGTCAAAGGCTATGCAAGTACAATGCCTTGTAGTGGATCTGTGCAGAAGAAGCGTTGGTTCTGAGCAGCGGACACACAGCTTGCTCACATTTCAAGGCAGTTTCCCTCAGACTAGATTCAGTCTGTCCCCAAGGATGAACACCCATCAGAGACATTGGTGAATTCATGGGAAATATCTCCTGGTCTTGTTTCATCAAAAGGAATCCTGTTCATGCACTCCAAGGCCTTTCCATAAGGTGACCCAAACACAGTGAAGGGGGACTACTGACTCAGGTTTAAAGAGCATTCCAGATGTGAACTGAAATGCCAGTGCCCGTGCAATAGCATCACAGTTCTGTTGTAGCTGAAAAAAAGCATTGTTATAATTTTGAGGGGTTTCTTCCGGACAGCTACATTTAATATCCTTAATATTTCCTCTTACTCTTTTTCTCAGTGTAATTGCTTGTCACAGCAGACATCCTGATTTTTTCTATATTCGGCTAATAGTAAAAATCCTGCATTCTAATCAGCGAGCTCAGCTATGGTCAAAGAAACCCACTGAAAAAGGGAAGACGTGACAGCTCATTATGAGACTTCAAACCCACTGTTCTTTTAATGTTTCAGAGAGCACGATAGAACTGGTCAACATTTTTTACTTACAAACACTTTTTGATGGAAAAATGAAAAGGCACTGAGAGATGAATCAGTGCAGTAGGAAACTGTTGACAATCAGCTGGCTGTCTGCAACCATGGCCGATGGTAAAAAGGATGAACTTAAAAGAATACAGCTACTTGAAAAAAAAGCTAAAAAAGTAAGACATTTTTCTTTGGGCACAATGTCTGACAGTCACCAAACAACTCCAGTCTAGAGCTTGTGCTTTAAAGCAAGGTGTCAGGAAAACCACAGAGAGAAAAGCAGAGAGCTAGAGATGACGGCGGTGCTACAGATCACACTCAAAAAAGCCTGGCTGTTATACCATTCTCTCATGACCACAGTCATGAAAGCTAGCAGGAGCTGATCAACAGCTTCTGGCTCAGAGATGTTATCTGCAGGGGAAAAAAAAATCACATTTTTTCCTAAATATTATATATTTTTTTAGAAGACAACCTTTTTTTTTTTTTAAGATTTTGCTTCTTGTTTCTCCTCACTCCTTAAATTTCACATACAAAAAAAAATTCATATTTTCCAACAAGTTTTGTGCACAGTCTCCAGTATGTTAGGATAATTTGAAAATAATCCTTCTGTGATTAGCCCAGTGAATGCAGAGATCAGTACCCAGACAAAAGCAGCATGTTAGATTTGTGCTTTTTTAAAGTCGTTGTTTTCTTCGGTTAGGAAGAAAAATAAAAAAAAGCAGTATATTTTACTTGCTACTTCCTAGTTTAGTCTTTCAGTTCCATAGATCCAAGCTAAATCTATGTGTGAGAGCTGACCTTTACATCCTGCTGTTTGTTTTTAATGAAACATACGCAATCATGTTAATTTCCTATTCACTTTTTATTATCGCCACTGCAGGTCTGAACACGTGCAGAAGTGCAAAGAACATTTTAAAACATGTAACTGGATGGATGAAGACGACATAGTAAGGGCAGAAGAGCAGGAACACCGCTGAGAAGTCACCACAGCTCATTGCACAGAGGCAGAAACTATGGTGGTTTCTAAGACCTGTCACTGAAGTGACACTTGCTGCAAATGTGAGTGTGGTCACCCTCCACGATTTTGACTCTCTTTAGTACACACTGAAGATGGCTTCAAGCAGAATTTGTCACCCTGAGTCTCCTCTCGGCCGTGAGAGCCAGTCAGGCTGCCAAGCTTTCAAAAGTAATGGGCTGGAAGTGCAGGGCCCTAATTCTGTCCTTAACTGGAAGATATGTTGATAGCCTCATCCTTTTTTGTGTCATTATGAGATGGCTGGTGGCTACACTGGAGCTGATTATCTCTAGCCTCCCAACTTGGGACTATGGGCTTTCCACTACCCTGCAGGGAGAAGGCAGGAGGGTGGACAAGATGGCTGAGTCCTTGTGAGCAAGTGACTTACCGTCTTGGTCCACTTCCCCACCTCCAAGGATTGCAGTTTCCTAGATGGGGAAAATACTAATTTAATCTGCTTTCATAGGGCTGTTGTAATAATTGGTTCAGTGGTGGGATGGAGTATGGCATGGAGCCAGCGTTTGCATTTTGGTGGATTGAGTGGGCAAAGCAGGAGGGTTTCTGGCCGACTTCCCAGAGAAGCATTGCTGGCCCCACCAACCTGTTCACCTGGGCATGCAGAAGGCCACCTCAGTGCTCGCTGGTCAGCCCCATGGGATGGCCCCAGCCTGGAGCAGTGCATTCATGCCCTGTCCACATGGGCTCAAGCAGCAAAAGGAGAAGGACACCACTGCCATGCCAGCCTTTAGGGTTTAGCAGGGGTCAGGGCTGGCCCTTGAGCCTAGAAGGTGTTCTGGACGTATGGAGCACTCCGTAAAGCTGTGAATTCAAAATACTTATGGCAATATATAAAGAAAGTGTCTGAAATGACACAAACGGTGTCCCTCTGGAAGTGAGGTTCACCCAGATGGCCCCATGTGTGCAGATGTAACAGTGTCCGGCCCCAGCATGGGGTGTGAAAGCTGATGGCCAAGCCTCCATCTGGTGGACATCTCTCCAAAGCTGTCCCTTACAGTCCACGTGAGGGAAAGGATTCTGAATTGCTCCCCCGACCTTGCAAGGCACTTAGTGCAAAAGAAATGGTGAAACACCAACAGAGCTGTTGTCAATGAGAGGCCACTTGATGCTGAGCAAAGTCCTGAGCTGCGTATCACAACCTGAAGCATTGACAAGATCTCAGCAAGAAGGGCTCCGCAGAGTGTTTTTGAGGAAACCAGCATCTCCTGCTGTGATAAGGTATCTGAAATAATTCAGAACGAATATAGGAAGCATATATCTGTATGTGCATTCATCAAAGATGCTGCAAACACTACAGCCTCTGAGCTGCCCATATGTTTTATCGTATTATTTACAAGCAGGAATGCATGCAAAGGGTCTCTCACAGTTAGACATGAATAGCTGCTAAAGACAACAATCTTTTAGAGAGAAGAGAGATTCCTTGGGAGAGGCTGATGTTGACTATATACTTAGGGAGGATTTTTACACCAGTTAAACTCTCACAGGTACGATTTGTTTCCAAAGAGATGGACAGATCTGCTGTCCTACGTGCTGTGAAGCCCAACCTCACTCCCCTTCTGCAACAGGAGCGACTCCAACTGAAAATTCCCCCCTTTATCTCCCAGGCATTAATGCCTGAAAAGCATCAATGAAACCAGTGGTGAGAGGCCACCAGAAACCCTGGTGGTCCCCAGACACAGCAGCTGCCCCAGCTCCCCCCACCTACACTGTTCTTTCACTGGTTATGAAGTGCTGGAAAGCCTGTGAGAAATACGCTATAGGCTGACCACAGCCTGTTGGCTCAAAACATTTGGAAACAGCTTCCCTGGCAGCTAGGCAGGGATATAAGGGGAATGTAAAGGAGGTATAGGATTTCCTCCGCCCAGTAGTACCACTCCATGTGGCGCTCATGAGACGCAATAGCCCTGTAGGACTTTGCAGCATCCTCCTCCATCTCATGGCTGCATCCCACCTAGGAAACATGTATTGGGGATCAAAGGGAAATAGGATTCAGGCTGACTGGAAAAGGTCAGGTGGTGTGACAGCTCTGGTGATGTCTAACAGACAGCGTGCCCTGGTTGTCTCCTTATTGTTTAAAACTTGAAGCTTATCTTTTTGTGTGCATTTGTAAATGTGCAGTTTAGAAAAAATCTGTAACTCAGGGTGATGGGAGTGGGGGAAGCTGACTATAAAGTGCACAGTTATTCCTAGCAGGATATTTCTCCATCACTGATGCAGGTGGGAAATTGGAGCTGCTGTGACTCATCAATTTTCCTGTTCATGGTGTCAGGTATGAGTGTCACTCTATATTCAGAGATATCCTTAGCAAGGATGATAAAAAAAAACATGAAGCGCAAAAACAAGTCAAGCAAGAAGAAAGTCCTAAACCACTGAAATGCAGGAGAGGAGCTGCTAAAAAAAAAAAAAAAAGAAACATAAATTAACACTAAGCTTTCTGGAAGGGATTGCCACAGAGTTAATTTAGTGGTAACAGTGTGGAAACTGGGAGTTCAAGCTGAGTTTTTTGAGAGACCTCAGTCTGTTAGAAGTAGAAATCTTATTAAAATGTAATGGGATTTTGGAAACTAATATGCGCAGGCTCCTTTTAAATCCCAACCATCGTGCACAAACTAGATGCATTTCAAGAGACAGGGCAAGATCTGTAGCAGGTGTAAGTCAGAGAAAGCTTATTAGAAATGAATAGCTGTAAACTAAGGCAGTTGTCCACTGGGGTATATAAGTACCACTGCATTTGCACTGGTTACTTAAGCACGATTCCAGTCTGTGCAACAATTTTAAAGGCATATCCTTTACTTGTTCCTTAAAATTATTAATTAAAGTGATGCAAAAATGAAGACACAAAATCTGTGTGCCTGGGTGGTAAATATATTAAGGAAGAGCATCCGGGTTTGTTCTGCGTTTAGGAGCTCTGTTAGCCTAAGATTAAGAATTTGAGAATTGCCACAGTACGTAAAATATAGATGAAGACTTTTGAAGCCTATTTGTACATTCAACTTTGCCTAGAGTCCCATCTCCAAAACTTTTCCAGAGCTGTTTCTTCAGAAATTCTGCAAGGCACAAGAAGCCAGCACACTTCAGGAGATGCTGCAGGTAGTAATTATCCACCACGGCAATAAAAATCACTAGTGAGACATCATTCCTTCCTGATTAGGCCAACAGCCTCCTAAAAACCATTATCAGCAGCTGAAGAGGAACAGAGTAGCATCGGTGTGAAATCAGGGAAACAAGAAAATGTGACCTATGACAGATATCTTATCCACTTCTCAAGTAGGCTGTGTTTACATCTCTGTTGTGCCCTGGTGGGGCAGCTGGCATATGAAAATACACCTGTACAGACAGCCCAAACAACAAAACAGCAAGTAGCCTCAAGAAGTCTGCAGCGATGAGTTGCTTGCTTTCTTGGACCCAGCAACATGATAATGGGTGACTATGCTGATTTGCTTTAGGTGTTGTATAACCCTGCAATGCCTACCACAGCTAGGGATGCTAGAGCCATTCCCAGCACCCTAGGCACCCCTCGGCACCCCTCCATACTGGAGGCTGGTTTTTATCTTTGCAGCTGCATCCATATCTTTATACAGTTGCTTCTTCACACACCTCTGGTATGATCTGATTACACCCAGCACCAAATGGCAGGGTTACTCTTGGGGAATTTAGATGAAAAAATAAAAGTCATTCAGGTCATAAGGTCATTATACATTGACTAACAATGCAGTGCCATAAGCCATAGAGCATGTAGATCCACTACTGAAGTTGCAGGAAGTCTGTTAGAGAGGGCATCAATAAAAATCTCTATTTTAATTTCTTTAGATAGTTTCCTTACAACATATTGCTTAAAAACACTTTTTTTTTAATGAGAATTAGCAATGTAATTTTTTTTCTGCCTATTCCATATACTCATTCTTTAAAAAGAACAGACTGTAGATTTGCAAAAACTGAAATACCTCTGCAGCCCAAGGGTAGCGTACTTAGCAGACTGGATTGGATAATTCAATTTCATCAGCAGATTTTTCCTCCACAGTGAAAACCAGCAGAGTGCATACTTCTGCATGCCCATCACTCCACCGTATATTGTGTTTTATGCATTGCCAATGTCAGATTTATACAAACAAAATTAAAGTGCTAGATTCTATTGCAGCTCCTTGTACGTTAATATGCTAGATCACAGTATTAATTCAGCCTTTGGAAGAGGACTGGTCTGAGGGATGATGCGATAGTGGCAGTAGAGAATTTCCATAGGAGTTGAGTATTGTCAACTGTTGCTATCTTAGTTGCTACCTCTTTAGTTCTTTCCAGCGCTTAAAGCTTCAGAAGGGCCCCCTTTTCTCACTTTTCTCACTTCTTTCCATCAAAAAGCCTACAAATGCACAATTTGTAAAATTGTGCAGAGCAGCCATGGTACCTGCAGGAAAGGGGTCAGGTGTATGGCACAGAAGGAACATGGAGTCTGCCTCTTGGAGATGCAAAGCCATGTGTGGGCCCTGACACACCACCTCATCTACTCAGGTCCAGGGTGCCAGGGCAGCAGTCTGTAGTAACTCTTTCGACTCAGGCACTTACCTGTTATAACACCAAGCACATATATCAATAGGTAACTATTGTACAGCTGTACCTCTTTTTTTCCTGCTGCCATTCTCCCTCTCCGGTTGCACCACGTGTTCTGGTCATAATCGAGATGAAATAGAATGATTACAGGAACATAAGTGCATTAGGACATGCAGTCAGCTGGAATTGTTCTTTCATGCTTTTTTATGAATAGCTGCTGAGCGGACAGGGGAAAGTGAATATAAGCCCTTGATACAGTTCGTTGCTTTCTGCATGAGTTGTGTGAAACTTATACTCTCAATGCAGTTATCTGACTGAGGCTTTTTACACCTCCTGTCCCTTTTTCAAGTGATGGACTGGCAACCAAAGGCAGTGCCGTATATTAGGATGGCCACAGAATGGGTACATGCATGATGTATTTCAGGGCTGCAGAGCAGCTAATGCTCCGCTGCACCTTGTACTACACAGCAGCTCTGCAATGAGTAGCGTAGAACACAGGAGAGTGTAAGATGGCTCTCTTCTTCCAGTGATATAATTAGATCCATTGCTCATCTGTCATACCAAAGTGCTGTAGCAACAGACACTCGGCCATCTGTGACACCGCTCTGCCTGCTCCTCCATCAGGAACACTGACACATCTGCATGTTGCTGTGTGCCCTGGTAGCGGGAGCTCAGACCTCTGGCTTAGGGCTACGTCACTTTGGCTCCTACCCACTCATCATCAGAGATGCTGTCTCCGACTCTGACAGAGACAAGGGGCAGAGACAGCAAGTGTAAAGCTGTACAGAAGCATCTTCTTCTCTGGGTATCTCGTTCTTCTTCCTACATCTTTTGTGTCTTGCCATCTCTTTTAGTGTGCTTTTCTTACTCTGGCTGCTCCCTGGGGGCATGGATCTGTCATTATTATTTAGCTTCCCTTGTGCCATCTAGAGCTGTAATAAATCCCGAAGAAGGTCACTGCCTTTAGCATACTGCAGTACAAGCATCAGAGAAATGGGGTCTGTCCCTATAGGGAGGAAACATCCCGAGCCTCACAGACAAGAATTCATCCCTTCTCACGTGGCAAAACTTCACTTATCTCTAGTGGCAACCCTGTGAACTCCCGGGTCCAAGGCATTGCATTATCAGAGATTATGTTTCTCTTCGCTGTTTCATAGCAGTCCTCCGCAAGGACACAACATACTCTGTCCTGTAGGAGGGGTGTTTGATCTGAATTTATGGTGGCTAGACTCCAAAAATGAAAGTGAGATATTTTTCAATATTGGTAAATATTCCTGCATAAGTGGGATGAAAAGTGGAACCATAGCAAATGTTCAAAGGCAGATAATCTTAAGAAACAAATATTAGAACCCCCCCATCAGTTAAAATGCTTCATTTCTGTCACAGCCTGTTTATTTATGGGTTTTATTTATAATTTATGGTTGTATCAAAAGCCTTTGTGACATTAGTGAAGGCACAGCAAGGCTCCAGATTATGGTCATGACCTGCTTCCTGAAGCTGCCTGGTTAAAAAAGTCTCCGACGGTGGTGGAGAGGCTGAGGACGGCAGTTTCCCTTCCCTGCACACAGATCTGGGGAGCAGTGCCTCCCGTTGGCTTGGTGTCAGCTGGAGCCAGCTAAGATGAGTGCCAGGGGGTGTTTCCCATAAAGTCCCACCATGAAAGAGCCTTAAGATTTTGTAGCTGCTTGCAGCCTTTCCAGCAGCTGACGCAGGCAGAGTGGCTGCAGCTGCAAGTTGCCGCAATCACTGCTTGCGAAGGGGGAGCTGGGGGCGTGTGACACCTCATATCCTCCAGCACCATCCTTTCCTGTAGATGACCTGGTCTATCATCAGTTCTCCCTTCAGAAAAAGCAGCCTCTGCTACTCTTGATAATATTTCAGTCATCTCTATCCACACATAGATATAAATCCACCAAGCATTTTTCCGCTGCACGCTCTTGCAGTGCTCTAAAATCATTTGGGCAAGGTGTTCCCAGCAACAGCAAGCAGGAGATCCCATGGTTCTCAGGCCTTTTTGCAGGTGGATGGAAGACGGATGTACTGCTGAACTCCAGTGGGTTGCGTTCAGCCACATCAGTTGGAAAAGTTGAGCCACATATGAGCTAGATGAGGCTCTCCTGTCATATGTGTCAAAGAAATCATGTCTTCAGCTGATGCCTTGCCACTGGAGACAAAATGAACAGTATCAAATGTCTCCTGAAAGGATGGTTCTTAAGGAAGAAACTCCATGTTTTCACCCTGTGTGATTGTCATGGTCTGGGCTGAACTGGCCACTGAGCGGAATGACAAGTGCTCTCCCCTACCTCAATTCAAACAGAGGCAGAAGAGACAGCAAGAGACAGAGAGAGACTTATGAGTTTAGAAGGAACTAAATTACTTTAATGAAATATTAATAATAAAATAAAAAGGAAATAATGAAAAATATACAAAACTATCAAGCTCCCAGGATGACAATCACATCACTGTCTGGTGCTGGGAAAGTCCCAGACTGGACTCAGTGATGGATGGGAACTGGATTCTGGATCTGGATTCAGGATCAGGATCAAAGGCAGACGAACAGACAGAGTCCTCCTCAGACGTCGGCCATTGAAGAGCAAACCCTGACCCTTTGATCCCTCAGCTTTTATACTAAGCATGAGGCAGATGGGATGGAATACCCCGTTGGTCAGTTTTGGGTCTCCTGTCCTGTCCACTCCTCCCTGCAGGTGCGACTCCTCTACGCTTTTCTGCTTCTGACCCTCCAACGGGGCAAATAAACAAGTTATTTGGCATTGGTTGTTATAGTAATAAATATAAGCAAGAGCCTCTCTGCATAGCATTCTTTGGCATCAACTACAAACATAGGTCTTATCACTCTGAGAGCAAACTGTCTGCTGTTAATTTCAGTAGTTAAAAGAGGCCCAGCTAAAAAGTAAAGTAACTGAACAGAAAATTAGTTCTGTTTTACCTCAAGCTGGGACAGTGATATGTCCAAAGACCTCATTTTCTCATACTAAGACTTCATTTTCACATGCTGTACTTGTAAGTGAAGAGGTTGTTAACGTGCTCAGCCCTGAGCTCCTTGGTGAGGTGAAGCACTGCTCTCTCCAGGGGAGAATAACCAATAAAGTAGGGGCAAGAGGCTGTCAGGGGTCTTGTAAAAACTTTCCATGCTTACCAGCCTTCAGCTGGATCTCCTCAGTGCTCTCCTGGCACCACCTCTCTTGCCTGGATCTCAGCTCTCTTGGGAAGTTTCTGTTCTTGTGTTTTGTGGTGTCCAGGGTTTCAGGAGGTCATCTGGTCTAAGACCCCATCAGAGCAAGGCCAGTTGTACCTTCAAAGTTAGATCGGAGCATATACAGCCAAGTTGTGAGTATCTTCAATGGTGGAGACTCCACAACTTCTGCGGGCAATCTGGTCCAGTGTTTGACCAGCCTGCCTGAGAATTTTTCCCCACAATATGCAGTGTTATTGGTGTTACACTACCACAGCTCAACATATGCATAAGGCTTTTTGTTGTCACTCTTCTTTCAAATCTACAGGTTCAGGCTAACAATGAATGATTGCCTTTATCTGAGAGTCTCATTTGCTTCATCTCTCTTCTTATTCCCTTGTATCTGTTTGGGACTACTTTTAAACTGGATTAGTTAAATTGTCATCACTGCTGGCCATAACTAGTAAGAGCAAATCAGTGTTATCCAAAGATGTGGGTGGGTTAGGCTGTCAAGAGAATCACAGAGTAAGTCAGGCTGGGAGGGACCTCAGGGGTCTCCAACCCCCTGTTTACAGCAGGTCAGCTCCAAGGTCAAACCAGGTTGCTCAGGCCTTCATCCAGTGCATTCTTGAAAACCTCCAAAGTCAGAGACTGCACAACCTCTCTGGGACACCTTTGTCTCTGTCTGATTGTCCTCATGGAGAAAAAGTGTCTCCTTATATCCAGGATGAAACTCTTGCGTTTCAACTTATGTCCTTTGTATCTTTCTTCCTGCTCAGACCCACTTTGGAGAACCCATCTCGGTCTACTTGATAACCTTCCCACAGGCACTGGAGGCTGCTGCTAGGCCCCCCCAAAGCCATCTCTGCTCCAGGCTGAGCAAGCCCAGCTTCCCCTGCCTCTCCTCTTGGGGCAGGTGCTCCAGACCCACCATCTTCCCTGAACTGACTCCAGTTTATCAATATCCTTTTTCTACTGGGAGGGGACAAAACTGTTTGCAGTATCTGGCTGTGGTCTAACGAGTGCCAAGCAGAGGGACATAACACCTCCCTGTTCTCTATCTCTGCCCCTGTTCATTCAGCCATTGGCTGTTGTTGCTGTCAGGACTCACTGCTGCCCCATGTCCCATTTGCTGCCCACCAGGACCACCTGTGTTATTGCAAAGGGTCCTTCCATCCCAGGTGCAGGGCTTTGTACTTGTCCTTGTCAAATGTCATTAGATCCCTGTTGGCCCATTCCTCCAGCCAGTTTAAGTCTACTCAAAAGGCAGCCCTGTCCTCCAGCATAACAACTGGTCTCTTCAATTTGGTGTCGTCTGGACAACTGATGAGCAAGCCTTCTGTCACCTCCTCCAGAGCATTGGTAAAGGTATTAGACAGGACTAGTGCCAGGGCAAACCTGTGTAGTGCTCCTGAGCTCGGCCTGAGACAAAAGTCCTGCTGTGCTGCTCCAGTTGGTGCTGGGGACCATGTCTGGTGGTGTGTCACCACCACTGCTGAGCATGCATACTTTGCCCTTAGCAGAGTTTCCAGCCTATTCCCATGCACCTTTCTGCAAAAACTGCTTCATCTTTGAGCCGCTTTGCTTCAATGTGCACTGGGCCTCCAGCTATCTATGTCTCTAACACTTGTTGAACAGGTGGTTGGTACTCCCTCATTGGCAGCCAGCTGGAGACAAGGGCACCTTAAGATGAGGAACAGCTGGAGTTTGCTAGATGAAAAAGTCTGCCTGGCCACCCTTACCCAACAGCAGCAGCTGGGACACCCCACTCTTGCTCAGAGAGTTCCTAGGAGTCTCCAAAGAGCCCATAAGACTGAGAGGATTTTGAAGCAAAGCTCAGAAGCAGCTGTGCCTATTCCTGCCGCTGTTGGCTGCTCCTGCTAGCTGTGCTCTGGGCAGTGCAGAGACCATGGTGTTAGTTGTTCGTGCATCTGATTTCACTGTTTGTGCATATAGCTGTCATTAATAGCAGCTTGTTACCTAATTTTACAGGGTGTCTAGTCGCAGCAAAATCACAGCCTTTGTTGTGATGAAGGAGAGGTGATGTAGGAGAGGACTTAACAGATCATTGTAAAGGTTGGGGGCACCCCACCACTCTCCAGAGGTTTGCAACAAGCAAAGTTCAGGACTAGAATATCATCAGACAATGCTTAACCACATACCTGTGAGGTTTTGGTGAAGCTTGTTCTTTTGTCTTGGAAAATAATTGCTCTGAGTACCCCTGTTTTCTGTGGTCCATATCTTCACTCTGCTGCCTGGCAGGAATCCTCTGGACACAGGGCAGAGTTGCAGGGACCTCATCACCGCCCCCATATCATCTTCCCTGAGAATGGGGCAGCCTTTTCCATCTGGTGTCCTCTGCCCTACAGCAGCTGAGAGCTTCATTGTTTGCAGAGAGGATCACAAGAAGCCAGGACAGTTTAGGGACCTGATGCCATTGAGATCAGGCTTTGAGGAAAGAGGTATGGAGATGACTGATTTATTGGGGGTGAATGCTGGAGACCTGACTCTGGTCCCATCTCTTCCACACCCAGACATAGGCAGACGTGTTGCCCACTGATAACCACAACCATTCCTCTGCACATCTTATCCCTCTCAGCACCCAGGAACACCTGCAATTGGTAAAAGGACAAGCCGTGTCCTTTGCCTATTGCTGGAGATTAAAAAAAAAATGGACTTGGAATTTACTTTTTGTATACTTTTCAGTGTGCAATATGAAAGTGATGTGAATAAGGCTATTCTTTACTGATAATTCTGAGTTTTCAGTACAGAAAAATAGATAATCTCCAGTCAAATACGGAAAATAAAGTCAACATTTTATCTGCAGCCCTCTGCAATTTTAGCTGAGGGAAGATAACGTGCTATAATTTTGAATCACTGATTGAAAACTTGTTCACCACAAAGTATCATCACTGTGCTCAATTTTTCCACATTCACATTTCTGCTGACACAGCTCCAGTGAAATGTTAATCTTGTCTAATCACTAGCACAGAGCAGTTAGGAGGCCTGTGGGTTTTTTCGGTGTATATATTCAGTACACCAATATAGCTGCAGCAGTGGAAAGCCCCAGCAAAAGTATTTCTTGATTGGTGTAATTCAGCAGGCTCTTGTTAGAGGTCGTCATTAACTACCACCCAGCACACAGACAAAAAGGTTTGTGAGGTTGCTGCCAGACTGGCAACAAATCATTTGTTTGGGAAAAGTAGGACTACAGCGGAGAAAAGGTGATAACAGTGTGGAACCAAAATATTACTAGAAAAAATGTTCTAGAGCTCATGTAATAGCTTACTAGATGAAGTCCTGTAGACAGACAATGAAATGTATGTGCCAAAATCAATTAAGACCTTATGAAAATTTAAACAAAGTTTATGGTAAATAATTCCACCCTAGATAAAGCTACATTTCATTAATTTTTTATTGTTACTCATTTAAATTGAAGTGATTACTGCACAGAGCAGAAACTTTGTTGTCATAAATTAATCTAAGCACAGTCCAGGGATCAGTTTGGGGTAAGCGCTTTGCTTCGTGTTAAGATTCCTGGTCCTGCTCCAAAAAGCAGTTTAGCAATTTAACGAATCCCTTCCAGTCTAATGTGTGTATTGCCCTCAGAGCAGGGACTAGACCTCAGTTCTCTCCTTGTGCAATCAAGTGCCAAATTCCCAGCTAAAACATTAGGTTTTGGATTAGCAAATCCCTGATTCCTCTCTAAAGCACAGAATAAGTTTAGCTGAAGGACTGGAGGGTTGCCTCCCCCCTGGCTAGCCTGTACTAAGGCAGCTCAGACGCTCTCCATGCCAAGGATGGGGAAGGCTGCAGAGTCTTCCACATAAACCCTTTTTTGTGTATCAGTGACTGTTCTTTCTTCCTCAGACACCTGTGTGAAAACCTGAATGTATCCAGGTATGTTTTCTACATAAATGCAGCAAAACTTATGAGGGACTCCGGTTTCCAGATGGTGGAGTCCATACAAGTTCCTTAGGCTTTTTTGAAACCAAGAAGACCGGTTATCTTTGTATGAACAAGACAGTCATTGCATTGCTCATATCTGTCCATTCCTATGCTGGCTGTGGACTGACATGCTTAAATTTATGTTTACCTGGAAGAAGTCAAAGACCTGACATACGTGCACGTGTTGTGTGTGGCATGTGTGTCTGTGCATAGTCTGCAATATTTGCTTTGGCTGAAAGAGTATTGGTTCTAACATCCAGATGGGGGTTGGATGTTCTGGAAAGTGATTCTAGAAAGCATTCAGGGAAGTCAGAATGCATGAACTGCTTAACATTTGGTGATAGAAAGGATTATTGAATTTCTTGGCAGTGTAGAGGGAATTAATGATTCAGGGTGAAAAGGTGGGTTTTACCTTTATGTACAAAATTGCCTAGACTAGGCCTAGGGTAATGTGCAGTTCTGGCATACTTACATTAAAAGAATCATGAAAAGTTACTGAGAGTGCAAAAACACACCAAAAAGATTGTGGAGATTGGAAGAAATATAATTCCTTGGGAGATGTAAAGAACATCATCATTTAGCTTAGCAAAGAAAAGTTTAAGGTGACCTTAAGAGGAAAATTAACTGCGAGTGTAAGTGTTCTTTAATTCACTTTATAATTATGGACAAAGGCATAATAAGAAATGATGGTTCAAAGCAAGGCTAGACAAATTTAAATGAGAAATAAGGTGCAAATGTATTTCAGGGAGTTTATAAACTATTGAAGCAAACTATGGAAAGAAAATGGTTGGTTCTGCATCTCCTGATGCATCCAAATGCCTTTCTGAAGTTTAAGTCAAACACAAATGATCAGACTCAGCACAGAGATAACTGGGCGGAATTAAGTGATCAGTGTTTTGGCTGTTTCTAGATGTAGTTTTACTTTTTAAGTGTAAAGTTTATCAGTATTCTTGCAAAGCCTTCATTGGGTCTGTAAACATAATTAATCAATTGGGTATTGATATGGCAGGTAGCAGTTTGATTAGAGATGCAAAATATCAGAACATCCGTGTGATTAATGAAGCAGCTGAGACGCAAGTGATTTCACATTAGCAGGGCAGGTGTCTGGTCTAAGAGAGCAAGTGGAGTGTTGTTTCAGAGAGAATGAAATCAATGACATTGCTGGAGCTCCTCCCAGCACAAAGAGCTGCAGGAACATACTCCTGCTGGTAAAGGTCAGATTGATTCAGTGCCTGTCATAATTTCCTGCAAATAAAACACCTACTTACAAAAAATAAATAAACAAGTGCTGAATTTAATGCAGTATGAACAAATACTCCAACAAATATATATGCTTCAGTTGTATAGGCAGCTAACCAATTATATTTATGTTTCTAAAAATGACTACAAAAGTCTGAGAAATCTTCACATTTTGCACTGATCTCCCTCCTTCCAGCCTCGTCATACACTTGAGACTTTTCAGCCTGGACAGGGACAGCCAGAACAGCCCCACAGCATCTGTTCAGTGCTAAATGTCTGAACCAGGGGACCCGTCTCTGCTTCCAGGTGCCTGAGCTGGAGAGCCATCTTCTCCTTGCCCACGTTAAAGCAAGCCCTGGACATGTGACAGGGAACACATTTGAGTTTCCCCAAAACCTGTTCTTTGTGCAATTCAAGCTGCCCTACAAGAAGCATAGCACACCAGCTAAATCATCCAAACCCAAGATCCGCCCTTTCACCTACGGACCAGAGGAAACAACAAGCATGGGATGGGACAGGCCGCCTTCTGCCCAGCCACTCCTGGGTGCCACAACTCCAGGAGCAGGAAATGAAGATCCGTGTTAATCTTAAATGGAGTTGACAACCTGTCTTCAATGAGAGCTTCTGATCCACTGCTCCTTTGGGAGTGAACTAAATTGTACCATCAAAAGCAGCTATAATTCTGCATGCAGGGGTTTATGCTACTCCATTCAGAAGTCAATTCAGGTGAGCTTTCATGGGAATTTAAATAGATGAACCCCTATTCATATCTGTGGGAGCAGAACTAGCCTATTTCAGATTTTCTTATATGCACTGACTGGGTGATATCCAATAGTCTCTTACTGCCTTCAGACATTGCTTCGCTGCTATTTATGGCATGATATCATATTGCACCACGGGGATGTCACCCTACCTATTGCCACATTTGTAACATAAAATATCAGGCAGGGGAACTGATACGCAGGAAGTCTAGGCAATGGACACCCATTGGCATATAGCACATATTTGTCCTTCTGCCAGCGAAAACCTTTACACTGGGATTTGACTTCCCCTGCGCCACCAATGAATGGCTCTGTGAATTTGGTTTGGTCCCATCCCTTTCTCAGTGCTGATAAAGGTGGAGAGAAGCAAAAGAAGGAATTGAAAACCTTTCTTCTCGAGGGATTTGGTTAAGCACGTCCATCTGGAACACTTTTATTATCAGGGAAAATAACAAGAAAAACAGACTAACTGCATAGGAAGGTATTAGCAAGTTTCTTTTCTCCCATTCACCCAAGAGAAAGCCCTTTCTGCACATTCATCTTATATTTATATTTCACCTCCCCCTTTCCCCTTCTTTTCTGAATTTCTCCAGATAACACAACTTAGTTGTCTCCTCTCCTGTTCCCCAAAGTTCTTAATGTTTGATGAATGCTTTCTGTTTCTCTCCTTCAAACCAACACGAAAATCCCCCTCCAGCAACACCCCACCTGACCTATATTTTCAGTCCCTTCTTGGCATACCATGGGGCAGTTATTACACCCATATCTAAGAGAAACATTTCTCACAGTCTCTTTTCATTATTTTGAGAAAGGTCAGGCTGCCTCCCAGCACCAACTCCTTCAGCAGCATCTCAGCATCCCAATGTTTCTTTCACTTCCCTGCGTAGCAAACCAGGAGTCCAGCAGCTCTGGAAAAATGGGCAGCTGACTTGCTCATTGCTTTCTTGAGCCTTGAAGGCAAAGTCAGCACTTGGGCTTGTCTTTGGTATCCCAGGTGAGGGTCTCTGTGCACTGAAAGTCTTCAAAAAAGGGGACGTTTGTTTTGATGACACCACTTTTTTTGGGGATGAGGATCTACTCTCAGTCCTGCTGAGTTTCCTCTACAAGTTGTGCTTCCTGAATGTACAGATTTCCTGGAACTGGAGCTATGTCAGGGAAAATCTAGAAGGCGGCACTGAAGAAGTGTCCTTGTTTGTATGAGACCTGCACTCGTATAATGTCCCATGCTGTACCAGAACAGGGGCATACTACAGTCTTGCTGGGTTTGATCTTGTTCTTACTTATTCCAGCTCCTGAGTCCCTCTCCAACAGTGGAGCTCTACAGCCACATTTTGGGATCGTGGTTTGAATGGTTAAAGCAGCCAAATGGACATCCAGGAATATGCCTCATACTCCTGCCTCTCTCTGCTGTGTCCCCGCCTCTCCCTCTCCACATGCTTTTAGTCAGGGGAAGGCAATGCCCCCTGAGAATTTCCCAATATTGGCAGAATGCTTTGGGAACCCTGAATTGAGAGGATCCCTACATACAGGCACAGGCTGACGTCAAGCCAAAGAGGAACTGAAAGAATTGAAGCCTGGAAATGGCTTGTTTGTACTGTTGCTTCCATTCTGAAAGTTCAGGGACAACGTAGCATCCCAAAGCACTTCAGGGACACTGTGAGGAAGGAAACCTGAAGCCTCAAAGATAGGATACTGGCAAAAAAAGAGTCTTGTTTTTTCTTTTTTTCTCTTAGGCACAAGCAGATGAAAGGGACTTTGTGATGGCAAATAGGTGCAGACCGTGGTTTGTGGATCTGTGTCCAATGTTGAAGCGGCAGTGGGATGCTAAAGCTTCTGCAAATATTGCCACAGTATTATTGCACCAATAATTGCCCTTCTCATCTTCATGAAAGTTATCTACATCTACATGAGGCCTGGAAAAAATTGTTTTCTGCTAAAATCACCATGTGGTATGCAAATGTATTTATGTGCTGTGCTTGTATTATCACAGTCTTACTGGGTTTAGTCCTGGAGTGATTGATGAGCCTGTTTGTAGAAGGACACTGAAGACATGGGCAGTTGATCTGCCAGTAGTGAAGAAGGAAAATCTGATTAAGCAAGTAAAATAAATGTATTGTGTCTGCAAAGGAGCTCTGTTGGCACATTGGATCTGCAGAGCCCTCTGGCAGCTCCCAGGCTGACTCGGTTTGACTGTCCAGCAGTGGGGCCAAATGGCTATGTGGTACTTGGCCCATAGCTCTGGTCTCTTCTGCTCTGCAAACTTGAGGTCCTACAGCTCCCAAAGTTGGCAGACCCAATGCTGTGTGCAGCCCAGCTACTGTCTGCTCTGTACTTTGCCACACAGGACAGGGTCTCAAGCCACGGCTGCACTGATGGGAAGGCCATCAGGTAAAGCCAGCCTTCCTAAGACCAATTTCACAGAGCAATTTTCCTTCATCTCCCAGCGGTCAAGGCAGCATGGTGCTCACCGTTGCAATCACCAAGGTTCATGGGGAGCTGAGCTGCAGCGGAGCCCTTGCATTGGCCAGGCAACAGCCCAAAGACAGAGACACCTTAATCCAGCACTTGCTGGAGGAGGAGGACAAAGGCTTTATCAGAAGTGTTTGGGCTTCCTATGCAAGCAGCTTTTGCTAACAATGTTGTTTGTTCTCCTGAGAGTTGGAGTCCTTCTCCTCATAGCCCTATATGAACATACAGCAAAGTGTAAATTTTATAAGCAACTGAAAAACAATTCTTATAATGGAAAGTGTCTGGCAGCTTTATCGACAGCGGCTCCTGTGCCCCCGGCAGTGCATACACACAGCCTACCATGTTGGGTCCACTACAGTCTTACGGGAATTAGGAACAGAATTTCCCAGGAGCATTCAAGCGTGCAGGCATACAGCATACAGAAGAAGTAGCTGTATTAGTTATGGATATGAACACGCTTCTCAGAACATGTAGAATAGCTGGGTTGAGAACAGCATATACATAGTATTCACTGAGAACGAGAGCTGTTGAGATCCTTCCAAAATCTGAGCTAGATTGTGGCAAAAATTATGGATCCAGTGGAACACCAGTATGAATCATGGGTTTCCTTCAGCTTCTGGAATATGTGGGTTTTTTTTTTTTTTTTAAACTACAGTTTAAAAACTCCCTGGAAGGGATTCAAAAGTCTCAAGTCAGTGTAACAGGGATCACTAAAGCTTTCTCAGGCTCGGCCAGTATTATCAATATGAAGACTCCGAGGGGATTTCTCCTGTAACACATCTAGATATATCTGGAAATTCCTGCATGGTATTAATTGTCCGGAACAAGTGTAGGCTGGGATGGGTATGAGTTTCATAAGAGGTAGCTATTGCTACACTTTAGAAAGAAAACATGTTTACCTATTGTATGAAATTAATAATGTCAAGTTTAGACCTATTCTTCCTATATCTTGATTATGCAGATTATCCATAATTTGTGACAATGGTCTAGATCTCCAACAGAGCAGTCTTCATTGACTTTATCAAGAAGACTTCATGAGGAAAGTTACTTGTATAAGTGGCTGGGGGATCTAGCAGGTAGATAGGGGTGGATGAGGTGGCAGCAAATGACTCTCAGCTGAAAGGACCAGGAAACAAATAGGAATTGGTAGCTTGGATGCTGGACTCCATGAAATACAAGAGTGAGTGGGGCCATGTGCAATGATAAAGATCTGGGCTGGAAAATAAGTCAGTTACTGGAGTTAGCAAATGAAAAAAGCATGTCTGCAAGTCAAGGTAAGAAAAGGGAGGAACAAGCTGCTTTCAACAAAATTCTTATTTTGAGAGGTGTGAGGATGGGGCAGACAGGCAGTGAAAATATCTCAATGCCAATTAGGCTGAATGTCAATTGGAAAAGACTTGTTGAGAGCATTAGAGACTGTTAATTTCTGTAAAGTTTCAGTAGGAAAACTAGACAGGAGGTGGACAGTAATTAATGTAAATTGCAAGGAAAAGCCCAGGAAATCAAATGTTAACAGCCTCCACAATGAAACAAAATGAGTTAATCATAATTATCATTATTACAATGTGTATCAGGAGAATTAATAATCGTTAGTTAATTGTCAACAGTGCCATCCAAACTTTCTCCTAGTGCATTTGCATGTTTTCCGCCTCTTATTTGGTCTCATTAGTTTAAAGAGATGCTGTCAACTTGAAATTCAAGCTTTTTAAAAAAATAAATTGAAAGCTGTTGCTCTTCCCCCTCTGCCAATTATGACTTTCCAGTTATATACTGCTATTTTAAAAATATTTTTTCTTTCTTACATACAAAAGTGGCAAAAGGAAAGCAAACTACTGTGGAACAGTGACAGTCATTAAAAAATATGCCACCAAAGATTCAAAGTAAACAAACTGGAAAATCTATTTCTTTCTCGTCTCTTCCAGGACTCAAAATCTAGAGACCCCAAATGAATACGGTACCTGATCAGAGCTGTTCTTTCAGATAAATGTCATGCAGAGTTACAGACAAGAATCAAAGATTCAGCTATGTCTCTCTCATGTTTCTTAAGAGAACTGCACTTTACAGGAAAAGTTATCTGAGTTTCTTATCAGCAGGGAATAGAGCCTGGATAAATGCAAGGATTGCTGTAGCACATACCTTGTGTTGAATTTAAAGTGAAAACTGAACCTTCCTTAAGATTATGTTATGATTCTAGGCAATGATGCTACCGGCGATCTTTGAACCATTGTTATTTCTCATTTGAGATGGGCTCATTATGTACAAGTTGTATGTAATTTTACTGATGCTCCACAATATGCAGTCTGTTGTTTGTGTTTGTCATCCTTTACACCTGGTCACAGTTTTCATTATTTATATTGTTAGAATGTCCTTTTTATATATGTACTTTATTATCCTGTGGAGATGAAATAAACTTTTTTAAAGCCTTGTTCAATTTTCTAAGACCATTCTGCAGTGGAGGAATAGTTGTCGGTAAGCCCACACTCCAAGTTGTCCAAGGTTAAAAAAAAAACCCAAAAATTTCAACCTGTATACTGCATTAGATGTTTATAAATGCCATCAAAAGTATCATAAGACTTGAGGCTAGAGGTTGTATCCTTTTATTAAATGAGCTACTAGGCTCGGAAAAATTATATTGGTCTGTCTAATAAAAGATATTTATTTTACCCATATAGTAGCTTTTATTACAAAGCTGTGGGTAGCTGCCAATGCCGTCAAGCCTGAAATGAGCACTGACACGGTGATACCAGGATGCTCGATCTGTCTGTCCATGTCTGTCTGCCCCCTTGCTGGTCAGCGAAAGCACCTGCCTGCTTCCACCTGACCCCCCAGCTGCAAACATAGCCCGACCGTCACAGCACGGTCAGGACAGCAGGCCTGAGTGGCTGTCCTGCTCCAGCCACCATCAGCAAACACAAGCCTACCCAGCAGGTCCTCCAGACAGCATCCATCATGAGATTTGCACATCTCATCATCCCTTGCCTGGTTCATGGCCCTCCTATTTCTGTTTGTACCTCCCTTCCCAGGCCCCAGCCTCCCCTCAGTTACACAACCTGCTCTGGAAGCCTTTTTCCCCCTTGGTGCCAATTGTGCCACATCCATACCCAAACTTGGTATTTTTAACTCATTTACCTGGGTAATCTTGGCCTTGCATGGGATTCTCTGCATCTTCAATAAAAGGTTTTAAATGTTTTTCTGAGGGTGTTGAACCTGGGATTAATGATTTCCTTGGTGTCATATATTAATGGGGTCACAGGGACTCCTTACGTCTGGATCTGCTTCTCCCAAGACAGTTAGCACAGAGGGGTGATGTTGGGGCACGAGGGCCAGAAATAAGAAAGGCATAACAGGAGAAAAAGAAAAAATATCTCTGCAGGACAGTTTGGAAGGTGGGAGAGCAGGTGAAGATGCTGGGAGCCTTTGGGAGGACACCTTCAGTCTCACATCCAAAAGTGGAGCTGAAAGAGGCTGGCTGGAACGGTTGACTTGCTCTGTACTAGGCCATCTTCCCTCTGCTTGCCTAGACCGTACAGCATGAACACCTGCAGGCTATAGCTCAGGGACTCTCAGGGGCAGTGCATCTCTTTCATCAGTGGTGCCACAATTCTCATGGCCTACGTCTGCCAGGGGCTGCAGGACGACACAGCCTTCTATGCCACACTTTGGGTGCTGGAGTAAGTGAGAAGACTTAGAAGCCACCCATATTCTAATAGCCAAAAGGCCAGGGGTGCCACAACCATGTACACATGAAGGGTTAGCCACGAGCAGAGCTTCCTTCCTTCAAGAAATTCTCTGATACCCCTTCGTGATCAAGATCTCCCTCTCTCTTGGTGATAAACTGACTTACTCCCCAGACGCTGGTGATTTCTCTGGTCTGGCTCACACCCAGCCTCCAGAATTGCTGTGTCCTGAGCCAAACTTTGCAACCTATACACGGATGCCTGGGCTGGTTCCCTGGAGGAGAGATGCAAGCGGGATGTAACAAGAGACACCGGTACGTCTCCCCCAGGCTTGGTTCATCCCCAGTGACTTCTACAGACCTGTAACAGCTCTAGGTTCAGTCTGCAGGAAAAGAAAGCTCCAACAAAGGCAGACAGATGTCCCACGGCACAGCTGTGCCATCTCTCTCTTCACCCAACCTGCAGACCTGCATGAAGCCCTGCACCAGAACTAGGCTTTGTGTCAGACCAGAGCCATGCTCTCACCAGCTGCTCTGTCCTGGGCTGCTTTTGAAGCAATGCAAAGAGCAATGAAGGTTCCAGGAGCAATCTGCTAGTTTAATCCACCCCAGAGAGAAGGTCAGACAGGAGTTAATCTGAATGTGGGTGTAATGCACTAACAGAAGAAGAAACAACATCACTGTTTAGATGCACCAAAACCACTTGTCAGGACCCATGGGAAGCATCCTGGTCTTTCTTCTGGGAGGGCTACAAAGAAGGTCAAATGTCCTGAAGCTTTCATGGCTTTTACCACAGCTGCAGTTTGTATTTCCAGTATTGGGTAGGTGCTGCCCTTGGGACTATGACAAGGTGTCTGTGAGCATTGCAGGAGGAATAGGTCCTGCAAACCATGGAGGCAGTAGATTACAGTATGCCTTCAACCTGTAAAGCACCTGAAAGAGTAAATATATATATATTCTTAAAAACCACTTCCTTCACTGCTGATGAAGATCTATAACTAATAAAAAGCACCACCAACAAGCCCAGAGATCACATAGATGTACTAAAGAGGGACATCTCTGAGGTCAGATATGGTAGAAATCAACTACAGTTTATATGAAAGGATACACGTAAGAGAAAGAAAGTAAGCAGAGGTTATATACGTGCAACATTCATGCAAACACACCATGTTTATACTCTGCTTTCTGAACAGGAGTATCCTGAACTTTGGTATGTGCCAAACCTGCAGCTCTGTGAAAATCCTCTTTGTCACTGAGCTTCATGGTACTGAGACTCTCTTGGAAGGACCCCAGGCTGCCTCATCAGCCCAAACTGGCCTTGTGGTTCAGCTGCAAAGGGACTAGGACACCTGGAAGGAATTAGGCAAAGCACAGAGTGCAGGATCCAACTAAACAGGACTACATCTGCCCTGCAGAGAGCTTAAAAACTTCCTCTGGGTGTACCAGCTGGTGACCCTAACCCTGGTCTGAAATAGCATGGAAGATTTGTAGCCCTGTGCTGAGCCCAGCCCTTGGGTCACTCTCAGGCAAGCAGCAACTGTTTGGAGAGGAGCAGCATCCCCATCTCACTCCAATTCCCAGCTCTAGCTGAAGCCTCTGGGCCTCCGATTCACTGGTGTCTTATAAATAACACCCTGAGTCTCAAGGGCTCTCACATTTCTGAAGCCCTCGTATTCAAGAAGGGTGCTCTTCATATCTGTGACTGGGAGGAGTGGGTGGCTGTCCTCCTGGTCATGACAGACTGTCCCTTCCACTTACATGCCATGGGAGAACATCTGCTAGCTAGCGAGTGCTGAGCTGCAGAGCTGCAGAAAGTGCTGCTCCAGTGCCTCTTAGGTTTGTTAAGCAGTTGCCATAACCCACTGGTTTTTTTTTTTGAGGAATTAAACATTTACACAAGTTTGTTTTGTAAACTGAGAGCTTCAAAAGTGTCAGGATTTGATTCAGCTGTGAGAGTAGCCCCAAGGGCTGGATGTTTACCAGAGCTGCTCTCAGAGGTGCCATGTCAAACCCTGCTCCCAGGATCACACCAGGCAGCGCAGGAGCCTGCCGCACACCCACCTTGGGAAACACTGACGTGAGTAAACCTCCTGGCTCTCTGAGGAACTACTGTCCGTCCTCAGCATTTTGTCCCGGTCACCGGTTCATTCATTTGCACTTGCAGACTTCTGTGAAATTCCTACAGAAGAGAGGATTGCATTAGGAAGTGGTAAAGGCTTCCGGACAAACAGGGATTCTCTTAGTTTCCCATATGAGAATGTTTCCCCCGTTTTCAAAATGTTTTCCAGTTTTATCCAGGTTTTTGAGTTCTGGATACCATTAGAAAATTATGTGCCCAAAAGCTATTACAACAGCACTTTTGTCTACTGTTTCTACCCCATCCAACAGTGGCAATCCAAGGGAGGTAGGACAAGCTTCCTAAGGTTGTGGAGTTCTGCAAAACGAACTGAGGATATTGGGGAGTTTTATGAGCCCAAATATTGAACCCTTTAGTTCTATTCATTGGTGTCCTCAAAAATGGCCTGCTTGGTCTAAGTCTGTGTTGTGCTTTTGATGCGCCAGCTCCCAAAAATGTCTTTGCTTCGATCTCCAGCCGAACACTATTCACATGAATGTAGGACTGCTGAATTTAATCTCAGCATGTATCACCTTTCAAAAACAGGGACGCTTGGGAAACATGGTTTTAGTTAAAAAATAACTTCTCCGTTTCTCCAGCTTTCCCAAGGACATCTTGCTGCTGGAGGACTCACTGTTCCTGTTCTCTGCATTGTGTAACCAGGCTCTGTCTAAGGATTAGACATGCATGAAAAGCAGAGCCTGTAGTCGTTCTGCACAGTCAAACCAGCATCACAACATGTTGCCTATAGGAAATGTGAGACTGAAAGGGACTTTCAGACTCATCGGGCTCACTCCGTTGACATTACAGGCCACCACGTTATAGAATTCTCTTCTTAAAAATACTGAACTGCGTCTTAAAAGTAACTTCATTTTTTCTTCTCACATTGTTCCTGTTGAAAAGCTGTTGGCAAGACATCATTCTTATGGGTGGAAACGGTTTAATTTCTGCTGAAATCTATTCATGGCTATACTCATTTGTTCTTCTGCTAGCACTGCCCTGCAGCTTTTCTCTTGGTAGACGTCTACCCCCTGATGTTACATATAAATCAAAACTGTTTCTCTTCTCAGTCTTTACTTTCCTGGTTTAAACAAACCAAATTCTTCCTGTGGTCTCTTGTATTTTCATCTCTCCGTTCCCCACTTCTCTGAGGTGTAGAACCTGGACTTGAGCCAGGCTGAATTTATCTTTCTTGAACGTGAAAACCAATATGCACATAGAAAACAAAGTGCATATGGGTTTTACAATGCTGTAACTATTTGTCATTTGTAATTATACTATATTGGACAAAGTTTTAGCCCTACAAAGGTGATCTTCTTGTATGGGAATAGCATCTGTTACACCAACACAGTTGTATACATGGTGAGGAGTCTAAAATTGCCACACGACTGATTTTCTCTTTATTCATTTGCTGTCAGAGTCTACTGTAGAGAGGCTGTGCACCAGGTTCACATGTCCAGGTTTTCTAAATACTCTTCAAAAGCCAAAGGCATTCAAGTGTCTGGGGGTCTTGCCTACTGGGCCCTTGGGGAAAACTACATTTGCCTGGAGAGGGGTGTTGAAGGTAGGCAATATGATTCCTTCTGAGGAAGGAATTGGCTCAGGACCAAGCCTGGAGACTGGCCCAAATTACGTGCTTAACTTTGGAGAAGCTGGCCAGAGATATCCCACCTGCAGGGATGGAAAACAGAGCAGTCTGGCCAGACAAGCTTGAATTTGCTCACTTCTGTGGCTACCTTTATATTTTTAAGACAGTGGTATGTAATTCATTTTTTCAGTATGCATTTTTCTGGCCAACCTAAAACTATGGAGGAAGTTTTATTTCTGATGTAGGCAGGGGGGCTAAATATTGTCACTGCAGGCAGCTATAAAAAGATATTTTTGTTTTATACTCGCTGTATGCTTAGATGATATGGAAAGAGAATAGTAATATTTTACATGTAACTGAGATACCCCTTTCCCATCACTGCTGTCTGCATCAAACCATTGCTGCCTATACTGTCCTGCTTCTCTGTTTCTGGTGGCCTTCCGAATTATAATCTGCTGTGTTCATTAAGAGTCCATTAAAATCGATGGACCATTAAAGCTTGCCCGGTAAATCTGGCAGCAGGCAACAGATTAAATTCAAGGTCCAGCCAAACATATTAGAAACAGTTTCTTGCTGACCGCAGCCACTCCGACTGAGACTTATGCCTGAAAATGAAATACTGTCATCTCTCTGGCTGTCATCTAGCCTGCTGTTATTTGTGCTAAGGCTTCCCCTGCTGTGAAGATAGCTATATTTACAGTGGTTATTTATTCAGCACCATATTATATTTAGCTATTAATCATACGGTGACATACTCTTTTTCATTTGGTTAACTGGAAGAGAACACCTCGTGTATAAAGCACAACCTTCTGTTCATCTTTTCTTTTCCCACTTGGATTGCCTGGTCTTGATACAGTAATATTAAGTTTCAGAGTTTTAAACTATTTCCTCATACCAAGGTCTTTTGGAAAAGGCAAATGCAAGGAAAATTTCCTCTTGTTTACTGCATATACCCCATACAACCCTGCATACACTTACACTTGTACATCTGTCCCCGGGATTAGTCCTCCTGACATGAGTAGAAATGTTCCTGGGGGTTAAGTTATTCACCTTCAGAAGCATTTGTAAGATCTCAGCTGTAGAAAATCACTACTGTGTCATTTTCACATTTTATTAATGACACTTTACTCTTCTTATGAACTTCCCGAGTACAAGTAGAATTTCTTACATCCTCAAATGCAATTCAAGCTGTCTAAAAGTAAAACATCCAGGTCAAGTGAGTTGATTAGGGTTTCCAGAAACCAGAGGAGAGAGAGGAGTCTGTCTAAACAGCATACCGTTCTGGTGTCTGGAGCAAAAGCTCCTTCTGGAAATGCTATATGGCTTAGTCTAGGCAGCTAGCATTTTGGGGATGAAAGCAAGTGGAAGGAATTCCATCCTGTCTCATAAATGAATATTCTTGCAGAAAATAATAGCCTGCTACACAAGACAAAATAATAACACTGTAGAGGGCTTGTTTCATTTTTATAGGACAAACTAACTCTTCAGTACATTTTTTTTTTTCCATTTTACATAAGTCTACTTTTGGTTCCCTCAGCACTGGAAAAAACTGACTGGATGAGAATATGGTCATAAAGCTTTTTCAATTTTAACCCAGAACTACTTATTCACCTAAAAAAAAAAGAAAATTATCTCAAACTCATTGTTATGCATTTCACTAAAAAGTAATACATATAAAAGTATGGGATAGAACAGAGATAAATATGAATAAGTGGCAGCATAGTAGAGCCATAGAATAGCTTATAGCGTGACTAGAAGCAATATTTGATCATTTCCAAAAAGCTATTTCTTAAATTAATCAGACAGGGGTTTGGGTACAAAATCTTGCTTCTGTTTGGCAAAGATGTAGGTATAGCCTTATTTTATTACTCAGATCTTACCTAAAGTAATTAAAATAGACTATAAAATCAACTATCTGAACTCATGTTCAGTTAGATGGGCACAAACAGATGAAATCGATAGTCATTTTTCCAAGCAATTTGCAGGCTGGAACTAATTAATACAAAAATGATTACAAGAAATATACTGTAGTATTAACCTCTAGTTTAGATTTGTTCAGGAGGCTAATAAGTTATTATTAGCTTTGGATAAGTTAACTGCTATTGTAATATTCATGGTAACACAGATACAGCACCTTTTCTCAGTTTAATCATCTTCATTCCAATCTTTTATCCACACCCACCAGTGGATCTCTAATGAGCAACATGCATTTTGCATCTAACAATAGCTATTAATAAAGCACTCATTAGTGTGCAGCTGCCGGCTGTTGTTCAAAGTCTGCACCCTGAGGTATGGGCACCCTTTGGCTTCCGCAGGACATATAGAGGTTCCATTACATGGCTGATTGTTCTGTAAAAGGGATGGTATTTCACCTGCAGTGCTTATAGCATCCTGACCAGTCCTGGGTGGGTTTTTTTTCTGTCATTCGGGTTTGTGAGGGTTTGTGCATGGAGCCATTCATTTCAATATGTTCTCCAGGAACTCCAACATAATTCTTTCCAGGAGAAATTGCATGGTTTTATTTGATTTTTTTTTCTTCCTAGAAGCGTATGAGGAGCTGTGCTTGACATTTGCTTTTTGTTTTTTCAGTGTGAAGTGGTAAATTGGTCCCAGATGCCTTACAGTTTGAGCGTGGAGATTCAGGAACTTCTGTAAAACTTTTGATGTTCTCTGTCTGTGATTAAAAGACTATAATAAATCTACCCACAAAGAAGATGTTAAAAAGATGAAGCTGGAACAACTTCTTAAGAACAGCCTAATCATCTCTCTAAAAATATGGGCTTGCATCAAACAGACAAACATTTCTTTGCTATAATTTCCCAGGTTATCAGAGTTTACACAGGGAGCTCTACATTGTGGTATACCAAGCACCTTCATCTTCTCTCACAACACTCGACGGAGACAGAAGAGAAAATGTTTTTCCCTGTAAAATGGAATTAATTGCTGTATCATAATGTTGTGGTCAAAACTGAGCAAGCTTTCAAGCATTGTTGAATGGGTAGCAGACATACCTGGGTGTAATGATGACTAATGATAGTTTTGGAAATTATTTTTAACCCTATATCTAGCTTTAGAGGCCTAAATAAGGTTTTCCTTATTATCTTTGTCTGAAACAGCTTCAAAACAACACCTTCAGAAGAGGCCAGATGACAACCCAGGGAACTACAAGCCAGTCAGATTCTTTTTGATCCCTGGAAAGATCATGATGTGAGTCCTTTCACTGCACATTTCTGGATACAGGAAGGAGAAGAAAGTGGCTGGTAACAGTCAGCATGGATTTATGAAGGGTCAGTCATGCCTGGCCAACCTGATTACCTCCCATGATAAAATGATTGCATTTCAGGATGAGGGCGAAGCAGTACATGTCATTCTGATTGACTTTCACAAGGCATTCAAAGCTCTTTCCCATCATATTCTTGTACCCAAGGTGGGATGCTATGGTAGGGATGGAAAAGAGTCAGATGGTTTATAATCTGGATGGCTGGTTGGATTTAGAGGGCAACGGGTAATAACTCATCTTTACGTGTAGATTGGCAACAAGGGGAACACCATAGTGGTCTGTCCTGGGACCTGTCCCAGGGACCTGTTTAAAATCTTTACCAGTGGGTGGAAGGAGGCAACAGAGTGCTTGGTCATCAGGTTTGCAATGACATCAAGTTGAGCCACCACTTGATATGTTCAAGGGCAGGGCTGCCATCCCAAGGGACCTGGACGAATGCACTGACAGGGACATCATGAAATTCAGCAACGACAAATGCAAAGTCCTTCACCTGGATGGAATGACCCTTTGCAACAACACAGGCTTGGGACTGCCCAAGGAGCAACTCTCTAGGAGAGTCCCTGGAGGTCCTGGCAGTCAGTGAGCAGGACATGGGCCAGCAGCAAGTCTCAGTAACAATGATGGCCAATGGCAGCCTGGGCTGCATGAACAGGGGCAGAAATTGAGATCAAGTGAAGTCATTACTCCCCTCTACTCAGCATTCGTTAGACCACATCTAGATACTGCATCCAGTTTTGTCGCCCTCAATAGAAAAAAAAGACATTGATAAATGAGTGAGTTCAGGTGAGTCTTCCAAGATGATGGAGAACCCGGGCTTGTTCAGCCTGGAGCAGACAGCTTTGGGGGAACCTAAGAGCTGCCCCTAGTGCCTACGGGGAGTTCCTCAAGGAGATGGAGATGGGCTTTTCCCAGTCATCCAGGTAGGGAGGGTAAGAAACAAAAAGAAGAAGCTGAAATAGGAGAGGTTTAGCCTGGATATAAGGAGAAAGTTTTTCCCCATGAGGACAGTTAGACAGATTGTGCAGGTTGTGCAGTCTTTGGAGGTTTTCAAGCCCCCACTGGATGAAGCCCTGAGCAGCCTGGTCTGACCTCAGAGCTGAGTCTGCTGTGAGCAGGAGGTTGGAGCAGAGACCTCCTGAGGTCCCTTCCAGTCTGAGCTATCCTGTGGTCCTGCGACTTCATACTGGTCTTCTTTTGTCTGATGCGGCCCCTGAACTGGTCTGTCAGTCTCTTCAGGCAGACCATCCTGCCTTTGCCATGACCATGATCTTGGGATGTGCATAACCTTTGACTGTTTCGTTTCTGTGGCTCCACTTTTTTCATGTTATGTAAGGCCAAAGCCCGACGTTGTCAGACAAAGGGCAGAAGGGCCATTGGGGAAAACGAACAACCCCAAAGTCACTCAGGTGAGCTGCCAGGAACAGTCTGGGGTGACCAGGTAAATGTCGCCTGTGCATGTGCTGTCTGCATTGGGCAGGTCCCCTAAAGCCAGGTTCCCCCTGTCCCCACCGGGGAGCTGGGTTTTCAAGGGAAATGTTCCCGAGGACATGGTTTAGACTCAGGTCATATTAATGTTTCACAGTCCTTCCTTATACCTTCTTTCAAGTTATACTGTCACATTCAGGTGACAGAAAATCCTCACTTAAGGCAAATATTAGAGAGGTCCCCAGAAATTCATCTCATTTAGCTACTTTGGGGCTTTCCTTTTTTCCTGTACGTCCATTGTGTATTAACCAAAAAAGACCATCATCAAAAAAAAAATCACCTCCATCAGTTGAGGATGGAGTCTCCAGTACCACATGGAGAGCTCTGTAAGGAATAATTTCTGTTGTTCAGCTGTTATTTAATGTTTTCATTCTTTTTGTGAATGTGAAATATCACATACTCCGTTTTCAAGGACCTTTTTTTTATTATGATGGCTCAAATCCTCGCTAAAGTCAAAAGGCCCACAGCACACTCAGGGGCTTAGAAGGATAAAGGCAGATTACAGCTTTTTTTTTTTTTTTTTTTTTAACCCCCATATTGTGATGGTGTGCTGTGCAAGGCAGTTCACAGTGTGCTGCCTAGCCTGGCCTCTGCTTCCTCTAACTTTAGTTACTACCTCTTATTTCAATTAGGCAGTAGGTTGTTGACCATCCATGCTCCTTTTTCTTCACCATTCTCCATTTTCTATACATCTGTCTTTCTGCAGCAACAGCCTTTCAGAAAATATGCAATATGTGTGAATTTATCCCAGTTCTGCCACTTCGTGCAATCACGTTGACATTGGGATGGTTGTGCTGGAGTGATGCTGAAGTAGGGCTGACTTTGCCAGCATGCTGGCAGTGAAGTGCAAAGTGGCTGTGTCACACCTGAGGAGATCAATCAGGTCAGTCATGAGCACAAAATCTGCTGAACTGAACTGAAAACCTCAAGGACACAAAGATACTTGCTTAGGTTAATATTTGCCAGTTATGGTCTTAAGTCAAGAAGTAAAGGCAGGAAGCCTCAGGGCACAACTTAATAAATTTAAGACACACAGATTCTTAAAATGTCCTTCTCTTTGGGAACTTTGTTCTGATTCATCACCTTGTGTTTTGTATTTCGTGTAAGACATGATGGTGATGTCAATTTTGCACGTATATTTGGTAAAAGGATCTTTTTTCCAGTGACTTTTATTTGACTTGTTTCTGCACTTCTTTTTCTCCTGAGTGTCATATAATTTCACACCAGCTTTCTTTTCTGTTCATATCTAGTTCTTTCCATCTTCCTGAAGAGGATTTGTCCCCTACTCTTTTTATCAGAGCCGTTTTATCATTTTCTTTGCTCATAGTTGGAATCTTTCAAATTTCTTCTGGTTTATCAGTATCCTCCTGTAGTCAAGTGCTTAGAAGTACATACAGCTATCCAACTGCAATCTTTCCTAAAGACATATAAAAAAGAATAATTAATTCTCTGGCCTTATAAATGATACCTCCTAGTATAATATGCCGAAAGACTTAGTCTTCTGCAGCAGAAATCACAGTGCATACTCATATTTAGCATGTTTAATTTGTTATCTACTATCAACTCAAAAATTAATAAGTTATTAGTAACTTCGGAGCTCCCTGAACCCTCTGGGACTTTTCCCTTTAGATATAAGCATCAGCCTCATTAATGCCATTATAATTTATTCATGACTCTCTAATGTTCTGTTAAATTCCTCTCTACTTTCAAAGTTGGAATTAAATATGTGTATGAACCATGTTCATTTTTGACTGAGTAGAAGCCCTCCAGGAACTGATGAATTCGACATTTAGCTGATGAATGACAGTCAGTCCCTTGCAGCAAGCTCAGTTATCAGTCAGATTATGAATCTTGGAGGGTAGAAATTATTGGCTGTTTTTCTTTTTCTTTAGCATAATCTTTCACCGCTGATGTCAAAGGGTGCATCTGATGGCAGTGAGCTGATACCAGGAATTCATGTGATCTTTCAGTTTCAGAAATGAACCTTATTCACAGTATAGTGGGAGATGCAGTAGGTCCCATGTTGTTTGGAGTCATTAAATCTGCTCTGGCTAGTAATATAACAGACGTTATTGTTCAACCACAACTTCTCAGACTGGATGGGAAACATCCATTGACTCTGCAGCTCTCCAACAAAGCCAAAGATAAGAAGTCATTGTAATTAATTTAGGGCTAAAATCTACCGAAGTAATAAAGTCTTAGATTGTTTGGATTTTACTAGTACGTACTTGTGCACTCAGGCTGGAAAAAGACCCTTAGCTACCACATGCTACAGTCAGCTACTCAGTCCATCGATAGAGAACAGCAGCAGAAACCCTGCAGAAGCTCATCTGACTGCAGCTTGGATTTCACGGCCAAACTTTGCAGGGACCAGTTAATCCTCCTTTTGCCCTTGTGTCTAGAGACCACATTCAGCAGGCACCTCCAATGGTGAGGAGAGGTTGGGACAGATGAGATATAGGAAGAGCCTTGCCCGCATCCCCTTATGATCCGTCTCCAACTGCTGCTGGGAGAGCTGCCACAACGTCAGGGGCTGCCAGCACACACTGCTGCGGGGCAGTGGCAGGTTGCAGTACCCTGGAGGAACGAGGTTCCCCCCTAGACAGAAGGACATGCTGCCCCGCAGCGAGAGGGCACTGTAAAGATGAGAGGTCTGTCATCTCTAGGGATGTAATTTCTGAAGTGCTGAAAGAAAGCAATTGTTAGCAATTTTCTGGGAGAGAAACGGCATGTGAGTTATTGATTCATTCTCATTTTCAGGTAATCTGAGTGCAAACTTTCCGTGAGGAAAGGCCAAAGTGTCAAATACCTATTTCAACATTTTTGAGAATGTCTACATCAAACTGGCGATGGGCAGAACTGGAGTCCTTTCACTTCATGTAATATATGCTTCCAAAGTTCTGTGGCATTGTCATATAATTCAAGTGTTTGCTTCAATCATTATTCATATCTTCTGTTAGCGCTGGAGTTGGGAAAATAATGAAAATATTATTCATAGAATGCATTAGTCCCCAGATTCCATGAATCTCATTGAATAAATTATTGAACTATTATTATCTCCCTCTTCCCCCTCACTCCTCTTCCCTGTCCCCAGGGATTTTCAGATGACTACCCATAAGGAGGAAGAGGCACAGCTGCAGGTGTTGGCCCAAGGTGGAGATGCTGCAGCTGTCTTGTATGACCCAGGTGGACGGACATGAACATGCAACGGATGGTGTGCGTGGTTCCTCCATTTCCTTTTATCTATGGGACCCCAAAAGATACTTCTGTACAGAGACCCAAAGTAACATCAGATGCCTAGGCACAGACAACTGAATCACATCCTGAATAATATTTAAATAAATACACCTTCTTCAGAGGCAGATCATGTCTGAGGTGGCCCTGCTTGTCACTCCCTGGGGATGGACGGGGCAGCGGCAGCTTCTGCTTGGTGTCTGTAGCTGAGCTGTGCTTTTGTTGCTTCTGGGAAGGCACCAGGCAGCAGAGGGACAGAGGTCTTCCAAACTTGTTGGCACAATACTCCAGGAGAGAGCTTGTGCTCTCTAATAAATGGTATTTATTCAGATAATTTTATAAACTCAAGGCCTAATTTGAGACTATTTGCAGTTATTGGTACTAAACTGAATTCTTCATCCCCTCTAACGGAAGAAACTTTAGGACAGGGGTGCACCCTGCAGTCCCAGGTGGAAGTATCTTGGAGTTACGGGCTTCACATATTTGGAACCAGGAAGGTACCTGCAGCATTACATGCCCTGTCCATACCTGCCGCAGTGTGGGAAAAGGCCTGAGAGCCACGTGTGCCTGATGGGGTAGAGTACGCGGTCTGATCAAGGAGGCACTGACCTGAAACTCATAGTGCCAGTCTACCACAGGCCCACTCTATGGGCAGGTTCCGGCACTGCTCCTCCTCTTCGCCTTGCCTATCTAGGTGTCAGGAGCTTTGGGTGGATGTTTCTTCACAGCATCTCGTACAAGGTGACATACTGACAGTTGCACTGAGTCCTGCTCCCTCTCACAGCTCAAAAGGAAGGCAAGACGGGAGGAAAAGGTTCATTTTCCCTCAGCCTGTATGTCCACAGGGCAAGCAACTGCAATGCACGCTCCTTTTGTCACTTGTTGGGGTTCTTACCCGATGAGAGAAATTGGAGAGCACAGGGCCTCGTTTTACCCTTTCTGAAAGGTATGGACAGGACAGATTGCATCCCTGTGGCCCCTGTTTCTCTCTATTGACTGTATGGAGGCCAGATCAGACACAGACACCCACTCCTGCTTTGTGGATATCAACTGTTGATCCCATAATACCCATGGGTGTATGGCCTCAGTGGTCCCAACACCACACTGAGCACAGTGTGTCCGTGGGAATATCCCCACACTGCAGGGGACTGGGGAGCTACGGGAGAGACCGTAGCATCTCTCTTGAGGGACTAACTCCATTTAGTCAGGGCTACTGGTTATCTACCCTGCAGGCTTTGATGTTTGCAAACGAACCGTTTTACATAATTGCCACAGTCATTACCACTGAGATGGAACTGTCTTAGCAGAAAAAGTCCTTATTGCTCAGCTAATAGTTTCTGTGTTTCCCTCCTCTGTCTGAAGTGTGTGATAGATGACAGCTGCCCAAGAGCCTTCTCTATCTCCATGTAATCATCACTACATACAAGTGTCTGTTCAACACTGCAGGTGTTAGGTTTGCAGAAGCTAAGCCACGTTTGTGGACAAGAGCACCAACCTGCAGGAGCTACCTGTTGCCTTTATTGCTTCCCCTGATCATTTACAATTTACATTTCAAAGCCTGTGTATAACAAGTGATGTTCACCTTGTCTCAGCTCTCCGTAGCCTGGTCCGCTCCCCTGCCCCTCGCCCAGGGAGCAGGGCATCCTCCTTACTCCATTTCCCTTGGCGTGGTGAGAAGTGAGCATAACAGCTACTCACCCCAAGGCACTGAGCAATTTATCTGAGGGGAAAATTTTGCTGAGGCCATTTTCACCATCCAACTTGTTAAAATGTTTTTTTTCCAAAGGCTTAGTTATTCATTACCCAACTGTCACAAATATTTCCATTATGCCCTTCCATGTTTGGCTGCTCTTAGGCTTTTGTCTCTCTCTCTCTCCCTTTCTCAACTCTTGGTTTGCGTCGGATGCTTTGGAAACTCCTGTCCTTTCTAATGCCGAGCACTGATTCAGGTCAGCAGAGGCAGGGGGAAGCAGTGTTTGCATTCAAAGACACATAGGCATGTGTTTAACTTGTAGTCTTATAAATGTCAGCTTGTAATCTGCATCTAAGTGCTTGGCAGAAATAAAGCTGTAGGACAAGAGCAAGGTGAAGTGTGAGTTATGACGCTGTGGAGATGGCACAGCAACCCAGGTCCTCTGTAACATGGCATAGCCCAGCTGTTTTGCCCCAACTGGAGATTTGTCCCAAGGGAAAAATGAAAACCAGTACTTCATGAGTTGCAAACTGAAGCACAGACTTTGCCTTTCAAGCTGTGATAGGCTAGAATGAAATGGGCAGAAAACACTCAATAGGCACAAAGTCCTTTGAGCTTTCCCTCCCAGGCACTGCAAGTTTTCAAAGAGCTGTTGGTGGCTGCTCTGCTGTTTAGCTGTGCGTGCCCTTGCTGACAGAGCTTAGCGTGAGGACCCTATGGCCAGCCATACCCTGTTTGCCAGCTGCACAGTGCTCCCAGCCTGAGGACTCGGGGAACCTGCAGAAACCTGGGGGAAATATCTTTCTTACCTCCTTTGTAAATGACTGCTCACCTCAGAGCAATCCCTGCAGCTGCTGGCAGAAGGTGCACTGGAGGAGCAGCGCCAGCTCTTGTGGCAGGCTCTTCGGTCGTGTCCTGTCAGCACAGGGTAGAGTTTACTAAAACACTTCTCTTAGGCACAGTGCGGGCAGGATTGCTCATGATGTTCACGCATTTCAGCCAAAGAAAGGAGACAACTTGTCTGGCAATGTGATAAACGTCTGCAAAGGGGTCTGCAAGCACAACCCCAGGAACGACACCCCATCTTTTTATCTCATGGAAGCTCTGCATGCTTCAGCACGTGCCTGCAGACTTCCTTCACACTCTGACTAAAACCTATCAAACTAAGCTAGTTTGAGCACATTATGGGTGCCTCTTCCTTCATGAGAAGGGAATTAGCCTTATGAGGGTTGCAATCCGGGCTAGATGGTTGCACATGGGCCCAAGGAGGAGATTAAATTCCCTGGCTGATCTAAATAGATCACCATCTGGATCATGGATGGGAAGGCAAAGCAAGTGCCTTCTCACCCACGTCATCCCATCACAGGATGAGGAGCAGAGCGCACCTGGACCGGGGGAGCTGCAATGGTACATATTTGACTTGACTAGAGCACAGCACGGGGTGTGCAGTGAAAGAAATGTTTGCCCCGGCACAGTTGTCTGTCCTGCCCTGGCGCAGATTGAAAGCGTGTTGCAAGCTGTGGATCTGAGGCACAAATTCCGGCATGTGTGCAAGAGCTGTGAGGTCCACACCATGATCCTCCAAGGGGACTCCCGGAGTGGTTCCTGGGAGGGAGCTGTGGGCATGTGGCTGGTCCTGCGTGATAGCTGGGACAGCACTGGGGCAGCACTGGGGCAGCACTGGGACAGCTTGCACCCTTTCTGTTTTCTGTAAGAGCTCCTCTATCCTCTCTCACAGGGGAGAAGCTGCTCAGCTCATGTGGTTTAAATCAAATCAGGATCAAAGCAATTTTTAGATTTTTTTAATGGCGTATAATTAACTGGCAATCAGTGAACTGTACATGCAGGATCAATATCAGTAATACGACAGACAAACCACAGCACTAGATGCCTGTGAAATGTTAATAAACACCTAGGAATTTCAAAATAGCCTTCATAACTAATCCCCTAAAGCTCTAATCCCACAGTGCGCACTGTTACATCCACACCATCTCCTCAGAGGCCACATGGGCCACCAGCGCTCTCCCCTCTCCTGGCAATGGGGGCTCCCCTACTCACACACCCCTCCTGTGAGATGTGGATGCACCCACACACACACACCAGTGACAAAGGGCCCCCAAGGCTCACACACAGGCACCCCAGGGGTACGTCTCCACTGCAGCACCCTGTGCTGCCACTCTACTAGACTAGAATAGGATAGACTGTTTTAGTTGGAAGGGACCTACAACGATCATCTAGTCCAACTGCCTGACCAGTTCAGGGCTGACCAAGTTAAAGCATGTTGTTAAGGGCATTGTCCAAGTGTCTTTTAAACACTGACAGGTTTCGGGCATCAACCACCTCTCTAGGCAGCCTGTTCCAGTGCTTGACCACCCTCTCGGTAAAGAAATGTTTCCTAAAGTCCAGTTTAAACCTCCCCTGATGAAGCTTTGAACCATTCCCGCACATCCTATCACTGGATACCAGGGAGAAGAGCTCAGCACCTTCTTCCCCACGTCCCGTCCTCAGGAAGCTGCAGAGAGCAATGAGGTCACCCCTCAGCCTCCTTTTCTCCAAACCAGGCAAGTCCAAAGTCCTTAGCCACTCCTCATAGGACATTCCTTCCAGCCCTTTCACCAGCTCTGTTGCCTTCCTCTGGACATACTCAAAGACCTTCACATCCTTAAATTGTGGGCCCAGAACTGCACACAGTGCTCAAGGTGAGGCCACACCAATACTGAATACAGTGAGATGATCACCTCTCTTGATCAGCTGGTTATGCTGTGGTTGATGCGCCCCAGGATGCTGTTTGCCCTCTTGGCTGCCAGGGCACTCTGCTGACTTCTGTTGAGCTGCTGCCGACCAGCACCCCCAGATCCCTTTCTGCAGGGCTGCTCTCTAGCCACTCCTCTCCCATTTTATACCCGTGCCAGGCATAGAGAATCTGGCATTTCAACTTGTTATATTTCATCCCATTAATCACAGCCCAGTAGTCCAATCTATCTAGATCCCTCTGCAAGGCATCTTCTCCCTCAAGAGCGTCAACAGCAACCTCCCAGTTTGGTATAATCAGCAAACTTGCTAATGGTGAATTCAACTCCTGCATTCAGATCATTGAAAAATATATTGAACAGAACTGGCCCTAGAATTGAACCCTGAGGAACACTGCTGGTGACCAGTCACCAGACAGATGTAGCTCCATTCACTACAACCCTTTGAAATCTGCCCTTCAGACAATTCTTTGCCCAGCGCACTGTGAACCCACTCATCCCACAGCTGGACAACTTGACCAGAAGGAATCTGTGAGGGACAGTATCAAAAGCCTTACTAAAATCCAGAAAAACTACATCCACCACCTTCCCTTCGTCCATTAGGCAGGTGACCTTAACATCGAAGGGTATCAGATTAGTTAAACAGGATTTTCCCTTTGTGAACCCATGTTGACAACAACATTAGTTGGATGCCAGCTAGCTGAATGGTGTCCAAAAAGGTGGCTGCTCTGCCCAACCTCAGCAGATGTTGGGATGCTGGTGGTACTTCTGGCAGGGTCACTCCAACTTTTGACTGCTGCCCTTCTTGCTCCAAGGGCTCTCCCTGTGGTTACAAATTTTTATATTTCACTCATTGGCCTTCTTAAGCTGACTCCATTGTTTAGAAGTCTCTCTGTAATTCCCTGGTCACTGTTGAACCCAGCTAGTTGCCACTGTCTTCTTTAACATCCTCAGTTTTGGGGAATTGAAGGCAGTTTGGGGTATTCTGCTGCCACATGCTGTATGCACTCACCTTTCTATCTTAAGAGCTGGTTTTACCCAGGCCATTCTGCAAGACTGGGCTTTGTGAGCACCCTCACAATTCTGTGTGGGTCCAGCCGCACCACCCACTGGAGTGAAACCCTGCAGCCTGTCCTACCCTGTCCATTGGGCCACTAGTCCCTGTATCGCAAAACTCTGTGTTTTGCCTGCTCACAGACCTCTACTCTCTTCTTTGCTGTGCAAAAGGGGCTGTGTGACATCCTGGGGTCCCACCTGACACCTCTGTCTCCTTCCTTTCCTCCATCTCTGGTCCTTGACATGGAGACCTACCTTGTCTCCCTGCCTTCTTCTTCCTCCCTGGACCTGAGCTACTCATCATCCCTTCCTTGCCCACAGCCATGTCTGCTGTCCTTTCTGGGTCTTTAGACCCTGGTCCTGCTTCTCCTCTTCCTCTTTGGGAAGGATTCAGTCATAACCATATAAAGGTCTCTGGGGCAGGGCTGAGTATGTCCCTCTCCTGGAAGATGCCCAAAAATGCTTTCCCTTTCTGGATTTACAGTCTTCCAGATTTCACAGAAAACAAGGTAGACATCTGTCCATTTTTGCCCAGAATATCCTTTTTGAAGTTGTGAAAGAATTTGGAAACCTTGTTGAAAAAGTATTCTGTCATTGTCAGGCAGAGTCCAGACAGAGTCTTATGTCCAGAAAAGCACGGTCAAGATTTGGCAAGCTTGGTCAGTTCATACAGTTTCACATCTCTTGGACTGCCCCTCTCCCTTTAGCTCCAGTTCCTCCAGACTGGGCTGATTTTCACAGGGTGATTTTGTAGTGTGCGTGTGTGTGTATGTTGTGTATGTTTATGCATGTGTTTGATTTTCTGTAATGACTACTGTAAATGCAGTATTAAAGAAACGAGGACTACCATTCAGTTATATACAGCTAGGCATTTGACTGCAAACACATATGTGGTCTGCATTTCTCATCAATACTTTTTATTAAGTTTTCTTAGCCTTATTCCCCACAATGTGCCTTAATATACTTTGCTTTTTTCCTGATTTTTTTAAGCAAATCCCCAAAAGCAAAGGATAAGGATGAAATTGAATTAGGTAGCAACAGTACACTGAAGATATTAATAGTTCTCAGCTTGTCATTTATAAGAGATGAGGATTATTTTTTGAAGTGGTACCCTGTGAATGGTCAGAACAGTTTCTTAATTAACAATGTTAGGAGAAAATGCTGGATATTGCCCTGTGGTTTGATATGTATAAATGGGGCATGGAATGTTTTTTTCTGTAGGTCTCTGCAGCAAAAGGCATTTGCTGCACAGCCTACTGCTCCTCCCCCAGTTTCAAATCAAGCAGAAGACAATTCAAAAGACAGGTTTTGGGCTTATCCTATTTTTGGATGATATCCTACAGTTTCACACAATTTGCATTTGAGGGGGATGGATATCTCCTATTTGCATAAGTGAACGCTGTCTAATGTACGTGGCCTTCTGCAGCAGATGTGTGACCAACTCCCATGCGCATCACAACCGACTAGGTAGGCAGGCCAGTGCTGGAGGCTGCTGCTGCTGCCTGTTACTATCCGTTGCGCTGGGTAAGTTTTGTGAAGCATGTTCACGTTGCAGCTGAGCCATCCACCTACCTCTCTCTCCCTTTTAATTTCCATTTATTTTATTGTTCTGTTTGAAAGACCTCCGGCTCCTACCCCAGCACTGCTCCTGGAAGGCATCAATTGCCCCGGGACGGTCTGGAAGCAGTGCAGCAGAGGCTGAGTACGATGGCTGGCACAGGCAGGCGCCAACTCACAGGTGGTGAAGGTGCCATAGTGTCACCCCATCCTCGGTGGTGGTTTCCCCCTGCATGGGTTCCCTCTGCCCTCAGCGGTCCCACTGGGCACAGCCTCACACTTCACTGCCACTTGAGTCTCAGCACCAAGGAGAAATAGTGAGCCTTAGGGAGACAGCCCGACGAGCCCCACACCCTCCCGAGCACAAAGCCTACAACCCCTTTACCTCCCCTTTCCTCCTCCTTTGTAAAGGAAGGTCTTCTTCAGCTAAGAGGACAGTCAGTGTGCCATTCCCCTCCTGGAGTAAAGCCCGTTATTTCATACAGTCAGGGACAGCTCAGGCAAAAAAGAGCGTTTCAGTTGTTAATTGTTTATCCTTTCTGCCACTACAGCAGGAAAATCCTATCAAAAGGAAGTTAATTATTTAAATGCCTCCTCCATTTGAATAGCTCATTCAGAGCTGTGTCTTACACCTCAGTCACCCTGAGGCTTTTCCTGCTTTGAGCAAACCTGTCATGGGTTTATATTATTTACCAAATAGCGCTGCTGATGACCACAAATTTACTAAAGATCTGCTGGAGACAAAGCAGCCACTGTATTACAATACAATTTTAGTCTGCACTGACTTAAAAAATGTTGTATTGTGCTGAAGATAATCGCACGGAGGGCAATTATAGAAGCTGGAGAGGATCAAACGTAGTAATAGGGATATAAAAGGAAACGTGCATTCTTTATATGCTACTCCCCATGCATGTGAATGCTTCCCTTTAATCTTTCTTTTTACAGATGTTTCAAATTACATAGTAATTACAAATTCAAAAGGATTTTTTTCACACGAAACCATCTGATCTTAGCGGCTCTCCTGAGTAACATTGGGGCGGCTTCCCAAGCCTTGCAGTTAAGTTATCCATCACTGCAAACGCAGGATGGTTTTGTACAAGATACGGTGTAGCTCTTTTAAGGCTCAGGTCTTGACCCAGAGCCTTCTGCAGGGTCAGAATAGATGATCACAGTGGCTCCTTCTGGTTTTATTGTCTATGAAAAGATATAAATAATTTCTTGGGCAGAAAGTTGATTGATCTGAATATTAGTAAAGTATCATTATAATCTAAATCAGTAGTTAACTGACTGAGAGTGCAGTGAAGTGTGAGGATAATTACATAAGTTAGTTATCATTTATAGCTGCCCTAGAAGATTTGTCCTACTACCTAGGATAAAAAATCAGCGCTAGTGATTATGGTGCGATTCTGGGTGGTGCGAAACGCTGGATCAGTGCCCAAGGAGTATATGTGGTGGCAGCTGCAAAAACGCTGCGTGAGGAAAGGTGATTAATAGGCACAGGGAGAGCCTTCAGTTTAGATCTGAATCAATTCTGCTCAAAACCTGTAGGCAAGTCTGTGGACCACACAGGACTGCATTTCCTTGTAAAACTTGCATATGGAGGCTTCCAAGGGTGCACGTCTATGCATTATTGGAATTTGGTCAACAGGGACATAAGAGCAGAGGGGCAATGAGAGATACCGTTCCTTTGTAAGCCCTTTCAGGGAGAATTCTGTTGTAAAGATAGTCAAAGGATTCAGTCCAAATCACCTTGAAATGAGGGTTTTTCCATTTGCTTCAATGGGCCAAAGCCCATTTATCATGTGCGCTGGGAGCTGCTGAAAGGGAGGAGGGCTGCCCATGTGCCCTGGTCCAGAGCAAGCTCATGCAGACAAGCAATGCTAGTGGAGAGAGGGAAGAGGAAGGTAGTAGGGGTTTAAGACCCCCTAAGTCATCCCACTAATTTCATCCCTGTGTACTGCATTTGTAGTTAAATTCTTCCAAAATCAGCTGTTCTGAAAAATGCTGCCATGTATTTTCTTTGCAGCTTCTTAAGACTGCTATTCTTTGTTTGTGTGAGGAGTTATAGGAAGTATTTGCTCACTATTATGCTACTATTTATCAGAATATTTTCCAGAATTGTTTATACCATACCAAATAAAAGTCACCATAACAAAATGCCAGTCTTGCACCTTGCAACTTTAATCTTACTTCACTGTCAGCAAGGTCAGCACATAACAAGAGCCTCTTCAAGCTTGCATCAAATCATGTTCTTGAGACTCACTTCCATGGCTTTTGAGATGCCTAAAAACTTGAATTTGTCTCTCTAAAAACTCGAATTTGTGTCCCTCTTTTTTGTTGGTGGTGGTTTTTTTTGGTTTTTTTTTTAGCATTCTCAATCAGGTTCAAGGATCAGCTTTTTGGAGTATCATATTCCATGAAATAGGAACGGCCAAGAAGTTTCTGTTCAGGAATTGTCTCCCTCTGTCTATCTCCGGAAGCACATTTATATGTCATATGTGCCGATCTATAGACTTCTTAGAAAATACCATGATCAGAAAATAATATTGCAAGAGAGTGAGCCCATTGTTTATCATACCCATATGCCATGTAATATAGGCAAATTAATTACCTAAACAAAACAAAAATTTGAATGATGTGCTAGCATTGATTTCACAAACAGTTGTCTCATGATCCATTTTGAATGATGTTTTTGTCCTTCTGATCACATGAAAAATGGACGGCCTTTCTATTCTATGATAAAGGACAGCATGTCTTGAAAGATCATTGGGGGTTATACAGGACATGATAATATGCCCACAGGAAACATAGGGTACAGCAGACATGAATACAGGATGAAGAGCCTTCCCTGTGTTCAGCTCCCCTTGCACATCCTGAAGGGGATGGCCCACCAGCTGCTGCGACCCACGGTGTCTTTGCAAGCACCAGAGATGTCTTCTGTTTGGCTGATGGAATCTTCTCTTTCTCACTTCCCTGTAATGAAGTGTGTGAAAGAAAAAAGAGGAGAAAGATAAAGGGAAAACGTAAACATTCCATTTTCATTTGTCTTCTAGTGATTTATGTTGCCTTGTTTCTAATATTTCTTCCATTGCTAGGAACTGACTGTAACTGCTTGGCTGCTTCCTAGGTGTAATGATCAAACCAGCAGACACTTTTGTACAAGAGCGAGATTTGGTGTTTCCACTCACTGTAAAGGTATGTGTTGGTCTGGATATATACTCCTGTGTATCAAAGCCTTCTGGGCAGAACTGAGTTTGAAGATACAAAAGTCTTTCATTATACTAGTACCATCAGTCATTAACTAGGAAGACATTTTTCCATTTAAAGAAAGGGATCAGAATACATGGCATAAGCTTTTGCCAGCTTATGGTCTTCATGGAGTGTCTTTTTCAGTGTGATTTAGTTTACAAGGTCTCTGGGGTTCTTTCACCATCACCAACTATTTATATTTATGCTGTAAACAATGAATTATATAAATGTCTCTTTTGCTGTTATGTCCACAGAAATCTTAACAAAGAGCAGGCTGCCGTGCACCGAGACCCCTTCCTGACAGCCTATATTGCAGTTTCGCTCTACCGTGTGTTACCTCTTAATTTATACATAGGTTATTATTTGTTTGAGGCAGAGGCTTTTTGTACTTGCTTTTATACAGTACCTAACACGACGAGGTGATGATGGTCGCACTGAAGGAAGATGCACTATACTATGCTCCGACTGGAAAAAGGGCCTGGAAAATTAATTGGTACTGTTTTGCTGGAACTTCATCTGGCTGAATTCCTAATGACTCACTTCATTAGGGAATGAGGCACTACAAATACACACAAACATGTGAACCCTTGGATTAATAGAGGATGGGTTGGCAGCAAGGTATGTACCAAGGATGCTCACTGGCTCTGGATCATAGCAGCTGAGCTTGATTAATTATCGCTAAGCAGGGTGCCAAGAGGTGATTCTGACATACTGGGAGCTAGGGACAGGGCTGGGCAATCGATCATCAGGTGGCGAGAGCAATTGCATTGCAGCACTTTATTCTGTATATTCTTTTACCATATTATTTTGGTTTTCTCTTCTGTTACTGTTCTATTACACTGTATTTATCTCAACTCATGAGGGTTTTTTCCCCCTTTTCTCCCTCTTCTCCCTGAACTACTGGGGCTAGGGGTGGATGGGAAGTGAGTGAACATCTCCACGGTCCTAGTTGCTGGCTGGGATTAAACCACGACCGTGCTTTTTAGTGCCTGACGTGGGGTCTCTTCAGCATGCGTCACCTCCTCTTCTGGTGATATTCCACAATCTTTGCCTTCTGGTCAGACTAGAGTGAAGCAATATTATTATGCATCTCAAGATTTGTTGTGTGTGAATGTATTTGTGGGTTGTCCGGCGTGCATTCTGGTTGCAGTAATGTATTTCTATGGATATACAACACTTGGGTAGAATCGGACATTTAAAAGACTAATCCAAATGTGTTCCAAAAGAAAGCAGCAGCAGAATCATCAGGGAAAGCACTTTGTTTCTTCCTCTCTCCCACTCTGTACCACAGAAGAGTGATCTGTGCACAACTGTCACAGCCTTTGCTCCCTTTGACGCCGGACTAGCAGAAGAGGAACTCTAGGGTCGTGTTTCTGGAGACAACCAAAGGCCAGTTTGTGTTTAGCAGTACTTGTCATCAGTTCTCTCAGCCATGCTTCAAAGGCCTGGGCTTTCTGGGCAGAGACCAGGATCATGGAGACATGAGTACCCAACTCCACAGGCTCAGTCAGGCTTTGAATGGAAACATTAGGGCACAAAATACGGCCCAAAACCCAACAGTGCCTGAGACACAATACTGTTTTTTTCTGTGTTAGCCTCTAGCTGGAAAGCAAGGCATGTGATTTGTCTTTGTGTTAGGAGAAACTTTTACAAGATCACTTGGTTGACCAGTGGCTGACCACTGTCAGTGGTAACAGTGTTGTCATCCTTTCCTGGTGGATTCACTTACATGGTGAGGCTCTTGGGAGTCCACTTCTTTTGAAAATGAGAGCCCTCCACTAACTCAGGGCATACATTAACAGTCCAACTGATGTGTCGATTCTGTGTTGTCTCCTATTCGGTGTTCTCTGCTTTGTGCTAGGAAAGAAATACATTGATCAAGTGCCTGTGACACAGCAAAAGTAAGCTGGGAAAAAGTAATGAAAATACCAGAAATTTCTCGTTTTCTCTACCACCTTGTCCTGTCAAGGTGTTCACAAGCTTCATCCCTTGGTTTGTGACGTCTGATGCAGCCATTAATCACAGCTCAAACGGAAAAAAAGCCCAGCCGAAAGCACAAAGATCCACAGGATTTTTCTCCTGTTCTTTCTAAAGCTCCCCCAGCACGCTGCGCAGCTCTGCCATCTGCCCTGTAGATCGTCTCCACATGCGTCACTATAGCCATGCCAGGACGAATGTACATCACCAGTGGTGGCACTGAAAAAGGAGGAATTAGTGCACACCTGCAACATATTCCAAGTTAGACAGGTAAACTCTGAACACAATAAAATGGTGGTAAAAGATGTTGATCAGTTATTTAGTGGCAATGTGACTTACATGCCAAATCCATCTGGTGATTAGCATCACCCTTCCTCTCAGGAAGGAAGGCTCCAGTGTATTTTTCAGACTTGATTAATAATTTATTTGGCATCTGGAAGTCACAGCAAAACAGCTCATATGGAAAGGGAGGATGTAAATTGTCTGCCTCTCCCAGGCACTACCAGGTTATTATTCACAGCTAAAATACTATTTGTAAAATATTTGTGTATTTAATATTTTAAAGAGCAGCTCTGGCACTTGGGTTGATTTCAGCATTCTCAAGGTGGAGGGGGCTGTGTGTGTGCTACAGATACCGTCATCTGGAAGATGTGCTCTCATCGCCAACTGAACCAGCCAAAAGAGAATTTTAGTATGCGAGGGAGCAGGCACTGGAATAAGGGGAGATTAATGTGAGTTTAGCGCCTTTTGAATGAAGGTTGTCATCCATGGAAGACGAGGGGGAACCTTTCCAAGCTGGGACTCTGGTCACACGGAGGGCACACTCTGCCTGCCCTGAACAGGGCATTGCTGGAGCTCAGGTCAGAGCACATTAAATGCGAGAAAGTTGCTTACAGATTTTACAGCTGTACAGGTGGTATATTACTGTCCTTCTGCAGGTATCACTCAGCGATGACCTCAGTTGGGTTGTGACAGCTTTCACAATCGTCTTCTAGGAATTCACCTGCTAAAATAACATAGTATTTTAACCTACTTCTACTGCCATGACACTTACTCGCTGTATGATATCTGCAGTATTTCTTCTTAGAGTTGTAATTCTATTTAGCAATCACAGATTCTCAGGAGTTGCTAATAGCTCTCACTGCCTTATCAAGAGTTTTTTTAAACAGAGGAGGCCACTTAATCAACTGAAAAGGGAAAGAAAACTGCTAAATGCTGTGTCATATTAAAGCTACAATTTTTCTTCTTTCCCTTTTTTTTTTTCACTTTTAAGAGACTGAAGTTGCAGTAGCTGAAAAGAGGTAGCTGCTGTGCTCATTATTAGTTTTCACAACCATAGCATTCAAAGACTGCCCAAGTTTATATACCTAAATCTGCAACTTGACCTCCAACAGTAACAGAAATCAAATATTCTCTTCTCGTTTTTTAACCCTGGCATGTGGACTGTACTCTCATTATTATTGTGTACTACTTCCAGGGGCCAGCATCCCTTGGGTCCAATCCAGACCAGCTTCCCCCTACATTACACTCTGCACATACGTAGTACAAGACTTTGAAAACAAGCTTGGCAGAGGTGGGAGGATGGACTAGATGACGTCTCAAATTCCCTGTGAAGACTTGGGGTGCAAGGGTGGTGGCTGGGGACAGTGCTGACCTGAACCGCAGCATGTACAGATGCATGGCTATGTTGGGTGAAAAACTGTACCTTGCAGTGGAAATCTCAAAGATGTGAATTACTGGTGCCTAAAGAAGCATCTGAACCCTAGGCAGTATCCCAGAAACAAAGATGACAAAGATGGGGAAGGAAGCAAGATAGGAGACGAGCAGTGAGTTTGTGGCAGAGCCAAGACTTACCAAGCAGTCTGGATGCTATTCATTTACCCACGCTGCCTCTCCTGGCTAATTTGAGGCCTGAATGAAATTGTCGGTGAGGAAAGCAGTGAGAGCATGCACAGTGTGCTGTGATTAGAAAGAGCACTGCTGGGGAGAGGAGCATCAGAGCAGCCAAGCAGAAGTTTTCTGTGTACTCCATCTGCCTTTTTTTCCTTAGAGGTGCTTGCCTTTTATTCCCAGCTCCTTCGCTTTCAGTTCTGTTGTTGCAACTTACACCTCTTCTCTAAAACATAAAATGCAGTTGCTTTCAGTGCAAAAGGACCTAATGTTCCTTCTCCTCCTGGGTGGAAAAATATGCTATGGCACTGATTCTGCATTGCAGGGAGGGGACAGCCAGCTCTCAGTAACCACAAGAAATCACACAGTTATTTAAATACTTGGGATCACTGGTTATCCTTTTTTTTTTTTTTTTTGCCAAATTCTCCCTGTACAGAATATAAATGCTTCATGAAAAGATTGCTGCTCGTTGACATTTGGCCACATTTGTAAGTCAGTGATCAGTAGCTAAATCAAACCAGTGTTGGAGTCATTTAACCCTGAATACGACAGAACGTACTGGCCTTTGGTTATTCCGCCTTGCTTTAAGAAAAAAAGAAACAATCCAAAGGTTTTTCCTAACAAATTGGAGATGATGTGGGCTGTCCATCACTTGCTGTAACTGCTTAGGGGCATGAATTAGAGTTGTTGTGTACTGGAAGGGGGAATGCAGTTAAAGCAGAGGCTCCCAGAGCCGTTTCACTTTGGCAGGTCTGAGAGGTGCTGGGCGAATGTGTGTTCCTCGCTGTGGAGGAAGCAAGTAGGGCTTGGCAGCAGACGCAGGACAGTTTGGTGACATATTTGTTCTCTGTTACTCCTAGGGTGCCACTGGGGATCTCAGTCAATGGCCAGGATTTGGTGTCCCTCACTCTAAGGGGTGCCATGTGCTGCCTAGGGTCAGCTCATCTCCTTGTCACGTTATTGGAGTGCCATCACATATTTTTGTTGTCCCTTCCTTAGTAACAATATCTGGGCTGGAAGTAGAGGCTTCCTGCACCTTGTCCCTCCTCAGCACACTGGCTGGGCACAGATGTGATTTAATCTCCTGAAATCTCCTGCTGTATCTGAGGGGAAAAAAGGGACAAACCTTGAAGAACAGGTAACCTGCAAGGGTGCACAACGCATTTAAGAGCTGCACACAGAGCTCACTGGGCAGTGTCTGGACGATCAGTGGGGAAACCAGGTGAAATTTGTTTAGTTTAACACTAAAAAGCACAAGGTTGAAAAACCACAGCCTGTCCCTGTTCTTTTAAGGATCCAAATTCCTTTTTTTTTTTTTTGGTGGCAGGAGAGCAAGAAGAACAAGATTTATGTACTTAACCCCTTCAGCCTGGTGAAAGGATGAGTTATATTCCAACGCACGCTTTCAGAAGCTGAGAGTACAACAGTGATTGACGGCATATTAATCCCCAATAAACATTTTCCAGGACGAATGGCACAGTTCAGAAGATATGAAGAGGTACAACACCTTGCAAAGCACTAAGAAGCAAGCAAGCAAGCAGATACAGCAGAAAATCCAATGATAGTAAAGCCAGCTTTGAAAAGAACAGAGATCTTACAAGCCAGGGTTACTTTAGCCCGCAGTAAGGGAAGACTAATAATGAACATAGATTGCTCAAATGAATCATATCATAATGGATGCCCTGGATGTCTTGTGACGGATGGCTAGACAGCATTTAGTGCCACTAACACCGGTGATTGAACTGGAATACAAAGCAGGTAGGAAGGAGGTTTGGGTCAGAGAAGGGCACAGGCAGCGTCTGTCAGTAGGAGGGCAAACCCCGCCTGCTGGGGAACAACCAATCCTCCAACCTGTGGTACCGGGGAGAACACCAATGAAAAGGGAACAGCTGTCACTTGGACATGGACAGCAATGTCAGGCAATGCAGAAACTGATGGATGTGTTCAGGAGCAATTCTTATCACCTGGAGCTTCAGTTGCAGAGTTACATTGCATTAGGAGTTTGCAAGAAACTGGTTTTCTGCCCTGTGGTCTGCTCAACCAGAACATCATTTTGAATTTGCAGTTTGGGTAAAAGCCTGAGCGTTTCACACCGATTCACTGTAGACAGAGATAAGACTATTAATAGGTGCTCTGTATATAATATCTTTTTCCTAATACAGCAGTGGCTCTTCAATTTACTGGCAAAGGTAGCAGAGTTTGCTAACTGGCACCTAATAAATGCCATGTCTGCCTCCCTGGGACACCCGCCAGTAGATAAATTCAGTGCAAGCTACTGAAACACTGATAGGTGGTGAACAAATGTCAAGCAGGGCTGGCTGGCCGGACCAGAGCAGCCACAGAATTTCAGAGACTGTCCCCCATTACATGCTACTACCAGCCCCACCGCAGCCAGTTGTGTTCTCTCATGTCTCTCTTCCCCAAACCATGAAAAGTGTAGCTGACCCACTGGAAAAATGCCAGAGCCTGTGAAACTGGCAAGAGCTACAAAAAAAAAGAAGAAGAAAAAACCCCCAGAGCATAGGAAATTGTTTCCTGCACTGATGATAGGCACAATCAGGGGAAAAAAACCAAAAAAAAAAAAAAACAAAAACCAAAAAACAACAAACAGAAAACCAAACAGAAAGAAAGAGACTCTCATTACTCTCCTTGCTGGGTAGAAGCAAAACTAATTAAAAAAGCAGCGGGAGAAGGGGAGTGCCACAAAGTCTCACTGCAAAAGCATGGCCCCTTTCTTCTTTTTTTTGCCAAAACTTTTATAGGTTTTCAAGTCCTGCCCATCAGAAGCTGTAGATGACAAATAAATTGCTAGACCCTGTCTTCTCTTCTGGGATGAATGTTTCGGCAAGTGTGAAGCAAGAAACGGAGATGTTCCCAGCTGCACCACGATTGCCCTTCCCCTTCTGACTGCCCTATAGCCTGTTGGCAGCTGTAGCCATTGATAACGGGGAAAGCAGTTTAGAAGGGGAGGAGAGTGCATCACCCATCTTTGGATGCCTTTCCCCTAGAAACACAAAATGAAGCCAAACTCAGAAAGTTGGTCAGCTCACTATGGACCTCCGGTAACTAGTACCTGTGGCAGCACACCACAGAGGCAGAGAGGGAACAGGGAAGGAAGGAAGGAAGGAAGGAAGGAAGGAAGGAAGGAAGGAAGGAAGGAAGGAAGGAAGGAAGGAAGGAAGGAAGGAGAGAAAAAAGACAGGAAAGAGGAAAGGGAGGTAGGGAGGAAAGAGAGAGAGAGAGGGAGGTAGGAGAAGAGGAAAGAAAAGAGGGAAGAAGGAATGTATGACTGTACTAAAGACACGGGAACTGTGCGTTATATGGTGTCGTAGGTACACCTGTAAGCAGCAAGATTATAAGCAACCTATTGCCCTTATAGGCTGTATGCTTAACAGCAAAAATTTACCAGTTAAATGTAACTGCCAAGCATCAATTCCCCTGTTAAAAACTGTCCAGGAAGTGTATGACCAAAGTCTCACTGTGGTCCTGTAAAATGTGTGAAGTAAACACAGCCTTTCAAATGTATCCTAGTCTGGTGCAGCCTTTACTTCTCCAGGCATTGACTCTTTGTCATGACCGCTATAGTGAAGGTATGAAACAAAATACCAGGTGGAAATAAAAGAAAAAGTCTGAAAACTTTGCTCTGAAAAGCAACTCTACCAGACTATGCACTCGTACATTCAGCAGATCTGCCTGTGTCAGTCAGATCCTCTCTCGAGTGATTAAAACAAGCTCTCACTCACAGAAGAGCTGACACAGCCCAGAAAATGATTTACATAATGCAGAAGGAGAAGATTTTATTCATGATGCTTCTGCTGAGGTCAAGACTGTAATATGAGCTGACCGCTCAAATATTCTCCCCCAAACCATTGAGGTCTGAGCCTGCGCTCTCAGCTCAGGGAAGGGGCCGTGGTGCCCTGCTGCCCCGCCAGGTATCACTGTCTTGTACCCTCTGGCTGCAGGGCCAGGCCAGTGCATGCAAAACATAGGGTCAGGAGAGGGAGAAAGCCCACAATAAATACCTGCAATTTGGCTTGGATGTTGTAAATATGGGCAAAGCAGTAAACACTGTGACCACCTGGCCTGGTGTACGCAGTCTGGCCAGTCTGAGCCCTGTGTATAATTAAAGAGCACCTTTTATTCCACATCCACTAGGGCTATGCAGCAGCACAGGAGCTGCTTTCCAGGTAGCACTGTCTTTTCTCCAGCAGCAAACAAGCCCATTCGCCTCAGGGGAACAGACAGCAGTGCCGGGAGGGACAAGCACGCAGCAAAATGTCTCACCCAGACCATAAGTCTTTATTTGCCTTCAGCTCTGCTTGACAGAGCAGGTGGGTTTCACATCTTTAAAAGCCCTTTGCTTCAGTTACCTTTTATCACTCTGGGTATGTTTACGGGTTTCCTGGCTCCTTCTGTGCACACTTAAATTGAATTTATTCCTGTGCTGCTTCCCTTATTTCCTTCCACTCCTCCTCACACCTTCCCCTTCAGCAAGCTTGTCCTGAGGAGACACCCATTTTGGGGGAAATCTCTGATTTTGTGAGGATGTTTGTATGTTTACACTCTCTGCAAGTGTTGGTGTGTTGGTGTGTTCTACATGTCCTATTTTATTGATTTTTGAAGCTTAGAGCTGGGTTTCTACATCCTCTTTTGGGATCCTAATATGCAATCTGAATTTCAAGGTCGTAAAGCTCCTATAGATCTCACTGAGATCTGAAATAAAGCCCCCCAGGAGCATGGTCTGGGAGCAGAGGTGTAACAGATGAGATTTTACCTCAGACTCATTTCTAGGTTTGAATTGTTTAACTGTAGCTGCAAAACACTGCAGTAGGGCCTCTGTGAGCCTCCCAGCTATAAAAAAACAGACGATGCCTGTTAGTGTTGCTATAGAGCCAGAGTGGCATTTTAGGATTTAAAGAGATATCATGGACATTTTCTGTCTGCCCGAGCAAGAGATATGGGCAACGGGGTGCTGGATTCCACTGCCCGGGATGGGAAGGGTTAGGGGCACAAGGCTCAGGAACATGCTGATGCCCTTTTGCTGGCCTCAGGGTTTGACTACAACTGTTTGGCAGCACCTTGTACCAAGTAAAGATGAAAACCCCAAGGTTCAGGAGCCAGGCTTCCCATGGAGATAGGTCACGAATGCTTGCTGAACACATACACAAGTCCTGGCTTGACGAAGTGCCACCAGCTTTCAAAATCAGAGGAGAGACCCTGTTTCAGCTGTGGGAGAGCTGCCCAACGAGTCATTGCCTGGGAACAGAGTCTCTGTAGGCCCTTTGGGGTAGTCAGACAGAAAGGAGAGAAGGGATACACAAGATGAGAAAGGTCACTGAGTATATGAAAACCAGTGCTTTTTGACACATGGGATTTGCATGTCCCAGACACTGACAATGTCTAATGAGGCAATCTGAAGGTTGAACAGGGGACTGAAGGTCTCCTTGAACTATTAATTACCAGTCACTGGGGTAGATTCTTTCAGCTCCACAAAAAACATAACTGTCCTTTATTTCATATTGCAGTGAGGCTGAGCTTAATACTCTTGTTGCCAAATTACTTTATTTGGCACTGTTGCTTTTACATTGTCAAGACTTTATTTCTGTTCAGCAGCATGTACTTCTCACCTTGTTGCATGCTGTACTAATCATGCTTTTATTATGTATTTTTAGATCCTTCCCACAGTGTGCAGAGATCTGTGGGGCTTTTTTAGCTCAGAATATCAATAAAGCTTACTGCCAAAGCTCCTGGTAGAGGTACTGCATCTACTTACTCTGATGGTCCCTTGAAAAAATTAGATTGTTGCAATGTGAGTGCCGAGCAGGGTTCAAGGTCCACTGCATATGAAAATGGAATTGATTACTCCCAATGAATAGAAGCTTGCAGCTCTTAAGAACATTATACGATAAATATGTTGGCATATACTATGCGTTTGGCATGCTAACTGGTTTACTGAACTACTCCCTGCAGCATATTTTAATGAAATGCTGACAGTTTGGCATCTTATTGGATAACTGCATTCCGTGGCATTGGTCACAAATGACAGATGTTAAGGAAGGCATACAAAGTACTCCGTAAGTTGGCAGCTCCTCCAAGACTTTCTGATCTGTGTTGCTACACTCTTGGAATTTATCATAACCAGCAGTGAGAAAATAATGAGCACGTGGCATTCCTCCAGTTCGGCATCTAGAAACTTCTGCCTCCAAGCTCCCACCAAAAAATTGCATGCAGAGTGTTCCTCCTGAAGAAATTGGCCCTATCTGCTAAAGGCATGCCATTAGAATCCCACGTTAGATAAGGTGTGAGAAAGAACAACTTGCTGGTGGAGGGGCTGTGCCTTTCGCTTGGGTCCTGCTTTACTAGCTGGTGCACAGGGCAATGTGGCCGAAGGTGGAGGGAGCAGGGGAGCTGCAAGGGCCACTCCTGGCTCCAGCAGTCTCTGTGACATGGACAACACTGGCACAGAGCCTGGGACTGACTCTACCTCTCCACTGCTTTTCTGTCTCTTTTTCTTTTTTTTCCTGTGCCTGAGGAGAGGGTTTGACAAGATAAAAAAAAACTTTAATCACAGGTGGGGTTTTTTCTTAGCTGAAATAGTTCCACAGTGAAAGTAGTCAAACTTTACAGACAGTTCTCCCTATCTTATATCCTCACCTGCTCCTAATCCTACCATTACCTGAGGTGACTTTGCTAGAATAATGTTTTTCTTACATTCACCGCGTCAAGACTATAAACAAATAAACTGATAAACCTCACCTTTCCCAGGATCACAACTCCCTTTGAACAGGGAAAGGGTAGAAACACGCCCTTCATTCTTTATATTGTTGGTGCCACCCAGTGTTGAAAGACTGGAAGTGGCACTGCAAAGGCACACGCTTGAGAAGTCGCAGGTGACCGATACATCTGGTGCATATTCTGCAGCCATGACCGCACTGCCAGTCCTGTTGTGACCATGCACTGTCTGAAGACTAAAGTGCAGGGAAGAACCAAGAGATGAGGGTTTTTTCTGAATTTCAGATGCTAATTGAGATCAATTGGCATGAAAATGCATATGGGTGGGCATCTAGGAATTTAGTATCTACAGTAATTGGAGATCACTCAAGTTATTTTCCTCTCAGTGTGAAACCTTATGAATTGGGATGCCTGGCTGGAGCACATACACTACACACAGAAACGTAGTGCTGTGATGAATTCACACTTGTGCCTGGTCCAGTGTCTTAGGTGAAGGTCTCCATGTTGAGGATGCCTCATCATATGGGTCCCCTGCATGCAGGCACAGTCCTTGACTGAGCATTGTGGTCTCTCTCCCTGGGTCTTCCCATTTCCATGTAGCTGGTGGGCTCATCACGCTGTGACCTACTGTGCCCAGCAATGAGGAAGAGGCTGTCCTGTCATGCTAGTGTGAGAAGTGAAGGCAACACGGTGAGGAAGGAAAGAAGGACTGGACATCTCAGGCATGTGGGATATTAAAAGTCTATATGTGGCCAAAAAATTAATTGTTAGGTCCATTCCCAGTAACTGATGTGCCTTTCAGATAGGCTAAAATCTTTTAAAAGGATATGATGTCTTTTTACACACTCTTCAGTGACCACCTTTCCCATGCACCAACCAGAGATGTGCTTAAACTAGGAGTCTTTTCTAGCCTACTTCCACCCACATCTCTTCATCAAAAGGCTCATCCTTTCTCTGATGCTTTCCTAGGTGTGAGGAGAGAAACTGCAGGTGACATCAGTTGGTGTTCCCATGTGTGTTGAATGGATTTTAGGATGCATTATCGACAGGAAATGCCTGAAGTTCAGAATCCCACAGGAAATAGGCTCAGGACTTGTGGTGTATGACCATTTTGATGACTTATCCTTAAATCCAGTCTGGCCTAACTCTGTGAACACTTCCATCATCTGCAGTGCATGCACTGTTACAGATACAGATTGAAGAAAAATGGAGAACACCTCAGCAATGAGGTGAGTGAGAGTCCTAGCTTCATTCTTTTTGGAATTGCAAGCAGTGTATTTTACTTTTTTAGGGGCATTCAGTTCACTGGGTGGGGGAATGTGGGGCTGCAGATATGAAGTGTAATAGTACAAATACTGCTTGCAAAAAAAATTGGTGCAAAAAATGTTATGACCTGTTTGTGCAAAAATTATTTCTGGGTAGAGTCTAAGTCAGGCTGTGAAAAGAAAAAGGACATCTCAATAAGAAAAGGGCGAGAAGGATGGCCCACTGATAACCTGCAACTTGCGACTTAATCAGGTGTGGATGATATCAACAATGGTCCAAAATGGACCAGTCCGCCCCTAAACATGAACCTGCCCCAGCACAACACGTGTACCTATCTTTAATGGATCTTATCTATTTTTGGTGGATACCTGAGGGTCCGTCTCCTTTCAGACATTGGTAGCATTGTGCAGGTTGTTATGCCAATTCACTTCTCTCTGAATCGAACTGAGCTGCTCCCATGAGACATGCCCCTCAGGTCGTGTTGAGCTTGGGAAGTTACTTGGGCTTCAGGTTTATATCCAACCAGAAAGTGAGGCATTTCCTGCCTCAGTGTTGTTCTGACCTTGAAAGACAGTGGCAAAGCCACTCTCACAGGGATGTGTACACGGGTGTCTTAGGGAAGAAGCGTCTAAGAGGGCATTGAAAGACTGTGTCCTTTCCCAGTGATACTCTGTCTGATTTTGGTGCAACTGCTCTATATTTCATCCATTAGAGAAAGGAGCCAAGCGCATTGTCCGTACTGGAAACCAAAGCTGCTGAAATAAGGCCACAGAGCAAATGCATTATACGTACCTGCTATGAACTGGTGTACATAGGAGAGCATGAGAAAATACCTGAACAGTAGCAAAGGTGGAGATTCTTCTGAAACTCAATGGAACTGTAGCTCTGAATTAGGGTGATTCCAATATTATTCCCACCTTCTGAAGACCTCCTCATGCCCTTTTTCTTAGTTCTTTCACATTACTTCCTCAGTTCTCACAGATGGAGACACCCAGTGTGTTCACCTGTCCAGACAGAAACTCCCTCTTCTCTACCTGAACATTCTGCTGCACTTCCATGTCTTCTGGATTTGTCCATTTGCCACTAACTTTGCTAAATAGTTTGCACCTTTAACTCCAGCTTAGGCCTCTTCCTTTTGAGCCATAACTTTCCTTGCAACCCCTAAAATTATCTCAATAAGTTTCTTCTCCATTTTTCAGAAGTCCTGTACTTGGCTTGTCCTTGCTTGGATTTCACTGGTTGAACTGTGATCCTAAACCAGCTTCTTCCACAGATGCCATGAATTCTACTTTCTCTGATGGAACTAGGTGTTCTTCTCTTTTCCTGACTAGCACTAAGATGCAGAGAAAATTTTCCCTTGAGTGTTTCAAGGCTCCTGGTCCCAACCGTTAAGGGGATGGTATCATCTATCTCTTTAAGAATTATTTTGGGGATCAGTCATCCCAGATGCAATGTTTACCCGCTCTGGTTAATTACCCTCATATGTAGTTTCAGGTAAGAGGAGTAACACAGTACCTCCATGCACACCATCCAGAGCTTTGCATTATTAGCGTTTATTGATATGAGACAGATAAGAGATGTGGGTCTGTGGATGTACGTGTTTCAGAGTATCATGGTGACTGAGTCACTAGAAGAAAGTTCATTCTTTCTTGAGCAGTCTGTTGATAACTTCTTGTCTAAAAGTACAAGAAAAGACATCTGACCTAAGAAAGAAACATGATCACCTCTAAGCTTAGTACTGCTCACTCCCCAGATCCCAAATCTAACTGTTCCTCGCTTTCCTTTTCCTTTGTTCTATATGGGTCTCTGCTCTTCCAGTGGCCATCATCTGCTCCTGAACGCCAGGCATTGTGGAAGACCACGCTGTACAACAGTGTCTGACTGGCCTATTGCCCTGTGACAGCCCAGACCTCCCCTTCACTCGCCTCTTGTCAAAGGATTCATGCTGTTCATACGGGACAGCTGGCCCAAGTTAGCTGCAGAGGTGAAAAACCATGTTGTGGCTTCTGTGTCACTGTAACTGGTTTATCCTCAGACTGCCAAGGCAACATAAGGTCTCCCCCATTCATTCACACTTTGCAGTGACAATTTGGCCATAGATTCCCACTCTGTCCAGTTAGCTGAGATCTCTCTCTTAGGCCTCTGCAGAATAATCCCAGAAACAAGCATTGCTGGAAGAAGACATGGTTTTGTCCTGTGTCCACTTTGCTCTTTGAGAGGTTGTTACATAGCGATGACAGAAGTTAGAGTGGCTCTTTTACTATGTTTTACAATACATTTTCCCTGTTTCTTTTATACTGCTTTTGACACAAGCCTGTCTTGGCAGTAACTCACTGCACTGCCTGTTGGCAGTCTTATGGCATGTATAAGCCTAGATTTGCAGTCACAAACCCTGGGCAAATGGACAGCTGTGGCTTACAAGGGATGGTTTTGACTAAAGTGCCTTACATGCAGTTTGTTAATGCACGGACACTGGCATTAGCTCTCAGCTGCGGAAAGTCCTTTTCCAGTCCTGTTGCCCAGAACTGTTGCTGCCAGACGCTGGCAGCAGTACAAAGCAGCAATAAATCAATCAGCCAGCCAGTCTATAAGTGCATTGCGTAACCAGGTAAATAAACAAGTACTAGAAACAATAAAACACTGTAGCTATTTCCACCTTGTCAGGCCAAGCCATTCCAGACAATCAATAGGGGGTATAAGAAAGGTCACCGACTACCTGAATAAATCTCATCAAAAAACAATGGCTAAACAGCAGTATCTCCCTCTGAGCTGAGAAAGGCATGGCCTTTAATGGAATAAATCCAAGATTACAAATAGCACTGAAGAAATATTAAAACACAAACACTAGAGACTACAGAAATGTTGTAGAAAAGTGGGATATTCAAAGCACTGATTTTTTTTTTCTTGGTTTCTTACAGCTACAGAGGTCTCTATTCCCTTTTGACACACGGAAGAGTTTTGAAAGAAAACACGTGCTGAACTAACCTGATGGATGCACTTGTAAAGTAATAGCTTTACATATATTTTGATATTCTGGAGAGATTTTTTAGTTAAACAAAAAAAACCCTCTGAATATGTTTAAAGCCCTAAAGATATTGCTGTAGCAATATCAACTAGCATATTTTTATGTAGATCAAGTGCTTGTTTTAAGCCATTTCAGAACAGACTTTGAAGTCACCAAAGTCACCTTCACTGAAACAAATCCCTCAGGGGTCAAGTACTACTGAAGTCAGTCTCCTGCCCTGTGCTTAAGAAAAGTTTGGCTGAACACTTATACCCTGCCCAGAGATGGTGATGCTGGCCACACAGTCACACGCCTCAGTGGATGCACTTGGGAAGGCTAACATTAATAATAACACTAAAGCAGCTACTCCTTTCCAGCCTGCGTTGGTTTAAAAGGTACAAGCTTCAGCTGTGAACCATTCTTTGTTGATCTTAACCTACTGTCTGGCACGGATGTCATCTGCTGCTCCATGCCCATCCAAAGCACTGAACAGTTATTTCTCTGCTATGTGTTACAGTACAACCACAGTCCAGTAAACCTACAGCGTTATGGTAAGCCCCATATCACTGTGGTTCTGCATGGGCCACACAAGGGCCTACAACATGGCAGCAGATACTACTATATGATCATTTACATCTTCCAAGCCTTCGCCAGCAGAGTCTGCAATTCTGCATGGCTGTTCGGCAGTAGCCACCAGCAATATGTCCATCTGTGCTGCTAAAAGCCAAAGTGATTGTGCATTAGACTCAGAGGTTTGTTGACAGTTGCAGACAGGGATTCCACTTTCTTTATGTCCATAATCGTGCAGACACCAAGTCAGCCATCAACTTTGCCCACTCTGTGTGCTGTGACAACAATAGATTGGTATCTCTGAGTACTTGGAATAAAACAATTATCAAGTCTGCTTCATCTCTCTCTGCTGACATCAGCAACAATTACTCTCACAGGGTGAAGCCTTGATGAAAATCCAGAGGGGAAAGGGGAAACCATAATCAAGCTAGGTGTCCAGGTGTCATGGTTTAACCCCAGCCGGCAACTAAGCACCACACAGCCACTTGGTCACTCTCTTCCATGCAGATGGGGGAGAGAATTGGAAGGGTCCATCATGCATAATGCCATAACTCCAAACATTCCTTTCTTTCTTTCTTCTTCCCCCAGCTTTTTACTGCTGAGCACAATGTCATATGGCATGGAATATCCCTTTGGTCAGCTGTCCCAGCTGTGTCCCCTCCTGACTCCTTCTGCACCCCCAGCCTAATTGCTGGCTGCGCAGTGTGAAAAGCAGAAACGGCCTAGACACTTTGTAAGCACTGTTCAGTGATCACTAAAACAACCCTGTGTTATCAACAGTGTTTTCATCACAAGCCCAAAACATAGCCCCATACAAGGTACGATTTAAGTCTATCCCTGCTAAAATCAGCACGTTCTCCATACCATTTATATCTTGCTCAGCTTCCACGCTATCCAATACATCCTTAACCACCAACCCCCTTCCCATCCTTTGATTATATACACAAATATTATTCCCTTAGTCGATGGACCACCCCTGTAAAATGTCCATAAGTGTCCATGACTCAGGGCTCCATCTGTTACAGTGTTCATTCACGACAGGAGAGGTGATGTGTTGCGTGGAGTTATTGGGCATCAAAGCCAGCTCAGGTTGGGCCACTGCTGCACTTGCACTTCTTCTTATAAGGCTTGTCCTCTATTTGGTTCCTGCTTCAGTAATTCCTATAACATGCAACTCAAATCATGAGTTACAACAATTTAAAGGTATGTCCATTACAATCTCCACCGTGGGTCGCTTTGGGCCAGGTTATAGCATTTAACATTGCAATTAACTCCTCCTCTTGCCCCTGCTCCTGCTTGGACTTATCCATAGACCACAGTCCCTTAGAGGTGTACGTGCTCCAGTGTGGCCTTATCTATGAGTACAGCCTCTTCAGAGGTATACCAGCTGTGGCACAGACGTATCCACAGCCACAGACACTTCGAGGTGTACCTGCTCTGGCATGGACTCATCCACAGCCACAGATGATTCGCGGAATCCTGCTCTCACGTGGACTCATCCACAGGTCACAGTCCCTTCGGCACAAGTTCACACTGGACTTCAAGTCTGTCCAGTACAGCAGCACAGAAACAGCAGAGATGCCCTGGCCGTCTTACCAGCCCAGGCACATGGCCACTGGTGTTACCAAACTGTTCCCAGGCACCGCAGAGTAAGATGATAAGCAGTACAGCAAGAAGCAAAAGCAAAAAGCAGCCAGTAACAAGCACTGGACTCCAGTATACCATAAGGCAAGCAAGCCCTATGGCAAGCACAGGAATCTGCCCATTAATAGCTAAACAGCTATAACTTTAATCGAGCACATGCCAATCAAATCTGTCATTACCTTGAACCCTTTAAGGCACACATTGGACACCAAAAAGGACTGTTGTGGTTTAACCCCAGTAGGCAGCTCAGTACCACACAGCCACTCACTCGCTACCCTCCACCCCAGTGAGGTGGGGGAGAAATTCAGAAAGGTTGAAGTGTGAAAGAAACTTGTGTGTTGAGATAAAAAGAGTTTAACAGGTAAAGCAAAAGCTATGCACACAAGCAAAGCAAAATAAGGAATTAATTCACTACTTCCCATCAGCAGGCAGATGTTCAGCCATCTCTGGGAAAGCAGGGCTCCATCACACACAGTGGTTACTTGGCAAGACTAACACCAACCAACCCCCTTCCCCTCCCTTCTTCTTTCCTCCAGCATTTTATTGCTGAGCACTTTGTCAGATGGTATGGGACATCCCTTTGGTCAGCTGTCCCAGCTGTGTTCCCTCCCGGCTCCCTCTGCACCCCCAGCCTACGTGTTGTGGTGTAGGTGGTGTGAAAAGCAGAAACAGCCTCGATGCTATGTAAGCACTGCTCAGCAATAACTAAAACATCCCTCTGTTATCAACACTACTTTCTTCACAAGTCCAAACCATAGCCCTGTACAAGCTATGATGAAGAAATTTAACTCTATCCCACCCATAACCAACACACCAGGAGTGCTCAGTACTATTTTATTTACCTTGTTAAGCACCTGGGTTTTAATAAAAAGTTTATGGTAACAACTTACAAAGCCTCTATAGCTGTAAAAACAGGAGTTAGTGAGAGTAAATATGGCCAAACACCTGGCTTTTATTTAGGTACCTAAATGGGACTCCCTGCCCCCTTCCCTTTGTTAGCAACTTTATATAAGTAAACAAGTAATCAAGAGTAAATTCCAGGAGTACCCCTGTAATGTAGCTGAAGTTATTTCTCTTTCATTATGCAAGTTATTTCACTTGCATTAAGTGAGAAATAATCTCCACAGAGACAAATTAAATTAATTGAGGTGGTCAGATATCCCAGGCACAAAAGAGAGGTGGGCAGGACTGGACTGGACTGTAGTGGTTGCTTTGACAAAGAGGTTCTTACCCTGCTGTCCGGTGACTGTACATCAGACAGGCACAGACAAAAAAGGTATTTTCAACAATGTTCACTAAAATGCCAATGATATTTGAATAAGGTGCCTGTATGAAACTTCTGAAGTCTTTGTATGAGGAAAGCCTTGGTCCTTAATGAGTAGCTGATAAGCTGCTTGCTTTCCTTTGGCAGCAAGCACCCACTTGTTCTTGGCAACCTGAAGGAGGGAGAGAGCACTTATCTGCATCTGTGCAGGCTAATGCCTCCCTGCAGAAAAACTCACCAAGCCTTTGGGCTAACAAAATATTCCATTTGCCCAGTCTGAAACCATTGGGTGAAAATCACTAAATGCACCGTTTGCTACCCAATGCCACTAGAGGTTTAGTGGACCTTGGATGGATTAAGATCAAGGTCAGGATCAGGAGCATCTTATGCTTCTCAGGAAAAGGGCACCGTTGGCTGGGAGGTGGCATAGCAGGGTAAGTCAAGTCACCTGCCCAGTCGTGGTAGAAGTGATACTGTCTGGCGAGTGAGCAATTTGCTGGGTGGGGGAATCTCTGTTAACATACAGAAAGTGCGTTGGACTTGTTATTTGTATGTGAGCGTGGCTGCAAACAAGGTGAGCAGGTCCCGAGCTACCTATGGACCAGCTGCGTAGCTCTGATTTACACCATCTGGAAAGACCTGAGCTGGACAGCACCAGCAGTAACCATTTGCTCTCTTCTTCAGGGGAAAGTGGTGCCAGGAACATAGATTTGGGCAGTCACTTAAGATTAAACATGGATAAATATTAACTGTGCTGCAAATCCCAATGACAAAAGGAAAATGTGCCCAAGTACAATAACGTAAACATAGCCCATGTGCCCTCAAAGCGACCTGCTCCTGGAGAAGGTATTGCTTTTTGCCATCAGAAAAAGATCATCACACAGAGACTATGCCAAAAATGCCCTAAGGAAAGGAAAAGACACGTTGGTCAATGGTATGTGCAGAGATAGAGTAATTCAGATCATAATAGAGGAGAGAAAGAGTTTCACTGTTCTCCCAGTCTATTCTTAATATGTCAAAATGATTTAATAGAGACTTTAGTTATATGAAGGAGTTGAGAGCTTATTTCTCTTTCTTAAGAAAGAAAGATTACTGATGAGATGCAGCCAGGGGAGCATGCCACACGAAGAAAATAACTTTTGCTAAAATACTTGGAAGAACAGAACTGCAGTTTGAACTCTGCTCATTGAAAATAAGATTAAAGGTTACTGCTCGTTATAACTGCATGTTAAAAAACAGAAGAACTTCTTTTGATATCCACAGGGCTAAAAAATGGTTTGCAGAATTAGAACTTGAGAAATCTGTGAGTTCTATGGAAGTGAGGAAAAATCACCATGGCTATAGATCAAGCATAGCTTTTGGGTCTCCGTATGTGCAAACAAATAAGTTGCACCCACAGTTTATCAATCAGATTAATTCCTAAATTTGGCATATGGATTTTGCTGATTTTGTTCTGAATACTTTGCAAAACTTTAGGTAGTGTTGTAAAGCACAATGTAAGTGAAGAATTAGGAGAGAAAATCATAGAATCATAGAATCATAGAATGGTTTAGGTTGGAAGGGACCTTGAAGATCATCGAGTTCCAACCCCCCTGCCATAGGCAGGGACACCTCTCACTAGACCAGGTTGCCCAAGGCCACGTCCAGTCTGGCTTTGAACACCTCCAGGGACGGGGCTTCAACAACCTCTCTGGGCAACCTGTTCCAGTGCCGCACCACCCTTAAAGTGAAAAACTTCTTCCTAATGTTTAATCTAAACCTGCCCTCTCCCAGCTTAAAGCCGTTCCCCCTCGTCCTATCACTACATGCCCTAGTAAACAGTCCTTCCCCAGCTCTCCTGTAGGCCCCCTTTAGGTACTGGAAGGTTGCAATAAGATCTCCCCGGAGCCTTCTCTTCTCCAGGCTGAACAGCCACAACTCTCTCAGCCTCTCCTCATAGCAGAGGTGCTCCAGCCCTCGGATCATCCTTGTGGCTCTCCTCTGGATGCGCTCCAGCAGATCCATGTCCTTCTTATGTTGGGGACTCGAGAGCTGGATGCAGTACTCTAGGTGGGGTCTCACAAGAGCGGAGTAGAGGGGCAGAATCACCTCCCTTGACCTGCTGGCCACACTTCTTTTGATGCAGCCCAGGATACGGTTGGCCTTCTGGGCTGCGATCGCACACTGCTTGCTCATGTCAAGCTTCTCATCAATCATCACCCCCAGGTCCTTCTCCACAGGGCTCCTCTCCAGCCATTCTCCGCAGAGCCTGTATTTGTGCTTGGGATTAAATAAGCTTCAGAACAAGCTATGAAAATTGCATAGCGCACCCTGCACAAGATCTTTCAGACACAGTGCCTAAGTCTCTGTTTGAGCTCTGGTGCTGCTTAAGAGGTGCCTTATTGCACATGAATGTATGCACTACCGCACTACTGCATGTGCTGTCAGTATCTCAAAAGTGAGGTGCCACAAACCAGATACAGGGATGTTTAGCTCCATTCTCTAACTTTACCAGAGGAAGGCAAGAAGCCCTAGAGTTAAAATGTGTCTTCTGTGCCTACCGCATAAGTCTCACACAACCTACTGGTACAGCTGTGCTGTGGGGCAATTGGAAACCTGTAATTTCCTCCTGCAGATGAAGCCTCTGGGACGATTTACAGAGCAAGCAACTGCACTTGCTTTGGCTTGCTTTCAGCATTTTGAATCAGAATCTGTCATTTTTTAACACATATCCGTTTTGCGCAGCACCAGGATTACAGTGTCTGATGGCCTGAGGCAGAACTTCTAATCTGTCCAAATAACGTTCAGTGTAGGCTCCATGTGATTATTAATCAGCGGTCATTAAATCAAGAGATACCTATGATGTCTCTGATGTTTACTAAAGACTTTTCATGGCATTTTAATCACAGTATTGCCACGGCAGGATTCCCTTTTATTTAAAACAAATATTATGCCTTGCAAAATGTTGTAGGGTGTTTTTTTCCAGATTCCCGAGGGCCACTCCTCATGATTCTTTCTCTCTTAATGGTTTAGTAAAATGATTGTGAAAGCAGCACCATGACTAAAATAGTCCATAGGTCAGGAGCCTCATACATCTCAGATGCAAATGTTTGTGTTTGCTTAAGCTTTGGTACAGACTCCACTGGAATATTCACTCCCCAGAAATTGCAACAGGACTAAGGCTTTCTGAAATAAGAAGAGAAGATGAAGGAAAATAAGAAAAGAAAAGCGCGGGGTGGGGGCAGAGGAACAAAATCCACCACCTCAGGGAGAAAAAAAGGAACATCAGATTTTCCAGAAGTGCAAACTCATACTTTAAAGTATAATGATTTTGAAATCTACACTTATATTGAATCAAGAAGGATTTAATTTTTTATGAGGGTAATGAAGGGTTATCCTGCTGCATGTTTCAGTGAAACATGCAACGAACACCAGTTTCAAAAGCTCATTTTCAAAAGGCATCTGAGGATTTGGGACCAGATCCTCAATGACATTTAGGTATGAAACTTTGCCTGAAATCACCAAAAGTGAAGGGAAAGGGAAGGAAGCCAAGCAGTTGGCTGTAGTGACTCCTCAACCCTCCCAAAGGCAGGCGGGAGTAAGAAGGGATGGAGGATTGTGTTTTCTAGACCCAACTCCTGCTGGTGAGGACAGGAAATATTTAAGATGTCTGTGGCGTGTAGGGCAAGAGCTGGGCTATTCAAGGGAGCAGAGGGTAAACTTTACAGGAAGTTTAAACAAGGTATTTTATGTTATTTCTGTCCTGTCAAACTGTCTTAAATTTTCCTTTGGGATGTCCTATGTTCACACAACAGAAAATGAAGAGAGACATGAGTTAATACCACTTCATTACTAAGTCAAAGCAGTTGCTCTTCCTCAAGGGATAAAACATAGCCACAAGACCAACTTTAGCTCATGACCTGTCATGGCATGCTAGTACTCATTAGTTTTCTAACATGGCATGGAAAAGTAAAATGCTAATTGCAGCGGCAAGCTAAGGGGAAGACTTAAAAACATATCACAACATATATATACTTTCTACACATACATCTTCACCTTTACACATTCTTTTTTTTAAGCCTTTCCTGATCTAGTGTTTTTTTCTGGCCTACAGTATCTGGAATTTACAGGTTAAGCATGTCTCTCACGTATGTCATACCAGCTTCAGCACTTATTGACGTTAAAGTAGTATTACTTTACAACTTAAATCTTGCACTTCTTTGCTACCCAAAACCAATCCTCTTGAGTAAGCCCAAACATTGTAACTTTACAGAAATGCCATGTTATCCTGGTCTGAAGTAAAACAGAACGAATTTTCTGTTCAGTAACTTTACTTTTCAGTTCGGCCTCTTCTAACTAACTGGACTCTCTGAAATTAACAGAAACTGTCCGCTTCCAGAGTGATATGACCTGACTGTTTCTAATTTATGCCAAGGAATGGTACGCAGAGAGGCTCTTGCTCATACTTACTGTTATAACACCCAAGGCCAGCTCGCTTTGGCACTTGCCCCAGTACATGGTACTTTGAAGGGTCAGAAGCGGAAAAGCACAGTGGGGTCCCACCTGCAGGGAGGAGCAGACAGGACAGGTGACCCAAAACTGACCAACAGGGTATTCCATCCCATCTGCCTCATGCTCAGTATAAAAGCTGAGGGATCAAAGGGTCAGGGCTCTTTCTTCAGTGGCCGGTGCCCGAGGAGGACTCTGTCTGTTCACCTGTCTTTGATCCCAATCTGTGCATTCCTGAATCCAGATCCGGAATGCAGTTCCTGCCTGTTGCTGAGTCCAGTCTGGGACTTTCCCTGTGCCAGCCTGTGATGTGATTGTCATCCTGGGGGCTTGATATGGTTTTGCATATATTGTATATATATATATTTTTCTTTTTTATTATTTTATTAAAATGTTTTCAGTAAGGTAGTTTAGTTCCTTCTAAACTCATAAGTCTCTTTCTCTCTCTTCCTTCTCTCCCTGGAGAGAAAGGTGGGGGAGAGCATCTGTCGTTCGTTTCAGTGGCCAGTCCAGACCAAACCACCACACATGCCTTCAGGAGGGATATTTTTCAAATAAGCAAAATCACTTTAATCTTTGCTTGGTAAAGAACTAGCTGCTGCATGTATCATCCCATATGCAATTCATTCACTTACATCAAATGATATGGGCCTCTCAAGCACCCAGTTTCTTCTACATGTACTTCTGCTGAGCTGAAATCTTTTAAGGGCTGACACCTACCAAGACCCCACTTCAAGAAACTGTGCTATTTCAGTCAGTTAATCTGTATCCATTGCCACACAAATCATTCCCCACAGTATTGCTTTTGGTGGTAAAATAAAGCCGCAGCTCCTAAGAAGATCAGGAGATAAGTTATCAAACTACATAATCTCTTTTAGCTCAAGGGGCTTAGCCTTTTTTTAAGTACTTACCTTAGGCCATCACCGGAACTAAATAACTTTGCTCTTTGAAAATCCCAACAGAAGAGCTCTTCCTACCTGACCCTTGCTACGTACACACACAAAAAAAGATTACTCAGGCAAGAATGATTTGAGTAAAAAAAAAGATGTAAAAATGATAGGTCATTCAGCTGATGTGCTCATAGGCTACCATATGTGCTACTTGGAATTGTGATATGGATTTGACACAATATCTTGGAGTATTTCCCTATTCTTAAAATTTAGTACAGTGATGAAATAACATTAATGTGATAAGGCAAATGTCAATTTAAAATTAACAGAGACAATACTCTCCTAGACAGTGTAGTTTATGTTACAGAACCAGGCTTTATCTTTGCTTTTTGATAAGGAAACAGGCAAAATATATTCTGTAATATCTGCTGCTCTGTTTGCCGAATCCCTTGATGCAAAGAGCTCATTTAAAATGATGTATTGTAATGCTGATTTCTGTGGTTCTCAGCAGGTTTTAGGGCTTCAAACACTGAAAACTTGACAGGGGAATGTTACTTTTCCAGTGTCTTCTTTTGACGAACTTTCAAAAAAAAAGGACAAGAAAAAGAATGAGACTTGAAATACAAGCTTTAGAAAAACGTAAACCCTAAAACGTAAACCAAGCAAGAGCTTCAATTGAGTAACACAGACATATGTTCAAAGAGAACATTATAATGCTCTGGTTTTCTTCAAGCTCAGTGTTCTTCCTTTCTCACCCTTGCAGCTGTATAAAGTAGCAAATATGGAAAAAAGTCAATACTGGCAATTTTTCAACTCTGTTTCTTATAAGCTGTTTTTAGTGACAGACTGGCAGCTCCTGTGTGCTTTTCCTAAAGTGCCTATAAATGCCTTTTCTCTGAGTTTGGCTGGCAGGTACAGCAGATCCTATTCTGGCAGAAGGTAACAGAAGTGGTGGTTGTTCTGCCAGAGGGCACCTGTGAGCCCTGGGACCAGGAGAGGGTCTCGGCAGCCAGCTCTGTACATGTCTTTCACCATCTATGGGCCCAGGACTGGGCTCCAGCCACCCCACATGTGGGTACAAAGCTCAGAAGTGCAGAGAAGATCCCCAGGCTGGGGGCAAAGCCTGAGAAGCACAGCATGGAGACCAACTGCCATGTCCGAGCTGTCGGCGCTCTGGGGCAAAGCATGAGCCAAGCTGGGGGCTGTGGCAGTTTGCCTGTTCAGCAGGGCTGGATAAAGCTGCAATGGGGAAGAGGCTGGCCAGCAACTGTTAACAGCTCAACATCTCTGTTATTGTGCGAGGGGGAGCGAGGGATGGATGGTCAATGCTTGCCCACAGGCTTCAGTCCTCTTGGCACTGTTTGCACATGTCTCCTTGGTTCATTGATATGTCAGCCTCTCCCCGGGTGTCTGAGACAGCAGTCTTATTCCTATGCTGAGGTTTCATCCCACTGCTCTTCCTCTTGCTCTGAACACGCTTTCTATGGGTAGGGTGCTCCTCCTGGACACACGAGGTCCAGCTGCCGTTACACTCTGCTGAATTTACAAATGCCTCATATTTAATTCCCTTGCTATTCTCTCTCAGGTGTTGACATAGTTTCTTTTATTTCTTTCTGGGTCACGGAAAAGGGAATGAAGTAAACCTTGTACTGCAATGACTGGGGCATGGACTGTGAGCAGGGTGGCAAGGTCTGGACAAAGATTGTATCTTTCTGAAGAAAAGTCGTATTTTCCATATTTACAGAGTTGTCACTTTGTATTACCAAACACAATGCTATAGAGGTCTAATGTCAATAGACACCTGGGGTCCCTGTGGAGCATCCCAGACACCATGTCACCCACCGTGGGTGAGGATGAGCTGGGTGACATGATGAGCCTACCTGGGCTGCCAGTCAGGACCTTGAGGGATGTGCAGGGGAGGCCGCAGATCAGGGCTCCCCAGAGCAGCCTGAGGATTGCCCCTGAGCACCCCCAGGGCCTACTGCGCTCCTGATGGCAGCCTTTCTGGTGGCCTTGGGCATGTTCTTCAGCTGGCACTGCTCCACCGTGCTGGGCAGTGGAGCACTGAGCTCTGGCTTTCAGCCCCATGTGCAAGGACAGAAGGCCATGGCCGGAATCTAGCACATCCATTGAGCCAGGGAGGGGCTGAGGGATCCTGGGCCATGAGGGCATCTATGAGACTAAGACACATCAAGGATATCTGGGCATTTGTGTAGAAAGACTACACAGGACATGTGGCAGAGACCTCATGATTCTGGGGACAGCCAGAGCTGGAGGGGGATGAGGGGGAGAAAGCCCCCAGGTCGCTGGAGGCACAAGGGTATATGTAGGGCTGAGACACCCCGAGGATCCCTGGGGAAAAGAGGTATATGCGTGTGGGGTGGTGGAATATCTGTGGGGTAAGGATCCCTGGGGCCATGGGAGCATCTGTGGGGTGAAAGCCACCAGTGGGATCACTGGGGAACCTAAGGAACTGTGGGAGAGGGACGGGATCTGCAGGGTCGATGCACTCCAGGATCCCTGGGGCGGGGACACGACCCGTGGGACTGAGGCATCCCCACATGACACCTGTGCCAGGGAAGCCCAGGGCTGCCCCATGGTGTGGCAGGGCAGCCACACACCCCTGGGGGGAGGTCCTAACAACCCTGTGAGCCCTGGCGCTTGTTCTTGCTGAGGAATTTCCTCCTCCACCCTGTGACGGGAAACAAGCAGCGCTCCGCTGCCCCTTGACCATTTCTTTCACTTTCCACTGATTTCCGAGAAAAGGCAACCGGCAGACTGGGGTGGGTATAAGAGGCGGCGACAGCCCAGCCTGGTGGGGAGATGCACATGAGGCAGCCGCAGCACAAGGTAGGGGCTGGGGCAGGGTCCTGCCCTGGGATTTTGCTCAGGCCTTTGCAGGCTTTAAACCCAAAGGGAGTGGGAGGATTTGGGGAGATGTTTCTGTGGGTACTTTCACCCCGCAGGGTCTCCAGGGAGCCCTGCATCTCTCCTGGGGCTTCACCTGCTCTCTCTCACCCAGCTTTGGCTCGCCATGCAGAGCCTCGGCTGCCTCTGAGCTACCACCTCCAGCTGCTGGTCTGCAAGCTGGTCTGCAAGCTGCCCAGGCACCCAGCGGGGCCAAAGGACCCTCCCCATTCATGACCAGCCCAGAACAGGGCACCCGGTCTCCCCATACACCTGAAGCAGAGGCAGGAGTGTTTACAGGGCTGTTCAAAATGTGCTACTCTCACCCCTTCCTGCATCACAAGAGAAATATTTGGTGGAAAAGGGGAAAAATTAATTGTCTTTTGAATTGTCTTCTAGTTTTGTTGTTTCAGAGGAAAAAAACAAAAACAAAACTGCAGGCATGGGAAAGGGATTGATCGCGTTTTAAGCTTTTTAGAGACCAAGCTGCAAAGAGAGAGATGAGCAATGCACAATATGACTGAGAGCAGTATCAGGGAGGAGGAAGGGGAGGACGCCAGAAAAAGGGTGAAGCAGTGCATAGAGAGAGATTCCAGGACAGAAACTTCAGCTCTTTTTCCTACGCTTTTACAACGCAGAGCTGGACTGAGCTGAACTTCATCTGGACCTGATTTTTCCATGCTCCTGAACATTCTCAGAGACGTTGGCAAACCCCTACATGGCTTGAAGAGGGCTTTGAAACCAGTGGGTTTGTAAGCACTAAATGAGGTCCTCCTCCTCATTGCATGGGGCAAGGGAGGGAAGTAAAATGACCAGATCTGGGTTTCTCAGGCTGCACTTTATCTTTTAACCTTTCCTTTAGACCTCTAGCTTTGAAGCCACAAGTATCTTTGCTGAAGTTTTCTCTTTGGCTGCCCAGGTTTGAGCTGCTGCAATGGAGAGTGCAGAGAGCGACAGAGAGAATGAAAGCAGAGAAAAACCTCATCCTGTGTCTCCATCTGTCCAGGAAGGCAGCAGCAACCTGCTGTGTGAGAAAGGAGGTAACAGGAAATGTTGCGGGTGGAGGTGCCCTGTGTCTCTAACCTAGCAACTTCCTTCTTTATACAATAAGGGAAAGCCCAGTAAAATGAACCCAGTAAAAGGGTACTTGCCTATTGAAGTCTTCCAGCTCCTGTAATGGAGGGTGAGCTTTATCTTTTATTTAAAATACTTGAACTTTATTTATAAAGAAATGTATATAAATGTATATAAAGCTGATACCATCAGTGCTAACAGAAAAAAAAAAATCTGCTTCACTTGTTTAAAAAAAAAAAAAAAAGGAAAAGATAGTGAACTCTGCCCAGTCTCCCTAGGCGCAAAGAAAAGCTATCTGCAAGAAGCCGCATGTCACACTCGTGTGACAGTCAGTATCTTACCTTCTGTGCCAGGGATTTAGTCAGGGAGTCTGCAGAACTAGAAGCAGAAGATGTCCCAACTTGCACTAAAGGCCCTGTAATAAGCTTTGTCCCCAGTGGGGACACACACCCTGCCTTTACATTTGTATGCTAGTCCCAAACAATTGGGAGGAGCAGTGCTGATGTGTGTGTTTTTATGGCGCTGTCAGCAGACTGGATGGCTGTCTGAGCATCACATCATCACATTGCAGGCACCATCTGCTCTTACCACACGATTTTGACACTGTCAAGTTTGTTCCTGGGTGGTTTTCCTTGGAAGGGGCAGAATGTGGCAGAATTTCAGCAGCAGGAATCAGAGCTTCCTGACCTCGTAAAATTTGGTGCAAGCTCTGCCCCAGATCAGTCCTTCTTGTCTTCTTTTCCATGTGCTTCTCTTTTATCCTTTTCAATGACATTTTCTTTCCCTGCATTATTATTAACTTGTCTCTACTAAATCTAGGTACCTGGCTTGGATTAGATATGCCACCTTTTAGCTGGCTTTGATGAGTCCACCCACTAGGGTGGAAACCTGGGCTCTGTGACTCCTGGCCCAGCTCAGACCTTTCAGCAGATTCTAATTGGAAAAGGGGAGAATTTTAAAAGCTATTGATGTTCCTTCATTATTAGGAGTCAAGTGAGAGGGCTTAGCATCGTTGTAGCAGATATGGTGAATATAGACACTGTGCTCAATACATGCATTTTCTTGCACCAGGAATGAAATCTGCAGCACCAAAAAGCAACACGCAGCAACCTCTCTGCACAGACCCTCCAACAGATACCGTGCTTGCATCCCAGGTATAAGCTCTAGACCAAACATTGAGGTGGGAATCCTGTTTCTCTAGGTCCAGGGTAGTCAAGTTACATGATTTCTGAGCATCACTTAGCCAGGATCTGGAGCTGCAGGGAAATCTAAGAGACCTATAAGACCTGAACTTCACCCTATTTGGTGTCCCACAGAGAAGTTGGCAAAGTGAGTGGATGCTTCCAGATTTTAGAATATCTTACCTACAAAAGGAAAAGGTCTTATGGCAGGGGAAGGAATTTGGGAATGATACAACCACATTCATTAGGTCCCCAGAGCTGGAATTTATAGTCCTTCCGTGTGAAAACTGCTCCCCCGTGATCTCCTCTGAAGAGTGTATTCTGATTTCTGAAATATTCCCAAAGGGAGGCTGTGATGCCAGTTCATCCCTGGGATGGGTGAGAAGCGATCCCTCAACTGCATATGACGCCAATTCCTGGAAGATACTGTCCACCAATTCAGGTACAGTGTGACTGGGGAATAGCCTGATGAAGCAGAAACGGTTAGGAAAACCCAGGCAAAAAGAAGTTCAGTATTCAATATTGAGGAGTAGAAGGGCATTTCTGCTCTCTTCTGTATATTACCTTGCTGCTGCTCCCCTAATGGCCTGTGTTGCAGCATCATTGATTCACCTCCTGGCTCCCAAGAAGTGAGCCTGTGAGACAAAAGATGGGGCCAGCCCTGGGATTTGTCCTTTCAAGGGAGCACCCCTAAAAAGTGACCTGTTTGAGACCCCTCCTGAAGAATCTGTGCTCTACCCAGTTCTCTGACAAGTTAGTCTGCAGCTCCCTGCAATTAGTGCCATGGGCCCCAAGCCTTCCTGTGTGCCTCTCTGCTGGCCAGCTGGTGGCTGTGGGTCACAGTGGGGAGGGCGGGCACCAGTGACGGGATCAGGTGGAAAGCTTGCTCTCGCTTTGTGCTCAGCTCCAAATGCTGTAGAGGAAGAGAAACTCCAAGCACACACGACAAGTGCAGAACTCTTGGGAGATCACCATGCTGGACAGAAATCATCCCCCAAGTCCAGGGATGACACCTCTGGCAGAACTAATGAGGTGAGAGTTTTTAATTGATTATCACTGATGTCAACATACTCAGGACGAAAAACTTGTGACAGAAGTCATCAGAGTGAAAATCAGGCTTTACCTAGGGCACTTTCCTATTATTGGTGATTGAAATCCTTAAACCGAGGTATTTAATGCTAAAGAAGACATTTGCTTCTTCCTGTCTTTCTCAAAAGAGGCCCCATTAAGAAGCCTGAGTATGGTCCTTGCTTGCTGCTCCAAGCTAGTAATCCCAAAGGAGTGCTGTACCCCAGCACTGGGCTCTAGGAATGTTTTGGAGGTAGAAGAGGCAGAAAGAAAAGGGTGGCTCTGACAATACCACAGAGCAGCTTGTACTCTGAGGATTGTGGACATGTCCACTCAATATCCAGTTTTTTTATGTCTTCAGGCTAGTTCTGGGAACTTTTTCTTTGACTTTGCCTTCTTTATCACCATCATAATGGCAAATGAAATCAGGTGTCTTGCTTCTTTTTCCTCATCCATATAAAACAAACAAAAATGTAAAATTTGAGGTCTGACCTGTTTCTTTTCCGTGGAAGAAATCCATTGTGAAAAAAACAGTTTGGAGAAAGCCAGCTTCTGCCAAAAGACTGTTTGATTTCATTCACATAAGACATAAAATCTTTGCTTAAAATTCAAGCTTTCCCACTGAAATTGTTTTCCTTCTGCTGCTGATCAACCCTGCAGTCAAACTGTAAAAGTTCTGGTTTAACAGACTGTATTGATGTATTACAATCTAGAAGCAGAGTAAAAGCTCTGTGTGTAAGTATGTCGTCAAATTTCAGAACCTCTTGTGAACATTTAGGGATTACTGGATTGTGCTAAAATATCCTAAGAGCCTGGGATTTCTGTGCTGCCAGTATTCCTGCTTTGAGATAAACAATATTAGGGGCTGCACAGTTTATCTCTTTTTCTTGCCTTCTCCAGTAGGAGTTATTTCCTGGTCTGGCCACAAGCATGCTTTGCTTTGACATGGTCTCAAATGATGGGTTTCCTCCAAAAGCCCTTCAGCACTGATGGAGTCCTGGGCTGAAGCAGCACATAGCAGGGAAACTCTCATTATGACCATTAGTACACATATTCTTCTTTCTGTGGCCCAACAGTCACATCCAAGGAAGAAACCCATACCCAACAAGTCCCAGCATACCAACAGCAGCCTGGTGTGAAAGTGGAGAAGGAGTGTTATTTGAGTGCTGGTTCCAATCAAGTGGGGCTATCAGAAACCCAGGACCCCAAGCAATCAAGAAAGCCAGAACTCCTTCTGAGTGGGAATCACACTGTAATTGTTAAAGAGAAAATTCAGCCAAGGCTGAACTCCTTGGGGACCCCTGAGAAGAATGGATGAGGGCTGTATTTTCCACCCCACAGCGTGCAGGATAGCACTATTCTTTTGGGTACAGGGGGTCACTAGCATGGAGTTTGCAAGGTCACACCCCGAGTTCACTTGCAGTTACGCTGAGATGCAGGTCTGGTCTTTGCACTCATAATTTGCTGTGTGCAAAGCAGAAGCCATGAAAAGAAATATTGGGAGAATGACTGAATTACTTCTTCAGCTCTGCATCCTCCCTGGCCCAGTGCCTCTTGTGTTGTTTGGGCTTTTGGGCTTGAATCATTGCTGGGAGTCTCTTTAACTTTAAAACTTTATTTTCCAAGAAAAAGGTCCTGGATCACCAGAGGACAGAGGAACCAGTGGAGCAAAGAAACTGTAACAGTAGAGGTAACTCATCAGTGTATTTTAGCATTCCCATCTCTGCTCTAATGGAAATTTGATGTTGACTATTGTGAAGGGCAGGCCTGAGTATGCAGGGCCTGTCTGGGAGTCAGAGGCTCCTGGCAATGCCACCTGTAAATTATTTGAATGCCTAGAGGTACTTGGCTTGCTACCATGAGCTGCCCATGGAGGAAAAAGACAATTGGTAAGAGAAGCCTCAAAGCTGATTGTTCAACGTAATTGTACAGGTTGTCCTTCCACTCTTTGCCCCCATCCATAACTCTGCCAATGTGTGGTGTGCTAACTATTGTCCTTGGGCCCATTCCCTGCCCCTACTCGTGCCCCCAGCAGCGTACATTGCTCCATGTCCCTATCCCCAGGAAAGCTGTACCAAGCATTGGTGGATCTTGGCAAGATAGGTGGGAGGTCACACAACAAATGGGCTGGGATTCAAAGACCCAGAGGACCATACCCAATCTGTGACGATTTTAACTTCAAGGGTTTCTCTCCCATTTCCAGTATGCAACTGTCTTCTAATTTTTCTTGGCTTGGTGTATCTTCTGCTGATGTTAATCCAAGCATTCTCCTCACTTGCAGATAACAGTGAAAGCAAAGAAAACCTGGGACCCAATAGCAGGTTTGTTGATGTGGAGATCTATGCTGTGGGATTTCTCATCAGATCTCAAGGACCTGGAGGTCTGGGAGCTTGTTGGGAGAAGAGCTGTCTTTGGGAGGAGGTGTAGCTTTAGTACTGTAAGGCTGCTCTACCTTTAAACTCCTTCCTCCACCAGCAGATGGAGATGGAGACAGGTAGAGGCCCTCCAGGACAAGAGTTGGTCTCTTTGCAATGCCCCCTGGTCTACAGCATGCTGTCTGTAACTTGAGTTATTCACACAGTGGCTTGATACTTGCATGTAGGCAGCTGGGACCACTGTAAATGTTTATGGTAATCAGGATATTTGTACAGGACTGAAAGAAATGATGAAGAAGATACTCCTCTTCCAGGAGCTTCAGCCAGAGGCTGGGAGGAATGCATGTGAGTATCTGTGTACTGCCCTGAAGTCCTGAGGGGATCAGGTGAAGATGGTGAAGGAGTGATGGAGGGGGGCTTGATGTTGACCTTACAGTATTTCTTTCCCTTTCAATAGCTGCCTGGAGAACCCATATCTGTCCGGTAAAAGACTTCAAACAGAAGAAAAAATGACTCTAGAGTTTGTTGCTGTAATGTCAAAAAAATCCAGGTATTCTGAAGAGTCATCCAAGATCTGTGTTGTTTTTTACAAGCAACCTGGACAATACCAGGAATTTGCTGTTTTGAGAAAAAGGTAAAAATTTTACTTAAATGTACATTGATGTCATATTTTTGGAAAGCATATAGCTCACCCCAACTTTAGGGTCCCAGCCTGGGCTTCAACTCCAGACAAAGACACCTAAATTTAGGTGTCTGTAGAAGTGAGCTAAAGTGTTAAGCCTAACTTCTGTAGGTTGCGCATCAGATCTGCCAGATCTGCACGGAGGTCTAAAACATTATGGAGCTTCTCAAATGTCACCAGATGCCTTTCATGAGAGAAGATGGAATGAATAGAGTAACCTCAGTTCTGGTACAGTTGCAGCACTCAGTGGGAATATCTCTAGATGTATTTCCCATTCTTTTTACAAGGCAGCTGCAACTTTGGCTAGGACCAGGGTTGTTTACATCAAGACTTATTACCAGTTACTTTTATTTCTCTCCGGTCTGAGAAACCGTCACGCTCAGGTCAGATTATCAAGTTTTTATCTGCCATTATAAAGGCCAGAGGCATTTTGTTGAACTTTGCATTTTGAATGTGAATGTTGGTTGCTCATGCTTGCTGCATGAACCGATCTGTACAGCCAAAGCCCAGCTGGGGTTGAACCTGATGGAAGCTCTTTATGCTGTAGTAACTAATTCATCTTCTTTATTCTATTCCAGACAAAAGTGGATTGTGGGCCGTGCAACGATCCCCATTTCTGACCTACAGAGAGGACCAATTTTTTATAAATATGCTATCCTTGACAATCCGCTCTCAAGTAACTGTGAAAGAAGATTATGTGATTCAGAGCATATTTATGGAATGGACTCCAAGAATGTAGAGAGTCAATTACATCGAGTCATAAACATTCCCAAGGAAGAGATCAAAGCAGATGGTAAGTGGTGTGCTTTCTTCAAAAGTAAGACTGGGGTGAAGTCTGACCAACAAATCCTTGCAGGAAGCAAACGAATATAAACTTTCCCTTGTTTTGCTTCACAGTGAGGCAGCACCTTCTTCCTACAACAAAAGTATCATTATTGTGGGGATTTTTGACACATCGGCTTATGGACTATTTATTTCACACAAACAAATGCTTTATATAACACAAACACAAACTATTATGGAAGGATAAGTTATTTTGCTTTTTCCCAGAATAAACTCAGACTTTTTGTTGTTGGGCAAGGGAGAGTGTGTCATGAAAGCTTGAATCACCTTTTCACCTACCATCAGGCCTTCAGTTGCCATTCCAGAAGTCCGCAGGCAAGCTGGAGGTCCACTGTCAGATCTGCCACCCTGTATAGATATTTTGAATACGCCAGGATGACTCAAAAAGTAGTAGACACCTATTGTTGAGGAAATTGAATCAGCCATACGCTGTGCACATGAGGCCCATCTAAAGCACATGTCGAGTTTCATGCAGTAGTGGTTCAGTTATGGCTCAGCTGGGCTTGGCATTCATATAAAGTAATCGGTACTGTTAGCTCAGGGCCAGTTAAAGGCTCATCCTTTATAGGTTTGAAGGTTCATTCACAAACCCTGATTCCTCCCCAGGAACATGGACCATTTTTGAAAACATGAAGTGCTATTTTCATGAAAAAAAAAATTACTTCAAATACTTGCCTTGCTTCAAATCCTGGTTTTCAACAAAAATGCCCCAAAAGTCAGTCAACCGTGGTATCATAGAATACCTTGCAGATGAATTTTTCCGGACCATCAAGCTCCAGAAGGGCTTTAAGAATATAGAAAGGAAACTGAGGATCTACAAGGAGAGCTTCAAAATCTATCTCGGGGATGCTGCAAAAGGCAAACCCTCTTCTCCAACTAATCTTACTGAGCAAGTGGTAAGTATACACCAAACCAAAGTAGCAATCAGTTCCCAGGCAGACAGACCTCTGAAGAGAAATTTCTGCCACTACCTCTACTTCCACGTGCTTTCTGAATCACTGCCAGAAAACATCAAAAGGCTGTACCTTATTTTCATTGCTTTTTCCAATTTCTGGGTTGCACCCAAAGCCTGATGAGGTCAAAGAAGATCTTCTGTTGGAATCAGATCCAAATGGTGTCATTTGTAGAACTAGCTTTGAGGCTGGGCCGTGGAAAGACTACCCTGTTTTTGAGAATACTGCATGGAAAAAAAGAATTTTACATGTAGTTATGTTCTGGCTTCAATGCCTCATTTTAAAGCCTAAAATCAGATTCTCATTTGACTTATTTCTCAGGGGTATGAACCAGGGGTAGGATGCATTTTAAGGCTGCAAACACCTAAAATAAAATTGGCATACTGAGAAATGACTGGGTGCATACACACTGAATGTCTTAGCTCCTGTTTTAAGTGCTGAGGAGTACTCAACAGAGCCAGTGAAAGATTGCAGAAAATCAACCATTCAGCACCGAATTTTAGTCAGAGGAACAGCTTACCAGTCCTTATCAACTGCAAAGACAGATCCTCTCTGGGTTGAAATTGTTTCTTTCAGGTGTTTACTTTCATGAGCTGAGTATTACTTTCAGTGTGAACAGGTCCACCTGAGCAAGCCTCCCCGCCCCAGCTCCCTTGATTGCCAGCAGAGATCTATCTGCAAGGGACAAAGAGAAGGATGTTTGTTTTATCCTAAGGTGGTCAGGTGGAATTTTGCCCTGGATACATCCATATTTTGCCATGGATTGAGCAGGAATCCTGGAAAAAAAATTGAAGTCAATATTCTCATTGTTCATGGAAGTGAATCTCTATCCTGCAAATACAATAGAAAAGCAAAATCTCCATGGCTAAAGGAGACCATTGATGTCCACTCCCATCCCAGCATGGCTTCTGTCTGAGATAGTATTAGGTCTGGTTGGGATGGAGTTAACTTTCTTCATAGCATATGGTGCTGTGTCTTGCATTTGTGGCTAAAACAATGTTGATAACAAGTGAATGTTGGTAACAAGTGCTGATCAGTGCTTGTACAGCATGAAGGCTTTCTCTCTCCCCACACTCCCCACAGTAAGTATGCTGGTGGTGGACAAGAGGTTGGGAGGGGACAAAGCCAAGACAGCTGACCCAAATTGACCAAAGAGATATTCCGTACCATAGGATGTTGTCCTCAGCAATAAAAGCTCAAAGAAATGAGGAGGAAGGAGGGATGTTCACAGTTATGGCATTTGTCTTCCCAAGCAACTGTTACATGTCCTGAGGCCTTGCCACCCAGGAAGGGGCTGGACATCGGCTTGCCAATGAGAAGTAGTGTATGAATTCTTCTTTTTGCTTTGTTTACATGCACAACTTTTGCTTTCCGTATTTAACTGTCATTATCTCCGTTTATGAGTCTTCTCACTTCCTTTCTGTTTCCAGCCTGGCCCCCAGGAGAAGAGATTAAGTGAGAAGTCTGATGGATGTTTGGCTGTTGGCCAGGCTCAACCCGCTAGTGCTGTTTAATGAAAGCTCTGTTTGAGCTGAGGTGCCACATCCACCTGGCATGGTCTGGGGCTTGCCTCAGAGGTAGTCAGCAGGGTGTATCCAGAAGAAGACTGGGTACCTAGGTTACAAACAGCTAGGTGGGGATGTTATCTTACATGATGGGTGTATCCTAAGAGGTCATACGTAGTGGAAAGCCTGAAGTACACCTGGGCTACACAGGATGCAGAGCAATGCCTTGAAAGTCAATGTCGCATTAAAAGGAATGTAGTTTCTATATTTGTCAGTCACAGTCCCAGGACTTTCACTGATTTACCTATCAGAGCCCCAGCAAAGGACTTTCACTGAGTCAGATTCACAAAAATCAAAATTAGTTGTTTTATTGAGAATGACAGAACAGATTCAAGATTGCTGTTGATAAATTCACTACTATAATAGCGCTACTAATTAAGGTTAATATTGCTATCAAAAAAAATAATAATAGAACAGCCCGGGGGTATCATTCACCAGAGGGTGAGAGGCACAGCACTTACCCAGAAAGGCATCCCTGCCTGGGGTAGAGGAAGAGAACGCAGCCCGTTGACTGGTCTGTCAGGTATCGAGATTCTTCTCTCCCAATTTAACAATCATTTTCTCCTTCTTTCATCCCCAAAATTATGAGGTTCCCCCCCCCCCCAGGTGACATGTAGTATGATTTGAGTGGAGAGATGAGTGCTATAGTCATATGTTTAGCATGATCTCCATAATTTTCATTAGCATATTCAGGGTGTCAACTGTAATATGCATTTCACAGGTAATGAGACGAAGATCAGTCATCAGGCATGACAGCCTTTCAAAGAAACAAAGAACTACACAGTGTCTGTTCTCTTGCATTCGCTGATGAAAGGCAGGGCTGTTCTGCCTACACAGGACTCCATCCTTATCTGCATACCGTTACAGCCAGTCCGGTTTCCACTCCCCAGGGCTGCACAAGAGATAGCAAGGCCAGTCTTAATCATTCTTCAAGCACAAAGACTTCACCTCATTATCCACGTACCACAGTCATCTGTAGGGACATCCCAATAAAAGGAGTTGAGCAATAGGCGCTGCATGTCTGTTTAGGTGAAAGTTGTTCATCTGCCCTTTGGGTTTCTCAGACATGGAGTCATACTCCTATAACAAGCTAGGCCTCTGAGAGAATGTCCACTGTTCCTTTTGATTCCCTTTGATTTCCCAGCTCAGCTGAGAGACTGAAGATCTGTTTACCTATACTTCATCTGTGGTAGGACTTGAGCATCCTAGAATGGGTGGCTAGTAGGCTTCTGGTACTGGTGTGGATTCAGCACATAAGAACTACTTGGTAAACTTATGACAGCCAGGAAAACATTCTTCCTGGGGTGATGCCAGGGCAGTGAGACACGATGGAAGCTAAGAAATGTTAGCTGTTGCAAAGACAGGAACCTATCTTTAAGTGGTCTAACTGCAAGGCTTTTGCCTCCACATAATGATTCTTAGCAGCTTCCATCTTCCATCCTCCTTCCTGAACCCTTCCCAGCTCCTCAAGTAAAGTTGTCTTATCCGTCTTGGTGAAACTCCCCTTCTTTATTCTCATTGTCCAGTTGTGCGATAACATGACAAAGTTCATGGACAAGATCATTGGATACCTGGAGACAGAGGAGCATAAAGATGATGGGCTGCTTTTTGCCTTACATACCTCATTTTGTTATAACATCTCACTAAGCAAACACACAATCATCAAGGCTGAAAAGCTCTTCCAGGACATCGGCCCATTTCAAGGCAAATTCAAGCATCATAGAGGAAAGAGGTAATTAAAATTGTTATCCTACTTTCTTGAGTTACATATCCTTCTGTAGTCATTCAGTTCATTGGGCCATTTTCTCTATGGAGCAATTATGTGAAAATAGTGGTGGAGTGTGGTCCCCCAACACTCTTTCCCCTTCAATTCAATGCTTCGTAGATGTATTTCTGCCACTGGCTACCATAACTTGTGCAGCCTGTCCCCTCTGCCAGATCTCCAACGGAAGGAGAGTCACAGGTCCTATTTTTGGCAGGGATTGGTTTGAGATTCAGACCCTTGCATTTATGCACCTCTGTAGGTTTCTGGGCTTCTGTTATAATCTTTGGAGATCAAAGACTCAGCTGAGCATCAGTGTCATTTTAGATGCCGTGTGCTATCTCACCAATATCACTGCTGACAATTTGAAAGCATTAATGTCTCCCAGAAGTTCTGGTTCATACCTGAAAGCCCTGCAGGTCTACCTTGGATGTCCCAGACATCTCAAAGGGAATTAGACACTTTTATGTAGACAGCTGAATTGAGTCCTACAAAAATTTATATATTAGATCACAAAGTCAGATTACTGTATTCCGTTATTTGCTGCCATACAGTGTGACCTGGACAGGCTGGAGAGTTGAGCGGAGAGGAACCTTATGAAATTCAGCAAGGGCAAGTGTAGGGTACTGCATCTGGGGAGGAATAACCCCATGCATCAGTACAGGTTGGGGGCTGACCTCCTGGAGTGCAGCTCTGTGGAAAGGGATGTGGGAGTCCTGGTGGACAACAGGATGACCATGATGCAGCAATGTGCCCTGGTGGCCAAGAAGGCCAATGGCACCCTGGGGTACATCAAGAAGAGTGTGGCCAGCAGGTCGAGGGAGGCCATCCTCCCCCTCTACTCTGCCCTGGTGAGGCCGCATCTGGAGTGCTGTGTCCAGTTCTGGGCTCCCTGGTTCAAGAAGGACAGGGAACTGCTGGAGAGGGTCCGGCAAAGGGCTACAAAGGTGATTAGGGGATTGGAGCATCTTTCTTATGAGGAAAGGCTCAGGGACTTGGGGCTTTTTAGTCTAGAGAAAAGAAGACTCAGGGGGGATCATATTAATGCTTATAAATACTTAAAGGGAGGGTGTCAGGGCAATGGGAACAGTCTTTTTTCAGTGGTGCCCAGTGATAGGACAAGAGGTAATGGGCACAAACTTGAACATAGGAAGTTCCGTCTTAACATGACGAGGAACTTCTTTACTCTGAGGGTGGCAGAGCACTGGAACAGGCTGCCCAGAGAGGTTGTGGAGTCTCCCACTCTGGAGACATTCAAAACCCGCCTGGACACTGTCCTGTGTGACCTGCTGTAGGTGTCCCTGCTGTGGCAGGGGGGTTGGACTACATGATCTCCAGAGGTCCCTTCCAACGCTGACTATTCTGGGATTCTGTGATTCTGTTATGCTGTTTTGATATAAACGATAGTATTTGAGTTATTTTTCTTTTGATTTTACTTTTCTACATAAAACTTATAAAGGGAGACTGTTTTGGGAAAGCTGGGGTGGGATTCATTTGTTGTACATGGATCTTTGCTGATAAGGCTTCTAGATCCAAGCTCTCGCTCTCTCACACACCTTCATGCATCTACATGTTGGCAAGATGAATGCCATTGGGTTAAGGGGAAAGCACACAGCTCCCACTACCATTCTAGGAGGTGGTTTTGGGAGCTCTGACCACTGATGGGGATTTTGGGGGGGTTCTTTTTCTTTTCAGCAATTATATTTCAGCTGTGAAGGAAATTTTCTTAAGTAATAAAGGCAACACCTTGTGTATTTGGCTGATTCCATTGCTGTATGCAATCACAGAGAAGATGGAGGACCCCTTTTTTGCACAAACCATTCCCTTACAACACTTGTTGCAGCTGAGAGGTGAAGAAGAGAAGCAGAGGTAGGTTTGAAAGGGAGAGATCATCAAGGCTGGGTCAGAGAAATAAGCTGGTTTACTGTTAGAATAATTTTTCATTGTTTTAGCTTGTGGACTTCCAGTCACCAGAAACTTTGTGTTTCTTCCCTGGGATGCAATCCATTGCCTTTCTCATACATCCTACTGCTGCCCTGGGTTCTAACCAGGAGAAGAGGAAGTGTTTGAAGGCAAACTAGAGGAAGGGAAACACTGACCTGAGGACGATGCAGTCTCATTCAGACAGCCTATTGGGAGTGGCCTTAGGGAGAGAACTACCCCTAGATCCTCATTTGGGTGTTGTTTCACAGGGAGAAAGGTGGACTCACTCCAAAATATCCTGTCTGCAGGCAAACTGTACAGGGAGAAAAGGCATGTATCTGCACTTGCACAAGATGGTGTCCACTGGACTGAAAGTCTCAAACACAGAATATCTTATTTTAAAGCCTCAAAAAAAAAAAAAAAAAATCTTAATGTGTAAATTCACTTGCTAAAAATTCCCAGATACCCCATTCAGTGTCCAACAACCTCTTCTTTAAGTCCAGTGGCACGTTTGCCAGCCACAGGAGCACATAAAATGGCACAAAGTGCCTCCTGATGCTCCAAAGTACATCTGCTGTTGATCCATTTTCATAGGAAAGTCCTGGCGATGATAGAGGTTCAGAAGTCATTCATTGAAAGCTGCTCTCCACTGGCAAGGACAGTCTTGGAGATGTTGCCACTGAAGAATTTCACCAAGGACTCCCTGCTCCAGATCAAGCTGCCACCTCAGCTCCTTCTGGGTACTGTGTACCAACGCATCGTTAAAGTCATCTGTAAACCATCTCAAGTGCATGTAAGGCAATCAGACAATACACATGGTAATAGATCAGCTTCTTGTTGGTGTTTCTTTCGTAGGTTATGGAAAGTTGTGCAATTTTGTACAGGTAAACCAGAAAGTCTCCTGAAGAAATTTTCAACAAATCCAAAGGGGTTGAATCATAGGAACCTGGAGTGAGAGCTTAATACCCATGTTTTGAGAGTAGTGGCGAAAAAGAAACGGCAAGGGCATCTCATTGTTTCTTGGCCTGGTTGGAAAATTACTAGCAAATGCTGTATCAAGTGAATTTTAATTAGAATATTCAAGCAATTTTTATATCCTGCTCCCAAAAGCAGTACCCAAAATGAGCACTGTGGGGATCAAGCAACTGGAACTTCGTTTAAAAGTGGAAAGGATGAAAGAAGGAAGTTAAAGTTTTTACTTGCCTTTTTGGGGGAGTGATTATTTTTAAATAAAAATAGGACTTGTTTGTGAGAACCTACTTTCTATCATTCTCACTTATGTTTTAAGTAGACTATTGTAATATCCTCTGAGGCCCTGGAGAGGAATTCTACTTAAAATCTACTTCTTGGTGCTTATTATAGGGTTTATCCTCAACACACTGATTTGTACATGAAAAAATCAGAGCTAAGCCCTCCCACACCATCCTCTGAACTCCAAAGTTCTTGGAGGCAGCTGGGATTTGAAGTGATTGTTTTAATAGGGTCTAGATCTGCCTTTCCATCTGGAAATGCTGGGGTTTTTTTTAATCAAAAATTGGTAGAAAAAAATTCTCTGAAGCTTTCACACCAGTTTTCATAGGAGACCACCTCAGCTCGAGGAATGGGTGGGTTTTCACAGTTGTTTTCAGTGTATGTTTTTACCCTCTATTCAGGAAAAGGATCTGAATGGAGTTTTGGACAACATTGCTGAAAGGATGGCATCCTGGTTCAAGGACTGGTAAGTGCTAACCTTTTGAGAGGAAAAATACTAGGACAGCTCTGTGGAGGAGGTGGGAGGGAATGGCTAAACTTGTGGTTGAGCAGAACACAGGAGGTTGTAGTGATTTTCTTTGTTAGTTATATGTCATAATCCTTTAAACCCCTCTGGCACTGAGGACTATCATGTGGGAAGGAGGCCCACAGGGGAATCTGTCCTGTCAGACAGTCTACCTCCATCTCATGTTGTGGGATTCATCTCCAAATTCAGACACATAAGTTGCTCTGGTTGGCTCAGATTGAATAACGTTGTCCAGCAAATGAAGGACACTTAGCCTCAAGGTTGTGTGGACTGTTTTTTAAATGCTGTTTTGTAAAAGATGTGTACAGTGCTTTTCTGTATCCACAGGTGCCCGCCAGGGGGTACGGAACAGCTGATGAAGCCCACGATTGAGGAGGATGCCTGGCAGTGTCTGACCTTAACATATGCATTGCTTTCATTTTTCTTAAAGTGTTGGCATACAGTGCCATTTAGCTTGGTAATATCACTGCTGCGGATACTTGACATGTTTGCTGCAAAATCAGATGCATTGCAAACAAGTCAGGTAAAAACAACACCCATAACTTTCATGAAGACATATACACGTCTTTTTAGATGAAAAGGGCCAAGAGTTCAGGTTTGCTTCATTCAAATGTGGCCAACTATAAGAGTGACAGCAGATCATGTGGCTACCTTTCTCAGCTACTTATTCTAACCTTGTCAGAATTTGTGCTGGGGCACATGAGGAGGGTGTGCATGGAAAGAGAGGTGCAAATGAAGCTGGTAGCATCTCAGAGTGTGCCAGCCATTTCTCTTCTTGGAGGCCCTTGATAGTTGTGGGAAGGACTTCATTTTCACTCTGTACACAGCAGTTAAGGATCAAAAGCCAGAGTGAAAATCTGTCTCTCCTTGCCAATTCTCTCCTTTTTTTGTTTCCCAAGGAATTTCAGCAGTTTATCTCAGAAAGGTTCAACGAGTTTGCAGGTTACATCAAGGTGTGGCTGGAAAAATCCTTGCCCAGACCACCCACGTTAGCTACAGAGTTCCTGGAAAACATCAAAGTGAGTAGCTAGAACCCACACAAGGAATAACCACCCACCCTGGAAGGTCTGTCTATATCTTGAGGCCCAGTTGACCAGCTTTGCTTTTCTGCCACAGGTGTGGCACAAACTGTTATTGTTTCACATCCTCTGTGTGGAATGGACCCAGAAATGGCAAAGCCTGATATACAGCATGTTTGAAAGGTGGCTGGAGAAAGTAAGTTGTGGTTACTCAACTCCAAGCAGCTGGGGTGATGCTCAGACTTCTCCTGATCCCAGGATGCTGTGTTTTGTCCCAGTCACTGTTTGAATGATGGGAGCTGAAGGAGCCCGTATCTTGCTGGTGTAGAGGGGCATAACTCCTCCACCAATGTAAGAAACCAATGATACTTGGCAAGGCCCCAGAAAGCAACTGCAGCTTAAGCATTTCCTTCCTGCAGGTAGATGACAGGAAAATTCTGGACTTCTACCTGGCATTCATGAAGGACGAGTCTTCGAATACAAATCTGGAGAGCTGCTTTACAGATTGTGTCATTCAAAGGATTAAATACTTTGAGAAAAGTGAGGTACAGACTTTCTGTCTAAATGCCACCATCCCTTCTTGTACGACTGAGATTTCCTATCTCCTGCCACACTGTTCTGACCTACTTTGCTAGCTGCGCTTATTTGGCCTTCGGGGGGTTAATGGAGTGGGGGAGGAATTTTCTGTAAAGGTATAGGTTTACAACTAAGACGAGTACTTTCTTGTGCTTACAGGAGCCCATGTTAGGAAAAACAGTTTCCGAAGTCCTCAAGACAAACAGGCCAACTGTCGGGAAAGTGCTTTTTGCTGTTGTTGCGAAAATATTCTTAGACAAGATGAGCACGTTGGAAAAAGTAGACCGATTTGTTGACAGCACGGGCCCAGTTCTCACAGAGGTGCTCAGCTCTTCCGTGATCTATGATCTCTTCTCCACTGTCAGTAAGTTTCCCACAGAGTGGCTTATTTTAAATAATTGTTTTGGAAGTGTGTGTTGATGGGCTCTGAAAGCCAAGCAACATCCGATGCCCATATCAGTAAAATCCCACACTAAACAAAAGTTCAGCCATGGAGCTGGGTGAAGTTTGCAATCAAGTCCTTTCTTTTGCTAAAAAGGAATATGATGTTTCACCAGTTCCATTCAAAGATCTGCCAAGTTTGTTGCCAACACGAAATGGAAGAGACAAAATAGTCATAGATCCCGGAAAAATTATGTTTCATTTCAGAAACTTAGAAGCATCTCAATTTCTTTTTCCAGTTGAAATGGTATTTTGTTGCACATTCATGGGAAGTGTTTCATTTTTTAAATGAAAGGTATTAAAAAAAATCACTCTTTGAAAATGAAAAAAATAACAGAAATGCTAATTGTGAAGCACCCCAGAGGTTTGTCTCCTGCGTGAAGGAGGATTATGACCAAAGCTAGGCCAGGGTCCTCTGAATATACATTTCGGTTTTTGTGTACCTGAAACACGAGAAACATGCTATTTTACATTGACTAGGAACAAAGCAACATTTTCCCCATATGTTGGTGTTGGCCACTTAATTGGAAAACAACTGAATCTGTGCAGTCCACAAAGATGGCTGTAACAGATCCCCTTGCTATTCCCGGCTTGGAGGCAGAGTGTTGTGAAGCTGCTAACTCTTCCTGAGGATGTAAGCTAAAAATAAATCCAGTGGGAAAACTGCTGCTTTGGAAAGCACTGCTCTATCACTAGATTTCATCTATTTTACAGAAAAATCAGAACACAAGCTTCATAATCAGATCAAAGAAAAAGCAAAAATCCTGCTTTCCAAGTTTTCCGATTTCTTCTGCTTTTTGAGACATCGAGTTTTCTCAGGAGACATCCCCTGCAACATACTGTCCATCATCTTGCAACATCAAGATCAATTTCAGCATATACTGTGCATCTGTGGTAAGCTCACAGTTTCCAAATTTATCTATTGGAAAGGTATCTAAAATACAAAGAAAACTAAAAATTCTCTGCAAGAGAACAAACACAAAGGCAAAAAATAGGAAAGTTGAACACAGGCAATATTTTTAAGCCCATTTAACACCATGAAGGACAGAAAACAATACTCTTCTGTACAGTGGATAGTAATTAAAATATTCCAGTGTTGTTATGAATTATTTATAGAATTGTATTTGTATTGTTAGAATCAGAGAATGGTTTGGGTTGGAAGGAACCTTTAAAAGTTCTAGTTCTAGTCCATCCATCTAGTCTAACCCCCCGCAATGAGCAGGGACATCTGCAGCTAGATCAGGTTGCTCAGAGCCCCGTCCACCATGACCATGAATGTTTCCAGGGATGGGGTATCTACCACCAGTTTGGGCAACCCGTTCCAGTGTTTCACCACATTCATTGTAAAAAAATTCTTCCTTATATCTAGTCTGAATCTACCCTCTTTTATTTTAAAACCATTACCCCTTGTCCTATTGCAACAGGCCCTGCTAAAAAGTCTGTCCTCATCTTTCCTATAAGCCCCCTTTCATTATTGAAAGACTGCTACAGGATGTCCCTGGAGTCTTCTCTTCTCCAGGCTGAATAACCCCAACTCTCTCAGCCAGTCTTCATAGAAGAGGTGTTCCATCCCTCTGACGATTTTTGTAGGGCCCTCCTCTGGACACGCTCCAACAGGTCCATGTCATTCCTGTGCTGGGGACACCAGAGCTGGACACAGTACTCCAGGTGGGGTCTTACCAGAGCTGAGTAGATGGGCAGAATCACCTCCCTCGACCTGCTGGCCACGCTTCTTTTGATGCAGCCCAGGATACGGTTGACCTTCTGGGCTGTGAGTGCACACTGTCAGCTCATGTCCAGCTTTTCATCCACCAGTACCCACAAGTCCTCGGCAGGGCTGCTCTCTATCCCTTCATCCCCCAGCCTGTGTTGATACTGGGGGTTGCACTGACCCAGGTGCAGGACCCTGCACTTGGCCTTGTTGAACCTCATGAGGTTCACACAGGCTCATGTCTGGAGCTTGCACAGGTCCCTCTGGATGGCATTGCATCCCTCGGGCATGTCAACCGCACCACTCCAGTTTAGTTTAGTGTGTTTAGGTTTTGGTTTCCTGTTGCTATTTATGCTGGCTACAGAATAACCTTCAAGGACACAGGCAAGTTTCAAAATCCATCTATATTTTACAAAAACCTGGAAGAAATGTCTGTCAAATTCTTCTGCAATAATAAATTTCATCCATGTGTCTCAGCATGTTTTTGGCAGGGATCAAATCAGAACAGCTCTGGCTTGATACTTCTGCTTTTAGATCAAGTGACACAGCCTTTGTGCAAATTCAAGCATGCATTTTTTAATGGCAGCGGTTACATTTCCTGTAGCTCTTCTGTCTCTCCAAGTGATTTTCTCAAAAATCCTTTATATCTGAGCTCTGAGCATGGGGGTTTTTGTTTGTTTCTTTCCACAGATTCCTCTGTCTCCGGCTGTATAGCAACAGTGCTGAGAGTCAGAAGGGAGGAATATGAGCAATTGGAAGAGCAGAAGCAGCAGAGACGCTCATTTCTGCGGCTATGCACCAGCATAGAGGATGTGATAAGAGGTACCATCCCGTTCTGTTTGAGAGGATGGAAACACCTATGTGGTTCTTGAATGGGGAGCTGTCTCTAAAATCAAAGAGCTATTAGCAAATGCTCCAGGAAATGGTGCTGTGCAACTATGTAATGCCAAGCAGCAGCTCGGAGGAGAGAGTAAGCAGAGAGCTCTTCAAGGAAAAAAGGAATGGGGAAAGTCTGGTAGGGTTTTATATATGGAAGGAGTTCAGAATAGTGGGAAAATCTGTTTCAGCGGGGAAGATTAAACAGTGCCAGGTTTTTCATTTTTCTAAGAGACATATAAGGTTGGATTGCCTACTTTGACAAATCTTTGTAGGGGGAAAGTGCATTTCAGACAGGATGAACAATTTCAGACAAGATTGGGGACCTAGAAGAGAAGGACAGACCTAGCAAAAGGGAGCAGAAATGTATATTGGTTGGGAAGACTCACCCAGTGAGCTCTTCCTGCTGGACAGTGGAACACACACATCCCCGTGTTGAAGTTCTCAGACTGGGTGCAAGAATCAATAGAAGTGATTCTCCAGCTGGGGTGGGCCAAATGGTGGGGTAAGTCTCTTCAACCTTTATTTCAGCCAAGTTGTTTTCTAACAGTTCAGACACTATCACAGTTTCAAGACCATGGTTTGAAGACTCCATCCTCATCATGGAGCAACTGATTTTGCCCACTATTTGTTTTTGTGTTGGATTCAGTTTTTCCCCAAGAACTTTGCACAAACACACACACACACAGACACACCTCTTTGGTGTTGCAGACAAGTTCAGAATATTTTCATGCTTGGAGGGTAAGCATCTTTCCAGCTTAAGAAATGCACTAATTTTTTTGTTTCTATCTCGTTTAGTGGACAGAAGTGCTGTGAGTGAAAGCATCACAAACAGAGGAAGTTTTAAGGATCAGATGTCCGTAAGCACATTTTCTGTGAACGGCGAGAGGAAAATTCCTCAATTGCACCTCCTTTCTAAATACAGTGACATGATGAAAAAAATTCATATCTTAGAGGAAAGCAATTATTTTCAGCGACTGTGGAAGCAAAAAGCAGGACAAATCAAGTCCACAATCCCTAAAGACAAAATTCTCTCGATAGAAGATGTGCAAGAAAACATTTATAAGCCAGCCATTTCTGACTTTCAGAGTACCTATCTGGCCCTCAAAGACTTTTCTATCACTCTTGGGACTGTTCAGAGCCATTTTGAGAAGCAGTTAGCAAATGAGAGTCAGCTCACAAAGGAGTTTAAAATTATGGAGATGAGCGAAGGGAAAGGGAGTGGAAAAGCTGCCTGGGTAGATGCTGCAGTGGAGAAGATTAAAAACTACCTGACCCTGTCTACAGTGGTGAACACTGCCAAGATGATTGACGAACTGCGGAAGACACTTGAGCTTAATGGAAATTTTCAGATTCTCAACGACCTAACAAAATACGTATGTAGGACACACAAGGGTATCTGGCTTATACTGAGTGCTCTTCTGGCTTCTGTGTTGGCAGGTCTGAATGGGGAACCTCTGCTTTTGTGTCTTAACTTTTAACTAAATCATACTAGACACAGCAGATGGAATTTTTCTCTGGAATATAAATTTCACTGTTGTAGCAGTCTCTCTTTTAGCCTGGCACCTTTATAAGTCAGGAACGTGATTCAGCTCACCCTTAATCAGACTCCTGGTTGTCTGCAAATGAGCTCCCAGTGCCATTAGAGATGCCCAAGGGCATCTGAGGCAACTATGTGAGACTGATGGATGCAGACATCTGTGTGTGTCAGCAACCAAATTCTGCATCAAGTGATTTGGAATAGACACAGAAGTATTATCTTCCCATGGAAACTTCTGGCAGAACCAGGAGTTAAAAACTCCAGGACTTAAATAACAGATCCCAAACTTATATTCTCTACCAATTCCAATAATTCTTCATTTGGTTTCCACGTGTTCTTTTTTGCAGGTCTCCAAGCCTGGTTGCTCCAATCCTGTAAAAGCTAAAGTGTTACATTGTCATAACCTTTCTATCATGGTAGTAATGATGGGGCACTCCATGGGTAGCTCCCAAGGAGCAGCTGGGTGTTCTGTAACTTTTTGTATTTTGGATAGCTTTCTATGTTTTGGACAGCTTTCCCCGGAAATTTAAAATTGGAGCAGACCTTCTAAATTTTGTGGAAACGTACTTTTAGTGATCAACACTTCAATGCAGTTGTCAGAAAGGTTTTATATCATGACCCTGTGCCTCTGTTGCAGGGACTTGTACTGAAATAACCAAACTGGGCTTATGAAATAGATTGGATGAAAGGAATAGAGGTCTCTGGGTAGCTGGCCCTTTGGAAAAGACCCTGAGTGGCTGATGAAACTTTGATGTGGGGGGCGGAGGCAGAACTTACCTTCCCTCTTCTTTTACCAAGGGACACACACCAGTATGTCTTGGGTTTTTTTTGCAGGAAGAAACAGAATTCAGGAATCAGAGACTTGATTATATGACCCAGGACATAATGAAAGTGAAAAATAGTTTGAGCAACCTTCCAGAAGAGATGCTGGACTTTTTGAGGGAACTTCTTGAATGCACAAGGAAAGGCTTTGTCTCCTGGATCAAAACCGTAATAAAAGGTGAGTTGTACTGGGATATGATAGTCATCGGGTAAGAGAGGCAATAGAAAGGGATCACTTAGTCCTTACTTGTCACAACAGCCAGAAGCATTGTATGAATCAACCATGTGAATTCCTCAACTATGAAACTCAACTATGTGTTTCGTTTTTGGATTTTTTATTTGTTCTTTTTTTTATTTCCCCAGACAAAACAGAAATCCCTGTATTTGTGGAGCTGGCATCAATTTCTGCAGGTGAAAATGACATAGATATTGACAAAGTGCGGTTCTTCCGTGATGCCATGGCTGCTTCAGCACCTATTATATTTGACCTGAAACCCACATGTGGATTTGAACAGTTCTCTGCAGCTTTGTCATTCATCAGTGAAGCCACTGCAAAAGACAATAATCTGCCCAAGAAGCTGGTGAGTCTACAAATCCCATGTTCCAAAATTAATTGGACTTGTACTAAAAGATTGAATTGTCCAAGTCTGGTGTCATGCCATAGGGGAGTCAAGACATCCAGGTGGGCGTAGTGAGTAGGATATAAAATCTATAAGAAATCCATGCTCTTTGGGACTGAAGTCCAGTTGGAACACCTTAAAAGACCTCACATGCCTATGTGAGGGCAAATGGAGGAGGCCCATTAGGTGTCCCATGCAGAAGAAAGTGAATCCAAAGCTCCGTGTTTTACTAAAGTCTAGTCTAGCATTGTCTTGTGTAATCCTCTCCACAGAAACTATAACATCCTACTTAGGGTACCATTTCACTGACACCCTTCCTCCAAATTGCCAAAGACTGGCAGAGAACTGGAGCTTCACAAAATACTTATTCACTGGCTTTGGCATTCAGAAAGCTAGTAAGATAGATGCAGATTTGGGTGCAACAGATGTGCTTTGTCTCTTCAGGTACAGCAGGCACAAGAAACCCTACTCTTACCGAAATCATCCTTACAAGAGCTGCCAACCAGCTATTAGGTTTCATTCTGTTTTGTTGGGTTTTCTCTTTAACAGAAAGATTCTTGTGATAACAGAGAGTGGATACAGATGGTTCATGATTCTCATGGCTCCATAGAGCGTTCCTCAATCTCTCAAGCCAGAGACATCAACAGCAGAGGGATTTTTATCATCTCAGCACCTCGAAAATTCAAGGTAATGGTTCTCCACACTCTTCAGAGTGCTTTCCAGGGGGTTGTTTCTGCCCAAAGAAATTAGCGTGCTTGAAATCCATTTCAAAGGAGTATGTCAGCTAGCCAGTATATCCCTAGTCAGATTTGAAAGAAGCACAACCTCATGTCACATTTTCCATTAAGCCTTGGTCATTTTCAAGGCAAAACAGACTTTTTTTGTCCCCAGGGATGAGAGGAAGGAAAATTTTAATACCGAAAAGAAATCACCTGATCACTGAGAAAGTAAAAAAAGGAAAGGGAAAGATTTAAAATGAGAACTGCCACTCCATTGTTCAAGGAGAGGGATGCTTGCAGCATACTCTGAAAGAGTGAGCCCTGCACAACAGAACAGGGAAGGAATGATCCACATCTCAGGACATGGGAAAACTTGATGTTTGGCTGTGATATGCAGGGATGTACTACTACTGTTCTTGAAGCTCTGTTGCACAAGGATGGGGAATTACACAGAGAAGAGGCAGAGTGGGGCTGATCCTCTTACCTGCTTTCCAGGCTGCCCTTGAGGACTGTGTTTCAGTGCTGCTGCTGAAGGACACCACAGAGGAGGCATCTCAGACAGATCAGAACGCTAAAGAATACAACCTGGCTCAGCTCACAGAGCTCCAGAACAAGCTTATGTTGATCACCACAAAAGCTGAGCAAGGCAGAGAGGAGGCAAACCGCTTCCTGGAGGTAAACCACAGTGCATCATCAATATGTGCTTGGAAAACAGTGTTCATAAGGCTTGGGATTTTTTGCTAGAATTCTTTCTTGGAGACTCTTTCTTGACCCTCAGCTCTGACTCTTCAGATACAGAGGTAGCAGACTCACAGGTGTCACCTGTAAGGCAATTGCCTTGCAAGGTGATGGTGGAGTGTGTAGAAGTGCAACACTCTGAGGTGTTGGCCTCAGCTGCATGTTAATTATGTGGATATCTCCACCCAAACAAGCCATCTAAGCTCCTGCTGCAGTGAATGAAGAGAAACAGGAAACTCCAAGGGTGTGATGGAGGTCACCCTAATGTGAGCACCCACCACAAGCCAGATGCTTCACATACCAAAAATGCCTTTTCCTTATTTCCTATACAAGCTGTTTATTCAGGTGTTTGAAGTGAGGTGTTCTCTTACATACCTGAGGAACCACCTCAACTGTCTGCTGTCTGATCAATTGTAGGCAGTGCAGTGCTTCAGTCAGAGATGAATAAACCTCACAAGGACCAAATATCTCAAAGGTGGTGATTCTGAAGTTGGGATACAGCCTATCATAATCTTTAAGGGTGAGACAACAGAGCTGTCCTTCATCTATGGACCTTCTTCCCCCCATAGACATGTGCTAGTTACCATGGAACTGGTATTTTTGAAGAGTAGTAGAGGTCTTCCAGGAAAACATGCACTTCTAGATCATGTCCTTGGCCAAGGAATGTACCCTGAGAAGAATCTGTACACAAAAATTGAGCCAAATCCATTTTTTCTTTTTGTTTAACAGGTTTTAATAGATCTTTGGAAGAAAATGCAATGTAAGAAATATTCAGTAGTTGTCGAAAACACACAATAATCCATTTCCCTATTTTGTCTGTGGCATGTTACAGATCCTGGAAAAAGTTCAAATGGTTGGAAAGTTGTACCTGCAGCTTCTCAGTGTTGGCAATATCCTCTTCATAGACTGGAAGGCTGAGATCTACTGCAATCCTCAACGGAGAGTAAAAGTTTACACAGAATTTGGAATTGCTGGCATCCTTGTTCAGAGCACCAGACCTGTCCTGGAGGAGCTGGATGGCCTTTGCAAAGCAATGGAGCACTGCCTGGTAGAGTGGAAGAAACATCTGGAGACCCAAAGGGACACCTACTATCATCTCAACCTATTTACTGCACACCAGCTCTTCTATTTATGTAGCCAACTGGCCAAAGCCAATAATAGTGTAATAGAGCCACAGATTCTTAATATGCTTTCTGTCATAAAGCATGACATTAAAGCAGAAGATATTAGAAAAGCCCTGGAGCAGGCCCTCATGACTCCGCTTGACTCTGTCAACACATCAGCAGGAGACAAGCAGTCTGTTACCTGGCACGACTATGTCATTCGATTTCCCCAGCTCATCAAAAGCCTGGCTGAGTCTGGCTATGATACGTCAGTGGCAAAGGCAGCCCTGCAGAGCTGCCTTCCAAACTCTGACATTACAGAGCAGAAGCTGATGAATTTTGCCTTTGAAAGAGGCGATAACAAGGAAGAGGTTGAAAATCTGAGCAAATTATATGATGAGCAGCGAGAAGCCTTTCTGCAGAAGTCAAGGAAGTTTAAAAACCAGAACAGAGATGCTGACCAGGCAACTTTTAGCACCCTTGCTGAAGATGAACTGGCCACCTCCTTTGAGAGCTTACCATCCATCTGTGACAAGGTGAATCTGCTGTGGGACGCTTACTGTAAGAAGTTCACTGGCCTTGTGTCAGACAAATACATCAGCCTGGATGTCTTCGGTGAAACACTGAAGCAATTAGCAGCTCTTGAAACAACATGTATCAAGAGAAGTTTACCAGTAGGCCTTGAAGCCAGGAAACCTTCTCTCATCATGTGTAAAGAAGAGGAAATGTTACTCTACATGCTCTCCATTTACAGACACACTAAGACAGAACCTCTCCCAACATATGATGAGGTCCTGGTGTGCACACCTGACACAGAGGAGGAAGAAGTGGAGCTAATTGTTAGGAGAGCTCTTTCATCTGATTCTCAAAACCAGAAAATCTACTGCTTGCTGGGTGCCGAGAAATTAGTGTACAAAGTTTCGAAACAACTGGAGTCCCACTTCTTCCGCTTACTGCAATCGTCTACAGTCCCAGACTACAGGTTTATTATCTTTTGCAACACCAAAGCTCACAACTCTTATGTTATCACAGCCTTTGACACCTACAAAGTTACTATCCCATGCTACTCTAAGACAGAAATCCAGGCATACCTGAGAACACATCTCAAAGTGCCGTGTGGGACAGCCCCTGTTGCTCAGGCCTTTGAAGAGCCCTATCAGCAGAATGTGAAGTTCGTATTTTCAAATCAAGCAGGAATGGGTAGGTGTTAGTAGTCCTACTGTGAGTCATGTCACAAACCAGAAGGCTTTGAGAGGAAAGAGGCATGCAATGGAGAGCCCTCCACTCTCCTCATGTGTTTAGTTTTGGGTAGTGAATTTCAAGAGGAATTTTACAATCTAGAAAGAGTCCAAAGGGCAATGACAACGCAGTCTAGAAAACATGAGCTTCGAGGGATCTACAGTTGTCCAATCTAAAGAGAAACAAATAATGGTGTGAGACTCTGGGAAAGAACAAGAAGAGCCTAAATAAGCCCAGATGTCCTCCAAAAGACCACACGCTAGCCCAACTGGCATCCACCTGCCATTCCAGAATGGAACAAGTGTTCTGTAGGCCCTTTGCAAGCCTCAGCAGGATGTCTCATGCTTCCTACCATTTCTGAAACCTTTCAAGACATGTCACTTTAGACAGTAAGGTTTTCTGACATTTTGCAGGGCACATCAGAGGCAAGTTGGTCAGGATCCAGGCCTTCTGGCTATGTCTGTACTGGTAACCTCAACAGGGCTGGAGTTGGGGCATGAGTTCTTTCTTGCAATGGGCCATACTGCTAAAATTGTGAGCACAGACTTGGATGATGTCCCTCATGTGGCTGGGACCTGGTTCCAGGTATTGTTCTAAAGAGGCTGTTGAGAGGTGGCCACTCAGTTTGGAGGGAGTTCAGGTGTCTGGAGAAAAACTGTCTTATACATGTAAAAGGGCAGACTGATTCTGAGGGTGAATCTTGACTGTCTCTTCTGTTTCCTAGGGAAGTCTCTCTTTGTGAACAATACCCTCCAAAAGATCCGTGCCCAGCTGGCTGATTTACCAGTCGTTCACAAAACCATTAGGCTGGTGGAGTCAGAGATTGATTTCCAGTTCCTTCTGGAGGAGCTACTGTCTGTTGAGGAATTCCCAACTGAAAGTCAGCCCACAGTCTTCCATATTGATGTGTCACCAGCGGTGAGAGTCTTTGTCTTGGTGGTTGAATGTGGAGTGTCCAAGACCTCATAGGCTTTTTTAGAGGAGGGTATTTGCACAGCCTCTTGTGCTGACTTATTCTCATCGACAGTAGTAGCAGCAAGTGCTTAAAAGTTAAAGTGAACAAAAGTTCTGGGTACAGTTTGGAAGCTCAGGTGCCTGCATTTGCCTTGTTCCATGCCCACAGGTGCAGAAGCTGTACGAAATGGGTTCTGTTTCATAAAAACAATCTTTCCTCTTACAGCGGTATCAATCAGAGCATAGGGCTCTGGAGGATGGCTGAATTCAAATCAAGTGATCAGACATAGAAGCCCCCATACACAGGGAGAAGAACGAATGGGTTCTCCAGCTCACATCCAGTCTGGTACCTCTCTGGAAGGCTTTATTTAAAAAAAAGGTAGTGGGCCTTCAGAGAGTGAATCCAGATGACCTAGTCCTACCTCGGAAGGCTGCAGAGTACTAAACATCCAATCATATTAACAGTTGCAGCTGTCTCAGTGTGTGCTAGAATAGCAATCCTGCGCAAGAATGGGGGCAAAGCTGTAGCCTGGCTGCAGGTAATACTACCTGCTGTGGGTAGTGCAGTAAGTGTGTTTTGACAGACGTATCTTTCACCAATTTTCAAATGTTTCTTCCCTGTCAGGTATCAACAGGACTCTATCGGCTGCTGATTGAGCTATGCATCCTGAGACACATCCAGAGTCCCAATGGCTTGGTCTGGAAATGCAAATCCTCTCATCTTTACTTGATTGAGTACCTGGCAAAAGGGAAAGGTGTCAGCAGAGCAACAAAACAAGAGGTATTGCTTTGGAGATGGTGTGCAGGTCAGGGGAATAGTAAGGGAGGTTGTTAACATAACCAAGTCCTCACCTGCAGTAAATCTGCTAAAATCCAAAGTCTCTTTTAAAGCTATGCATAATTTAGGTTCTGTCTCTCCAGTGGAGTGATGGCTTATCTACACAAAAACAAGCAGTCTCAGCATGTGTCTACTCTGGAAAGGAAATGTAAGGCGCTGTGAGGGGTTTGGGGCTTTTTTCAGTTCATTCCTGGTGTAGCATAGATATCTCACATGTTAAAAAAATAATAGAAGTCTCCCATATGAGAAATGAGGGAGGACACTCTAAAAGAGGAAATTAGGGATATGATGGAGAGTTAGAACATCCTGAGTGGCCTGGAGAGGATGACATCCACTCTCTCTTCCAGCACAAGAACCAGGGCATTAAAC